>JAQPPZ010002362.1:2531282-3796924 GCA_028583015.1 Wollemia nobilis
AGTCAACGAGAAAAAAAATTAAAGAGCCATCTAGGCAGTGTGGCCTAGTGCCAAGTGGTCAAAGGCTAATGTTCTTAGGCATGAAGTGACCTGCGATCGATTCACAACAACAACATTGTTTTTTTGGTTGTGTTTGAAGTGTTGAAGGAAAGCGGTGCATGATTTTTGCTTAGGTGCATTAGGGGAGCATTATAGAGCATGTGTTGCTATTTACTCCCTAAGAGAGCGTCTAGCTCGTGCGGTGGTTGGAGCTGCTACTAGGGCACTGGTTGAGGCGGCATCGTGAGTTCGAGTCCCACAAAGGCAAAAGTAATAAAATTTTGATTATATTTTATGTTGCCTAAGGTTTGACATGAGGTCCTAGGGAGTTAAAAGGGTTAGTTAAAAAGGTTTTTAATTAATCATTATTTTTGGTTAATTGGAGGAATAAGGAGTTAGCTTTATTTTTAAATAAAGTATTTGTGTCACATTGATTTATTGAAGATTTAAAGTGTTGAGAGGACTTCTTGCCATTGAGTTATTTTAAGAAGGAGATTGTATTGACATTATTATTGGTATTGAATATTATTTTAATTGGGATATTATAAGGTGTATTTGGTCAATCATTTTTGTATATGTTTATGGATGCTTTCTTTAATATGGAGTAATAAGGTGTATGTAAGTTATGATATTTGCATTGTAATCTTGAGAGAGAGTTTTATCATTTTCTAACCTTCCTTTGAGCTTGGCTAAGAGGTGTTTGTGGTTGTGGTAGATTTTAGAGGCTCATTCATCATAAATAAAATGTATGAGCACATTCTTCCATAGTTGAGTGATTGGTTGGTTTTCTAGAAAATAAGTTTGGAGTGAAAAAAACTTGATTAGGGTTTTCTTATTGAGTGTGTTGAGTTAATGCTTCAAGGTTTTATGGAATAAAGAGTTGTTAAAACTTTGTTTTATAATCATTATTTTTGAAGCCATTGATTGTATGAAGAACTTGAACAAGGGTTTGCAAAGAACATGAGTATCATTGTTATGTGAAGATTTTATTATAAGCATTATTGTTGAAGCCATTTTTTGTGTGAAGAAATTGAACTAGGGTTTGCAAAGAACATGAGTATCACTGTTATGTGAATATTGCCTTATAAGCATTGTTGTTGAAGTGAGATATTATATGAAGAACTTGAACTAGGGTTTGAAAAGAACATGAGTATCATTTTTATGTGAGATTGGTTGATAAGTATTGTTGGAAATATTTTGAGTGAAGGATCATATACTTGGATAAGGGTTTGTAAGAAAGAAGTATTTCATTGAGTGATTGGTTTAGTAGATTCGGTTTATCCTAGTCAAGTGAATGTGTGAAATGATGTTCAAGTTCCATAAAAAAACTTCTATATTCTGAATTGATTTGATAAAGTGATTGAGTATTGAGTTGAATTTGAAGTATATTGAGTCTCTAAAAATTATCTGTATGTTTCTAAAAGAGTGATTGGAAGTGATTGAGTATTGAGGTGAATGTGAAGCATAACGAGTCTCTAAAAATTATCTGTATGTTTCTAAAATAGTGATTAAACATTGTGATGAGTATAGAGCATATTGAGTCTAACAATTCTCTTTATGCTTCAATGAGATTGGACAAGTTCTAGTGTGAACTTGTTGAGCAAATTTGAGGTAAGTCTTTGAGAAGACTTGTGGACAGATTTGGGTAAGCTTTTGTGGAAGCTTACATTATAGATTGAGAGCATATTTGGATAAGTTATTGTAATAACTTATTGAGAATATTGGACAAGTTCTAGAGAGGACTTGTGGACAAATTAGTGTGAGCTTTTGTGAAATATTACAAGGAAAATTTGAGACAAGTATTTGAGAAGGCTTGTGAGCAAATTTGATTGATTGATTTATTCAAACCTTGAGTTAAGGTTTGGAGAAGATCTGACATAGTTGATTTGAGATTGAGTCAAGTCTTCAGTTAAGGCTTGAGGATAGATATTTAGAACAAATTTGTGCTAGACCGAAGGACTATGTTTAGTACAGATTCGAGGATAAAGTTTGGTGCAGATTTAAGGAAAGGTTTTTTCCAGACCAGAGATAGAGATTGATGATAGATTTGTGCTAGACCGAAGGACTGTGTTTAGTGTAGAGGATATATATTGAGGATATATTTGTGATAGATCTAAGGATTGTGTTTAGTATAGAGGACAAATATTGAGGATAGATTTGTGCTAGATCGGAGGACTATGTTTAGTGCAGATTTGAGATAGAGCTTTGAAGGTGACAGAGTATAGAGGATAATAGTATCTAGTGTATACATATCCATTATCCATGGTAGTGAGTACAAGAGTCTTCAGTGGATAGAGATTCGTTAGCCAATGTAGTGGGGCCAACAATTCTTTTAGAAGATCATTAGTGAGAGCTAAGGAGAAAGGAGTTCTCCTCTGGATAGATATCCATATACTTGATTAGGGTATTGGTGTCTCCTTTGGATAGAGATCCATAAATATTTTAATAGGGAAAGGATTCCCAAGATATTTATTAAGAAAATATTAGTGAAATATTTTCTTCGTGGAGTAGCCCACATTGGGTGAACCACATTAAATTGGTGTCTCTATTGTGTGTGATAATTTATGCATTGCTTTGGTTACTGATGTTGATATTATTATCTTTACATTGCATAATATTGTTTATAAAGAAAAGTAAAAAGTGGTTTGATACTATTCATCCCCCCTCTCAATATAGGCTTGTGTTATTCAATTGGTATCAGAGCTGGATCCTTTGAAAAGGGTTTAATAGCTTGAAGGAAGATCTTATAAGAACACAAATGGCAAAGAAAGGCAAAGGCAAAAAAATGAGATAAAATAAGAAAAGAACACACATGGTCATGAAAGAAAAGAAATATGAGTTTGATATTGTTGTGTTGGGAGGAAAAATGGAAATATATTCAAAAGATGAATCAAGCAGTGGAGAAAAGATCATATTGATAAAGTTTTGTACCATATGTAGGAATACAGGTCACTATTCAACCTATTATCCACAAGAATGTGAAGAATGCTTTGTTTGTGCTCAAATCGGTCATGATGAAAGATATTATCATGGGTTCAGTAGTAGTGAAGATGAAATGGATCTAAATGATAACAGGGATAGTAAAAATAGGTATGAAGAAGAAACTCTACTTTCAATAATAGAAGAAAAAGGAGATGCTCCTATAGAAGATCAAATAAAGAAAGAAAAGGAAAATTTAGAAAAAGAAGAGGAAACCACTCTTAAGGAACTTGTTGAATTGAAAATAGGGAATTTAAAATTGAAGGCTCGAATACAATAAGATGAGAAATTTAAGATAAAGCTTCTACAAGATCTCTCTAACTTAAGAGATAAGGTTGAAAATGCAAGGAGATATGAAAAGGATATGGTTGAATAGTCAAAGGTAAAAGAGCAAGAATATAAGTTTCTACAAGAACTCACTAGCTTCAAAATCAAGGTTGAAGAGGCAAGGAAAATTGAAGAAGGTATGAATAAAAAATTAAAGACAAAATATCTAGAGTATGAAAGATTAGAGCATGAGATAGTTTCACTAAGGATGAAAGTAAAATGTTCTAAAGACAAGATACACAATTTTGAAGAAAATTCAAAGACTTTGGATAGGATTATCAATGCACAAAGATCATCAGTCACCAAAATAGGATTTATTTCTGAAGAAGAACAAGGGAAACAAGAAGCAGAAAAAGGAGATTCAAGATCAAGCACCAAAAGAGAAGAAGCTTAAAAAAAGAAGAATTAAAGAGAAAGTGATACTTCTAAGGATAAGTTGGAAAATAGAAAGACAACAGGGAAATGAACAATACACAAATGAGAAACAGATGGAATAGGAAACACCATAGGGAAGAAGAGACCAAGAGACCAATGGAGTCAAGGCAATATTTCTTCAATGGATGATGCTTTTCATGTCACAGATTTGGGCATATGGATTTACACTGCATGACACATGAAAGACAAAATATAAATTTCAGAAATAGATAGCTTTTCCATGGGTATTTCTACTCATGTAATCAATTTGGTCACAAGGCAATGGATTGTAGGGTTCATGACAGAACAGGATATGGCTTCACTAGGAGAAATACTAAGACATATGAACCTCCAAGGAATAATAGCATTAAGTGTTATAAGTGCAATAATTTTGGACACAGAACAAAGTGGTGTAGAGCAGACATTCCAGAACCAAGAAACATGAACAAGAATAGGATCATGGATATGAATATGAACAAGAAAAAGAATAGGAACAAGAACAAGAACAAGAACAGGGACATGGACATGTAAATAAATAGTCAAAGTAATTAGAAGAATCAGATGAGAATAAAAGAGGATAAATATCAAGACCAGTGCTTTCTAGGAGTAGAAATAATCCCACCCCAAAATTAACCACCTCAAGAGGAGGTGGAGGAGGGGCTAAGCTAAGAGACTCATTCTTAGCCCCGAGCCCCAAAGGTGACCCTTTGTAATTGATGTCAAAGGGGAGATTTGGTATTTGAGTAAAGAGGAGATATTTTAAGAGAGCATTGAGCCAGGGGAGCAGAACAAAGAAAAGGTTAAGTGTTTGTAAAAAGAATTTGGGTTGCCATCAATGAAAAAGGGGGAGATTGTTGGACATTTTGAGTCAAATTTGTCATTGATGTCAAGGAACGAAGTTGTCATTGATGTCAAGGAATAAGCTACCATTGATATAAAAATGTCAAGAGGAACAATGCAAAGGTTAAAGGAAAAAAGAGGTTCATAATATTTTTAATATTATGTGGAAGCTTAAGTGGAGAAAAGATCAAATTGATAAAGTTTTGTATCATATGTAGGAATATAGGTCACCATGTAGCTTATTTTCCACAAGAATGTGAAGAATGCTTTGTTTGTGTTCAACTCAGTCATGATGGAAGATATTGTCATGGGTTCAGAAGTAGTGAAGATGAAATAAATCTAAATGATAACAGGGATAGTCAAAACAGGTATGAATATGAAACTCTACTTTCAATAATAAGAGAAAAAGGAGATGCTCCTATAAAAGATCAAAGAAAGAAAGAAGAGAAAAATTCAAAAAAATAAGAGGAAACCACTCTTAAGGAACTTGTTGAATTGAAAAGAGAGAATTTAGAATTGAAGGCTCAAATACAAGAAGATGAGAAATGTTAGACAAATATTCTACAAGATCTCTCTGACTTGAGAGATAAGGTTGAAAAGGCAAGAAGAGCTGAAAATGATATGGTTGAACAATTAAAGGTAAAAGAGCAAGAATGTAAAAGACATAGTGTTGATATCGAATAATTAAAAATGGAGAACTCATGATTAAGGATTCAAGCTCAAGAAGATGAGAAAAAAAAAACAAAGTTTCTACATGAACTCACCAACTTCAAAATCAAGGTTGAAGAGACAAGGAAAATTGAAGAAGGTATGACCAAAAAATTAAAGACAAATAGAGTGTGAAATATTAGAGCATGAGATAGTTTCACTAAGGATGGAAGTAAAAGGTTCTAAAGACAAGCTACACAAGTTTGAGGAAAAATTCAAAGATTTTGGATAGGATTATCAATGCACAAATATCATCATTCACCAAAATAGGACTTAGTTCTGAAGAAGAACAAGGGAAATAAGAAGCATAAAAAGGAGAGTCAAGCTCAAGCACCAAAAGGAAAGAAGCTTCATAAAAGAATAATGAAAGAGAAAGTGAGAATTCTAAGGATAATTTGGAAAATAGAAAGATCAACAGGGAAAGGAACAATTCACAAATGAGAAATAGATGGAATAGGAAACAACATAGGGAAGAAGATACCAAGATACCAATGGATTCAAGGAAATATTTCTTCAATGGACGATGCTTTTCATGTTACCTATTTGGGAATGTGGCTTCATAGTGCATGACACATGAAATATAGAAAAATGAAAATTTTTGAAACGGGTAACTTTTCCATGGGTATTGATACTCATGTAATCAGTTTGGTTACAAGGCAATGGATTGCAGGGTTCATGATAGAATAGGATATGGCTTCACTAGGAGAAATCCTAAGACATATGCACCTCCAAGGAATAATAACATTAAGTGTTATAAGTGCAATAATGATGGACACACAACAAAGTGGTGTAGATAAGACATTATAGAACCAAGAAAAAATAGGAACATGAACAAATACATGGATATGAATATGAATAAGAACAGGAACAAGAATATGTATGTGGACATGAACAAGAACAAGAACAGGAACAAGGACATAGACATGTAAAGAAATAGTCAAATAAATCAGAGAATCAGATGAGAAGAAAAGAGGATAAAGGTCAAGACCAATGCATGTTGGGAGTAGAAATACTCCCACCCCAAAATAAACCACCTCAAGAGGAGGTGGGGGAGGGGCTAAGCTAAGAGACTCATTCTTAGCCCCAAGCCCCAAAGGTGACCCTTTGCCATTGATGTCAAAGGGGGAGAGATTTGAGTAAGGGGGGGATATTTGGTATTTAAGTAAAGAGGAGATATTTGAATAGAGTATTGAACCAAGTGGAGAAATGTCCCAAGGGGAATAGAACAAATAAAATGTTAAGTTTTGGTAAAAATAATTTGGATTGCCATCAATGACAAAGGGGGAGATTGTTGGACATTTTGAATCAAAGTTGTCATTGATGTCAAAGAATGAAGTTGCCATTGATGTCAAGGAATAAACTACCATTGATGTAAAAATGTCAAGAGGAAAAATACAAAGGTTAAAAGTAAAATAGCTTCATAATATTTTTAATATTATGTGGAAGCATAAGTTAGAAGGGTTTTTATTAAAACCATATTTGAGCAAAAATAAAAGGCTTTTCATAAAAGCCCAAGGAAAGTTTTAATATTTATTTTATAAAATATTTAAATTCAAATTGAATTTAAAATTTGAAAGTAAATATTATTTATACAAAGTGGTAAAATCAAATAAGGCTTTAATAAAGCCAAAGAGATTTAAAAGTTAATTTATAAAATTTAAATTCTAAATAATTTAAATAATTTATAAATTAATTAGCTAAATATCGAAGCACCAACGTTCAAGTTTGAAGGTGGAAATTGGTATATAAAATATATGCCTTAGTGGCATTTAGATATCCTTTTGATCGAATAAGAAAAATGTGAAATTGTGTGTTGTGAGAACTCGTGCAAAGAAGGAGACACAAATCTTGTCTTAAGCACCAGCAAAAAAGGGATAAAGTCGACAAGAACCGAAATTCAAGAGCCATCTAGGTAGCATGGCCTAGTGGAAAGTGGTCAAAGGCTAAGGTGCTTAGGCACGAAGTGACCCATGATCAATTCGTAGTAGTAGCATTGTTTTGTTGGTTGTGTTTGAAGCATCAAAAGAAAGTGGCACATGAGTTTTGCTTAGGCGCATTAGGGGAGAATTATAGAGCACGTGGTGCTCTTTACTACCTAAGAGAGCACCTAGCTCTCATGGCGGTTGGATCTACGGTTAGGGCACTGGTTGAGGCAGAGTCATGAGCTCAAGTCCCACCAAGGCAAAGGTAATAAAATTTTGATTATATTTAATGTTGCCTAAGGTTTGAAATGATCTCCTAGGGAGTTAAAAGGGTTAGTTAAAAAGGTTTTTAATTAATCATTATTTTTGGTTAAAAAGCTTTTTGTGTTGCATTAATTTATTGAAAATTTAAAGTGTTGAGAGGACTTATTGCCATTGAGTTATTTTAAGAAGGATATTGTATTGACATTATTCTTGGTATTGAATATTATTTTAATTGGGATATTATAAGGTGTATTTGGTCAATAATTTTTGTATATGTTGATGGATGCTTTCTTTAAGATGGAGTAATAAGGTGTATGTAAGTTCTGATATTTGCATTGTAATATTGAGAGAGAGTTTTATCATCTTCTAACCTTCCTTTGAGCTTGGCAAAGAGGTGTTTGTGGTTGTGGAAGATTTTAGAGGTTCCTTCATCATCAAGAAAAAGGTATGAGCACATTCTTCCATAGTTGAGTGATTGGTTGGTTTTCTAGAAAATAAGTTTGGAGTGAAAAGGACTTGATTAGGGTTTTCTTATTGAGTGTGTTGAGTTAATGCTTAAAGATTTTTTGGAATAAAGAGTTGTTAAAACCTTGTTTTATAAGAATTGTTGTTAAAGTCATTGATTGTGTGAAGAACTTAAACTAGGGTTTGCAAAGAACATGAGCATCATTGTTATGTGAAGATTTTATTATAAGCATTGTTGTTGAAGCCATTTATTGTGGAAAGAACTTGAACTAGGATTTTCAAAGAACATGAGTATCACTGTTATGTGAATATTGCCTTATAAACATTGTTGTTAAAGTGAGTTATTGTGTGAAGAAATTGAACTAGGGTTTGAAAAAAACATGAGTATCATTATTATGTGAGATTGGTTGATAAGAATTGTCAAAAACATTTTGAGTGAAGAAGCATATACTTGG
The DNA here is from genome assembly GCA_028583015.1 of Wollemia nobilis. NCBI lineage: Eukaryota > Viridiplantae > Streptophyta > Pinopsida > Araucariales > Araucariaceae > Wollemia > Wollemia nobilis. The sequence goes on from JAQPPZ010002362.1 coordinate 2,539,696, forward strand.
ATAAGGTTTTGTAAACAAGGAGTGTTTCATTGAGTGATTGGTTGAGTAGATTCGGTTGAGCCTAGTCAAGTGAATGTGTGAAGTGATTGTTCAAGTTCCATAAAACAAACTATTCTATATTCTGAATTGATTTAAGAAAGTTATTGAGTATTGAGTTGAATTTGAAGCATATTGAGTCTCTAACAATTATTTGTATATTTCTGAAAGAGTGATTGGAAGTTACTGAGTATTGAGGTGAATGTAAAGCATATTGAATCTCTAAAAATTCTCTGTATGTTTCTAAAATAGTGATTAAACATTGTGATGAGTATAGAGCATATTGAGTCTCTAACAATTCTCTTTATGTTTTTATGAGATTGGACAAGTTCTAGTGTGAACTTGTTGAGCAGATTTGAGGTAAGTCTTTGAGAAGACATGTGGATAGATTTGGGTAAGCTTTTGTGGAAGCTTACATTACATATTGAGAGCAGATTTGGATAAGTTATTGTAAGAACTTATTGAGCATATTGGACAAGTTCTAGAGAGGACTTGTGGATAAATTAGTGTGAGTTTTTGTGAAAGCTTACAAGACAAATTTGAGACAAGTCTTTGAGAAGGCTTGTGAGCAGAGTTTATTGATTGAATTATTCAAACCTTGAGTTAAGATTTGGGGCAGATATAGAAGAGTTGATTTGATATTGAGTCAAATATTGAGTTAAGGCTTGAGGACAAATATTGAGGATATATTTGTGCTAGAACGAAATACTATGTTTAGTACAAATTCAAGGACAGATTTTGGTGTAGATTTGAGGATAGGTTTGTGCTAGACTAGAGATAGATATTGAGGATAGATTTGTGCTAGACCGAAGGACTGTGTTTAGTACAAATTCAAGGACAAAGTTTGGTGTAGATTTGAGGATAGGTTTGTGCTAGACCAGAGACAGATATTAAGGATAGATTTTTGCTATATTGAAGGACTATGTTTAGTGTAGAGGAAAGAGATTGAGGACATATTTATGCTAGACTGAAGGATTGTGTTTAGTATAGAGGACAAATATTAAGGATAAATTTGTGCTAGACTAAAGGACTGTGTTTAGTGTAGATTTGAGACAGAGGTTTGAAGGTGATAGAGTATAGAGGATGATATTCTCCAGTAGATATAGATCCATTAGCCAGGGCAATGAGGACAGGAGTCTTCAGTGGATAGAGATCCATTAGCTAGTGTAGTGGGGGCAATAGTTCTTTTAGAAGATCACCAGTCAGAGCTAAGGAGAAAGGAGTTCTCCTGTGGATAGAGATCTACAAACTTGATTAGGGGATTACTGTCTCCTTTAGATAGAGATCCATAAAAATTGTAATAGATAAAGGATTCCCAAGAGATTTATTGAGAAAATATTAGTGAAATATTTTCTCCGTGGAGTAGCCCACATTGGGTGAACCACGTTAAATTGGTGTCTCTATTGTGTTTGATGATTTGTGCATTGCTTTGGTTATTGTTGTTGATATTTTTATATTTACAATGCATAATATTGATTGGAAATAAAAGTAAAAAGTGGTCTTATACTGTTCACCTCCCTCTTAGTATAAGCTTGTGTTATTCACTCGAGATATGGGTGCACAAGCATACACAGGTACCAGAAGAGATGAGAGTAGAATGTTGTGGTATGGGAACTTTCAACATACACCCTCTACAGAATGAACTCAACATCATGATGAAATTTCTCCATGCCCTTGTTTGTGATCACAACCATTTATTTGTGCCAGGAAGTCATAGTAAGGAATTAATTCTACTTAATCCTCATCCTCTATGGATTTTCACTTACTATTTTATGGTTTAGCCTTCTTCTAAGATTTCTCCTTCTTGTCTTATGTGGTTCTCTTCCCCATATTCAACTTTATTCAAACAAACAATAAATAACTACAAATATTGGAGCAAAAAAATAATTTGTAGCAACTCTACACACGAACTCTGCAATTTTTTTGAGTTTTTGAACTAAAATGTTTGCCCTTTTATAAATTTTGAACCATACCTACCAAAATATATCCTTGCATTTCACTAACTAATTTCAGGGATATACCATTCTTTCCAATGATTTATTAGTTTTTCCCACCTCTTCTCCAAGCGCTCTAATTGGTTGCTTTAATATTTAAATTATTTTTCCTTCTTGGGGGGTGCAACTGGTCATTAAAGATTATTTTTGGAAACGTGCCTTACTGCTTTTTTGCCTTGAAAAGCATTATGAGAGCCTCATTCCACTAATGTGGAGCACTAAAAAAGGAGTTTCACTACTTTTATAGGCAAAACATCATGTACTATGGGGGATCATTGGAAAAGTAGGGTGAAAAGGCATTTTGCTTGCCTTTGCTCTAAAAATATCTTTTGCTACTTTTCTCATCTGAAATAGAACATGCAATTGAAGGTTTATTGTTGGCAATCTTGACTTTCTCTCCGAAAATAAAATATGCATAGGCAAAATTAATGGCTTGGGTGAAATCCCTTTTTTTATTTTTTATTTTTATTTTTTAATTCCATTTTTTTTAGTTGATTTTCCTTTTCCATCAAGTTATTTTCCTAACTTGGCTGCCCCTCCTTCTAAAAGTGGCATGTTTTTATTCCCACTTGCCCAAAAAAGAGCAAAAATATTTCAATGCATGTTTTTTTTCCAACTTTCGTGCTGAAAAAGTATAGTTGGTTGAAAAAGCCAAAAGAAAGCAACAAGTAGGATTTTGTTGGTGAAAATAATTTTTGGTAGTGAAAATCATTTTCGGTAGTGAAAATCATTTTCGGTAGTGAAATCACACCCACCCAGTGAAAAGGTAGTTCGTTTTTTTTTTTTAATTAATTAATTATTTTTTTCTTTTATATATATATATATATATATATATATATTGGTTTGGAAAATGGTGGAAGAAGTGAAACCACATTTTTGGTAGCTAAAAGAAGCACAAAAAAATATTTGGAAAACAAAACCAAAAAAGAGGGGTTTCAAGTTTTTTTTTTTACACCTTCAGAACCTTGAACCCAAAAGACACACTACACAAGTTGATTTATTATTTTCCATTTCTTCAAGAACTCCATAGTTAAGTATTTTTTCTATGGAGTAGTAATCAAATGGGTGGCCTCCTAGGAAGTCCTAGGTTATGACTAATTTTTCACCTCAATTTTTTTTCTTTCTTCTTTCACCTAGGAAGAAGGGGCAAAGAAGACTTTTTGCTGGAAAAAATAAACTTTGGTAGCAAAAAAACCCCTTCACAACGAAAAAGGATTTTTCTTCCCATTAGCCTTTTTTTTTAGACAACAAGAAACATTAAACAGAAATATGTACATATTTACATTCATAATATCGATTTTCACTGATAGTAGGCCTTCAAATGAAGACCATTGACCAAAATTGGCAGTGCATGACCATCCATATCCTATAAATAAAATGAGTTAACTTGATTTACACTCGAACTATAGAAAGAACCCTCCCAAATCACTTCAAACTTGTGATGCTTTCCAAGCTTCACCTTGTTATCATTCGATTTTAACACCAGGTTGCCTACCTTGAAAGTCTTTTCAGAAGATTTCTTACCGAACCACTTCTTCATCATTTGGGCATGTTCCATGAAGGCATTATACGATTTCTCCCTCTCTTCCTCCAATTGTAAAAGTTGAGCTAACATTGCACTCATGGGGTCGAATTTATCATCTAGTAAGTGCAATAATTGAAGGGTCAACAATTCAATATGAATGGGTAGGACTGCTTCTTTATCGTATACCAAGGAATAAGAGAAAGTTTTAATGGATTTTTTACAAAGATGTAATCGTCCCATAAGGCTTGGTTCAGGATCAAGTGCCAACTACGCTTGTTGTCACTAAGGGTTCTCTTTATAATTCTCAGCAAATTCTTATTTATGGACTCAACCAAGCCATTTCCCTATGGATAGTAAATAGATGATATTTTTAAATAAATCTTGTACTTACCCATGAACTCATTGATCCTGGTACTAATGAAGGGAGTTCCATTGTCTATTATGATTGCATATGGTACACCAAAATGAGTGATTAAACCTTCAAGAAAAGAGATAACTATCACCTAGTCTGCCTTCTTGGTCAATATTGCTTTTGACCATTAGGTTAAATAGTTAGTCACAGTTAGGATGTATTTGTGTGTAGTAGAGAAATTAGGATAAATGACCCCAATAAATTCTAAGCCCCATTGCTAAAACAATGCTTCTACTTGAATCGAATGAATGGATAATGATGTATTCTTTCTTCTACTAACATATCTTTGGAACTTGTCATAATTTTGACTAGATTTGAAAGCATCTACAAATAAATGGGACTAGAAATAACCTATTTTAATGATCTTCAATGCCATTGGTCTCCATGCATAATGGACTCCTGATAAACCAAAATGAAACTCCTCTAGGATTATTTATTTCTTTGATTCTCGAAAGCACTTGAGGAGTACTCCATCAATGTTTCTATGGAACAACCCATTTGGTAGCATCACATATCTAAGGGCCTAAAGTTTGAATCTTCTTCTTTGTGAAGCATTGAGGTGTGGAGGACACCTTCCTAAATGGAAATATTTGACAAGGTTCTTTGTTCAATCATGATCACCTGTAAAGTGATTGGTAAAATTATTTCCACTTACTAAATCCTCAAGTTGGCATACCATGGATTTAGATGCAATGCTTTTTACAAACTCCTGACATAATTCTCAACCTTGAACTATCTTGGTTGGTGAGATTTCAACATCGTACTCTTAGATTTTGGAAATCCAACCAACTCTCTTATCTCCAAGCTCTCCTTGAATGATGAAACTATAGATATTTGTATGAACAATATAAACTATTGTCTTGATCTGAGAAACAAAATACCAAAACTTCTTCAAATATTTCATCATCGCATACACTTGCTTTTCAATGAAATTATATTTTTATTCATGTGATTATATGACTGGGCTTAAAAAAGTGATTCACTGCTCATCTCCATCATCCCCCTTCTGTGTGAGCACCACTACATAACTCTCTTGTTCACCATGGAATATATGATAAAATCCTTTGAATAATTAGGGTTTACCAGGACTAGGGCTTGAGCAATTCTTTCTTTGATGTATTGAAATGCTCGCTTCCTCTGCTCAGTCCATTTGAACTCAACATTCTTCTTTAAAAGCTCGATCATTGGTTTTACCACTTGAGTGAAATCCACGATAAAATTTCAAACAAATTTAATCTACTCAAATAATGATTTCAAATCCTTCTTATTGGCTAGAAACAAAAGATTTAGGAGAGCCTCAAATATAGTTAGATCAATAGCTAAACCTTTCTCCAAATTGATGTGGCCTAGGAGCTTCCCTTATTTTACCATGAAGATAGACTTCTTCGGGTTTATGGATATTCCAAAATATCAGTATTTCTTGAACACTTATCTCAAATGTAGGCTATGCTCCTCTCTATTGTTAGAGAATATAGTCATGTCATCCAAATAAATCATAATAACGTGATTCAACAACTCACTAAAAGCTACATCCATCGCTCTCTATAAAGTTAAACCAATGTTTGAGAGACCAACTGATATTCACTGATAGGTAAGTGTTCCCCATTTTGTAATGAACACCATTTTATATTGGTCTTCATCCTTGACCTAGATTTGGTTATAGCCAGAGAATCTGGTAAGACCCCAAGGTCTTACTATAAAATTATTAACAAATTAATGTAAATTTAATCGTAGGCCACTCAAAAGGGGCTCCCTTATAATCGCTTTGCAACTATAGGGGACTCCCTCCTTAGAATCTATGCTTATTATTCTACTTCTTGGATGATTTGATATGGATGGCCAACCTAATATATATATCTACCCTAAAGCTACGTTGGTGAAGAGACATGATGGTTTACATTATGAAGGGTTGTGATGGTTTACTTTATAAGTTAATAATATAATAATTAAATGATTAATAATACTAACTAATACTAACTAATAATGTTAGGATTGAGGATCCTAACATGCCACCCTCCTTAAAAAGATCTTTGTCCTCAAATATCAAAGTGAGAAGCTTTGTCCTTTGTTTTCCAAGAAGGATTTGTGTAAGTTCTTGGACTCTTTTAATGGCATCCTTTCGTAGGTAGGGATATTGAGAAGGATGAAGCATTAGCGGGGGGTTGCCAAGAACAATAGTAGAATCTCCCTTAGGAAAATCATGATGATGATGGGAGGGCAACCCTTGGGGTTCCTCAAATACTTTAGAATGATGCACCAAAAGTGATGGTAACGATTTCATATCCTTTTTTGGTTCTTTGGTAGAGCCAATGGAGGAGTGTGCAGTCACTTTGCGTTTGTTTCGAATAGGTTTGGTCATATGGAAATAACTCACTATTGGTGAGGAAGGTATGTGTAGGTCTTGTAGAGTGCATTTTTGGCTAACATTGATCACTTTGGGTATGTCTACTTCATCCTTTCTTGGTACATCAATCACTTCTTGCACATCGACCTCATTGTCTTCATTGCAGTGAGTAGGTGCACTGGTCGCTTCAAACACAACTACCTCATATGCTTGCTCTATGGAGATACAGGGACCGACTTCCTTCAATAAATACAATGTTAGTGTAGCACATTTATGGTGGGGTCCAAATTGTTCATAAAAAATATCATAGAGTCCTTTTGCTCTTCGTTCCTTCATCTCCTCAAAGCTAAGATGTTTAATTTGTAAAGTTCGATTAGATTTGGGGGTTGTGTAAGTGCTTTGTGCCCTTCCATTATGCATAGTTTTAGGAGCGATGTAAGTGGTCGATGATTTTTCCATAAGTGGTTTCCCTAATCATTGTTGTGCATTGATTTTATCTTCAGCTATTTTTGCCAATCCATAGGTCTGCATCATGGTATAGGGATTGAACCTTGTCACCTCCATTCTAATTTCCTCTTTAATCCCCTAATGAAGCCATTGATGAGAATTTATTCATCCAATATTGTGTTGTGTTTGGTGATATCCTCAAAACGAGTTTGATACTCATGCACATAAGTGATTTTATGAAGATCTTTAAGCAATTACAACATGACTGGGTCCCACATGGCTCTGATACCAAATGGTAATACCCCAAGGTCTTACTATAAAATTATTAACAAATTAATGTAAATGTAATCGCAGGCCACTCAAAGGGGGCTCCCTTGTAATCGCTTTGCCACTATAGGGGGATCCCTCCTTAGAATATATGCTTATTATTCTACTTCTTCGATGATTTGATATGGATGGCCAACCTAATATATATATCTACCCTAAATCTATGTTGGTGAAGAAACATGATGGTTCACGTATGAAGAGACGTGATGGTTCACGTTATGAAGGGTTGTGATGGTTCACTTTATAAGTTAATAATATAATAATTAAATGATTAATAATACTAACTAATACTAACTAATAATGTTAGGATTGAGGATCCTAATAGAATCCATCCAACAAAGAAAATATCTAAGTGCCAACAACTATATGCAAAATATGATCAATATAAGGTAAAGGATAATTTTTAGAAATCCACATACAGGTGAATGTCTTTATTATTCTTCCTCATAGGGACTATATTTGCTACCTAGGTAGAATGCTTAATCAGATAAATAATATTGGCTTCCAGCATCTTTAGCAGTTCTACTTTCATCAGGGTTTTAATTTTGGGATTGATTGGCCTCTTCTTCTGTCTGAAGGGTTTTACTCCTTGCAACTCAATGATATGTTGGATTACATATTTATTATAGCCTTTCAAATATTGGTAGCTCCAAGCGATAATGTTTGGGTACTCATGGCACAGTTCCTTGATCTACTCCAAATCTTCCTAAGTGCAATCGGTACCAACTTTGATTGATTTCTTGGATTCCAACTATAGTTTAGTGTACTTCATTTTGTCCACTTTGATATTATGCTTCTATGTTTTATCATATTTATTAAAGATACTCTCAAGTGTAACCAATCCTTTTGGGATATGATTATTTCATAGTTGTATCAACCCTTTGGTTTCTTCCTCATCAAATATTCTTTCCTTCACATTACTAGCTTCTCTTATCATAAAATTAATAATCTGCTCATCACTTTTGAACACTTTCTAGTAGATATATTTTTTAGGGATTGAAGGTCTTTAAACTAACCTCACAATCTTGGGATTTCTCACCATATGTTCAATTGGAGAAAAATTAACACCAAGGGATGCCAAGATATCTGCATGTTTGTTTAGTTCTCACAAAATTGCTTGAATGCTCAATATCGTGAAAGACTCAAACAAATCCCATACTCTGTTGCGATAATATTTCAAGTAGTGCTACTGGGAAATACACTTGCTGGCTATCTGGTTGACGATAAGCTCAAAATATCCAAAAATATATAGTTGTGTGATTATGAGCTTCTCTATTTTCTTCAAACCCAAGCAAAGTGCTTAATACTCGATGAAATTGTTTGTACATCTCCAGGTCAACTGATATGAGTACATATTTTGTATACCAAAAGGAGAAATGAGAATAATTCCAACTCTTGTTCCATTCCTATCACTCACACCATCAAAGTACTTCTAAAATTGATTCGAAATAGGATCTTGACCATCGAGTACTTTCACTTTAGCTTTTTCAATCTTAGTAATGGTATAATAGCCAATTTCAGTCTCCATCATAGTATTAAAATTAAGCATTGAAAACTCATCTTCGGTCTGAAGCTCATCTAGAAATTCTTCCATAAAATCTAATTCCTCCAATTCTTCGATCATCAAGTTGATAGAATTCATAGGTTTATCTTGTTATTCAATTTTATCTATGTGGTAATTCAAAGGCTTCTCATTATAGATCCAGATTCTCCTTCCTTTAATAGGAATCTCTAGATGATAATAGTCTAGTCAAAGGTAGCCTCCCAACTTGGTAGTGAACTCCCTCGATAGGCACATGCTAAAAATGACTCCAAATCAACCACAACCACTTCTTGGATCACAATGATCTGAGGCACTTTATGCAACACAATGGTATATCTTTGATAACCCCAAATATCCTCATAGGGGTTCCATATAATTGCAAGATGCTAGGGCTAATTCTAGTATATTCCATACCCATAACATCACAAATTGCCTTTGGCATGATAGTTCTCGTAGCACTGCAGTCGATCATGAAATTGTGCACAATCCAACCTTCCATTCTAAGGGACAAATAGAAAGGGAGTGATATATTTTTTTCCATGGTAGAAGTCGTAAGTGTTTGAGCTAACACTGTCTGAGTCAAATTCTTACCCTTATATTTCACAAATTTTAAATATTCTTGCAACAAGTCCACATGTCTCAAATGTAGGCTATGCTCCTCCCTATTGTGAGAGAAGATAGTCATGTCATCCAAATAAATCATAATAACACGATTCAACAACTCACTGAAAGCTACATCCCAGGGTTATGCATAAGAGGTAGTAACCAAAAGGTACTTTTAAAAAATTGGTGAAACTATTTCAAAACCTCGGTGAAACCAGTCGAACTACATGTGTGATGGCATGACGAATGACCTTAATTTTTCCCAAAAAATTGGCAAAAAAGGGCAAAATTCAAAGTTTTGCCGGAATAGGTCAAAAAGATGCCAATGACGTTTAAAACCATGGCAAAGGTTCGAACATGAAATTTGTCCTGGGTTTGCGTCGAATGCATAATATGGTCTGGCCTCGGGCTAGATTCATAATATGGTCCGACCTCGGGCCAAATGCATAATATGGTCTGAATTTGGACCGGATGCATAATATGGTCCGGTCTCAAGCCGAATGCATAATATGGTCCAAATTTGGACCAGTTGCATAATATGGTCTGACCTTAGACCGGATGCATAATATGGTTTGGTCTCGAACCAGATGCATATTATGGTCTGGCCTCGAACCAAATTCATATTATGGTTCAGCCTCAAACCGGATGCATATTATGGTTTGACCTTAAACTGTATGCCTAATATGTGTCGGTCTCTAACTGGTTGTATATGATGATTACACAATGACACTGAGAGGGGGGTGAATCAGTGTAGTTATTTATTTTTATATCTACAACATTTAATATGAAATAAAGAGAACTTGATGAAAACCGAGAAGAACTAACTTAAGAGAGCACACCACAACACTCAATATACCGAGGTTCACCAATTTGGCTACTCCTCAAAAATTGACTGCTTGGACTCCAATCCAAATCTAGTCTTTGCAAAATATCAATTTTACAAATACTTTACCAGCATCAACTGGAAGGAGCACCAACCCCTGTAATTTTCTACTGCAATAGATGGAGCACCAACTCCTAGTACCAAGCACCAACTTGGACTGCAATTATGATCAATTTAGAATGACATAAAAATGTCTTCACTTCATGCACGACCCTGACTGGTCTGCAATTAACCCAACTCTACACACTCTCACGGCTCTGCTTATTTTTCTCTTGATTCTTTTCTAACCCTCCTTTTACAGCAATTTCTCTCTAACAGTGACAACATCTTCTCTGTACGATTATTCTTTTATAACCTTTCAATCCTGCATGCAATCGAATCACATACTCGAATGTTCGAATCCATGCAATACGAGCTGTTCGGTTCCATGCACTTCGATTGTTCGAAACCCTGCAATACGCTGTTGAATCCATGCAATACGGCTATTTTGTTTCATGCACTTACTATTCGAAACCCTGCAATACATCTTTTAGAAAGCTTTTACGATTCTCCATATTCGATTGTTCAATTTCTTCGAATACGGCTTTTAGAATACTTTTTCGAAACTCCATATGTGATGCATCGAATGCTTTTTCAATCAAGAGTATACAACTGTTCTAGTGCATGATCGACACTTGTCAATTTGTAACTACTGATCAGACATCAGTTACTTTTTACATAACTGGCTGCATGATTTTCCTATCTGCTTTTTCGACACGTGTCACCTTGCATGCTCCTACGGGTTTTACCTGCCATACTGTTACCTGTCGCGATATCGCGACACTTTTTGAAGCCACACACTTCATGCCCTTGCTTATCACGAAATCATGACCATTTTGGCTTTGAAAGCTTTCCTTTTGTTCATGTCGCGATATCGCGACACTTAGAACTTTTTTTGACGTCATCCTTAAGCATGTCACGAAATCGTGACCGTTTTGGCTCTTGGAAGCTTTCCCTGCATCTTGTCGCGATATCGCGACACTTTCAACATTTGTTGACGTCATCCTTAAGCATGTCACGAAATCATGACCGTTTTGGCTCTTGGAAGCTTTCCCTGCATCTTGTCGCGATATCGCGACACTTTCAACATTCTTGACGTCATCCTTAAGCATGTCGCGAAATCGTGACGCTTCTGGCTTCCGTACACTCTCCTTTTCCAGCAACAGCGAAAATGGAACATGTCGCGAAATCGCGACACTTTGGGCTTCCGTACAATCCTCCTTGCAAACTTCAGCGAAAATGGAACATGTCGCGAAATCGCGACGTTCACTGCTTCCGTACACTCTTTGTTTCATGCAGTAGCGAAATCGCTACAACTTTGTGCCTTGTGCTTTTGACTTGTTACATCTTTAATTTTTTCAACTTTGAATGGTAGCGAAATCGCTACACCTTTGTTTTTATACATTTTGTCATGCAGTGAAATCGCTACATCTTCTTGTTTGTGTCTTTTCACTTGTAGCGAAATCGCTACATCTTTGTTTTCTGCACTTCCTAATTGTAGCGAAATCGCTACACCTTTGTGCCATGTATTTTCATCATGCAGCGATATCGCTACACCTTTGTTTCCATTCATTTCAACATGTAGCGATATCGCTACACCTTTATTCTTTGAGCATTCTCTCTCCTCTTCGGGTCGCGAAAACCCGACGTGTCGCGATATCGCGACACTTTTCGTTGCTAGCTCCTTTTCTCCATTTATGTCACGAAATCGTGACATCTTTTCACCTTGCTTCCCTCTCTGCCAGCATGTCGCGAAATCGTGACAGTTTACCTTTCACTTTCTCTCTCCTCTGCCATGTCGCGATATCGCGACAAATTGGCATGCACTTTCTCTCTCCTCGGCAATGTCGCGAAATCGCGACAATCTTCCTTGCAGTTTCTCTCTCTTCAGTTTTGTCGCGATATCGCGACACATTTTCTCTCTCCTCAGCGAAAACTCGACATGTCGCGAAATCGTGACATTTTGGCGTGCATTTTCTCTCTCCTACTTTTTGTCGTGAAATCGTGACAGAAAACATGTCGCGATATCGCGACAGTTTTCTTTCTTGTCTCTTTCTGCCAATTTTTGAATCTGGGTTACCTCTGTTTGTCTTGAAATTCACTGCACTTGATCTGACTGACCTCTGAACTGCATCAACTGCATCAATGCATGCGTGTTGACAACAATGACAATACTTTTGCAATTCTTTTGCTGCACCTTGCTCAACAATCTCCCCCTTTGGAATTGTTGGCAACACTACTGCAACCTTGCTTAATTTCTTCTCCCCCTTTGCCAATAATACCAAAGGGCTGCTGTGAGACTCCCCACGAGTCTATGCACAACATTCTCGAGACTTAAAAAGTTTGAATGCTCCCCCTGAGAATGTGTTTCCCATAGCTAGTCAGTGCTTGGGTGGTGTGACTACTCCCAACTTCTTCCGAAGGTATTCAAATACTTCCTTTGGCAAAGGTTTTGTGAATATATCGGCTACTTGCTCTGTAGTTGGAACAAAATCCAATTTAACCTCTCCTTACGCAACTTTATCCTTCAAGAAATGATATCGGATTGCAATATGTTTGGTTCTTGAATGCATTCCTGGATTCTTGGATATGTTGATAGCACTAGTGTTATCACATTTAATTGAAATTGGCTCTTTGAAATGAATACCAAGATCTTTCAACGTTTGTCTCATCCATAATATCCGAGTACGACATGTTGTTGCTTGCAATGTATTCTGCCTCTGCAGTGGATAGAGATATTGATTCTTGTTTCTTGCTGTGCCATGCTACCGACCTGTCTCCAAGATAAAATGCTCCTCCACTTGTGCTCTTTCTGTCATCAATACATCCTGCCCAATCTGCATCAGAATATGCAATCAAAGTGAAATCTTTACCTTTTGGGTACCACAACCCATAATCCATAGTGCCCTTGAGATATCTGAAGATCCTCTTTACAGCTGTTACATGAGTTTCTTTGGGACTGGCCTGAAATCTTGCAACCATACATCCTGCTTGTAATATATCTGGTCTAGTGGCTATTAAATACAGCAGGCTTCCAATCATAGACATGTACATTGTTTGATCTACATACGGGGATTTATCATCCTTGCTCAACTTGCGACTTGTTGTCATGGGAGTGCTTGACCGGTTTCTTGTCTTCCATTGTGAACTTTTTCAGCATTTCTTTTACATATTTAACTTGAGAAATAAAAATGCCTTTTTCATTTTGATTGACCTGCAGTCCTAAGAAATAAGAAAGTTCACCAATCATTGACATCTCAAATTCTTTTTTCATTTTAATTGATATGTCTTTGCGGTATTCATCCATCTTTGTTGCCAAATATTATGTCATCTACATAAACAACAAGAACAATAAGATGACCCTTCTCTGTTTTGACATATAAGTTGCTATCCACCAAACCTTTCTTAAACCCTTGTTTAATTAGATAATTATCCAGCCTTGCATACCATGCTCTGGGTGCCTGTTTTAATCCATATAAAGCTTTCTTTAACCTGCAAACAAAATCTGGATTGTCACCAAGTTGGAAGCCATCTGGTTGTTCAATGTAAACCTCTTCTTCCAGTTTTCCATTCAAAAATGCTGATTTTACATCCATTTGATATACTTTGAAGTTTTTATGAGCTGCTAATGCAGAAACATTCGATTGCCTCTAGTACGGCTCACCGGTGCAAAAGTTTCTTCAAAATCAATGCCTTCAACTTTGAGCATAGCCTTTACATACCAATCTTGCCTTATTTACGACAACTTTGCCCATCTTCATTCAATTTATTTCTAAAAACCCATTTAGTGCCAATTATGTTTTTATTTGTTGGTCTAGGTACTAATTCCCAGGTATTGTTTTTCTCTATCAGATCTAGTTCTTCATTGATTGCCTTCATCCAACTTTCATCAGTGCTTGCTTCGACAACATTTTTAGGTTCAATACTAGATAACGAGAGAATAGTTCCTCATTCTTTGTTCTTCTTGTCTGAATACCATCTGTGGGATCCCCAATAATCTGTTCACTTGGATGATTTTTCTGCCGGTTGCACTGTTTTAAATTTCCTGTTTTCTTCTTCTTGATTCGGTTTTTACACCATCTAGATCAATTTTTTTATTCTTCTCTGTTTCTTTTTCATCATCACCTTCAATGACTTCTTCATACATAGGGTAGTTTTCTTGATAAGTAGTTTCTTGTTCTCTACCTTCATCAACTTTCACATCGGCACTTTCAACAATTTTCTTCAACCTCTTGTTGTAACATGTGTAGGCCTTGCTTTTTGTTGAGTAACCAAGAAAGATACCTTCATCAACTCTATCTTCAAATTTACCGAGGTTATCTTCGGTCCGTTTTATGTAGCACTTGCTGCCAAATACTTTGAAATGTCTTGTTGTTGCCTTTACGCCAAACCACAACTCATAAGGTGTTTTGCTTTCATGTGGTCTCGGCATGCACTGTTTTGAATGTAAGGCTGCGGTATGGAGTGCCTCTTTCCAAAATCTGTCGGCTATTTTGTTTTACTGCAGCATTGTCCTTGCCATTTCCTGCACTTTGTTCTATTCTTCCTTTCTACAACACCATTACTGCTGAGGTGTCCTAGTCTGCTGAAAGCTGTCTTCTTATCCCATGTTTTTGACGGTATTCTGCAAATTCTTCGGAGATAAACTCTCCTCCCTGTCCGATCTTAGGCATTTAATTCTTTTTCTGATTGATTCTCAACAAGATTTTTGAAGGTTTTAAACATCTCAAAGACCTCTGACTTGAGTTTCAGAAATAGTACCCATGTCATTCTTGAGTAGTCATCTATACACGGCATAAAATATTTGTGTCCATTTATGCTTTCAGTTCTCATGGGTCCACATAGATCAGTGTGAATTAGTTCTAATGGCTTGCTAGTGAAGTATTCTTTTGCTTTGAAAGTGGCTCTGGTTTGTTTTCCCTTTTGGCATGACTCACGAGATGCTATTTACGGGTTCGCCAATGTTTGGTATATCTCTAATTGCTCTTTTTGAACTGATTTTTGCCAGATTGTCAAAACTAATATGCCCAAGCCTCTTGTGCCATAGCCAGTTTTCATCTTCCTGTCCAATCAAGCATGTTCCTTCTGCAGTTTACGAAAGTGTATACAGATTTCTAGAAGTTCTCAGTCCAGTGGCTATTAACTTTCCATTTTTTGTCTTTCTTACTTCATGACCCTCCTTCTTGAAGATTACATCATGACCTCTGTCACATATTTGACTTACACTTAGCAAGTTATGCTTCAGGCCAATTACAAACAAGACTTCTTTTGATTTTATATTGCCATCACTGATCTTGAGTGATCCCTTTCCAACAATCTTTGCTCCATCATTATTTCCAAATTTCACAGAACCACCTTCATAATTCTGTAAATTCTCAAACTTTTGCTTGTCACTGTCATGTGACTGGAACAACCACTTTCAAGTATCCAAGGTGCTGATTTGTTACGAGCTTTAAAAGCGGTCTGGACAATCAAAGATTCCTTTTCTTTCCATTACGGTTTGATAGCAGATTTTGCTACTTGTTTTGCCTTTGTCCTTTCATTAGCATGTGCCTATTTTTCAGGAAATTTCTGGTTTTGTTTCAACCCACTTGGCTGAGATTTTCTACCCTGATAATTATTTGATGCAAAAGTGCTTCTACGGTTTCTAGCAATATGTCCAAAATTATAACAATTATAACATTCAACTGCATAATTCATTAAAGGAGAAAAAACATTTCTACTTGGTAAAATTCCTTTGAGATACATTATGCCTGCAATCTGAAATCTTATGGCCATAAGCATTGCATTTAAAACAATAACCAGAAAATGCATGATTAAACCCGGGTGCCGATCTTTGCCAGTTTGAAGTAGGAGCCATGACTCTTCTCCTCCTTGGATGTGTGAATTTTGTGAATCCATCTTTGTCAGTATTCTTCTTGAATCTGGCATTATTGTTTTCTTTTGCATGATTTTGTTTTTCTGGTTCAACCACTGATCTTTTCTTCTTTCTTTATGGGTTCTATATTCAAGTTATTTGAATCCTTTGAAGATTCTCCTTCATCAAAGCCTAAACCAAATTTGATGCCAGAAGGCCTTTGGTTATTTAACATTTTATCCAACTTTACAGTACTTTCTTCAAACTTATGAAAACAGTTCAATTTTCTATTCATCTCCTCTAACTGCATCCTTAACTTAACAATGTCTTCCTCTAGCTTGCTGCATTCAACTGTCTTTACAGTTAATTGTTCATCAAGAACTTCAGACATTTTCTTGAATTCCTCTGTCTGTATTTTCAGATTGTTTATTATGTCTGTGGCATTCTCTAATTTCTTTGAAAAATTTTTATTCTTCTTCCTTTATGCACTCAACTCTTCAAGTGCAGCAACCAATTCTCCTTCCAAATACACTTCAACTTCATCCTTGGAATTTTCATCACCTTCCTGATTTTCCTCTGTTCTTTCTTCTTCAAGTGCCATGAACAGAGCTTCACCTCCTTCTTCTTCAGACTCCTCATCTGTGCTTTCTTCTTGAAGTTGTTCTTGGTTATGAAGCTTTTCTTCTTGAAGTTGTTCTTTCTGAAATTTTGTTTCTTCTTCCAGTCACCTTTTTCTTGGTGTGAACCTTCACCATTTTTGGTTCTCTCCTGCATTGGACATTTGGCTGCAAAATGACCGACTCCTCCACAATTGAAGCATTTAAAAGGTAGCTTCCCTCTATATTTTCCTTTTCCTTTTGTGAGTTTTCGAACAAAATTGGCTTCTGTTTCATCCTGTGTTCCTTCATCCTCGGATTCATGTTCAGCTTTTACATTCTTGTGTGCTTTAAAAGTTGCTTCTCTGTCTGTAGACTTGGTTTGTCCTATTCTCATTTCATATCTTTGTCGGGGAACCATGTAACTCATCCATGCTGAAGTTGTTTAGATCTTTTGCCTCTTCTATTGCAGAGACTTTGGAGTTAAATCTTTTGTGAAGTGTTATGAGAACCTTTTTCACAACAACTGCATCATCAATTTCTTCACCGAGTCCTCTGATTGCATTAATAATTCCGTTGACTCTCAGCATATAAGTCTCTATGTTTTCATCTTCATTCATTTGCGGTGCTTCGAACTGTGCTCGATGAGTTTGCGGTTTTGCTTCCTTAATCTTACTGTCTCCTTCATGGATGCTCTTTAGTTTATCCCACATGTCTTTTGCTGATTTACAACTCATGACTCTTATCAGTTCATTGTCAACAAGCCCACACATTATGGCATTCTTAGCTTTGGAGTTGTTTTCAAATTTCTTTTTCTCGGTGATATCTGTTGGAGGGGTAGTGGGTGTTGTGTATCCACTATCTACAGAATCCCAAATATCGTATCCCAATGCATTAAGATATGTTTGCATTATGAGTTTCCAGAAGGTGTAATTTGTTCCATCAAATAAGGGAGCTTTGTTGGATGAAAATCCTTCACCACCTGCCATTGTTTCTTCCAAGATCTCCTTAGGCGATTAAGCTTGTACAAGGAACCTTGCTCGATACCAATTGATGATTACACAATGACAACTGAGAGGGGGGTGAATCGGTGTAGCTATTAATTTTTATATCTACGACATTTAATATGAAATAAAGAGAACTTGCAATAAAACCGAAGAAGAACAACAAGAGAGCATACCACAACACACAATATAACGAGGTTCACCAATTTGGCTACTCCTCAAAAATTGACTGCTTGGACTCCAATCCAAATCCGAGTCTTTGCAAAATATCAATTTTACAAATACTTTACCAGCATCAGCTGGAAGGAGCACCAACCCCTGTAATTTTCTGCTGCAACAGATGGAGCACCAACTCCTAGTACCAAGCACCAACTTGGACTGCAATTCTGATCAATTTAGAATGACATAAAAATGTCTTCACTTCATGCACGACCATGACTGGTCTGCAATTAACCCAACTCTACACACTCTCACGGCTCTGCTTATTTTTCTCTTGATTCTTTTCTAACCCTCCTTTTACAGCAATTTCTCTCTAACGAACAACATCTTCTCTGTACGATTATTCTTTTATAACCTTTCAATCCTGCATGCAATCGAATCACATACTCAGACTGTTCGAATCCATGCAATACGATTGTTCGGTTCCATGCACTTGATTGTTCGAAACCCTGCAATACGGCTGTTGAATCCATGCAATACGGCTATTTTGTTTCATGCACTTTGACTGTTCGAAACCTTGCAATACGTCTTTTAGAAATATTTTATGATTCTCCATATTCGGTTGTTCAATTTCTTCGAATACGACTTTTCGAATGCTTTTTCGAAACTCCATATGTGATGCATCGAATGCTTTTTCAATCAAGAGTATACAACTGTTCTAGTGCATGATCGACACCTGTCAATTTGTAACTGCTGATCAGACATCAGTTACTTTTTACGTAACTGGCTGCATGATTTTCCTATCTACTTTTTCGACACGTGTCACCTTGCATGCTCCTACGGGTTTTACCTTCCGACTGTTACCAGTCACGATATCGTGACACTTTTTGAAGCCACACACTTCATGCCCTTGCTTGTCGTGAAATCATGACCATTTTGGCTTTGAAAGCTTTCTCTCTATTCATGTCGTGATATCGCGACACTTAGAACTTTTGCTGACGTCATCCTTAAGCATGTCATGAAATCATGACCGTTTTGGCTCTTGGAAGCTTTCCTTGCATCTTGTCGCGATATCGCGACACTTTCAACATTCTTGACGTCATCCTTAAGCATGTCACGAAATCCGTGACCGTTTTGGCTCTTGGAAGCTTTCCACTCATCTTGTCGCGATATCGCGACACTTTCAACATTTTGACGTCATCCTTAAGCATGTCATGAAATCGTGACGCTTAGCTTCCGTACACTCTCCTTTGCACAACCAAAATGGAACATGTCATCGAAATCATGACACTTTGGCTTACAATCCCTTAAAGAAAATGGAACATGTCGTGAAATCGCGACGTTCACTGCTTCCGTACACTCTTTGTTTCGTGTAGTAGCGAAATCGCTACAACTTTGTGCCTTGTGCTTTTGACTTGTTACATCTTTAATTTTTTCAACTTTGAATGGTAGCGAAATCGCTACACCTTTGTTTTTATACATTTTGTCATGCAGCGAAATCGCTACATCTTCTTGTTTGTGTCTTTTCACTTGTAGCGAAATCGCTACATCTTTGTTTTCTGCACTTCCTAATTGTAGCGAAATCGCTACACCTTTGTGCCATGTATTTTCATCATGCAGCGATATCGCTACACCTTTGTTTCCATTCATTTCAACATGTAGCGATATCGCTACACCTTTGTTGCTTGAGCATTCTCTCTCCTCTTCGGGTCGCGAAAACCCGACGTGTCGCGATATCGCGACACTTTTCGTTGCTAGCTCCTTTCCTCCATTTATGTCACGAAATCGTGACATCTTTTCACCTTGCTTCCCTCTCTGCCAGCATGTCGCGAAATCGTGACAGTTTACCTTTCACTTT
The DNA here is from genome assembly GCA_028583015.1 of Wollemia nobilis. Lineage (NCBI taxonomy): Eukaryota > Viridiplantae > Streptophyta > Pinopsida > Araucariales > Araucariaceae > Wollemia > Wollemia nobilis. The sequence goes on from JAQPPZ010002362.1 coordinate 2,559,323, forward strand.
CTCTCTCCTCTGCCATGTCGCGATATCGCGACAAATTGGCATGCACTTTCTCTCTCCTCGGCAATGTCGCGAAATCGCGACAATCTTCCTTGCATTTTCTCTCTCTTCTGTTTTGTCGCGATATCGCGACACATTTTCTCTCTCCTCAGCGAAAACTCGACATGTCGCGAAATCGTGACATTTTGGCGTGCATTTTCTCTCTCCTACTTTTTGTCCGACGAAAAACATGTCGCGATATCGCGACGCAGTTTTCTTTCTTGTCTCTTTCTGCCAATTTCTGAATCTGGGTTACCTCTGTTTGTCTTGAAATTCACTGCACTTGATCTGACTGACCTCTGAACTGCATCAACTGCATCAATCTATCTGTGTTGACAACAATGACAATACTTTTGCAATTCTTTTGCTGCACCTTGCTCAACAATATAATATGCACCGACCTTAAAGTTTTGAATCGGGTGCATAAAATGTACCGATCTCAAACAGGTTGCATATAATGGTTTGGTCTCGAACCGGATGCATATTATGGTCCAGTCTCGAGCCTGATGCATAATATGGGCCAGCCTAGAAACAAATATATAATACATGTTGATCTCAAACCAGATGCATAGTTTGGTCCGAATGCCACCTGGGTGCATATTGCAATCCAGTACGCTACTGCATGTCTAGTACTACCATGTGTCCAATACTGCATGTCCAATACGATGATGCCACATGTTACATATATTTCAATTCTATAAAAGGACATCAACAATAATTTTCCCATTTTGTTTCTACGACTGCTACAACCAGAGCTAACCTTTCTGATCAACCTTTCAGTTTCAATTCCCAATCCTTTTTCTTCCACTTCCAACTACTTCAAATGGATACCCCTTCCACAATCACACCAAAATTTAATAATTTTACGTGCTCTTTGATATCAGATCTAATAACAACGCCAGGGATGAAATTTTAGTGGCTCCATAACGTAGGTTTATCAACCCTTGTTTTCATGCCATATTTTAGAATAGATAAAGGGCTCCTACAACATATTGTCTCTGGTTATGACCACGATAGGGGTACAGTGACCATTACAATACAAACTAGAAATGTTGTTTTCAACATCACCCCTGGATATTGTTGAGAAGCAACACACCCCCACTAAAAAAATGAAATTCCATCCTTTGAAAATATTTAATTTTCATTTTTTTCCGTAGAGGACCCTCTTGAGTTTTTCGGGTTTTAATTCCAAATTTTGCTTGCATCCTTTTTCAAATTTCGCCTACATCAAAGTGTCCAAGTAGGCTTGCATATGGCATTGATTTCAATTTAAAATTTCTGAAATTTTGCATGTTAAATGTATTAATTCATATTAATCATTTCAGAAATTTTAATTTTCAATAGTTTCCTAAGGTTTCAAATTCAAATTAATTTTTAGGATTTTAATTAATTTTTTTTCATCTTCCCGACAAAACTTTCTTCAAATCTTGAAATCCTCATAACTTGTGAATGGAAGAATCCGTTTAGGGTGATTCAAATATTGGGTGGAAGATCTTAAACTCATCTTCACATGTGGTGCAAACATTTTCGAGACTTTTAGACAAGATTCAATACTTACCAGAAATAGCAGTTTCTATTTCTGGCCAACAAACTTCTAAATGCAATATCTCATGATCTAGATCGAATTTTCTAGTTTTCTTTGCAGATTTGGATATCCTTTGGGCTTATTTAGATGCTTGTAAAGTTTCATCAAATTTCGGGCACTTTGAATTTTCATCATTTTTCTACACCATGTGAAGCTGACCATTCTCGAGCAATTTAAAATTCATTTTTCAAATGTTAAAATCATTTATGAGTAAGGAAGATCCTTCACCAATATGTAAAAATGCAAAATACAGATGGACAAAGTCATTGGAGTCAACCTACAATTTTTGGAGAATTTGCAAAATGGAAGAAAAAAAGGAAGAAAATGTTTCGAAATCGCGACATGTTCCATTTTCGTGACTTGTTTCATTTTCGTGAGGGCACAAGCTTGGAAGAAATAAATTGAGGGAAATGTCCCGAAATCGCGACATGTTCCATTTTCGTGACTTGTTTCATTTTCGTGAGGGCACAAGCTTGGAAGAAATAAATTGAGGGAAATGTCGTGAAATCGCGACATGTTCCATTTTCGTGACTTGTTTCATTTTCGTGAGGGCACAAGCAAGGAAAAAGTAGCTTGAGGAAAATGTCCCGAAATCGTGACTTGCTTTAATTTCATGAGAATATGAGCTTGGAAGAAGGAAATCAAACCCTAATGCTCATTACATGTCGGACTTTCGCTCAAATTTAATTTTGCCCTAAAATATTTTAAAGTCCATTGAAGTTTTGAATTGTTACGAAGGCTAATTGCTTGATATGGCATTTTGGATTTATATTCATTTTGCAAAATTTGGCCATTCTTTAAATTTTTCATCACCCATCCAAAGGAAGTGGAAGCTTTTCAACACAATCCAAACCCTAGAAATATTTAATAATAAAAAAAAGAAAATGAAAAAATTAATTAATTAAAATGAAAAACATTGAAAAACCTTAGGAAAAATTAATTAATTAAAAATGAAAAACATTGAAAAACCTTAGGAAAAATTAATTAATTAATTAATTAAAAATGAAAAACATTAAAAAAAACCTTAGGAAAAATTTAAAAAAATAATTAAATTAATAATATTAAAGTTCTAACCTTTGCTTTTCTTTTGCAGAAAGTGATCCGACAATTGCATAATGGCAGAAGTAATGGCGAGAAAGACGGACAAACCTAAATTTCGGCACAAATCAAGCAAGGACCATCAGATGGAAATAGGAGATGCCGGGAATTTTTGATCCGTCCATATTTTGCAGATCTGGCCGCAAATAAAGACTTTAAGGTGTGACCGAGCAAGTGCCCATTTAATGAAATATGTCGGCAATTGGTTGGAAAATGAAAATATCTACACACAGTTATAAGTGGATGAAAATAATATCAAATTGTGCCTTCTCCATTTATGGCAAGATACTCAAGTAGATTTTCGGAGTGGTTGAAATTGATTGGGACTTGTTTTAAATAAATTTTTATATTTTAAAACCGAGACGGTGGAATTTTTAGATATTATATTTGGGAGTAAGATATTTTAAAAAGATCAGGGCATGTCCTGAGTCTATATATACTCCCATAAGTGTAATCTCAGTATGCGAAAACTTAGAATAAAAGATATTTTAGCAATTTCCTGCAAATTTTTATTTGAATGCTTTGTTCTGTACCTGGGGTTGGTGTGACATCATTTTCTGTGATAGCGTGGCCAGGAGCCTAATCTCTTTCGGATTGCAATAAGTGCATCTTCTTTTGTTTTCGTCTCGCTAAGGTCTATTTATTTTAGTTGTAAATCTGTGTTATCAAGATTGAATATGCTACTAGGCTTCATTCCGTTTGTTGTATGCTAGGGAAAATTAAAGATTTAAGGTTCGGGTCTGTTCTAATTGCTCTATCCTCACTGCGCGAGCTAGGCTCATGGTGAGAGATACCAGTTGACACCGACTTCCCTTCTATTTATGATTTTCTTTTAGATCTGTGTCATCTTCGTCTTATGCTCTTAGTAGAAGGTGATCTTAGAAAGTTGGACACCTTCCTCTTTGATTGGTTTTATTGTGAAGCTAAATAGTGTAACTGAAATTGGTAGTTTTGATTTGCAACTAAGTTAGATAAGCTTCTCTTTTCTGCCCTACCCTACTCTCTTTGTTCTACCGTCAAATGATCCATTTTTATTTTCTTTCAAATTTGTCTTTTATTTAATCTGCTAAAGCATAAAGAGCTATATCAAAGAACTGATTGTAAATCCGATTGTCAACAAAGATAACCATCGCTAAACATTATTGAACCAAGGTCGAACCCGTTGTAAGGTAACAGATAGTCTACTTGAAACTATTTCAGAAGTAGAAAAGAGTGAATAGCCATTCGACCCAACTCTGTAACTCACACCTTGGATAACCAGCAAGATCCTAAAGTGAGTGGGATTTATCCCGTAAAGTGTTATTGGTATTTTATGTTCATTCTTCATAGGGTGTGTATGAAAGACCAACCAACATTTAAAATTGGTGCTAGAAGGAGGGCCGACCGAACTCCGTTCAGTATTTGTTAAGGATTGTAAGTTGCTTGTGTAAAGTTGGATTCTACCTACAGAGTAACCAGGTCCCACTCTAGAGCTGGAGAGCTCCTTGTGCCTGAGTTGGAAACCCCAAGGAGAAGCAGCCTCAGAAGGGCCAAGTCTTTGTCCAACATAGTTTTATCACCACTTGTAGTTCCTCCAACTGCAACTCAAAATATTATCGTTAATCAGGTAGTGATGGCAAACTGGTTGGGTTCCACTACTTTGAATATCCTTGGTGCAGTGCATGATTTACCCAAAAATCCTGAGAAGTATCTTCCTACCTACAAGCATGATGGAATCAAAACAATAGAAGAACACCTAGTGGCATTTAAAAATGCTCTAAAGTTGTTGAATGTGCAGCATGAAGATGTGGCTTGTAGGTTATTCCCATTCACTCTCCAGGAGGGAGCATACGACTGGTTTTTGAATCTTACTAATGACTCTATTACTAGTTGGAATGACCTGGAGAAAGTTTTTGTATCACAATTTGGTCAAGTAATTGACCCTAGTGTGTTATATCAACAGTTTTCCAGCATTAAGAGAGAAATCAATGAGACTGTCAGATCTTTCAACGTCAGGTTTCAAAAAGCTTATGGTAGATTGACGGGTCATTATGTGCCAACTGCAGATCTAGCATTGGAAATTTTTAGGAATTCCCTAGATCCAGTGACCTCTATTTTCCTGAAGAGAGATGCCAATATTACTAATCTAACAGAGGCTTATAAAGAAGCTTTGGTTCTTGAAAGACAATTGGGACCTCAACCTTTGAATGCTCCTCTAATTCCCTTTGTTACACAAAATACCCCTGTTTTGAATCCCATCCCACATCAAATGATGTTGCCAGCATGCCAAACTCCACCGATAGGAAATCCATTGGTTGTAACACATGCTGAACATGTACAGAATACAGAGAAAGAATCTGATAAAATAAGAGTTGAGGAAGTCTCAAAGATGGTCCAAAAGTTGGCAAATGACTTTTTGAGTTTCAAAAGGCAAGTGTCCACCGGGGAAAACTCAAATAGATTTTCTTATCAACAGAATAGATTCACTAGACCACCATATGAACCCAACAAGGATTATAAAGGTAAGGGGCATGAAGTGAATATTTGTGACTTGGCTTTGCCCAACTGGTGCAGGATACACGAAACATCTCAGCACGGGGAATTGGATTGTTTGGAGTTCTGCAATGCCTTTGAAGCTCTATCTAGTGAGTTGGTTTTTCTTGAAAATCAAAGAAATGTTGATGGTCCAAGTTCATCCAAACATAGTGCAGCTATGGTGTTAGATTCATTCACTTTTCCAGATGAGTCAGAGAATGTTGTGGAGATGCCTATGGATGAAGTGCAAGCTTTTCAACAATATAGAAGGGACAACTACAATCTCAGGAACAAAAATTCAGAGCCTAATACTACGTCTACACCTCCAAACAACTCCCATAATGTTCCTCCAGATCCATCTCCAAATAATAACCCACCTCCACCCAAGGGAGGAGATCCAAGAGTACCAGATGGATTTGTTGCTCCACTCAATAAGGGATACAATATAGTGGAGGATATGAAGAAGATCAAGGCTAACATCACTCTTCATGAGTTGGCTCAAATTACTGAACAAAGGGATAATTTGATTAAGACATACTCTGAGCCTACTACCAAACCTCTAGAAAAGGGGAAGAAGATAGCAAATGCAAATATGGCCATGTATAAAGAAAAGACTGAAGTTTCGCCTTTCCTGCTAACTATCCGTATATTTGGAAAAAATTTACACAACTATGTCTAGTGGATTCTAGTGCTTCAACCAATGTCATGCCTCTAGCCATCTATCAACAGTTGGGTTTAACCCCTATGAAGTCCGAGAGAAGAGTCATCCAATTGGATAAAATTGAGGTTAAGGTGGTAGGTGAACTTCAAAGTATACACATCCAGCTAGCATCTGAGCCGAGAGCACAACACAAAATTGACATTCAGGTGGTAGATATTCCTGTGGGATACGGAATGCTTCCGAGCAGAGATTGGTCAAAGTCTTTGAATGGGTACTTGGCGACTGATTTTTCACATATGTGGTTGCCCTGGAAAGGTGTTGCAAATCAGTTAAGAATCGAAAGAGAACCCAGATATAAACACGTGATCATTGAGTATAATGCCAAGAATGAGACTGTTAATCTTGCTGATGTAGATATCGAGGTTTATAATTTGACAACTGCACAAAAGGAGAAACCTATTAAAGCTCATCTTGATCATGATAATGAAGTTTGGATGCTTCATGTTGATGGAGCTAAGTCTAAGCAAGGTTCTAGTACAAGGGCAGTTCTTAAAGGACCTAAAAATCAGACGTATTTTATGTCTTATCGCTTGCAGTTTCCTTGCACGAATAATTTGACAGAGTATGAAGCACTAGTGCTGGGATTGAAATTTGCTTTAGATAAAGATGTAAAAAATATCCAGGTTTTTATAGACTCAGAGTTGGTGGCCAATCAGGTTAGAGGTAAATTTCAGTGCAAGGCATCTTACCTGAAAAGATATAAATACCGAGCGTGGGATCTCATGGAGGATTTTGATGCTTTTAATTTGATGCACATTCCTAGAGAAGAGAATTCACTTGTAGATGTTTTAGCTTCATCAACCGCAAATCTGAAGCCATTGGAGGAGTTCAAATGGAAGAAATTTTCAATCGAATTAATCCCTTGTCCTTCGGTTCCAGATAACGTAGATAATTTTCAAGTCTTTTTTGATGACCAACAAATTATAAACTTTTTCTGGAATACCAATGCATTTGAAAATACTATAATTGATGATGGTCAAAGGGATACTATGCTGGAAAAGTTTGATGATGAAAAGGGGATAATGAGGTTGAAAGATAATAGAATTCCGAAGGGAATGGTAGAACTTGAGCGACTGTTTGATGTTGACCGAATTAAACAAAGAGTGAGTTTTGGAAATTCTATTGGTGTAGCAGGCAGTGAGACTGAGAAACTGAATGTCGGGACTAAAGAGGATCCCAGACACCTTAAGTTAGCTAAAGCTTGTGACCCTGAAATTAAAAAAAATATGATTGAATTCCTTCACAGGTCCAAGGATGTTATGGCCTGGTCTTATAAAGGCCTAAAGGTTTTTGATCCAAAATTTTACACCCATACAATACCCTTAAAGGAGTTCTGCAAACCCTTTCGACAGAAATAGAGGCATGTCAACGCTTTGTTGGAACCCCTCATCAAGAAGGAGGTGGAGAGATTATTGAGTGTTGCCATTATTTTTCCCATTAGACATTCTACTTGGGTAGCCAATTTAGTGCCGGTTAGAAAGAAGAATGGGGAAATCCGCTTGTGCATGGATTTTAGGAACTTGAACAAGGCTTCTGAAAAGGATAATTATCCTTTGCCTTCCATGGATGATGTGCTACAAATTGTGAATGGTTCAGAAATGATGTCTTTCTTAGATGGATTTTTGGGGTACAACTAGATACTAGTTGAAAAGGAAGACAGGATGAAAACTGCCTTCACGACCAAGTGGGGAACCTTCGCCTACAAGAGAATGCCATTTGGATTGATAAATGCCGGAGCTACCTTTCAGCGTGCAATGGATCATGCCTTCAAAGGTCTCATGGGTAAGTGCATCGTTGTCTACATGGATGACTTGACAGTTTTTTCTAAATCCCGGTTTGACCACGTGAAGCACTTGGAATCTGTCTTCGACAAATGCAGAGAATTTGGCATTTCTTTAAACCCAAAGAAGTGTGTTTTTGGTGTAACTGAAGGAAAACTCCTTGGACACTTAATCACCAAAGATGGCATTTCCATGGATCCTGAGAGAGTTGAAGCCATATCGGGGATACCCTTTCCCAACTCTAAGAAAGAGTTAAGATCATTTTTTGGGAAAATTAATTTTGTCAGAAAATTCATCTCTCGGCTTTGCGAAAATAGTCAAGCCGCTAAATGACATGCTGAAGGAAACTGCTAAGATTTCCTGGACAACGAAAGCCAAAGCAGCATTCCAAGAGATCAAATCTGCCATCAAACAAGCTCCAGTGCTAGTGAGCCCGGATTTCAGTGCAGATTTTTACCTGTACTCTTTTGCTTCTGAACACGCACTTGTAGGTTTTAACCCAATGAAGAGAAACAGGGGAGCACCCGATTGCCTTCAAAAGTACCAACTTAAAGGGTGTTGAGCTAAAATACTCTCGCTTGGATAAGCAAGCCTATGCCTTGGTGAGAGCAGTCAAGCAATTCAGACATTACATATTGAGAAGCAAAGTCCATGCTATAGTTCCTGATCCAGATGTCAAATATTTATTAAGCCAGGATGAATTGGGTGAGCTAAGAGGTAATTGGGCCACGAGACTACAGGAGTACGACTTAGAAATCCGGCCTACAAAATTAATCAGGAGGACTTGGTTTGTCCCGACATATTGCTGAAATACCTATAGAGGGAGAAATTAATCAATTGGATTCTAGATTCGATGATTGGTATGGAGATGTCATTCATCTGTTGAGGTTTGGAATTTGTCCACCTCACCTGAATAGAACTTAAAGAAGAGCACTAAAGCTGAAATCTGCATATTTTTTAATCAAAGGAGGCAACTTGTATAGAGAAAACTATGTTGGCATATTCTTAAGATGCATTTCTCAGAATGAAGTGAATGAGGTGATGTCTAGTTTTCATGAGAAGTTAGGAGCAGGGCATTCCTCAGGTTTTGCTACTGCACACAAGATATTGAGAGTAGGCTATTACTGGCCTACATTGTTTAAAGATGCACATCAGCATGTGAGAACTTGCCACCAGTGTCAGATTTTTGCATCCAAGCAGGCTAATCGAGCTCTACCATTACAACCTATTATAATAGACAAACCTTTTATGCAATGGGGACTTGACTTTGTAGGTGTGATAAACCCGAATTCATCAACAGGGCACAAGTATGTTTTAACAACCACTGATTATTGTACAAGATGGGTTGAAGCAGCAACCACCATGAGGAGTACAACCCATGAGGTGATCAAATTTTTAGAATCAAATATCATAACCAGGTTTGGAGTTCCTTTGAATTTGGTGTGCGACAACGGACCAGCCTTTCAGTCATTAGAATTTGCAGAGTGGGCATACCATAAGGGGATAGTCATCAAATTTTCATCCAACTATTATCCCCAAGGTAATGGACTAGCTGAGTCCACAAATAAGAATTTGATAAATGCCATCAAGAAGTCTATTGTAGACAAACCCAGAAAATGGCACACACTATTGAAGTATGCACTTTGGGCTGATAGGATAAGACATAAAGAAGCTCTTAAGACTTCCCCATTTGCTTTGTTGTATGGTACTCAACCCATCGTTCCTATCTCTTTAAAATTGCCCACTTATCAATTTGCTTTAGATTACTTTGATGATCATGCAGATGCGAAAGCTCGTGTGTTGGACTTAATTAATTTGTAGGATGAACGACTTCAAGCCTTGGAGCATTTTAGTCGACACCAAGAGACAGTCAAGCGCTGGTTTGACAAAAGAGCCAGAGTGAAGGCCTTCAGACTTGTAGACCTGGTGCTTCTATGGGACAAAGCCCATGAAAAGAAAGGTAAACACACCAAGTTGCAACCTCTATGGATAGGGCCATACCAGATTGCTGAAATCCTAGGTAATAATGCATTTCGTCTACAGGACCTGGAAGGTAATTTTCTGAACCTTCCTATCAATGGTCAATATCTGAAGCATTATTTCTCAGTTGTTCCATCCACTACATCATTTGAGTAATCACAAAGACTTTGTGCATATGTATATATTGTAAATAAAGGTTGAAGTAGTGTGTTTTTATTTTGTTTTATTTTTGTTAAGAGATAGTCTGCTAGAACTAAAAAGTGGAACTACTTGTTATTTAGAACAACAGTAGAAAGATAATTGGATTTTGTATCTTGCTCACCACAATTATTTTGATTATAAAGAAACTACTATACTACTTAGCTGAAGAACTCCCAGGGAATCCAAGAAAATTTGGTCATGAGAGGGGACTCCGATTCATAAAATTATTTTAAGTGTCCAAGGAGGCTATTGGTACCCGGGCTGAAACGGTTAGTCGATCAATTGCTCGATCAATGAAATATTAGAAAAAAAATTCTAGCAAGGCTTTCCAACTATCGGTATCTTTCAAAAAAAAAAAAAAGAGAGAAGGTGAAAGTTGGGCAAGCCAACATAAAACTGGCACTCTTTTCTGCAAAAAAAAAAGAAGAAAAAGTTATGTGATAGAAAGAGATAGCCAAGGCTCCCGAAGGATACATCTCAAACGTGTTCACCAAGGCTATAGATGCCACCTCATAGTTGTGATCAGGGTCTTGAAAATCTAAAGAGTAACTCTGTCGGGGTTGTAAAAGGCTAAACTAGTAAACAGAGCTCTACTCGGTTTCCCATGCACAATCTAAATAGCTGATCAATCCATAGTAAGCATTCGAAGCCCTGGTCATCCTTGAAGGAAGGTTTATACGCTTATAATCGCACATCAGAATCTTCCTTAAGTGGTTCAACCTAGTATGTCCTTGGGAAACTTTAACAACTAGCAGATAGTAGTTAAATCATTTTAGAAAATATTTGTGGCAAAGCATGGTACATAGTCTAGATTGTTTTAAAACTAGAGTTCTGGATTCTAAATAGTGCTACTATTTTCCCCGTAGATATCGCCATTTGTTGAGAAGCAACACACCCCCACTAAAAAAATGAAATTCCATCCTTTGAAAATATTTAATTTTCATTTTTTTCTACAGGGACCCTCTTGAGTTTTTCGGGTTTTAATTCCAAATTTTGCTTGCATCCTTTTTCAAATTTCGCCTACATCAAAGTGTCCAAGTAGGCTTGCATATGGCATTGATTTCAATTTAAAATTTCTGAAATTTTGCATGTTAAATGTATTAATTCATATTAATCATTTCAAAAATTTTAATTTTCAATAGTTTCCTAAGGTTTCAAATTCAAATTAATTTTTAGGATTTTAATTAATTTTTTTCATCTTCCCCTAAAAATTTCTTCAAATTTTGAAATCGCCATATCTTGTGAATGGAGGATCCGTTTAGGAAAATTCAAAAACTGGTAGAAGGAGCTAGGATTGATCTTCACATTGGTACAAACATTTTCAGAAAACCAGACGTCAATACTTACCAGAAATAGCAGTTTCTATTTCTGGCCAACAAACTTCTAAATGCAATATCTCATGATCTAGATCGAATTTTATGGTTTTCTTTGCAGATTTGGATATCCTTTGGGCTTATTTAGATTCTTGTAAAGTTTCATCAAATTTTGGGCACTTTGAATTTTCATCATTTTTCTACACCATGTGAAGCTGACCATTCTGGAGCAATTTAAAATTCAGTTTTCAAATGTTAAAATCATTTCTGAGTAAGGAAGATCCTTCACCAATATGTAAAAATGCAAAATACAGATGGACAAAGTCATTGGAGTCAACCTACAATTTTTGGAGAATTTGCAAAGTGGAAGAAATAAAAGAAGAAAATGTTTCGAAATCGTGACATGTTCCATTTTCGTGACTTGTTTCATTTTCGCGAGGGCACAAGCTTGGAAGAAATAAATTGAGGGAAATGTTCCGAAATCGCGACATGTTCCATTTTCGTGACTTGTTTCATTTTCGTGAGGGCACAAGCTTGGAAGAAATAAATTGAGGGAAATGTCGCGAAATCGTGACATGTTCCATTTTCGTGACTTGTTTCATTTTCGTGAGGGCACAAGCAAGGAAAAAGTAGCTTGAGGAAAATGTCTCGAAATCGCGACTTGCTTTAATTTCATGAGAATATGAGCTTGGAAGAAGGAAATCAAACCCTAATGCTCATTACATGGACTTTCGCTCAAATTTAATTTTACCCTAAAATATTTTAAAGTCCATTGAAGTTTTGAATTGTTACGAAGGCTAATTGCTTAATATGGCATTTTGGATTTATATTCATTTTTGCAAAATTTGGCCATTCTTTAAATTTTTCATCACCCATCCAAAGGAAGTGGAAGCTTTTCAACACAGCCCAAACCCTAGAAATATTTAATAATAAAAAAATGAAAAAATTAATTAATTAAATTAATTAATTAATTAAAATGAAAAACATTGAAAAACCTTAGGAAAAATTAATTAATTAAATTAATTAATTAATTAAAAATGAAAAACATTAAAAAAACCTTAGGAAAATTTAAAAAAAATAATTAAATTAATAATATTAAAGTTCTAACCTTTGCTTTTCTTTTGCAGAAAGTGATCCAACAATTGCATAATGGCAGAAGTAATGGCGAGAAAGACGGACAAACCTAAATTTTGGCACAAATCAAGCAAGGACCATCAGATGGAAATAGGAGATGCCGGGAATTTATGATCCGTCCAGATTTTGCAGATCTGGCCGCAAATAAAGACTTTAAGGTGTGACCGAGCAAGTGCCCATTTAATGAAATATGTCGGCAATTGGCTGGAAAATGAAAATATCTACACACAGTTACAGGTGGATGAAAATAATATCAAATTGTGCCTTCTCCATTTATGGCAAGATACTCAAGCAGATTTTCGGAGTGGTTGAAATTGATTGGGACTTGTTTTAAATAAATTTTTATATTTTAAAACCGAGACGGTGGAATTTTTAGATATTATATTCGGGAGTAAGATATTTTAAAAAGATCAGGGCATGTCCTGAGTCTATATATACTCCCATAAGTGTAATCTCAGTATGTGAAAACTTAGAATAAAAGATATTTTAGCAATTTCCTGCAAATCTTGTTTGAATGCTTTGTTCTATACCTGGGGTTGGTGTGACGTCATTTTCTGTGATAGCGTGGCCAGGAGCCTAATCTCTTTCGAATTGCGATAAGTGCATCTTCTTTTGTTTTCGTCTCGCTAAGGTCTATTTATTTTAGTTGTAAATCTGTGTTATCAAGATTGAATATGCTACTAGGCTTCATTCTGTTTGTTGTATGCTAGGGAAAATTAAAGATTTAAGGTTCGGGTCTGTTCTAATTGCTCTATCCTCACTACGCGAGCTAGGCTGCTGGTGAGAGATACCAGTTGACACCGACTTCCCTTCTATTTATGATTTTATTTTAGATCTGTGTCATCTCCGTCTTATGCTCTTAGTAGAAGGTGATCTTAGAAAGCTGGACACCTTCCTCTTTGATTGGTTTTATTGTGAAGCTAAATAGTGTAACTAAAATTGGTAGTTTTGATTTGCAACTAAGTTAGATAAGCTTCTCTTTTTCTGCCCTACCCTACTCTCTTTGTTCTACCATCAAATGATCCATTTTTATTTTCTTTCAAATTTGTCTTTTATTTAATCTGCTAAAGCATAAAGAGCTATATCAAAGAACTGATTGTAAATCCGATTGTCAACAAAGATAACCACCGCTAAACATTATTGAACCAAGGTCGAACCCGTTGTAAGGTAACAAATAGTCTACTTGAAACTATTCCAGAAGCGGAAAAGAGTGAATAGCCATTCGACCCAACTTTGTAACTCACACCTTGGATAACCAGCAAGATCCTAAAGTGAGTGGGATTTATCCCGTAAAGTGTTATTGGTATTTTATGTTCATTCTTCATAGGGTGTGTATGAAAGACCAACCAACAGATATATTTACATATTGACAGGTCTTTCATTCATTGGTTTTAATCAAGTGTCACCGAGGTCACAACTTTCTCCAGATGATAAAGCACACCTTGATAACGAGTATGGTCTTCCATCAAAAAATTTGGAAGGTATAAATCTTATTAATTATATTTTATTAATTTTCAATATTTTAAATTTGTAAATTGACATCAAATTTTTTTATGCAACTTATAACACCAAATCAAAAAGAGGTTTATCGATAAGCGATGTTAACCATTAAACTCTTAAGGCCATTATCAAATTTTTCCAGGCCAGACTTATTCTGTTGGGAAGACCAAAAATTTTGTTTTGGACACTTTATTATATTGTTCAGTCTGAACAAAATCACAAGTTTGATTGGTGTACCTATATTTCAGATCGAATCAGGACTGAGTTGCACGCGATCCAACTTGCAATCGCCAAGACTCATCCCAAGACTCAGCCCATTGTGGGCACTGTAAATTATATTTTAGCTTTATATTTTGAGTCTTTTCATAATTTTTCAACTACTCGTGTACCAACTGTTGTTCATTCAAAACTACACTCTATTGCCATGACACCAGAGGAATTGAGAGTAATAACTATATCATTGTCCTTGACATACTATTTTATAGTTTACTACATTCCCTTTTTTATTTTACTTTTATCTATATGCAGGCAAAGGCAAAAATTTCAAGGACTAAACAGATTGCTGCCAATAGGGGTCACAGGCCAGAACAAATAGGTGATTCTGAAGACACGGGCTCTGAAGCAACACTTGTTACTATGTAGAGGTCACATAAATGTGTCAGACAAGCATCTACTCTTGGTATTTCTCGTACACCTAGGTATGCACAAAATGTGAAATCCAAATCTAGTGTGGCCAACCCCTCCCCCAATGCAGAATAATTGCAACGCATTTCATCAGGTAACTCTATAATTCTATGTGTAGTTAATTTAAATTATTATTTTTATTTTAAGTAGAATTCTAACAAAATATTTTTTACTATTTTTAGTTTATTCTTATGTTCAAGTAGTAACATTACAAGTTAGATGGCATATGCTGCCACCACCTCCATATGTATCACACATCGATTTCACCACTTCCACGCAATCAGTAATAGGGACAGTCACAACCTCCGACAATGCTTATGCAAGGGTAAGTTAGTGTTGGAAAATATTTGTTTTCACAGATATCACAGGGCACTTCATGAAGTTCTAGATATGGGATTTCACACCCACAGATATCACACATGCTAGCAGCAAGTCATGGGCATGGATGGTCTCAATTTACATTTTTGTCAAATACATAGGCACCTAAATGTTCTGGACAGGGATTGGATAATATTCCACTTGATGAGGATTACATGTTTCAGGGCAACATTGAAGGCTTCAGGGCAACAAATATGCTTAAAGATCTAGCATGAGAAGAAGAAGTCCCTGCAGCTTAGAAAACATCAGAACCACCCACCCAAGGAGACAACCCTCTTCCTTAGGGTCCTCAAACTAAGGACGATGTTGTCAATTTTAATGAAAATGTTTCATTGGCAGCAAGTATCAAGTCAACAATTGAGGAGTTTTTGTTGAAATATTTGCATGATTTGAAAGAATGGGAATATTGGGCAAAGTTCATTATTAGGGAAATTAATGTCCGATATAAAAATTATGAAAAAAGGGATTCTATTTATTCTTTAGTCAAATATGAACCTGAAAAGCTTGATGTCTTGCTAAAACAGGCTACTTCAAGAATTGTTAAATCTAATTTTATTTATGATGATGATGTCTTAAATGTTTTTTTTGGTAGATTTGATAATGTTAATGGTAAATCCCAAGCATTTTACAACTTATGGGATTTTGATAAGGACAAGGTTGCAGTTGCTGAGGTTGCAGAAGAATTGGCTAAGTTAAAAAAATTATATATTCCAATTTTATATTGCATTTATATTTTTATATTTCTTGAAAATATGTAATAATTTCAACATATCCCTTTTGAATTAAGTTTTCAATTTGCTTTCCAGTCAAATTTTAAAAATTTTAAAACACAGGTTAAGAGCATGGATGTCAATATTCTTACATCAAAATCATGTTTGATGAAATCAATGGAAATGAAAAAGAAAATGCAGACAAAGGTTTTAGAAAAAAATCGTTTAAAAAAATACATTAGAGACAAGTTGCATGAATATTTGGAATAAGTGCTTGAGAAAATGAAATAATCGCTTCCAACAATACTTGAAGATCCAAACAAATAAGAAGTTGCATGTGTGTCAAGTATTGTGAAAGTACATGACAACCTTGTTAGAGTTGGAGCACTGCCAGAAGAGAGTGTCACAGAAGCTGATAAAGGAAAAGAAATGGCAACTCCAACCACTAGTGAAGCATCCAAGCACCAATCAAAAGATTGAAAATGTTGACAATGTTTTAAAAAGACTGAAATATGTAATTTCTATTTGAAATTGGTATGTAATATTTGAGACTTGAGTTTGAAAATGTTTTCAAAAGACTGCAATATATTAATTTATGTTTGAAAATGTTATGTTATATCTGGGTCTACAAATGTTTGAATGATGTAATATATATATTTTTCAATTAGTTAATATAAAATTTTATGTTTGAAAATGTCATGTAATTTATGTTTGAAAATGTTTTAAAAATACTGCAATATTTATTTTCGGTTTGAAAATGTTATGTAGTATTTGAGTTAGAAAATGGTATGTAATATTTGGGTTTAAAGTGTTTGAAAGATGTAATATATGTCTTTTTGATATAGTTAATTTGTAGCTATGATTCACTTAATTTGGATTTGAAAATGTTATGTAATACTTGAGTTTCAAAATGTTATCTAATATTTGGGAATTTCTGTTTGAAATTGGTATGTAATATTTGAGATTTGAGTTGGAAAAAGTTTTAAAAAATATTACAATATATTAATTTCTATTTGAAAATGTTATGTTATATTTGTGTTTACAAATGTTTGAATGATGTAATATGTTTGTTTTTGAACTAGTTAATATGAAATTTTCTGTTTGAAAATCATGTGATTTATGTTTGATAATGTTTTAAAAAGATTGTAATATCTAATTTCAGTTTTAAAATGTAATGTAATATTTGAGTTTGAAAATGTTATGTAATATTTGGGTTTCAAAATATTTGAACGATGTAATATAAATCTTTTTGAACTAGTTAATATGAAAATTTTTGTTTGAAAATGTTTTAAAAATATTGCAATATCTAATTTAGGTTTGAAAAAGTTATGATGCACATAATTTGGGTTTGAAAAATACTGCAATATCTAATATCTAATTTGTAGTTATGATGCACATAATTTGGGTTTGAAAATGTTATGTAATATTTGAGTTTGAAAATGTTATGTAATATTCGTGTTTATCATTGTCAATGAAATGAGATTTGAGAAACTAACACACAAACATACAATTTTATAATTTACAAAAATGATATAAGCCATGTAATTTTAAAACAATAATGTGATTTAAAAAACAATTCATTGAAATAATATAAATCTGGAACAATATTGAGAAATCTGCTATCAAATAAATTCATGTTTATCATTGTCAATGAAATGAGAGTTGAGACACTAAGACACAAAAATACAATTCTACAATCTACAAAATTGATATAAGCCATGTAATTTTAAAATAATATTGTGATTTAAAAAACAATTCATTGAAATAATATAAATCTGGAAAAATATTGAGAAATATGCTATCAAATCAATTCGTGTTTATCATTGTCAATGAAATGAGATTTGAGACACTAAGACACAAAAATACAATTTTACAATCTACAAAAATGATATAAGCCATGTAATTTTAAAACAATAATGTGATTTAAAAAAACAATTCATTGAAATAATATAAATCTAGAACAATATTGAGAAATCTGCTATCAAATCAATTCATGTTTATCATTGTCAATTAAATGAGAGTTGAGATACTAAGACACAAAAATATAATTTTACAATCTACAAAAATGATATAAGCCATGTGATTTTAAAACAATAATATGATTTAAAATAACAATTCATTGAAATCATATAAATATGGAATAATATTGAGAAATTTGCTATCAAATCAGTTAGTGCTTATTATTGTCAATGAAATCATGGAAAATTATCACTCTGGAAGCTGAAACATATCAGCTTGTCCAAAATCATTATGAAGCATAGCAGAAATCCGTGTCTCCACCATTTGATCACTGAAAGCATCATCATCATCATTATCGATCGTATTCAACTTTCCTCTTTTGTCTACCAAGGAACTCCAGTATTCCAACGCTCTATCATACAGAAATGTATCCAACTGATAAGAAGACATAAATTCTTAAATAATTTTCTAAATTATTGTCGAGTCTTTTACAAATTTTAGATTTAACAAAAGCAAGTGCACTGAAAACTCTTTCATCTTCGATTGACCCCAATATAATTGTTTCACATAATTCATATAAACGAAAGTATTCACTTATAGTATCTTTTAAGACTGTGCTTGGATACAATTTTTTCCACAAACATGCAGTGGAACCAATCTCATGGACACTTGTCATATGTTATGTTTGAAAAGCCATTTTTCTTCCAAAATGCGATGACTATTTTTTCAAAAGTTTACTGTTGAGTATACCATTAATTTCAACACCATTGACTTCCACACTCTTACTAAAATGGTCAATGAGATTACCCATATATTTAATAAAAAAATTCATTTGTAGAACTGTATTCAGTACGAGGACCCCAAAACATGGGGTTAACCACACCCATGGACTCAAGCAACTCATCTCTCTGAAACCTTTCTCTTATCTCACCTATCAAAGTTTTTGCTATATTTGAAAATTTACTTTTTGTTTTTTGTATTACAACATGAAATCTATTATGTGTTACAGGAACTTGTTCAAAATATTCCACAATAATACTTGATTGTCTTTCAAAACAATAAACATGTATCATATTTTCATGAACATTAATACATATATGATCATTGATGTCAAAATTCAAGAAACTTTTTGTATTATTCATGTTTATCAATTTATTCCAACTATCAAATACAGGTTCTATAAAATTTGCATTAGAAACATATAATGTATCAATAAGCACACATATTTGTTTTCTCATCCCCCTAAAATCAACGATATAGATGGATCTCTCTTGTGCAATATTAATTAATCTGTTCATTTCTTTTAACATTGGAAGAATACCACATAATGTCAAAAGTGTTTCCAAGTCAGTCAAACGGAACAACATATCTTTTGCCTTATCAAATATTCTACGATTTGCATGCATAAACTTTGTCAGTGATTGATATTCTACCAAAACTCTCTGAGCAGGTTGATACAGTGAAATCCATCTTGTATCCACATCTTTTAACATTTTTTTCCCTTTTGTAACTCCTATTGCAAATTGCTGAAACTCTGCAAATCTTTTTGAACTTAAAGAGAAATAAGAATAAATATCATGAACAAGGTTTTCAACTTTAGCAACATTTGAAAATGTGCTCACAATTTTATATGCAAGATTTACTCTATGAGCCATACAATGAATGGGGATCATATATGGGGCAATTGTGGTTTGGAGTCAAACACACAGACTAGATCTATGACCTTGCATAATAGCATCTCCATCAGCTCCAACGCAAATTAACTTTGTTGCTATGTCTATATCACTCATTCCCACAATATTATTTAAACTTTTAACAACAACATTATAAATATTTTCTAAATTTGAACTTTCCAACATCTTATGTATTCCCAACAAAATAGGCCTTCTAACATGATTTTGAAATATGTACACATGCATGCAAGTACAAGAAGTATTATCCATAGTTTTTACCTCATCAATAGAAAGTGAAATGAATTTGGCAAGTTTTACTTGCTCCCTTAGGTCTTCTTTCTCAACCAAAGATAAACATTTTGCCATTTCCCAACCGCTTTGGCCTGACCAATGAAAACTAGGAAATTGTTGCACATTAAAAAGGCATAATAGCTACTTATAATCAATAAAATAAGACATTGGTCTTCCTTTCTTGAGAATATTGTAAATAATGACAAACTGGTTACTTTTTGAAGCAAAAATAGTCTTCTGTAATTTGTGAAATTGGGCTCCAATTGTTCCACATTTCTCAACAAGAGATTTTTGTTGCTTTAAGTGATTGTAATATTATATAGCATATCTTAAATGAATACATTTTGATGAATCCTTCCACTTAACTTCTTTACTAACTTCACCATTACTTTTTATAACTTTTACATAACATTTACCAGCATGTTTTTCAATTGTATCAATATTGTTTTGAAGCCTATGTTCCTTACCAAGTCTCCAACTGCAAATTTTGCATATACATTCTTTTGCATCGATTTGGTTATCCTCAGTCATGACAGGCTCAAGCCAGGGAAATATTTCTACCCATTATTTCCTAAATATCCTTCCAAGTATCCAGAGAGATGCTTTTATTTTTTTGGAATTTTTGGATGAAGATTCAATTGAAGTTTGTAATGATTTTGATTTATCACTTTCATTTTCAATTATGATGTCATTTTGCGTGTTGTCTTCAGGTGTTTCTTGAACGTCATTTATAAGGGGATTTTCAATGAAAGGCATCTCTTCTTGGGGAATATCTTCAAGTGGAGGCATATTAGGATCGATAGGGTATTTTGCATAGTAGAATACCATAATATTTTTTATCACTATTGGATGAAAAAAATTACAAAAAAATATTCAAATCGTCAATCAAGCACATATTGGGAAGTCAAAAATAATTTGTACCTTAAATTTGCACAAATGTCATTGGATCGTCGCATTTTGAAATTTGGCTAAAATATTTGAGGATACTCTTTTTAGCAGAATATTTGGTGTCCTTCTTTCTATCACTGGGTGACATTTTACTAGTGAAAAAAAGAAGTTAAAGAGGGTGTATTTTCTAGAGGCCTTGAGATAATATTGTAAATAGAATAAATAATGTTTGGGTGGTAAATTATACATACTTTTTCCAACCATTCTTCATTGTGATTTTATTAGTTTATGCCACTAGTTATTTTCTAGTGAGAGCACTCTAACAGAGAAAAAGAGCATCAATATGTCAATAGAGAACCAAAGCATTTAATCATGTATAGTCTTAGCAAGGAAAAAAATATCTTAATTAAAACTACGAATCAAAGAGTTTTAAAACATTCATAACATGGCAAAACAGAGAAAAACAAGGTAACAGACTCAACAAAGCAATGAAATTACAGATGTCGAAGAGTCTCTGATATTGGTGTGATGCAAAAAATCATTAAATAAAGAAGAAAATGCAGAACAAGGAAAAATAACAAGCAGAACATGGCAATATAAATAAAAGCAAAGAAGTGACAAAGAACCTGGTGCTAAAATTTATTTTGGTTGTATGTAAAGAAACTGGTTCCAACCAAACATAGGAAAAGACCCTCATAAACGTAATTTCGTCTGGTTGCACAGTAGTCTCTGGATTCAAAAATGGTTCTGTCTAGTTGCACAGTAGTATCCAAAAGTAGAAAAGGATCCGTTCAGGTGCACGATAGTATCCAGAAGCAAGAAAGGTTTCATCCGAGTGCACGGTAGTATCCAAAAGTAGGAAAGGCTCCATACGATTGTACAAAAGGATCCAAAAGCAAAAAAGGCTCCGTCCAGTTACACATCAGGTTCTAGATACAAAAAAAGTATTCGTCCAGTTGCATAGTAGGTTTCGAATGCAGGGATGGCTTCGCTCAAATGCATGGAATATTTATGATATGAGGATGATTTTGATCGATTGCACGAGAGATTCTAGTTTCAGGATTGGTTCCATCTGGTCGATTTCATGACAGGTTTAGTCGTACAACACTATCTGGATGTAAAATTAGTTTTGTTTGATTGCAGAACATGTCATTGTTCCATTCGGTTGCTAAATTTTTTACGATCGATAGCAGAAAAGGTTTCGATGTTGTGAAGAATTGTGTCAATATTTTTCCTAGGGTGTTAATTATATATAAAGGTATACTTGGTGAGTGTGGCAGGATAATTTAGAAATTCTAAAAATTTTAGGGTGAAAAGGGTACTTTATTTAGGCGGGATTACTTCAAATTTTTTAAAATATTCGTGATACTCTCATCAAAGGACGGATAACTGACACCGAAAAATTATTTTTTCCAAAAAATTTTGGTTACATGGCTGACGTCTGGGTCTCAAAAATTTTGTAAATTTGAATTTCTGAAAATGGGTTTTTTTGCCCCAATGGTGAAGTTTTACCACTATGCATAACCCTGCTACATCCATTGCTCTCTGGAATGTTGCATTAATTTTTTAGAGACCAAATGAAATTTTTTGATAGGTAAATGTTCCCCATTTTGTGGTGAACACCATTTTATATTGGTCTTCATCCTTGACCCAGATTTGTTTATAGCCAGATAATCCATCCAAAAAATAAAATATCTGAGTGCCAATAACTACATGCAAAATCTTATCAATATGAGGTAAAGGATAATGATCCTTCAGAGATGCCTGAATAAAATTTTGGAAATCCACACATAGGTGAATTTCTCTATTCTTCTTCCTCATAGGGACCAGATTTTCTACCCAGGTAGAATGCTTAATCGAATAAATAATCTTGGCTTCCAACATCTTTAGTAGTTATACTTTCATCAGGGTTTCAATTTTAGGATTGATTGGCTTCTACTTCTTTCTGACGGATTTTACTTTGTCCTAAAACTCAATGGTATGATGGATTACATATTTATTATAGCATTTCAAATCCTAGTAGCTTCAAGAAAAAGTGTCTGGGTACTCATGGCACAATTATTTAATCTACTCCAAATATTTCTAAGTGCAATCAGTACAAACTTTGATTGACTTCTTGGGTCCTAACTACAGTTCAATGTACTCCCTTTCATCCACTTTGATATTATGCTTCTATGTTTTGTTGTGTTGATCAAAGAGACTTTCAAGTGTAATCAATCCTTTTGGGATATGATTATTTCATAGTTTTATAAAACCCTTAGCTTCTTCCTCATCAAGTGTTTGTTCCTTCACATTACTAGCTTCTCTTATCAAAAAATTTATAATCTGCTTGTCACTTTCGAAAACATGCCAGTAGATATTTTTGTTAGGGACCGAATATCTATAAACTAACCTTATAGTCTTGGGATTTCTCACCACATGTTCAAATGGAGAAAAATTAGTACCAAGGGATGCCAAGATATATGTATGTTTGTTCTATCCTCATGAAATTGTTTGAACATTAAATATTGTGAAAAACTCGAACAAATACCATACTTTTTTGTGGTAAGATTTTAGGTAGTTCTTCTTGGAAATACACTTACTGGCTACCTGGTTGATGATCATATTAGAATATCCAAAAAACTGTAGTTGTTTGATTTTAAACTTTTTTATTTTCTTCAAACCCAAGCAAAGTGATTAATACTCGATGATATTATTTTTACATCTCCAGGTCAACCAATACGAGTACATATTTTGTATGCCAAAATGAGAAATGAGAATGATTCCAAATCCTATTCCATTCCTATAGCTCGCACCATCAAAGTACAACTTCTATAATTGATTCATAATAGGATGTTGACCATCGGGTACTTTCGCTTCAACTTTTTTAGGCTTAGTAATGGTTTAATAGCCAATTTCAGTCTCCATCATAGCATTAAAATCGAGCATTGTAAACTCATCTTCTATTTGAAGCTCATCCAGAACTTATTCCATCAAATATAATTCCTCCAATTATTTGATCATCAAGTTGATAAAATTCATAGGTTTATCTTCTTCTTCAATTTTATCTATGTGGTAATTCGAAGGCTTCTCATTATACATCTAGATTCTCCTTCCTTTGATAGGAATCTCTAGATGAGAATAGTCTAGTCAAGGGTAGCCTCCCAACTTGGCAGTGAACTCCCTCAATAGGCACATGCTAAAACACGACTATAGATCAACCACGACCACCTATTTGATCACAATGATCTAAGGCATTTTATGCAACACAATGGGATGTCTTTGATGAATTTAATTATCCTCACATGGGTTCCATATAATTATAAGATGCCAGTGCTGCTTCTAGTATATTCCATACCCATAACATCACAAATTGCCTTTGGCATGATAGTCATCGTAGTGCTGGAGTCGATCATGCAATTATACACAATCCAACCTTCCATCCTGAGGGACAATTAGAAAGAGGGTGATCTATTTTTCCCGTGGTAGAAGTCATAAGTGTTTGAGCGAACATTGTCTGAGTCATATTCTTCCTCTTATATTTCAAAATTTTTAGTGATTCTTGCAATAAGTCCAGGTAATTGCAATGCATCATAGAGACTCACCTTGGATAAATCCTCTTAAGTTATTCAATGATATTATACGTGGATACACTGGACTCTTTTCCTTCATTGGTAGCCTCATATTTTCTCTGGTACTATTATGTAGCCTCCACCCTTTGATGTTTAGTCAAGGATGGATATTTGAGCTTTTCCTTATCATGTTCCTCCATATCAGCTTTTGCCTATGAATTTGAAGCCTTTTATTGCACTCTTTTTTTCTCTCACGAAGTAAAAAGATCTTTTAATAGGAAATGTGCATATGGATTGGGTGCTGAAATAGACATTTTCACTTGCACTTATTTTTTTTCTTATTTTGCACCTTCGGATTAGTAGGTACCTTTAGGGGATCCATTTTAGCTAGGTCCATGATGATAGGTTTTCTTCTAGCTTTTGTGAGAATTGAAACTTGCTCTTAAAATGGGACCATAAAATTATGATCAACTTTTGTAATCATGTTGATTTGACCACCAAAAGAAATTTTTTCTAATGTCTACATGTAGTTCAAATGAACCATGGAAGTTTCCTCACCATGAAGATCATTGTAGGTAGAGCACAAGTGTGCATTATCTGATGTTCCAGCTTCTTCAATTACCAATATGGTAGGGTTTCTTTTAGGTGCCTTGCTAGTTGATGTTTCTTACTCCCTGGTGATCAGTGGTGATTGAAATATCCTAGGCTAGAAATATCTTTCAGACTACCTCCTCTTAATAACTGTGATCTCATTTCCCATCACTCTTATGGCCGAGTTCATTGACTGCATATCCATAAGAAACTTCTCTTGTGGATCAAGATTTGAGGGTGATGGAGACGCCGATAATGGAAGAGGTATAGGAAAATATGGTAGTGTTGGGAATGAAACCAGAGTAGGTAAATATGGAATATTTGGAGTAGGCAGTTGTAGGATAGAAACTGCCATCATGGTTTGAGATGAATTTGGACTCCATGAAGGGATTGGATACATGGGGGACATGGGTAAGGGTTGATAAGATGCATTAGCGTACAAATACTATGGAATATTGGGAAAAATAGGCATCACCATTTTTTATGGAAGCTTACCAATAGCAATCAGGTCAGCCTTGGTCTTTTATGTAGTAGAATATAAATTAGGAAATGTGTTAATATTAGACTTTTGTATGACAATACTGATGTTGAAGTTGAAATCTCGAAAGTAATAAAATGTAGTTTACTCATGAGTTGGTTGGAGACCATTAGAAACTTTGTGCTAATTTTGGGTGAACCTGATGTTGAAGTCCATGATTTTCTCATATGGATTCCTCTGAATGGTGGTAAATTGATGCAACAGAGAGAACAAATTTGTTTTTTTGTTGAAACATTTGATTAATAATTCATCCAACTAGTCCCAAATGGTAATGGTGGTAGGTTGTAACGATCGGTACCAGTAAAGTAACCTACCTTTGAGAGAGAGCACAAGCAATATTACCATGATATCCTCATATATGATTCTATGGATTATAATCAAGGTAGCCACATATTGGACATACTCATAATATGTCTTCCCTATACCATCGTAAGTAGGTAAATCCTCCATTGCTACTTGCAAAATTGGGTTTTGATCTTGCAGGTTCAGAGGTCCAAAGTGGTTCCATGTTGGGAACTATTTTGGTGCTTGTGGTGGTGGATTTTGATCCATTTGGACTAGAGTATTTGCTTGGGGAGGAGGAAAACTAGTGGCTATGCTAGTAGGGCTTGAAGGAACATAAAACAAACCAAATAACTATGAAGATGTTGTGCTTGATGGGATAGCCAAAGTGACTAACCTAGGATGTTCTCCTAACACTTGGGTGTCAAGTTCATAAAACTCAATGGGGTCTTCTAAATTTTTGACCTTTGATCTTGTGATCATGAAGAAAGCTTTTGCTCACTTCATGTTCAAAGGATTCTAGGTAAAATTGAGTCACCAAATGTTCTAATCATATAGTACAAATATGAAAATCAAACCTCAATACTATTCAAACTATGCCAAAATTATTGGCACTTGTGGTAATTTTACCAAATAAAAGAAAGCTAGATATTCACCAAATCAGGCTCCCTTAACCTATGGAGACAATTGTCCCACCATGCATGCCAAATATTATTATTCATGAATTTGCCTAATCATAAAATATATAAAACCCTAGACAAGGACAACATTGAAAGGCCAAAGGAGAGAGATGTCCTTTAGACCAATCTTTTGAGAGGGTTGGTTCCCTTACTGATATAAGTTGGTTTAAAGCTTAGGGTAATAGGAAAAATATGGAAAATGATCGAAAGGAATGAGAAATATGACTATGAGCCATAAATTTAAGATAGGAATAAACTAGCAGCTAAGCAACCACATCAAATTTTTAACAACATTTAATTGAAATAATAACATAGAACAACTTGCAAACATAACATACAGTTAGTATTTCAACATTCAATATTCATCAAAATCAAATTCAGATCCATAATTTAATCTATCTAACCAAGATATGAATTTAATAAAAATAGCAAGTAGAAAGCATACACACAAAGACTACTTTAGGAACTAGAGTCAAACATATTTCGATTAAGGCAAAAATTTAAACTCTAAGAGTTTTTTCACCAGAATTTCTATACTCCCTTTTACATCAAAATGCTTAGTATTTATAGATGGTTGCACCTCTGTAATTAAATGCACATTAAAACAAAATTTCAACTAGTCAAGGATCAAACAACAATAATTTCTCCTTGGCAATAACAATGAACCAATTAGCAAATGCATTGGGAAAAGTCTAGCGATTTCATCACATGGTGTATCAAGGATTTGGAAAAAAACATTGATTGGATTTAAATATCCATGATGGTGCCTTGGAAATGAATAACCACCAAAGTGGAAGATGCTTTGAAAATAAATAATATTACACTAGAGTCAAGGGTGCAATACTTAAATTTAGTAGTTTTTTAGCAATGATCTTGGATATATCTATTTCATTGCCATAAGAATTAATTCTACCAACCTTAATGCTTTCCTAAAGAAGATCTAAATTGAAAATTTAGGGGTGATGGTATTTGCTTCTAAAATGAGCTTTCACTCAAATTTTCACTCGAAATAGGCCTTCATCTTCATTTTGCCCAAGTAATGCTCGAAATGGGCTTTCGCATAGACTTGCACTTGGAAATGGAGTTTCGCTCTAAACCTAGGCAAAATGGAATTTCATCCCAATATTACCTTTTTGCTATGAATTCACCTGGGAAAAGCTTGTGCTACCAAAAGTGGGGCCTGTCTTGGAAACTAGATTTCACTAAGAAATGAAGTGAAAAGGAATTTTGCCATTAAAGGGAGCAAAACTATCGATAAAGTGATTTCACCAATGAAATGCCCAAGAAGTATTTTCATCAGTCAAATTCCCAAAAAAGGATTTTTTTTGTGCCTAGGGATGAAAAGGTATTTCACTGTGCATGAGAGTGAAAAGGCATTTCACTTGGATTTTTCCCGAAACTACACCATCAATCACTTGGAAAAAAATTCAACAAACCTTTTTTTTTTTAAATGTGGCAAAAATGCTCAAAATGAATTTTTATGAATTTTGCTGGGAAAATTGTTTACATATTTCAGGCAAAAAAATTTCAAAATTTTAATGTGGAAAAAATTCCAACAACTTACAAAAATATCTATTGTCAAAGTATAACTCTATCTAAAATCTAATGATAAAAAGTGAACTAACCTAACATAGATCGAAATATAGGGCTTCTTTTGATTTTAGTCATAGTTTGATGGACTTTAGTACATGATGTTCTCAAATATTTTGGATTTTATGGATCTTGGTTGAATGGACTAGATGTTGTTGCAATAGTAAAAAATATTCTATTTTGATCAATGGATACCTTATTAAATGCATTTAGTAATTGCATGGACTCTATCAAGGTGATCAGTATCTCTAAATCTATTTTGTATTCCTATAGAGGAATTAGGGAGTGTTTTTTCCAAATTTAGAAATGGAAGAAAAAATAAAATATGTTCAATTTGCAATAAATGGTTCCTTTGGATATCATCCCAAATCCTTTACTTTTATTTTTATTTTGGGTCATGCCTTAGTGGCACATGGAGTTTAAATCATTGTTTTTTTTTTTTGTAAAAGAGGGTAAAAATTTATTAACTCAGCAAAACATTCATGATACAAAGAAAAAGCAGAAGCTATTCAGACATATCAGCTCTCAATAAAGAAGAGAGAGATTGAGAGCAATCAGAAGAAAGTTGAGACCAATTTTGAACATCCCAACCATCTTAAAACTTAGAAGCCCATTTAGCTAACAAATCCGCTACTCTATTCCACTCCCGAGGAATATGCAAAAAAGAAATGAAGTCCAAGTGAGCAGAGATATTAAGAATTTTCCGAGCAACCCAACTCAACCTCCAACAACCATGAAGACTATCTCCAGAATTTAACAAATTTATAACAATCTGAGAATCAGATTCACAAACAATCCGACGCCAACCCAAAGCATACCCTTGCTCCAAAGCATATAAAATTGCGAGTGCTTCCATGAATTTATTAGAATGATGTCCCTTAAAGAAAGAGAAAAAAAATTGGATAGTACCACTACTATCCCGCCCCACACCACCAATACCAGCATTACCCGGATTACCCCGGGAAGATCCATCCGTATTAATTTTCAGCACTCCCGAAGGAGGTGGATTCCATTTGCCAGCCCTTCGCACCTGCTTATTCTGACCCATCCATCTGCAAGAGACATTAGGACCAGGACCATTAACCATCAAGCCTAATCTTTCCATGATCTGATGTTCCGCATGGTCCACGGGAGAAATAATCTGACATTTTGCAGACATAGTTTCCTGGATCATATGCAAAATCCTCTGCCAGACCTGGGAAGTAGTTAACTCCTTACCTTGGAAAATTCGACGGTTCCGTTCAAGCCAAATCTGCCAAAAAATGCATGAAGGAACAATACTCCATCCAACTTGTAAAAAGAAAGCCGCTGCAGGAGGCCGCCCCATACTCCTCCAAAAATCAACTATTGATGAAGCATGTGAAATAGGGTGATTCCATACTCCCCACCAATAATGCCAGACTTGTCGAGCAAAGTCACATTGGAGAAGTAAATGCCCAAAAGATTCTTCAGCCTTCCCACAGTTATAGCATAAAGAGGGGCCAACAAACCCACGCTTTTGAAAATTATCCCAAGTGAGACAACGATTATGAGTAGCCTGCCACCCATAAAAACTACACTTCGGCCAAATAAACTTATTCCAAACTTGCTTCCACCACGAAACCTCCTCCTCACCAAACCGCTGCCGATCCAAAACACAATAACCAGCAACAACCAAAAATATCCCTCTATTATCTCTTCCCCATGCTAGCACATCATCCCCAGGTAGAGAAGAGCAGGGACGGCTAGCGAGAATACGTTCCAGCTCTACCCTCGCATCCATAGTGCCACCAGCAGGCCATTCTCGAGGATCCTTCCACTGGAGACTAACCATCTGACCAAAGGACTTAACAGTTTTGAAATCTGCCACCTTCAACCATCCAGCATCCCAAAAGCATTGAGAAAGATCTTGAATATGTGGAAACTCGCTAAGAAGAGGAGCAAAGCCATCCCAAGAATCCTGCCAAAAAAGAGCCCGAGACCCAGTATAACAAATCCAGAATAACCCCTGCTTAACCAGCTCTGCTCCCTTTTTCAAAGTATTCCAAACAAATGATCCTCGACCAGTCAAGCTGTATCGAGGAATCTCTGAACCTTCCACTCCCCTAAGATACTTGTGGGAGATAATCTTGGCCCAAGTTTTCTCCTGATTACTACACCAACGCCAATACAGCTTAGCAGCCAAAGCAGTACCAGAAAGAGAGCTTAGAAAAAGACCCAACCCCCCAGCTTTCCTTGGTCGACAAATAGTCTCCCATTTAACAAGACTCCATTTTGAGGAACCAAGATTGCCGACCCATAGGAATTTCCTAGAAAGAGAATCCGAGTCATGAAGAAAACTTGTCGGAGTAATCTGAATAAGGCATATATACACCGGTAAAGCCTGAACAACCGACTTCAAAAGTAAAACCCGACCAGCAAAAGTTAACCATCTATGAGTCCAATGACTAACTCGACTACGAAATTTGTCAAGTATGTTAGTCCAAACCACCCTAGGTAGGACCAACAGAAATGGGAATCCCCAAGTATGTAAGAGGAAGAGTTCCAACCTGAAACCTGAGAATCTGAACAATTCTAGCTTGAACCCTGGGATCTGTATTGAAAAATAAAATAATAGACTTGTGCTCATTAATATCCTGACCAGAGACAGCCAAATACAAGTCCAAAGCATGTCTAAAGTTGGTTTCTTCACAAATAGAAGCTACACCCAAGAGAGCAGTGTCATCAACAAACTGAAGATGGGAAATGGCTGGCCTACTATTCTCCCATTTCCATCCATGAATAAGACCCTGGTGAACCTGATCTTTAAGCCAGCGACCCAGACCTTCAGCCATAATTATAAACAAGTACAGAGATAAAGGATCCCCCTGCCGAAGACCCCGAGAAGCATGAAACAAAGGAGAGGGCTTTCCATTAATTAGGAAAGAATATGAGGGATTTGTAATACAACTCATAATCCACTCAAGATTATGGCAAAAGGGTTGAAGCGGACCTTTTTTGCATCCAAATCATTGTTATTATGCTATGAGAATATTATTGAACAAGCAATGAATACTATAAAATTCAAGATCATTTTTACTAACACTATCTCAGATGTACAATAAATTGCTTTAGATATTTAAGGGTTTAAAATTATGAAATTTCCATCAGCATACCTAAAGTTCCTTTGTCTCTTAAAGAAGAAAAGTACAATATTTAGGACTTAATTTTGGAAGCAATAAAATCTTGTTTGACATGGTGGAGATTTTTGTTCTTAATGATGACCAAAATGATACAAAAAGAAAAGAAAAAAATAATCCAACCCTATTTATATGATTTCCTTTCAATAATTCCAACAAGTATAACATTGGAATTTGAAAAAAAACAAAGAGATTTACTTTTAATGTTTTATCTTTGTAAGTGGAATAGGGTTTGCAAAGGGAAAAGTATTGGTGTGGAAGGCTTGTGGAATTAAAGACTAATGAGTTGGACCTTGATGTCAAAATATGGATGGAGATTTTTCAAAGTTCGAGGAAAGAGTTCGAAAAAAATGTGACTTCCAAAAATAATATAGGTTCTATTAGTGTAAAGAAAATATTTAGGAAATTAATTTTACCCAAAGTACCACCAAAATGGAAATTCATATTAAATAGTCAATTGAAGTGATCTTCATCTTGGTGAAATTCAAATTTTAGAAGGCAACTAGTTATGTGGGATTTTCTTCTAATGAAATGATGTCAAGGAGTTGATTCTCAAAATATAAAAATTTAACAAAGATGAAGAAGATATTTTATAGAAAAGAAAATGAATAATATCTATGATAAATATGAAATTTTGAATAATTTAATTAACATGATAACAATTGCAAAATTTTGATATTTTAATGAAAGAGACACTTAATAAAATCCAAACATAGCTTGGTATATATTAAGAAAGGACACAACCTAATAGTTTCCACTACTTGATAATAATAAAACAACAAAGTTATATTTAAAAAATATATCTTTATCCTTTCATAAAAATAAAATTAGAAATAATATAATCCTAACAACATGTTTTAGATTAGAAAATATATGAAATCATCACATATAAAATTGTCTCATATTACATTCTATGTAAATGAGTAAACCACACCCTCTCTAAACCACACCCCCTCTACATATTATGTTTGATATAAATGAGTTGTCCCCCACCATGCAAAAAAGAGTTTCATTGTACATACAAAATTGGAAAAACATATATGAATTAGTTAGAAATGAAATATGGTCAAATCCTTGCTTTGCAAGGTTATAACAAAGTAATACTCTATACTCAATATTTAAAAGAATGAATATACTTCATAATTACATATAATTTTGTATTGTTCCTATAAAAATATATAAAAATAAATTCCTTATGTATGTAAGTAACAACTCTCTCAAAGGACAAGATAAATGTTCAATCTTATAAATATTATTCAACAATATTATTCTTGTAGTTGAGAATAATATGTAATTTACAGTATCTAGGAAAACTATGAATAAATAGAGATTAATATCTTTAAAAAATTGAGGAAAATAAGAAATATCTACCTATCCCTCTCCATAAAATAAATATATGGGAAAAATAAGTTTCCTCCCTTTTCAAATGTTAGAACCTAAAGAACCATAGATATAAGTCATGGTCTATCTTTTCAAAGCATTATTCTATGTAAAAGAATTTTTTATTTTTTATGTTTTTTTAATTTGCTTTCCCTTGTCTTAACTTATTTAATGGAAAAGCATAATATGTTTATTCAAGAACTAAATAAGTATAAATTAATATTAATAGTACATAATGATGTATAGATATATTTCTATAATAGTGTAAATGATTAGTGATTGTTGACAATTTGTTTTTTTCTAATGTCAATAAATATTTTGGTATATTTATTATAAGTAGCTTTATGAATTTTAGAAGCATTTAATACAATGTAATAGTTATAATATTATCCTTAGAACAATATTATTTCTCATTGCATTTAATTATGTAAATATAACATAAAGCAATTTAAAACACACCACAACATCTCATGAAAATTTATAGGAAAATAATTAATTTCATAGAAATAGTTTTATCTAAGAAATGAAGTAAAATAAATACAAGAATGGTGATAGGTAAAGAAGTGATATCATTCAATAGTAATTTTTAAGGAAATATATATATAGTCTCTTTTCTAATAGAAATTATACATGGCAAATGACAATTTTC
This sequence comes from Wollemia nobilis, assembly GCA_028583015.1. NCBI lineage: Eukaryota > Viridiplantae > Streptophyta > Pinopsida > Araucariales > Araucariaceae > Wollemia > Wollemia nobilis. The sequence goes on from JAQPPZ010002362.1 coordinate 2,592,188, forward strand.
TAGGAGGTTATTTAGGGGATAATTTATATGATATGTAAAGAATGAGTACAATATTAAGATAAAGATATTTTTTATACAATAGGAAAGAAAACATTCTCTGTTAATAACTATGAATCCATTTATACTATAAAAAAGTTTAGATTGTATCCTATGGTGGTCTAAAATATGCCTAGGTGAATGAGATGCACCCTCAAGACCTCGAAAAAAATCTTGGATGCCTCAGAAACAAGGGTCTCTAAGTCAACCTTTGGAGAAGATCATTTCCTATGTGCCTAGCTAATCTAACTAAATGGGGGGTTTATAGAATAAATTAAGAAATGCATAAGGATTAGAAAACTAAGTTGGAAGTGGTGTAGATTTGACAATATCAAGAGACATAGTGCAAAGATTCTCATAATCTAAATTTTGATTAAACTACCTAACACAATTTTATTTCCTTATACTTTAGAAAAATTGAACATGAAGAACTCTAAGCATTTATAAGTCATTTTAGAACTATAACGGTAAATTCATGTAGAAATCCAAAATGCAGAATAACTATAGAAAAATGATTCATTCCTAGCTTTAATAAAAATACTAAACTACTTAGTAAGATATACATACATGTTCAACACAAGAAGTGAACAAAAGTCCATACAATAATCCAATATTCATTCAAAAAGCATATAGTCCTCAATCAATACAACTATGCCAATTGTAAATTCCAAAGAGTTGACCATCAAAATGGCTTACATTTTGGTATATATAGATTTACAATTACAATTGATTATGCTATCATCATAGTTCAGGGAGTGGATTGCAAGTTTGATAGGTTTCTATAGTAAGTGTGTGTTCTCATATAGTTCATTCTATTACAACCTATTTAGCATTATGGCACTAATGTGGCTTGCTCTTGTTCTATCTCAAGGAATGATGACCACTACATCTTCATTTGGTGCTTAATATATTATGACATGTTTATTTTTCTCTAGCTACCCCTCTACCTTCTTAGCTATAATAGTACAGATACCAATAAGTGAAGCTTGAGGTCATTAGAATATTCTAATAGCATATTCACTTACTAAGAGCATGTTTGGACAGTTTGGTGCACATTTTTATTTGATGTATATTTTATATTTAGCTACCATTTTGCTAGATGTTGGGTTATCTACTCATCCCTATGAGATATTTTTGTACCTGATGCTGACATCAACATTCAAAACCATCTCAAACTCTTTTGATTCCTTAACTTAGTGAACAACTCTATTGGATTTCGAATGCAATTCATGCCTTAGGATATTCTATTCTATTGGTTTGTTGAGCTAGATTTCTATAATTATCCTACTGTTATAAGCATTCAAAAACATCTAGAATTTAAGGTTACCATACCCAACTAGATTGTGCTCTTGTATTGGATGTTAAGCTCTCATACCTAGTCAATTTTGTGTTTCTAGAAACCGGATGCTTTTCCATGCTCATCCAGATAACTTATTCTATCCTATTTTCTACAACATCATTATCCATCTAAGATGTTTAATGTTAGGCATTGGGTATTCATCACCCTTCTACTGACATCAACACTCAAAATAGTCCAAAAAAAATTACTTAGCCAAAAATTGACTTGGGCTTATTTGATTCAATCATTGGTTTTTCGATTTTTGTATGCTAGTTACTAACATAATTATCATAGGATTTTTGGCAATGATTTGGTAATTAGAAAAAAAATTCATCTTTTCTTGCATGCTTCATCCTTCTGTAATAGACCCATTATTCTAGGTATTTGATGACATCACTTAGTAAAGATGCAAGATGTTTATTGATAAAATTCATCTCCCTATCTAGAGATGGATGTGGATGAAAATTTTATCCATATAATTGATGCCTCACAAGGGGTTTTATTAGTGCAAAAGCATAAAACCCATTTATCCTTATCCACTTGGACCATGGAGTCAAAAATAAAAATAAAAATAAAAATAAAAATAAAAATTTGAAATTTATTTACACAAGGGCCATCCTCTCAGATGTTATCAATCTCTAAAGTTTCATCTATAACTATTCCTCATGTTTCTCCCTTTTGGTTAGCTACTTGAGTTGTTGAACGCTCTTCTAGTAGTTGAAATAACCTGCATATTTTATCCCATGCTCTTTGAGAGGAAACATTTATTGATCCAAATTCTTGGAGGATATTTTACAACTGATAATGGTGGTCATAAGAAGGGTCCTTATATCTCTACGTCAATTTTTTTGTCTTTATCAACACCATAGTGAGCCTACGAATGTATACAATAAATTTATCTATCATCAAAGGCTCAAACAATGTGTTAATTTTAATTAATTTATTCACCTACTAATAAAAATGTTGACTGAGATGATCTTTAGTGTAAAAAATTCCATTTACATTCTAGAATAGTGGAAAGCATTATGATTTCTTGGACTACCAGCTTCACCTTTTTATTTCTTACTTTGAGGGCATTAATAATTTCTCCTCCCTCTACTATTAGCTAGCTTCCAATGATTATTTGGCTGGTACAAAACTTAAATTTTCCTAGGTACCTTTGTGAATATTTGAGAAATTATGGGAATTCATCTTTGCTTCTAAGAATCTATTGGGCAACTTCTATCATTGTAGTAGCTATTTTTCTCATGAGAGAATATGCATCCATCACAACATTCTTGATCTTCAGTTAGTATTGGCTCCTGAAATACCTTAGCATATATTTAGAGATCATTTGGACCTTAGGATTTCCTTTTTATTTATCTAGTTCTACTTGTGCTACTTCTAGGATCTCTTCATGGATTTGGAGCTTCATTTTTATTTCTTTTAATTCCTTTTCTTGTGCATGCACTTTATTGCACACTTACTATAGTTGCTCCTTCAATTTATATATCTTTTCATCCATCTGCTGTAGTTTCTCCTCCATGGAATATTTTTATATTATATGTTTGAGCTCTAAGATTTAATTCTTGAGACTATCTTCTTCTTTCTCATTATTTGCTCCAAAATTTTTATTTTCTTTTTGCAACCACAAGTTTTACATCTAATTGATTACTTTGCAAAAATAGAGTATCTACCTCAATGCAAAAATCTTGGAGTGTATATATCTTTAGAATATTATAAATGTTGTATTTTGTACTTTAACATTATAGTATTTCATTGTCATTTCTGCAATTGGCTTTCTTACTTTCAGTTGTGCAATCATTTTGATGCATTCTTCAATAACTAGATCTACAACATCATATATCTAGGTGGTTGCCAATTCTATTATGTATTGTGGTTGTTGTTTCTTTGCCAATATTTATGTATTTTCTTAGATATCTTGGATCATCAAAAAGTATTTTAACAAAATGTGTTCAATACCAGGGAAAGATGTGAAGACAAAGTGGAAGGGTGAGAAAACTAAAAATAAAGGATTTACTACTACAATAGAAGGCTTTATAGGGTTTTAAATATTTACATTGGTTAAGACCACTTGTGCCTCCTATACATATGGTGTTACTCCTATTTTTAAAGATATGGTAGTCACATGAGTGGTTTCATTAGCAGGGATAGGTGGTGGAGGTGGCTATAGAGGTTGTTAGCTTTTGAAGCTTTAAACTTAAAGGAAATGCAACCACAAGTATGGAAATAAGCATGCAATGTTATAACTATGATAATGGCTAACTAATATGTATGAAAATATGATAGAAAACTTGATACAATGCTCAATAAATGATCATATATGAAATATCACAAAAACTATACAATGCTATTCAATGGAGGTCATAACCTCTCCATATTGAAAAATGGATCTACATTGTATCTACTACTACTCTTCCTATGCACTCAAAAATCCTCTTTCTTATACTCTTTGAATATCTATTTATAATGAGATGCAACTCTTTTTCTTAAATATTCCTCTGACACCTCACTATTATATTCTAAGGACTTATGTACATGTGGAATACATGCAAATTTACATCATTGCATATTCTAACACTTGTGCATTTATTACATTGCTTTAATAAAGTACTTAAGTTCTAATACACTCCTAATATAAACATGTAGCCATGATGGTACATTAGTAAAGTACCAAATAACATAATATATTCCAACACCCCTTGTATTACATTATTTGGTTTTTTTGAAGACTTTAGTCTTCAATAATAATATCAATTCTAATTCTGAATTTGTATTCTCCTTATCTATTATCTGATTCCTATTAAAAAAATAGTTAGTGTCTTCATGATATGTTACTCTTGCTGAAATATATTTAACTTCATTCTCATCTATAGATTCTTCTAGTTCTTCTATTTATTGAACCCTTTGAGCTAAGTGTCCTTTCTAATTTCCTCCACGATATTCTAATATAGGGTACTAATTTTTTGAAGTATATGGATGCTAAAACTACTACTTTTATGGTTGATATTTCCTTGGATGGAATACCCTATTTTTTTGGTTTCCATAATTTTTTAATTCCCTTGATTATGGTTTCTAGCATTGAATCTATAATAGTTAGTGCTATGCCCTTTTTTCCTGTATACATGACAATATTGATTATTCTAAGGTCTTCATCATTTTGAGGATGATGTAATATTTTCCTATGGATTTTCCTTTGATACCAATGCATTGTTAGTCATTTCATATTTAAATATATTTTCCACCTCATATTCTTGAATAATATTGACTAACTCATCAAAGGAAGTATCTTTACTTAGGACTTGTAAATATGTAACTAGATGCTTGTAGCTATTAGGAAGTGCTCTCATGGTTACTTGAACAAGAAACTTATCTTTTACCTCTTCTCCTAAGGTTAATAAATTTTATTTAATATTTTCTACCTTCCTTAGGAATAGTTCAACACTTTATCCATTGTTCATTTTCAAGGAATGTAATTGAGTTTGAAGATTTAAGATAGTAGCTTTATTTTTCCCTTCAAATATTTTGTCTAAGGCTTTCAAATCTTCTTTAGATGTTCCTAATTAACTAATTTAAGGTTGTATTTTATTTGTGATGGCAAAGGTTATTATCATTAATGATTTTGCATCACTTTCTTCAACAATTTGAATCATTGTATCACCAAAATTAGGTTTAGTAGTTGTTCCTTTGATAATTTCCCAAAGTTTTTCAAATATCAAGATTTCCCTTACTTTGTTTTTCCATGAGAAGTAGTTTGGACCTTTAAGTAGTTGAGATTCTATAAAAATGAATTTATTCATTGTTATTATGGTCCTAAAATGTTTCCTTGTAACTCCCTAGTTTAGATAATGTGAACTATCTTGATAAAACCTTTTCAAGACTTAGGTTTTGTAGGACTCCTTATGTCTCCCTAGTGATAAGCTATAAGCTTGATAAAGTGCTTAGTAGTTGTTAGTTCACCTTTTTAGTTGATTTTGTAATGATAATAATCAACTCTTATTTTACCTTATTTCTCCTATTGAACTATGCACTTTCAAATTTAATGAAGTTATCTTGTAGTAGGATGAGTATGAGATAAATATCAACAATATTTTCCAATCCTTTAATCAATGCTATGAAAATATTTCTACACTTATTTGATTTTAATTTTGTGTAGAATCCCTTATATCTCCCTAATTAAAATTTAGAAAGACTAAATATTTGCAAATGAGATTTCACTAGCCTTATAACTCCTTGTTAAAGATTTGCAAATAGTTGAAGCAATAATAATAAAGATATTAATGCTCCAAATTTCTATTTCCTTCTCAAGATTATCAAAATTCTTAACACCTTATTACTCGTATCATTCAATATATCTAGATAGTTGATGTTCAACCTTAATAAACTTGCAATATAAATCTTACCTTAACTTCAAACTTGCAAGCTCTCTGTAATCAATTCGATCTCATGCAACTTAGTGAAAGTTAACTTCTTATCAACTCCAAGATGCTGAGTAAGTCTTTCACTTTATATTTCAACAATATGTGTGCTTCCTCCAACATAAATATTCAAGCCTTCACATGTCTAATAACCTAAATGAATGTGATATCCTTCAATGTTAATATCCTGACCTTCACACTTCTATTCAAGGTGACTGATCTATTCAACATCATTTTGCTTGGCCTTCGAACTTCTATCTCTCCTATAAAACATATTCTTCTATAATTTTAATTGGCTTGGTTAGCAAGATTCTATCTTTTGTTGTGCATGTTGGTCTAAGTACTTCTATTTAACCAACAAGTTACTTGGTTATTATTCCTCAATATCTACATCGCTTCACTAATTTCATACACCTTAAGATATCTTGTTTAGATTCTAGTTGATGTTGCTTTTATGGGCATTATACAAGCACTTCTCTTTGAGGGTGTATCTCTAAATTAAAATGTAGTATTCTATGGATAATGCCAAATACCATTAGCATTATCTAGATTCTTTAAAAATGCTTCCACTCTACCTTGTTCCAATGCCAAATGACAAGTGGTGTTAGATTCCTTCAACATCTCTAACCTGTGATTGATGCCTCTTCAGGAGCATTATATGAATGATATCCAAGGATTATCCTTTTCTCGAGTTATCCTTGATGTCATGGTAAATGCATGAAATACCTTATTCCATGTGGTGCAACTCTTTCACCACTTTTTCCCTAACTAATGTAGGTTATCCGAATGTTTTTTTTTTTTCGTTCTTGTTCTACTTCCAATGCTTCTTTTATAGGAGAATGATGGTTATTCTCCAATGCTTCTATGGCAGAAGTAGTTGTTCCTAAAACATTGTAATTGAGTGCTAAGCATGACTATGAGGTGGATTCAGGTGATGAGTATACTTATATGAAACTAAACCTTCACTAAAACTAAATTATATAAAACTGAACCTTATTTGAAACCAAATCACCCTTGCTATTTTCATTGCACAATGGTCTGTTGTATCTCTTGCTTAGGATTACTGAGTCTACCATGTGTAGACACCAATCAACAAGCACACACCCAGTTAATGAAAATGACATGCATTCAAAGAATCATTGACAAAGACAATTACGCTCCTGCTTGGGGCAGCAAACAAGCAATAATCACAAATCAATCAAACACTTGGCATTCCCGAAGCATGAACACAAGGTTCCCCTATGGATAAAAGGTTGCGCCCTTTGCCTAATCATGACTGATCAATGTCCAAGCTCAAGTCACACCTCACCAAAATAGGTTAACACTTGAAATCAAATTCCTTAGCTCGTCAGAAGCAAGGATTCAAGAATGCATGACCTTTCCATACTTGGGGCATCAAAAGTTGGTTAGGTTACCAAGAAACCCTAATAATTAGTGCTTTGGTTATCTATTTTTTTGCTCGATGCTATGCCATGCACAATGCATCCCAAAAAGGGGCATTTGTAGACACCAAAATAGCACCAATCTGATTATGTGACTGCAAACACTGATTGTTTTGACACACACAGCCCCCAGGGCAGCCCTCAGAGGTTAAACAGTGGTCCTAACCACTTTTGTAGCAATTTTGGAAGGTCAAAAAGCAATTTGGCACATTCAGGCACTTTGTTCAGTATTCGTCCCACCCAAGGATGAATTCTAACTGGGATCCGTCTCACCCAGGGACGAATTCTAAATTCGTCTTTGGTCAGGATGAATTCCATGTTTAACGGGAAAAAAGAAGAATGGCACCAAGTGGCAGTCGAAGACTGTCAATTTATGACTCCTGCCTTGCATGCATGTGTAGGTGGGTATATTGGCCATTGGAGGACTGTCACAAGGGCAGTCATGGAAGCCCAAGTCAGGGAGGAGTCTCCTCCCTCTTGAGAAGGCATGGCTGCCACATACAACCCCTACATGCCCCTCCAAAGAGACCCCCTGGGTCTATAAAATGGTCGACTTTCCCACCCAAAAAAAAACAAGTTGGAGGCATTTTAAAGCAACGAAGTGCTGCCAAATTGAACACCACATTGCACCTTTTTTTGATTCACCTCTTCCACATCCTTGATCTCTTTTGCAAGAGAGGTTATTGGGTGGCTTTTAGAAGTGTGGATCTGGACCCAAACCCAAAATTTGACCACATTGATCTACCAATTTGCTGATAACCTATCACAAGAGATTTTGGGCCCATCCCAAGTGGATTGGTGCCGAAATCAAGTTCTAATGGTGGGCAGCCTGCTTGGGCACCCTGCACCTTCTAAGTTTTATTTTAGTTTTTTCTTTTATCACCTGTTTATATTCCATTCCATTCTATGCTGTCTAGATAGTTTATAACTTCGATTTCATAATGTTTTGATTAGATCTCATCATGTTTTTATCACTTTTATTGTCCCACTAACTTGTAGGTAGCAACGTCAAATTCCCATTGATGGAGGTCAAATTGGGAGAATCCGACCATCTGGGTCGTCCCAAAATGCCCCCAATTAGCTAACCCCTATGTTTTTAGGTATTTTGGAGATCCCAAGACATGAAATTTGGGCAACATCGACGCGACGCTCTGTCGTAGGAGAATTCATCCTACCCAAGGACGAATTACAGTCGAATCCGTCCTGCCCAGAGAGGAATTCGAATCAACAACCAATTTCTTTGCTATTTTTATGGCAATGGCCCTCTGGTAATGTGCTCTGGTCTCTGTCAAATTTGCAGGTTACTTGGAGTCATTTTATTCACTGGTTTAATCAATATTTTGCATGCATTTCTCATTGATTTCTAAGGTCAAACGCTTCATATTTTGTCACAGGTGCTACTAACAATTTTGTTGTTTCTTTGAATGCAAGAGAAGCAGCAAGGATCAAGGATTCATCAACACCAGCGGCGACAACACTCTGGCCCGCCCATTTCAAATGTGGGCATGCGAAAGGAGGAGTACTAAATCTTGATTGTAACCCAAATTCATTTAACACTCCTAGACCCTAAAAATGGAGGAGGCATCTTTGTAACCGAGATTAAGAGAGTTAAATAAAAAGGGTTGTGCTTTCTACACTTTCTGTTATCTCATTTCAAATTCGTCTTTTTCATTTCATGTTTTTCACATTTTAGGACTTAAGTGTTTATTTGATTTTGGATGCATCACAATAGTTTTCCTTTCAAAACTTTCGGAATCTCGTGCTTTCACCATGTAATCTAAGATGTATTCCACATGAGATATTTGATTTGAATGAAACCTATGCTATTAGATTAAATGTGTGGGTAGAATGATGTCTAGACTTGATGCCAATCATAGCTTCTTCCAACATAATTTCATGGATAGAGTACTATGATGTCTTTATAGTTGTGATATATTATTTTATAGCAATACTTGCAGGTGAACTTACTATGATCCTTGTGATACCTTCACCAAAGTTTTCTTGATGTACCTTATAATGTTGAACATCTTTAGTATAGCTAATACTTATGCTTTTACCTTCATTGTCTCCTTGAAAGTAATATATATAATGAATGCTATACAAATTATCTCCCTTTACCTTGGAGATACCTCACTTTTAGAGTCTATTAAAATATTGTGCAAACATAGACTGATATGGTGTAGATTTTTACCCCCCTATGCTCTTAAATAGGATATCTTGGCTTCTAGAAATACTGAGATAAAATAAGAGTCAATGTTGCCTTCAAACCTTAGGCAATACTTCTCCTGCTTGGTTACTTTCACACTTAATAATCCAATATTTTCAATAATATTTTTGCACTATAGTATATGCAAATATATAGAGTCTTCTTTTGCTTAGAATGATCAATAAAATATTTATATTTTTCTTTATCTTGAAATATATCTAACTTCTATTCTTTTGTGCAGGTTGAACCTTGAAGTTTATAACTTTTGCACTATCTTGAAGACTTTGAACTGAAACTTATTTATGCAACCTTTTAAACCTTGAAATAGGTTATCAATAAAATTAATAAGAAACCAAATATAAAAATTTAGATAATGAATATTTTGCACCTTTTTTGCATACCTTTACGTATTTGTTGCATACCTTTTCACATCTGTAGATAATGATGATCATGGTGATTTGAATCATCTAAATTACTAACTTGTGTAGATGATATTGTAAATATTCTAGGCTATCCAAAAATAGCTCTTTGGTTCACCTTTTTGTAGCTTTAAGACTACACTAATTTGCTGATTCAAACTATGATTTGGTGGCTCAAATAATCCTTTAGGATGTATCTCTAAAATCTAAATCTTAGCAGCTACTAATGCTGCCCAAATTGTTGCTTTCTCATTGTCCTCAAATCTAATTTTTTTGGATTGTAAAGTATTCAAAATCTTCATCGAAAAACTATCCTTGAATCTCAAAAATTTGGTAGGAAACTCCTCCAAATCGTAGTTGAGATATTTACTCAAGAACCCTTCAATGACAATCCCAAAATCTCTTAGATTTGGGGGTTTCTCTATCTCCTTTATCTTGTTGAATTCTAACTTCAAAATAGATCTTCTTCTCAAGAATCTAAAATTCTTGATATATTCTCCAAAGTATTCTAAAATATAACAAAATTATTTCCAAATATTTATCTCTTAGGCTTGTTGTTGGATGACGATAATTGTCCCAAGTTCTTTATCAAAATCTTCTCCTTGGTAGTAAATTTATCCAATGAGTTCTTCTATGAACTCTTCCAATGAGGCTCTCCAAGTCTTCCTTTATTTTTCTTGAGACCTCTTCTAGGACCTTCAATCTTGAAATTTATCAAAACTTCTATGAGACCTTCCATGATCTCTTCAATCTTCAACTATGGAAGTTTTACAATGAGATATCCTCCTTGGATCTCCTAAATCTGCTGCTACTAAAATTTGCAATAGAACTTTTGTTAGTCCTTCTCTATACTCAATCTTCCAAATATAGAAGTTCTTAAATAGGACCTTTTATGTGTATCTCCTTCAATTCGAGGTTTTTAATCTTATATGGAGATCACCAATCTCCAATCCTCACTAGGACTCTCCTCTTTGAGTCTCTTATTCCTTCAATGGGGTCTTCTTTCTAGGACCTGCTTCTTGATTTACAGTCTGCAATATGGATTTTTTGGCCACTAGATATCTTCTCAATGTCCAAATTAGAGTCTTCAATCTGTAATTATTTTAATGGTACATTTTTCCTTAGGCTTCCAAATATTCAATCTCTACTTTTATAAAATAATGAACTAATCCCTACATGACAAAAACACATAGATTTTTAGGAAACAAAGGTGAAATTATTCTCTATATGTTGTAGGAAGTTTATCAACTTTTGGGAGTTAATTTTCTACAACAAAATATTAGAAATAGAAATTTTTATAAATCTATAGAAAACAATCTTCACTAGTTGGATTGACAATCTAGTGGATTCAATACCGAGTTCTAGTCTTCACAAGTTTTTCTATAACTCTATGGAAAAACTCTAGCCAATAGTAAATTTTAAAAATAAAAAAAATGATATTTACAATCTCCTCTCAATATCTCTTGTGGTTCTATCTATTTCCTATTGATATATCGTGTGCTATGATACCACTGTTAGCTTTTGAAGCTTAAAAATTAAAGAAAATGCAACCACAAGTATGTAAATAAGTATGCAATGTTATAACTATGATAATGGCTAACTAATATGTATGAAAATATGATAGAAAACTTAATACAAAGCTCAAGAAATGCTCATATATAAAAGCTCATAAAATATATGTTGGACATTTTGAGTCCCTAAGTCAAAGTTGTCATTGATGTCACCGGATGAAGTCATCATTAATGTCAAGGAATTCGGCAAGAAATAAAGTCGTCAAAGTTGTCACTAATATCCAGGAAGAAGCTTCAATAGTGCAGAAGTTAAAGGCAAAAGGGCTCCATAATATTTTAATATTATATGAGAGCATAAGTTAAAAGGGTTTTCAAATTTAACCCAAGGAAGGCCTTAAAAGCCAAAGGTTATAATTATAATTTATAAAATTTAAATTCCTTGGAATTTAAATCATTTATAAATTATAAAGGTTAAATGGGCTGACATCATCAAAATTAAAGCGCCATTTATAAAGTTGTTTTAACGCCGATGTCATCGAAGAATTTGGAGCGTCGACGTTCGAAGACTATGGAGGCATCATGTATAAAAGGGTGGCCAAAGGACTTTACAAATTATCCCTCATCGATTTGATTAATGCGACCAAGGAAAACTTTATTGTGTGATTCACTATTTTGGTTGAGGAAGAAGACAAAAGGTTTTTGTCTTATGCGCAAGGTTTAAAAGGAAGAGGATTCATTGCTTAAGGCACGTTGGACATGGTGGTCCATTGGCAGTGCACGTTCTACGAAGGTGTTAGTGGAAGAACTAACCCACGTTCGAATCCCATGGAGTGGTAGCGCCAAAGGGAAGGTTTTTGATTTATGTTCTTTCATTCGGGTGCTAGGAGAGGAATAAATTGTGCTAAGAGCTTTTAAGCTCTTAACGTGCGTTGAGCGCACGTGGTTGTGGAGCCCATGGCTAGGGCATTCATGGAGGCAGAGGTTAAGGGTTCGAAACCCGTGGAGGCCAAGGTAATTTTTTAAATAAATTTTTTATTGCCTAAGGTTTGATTAAAGATTGTATTAGGAGTTATAAGGGAGTTTAAAAGGTTTTTAATTGGCAATAAATTAGTGATAAGGAGACATAAGGGGTGAAAGAAAATTGTTTATGTGTTGATTTGTGATCTATAAAAAGAGAAATATTCTTTTAAATTGGAGTAATAAGGTGATAAATTAGTTTGAATTGAAGATCTATAAAGTGTTTCCTAAAGGCTTATTTTGGGTGTTATATTTAATGTTGAGATTGTGGAGATTATAAGGTGTATATAAGACTTGTTATATTTGTATAAAAATAATTATTGTGCAAGTATTTACAAGGGGTTTTAAAGTGAATATTTTGCTACCTAACCATTGAAGTTGTCAAGGAAAATTGAGTGTGATTGAAATAGGTTTTGAGATCTATTCTTTACCACCAAGCAAAAAGGTATGGGCAAAATTCTTCCTTGTTTGAGTTGATTGGTTGGTTTCTGAAAACAAATTTGGAGAGAAAAGGAATTGATTAGGTTTCCTTTTGAGAGTCTTATTGAAGGTTAATTAATGAGTGTGGTTTTCTGAAAGAGAGTTGATGCTACATTGCTTAGTGAGTGTTTGAGTTAATGCTTCAAGGTTTTCTAGAATAAAGAGTTATTGTTAAAACCTTGTTTTATAAGCATTGTTGTTGAAGCCATTGGTTGTGTGAAGAACTTGAGTTAGGATTTTGAAAAGAACATGAGTATCATTGTTATGTGAAGATTGTTTTATAAGCATTGTTGTTGAAGTAAGTTGTTGTGCAAAGAACTTGAACTAGGGTTTGAAAAGAACATGAGTATCATTGTTATGTGAGATTTGTTGTTGAGCATTGTTGGAAATATTTTGAGTTGGTGGTTATATGCTTGGACTAGGGTTTGTGAGCAAGGGTTGTTTCTTGAGTGATTGGTTGAGTAGAGTTGGTTGAGCCTAGTCAAGTGGTTGTATGAAGTGATTGTTCAAGTTCCATAAAACAAACCATCCTATATTCTGATTTGAGTTGAGAAAGTGTTTGAGCATTGAGTTGAAACATATTGGGTCTCTAACAATTCACTTTATGTTTCTATGAGATTGGTTAAGTTCTATGTGAGCTTATTGAGCAGATTTGGATAAGTTCTGTGTGAGCTTGTTGAGCATATTTGGACAAGTTCTATGTGGACTTGTTGAGCATATTTGGACAAGTTCTATGTGGACTTGTTGAGCAGATTTGGACAAGTTCTGTGTGGACTTTTTGAGCAGATTTGGACAAGTTCTGAGTGGACTTGTTGAGCATATTTGAGCAAGTTATGAGTGGACTTGTTGAGCAGATTTGAGAAAGTTTTGAGTGGACTTGTTGAGCATATTTGAGCAAGTTCTAAGTGGACTTGTTGAGAATATTTGAGCAAGTTCTAAGTGGACTTGTTGAGAATATTTGAGCAAGTTTTAAGTGGACTTGTTGAGAAGATTTGAGCAAGTTTTGAGTGGACTTGTTGAGAATATTTGTGCTAGATCGAAGGACTATGTTTAGTGCAGATTTGAGATAGAGATTTGGAGGTGATAGAGTAGAGAGGATAGTAGTCTCTAGTGGATAGAGATCCATTAGCCAGGGTAGTGAGGATAGGTCTTCTGAGTGGGGACAAGAGTCTTCAGTGGAGAGAGATCCACAAGCCAATGTAGTGGAGGTAGTAGTCTTCTAGAGGATCACCAGCCAGAGTAGAGGAGGAGTTCTCCTATGGATAGAGATCCATGAACTTGATTTAGGGGATTGATATCTCCTTTGGACAGAGGTCCATAAATATTGTAATAGGGAAGGATTCCCAAGAGATTGATTGAGAAAATTTTAGTGAAATATTTTCTCTGTGGAGTAGCCCACATTGGGTGAACCACGTAAATTGTGGTGTCTCTATTATGTATGGTGATTTGTGCATTGCTTTGATTAATGCTATTGATATTGCTATCTACACATTGCATAATATTGATTTGGAAAGAAAAGTAAAAAGTGGTCTTATACTGTTCACCCCCCTCTCAGTATAAGCTTGTGTTCTTCAATTGGTATCAGAGTGGGTTCCTTCGGAAGAGTTTAACAACTTGAAGGAAAAGCTAACAAGAACATAATGGATCCTAAGGAGGTGTCCTCAAATATTTTAGCACTAGTATTTTATGGAAGTGACTATATGTATTGGAGTATGATGATGAAGATCTACCTGATGGCTCTTGGCAATGAAATTTGGGAATCAGTGGAATTTGGATACGATCCCTTAATCAATCCTCCTACAGATAAGGAAGGTAAGCTTCTACAACACTATAATTCAAAAGCAATGAATGCACTTGTGAGAGGTTTGCGTAGAACAGAGTCTATGAAAGTTATGCATTGTAAAACTGCAAAAGAGATGTGGGATAAATTGCAAAATATATATGAAGGAGATAAAAGTGTCAAGAAAGCAAAGATGCAAAATCTCAAAGGACAACTTGAAGCATTAAGAATGAATGAAGAGGAAAATATTAGTGCTTATCTAATTTGAATTGATGAGGTTGTTAATGATATGCAAGGACTTGGAATGAATATTGATGAATCAGATGTTTGTGATAAAGTCTTAAGAACTCTTCCAAAAAGATTCAGTGAACAGGTTTCTGCTATAGAAGTATCAATGGATGGTGATACTTTGACAAGAGATAAATTTCTTGGTATGCTCATAACTTTTGAGATAAGAACAAAATATCCTATTCCCCAGAAGGAAGCAACATTCAAAGCTATCAATAAGACAAAGGGTAAGAAGTCAGAATCAAGCAATGAGTCATCTAGTGATGAAGAAGCTAATTACAGTAAAAGAGATAAATATTCTAGAAGATCTAGAGATCTAAGATCTGTTAAGTGTTTCAATTGTGGAAAGTATGGATATTTTGCAATAGATTTTCAAGAACCCAAGAACAACAATGGTGAAGAAAAATAGGATCACAGGTACAAGGAACTAGAAAGATATAGGCATCAAAATAAAAACAAGGATGGACAAAGTAGACAAGGAAAGAAGTTCTTCCAAAGGCAAAAGAGGAGCTACTATGCGGATAAGGCAAGTAAGTACTCAAGTGATAGTGATGCTAGTTTTTCATACAATGATAGAGATGAAGTCTTATTTATGATTGAAGAAAAAGAGCAAGTTAAGAATAGGACTCCAATAATTCTCAAGTGTTTTAGATGTGGTAACTTTGGACATCTTGAAGATGATTGTACAAGGGATGGTTATAGTTTCAGTGATGATGAATATGAAGATGCACTTGAAGGACCAGATGAAAATCTTCTAATGGCATTAGAGGATGAAAAAAGTGATCCTATAGAAGACAAGTCAAAAGAAAATAAAGATGAGGACAAAGGCAAACAAATAGAGGAATACTCAGAAAAGGATGGTTATGATCTCAAGGGAGAACTTATCTATGCCCTTGACATAGTAAAGAAGGTAAGGAAGCAAAACTCTAAACTTGAAATTCAGTTTCAAGAATGTGATGAAGAGAGAAGATTGCTTATAGAGGATTTAGAAAAATCAAAGGCTAAGGCAAAGAGGTTCAAAGATAAGTTAGAAGAAAATATCTTAGAATGTGAGAAGTTAGCACAAGAAGTGGCACTACTAAGAGAATATTTAGAAGACTCCAAGGTCAAGATGAAAGGGTTCAAAAATAGCTCAAAGAACTTGGATAAGTTCATCAAGATACAAAAGCCTACATCAAGCAAAACAGGTCTTGGATTTGAACAAGTTCAAAAGAAATAGGAAGGAGAGTCAACTTCAAGTTTTGGAGGAGAAGAAACTTCAGATGAAGATACTTCAGAAAAAGATAGTGTAAAATATAGTGAGACATCTGAGGATGAGTTGGACAATAGAGAGTTCAACAAAAATAGGAACAATGCACAAAGAAGATACAGATGGAACAACAATCAGAATAGGTCAAGAGAGACTAAGAGACCAATGAGGTCAAGTCAAGGAAACTTCAATGGAAGATGTTTTTCATGTCATAGGTTTGGGCACATGGCTTCACAATGTAGGACACATGAAATACAGGAATATGGGAACAAATAACTTTTCCATGGGTATTGCTACTCATGTAATCAGTTTGGTCATAAGGCAATGAATTGCAAGGTTCATGATAGAAGAGGATATGGCTTCACTAGGAGAAATCCTAAGACATTTGCACCTCCAAGGAATAATAACATTAAGTGTTATAAGTGCAATAATGATGGTCACACAACAAAGTGGTGTAGAGCAGACATCCCAAAAATAGGTATGAACAGAAACAAGAACAGGAACAAGAACATGAATGTGAATAGGAATAGGAACAAGAATAAGAAAAGGAACATGGATATGAATAGGAATAGGAACAGGAACAAGGATATGAATAGGAATAGGAATATAGACATGGATAAAAACAAGGACCTGGATAGAAACAATCAGAGGATTCAAAAAATTTAGAAAAGAAGAAAAGAGGATAAAGGTAAAGAACAATGCTTTCTGGGAGTAGAAATACTCCCACCCTAGAATTAACCACCTCAAAAGGAGGTGGGGGAGGGGCTAAGCTAAGAGGCTCATTCTTAGCCCTGAGCCCCAAAGGTGACCCTTTGCCATTGATGTCAAAGGGGGAGAGATTTGAGTAAGGGGAGAGATTCGATATTTGAAGAGAGCATTGAGCCAGGGGGAGCAGTGTCCCAGGGGGAGTAGAATAAAAGAAAGGTCAAGTTTTTGATAAAAATAATTTGGGTTGCCATCAATGACAAAGGGGGAGATTGTTGGACATTTTGAGTCCCTAAGTCAAAGTTGTCATTGATGTCACCGGATGAAGTCATCATTAATGTCAAGGAATTCGACAAGAAATAAAGTCGTCAAAGTTGTCACTAATATCTAGGAAGAAGCTTCAACAGTGCAAAAGTTAAAGGCAAAAGGGCTCCATAATATTTTAATATTATATGAGAGCATAAGTTAAAAGGGTTTTCAAATTTAACCCAAGGAAGGCCTTAAAAGCCAAAGGTTATAATTATAATTTATAAAATTTAAATTCCTTGGAATTTAAATCATTTATAAATTATAAAGGTTAAATGGGCTGACGTCATCAAAATTAAAGCGCCATTTATAAAGTTGTTTTAACGTCGACGTCATCAAAGAATTTGGAGCACCGACGTTCGAAGACTATGGAGGCATCGTGTATAAAAGGGTGGCCAAAGGACTTTACAAATTATCCCTCATCGATTTTATTAATGCGACCAAGGAAAAATTTATTGTGCGATTCATTGTTTCGGTTGAGGAAGAAGACAAAAGTTTTTGTCTTATGCGCAAGGTTTAAAACGAAGAGGATTCATTGCTTAAGGCACGTTGGATGCGGTGGTCCATTGGTAGTGCACATTCTACGAAGGCATTAGTGGAAGAACTAACCCACGTTCGAATCCCATGGAGTGGTAGTGCCAAAGGGAAGGTTTTTGATTTGCGTTCTTTCATTCGAGCTCCAGGAGAGGAATAAATTGTGCTAAGAGCTTTTAAGCTCTTAACGTGCGTTGAGCGCACGTGGTTGTGGAGCCCGCGGCTAGGGCATTCATGGAGGTAGAGGTTAAGGGTTCGAAACCCATGGAGGCCAAGGTAATTTTTTAAATAAATTTTTTATTGCCTAAGGTTTGATTAAAGATTGTATTAGGAGTTATAAGGGAGTTTAAAAGGTTTTTAATTGGCAATAAATTAGTGATAAGGAGACATAAGGGGTGAAAGCAAATTGTTTATGTGTTGATTTGTGATCTATAAAAAGAGAAATATTCTTTTAAATTGGAGTAATAAGGTGATAAATTAGTTTGAATTGAAGATCTATAAAGTGTTTCCTAAAGGCTTATTTTGGGTGTTATATTTAATGTTGAGATTGTGGAGATTATAAGGTGTATATAAGACTTGTTATCTTTGTATAAAAATAATTATTGTGCAAGTATTTACAAGGGGTTTTAAAGTGAATATTTTTCTACCTAACCATTGAAGTTGTCAAGGAAAATTGAGTGTGATTGAAACAGGTTTTGAGATCTATTCTTTACCACCAAGCAAAAAGGTATGGGCAAAATTCTTCCTTGGTTGAGTTGATTGAGTGGCTTTCTAGAAAATAAAGTTTGGAGAGAAAAGGAATTGCTTAGGGTTTCCTTTTCGAGAGTGTTATTGAAGGTTAATGCTTCAAGATTTTTTGGAATAAAGAGTTGTTGTTAATACATTGTTTGATAAGCATTGTTGTTGAAGCATTAGTTGTGTGAAGAATTTGAGTTAGAGTTTTCGAAAAGAACATGAGTATCATTGTTAGAACCTTGTTTTATAAGAATTGTTGTTGAAGCCATTGGTTGTGTGAAGAACTTGAGTTAGGAGTTGAAAAGAACATGAGTATCATTGTTATGTGAAGATTGTTTTATAAGCATTGTTGTTGAAGCAATGGTTGTGCAAAGAACTTGAACTAGGGTTGAAGAGAACATGAGTATCATTGTTATGTGAAGATTTTTGTTGAAGTAAGTTGTTGTGCAAAGAACTTGAACTAGGGTTTGAAAAGAACATGAGTATCATTGTTATGTGAGATTTGTTGTTGAGCATTGTTGGAAATATTTTGAGTTGGTGGTTATATGCTTGGACTAGGGTTTGTGAGCAAGGGTTGTTTCTTGAGTGATTGGTTGAGTAGAGTTGGTTGAGCCTAGTCAAGTGGTTGTATGAAGTGATTGTTCAAGTTCCATAAAACAAACCATCCTATATTCTGATTTGAGTTGAGAAAGTGTTTGAGCATTGAGTTGAAACATATTGGGTCTCTAACAATTCACTTTATGTTTCTATGAGATTGGTTAAGTTTTATGTGAGCTTATTGAGTAGATTTGGATAAGTTCTGTGTGAGCTTGTTGAGCATATTTGGACAAGTTCTATGTGGACTTGTTGAGAATATTTGGACAAGTTCTGTGTGGACTTGTTGAGCAGATTTGGACAAGTTCTGAGTGGACTTGTTGAGCATATTTGAGCAAGTTATGAGTGGACTTGTTGAGTAGATTTGAGCAAGTTCTGAGTGGACTTGTTGAGCAGATTTGAGCAAGTTCTAAGTGGACTTGTTGAGCATATTTGAGAAAGTTTTTAGTGGACTTGTTGAGAATATTTGAGCAAGTTTTGAGTGGACTTGTTGAGAAGATTTGAGCAAGTTCTGAGTGGACTTGTTGAGCAGATTTGTGCTAGATCAAAGGACTATGTTTAGTGTAGATTTGAGATAGAGATTTGGAGGTGACAGAGTAGAGAGGAAAGTAGTCTCCAATGGATAGAGATCCATTAGCCAGGGTAGTGAGGATAGGTCTTCTGAGTGGGGACAAGAGTCTTCAGTGGAGAGAGATCCACAAGCCAATGTAGTGGAGGTAGTAGTCTTCTAGAGGATCACTAGCCAGAGCAGAGGAGAAGGAGTTCTCCTATGGATAGAGATCCATGAACTTGATTTAGGGGATTGGTATCTCCTTTGGATAGAGGTCCATAAACATTGTAATAGGGAAGGATTCCCAAGAGATTGATTGAGAAAATTTTAGTGAAATATTTTCTCCGTGGAGTAGCCCACATTGGGTGAACCACGTAAATTGTGGTGTCTCTATTGTGTATGGTTTTTTGTGCATTGCTTTGATTACTATTGTTGATATTGCTATCTATACATTGCATAATATTGATTGGGAAAGAAAAGTAAAAAGTGGTCTTATACTGTTCACCCCCCTCTCAGTATAAGCTTGTGTTCTTCAAAATACAATGTTATTCAATGGATTTCATAACGTCTCCATATTTGTAAAATGAATCTACATTGTATCTACTACTACTCTACGTATGCATTCCAAAATGCTCTCTCTTCTACTCTATGAGGGCCTATTTATAATGATATGCAACTCTTTGACTTCAATATTCCTATGACATCTTATTATTATATTCTAAGGACTTATGTACATGTGTATTGCATGCACATTTACATCATTACACATTCTAATACTTGTGCATTTATTACATTGATCTAAATAAAGTACTTAAGTACTAACACACTCCTAATATAAATATGTACCCATGATGGTACAATAGTAAAGTACCAAATAATGTAATATATTCCAATAGAGGCAAAGGCGACTGAGGCAATGGAACTATTTCATCAAGAGATAACAGAGAAGTAAATGCACATGTTTCTTTTGCTTTCGACAACAATTTCTAGACTATTGCATCAACTAGTTTAATCTGTGCATCAAACCATTGTATAAAATACTCCAAATGTACTCTTTTGATGAGTCTTACTCCTACTCTCCAATGCTTGGATGTTATTTTATATGCTACTTCTCACTGGGTACTTCTAGTAAAGCCAAAGGTTTGGCATTTTCCACACCTATCACATCACCTATTCTTTTTATGGATGTTATATTTTGTGCTTTATTTACTTTAGCATATTTCTCTTGGTTCTTCCTCACTATATTCTAATGCTATATCCATCCCCAAAATATCTTTAGATGCCTAAACTCATTTGTATTATTTTCATCTTCTTTGTAGAGGTGTTTATTCTATATTAGCATCATATTATAAGTCTACATAACCTATAATGGTTTTTGCCCATGGGGGAGATTTGTGAGGGATTTATTCTTCTTATATCTTCTTAATTTATCAGTATCATGAGACTCAAATATATCTCCTTTGTTTTATTTCATCCATATTTGATACTTTACTTTAAATTCATTCTCAAATGACTTATCAAAGGTACTATAGAAGGCATTTTCTTCTAGTGTCACACTCACAGTGTGATATCCACCATTCTCTAAATATGATTTCATCCCAATCCCGATCCTACTTAATTTTTCTTATAAGATCTTTATGTATCCATTTCTCTTTGTTACTTGCTAGATCATAAATTTATGCATACTCATAGTATGTCCTCCATGGAGGTCTCTCTTGCATCTAAAGTATATTTATTTCCATCACACTACCCTCGTCATTATTTTTAAATTGCTTATTTTTTGGTTATTGTAAATGGTCAAATGTGGGTGGCGTATTATTCTGCTAGGCCAAATTTACCTTACATTTTCCTTCCAGATCATACTACCATACGTGAGTCACGACTAGCAATTGAAGAGCATTGAGCTTATCATTGAACAATTTTGCTTATCCCATTATTTTCATTGCTATGTCTTCAAACCTATAGGGTTTGAGGTGATGAGTGTTAAAATAACACATATTTTATGCAAATTTATTCTATTTTCTATCTGTGAATTTATGGAAATAGATGTATTTTGGTAATTATTCTATCTTGATTGTCTGAA
This sequence comes from Wollemia nobilis, assembly GCA_028583015.1. Lineage (NCBI taxonomy): Eukaryota > Viridiplantae > Streptophyta > Pinopsida > Araucariales > Araucariaceae > Wollemia > Wollemia nobilis. Next base: position 2,613,880 of record JAQPPZ010002362.1, read on the forward strand.
TTATGAATGAACTTGATATATAACAATAAAAGTAATTTATGCTTGTGTTTTACATAAAAGTATGCAATTTTTTGTGTGTTTCATCAAATGGGATTATGAAAAATTATAAATATTTGCAAAAATTATTCAATAAATAATCCATTAAGAAGTAATAAGCAGCCATCATTAGGAGGGGGAGTAACACAAGCTAAAACTTATAATATGCTAGAGAATTTCAAAATAAATTTATTGAGTACATTAACATCATCTCTTGACATCATGGATAAGAAACCAAAGGAGAAAAATATTGAAAAAATATATTGTCATGGATGTAGAAAGGAACACAACTTGAGGTAATGTCCTCTCAAAATTACAAACATTTCCAACATCTTTGCTTGTAATAAAATCTATGACAAGATTCATAACATCAAAAATTTTAAATATATTTCGACTATCAAAACTACTATAAAAAAACTTTAGTTTGAAGAAGCAAAATATATTTACTTTATAGCTCAAAAAAGGAATGGTCCATTTAATGGCCTACCTAATTGGTGAAACTCTACCTAATTATTGGTCAAATAATCAAAGTTTGTCGAATTAGAATCAATCTAATCAATATTTTATCATGCCTCCTTGGGATCAATTCATGCCTAATCCATATGGCAATTCACCTCCATGGATGGCAAGAAAAAATCAAAATGCATCTAATTGAAATATTAGTGGCCAATAAAATTAGACATGACATAGTTGGTCTCAAGGGTAGCCCCAACAACTAAATTTTCAAAATCAATTTAGGGGGCAAGAACTAAAAAATTAGTCCAAAAATAGACTCCTTCCACCTCAAAACAATGTAAAAAATCCTCCTAAGCAACCACATTTACCAGATCAATAGTACCTAATCCTAATAATAAAAAAATTGTTCAAGTCTGAAATAAATGAGACATGCTCAATATCTGTGGCACCTTGCAAAAATATTCATTTAAGATATGGAAAAATATTGGACAATATTAGAGTTAATATAACAAAAATTGAAGAACCCCCAAAAAATTTGAATGAAAAAGTAAACTAAGAGGAAAGACCTAAAGAAGAGGTGAAATATTTTTCAAAAAATATTCTAGCAAAACAAAAAGAAATCCAAAATCCTTAGATGAAAGAATTGGAGATACCATTTCCTAAAAGACTAGAAATACCAAAAGGACCATCTAAACCAACTTTCAATTATCTTCAAGAGTTAGAAAATATCACCACTAAAATTACTCTATTACAAGCCATCAAAGGATATTCCTATCTATTCCAAAAATAATTAAAAGCATATGTATAAATTCAATAAGGAAAAATAAGAATGAATATTAAATCATTCAAGTCACTCGATAATTTTCTGATATAATGATTGGAGGTAGGTTATTACCAAAACATATAGATACAGGAATACCTACAATCACAGTACACATTGGTAAAATAGCCTTACATAATGTTTTGGTTGATTTAGGAGTTGCTTTTAATGTCACGAATAAATAAATAGCAGATTATTTAGGAGTACACAAGCTACAACCAACTTATATAATACTCAACCTTATAAATATTTCCACTATCAGGCCAAAAGAAAAAATAGAAGATGTTATAGTCTTTGTAAGTTCATGGGAATACCCTATATAATTTGTAGTATTACAACCCAAGAAGTTAGGAAGACATCCCTTAATTCTAGGATACCCATGGCTTACAATATTTGATGCCTACATTATCTGTAGATCCACAAACATGACTATTTCCAATGGTAATAATACTATAGATCTTAAATTATATCCCAAATCGACATTAGATAGAGAGTTTACAAAATAACTACGATATGATTTCCCTCATGATTTGGATGAAATCCAAACCTTATCAATCAATTTTTTGAGTGAAAACATACAACAAGGAATTGAGGGACCATTATAATTACTACTAGAAGATAAATTGGAAGATCAAAGTTAAAACAATAGTTGTTCATCTGAATCTACTATGACCAATAACAAAGCAAGTAAAAGTCAAACTCAACAATTGGTACCATACAACTATCACTTGAACATGCTTGAATATGAAATTATGGGAATAGATACAAATATAAAAAATTACAAATAAATAGATATCACATTGGGAAGAACTTTGAACATTAGTAATGAGCTTACAAGCATACAAGAATCACAATTGATAGATGTGCTTAAAAAGCATCAACTAGAATTTGCATGGAACTATGAGGACATGAAAGAAATATACCCAAACATTTGTACCCATCACATATTTATTCAATAAGGTTTCCACCTACTAAGACAACCCCAAATAAGATTGAATCTAGCTATGAAAGACATAGTTTAGGAAGAAATCATTAAACTATTAAATGCAGGATTTATATATTTAATTTTATATAGCCAATTGGTATCACCATTAGTAATAGTCCCTAAAAATAATGGTAAATGAAGGATTTGTGTGGATTATAGGAAACTAAATAAAGTGACAAAGAATGACTATTTCCGCTTACCATTCATTTATCATGTTCTTGACACCTTGGATGGGAAGTAATAATTTTGTTTTTGGAATGGTTTTAGTGGGTATAATTAGGTTTGCATAGCTAAATAATATTATGAAAAGACAACTTTCACATGTCCCATAGGTACCTATGCTTATAATGTATTAAATTTTGGATTATTCAATTCACTTGCCCCTTTTCAAGGGGTTTTCTTAGCTATTTTTGCTGATTTGATTAATGAATATGTAGAAGTCTATATGGATAACTTTACAGTCTATGGTAACACCATTGAAGAAAATCTATCAAGCTTACAAATTTTTTTGGTAAGATGACAAGAAAAAAATGTCTCTTTGAGTAATGAGAAGTATTTCTTGATGATGAGAGGAGGTATTGTCTTATAACATTACATATCTGAGGAAGGTGTTAAAGTAGATCCTGCAAAAATTCAATTTATCGAATGCCTCCAACCTCCAAAAATACAAATAGAGGTAAGGAGTTTGTTAGGACATGGAGGATACTATCGTAGATTCATTAAATATTTTAGTAAATTTTCCTCTCCTATGCTTAAGCTCTTAACCAAAGAAAGTGAATTTAACTGGACTGAAGCATGTTAGGAAGCCTTCAAAATTTTAAAGAATAAATTGACTACTGCTTCAATCCTGAGGGGACCAAATCAGGAATTACCCTTTCATATACATTGTGATGCTTCAGGATATACAATAGGAGTAGCACTACAACAAAAAGAGAACACAATACCTTATACTATCTATTATGTGAGTAAAAATTTGCATAGGACTGAACTGAATTACACATTCACTAAAAAAGAGTTCTTAGTTGTAGTCCATGCTATTAATAAATTTAAACATTAAATAATAGGGTATGAAGTATTTTTTCACACTAATCACTCTGCCATAAGATAATAAATAAAAGTACAATAGGAGGTAGAGTTGTTAGGTGGCTTCTCTTATTGCAAGAATTTAATGTCACAACTATAGACAAAACATGGAAATATAATGTTATTGTAGATAATTTATCTTGTATGCAAATATTTGATGATGATGACTTAATTTTTAATAATTTCCTAGATGAAAATTTGTTTTCACTCTCTATTTTCACGCGTTGGTATTTTGATATTGTAAATTATTTAGTAACATGAAAATTACCTCAAATTTTTACACCACATGAGCGTAGAAAAACAATACATCAAAGCACCCCTTACATGCAGATTATTGGAGTCTTGTTTAAATATTGCCCTAATCAAGTAATTAGGAAATGTGTACAATAAGAAGATGTATATGACATCATTTAGGAAACACATGAAGAACCATGTGGAGGTCATTATGCCACCTAAAGAACAATTAGTAAAATTCTTCAATTCAATTACTTTCTGCCTACTATCAATAAATATGCCTATAAGTTTGTTGATATATGTGAAGCTTGTCAAAGAGCTAGTAAACCTACACCTTCAATGGATATGCCTTTGGTACAAAAAATAATGTTTGAACCATTCAAAAAATGGGGAATTGAATTTTTTGAACCAATAGACCCTTCAAGTGCAGGTAATAAACACATACTTGTGTGCGTAGATTATGTCACCAAGTGGGCTGAAGTGAAAGCCTTACCACGAGCACAAGCTAAACTTGTAGCTGATTTTATTTATAAAAATATCATGTAATTCTTTGGATCACCTAGATAACTAGTTTAAAATCATTGATCTCAATTTTTGTCCAAGGTAATCGAATATTTTTTTAAAATATATCAAGTAAAACACAAAAATACTGCACCATATCACACTAAAGGTAATGGACAAGTACAAGTTAAAAATAGAGAACTTGAAATATCATTACAAAAATTGTAGTTATGAATAGGATTGATTGGGTAGAAAGGTTAAAATAAGTTGTAAGGGCATATAACACAACTTGGAAAACTAGCACAGGATTTTCACCTTATGAAATAGTCTATGGAAAACAAGTTGTTATGCCTATCGAATTTGAGATAGAAACTCTTTGTACAATGGTACAACTTGACATGAATTTGGATCAAGCACAAAATTCTAGATTGGAAAATTTAAATGTTCTAGATGAAATAAAACTAGAGGCATTACATAGGACTGAATTAACTCAACAAAAAAGAAATAAATGGTATGATAAACACATTGTACCATGAATATTTGAATTAGGAGATTGGGCCTAGTAATTTGATTCCCGTTACCAATATTTTCAAGGCAAGTTAAGGACAAGATGGATAGGACCCTATGAGTTTGAATAAATGTTTTGGAATGGTACGGTTAAACTTAAGCCTATAGATGACTCAACAAGAAGATTACTAGTAAATGGACATAGGCTTAAATTTTACATTAAACCATTATCTAAAGAAGAATACATACATTATCTTAAGCAACAGGTTGATTTGCATTTTATTTCTAAACTGTAATCAACTATTATTGAATAACTTCTATTTCTTCTTCATATATATATATATATATATATATATATTGTTGTTATAAACCAACTGGAAGATAAAATAATATTATCATATACTTCCTTTGTTTTATGTTGGAGTTCCAATATCTATAATATTTTCATCTTATTTTTCATCAAATCTTCAGTCTCAATATTATTTCAAAAGGCTCCAAAGGGGACACCTCTTCTAGTTGAATCAGTTTGAAACTTGTAGGAAAATTACTACCACATTTTGCATAAAACTTTATTTGCTAAATAAAATCTAGGTATTTTCAATCACTCAGCAACCACTAGTGTATTTAGAAAATCTCCATTGAAAATACAACAATCCTTAAAAATTTCATAGTTTGTTCCTGGTAAATCAAGTTTTCTCTTCGACTACGCACATTATAACAAATAAAAACATTGTGAATGGGAAATAATAACTCATGAAGTTAATATTTTCATATAGTGAACGGTTTTACCTACTTATCCAATTATGTGCATGGTCTAGAAAGCTAAATAATTTACAAAAGGACAATCTCCCCCTTCACACTTAAAAAAAAATCCCTTGCTCTCTCTGTCAAAACGAGCAAGTATCCCAAAAAACAATAAAAATTTCCTTGCTCAAAATAAGCAAGTACCTCAAAAAGCAATAAAAATCCCCTTGCTCTTCCTCAAAATGAGAAAGAATCCCAAATTCAATAAAATAAGGGAAATGAGATTGAATCCCTGGAATTATTAGTATGTCAAAAACCATGGAGTGATCCTCATCACAACAATGGGTTGAATGAAACCTGCCTGGCAATAAGGTATCCTTACGTGGTAGCAATAAGTCTATACAAGACCTATGGATGATCATAGATAAGCTAGCTTGTTGGCATAAATGACCAATGGATTAGTCAATCCTTACTCATAATGAGAAATGAACATTCACTACACACACTATTGGTCCTGAAGATGCTTGAAACCACCAAGACAACCTTAGCATCATATTGATTTATGAGATGAATTGATGAATTTATTTAAGAACACTAGGATGTTTGAATATTTGTAAAACAACTCTATATCGTTTATACCTAAGGAAAATAGAGTCATAAGAAAGTTTCCATTCCATATCACTATCACATTGCCATACATATATCATAATCCATTTCATCCTACAAAAAATTGGCTTGAATTTCCAAAGCTTTAATATCTACTTATAGGGATGAAGTAGTAAGGATATGGTTACAATTCCCATAAAAATTTTGATAGAGTGGATGGGAATACAATTTTCCAAAGCTTTACACCCCTATAATAATACCACATAGATGCACATTTCTATAGGAAAGTCCATCAAGATGATATCAAAATGACTATCCTATTGTTATCTTCCAAAAATAAGTTTTGAAAGCACCTAAGCCTTTGATGAAGATCTATTTTGCAAATATTGATGACTAATATCAGGATAAATCCATTATTTTTCTTCCACATGGAACACCTTGATGAAATTAAAGAAATAAAGACAAGAAATAACACCCCTAGGGCATTAGAAGGAACTATTAATAAGACCATGCGATTATTTATTTAGAAGCCAAGAAGGTAAGTACATTTTGCAAAAAGGTTTACAAGCCTATTTAATGGCTTAGTAGACATAAATAATACACAAGTAAATCTCCTATATCCTTAATTAAATAAATAAAACAAATTACTACATATATATAATATTTTCCATAGTATAAAGTTTTACAAAATAAAAACCTTTCTATCCCATTTTGGCTATATAGCCAAAAATACAGTTTGGGGAAGGTAAGTAAAAGATTCATTTAAAATTCATGATACTATCTGGGAGGATGAAAAAAAAGAGAGGAATGAAGAAATAGGTAAAGTATTCTTTCAACTCTATAATTATAGTTTCTATAGACAATTTTTTGTAGGCAGATTCTATAGATAATTTTTGTAGACAGTTTTTGTAGATAGTTTTTGTAGATATTTTCTTTAGACAGTTTATGTAGAAATTTTTTGTAGATATTTTCCATAGATAATTTTTGTAGATAGTTTCTGTAGACATTTTTCATAGACACTTTCCATGGACATTTTCTGTAGATATTTTCTGTAGCTTATCTTCGAAAATGTGTATTTCATAAAATTTTCTAATTGTCAATAATTCCAATTTATGACATGTGTCAAAAGCATAATCATACAAGGTAATTATTACAAACCATTTATACAAGATATTTTGAATAAAAGAGGTAAATTTACATAATATTTAAAAATTACTATGAACACCATGATGCAAACGTTTTTTAAAACCTATGAATCACTGCATGAAAATTGAAACATGGATTCAGTATTGAAATGGTGCACAATAGAATGAGATGACCAAGAAATGACTTTGGGAATCATGCACATAAGGTTTGGTTTAACAAGCTGGATACTCTAACCTTTGCATGAAGACATTGAAAATTACAACCTGGAGCACTAAGGATGATGTGTATATTTATGATTGGTCAAAGAAAGGGTGTTGTGAACACATTTTAATTAATCATTTTTGGGAGGAAGGTAAAGCATGGACCAAATACCACAAATTCATGGAAATGATTATATGGACATCGACCAAGAGGTAAATAAAAATATAGGGTATTGTATGGAAATTATAAAGTTTAAAATTTTTGAAATATGATGAGGAGGTCGACCGTACATGAGGAAGGCATAACAATAGATGATAGGACAAAGGAAGTACACGTGTTAAGGCACAATAATAAGTCATTGATGAAGAGGATACACATGCATTATTCTAAAGAGAAATTAGGATTAGAGGTCTTAAGTTTTATTATTTAAAAAATAATCCCCTTCTATAATCGAACTCACAACACAATGTATTAAATTTTTTATTTATTTTATCCCATGCAAGGTGGCGTGAAGTGTCATGCCAAAATATGAAATGTGTAACGGAAGTTGAAAACATCATGATCCTAGTGTCAATTATCAACACTTGGCCATGTAGACCAATGGTATAATATGATGTGTATCACCATTCTCAACCATTGATTATGAGGAATTGGAGGGCCATGATCTGGTTTGGTTAAAATTACATGGCACCGATGGAAGCTTCTACTGCAAGCTAGCACCAAAAACCATGCATGAATAAGGGCAATAATCAACACTTGGTCATGGAAAGTGAATAATAAGGAGAACTGTGGATCAAAATTATAAGTCATCGATCAAATAGTAATTAAGGGTTGAGATTTACCCATGTTTTATGTTGCATGATAAACCTAAGCAAAATTTACTCTAACATTTTTATAACAAGCTCTATAACTGTGAAGAGGATCCATTGAACAGTCGAAGATAAAACCACCATGGCTAAGAAATGAAACCAGTGAGTAGTAAATGAATTACCAAGTAGCGATGAAGGTTAAAGGAGAATTGTAGATGAAAGACGTTGAATGAATGAATGAAGTTGACGATGACATAAAATTACGCAAAGACAAGTAGGTAAGGTGGCAAACCCATTTTCAAAATAAATCATATTTTATTAACATAAGATATTTTATAAGTTTTTAGAATACACAAACATAAAAAAAATTATCTTCTTTAAATTACTTTGAAGGAAATCCTCTGATTAATCATGCAAAAAATATATATACATATAGGGTAATACATTAAAGTAATTTTTTTTCCTTTGATGTTACATTTTTCTATATGGGTTAAAATATATACACAGGAATTTATTTTTTTCTTATATGCATGTAAATGATTTTGTCGAATTCGTTTGCAGGGTTTTATCTCAGCTAAGAAAATTTATGATAATATTCTAAAGGCTGAAGCTCATTTTAAACTACCTTACCTATATTACACTAAAAACCTACCCTATCCATTAAACCAATTACCATACCTAGAGCTACCTTTCATAAAATAAGTGAACCCTCGTCTATTCACACCCAAAACCCTAGTCATGCCATGCAAAATTTGTTTCAAGAGGCATGTTGGTGGGATGTCCTTACAAAATTTCAAGGGCATGACCAAGGCATGGCAAAATAGTTCATCATGAACTACAATCCCATGACTATGGTGACTCACATAGGTGAAATCCAAATTAAAATCATCGCCAGCATGATATTTAATGTTCTAAGCCTTTCTAAAGTAGGTCAACACTATTATAAATCTACCTAAAAGGGGATTTAATCAAATGGTCAAAAGGTTCGGGAAAATATGCATTATAACCTAAGATAGATATGGGTGGATAAAAGGTGTAGCGATTTCCTCGTTCCCTATCAAATGACAAGAGGTTGCCATAATTCTTATGAAATTATTTACCCTAGATGGGATATTATCCAATTGTAGGGTTACCACCTCAGGATGATGTTGAACCTTAAATACCATAGGAATGAAGACTATATAATAAACCTCTCATACTTACTTTACCGCTCAATTAAAGCTATAGTTACCCGAGTCCAGCCTAAAGACTCCAAATAAAATTGTAAGTTTCAATTAATCACCCATCACGGGTTAATAAAATTGATAGTTTACATAAAGCACTTCAAACTTAAATTCCATGGGATACTATAGTAGAAGAAGCTAACTTATACATCCATTTGGAGCCAAGTGAGTTGGAATCCACTAGGGACATTGTGTCTGAGGAAATTTCTGAGTCTAAGAGTCTGGAGGAGGAAGAATCCCCTGTACATAAGCGCCCTAGCAATTCCAAGCCATCCAAGTTCTCTCGACTTACCAAGAAAAACAAATATGAGAGATACATTCTAAAAACATAGGGGAATAGGAGATACGTCTAACCAAAAAATAAATCCACTTACACCATATCCATCCACAAAAATTCTTGGGCAAGTTCAAATGCAACAAACTATGTTGCATATCAAGTTGGATAGACTCAATAATGAGTTTACCAAGCATGTCACCCTAGTGAAACATACCCTTACTTTCCAACTTGATATCCTCAAGTGAATCTCTATGAATAGGGTGGTGAAAGAGGTTGATCCAGTCATCCAATTGAATATTTTTAATACCTCTCCCAATAAAAGCTCCATGTTTGGTAAAAAGCTAAGAAAATCAGTAAATTTTAGAAATGTCATTGACTTCACTCAAGTACTTGAATAAGATAGCTTGATTCTATTTGCTAAAGTGTTTCAATAGAATCACCCTCAAATACTAGAACCATATATCAAAAAAAGGATGCCAAAAAAGGATCACTCTTTAACATTGGGATGCATCATAACATAGATGCAATAATCAACCATATCATTAAAACAACTAAACCTCCTCCTCCTTCATAAAATAGGATGCACAATTTGAGTCACAAAATAGGGGATCTATAGAATTCAAGCACATCAAAACCATATCTATTGAATTGCCACATGATCCCAAGGAGACTAAAGAACAGGGGCAAAAGGTGAAGTGAGAGAAGAATTTACCAGCAAGGAAATCGAAACCTACATAGGTTTCATCTAGGCTTAGATCTAAATCCAAACAATTTATGATAGACTGTTGATAAAACTTGCATAATTTTACAGAATTTATTTGATTTTAATAATGATATTGATTTTAATTATTTGCAGAAGTTTTTTTTTAGCATTTTATCTTTATATCTTCAAATATTTTTGTGATTGCATATCTAAAAATAGTTATTATCTCCACCTTGGAGTATGTTGTTTCATATTTTAGCAGACTTATTTCTATAAAATACATACAAATAATTCATGTAAATTGCAGTTCCTTGTTTGATGAATAATTATCAAGTAGATTATGAAAACCATTATAGTGTTTTATTTTATATCTATGAAATTGATTATGTAACATTGTAATGTTCTATTTTATGTATACAAAAATGGTGATATGATTGAATAAATATTGCAAAGTTTTTATTAGACATACTATAATTTGAATCTGTATGCATGAGGACATGCATCTCCTTTAGTTTGGAGGAATATGAGTGTTAATACAACACATATTTTATGCAAATTTAATTTATTTTTTGTCTACGAATTTATGGAAATAGATGTATTTTGGTAATTATTCTATCTTGATTGCTTGAATTATGAATAAATCTGATCTACAACGATAAAAGTGAGTTATGCTTGTGTTTTACGCAAAAGTGTACAATTTTATGTGTGTTTTGGTATGAGAACGTTGTAGGAGCTTTGCAGTGAAAGATGTGGCAAGGCACAAACCAGATTATAGGTATGTATAGACTAACCAAGAGGATGACATGTTAAGGAGAATCATGGATAGATGCTATGGAACACAACTACGAAAAACTATTATATAAGGCATCTACTAAAACATATTACATAAAGAATGTTGGCCAAGTCAAATTGTTCAACGTATTGTTGTGCCACATCTAGTGACAATGTAGAATAAATATAAGGCATATCCAGTCAGCACATTTGAATGACATGTTGGCATTTTGCACAAGAATTTTATATATTAGAGTTGTTATAAAGATATTATTATAAAGTTGTAAAGTTATTATATTGTTAAGATGTTTAGATTAAGACACAAGCCTATTTTATCTCATGAAAGGATGAATAGTTGTATTTGTTACATAATTATATTATTTATAATAAGAACTTTGTTATGATTAGTTCTTCATTTTACCACTTGGACCATAGTTATTTTTGCAAATTCCAAGTTGGTTATAAATTAGTATTAAGTTTAGACTATTATTATTTCAAGGATAACGCCTGAATAAATAAGCCAATAGAAACACATGGAAAAATACTTAGAAGAGTTTCATTGACAATGTCCAAGTGATATTATAAAATACAAGGGATATCTTTGAAAAATTCTAATATCTAATGTCAAAATTCTATAATGCCAATTTTTATAGTCTAATACTTTCGTATACAATTTCTACTCTGAAGACTTGATGTTCGAAGATCTTGTACAATTGAATTTTTAGCAATAAAACAACAACACTTTTCGTCATGTATTTCATGCACATTAGTTACTGAAGTAAAATAGTTTAGGGGATAAATATTTACACTGTCCTCTAGGAGGTAGGGCCTACTCCTATAGCCAGTCCATATTCTCTTGCCCTTGAAATAGGTTATGATTAATTAGTATATAGAATTAACTTTAAATTGTAAATTAAATTAAATTGCATCATTTTAGATTATAAGATAAAAATAAATAGTTAAATCAATAGGTTTCATGTGGATATACACAAATAAATATATATAGATTTTAATTAAATATAAATCATAAATTACATTTTATTTCAATTTAGTACAATTTCATTTTCCTATAAATTTTATTATTTTTCTCCAAACCTGAAACTAAAAAAATAGAATTAAGTCAAATATTAATCATTGTGGTATAATCTATATTGTACTACTAGCCTTTAAATTGTTCATCCTGGATTGATAATAAGTGTGAGTTTACAACTAGATATTTTGGCATCGTTGTCAAGGAGAGTAGTGTCATAATTTTTAATCAAAAGACTATTAGTTGTGCAAGAAGAGAAGCTTACATGTATGTGTAAAGAGATACAATTCCTTGGAGTGCATATGGGTTAGAGTTTCATAGAAATTCCCAACAAGCCCCTTTGTTCGACGTTGTCAGGTTATTTTTCTTAGGATCATTTTATTGCTTTTGTAGTTAATATTTTATTTCCAACCAATTTTAAAAGCACTGGGTAGTTGTTATTGCTTGCTTTGGTCTAGGTTCTTTGACTTGTGAAAATAGGAAGTAGGTGTAATTGAGTGATACAATCATAGTGAAATGCTCCTTAAAATCAAAGAAGTAACAACAATTTAACCTTTTATTTCAGCAATTTCATTTCTAGCAAAATTTACTTTCCAAATAATATTTCATTTTACTTTATTGTGCTAATATTAGCTGTATAAGTTTATTGACTATCGTTTGCACCTTGTTTTAGTGGTAGTAAATTTGTTTTAGAATAGAAATTTTACTTTCCCTTAGTGTGCTAAAATAGGCTAGAAAAATCAAACTTAGTTTTAGTGATAGTAACAACTGTTTTAAAATATAACTTTTACTTTACCTTACTGTGCCAAAATTGTCTAGAAAATCAAATTTTAGTTTTAGTGACAGTAAGAATTATTTTAGAATAGAAATTTTAATTTCCCTTACTGTGCTAAAATTGGCTAGAAAATCATACCTGGTTTTAGTGACAATAAGAACTGTTTTAGAATAGAAATTTTACTTTCCCTTACTATGCTAAAATTGGATGGAAAATCAAACCTGGTTTTAGTGACAGTAAGAACTATTTTAGAATAGAAATTTTACTTTCCCTTACTATGCCAAAATTGGTTGGAAAATCAAACCTGGTTTTAGTGGTAGTAAGAATTGTTTTAGAAATCAAAAAATTTATTTTTCTCTTACTATGTTAAGGGTTTACTGTATAAATTCATTGGTTGTGAATTGCAGATTGAATCTTAACAATAGTAGGATTGCTTTAAATTTTTAACAAAAACAAGATAATATATATATATATATATATATATATATATATATATAAGGGAAAAACAAATAAAGAGTAAAAAAGTTGCTAGATGATATAAAAATTGCATCAAATAGTCTGCATCCATTAAGCTTAGAAATTTACTGCTAGAACAAGAAGTTAACCTTATTTTCGAGCAAATATACTAGACATCTATGAAAGAGTGGGAACATCTATGTGAGCATATTTATGTCATAAGAGATAGACCAAATGAATTGGATATAATCAAGAGGGTAAACATAGCTAAAATTCTAGGGTCATATTATCACTCACTCTATCTTGACCTTATAAGGAGTTGTAAACAGTGGCTTGGGGATAGGAGAGCAATAGTAAATTTAGTCACCTACCAGTGGGACCAGTATTTCGAGGATTCCTTACCATTCACATTTTACTAGAAAAAATAGAAGATAGAGAAGTAAGCCTAGAATATAGTAAGAGATATCATAGGGCACCCATAGTAGTACGCTTTAGAGAACTATGCCAAGACTTACATTACAAATTATAGTTTGAGAGCCCTAACCCAATTCCAAAATAGACTTTTATTGTCCAATTTATTACTTTGGTAATGAAAGACTTTGGATTTTATGAGGAGCATTATATGACTACTGAACTACTCGATACAATTAATGATATCCATAGGTTGTTCAAAGAATATTAAAAAGGTAAAAACTTGTTACAAGAACCAAAGAAATTAGAAATTTTATGAGAAGACCTAGAGATTCAAATGGAATATTTATTAATATTAGTGAACCAAAAGGATATTTCCAAAGAAACCTTAGTAAGAAAACTGAAATTTATGAGTTAAAAGAAATTGATATTGCAATGCAAACATCCACAGATTTTCCATCATCAGCAAAATAGATTGAATTCCTAGAACAAGATACCAAAACATATCTACTACCTGAATCAGAGTTTGAAAATCGTATAAATCCCTTAACATTTTTTTTGAACCTATGCCTAAGCTAATTCTTGAAATATTATATTCAATCATGGATGATCAGGCTTGTGAACATGGGAAAGTAAATTAAAACCAAAGGGAACATAAGTAAAGTGCTAAATATCAAGGAGAAGTAAAAAATCAAAGAGGGTGGATAGAGAAAGACTTTTGCCTTCCCAATTCCTTCTTCTGAATATAGCCTAACAAGAGAACCAAAATCAGTCTCTATTGTTTTTTTGCCTACTTCCATGGTAAACCACATGAGGATCCTGATACCTTTGTCTTTGAATTTGAGGTGGTGTGCCGAGCTTAATTTTACACCACTGATGAGCAAAAATTAAGAATATTTCCTTCTACACTTAAGGATGTAACCTTAAGATAGTTTATGGTTCTAGGAAAAAGTGTTTGCCATTAATGGGATGGAGAACATGGACTAAAAGATATATTCTTGGAGAGATATCAAGACTATTATAGAGTTTAGGATAAAAAAGTTGAATTGTTCCACATGAATCCCTAAAATATTATCTCGAGATATTTTAGTTTGTGGGATCAAGAGTAAACATTGAGTTGGATGAATAAATGCAAAAACATTTTTTTCTTAAAGGAAAACTTATGGTAAAGGGGGATATTCATCATATGGGATTAGGAGAAATTGTAAATATTTGCTAAATTTATTCAAGAAATAATTTATTAATAAGTAATAAGTATCCATCATCAGGATAGAGAGTAACATGATCTAAAATTGGCAATATGCTATAGAATCTCAAAACCAATTTATTGAGTACATTAACATCATCTCTCGAACTTATGGATAAGAAACAAAAGGAGAAAAACATTGAAGAAATATATTGTCATAGATGTAGAAAGAAACACAACTTGAGAGGATTTCCTCTCAACATTACAAACATTTCCAACATCTCCACTTGTAAAATATGTGACAAGAATCATAACACCAAAAATTGTAAATATATTTTGGCTATCAAAACTGTTATAAAAGAAACTGAGGTTGAAGAAGCAGAAGATGTTTACTTTATAGCTCAAAAATGAATGGTCCATTTAATTGCCCACCTAATTGGTCAAACTCTAACTTTTCCAATCAAAAATATCTAATTCTTAGTCAAATACTCCAAGTTGGTTGAATTGAAATCAATCTAATCAAGATTGAAATATGCCTTCTTGGGCTCAATTCATGCCTAATACATATGGAAATTGACCTATATGGATGACATGACAAAATAAAAATGCATCTAATTGGAATATGAGTGGCCAATGCAATCAGATAGGATCTAGTTGATCTCAAGGGCAGCCCCAACAAAAAAACTTTTAAAATCAATTTAGAGGGCAAGCACCTCAAAATCAGTCCCAAAATAGACTCCTTCCACCTCCAAAAAATGTAAAAAATCCTCCTAAGTATCCACATTTACTAGATCAACCAGTGCTTAATCCTAATAATAACAAAAATGTTCAACAAGTCTATGAAACAAATGATACATGCTCAATATTTGTGGCACCTTGCCAATGGATTTAATTAAGATCGGGAAAATAATTGGAACATGCTAGAGCTACTCTCACCAAAATTGAAGAATCCCTAGAAAATATGTCTAAAAAGTAATCGAAGAGGAAATGCCTAAATAAGAGGTTAAAACTTTACCAAAAAATGTTGTAGAAAAATAAAAAGAAATCCAAAGTCCTCAAAGGAAAGAAGTGGAGATACCATTTTATTAAAGACAAAAAATACCAAAAGAACCATCTAAACCAACTTTCAATTTCCTTCAAGAGTTAGAAAACGTCACCATTAAAATTCCTCTATTACAAGCCATCAAGGATATCCCTATCTATTCCAAACTAATTAAAAGCATTTGTACAATTTTAGAAAGGAAAAAGAAGAATGAATCTCAAACCATTCAAGTCATTGGACAATTGTCTGAGATAATGACTGGAGATAGGTTATTACTAAAATATACAGATCTAGGAATATCTATACTCATAGTACACATTGGTAAAATAGACTTGAACAATGTTTTGGTCAATTTAGGAGCTCTTATTAATATCATGACCAAATAAATAGTAGAGTCTATATGAGTACATAAGCTACAACCAACTTCTATGGTACTTCGAACTTGCAGATAGGTCCACTATTAGGCCAGAAGGAAAACTAGAAGATGTTATAGTCTCTGTAAGTTCATAGGAATACCCTATAGACTTTGTACTCTTACAACCCAAGAAGAAGTTAAGGGGACGTACCTTAATTCTAGGATGTCCATGGCTTGCAATAGTTGATGTCTACATTAGCTACAAATCTAAAAACATGACTATTTTTTATGGTAAGAATGCTAAAGATCTTAGCTTATTTTGTAAATCGATATTATATAGATATTTTCCAAAACAAATTTGGTATGATTTCCCTCATGATTTGAATGATATCGAAACCTTATCAATCAATGTTCTAATTTAACACCTACAACAAGGAATTGAGGGACCATTATAATTACTACCAGGAGATCAATAGGAAGATCAAGGTCAAAATAATAGTTGTTCATCTGAATCAACTATGGTCAATATCAAAGCAAGTACAAGTTAAACTCAACAATTGGTACCATATGACTATTACTTGAACATGAAATTATGGAACTAGACACAAATATAAAAATTGTAAATAAATACATCACACCGGGAAGAACTTTGAACTTTAGCAATGAGCTTACAAGCATATAAGAATCATAATTGATAGATGTGCTTAAAAACATCAACTAGCATTTGCATGGAACTATGAGGACATGAAAGTAATACACCCAAACATTTGTACCCATCACATATTTATTCAATAAGTTTTCCACCTAGTAAGACATCCTCAAAGAAGATTGAATTCAACTATGAAATATGTAGTTCAGGAAGAAATCATTAAACTCTTAAACGCGGGATTTATATATCCAATTTTCAATAGGCAATGGGTATCACCATTAGTAATAGTCCCTAAAAAGAATGGTAAATGGAGGATTTGTATGCATTATGAGGAACTTAATAAAGTGATAAAGAAGGACTATTTCCCTTTACCAGTCATTGATTAGGTTCTTGACACCTTGGTTGGAAAGAAATACTTTTGTTTTTGGATGGTTTTAGAGGGTATAATCAGGTTTTCATAGCTAAAGAAGATCAGGAAAATATAACTTTCACATGTTCCGTAGGAACATATGCTTATAAAGTCTTACCTTTTGGGTTATGTAATACACCGACCACTTTTCAAAGGGCTATATTGGCTATTTTTGTTGATTTGATTAATGAATTTGTAGAAGTCTATATGGACGACATTACAATCTATGGTAACACCTTTGAAGAAACTCTATCAAGCTTACAAAATTTTATGGTAATATGCCAAGAATACAACCTCTCTTTGAGTCATGATAAGTGTTTCATGATTATGAGAGGAGGCATTATCTTAGGAAATTACATATCTTAGGAAGGTGTTAAAGTAGATCCTACAAAAATTCAAGTTATCCAATTCTTCCAACCTCTAAAAACACAAATAGAGATAAGGAGTTTCTTAGGAAATGCATGATACTACCATAGATTCTTTAAATATTTTAGTAAATTTACCTCTCTTATGCTTAATATCTTAATAAAATAAAGTGAATTTAACTAGACTGAAGCATGCCAGGAAGCCTTTGAAATTATAAATAATAAATTGACTATTGCTCCAATCCTAAGGGGATCAAATTGGAAATTACCCTTTCATATACGTTATGATGCTTTAGGATATACAATATGAGAAATACTACAACAAATAGAGAATAAAATACCTTATGCTATCTATTATGTGAGTAAAAATTTGCATGGGGCTAACTGAATTACACTATCACTGAAAAAGAGTTCTTAGTTGTAGTCCATGCTATTAATAAATTCAAACATTACATAATAGGGTATGAAGTATTTATTCACACTAATCACTCTACCATAAGATACTTAATGAAAGTAGGAGGTAGAGTTGTTAGGTGGCTTCTCTTATTGCAATAATTTAATATCACAATTATAGACAAAGTAGGCAAAGATAATGTTATTGAAGATCATTTATCTCGTATGTAAATCTTTGATGATGATGCGTTAATTCCTGATAATTTCCTAGAGTAACATTTGTTTGCACTCCCTATTTTCACTCCTTTGTATGTTGATATTGTAAATTATTTAGTAACATGAAAAATACCTCAAAATTTTACACCACATGAGCATTGAAAACTAATACATCAAAGCACCCCTTACATGTGGATTATTGTAGTCTTTTTTAAATCTTGCTCTTACCAAGTAATTAGGAAATGTGTTCAAGAAGAAGATGTATATAACATAATTTTGGCATCACATGAAGAACCCTATGGAGGTCATTATGCCACCTAAATAATATCCATTAAAATGCTTTAAACCAATTACTTTTGGCCTACTATGAATAAATATACCTATAATTTTATTTATAGATGTGATGCTTGTCAAAAAACTAGTAAACCTACACCTTCAATTGAGATACCTTTGGTACCACAAATAATGTTTGGACCATTAAATAAATGGGGAATTGAATTTTTTGGACCAATAGACCCTCCAAGTGTAGGTAATAAACACATACTTGTGTGCATGGATTATTTCACCAAGTGGGCTGAAGTAAAAGCCTTACCATGAGCACAAGCTAAACCTATAGCTTATTTTCTTTATGAAAACATCATCCAACAATTTGGAGTACCTAGATAAATAGTTTTGGATCATGGATATCAATTTATCTCCAAGGTAATCAGAAATTTTGTTGAAATCTGTCAAGTAAAACATAAAAAGACTTTGCCATATCACCCTAAAGCTAATGGACAAGTAGAAGTTATAAATATAGAACTTGAAAATATCATTACAAAATCTATAGTTGTGAATAGGATTTATTGGGTAAAATGGTTAAAAGAAGTTGTATGGGCATATAACACAACTTTGAAAACCACCACAATATTGTCACCTTATGAAATTATCTATGGCAAGCAAGCCATTATGCCTATCGAATTTGAGATAGAAACTTTTTGCACAATGGTACAACTTGACATGAATTTGGATCAAGAAAAAAATGCTAGATTGGAAAACTTATATGTTCTAGATGAAATAAGACTAGAGGCATTACATAGGACTAAATTAACTCAACAAAAAGGAAATAAATGCCATGATAAACACATTGTATCATAAAAATTTCAATTAGGATATTGGGCCTTGTTATTTGATTCTCGTTACCAAGATTTTCAAGGCAAGTTAAGGAGAAGATGGCTAGGACCCTATGATTTTGAAGAAATATTTTAGAATGGTACCTAGAATATAGTAAGAGATATCATAGGGTACCCAGAGTAGTACGCTTTAGAGAAATATGCCAAGACTTACATTATGAATTATAGTTCGATAGCCTTAACCCAATTCCAAAACAAGCTTTTATTGTACAATTGATTACTCTAGTAATAAAATACTTTGGATTTGATGAGGAGAATTATATGACTCTTAAACAACTCTATCTAATTAACAATATCCACATATTGTTTTAAGAATATTAAAAAGGTAAAAACTTGTTGCAAGAACCAAAGAACTTAGAAATTTCATGAGCAAACCTAGAGATTCAAAGGGAAGATTTATTAATATTAGTGAACCAGAAGTAGATTTCCAAAGAAACCTTAGTAATAAATCTAAAAATTCTAAGTTAAAAGAAACTAAGAATGCAATACAAACATCCATAGATTCTACATCATCAAAATAATAGATTGTATTTCTAGAACAAGATCCCAAAACATATCTACTACCCGAACCAGATTTTTATGATCGTTTAGACCCCTCAACACTCTTTTTTAAACCTATACCTGAGCCAATTCTTGAAATATTATATTCAATCATGGTTGATCAGGCTAGTGAACATGGGGAAGTAAATGGAAACCAAAGGGAACATAGGCAAAGGACTAATGATCAAGGAGAAGTAGAAAATAAAATGGGGATGGACAAAGAAAGACTTTTGTCTTCCTAATTCCTTATTCCAAAGATAGACTAACAAGAGAACCAAATCTAATATCTATTGTTGCTTTTCCTACCTTCCATGGGAAACCACATAAGGATCATGATGCCTTTCAATTTAAATTTGAGGTGGTGTGCCAAGCCTACTTTTACACCACTGATGAGCAAAAATTAAGGCTATTCCCTTCTACACTTAAGGACACAACCTTAATATGGTTTATGGATCTAGGAGAAAGTGTTTGCCACCGATGGGATGGATAACATGGACTAAAAAACATATTATTGGAGATATACCAAGACTATTGTAGAGTTTGGTATAGGTTAGCCAAATTGTTCCGCATGAATAACAAATATGATGAATCCCTTAAATATTATCTTGAGAGATTGGTTTATGGGATCAAGAGTAAACATTGAGTTAGATGAAGAAATTCAAAAAGAAATTTTTCTTAAAGAACTAAAGGAATATGTCCTTGAAATATTAAAACTTATGGCAAAGGGGGATATTCATCAGATGGAATTAGGAAAAATTATAAATATTTACAAAAATTATTCAAGAAATAAGCCCTTAAGAAGTAATAAGCACCCATCATGAGGATGGGAGTAACATGAGCTAAAATTTGTAATATGCTAGTGAATTTAAAAATCAATTTATTGAGTACATTAACATCATATTTTGACCTCATGGATAAGAAACCAAAGCAGAAACAATATTGAAGAAATATATTTTCACAGATGTAGAAAGAAACACAACTTGAGGGAATGTCCTCTCAACATTACAAACATTTCCAACATCTTCGCTTGTTGTAAAATCTATGACAATAATCATAACACTAAAAATTGTAAATATATTTCAGCTATCAAAACTGCTATAAAAAAACTTGAGTTCGGAGAAGCAGAATATATTTACTTTATAGCTCAAAAAAGGAATGGTCCATTTAATGGCCTACCTAATTGGTGAAACTCTAACTATTTCAATAAAAAAAAACCTAATCATTGGTCAAATAATCCAATTTGGTTGAGTTGGAATCAATCTAATCATGATTGGAGCATACCTCCTTGGGATCAATTCATGCCTAATCCATATAGAAATTCACCTCCATGGATGGCAGGAAAAAATCAAAATGCATCTAATTGAAATATGAGTGGCCAATAAAATTAGACAGGACCTAGCTGGTCTTAAGGGTATCCCCAACAACTAAACTTTCAAAATCAATTTAGGGGGTAGGCACTAAAAAATTATCCCCAAAATAGACTCCTTCCACATCCAAACAATGTAAAAAATCATTTTAAGCAGCCACATTTACCAGATAAACCAATGCCTAATCCTAATAATAACAAAAATGTTCAATTCTATGAAACAAATGAGACATGCTCAATATCTGTGGCACCTTGCTAACAAATTCATTTAATATATGGAAAAATATTGGATAATATTAGAGCTACTCTAATAGAAATTGAAGAACCCCAAGAATATCTGTATGAAAAAGTAAACGAAAAGGAAATACCTAAAGAAGAGGTGAAAGCTTTACTAGAAAACATTCTAGAAAAACAAAAAGAAATCCAAATTCATTAGAGGAAATAATTGGAGATACCGTTTCCTAAAAGACCA
This sequence comes from Wollemia nobilis, assembly GCA_028583015.1. Taxonomy (NCBI): domain Eukaryota; kingdom Viridiplantae; phylum Streptophyta; class Pinopsida; order Araucariales; family Araucariaceae; genus Wollemia; species Wollemia nobilis. The sequence continues at coordinate 2,635,819 of JAQPPZ010002362.1, forward strand.
AAAATACCAAAAGGACTTTCAATTATCTTCAAGAGTTAGAAAATATCACCATTAAAATTCCTCTATTACAAGCCATCAAGGATATTCCTTTCTATTCCAAACTAATTAAAAGCATATGTATAAATTTGAGAAGGAAAAATAAGAATGAATATTAAACCATTCATGTCATTCAACAATTGTCTGAGATAATGATTGGAGGTAGGTTATTACAAAAATATACAGATACATGAATACCTCTACTCATAGTACACATTGGTAAAATAGCCTTACACAATGTTTTGGTCGATTTAGGAGCTACTTTTAATGTCATGACTAAAGAAATAGCAGAGTATTTAGGGATGCATAAGCTACAACCAATTTCTATAGTACTCAACCTTATAGATAGGTCCACCATCAGGCCAAAAGGAAAATTAGAAGATGTTATAGTCTCTGTAAGTTCATGGGAATACCCTATAGAATTTGTAGTCTTACAACCCAAAAATAAGTTAGGGGGACATACCGTAATTCTAGGATACCCATGGTTTACAAAATTTTATGCCTACATTAGATGTAGATCTGAAAATTTAACTATTTTTATGGCAATAATAATATAGATCTTAGTTTATATCCTGAATCGATATTAGATAGAGAGTTTACAAAATAACTATGGTATGATTTCCCTCATGATTTAGATGATATCCATACCTTATCAATCAATGTTTTGAGTGAACACCTACAACAAGGAATTGAGGTACCATTATCATTACTACAAGGAGATCAATAGGAAGATCAAGGTTAAAATAATAGTTGTTCATCTGAATCTACTATGGCCAATAACGAAGCAAGTACAAGTCAAACTCAATAATTGGTACCATACAACTATCACTTGAACATGCTTGAACATGAAATGATGGTAATAGATAAAAATATAAAAAATTGCAAACAAATAGATATGACACCAGGAAGAGCTTTTAATATTAGTAATGAGCTTACAAGCATACAAGAATCACAATTGATACATGTGCTTAAAAAGCATCAACTAGAATTTACATGGAACTATGAGGACATGAAAGGAATACACCCAAATATTTGTACCCATCACATATTTATTCAAGAAGGTTGCCACCTAGTAAGACAACCCCAAAGAATATTGAATCTAGCTATGAAATACATAGTTCAAGAAGAAATCATTAAACTCTTAAATACAAAAATATATATCCAATTTTAAGCAGCCAATGGGTATCACCATTAGTAATAGTCCCTAAAAAGAATGGTAAATAAAGGATTTGTGTGGATTATAGGGAACTAGATAAATTTACAAAGAAGGACTATTTCCCCTTACTATTCATTGATCGTGTTCTTGACACCTTATCTAGAAAGAAATACTTTTGTTTTTTAATGGCTTTAGTGGGTATAATCAGGTTTCCATAGCTGAAGAAGATTATGAAAAGACAACTTTCACATGTCCCATAGGCACATATGCTTATAAAGTCTTACCTTTTGGATTATTCAATGCACTTGCCACTTTTCAAGGGGTTTTATTAGCTATTTTTTCTGATTTCATTAATGAATGTGTAGAAGTCTATATGGACAACTTTACAGTTTATGGTAACACCTTTAAAGAAACTCTATCAAGCTTACAAAAATGTTTGGTAAGATGTCAAGAACAAAATATCTCTTTGAGCAATGAGAATTATTTCTTGATGATGAGAGGAGGTATTATCTTATAACATTACATATCTGAGGAAGGTGTTAAAGTAGATACTGCAAAAATTTAATTTATCCAATCCCTCCAACCTCCAAAAACACAAATAGAGGTAAGGAGTTTCTTAGGACATGTAGGATACTACCATAGATTCATTAAATATTTTAGTAAATTTTTCTCTCCTATGCTTAAGCTCTTAACCAAATAAAGTGAATTTAACTGGACTGGAGCATGTTAGGAAGCTTTCAAAATTATAAAGAATAAATTGACTACTGCTCCAATCCTAAGGGGACCAAATCAGGAATTACCCTTTCATATACATTGTAATGCTTCAAGATATACAATAGGAGTAATACTACAAGAGAGAGAGAAAAAAATACCTTATGTTATCTATTATGTAAGTAAAAAATTTCATGGGGCTGAACTGAATTACACAGTCACTAAAAAAAAGTTCTTAGTTGTAGTCCATGCTATTAATAAATTTAAACATTACATAATAGGCTATGAAGTATTTATTCACACTAATCACTCTGCCATAAGATGCTCAATGAATAAATCTATAGTAGGAGGTATAGTGGTTAGGTGGATTCTCTTATTGCAAGAATTTAATGTTATAATTATAGATAAAGCATGCGAGGATAATGTTATTGTATATCAATTATCTTGTATGCAAATATTTGATGATGATGAGTTAATTCGTAATAATTTCCTGGATGAAAATTTGTTTGCACTCTCTATTTTCACTCCTTGGTATGTTGATATTGTAAATCATTTAGTAACATGAAAAATGCCTCAAAATTTTACATCGCATGAGCATAGAAAAATAATACATAAAATAACCCTTTACATTTGGATTATTGAAGTTTTATTTAAATATTGCCCTAATCAAGTAATTAGGATATGTGTACAAGAAGAATATGAATATGACATCATTCAGGCAACAAATGAAGAACCCTATGGAGATCATTATGTCACCCGGATAACAGTCTATAAAATGCTTCAATATGGTTACTTTTGGCCTACTATGAATAAATATGCCTATGAGCTTGTTGATAGATGTGATGCTTGTCAAAGAGCTAGTAAACCTACACCTTCAATGGATATGCCTTTGGTACCACAAATAATATTTGAACCATTCAAGAAATTGGGAATTGACTTTATCGAACCAATAGACCCTCCAAGTGCAGGTAATAAACACATACTTGTGTGAATAGATTATGTCACCAAGTGGGCTGAAGTAAAAGCCTTACCACGAGCACAAGCTAAACCTATAGCTGATTTTCTTTATAAAATATCATGTAATGCTTTGGATCACCTAGATAACTAGTCTCAAATCATGGATCTCAATTTATTTCCAAGGCAATCAAATATTTTGTTAAAATATATCAATTAAAACACAAAAAATCACCCTCAAGCTAATGGACAAGTACAAGTTACAAATAGAGAACTTGAAAATATCATTACAAAAATTGTAGCTGTGAATAGGATTTATTGGGTAGAAAGGTTAAAAGAAGGTGTATGGGCATATAACGCAACTTGGAAAACCACCATAGGATTTTCACCTTATGAAATGGTCTATGGAAAACAAGTCATTATGCCTATCGAATTTGAGATAGAAACTCTTTGCACAATGGTACAACTTGACATGAATTTGGATCAAGCACAAAAATCTAGATTGGAAAATCTAAATGTTCTATATGAAAGAAGACTAGAGACATTACATAGGACTAAATTAAATCAACAACAAAGAAGGAAATGGTATGATAAACACAATGTACCATGAACATTTCAATCAGGATATTGGGCTTTGTAATTGGATTCTTGTTACCAAGATTTTCAAGACAAGTTAAGGACAAGATGGCTAGGACCCTATGATATTGAAGAAATATTTTTGAATGGTACAATTAAACTTAAGCCTATAGATGATTCAACAAGAAGATTACTAGTAAATGGACATAGGCTTAAACTTTACGAGAAACCATTATCTAAAAAATAATTTAGACATTATCTTAAGCAATAGGTTGATTTGTAGTGCATTTTTAAATTGTAATAAACTATTATTGAATAACAACTTCTCTTTCTTCTTCATATATTATATATAATAAATAAATAAATATATTTTTGTTATATACCACTTGGAAGATAATAGGAAGATTATCATATACTTCCTTTCTTTCATGTTGGATTTCCAATATCTATAATATCTTCATCTTATTTTTCATCAAATATTCAGTCTCAATATTGTTGCAAAATGCTCCAAAGGAGACACCTCTTATAGTTGAATAAGTTGTAACTTGTAGTGAAATTACTACTGTAGCACCCTAAAATTGGCGCAGAAAAATTATAAAATTTACATTCACCTTAGTAAATAATTTTAAAATCAAATTTAACCTCCCAAACCGCCCGTTAACCACCGGGTATTCCGTTTCCCCTTTTCCGTGCCAATTTTAGAGGTTGTTTTGACCGTTTGACGATATCGTCGCCGATCAGACGATATCGCCCTAGATTTGACGATTTCGTCCGGACTAGGACGTCCAGACGATCTTGTCGCAAAACTGAATTTGCATAGTTGGAATCTGCTCCAACGGGTCTCCAATCTGGGCGTAAGCGTGTCTGCGCCATTGGGACCCTCCCTCGTTGGAGATCTCCCAAATTGGGATGATCTCCAACCTCCTACCTACTCCCTCTAAGCCTATTTAACCTCTAGGATTTTCCCTCCCCAACCTTGGCTGAAATTCTTGGTAAATTGATTCCCCCTACGTTGAAACATCCCTACTTTGCATTTGCATTAGTTTCATATTATTTTGTTGCAGGTACAACATTATTTTTCAACTGGAGCCAGCACCCATCGTCGCCAACGAACCTGTCCAGATCGGAGGCGATCCTGTCAAATACGAGACGATTTCGTACTGATGCGAGACGATCTCGACCGCAATCCACATCGAGGCAATCAGTGCCTGGAGTTTGTTTTTCTCACCTTTTTCTCTATCATCTTATGCTGCAAATTAGACAATTTATTCAGTTTTTACATTATTTTGCATCTGGAGTTCACCCATTTAGCCTAGATTGCATATTAAGATCATGTTTTGTCATTTAAGTACAGTAATTTGCTTTAATTTCTGTTCTTAAATATTGTTCAATATTCATATTGCTATTTGGTGTAATTTGCCTCTGTTTGCACAGTAGGATTTCTTGTATTTTGCATCTATTTTCTGTTTTGCAGGTTTCTGACGAATTCGTCAGATCTCGGACGATTCTGTTAGTCTCAGACGATTCTGTCAGATTCCAGATGAATCTGTCAGTTTTCGGATGATTCTGTCAGATTGCAAGCGATTCTATCGAATTCCAGACGATCCAGATCGCCTCAAACGTCAGAATCTTCTTTAGACATCCGGATCAGGTATTCCCCATTTTCCTCCTGTAAATTCTCTATTTTTTGCTTTCAAATTTGTTTGTTGTATTCATGAAAATTGCATTTTCATGTAGTTTAATTTAGATTCATTCGGCCAAACCTAGGATGAATGTTTAAGATCAAAACGAACTCATCTAAACACATTCCAAAACCTAGGCGTGGAAACCGCCATTAAATGTTTCCTGGTGAACCCACCATCCGTCGAAAAATCACCAAAATACACCTCCCTTGAGAGGCGGGACCTTCGTAAAGTCCTCTCGTCCGAGGTACCGCATCATCCTTTTCCCATCCTCCTTCCGGCACGGATCCAATAGCCTCGAAGGTAGGGATGCGAAAATTTGGAGCGATACATTTTGGTGAACCCGACGTGAATGCATCATAACCTTTTGAAAACAAAAACAAAAACAAAAAAAAATTAGAACAACTAAAACTTAGATGCATTTTAAAACATTTAAGGTTTAAAGTCATGTTTAGATGGTAGCTCCTAAAAAGAGGTTAGCAGTTACTATAAACGTAGAAAATCAATTGGCAGCTATAGAAGTTAATTCTGTCCTTAGTATCCCCGAAACGAGTAGAAATCAATCCTTGTGGGACGAACTTGACAAGAGACTTAGTATCATCTCATCTAGGTCCACACAACTTAAACAGATTAAGAGGCTAGTCTTGGATAGAATCCTGGATCCTCATCAATTAGTTTTTTATCATGAACTTCAGAGAGCCTGCCATAGATGGTTAGCCTATAGGAGAGCCTTAGTATCTTCAGAGTTGTTCACCTTCGAGGAATACCTCGAGAACGTAGCTATTGTGCACCAATTCCTAGGCCTTGTAGAAGACCAAGAGGTTGTTCTTACAGATAGGGAAATATGGAATAGAGTTCCTCGTGCTGTGTTATATCGAGAGTATTGCCACGAGCTTTACTTCTATCAACCAGCATCTGAAACAGATAATATTACCATAGCCCTTTTCATCAAATTTTTAAAAGAAAACTTTCAATTTGAAGAAGAACATTTCATGACCCCTGAACAACTCGAACCTATTAATGATATTCATAAATTATTCTTAGAAGACTAGCTCATTTACTTTCAGTCTTGTTATTGCGTGCATTTATTGTTTCATTTGCTGTCTTTATTATATTGTTTCAAAGAAAAACTAAAAAAATCAAAAAACTTAGCAAAAACCTAAACATTTCATTTTTAAAATATTATAGTAGGTATATAATAAATATATACCTTTTAATTTGTTGCATATATATATATATATATTTTCTGAAATCAAAACTTAGCACCATGCCTAAACTTAGGAATGGTAAAGAAACTTTAGGGGAAGGAGAAGATTGGTTACAAGATACAACTGAAAACCCAAATGTCCTTCTTCTGGAGATTCAAATCCGGAAGGAGAAACTCTAGGTCAATCGATGAAGACTTAGGGGAAGATAAAGAACAAGAAGCAAATGTTAAAGAGGATGGATCCTATCATCCCCTAGAGTAGCTCCAAATGGAAATATTGCCTTTGACAATGCAGAGCATTTCAAGAGATTTCTCATGGAAAACATTGATGACCTTAATGTGGCCATTCGCCTTGATAAAGGGCAAATTAGTAAAACTCAAGCAACCATGGAATATATGTGCAATATGCAGACTAATCCCTTGTCTTTCATTGATCAAGAAAGTGACAAGGGTGGACCATCCAATGCGGATATGGTCACTATAGCCCAAAGCATGTCAAAACAACAAGTTACCCAACCTCCTAAGGAACCTGTTACTCAACCTAAAATCACTCCCGCACAAAAGAAAATTCCCTTCACTACTTTATTCCGCCAAACTATTGAGAAAAATGCTTTAAATAAACAGAAACCTAAAACTAAGCCAAATACAAACTTTCAACAATCTGGAATACAACATAATACAGCTTCAAAATCCCTCCATAATACTTTTCCTACCAATACTTTACACAACAGTGACATGACATCTAATCTGCATGTTCCTCCATCCTACGCCCATAACACTCATGTCAATGCCCTACCAAACCAATATGGGGGGCAAACTAGTAATCTGGAAGCCATGGTGAAACAATTAGCTTCACGTATGGACCAGATAGATCCCTACCGTCCCTCGTATAATTATCGAGAGATCTGTAGTCAACCTTTGGATCCCATAGTTGTAGCTCAACCATATCCTAAACATTTTCCCATGCCCCGTCTTGCCTATATATAAAGGAACCGAAGATCCCATAGAACATCTTCGCATGTTTAGGATAGCATGTCACGACATATCGCATGACGACTTGCTATTACTAAAAATGTTCCCTAAAAGTTTAGGTGGAATGGCATTAGAGTGGTACTACCAATTGCCCACTCATTCTTTGAGAAACTTCGAAGAAACAGCTGAATCATTTGTCCATCAATTTAGTGCCTACATCGAGAGGCATGTAACTATTAAAGACCTATACAATCTAAAACAAGATAAGGATGAATGCTTTGCTGACTTCTTAGCTAGATGGAGGCAATTGACAGGAAAACTGCACTTTGTGCTACCCTATAGGGAAATGTTAGACATTTTCATCAACAATTTACAAGAACAACTTTCTTATGAGCTATCAACAACTACTTTGACTACCTTCGACCAAGCTATAGATTTAGCTCGAAGAGTAGAAGATGCCCTCATTAGGAGAGGCCAACTTAGGAAGAAGGATGATGAGAAAACATCTAGAAATCAATATAAAAACAAACAAAGTTACCGGTGATGGAGTCACTGACAGCAGAAATGTTGCTAATATCAATGCAACAAAGACAACAGAAAAATTCATATTGAAACCTCCCCGATAAGCCTCCTCGAGAGTTCACTAGATTAAACCAACCTTTGTCAACTATTTTACCTCAACCGCTTGAAAGAGGTTTAATCCAATTACCACCTATCCGGGAACCCGACCCAACTATACCCGGATATAGAGCCGATTTGCACCGTGATTTCCATAGAGGACCCGGACATTCTACCAACGCTTGTAAGAGGTTGAAACATAAAATACAAGATTTGATTGACAATAATGAAATGGAAGTGCAAGCCTTCCAACCCAAACAAAACCCTCCTAATAATACTCAAAAGACCATTCCCCAAAATCAAAATCAAAATGCCAATCAAACTCTAGACATATTTCAACACCCTTTACCAAGACATGGTAAAGAGGTAGCTAATCAAATCGAACATCATAATGTTCCCCCTCCTACCCGATATGTAGGAACCATTAGCGGACAATTACCTGTTCAGGATTCTCAAATATTTGACACAACCTTATCCCTAGTTACAACCAAGCCCTTACATAATTTTCAAACTTCTGATTCTAGTGATATAGAGTCAGATAGTGAAAGTGAAGTAGACACTATTCAATCGAATAGTTCTGAAAACGAATCAGATCCTATTCAACCTCGTCACGGATGCTAATGTTCCAGAAGAACCATTTCCCATAAGAGTCACTACTCGACCTTCTTCTAATGTAGTCCTTCCCTATGAACAAGCCATAAATTCTCAACCGAGACCGTTTCAACGTCGTCACTATAACATTGTAGGTACCATCGGAGTCGTCACCCGACAACAAGCTCAAAATTCCCAACAAGAACCAAACCATAACGATGGATCAGCTCCATTCATTTTGAAAAACCCAAATAAAGGGAATCATGCTCCTATTGTTCAACCTAAACCCCCTTACAACATTAATGAGCAATTGTCTAATACCACGGCCTGAATTTCCCTCTTAGATTTATTAAGATCCTCTCCCACCCATAGGGATGAGTTGATGCTTACATTGAGCCAAATGATGGTGCCTCAAAACATTCAACCTGAAGCTATGGCCAATACTATCATCACTCGAGAGATTGATTGTATTGATTTTCGGGATAAAGATATCCCACAACACAGTTTACATAAGGACAATCCCTTATACATTACTGCTTTAATCGGGGATGTAGCTATCAAACGAGTTTTGATTGATAATGGCTCATCTCTAAACATCTGCACCTTTGACTTCTACCAACGATTTGGTTTTAGAAGTGATGAAATGAAGAAAACTGATATGATTATCAAAGCTTTTAATGACGAAACACAAGAAACGTGTGGAGTTATCACCCTCCCATTGCAAGTTGGTCCTAGAACCCTAGAAACAACCGTGTTCATTGTACATTGCCCAAAATCGTACAATATACTTTTGGGTCGCCCTTGGATCAACGCCATGCGAGCGGTCCCATCAACTTTACACCAATGTGTTAAATTTGAGTTTAAAAATCAGTTGGTCACTATTCACGATGACCCTAGACCTTTTGATATGTGTGCTTTGGCGTAACCAGTTGGAGTGCAATTTTGCCCAACTCTGTCATCCACACATCCTAGTTCTTCTTTTTCATCTAAAACTATGAAACATAAACCCATAACTTCACCGAGTTCCCCTCCATTAACTTCATCCTCCTATATAGATCAACAACCCTCTAAACAAATTACTTTAGAACCTCAAAAAGATTTCAAATCTACAACCAATTCTTCAACTACTACCCCTACAAATTCAAAACCTCTAGACACATCTATCATCCCTTCCACATCTCAAGACATAGGTAATAAACCTTCTACATCTTATGCCCTTTCTGATGAACTTTTACCAGATTTATCTACAACCTTAATATCAGAAAAAATGAATGCTTTCATGCAAGATTCAAACCTTTTAAATAAATTGCCGCCATCTCCTCGTACTTTGGGCCTCCCACAACCTATGGGAAGTACTTACCAAGTCGGGAGTTGTGCCTTCATTTATAAAGGATATGACCGGGGAAGAATCCCTCGGAATATCAAAACTCACCATGAAGGATACGCTCGGTGTTATTTTACCAATGATTATATTAAAGCTAAACCCATGATGCTTAAAATGGGATATGAAGGGAAAGGCTTAGGACCTTTCCAAAATGGCATGAAAGAACCTTTCGAGGTAGAACCGTGGCCTGACCCACTGTGGTGTGGGCCTATTTCCTAGTAAGGGACAACCCTTTCCTTTTGAGGATGATGATCACCTCATATGCTATCAAGATTATTTGGATAGGCATGTTGATTTGCCTCTTAAAAATCAGTCATTTTCATGCAACATGCTATCCATAGCCTACCCCGAAATGATTGTCGACTCCCGATGAAGAGTTGGAAGGAGATATCTTCCATGATGTCTCTGTTGAAGAGATGTTGCACAATGGATTTTATTTTGATGGTTCTATACCAACCATAGCTCAGCTTGAGACCACTAATCCTCAAGATGAATTATCTAAATTAACTTTACAAGAATTACAAGAGTTGGGCGTTTCACCCGCCCCACCTAATTTTGAAAGAGATCTACACATGGAGGTAGAAAATGTCATTAAAATTAATATTGGAACTGAGGACAATCCTCACATAATCAATATTGGAGCAGAACTAAGTCAAGAAAAACAAGAACAATACATTGCATTCCTTAAAGAGTATGAAGATGTCTTCGCTTGGACATATGAAGATATGCCGGGTCTAGACCCTTTCGTAGTCATGCATCATCTAGTGGTCCATCCGGATGCTAAACTGGTTAAACAAAAACTTAGAAAAATGCATCCCAAAGTGGCTTTGCTAGTCAAAGGGGAGTTAGAAAAACTCCCAAATGTTATCTTTATACAAGCTATTGATTATGCTGAATGGATCTCAAATGTAGTTCCAACCACCAAGAAAGAAGCTACCAAAGTCAGAGTTTGCATCGATTTTAGAGATATCAATGCTACATGCCCTAAAGACAACTTTCCTCTTCCAAACATGGATCAAATTGTTGACTTTACTTCCAGGAGTGGGATGATGTCCTTAATGGACGGATTCTCCGGTTATAATCAAATTCAGATAGCTCCCCGAAGACCAGAGCTAAAACAGCCTTTATTACCCCCTGGGGTACCTTTTGCCGGAAAGTGATGCCATTTGGCTTAAAGAACGCAGGTGCAACTTATCAACGAGCTATGACCTACATTTTTCATGATATGATGCATGATATCCTACATGATTATGTAGATGATATTATAGCTCGCTCTCTTATTGAAGATCATCATTTGGATGATTTGCGAAAAGTCTTTAATCGATTACGAGAATATCTCATTCGATTAAATCCAACAAAATGTATATTCGGAGTTAAGTCCGGCAAACTATTGGGGGTTTTAGTTTCTTTACGTGGTATCGAAATTGACCCTCTCAAAATTGCGGCTATCACCGATATGCCCGCACCTACTAATATATTCGAATTACGAAGTTTACAGTGGTAAACTTCAAGCTATCCGTCGCTTCATTGATAAGTCGGCGGACAAAACCGGTCCTTTTCTCAAACTTCTTAAGAAGGATGTCCCTTTCAATTGGGACACATAATGTAGAGAAGCTTTTGAACTTCTCAAACAATATCTCCTTAACCCACCGGTGCTTTCACCGCCTAAATCTGATCGCCCATTTCTCCTCTATATTTTTGCTTCGGATTCTTGCCTTAGGAGCTATGTTAGCTCAACTCGATGATGAAAAATGAGAACGTGCTAATTATTACATTAGCCGAACCTTCGTCAGCTATGAAACCCGCTATACAACGTTAGAGAAGCTATGTCTAGCAGTCATTTTTGCTACGCAAAAATTATGACATTATATGCTTAGCCAAAAAACGTATGTCATTGCCAAATATGATCCCTTAAGATATCTCATGAGTCGACCTTATTTATCGGGTCGCACAGCCAAGTGGGTTCTTGCTCTAAGCGAGTTTGATCTCACATTCATAGGACAAAAGTCTGTTAAGGGTCAAATCATAGCAGATCAATTAGCCAGCTGCACCCTTAGAGTCTACTCATCCCCTCATTATCGAGTTTCCTGATGAATGCCTTCAATTAGAGGCAGACCTTGTTGAACAATGGTCCTTATACTTTGATGGAGCCCGATGCATGAGTGGGGCTGGTGCGGGTATTATTTTAATATCTCCGCAAAAACATCTTATTCCTCTAGTCCTTCAAACCGACCTTTGCTTGCACCAACAATATCGTTGAGTATGAAGCTCTAATCCTTGGATTACGAGCCGCTTTAGCGCTAAAAATAAAAAACCTCTTAGTTTTTGGGGATTCCCAATTGGTTATAAACCAAATTAATGAAGTTTATCAAACCGGAGATGATAAACTTCGCCCATATAAGGCCTATGTTTTACAACTAATGTCCTTGTTTAATCAAGTCACCTTGGAAGCCATTCCTCGGACTAGCAACCGTGCAACCGATGCTATGGCCGCACCGCATCTCTCCTCGCCCTTGGAGTTAGACGACGAATATGCCACTATCATTATTCGTCGACTCCAGGAACCCGCTTCAAATAAGTCATGCTTAGAGCCTTTGGATGTGTTTCTAATCAATGAAACTACTCCTGAACCTTGGTATACCGACATATTTGATTTTCTCCAAAATGGGACTTTCCCTGCTAATTCTAATCGAAACCAACATCGGTTATTACGTCGACGAGCAAGTCGATTTGTAATAATTGGCAATACTTTATATAGGAGATCTTTTGAAGGTATCCTATTAAGATGTTTAAATTCAGATGAGTCTAAATCAGCCTTGAGTGAAGCCCACGATGGATCTTGTGGAGGACACTTTAGTGGTAGTGTCATTGCTAAAAAGCTCCTTCGGATAGGATACTTTTGGCCTACCATGGAAACGGATGCACATGAGTATGTGCGCCATTGCGACAAGTGTCAAAAACATGCCGACCTTGTCCATGCGCCCGCACAAGAGTTGCAGTGCTATTTCATCTCCTTGGCCCTTTTCTAAATGGGGCTTGGATATTATTGGCAAAATCAATCCCGTGTCATCTGATGGACACAAGTTCATCATAACCGCCACTAAGTATTTCACGAAGTGGGTCGAAGCTATGCCTTTAGCTTCTTGCACTAGCACACAAGTTTCTAAATTTATTTTTAATCAAATTATTTGTAGGTTCGGAATTCCCGCCAACCTCATCTCCCGACAATGGAACTCCTTTCAAAAATAAAGATGTTAAAAAATTATGTCAAAAATATAAGATTCAACATCGCCGGTCCACCCCCTATTATCCTCGTGGTAATGGTCAAGGAAGCATCTAACAAAACTTTAATCAAAATTCTCAAAATATTAGTCAATAAAACTGGCCGTGACTGGCATATTCAATTATATCCAACCTTGTGGGCTTATCGAACTAGTGTTCGAACCCCCACGGGCACTTCACCATTTGTTTTGGTATATGGTGCTGAAGCAGTTTTTCCATTTGAATTGGAAGTTCCTTCTTTGGCTCTGCTACTTCAAGATACCGAAGTAGGAGATGAATATCGTGTCGTGCGACTCGACCACTGGAACTCCTCGATGAAAAATGCATCAATGCTTTGGAGCATCTCCGTGCTTACCAAAACAAGCTTAAAAGATCATATGCTAAGAGAGTTCGTCATCGATCCTTTGAGATTGGCGACCTTGTTTTAAAAGAAAATAAAAAATACAAATGCAACCAAAGAACTTAAAGGTAAATTTGAGCCCAACTGGCTCGGACCATACATCATTACTGCTAAATTTGAATCAAGAGCATATAAATTATCTACCTTAGATGGTAAAGAACTTAAAGAACCCATGAATATTTTGCATCTTAAACGTTATTATGCATAAATTTGGTCATTTCATCCATGTATATATTTGTTCCAAATTACTATTTTGTATTTCTTTCAAAAAAAAAAATTCAAAAACACCAAAAAAAAAAAAAAACATTCATAAATCTCTAAAAATCTTCAAAACTATCTATTGCATTTATTTAAAGCACTTGTTAAATTCTTTTTGCTCAAAAAAAAAATCAAAATCTAAAAACAGCTATATGCTTGACTCTTTCGAAACCAAAATAAAACAATATACATAAAGAAAGAGAGAGTCAACATTCTCAAAACTTCTCAAAAATGTTTATATATATTTTCTTACAATTATTGCAATTATATGTTTCAACTTATTTTGGATAAAATTAGCATTTATTTGGCATCCCTCACTAGCACACTCACAACAATAAATATCTTGATTTTATCTGGCATGATTACTAATCTCTCTTATATCAAAGTCCACAAAAGTCAATTAAATAAAGTTTGAGCACAGAGAATTGATCTTGTTATTTACTTAAACCAAGCACATCTTTTCACAATAAAATGATTATATTTGTAATTTCCATGTTTTGCTACATAGTAGAACCGATTTCTTGAGCGAAAAGTTTCCCCTGCTATCCTATCATGCACATGGTCTAGAATCTTTGAGAATTGGCAAAAGGACAAGCTCACCCCTACCCATAATAAAAATCCCTTGCTCTACAAACTAATCTGAGCAAGTATCCCTAGCAAAGAAAAAGAAAAAGAAAAAGAAAAGAAAAATTCAAGAAAAAAGAGAAAAGAGAAATGTTCTTTTATATCATTATAGCAATGTTCCAAGCATTATCAAGCAAAAGAAATACAAAAGAAAAATATGCAAAGTTCAAAAGAAAGCAAGAAAGCAATAAAATCCCTTTCCCTACCCTTTGAAAAGAAAAGAAGGGTTGATGAGCTTGAATCCCCGGAATTCTCAATTATTCGAAAATCGTGAGGTAAGCCCCATAACAGGTGGTTTGTGCCCAACCCGCTTGGCCTTGGGTAACTCCTAGCGTGGCGATATGTCCGTCACATTAGCGACCTTCTTTTGTACAGACCTATGTCTCGCTTATGGATTAGCTAGCTCTTGATAATCCGATCTACATAGTAGTCTAATATGGTTATATGCATCTACATCATGGTTAATGAACATTTATTTGGTTTTTTCAAATCACTTGTATCATAGTATCTTGCTCAAAACTGGTAAATGAACAATGCAATTGCACACACATTTGTATTTGAGAGATTTTGTTTATCATTAGGATAAATCAAGATCGGAAATGAATGCACATATGCACATGGGATTCCTTATAAATCTAACTTTTGTCTTCAAAATACTTTGAAATATTATTTTTTTGCAACTTGTTTGGAATAAATCAAGTACACTTGTTTACCACAAAGACAACTATATAATAGAAAAATCAAAAATTTCTTTCAAAACATATCATATATATCGTGTCGACTTTCGCGACGATGGTATAGTTCCAAAACCAAAATTGGAATTGTATGCCTAGCGCAAGTCCTCATTTTCATCTTTTCTCTTCATCAAAAAATCAACCATGCAATAAAACTATCTATTTTTCTTTGATTTTCGCGATGATGGTATAAGTCTATACCTACATATTCTATGCCTAGCGCAAACCATTGTACCAATTTTATTTTCCATTTATTCAAAAATCATGAAAACCATATGACTTAATTCATTATGTTACACAAATTATGCTTTTCAACAACAAACACATTTTCATTATTTCATATCATTATGTCAACCTTTAAATTTTGCAATGATGGTATAATTCCTAGGGAATTATCCAAAAATTTTATCACACTTAGGAATTTATGCCTAGCTGAAAATCATTTTAAAATATTTCATGCATAATATTTTCATGGAAATCTGAAAACAAATCATCATCATCATCATCATTTGCACTATTGCACCAAAGTCTTAAGACAGTCTCTTAAGCACTCTTTTTACTTTTAACAATATTTCTATAAATGGGACTAGCTTGACGACCGAGTGAGCAACGACTCCATGAAATGGTCTATAATAGCGACAATGTCCTTTGAAATTATTGTTAGAAGTCTCTTTTTATTTTTATCACATTTTCATTACAAACAACCAAATTGTTACATCAGATTATTTCATTTCAAATATTACAAGCATGACATTCCAATTATAATATATCCACCGACATAATCACATGAAATCAATCAATCAAACATAAAAGCATCATAAGCATCACATAAGACAAGTCATATGATCAAAAATATCTCATCTATATATGTCACAAATATATGTACATCATCAAAACCGAATTGGTATGCCACAATCTGTACCCTCGGCATACTCAATCCTCTATCAAACAAAAAATATATATAATACAACATCAATGTGCAGCCCTCTAGCCTCGAGAGCCCCTCGAGCTCTCTCCCTCATCTCCTCCCCCGCCCTGAGGTGGACGAGGTGGCCCCATCGCAGTTTGTGTAGTCCTAGTCCTCGACCGGGACGTGGTCCTCGATGACCCGATCCTGATCGGATCTACGATGTTAGCTGGCAGGGGTAGTCTATCTACCTCTGGCACCAACTGGAAGTACAGTGTCTGATAGAATGTCAACTGGGCGATAGCCCGTGTCAACTCTCCCGAGCTCGCCCTCCGCCCCGTGCCCTGAGGCGTGCAATCTCATCCCGCAGCCGTGACACCTCAAGGATGGTGTCGTGCAGCCGCATCCCGTAGCGTCTGCACCTGAGCCTGCAGACGATCTCTCTTCGCCCGGAGAGTAGCCATCTCGCTACTCTCTCCTGTGTCCACACCCTTGCCCTTATCAGGCGATGGTGGCCTCTATGGAGATGGGGGTCTCTCCTCCCTCCTCTCCCGCTGTCGTGGCCTCTCCCGTGCCTCGTGGCCTCCTCTCGCTCTCTCCCACCGTGACCTTGGGCCGCCTCTATCGCTCGCCTGGGCCGCCTCCCTATCCGACGTACAACCGCATGTATCGGACCCTGAGCCCTCGTCATCCGAGGAGGGCGGATGCCTCGCGTACTGCATCGTAGCCGTCGGCTACCCTCGCGTCGTCCCCATCCACCGGCCGGATGGGGGCATCGTCTGCGTCCTGACTCCAAAACCGCCGCATGTCAAGAGCCCCGCTAATAGTGGTGTTATCCCTGATAGTCCGAGAAAACTCGTAATCCCCGAGAGATGGGATCCCTTGCCGTAGACCGAACTGTCTCAAAACTCGGTCGTAGCGGTGGAGCTCCACCTCTCCCCTCTCCATCCTCAACCACCAGACTCGCCTGATGCGAGCCAGCTCCTGTCCATCCTCGGCCCACCCTGGATGCTCCCTCCATGGCCTCCAGGTGATCTGGTCTGGGACTAGGTCATCCAGAGAGCCTCCGGGACATCGGTAGGTCGATCCGCCGCCGTGACCCTCTCCGGAGCCACCAAGAGAAGACTCGGGGCCTCTCCCCATCCACCCTCATCGCTGGAAGCCCTACCGGCCTCCGCACCGCAATGTGCTCCCAAAACCAAACCTATAGGAGCGATGTCATGACCAGACATCACCCGCCCTTGTACACGACCCCATACAGGATCCTATACAATCGGCATAGTACAAAGTTGCCCCAAGCAAACCTGTACCCATGGTCCCGCATATCGTAGATCACATCTGCGAGCATCCATGGTACCCCGCACCCGCTCCGGTGGCACAGCGAAGTCCACCAACTACCCCAGCCGAACTCGTGTGAGTGTAGATGCCCCTGCATCTGGCGCAGTGCCTCGATGTTAACTCCGCCCTTCTCCAGGGCGAAGCTCGGGTCACCGCATAACCGTCCCATAGCGCGGCCCTGATTGGCCGTAGGAGTGATGAGCCGTCCTTGTATGGGGATTCTCATAATCCTCCATACATCCTCTAGTGTGGGAGCCATCTCCCCTGTCGGTAGCTAAAAACAGGAAGAACCCGGATACCACCTCTCTGCTAGGGCTGTTAGAAGCCCCATGTCCGTGGATACTTGTGGCATCTCCGCCACATGCTGTAAGCCGGCTCGTGCCACCGATCTCGCTCCGCTCGTGTCGAGCCGGCCAAGTCATCTCTCAAACCTCCATATTTCCACTCCCTCGCTCTTTAGTAATCCTCTCTGCAAACATAAACAAAAAAACAATAAACAAATCATTAATCAATAATTCAAGTAATCAATAATGCAAGTTAAAAATTCAATTTTTTGCAATTGATGATATCGCCCACTATTGGACGATATCGTCCCAAATTTGAGCATAATCGTCTCCGATTTCGTAGTTCGAAATCGTCTCTAATTTGACGAAATCGTCCTCCTTTCGACGATTTCGCCTCTGGCGAAATTGCCGAAATTGAGACGATTTCGTCGAAATCGGGACGATTTCGTCCCGACGACGTCGACGGCCCAAAAACGGCCGCGATGCTCAAAATTCACCTAAAAATTATCTAAAAAGCATGTCAATTCAAATTAAATCAGTTCTAAACTAAGTTTAGACCCTTACCCGTAGACCGCGTCGGACCTCTGCAGATCTGTGTCGTTGTCTCGACCATTTTTTGCTTCAAAGCTCTAAAACCAGAAAAATGAATAAGAATAATGAATTAGGGTTTTACCCTATTTTTCCTAATTTTATTCAACAATAATTTTGTAGCTTTTCCGCGTTTTTACCTCAAACGTTCGATTTGGGTAAAAACACTGAGGGGGCACCATAGTAAGTTGTCGTACGATTCGACCAAGAATCGTCGCCTAAAAATGGGTATAATTTTTTGCTTTCTCGTAGATCGAGAAGAACTCATCTTTAACGCATTTTCTTCAGAAAATTCGCTAAAGAGGGGGCAAAATGTAGCACCCTAAAATTGGCGCAGTAAAATTATAAAATTTACATTCACCTTAGTAAATAATTTTAAAATCAAATTTAACCTCCCAAACCGCCCGTTAACCGTCGGGTATTCCGTTTCCCCTTTTTCGCGCCAATTTTAGAGGTTGTTTTGACCGTTTGACGATATCGTCGCCGATCGTACGATATCGCCTCTGCATTTGACGATTTCGTCTCGGACTAGGACGTCCGGACGATCTTGTCGCAAAACCGAATTTGCATAGTTGGAATCTGCTCCAACGGGTCTCCAATCTGGGCGTAAGCGTGTCCGCGCCGTTGGGACCCTCCCCGTTGGAGATCTCCCAAATTGGGATGATCTCCAACCTCCTACCTACTCCCTCTAAGCCTATTTAACCTCTAGGATTTTCCCTCCCCAACCCCTCGGCTGAAATTCTTGGTAAATTGATTCCCCCTACGTTGAAACATCCCTACTTTGCATTTGCATTAGTTTCATATTATTTTGTTGCGGGTACAACATTATTTTTCAACCGGAGCCAGCACCCATCGTCGCCAACGAACCCCGTCCGGATCGGAGGCGATCCTCGTCAAATACGAGACGATTTCGTACCGATGCGAGACGATCTCGACCGCAATCCACATCGAGGCAATCGAGGCTCTGGAGTTTGTTTTTCTCACCTTTTTCTCTGTCATCTTATGCCGCAAATTAGACAATTTATTCAGTTTTTACATTATTTTGCATCTGGAGTTCACCCATTTAGCCTAGATTGCATATTAAGATCATGTTTTGTCATTTAAGTACAGTAATTTGCTTTAATTTCTATTCTTAAATATTGTTCAGGGATTCATATTGCTATTTGGTGTAATTTGCCTCTCGCTTGCACAGTAGGATTTCTTGTATTTTGCATCTATTTTCTGTTTTGCATGTTTCGACGAATTCGTCGATCTCGGACGATTCTTGTCGAGTCTCGTACGATTCTCGTCGGATTCCGGATGAATCCGTCGCTTTCGGATGATTCTCGTCAGATTGCAGAGCGATTCTCGTCGAATTCCGGACGATCCAGACTCGCCTCAAACGTCGAATCTTCTTCGGACATCCGGATCTGTATTCCCCATTTTCCTCCTGTAAATTCTCTATTTTTTGCTTTCAAATTTGTTTGTTGTATTCATGAAAATTGCATTTTCATGTAGTTTAATTTAGATTCATTCGGCCAAACCTAGGATGAATGTTTAAGATCAAAACGAACTCATCTAAACACATTCCAAAACCTAGGCGTGGAAACTGCCATTAAATGTTTCCCGGTGAACCCACCATCCGTCGAAAAATCACCAAAATACACCTCCCTTGAGAGGCGGGACCTTCGTAAAGTCCTCTCGTCCGAGGTACCGCATCATCCTTTTCCCATCCTCCTTCCGGGCACGGATCCAATAGCCTGAAGGTAGGGATGCAAAAAATTTGGAGCGATACAACTACCACATTTTGCATAACACTTTGTTTACTAAACAAAATCTAGGTGTTTTCAAACACTCAACCACCACTAATGTTTTTAGAAAATCTCCATTGAAAATCAAACAATCCTTAAAAGTTTTAAAGCTTGTTCTTGGTTGATCAAGTTTTCTCTTGGACTACGCATGTTATAAAAAATAAAAATATTGTGATGTTGGGAAAGAAAAACTTATAAAGTTACTATTTCCATAAATGGAATTATTTCCCATGCTTATACAATTATTTACATGGTCTATAAATCTAAAGAATTGGCAAAAGGACAAGCTCCCCCTTCACCCTTAAAAAAATCAAAAATCCCTTGCTATCTCTCTCAAAATAAGCAAGCATCCCAAAAAGCAATAAAAATTTCCTTACTCAAAATAAGCAAGTACCCAAATAGAAATAAAAATACCCTTGCTCTTCCTCAACATGAACAAGAATCCCAAATTCAATAAAAGAAGAGAAAGGAGCTTGAGTCCCTGGAATTCTTAGTATTTTGAAAACCATGGGGTGATCCTCATTATAACAATGGATTAAACAAAACCCACCTAGAAATAAGGTATCCTTACGTTGTAGCGACAAGTATATACAATACCTATGGATGATCATAGATAAGCTAGCTTGTTGGCATAAGTGACCAATGGATTAGTCAATCCTTACTCATAATGAGAAATAAAAATTTACTGCACATACTATTGGTACTTAAGATGCTTGAAACCACTAGGACAACCTTAGCATCATATCAATTCGTGAGATGAATAGATGGTTTTTTTTAAGATCACTAAGATGTTTGAGTCTTTGTAAAACAAATCTATATCATTTATACCTAAGTTAAACATAGTCATAATAAATTGTCCATTCCATATCACTATCACATTGCCATACATATATCATAATCCATTTCATCCTATAAAAATTTGGCTTGAATTTCCAAAGATTTAATATTTACTTATAGGGACAAAGCAGTAAGGATGGATTTACAATTCCCATTAGAAATTTAATAGAGTGGTTGGAAATCCAATTCCCCAAAGCTTTGCACCCATATAAGAATATCAAATAGATGCACATTTCTATGGGAAAGGCCATCAAGATGATACAGAATGACTATCCTATTGTTCTTTTCTAAAAACAAGTTTTGAAAGTACCTAAGCCATTTATGAAGATCTATTTTACAAATATTTATGACTGATATCAGGATAAATCCATTATTTTTCTCCCACATGGAACTCCTTAATGAAATTAAATAAATAAAGACAAGAAATAACATCCCTAGGGCATTAGAAGGAAATGTTAATAAGACCATGGGATCAATTATTTAGAAGCCAAGATGGTAAGTACATTTTGAAAAAATGTTTACAAGACTATTTAATGGATTAGAAGGCATTAAAAAAAATACGTAAGTAAATCCCCCATATCCTTAAATAAACAAAATAAATTACTATATATATGATTTGCCATAATATAAATTCTTATAAAATAAAATCCTTTCTATCATGTTTTGGATATATAGCTAAAAATACAGTTTGGGGGAGGTAAGTAAAAGATTCATTCAAAATTTATGATACAGTTTGGGGGGAAGAAACAAAAAGCAAAAAAAAATAGAATGAAGAAACAGGTAAAGTATTCTTTCAACTCTACAATTACAGTTTATGTAGACAGTTTTAGTAGATATTTTTTGTAGACAGATTCTATAGATATTTTTTTGTAGATAGTTTCTATATATATTTTCCGTAGACACTTTTCAAAGATATTTTCTGTAAACATTTTTTGTAGCGTATATCCAAAAATGCACATTTCATAAAAAATTCTTCTTCTCTTTTCTTCTTTTACATCCCTTGACCTTGAAAGTTTGAACATGATCATCAAAATTTCTCTCCAAGTCAAGGGATATAGTTCTCCTTCTACATGTCCTTTGTCCTTGAAAATTTTAATCATTTTTATCCTTCCTAAGGTAAATGATGTGTATTTCCTTTTTTTAACTACTCATATTTTGCTTTCTCTCATAATTTCCCTCTTAATATTTTTCTTGTTAAAATATCCTTGCGGGATGAGATAGATACCATATGAATACCATTTATGGTGTTTATACGGACACTAACTATTATATGCAAACCAGTTAAATTTAAAAGGGGACACACACACATTGATCACTCCTCTATTTCTTCCCAAATGCACACACTCACATTGTTCTATTGTGTTTGCTTCACTCGTTCATATTTTACACACACCACACCCCTATTAGGTTGTACTTATTTTTTGTAAATAAATTACATTTATAATACCCCATATAGGATATCTTAATGGCCACACATGAGGGACAACCTCCATACTGATCATTTTTCAACATACATTCTAGCGGGTATCTCTTCATTTTTTTTCATTAGCAAGCACCACACCCATAGTAGGTATTGCTCCATACTTTGTCATATTTGTGATCATAAGACCCTTGTAGGATAGCTCCATGGCCACACACGAGGGGTAGCCAAAATTCTAGTCATTTGTGAGCACACATCCTTATGAGGGTTCAACTCTTGTTTTCTTTTATTTTCCTTTTTCTTGACCTTTGGGCTTCTCACTTTCTTCTTCTTCCACCATTATATCTTCTCTTCTTGTTTTTTAAATTCTATTTTATTTCCTTCCTTTCTTATTTTGTCTTCTCATCCATGCATTTCATGTTGCATTCATTTTATATTGTATTTAGATACAACGTTAATTAGATGTTTTTATTTAGTTACACCCATCATACATTGCATTCATTATGTTCATAATCATCATTCATAACAAAAATCACTTAAAATAAAAATTTAAAATAGTTCTAATAATGCAAACATATTTTCACACTATAAAAATAATAGCATAATATTAATTGATAGTCGAGAGTACATTTCAATTGGGTCGATGCACCACAATCCAAGCCTAATGTACTCGACCCTCCCTAGGGATGCATGCCACAACCAAAATTTGGTATGTCACCCTAATCATAGTCCTAGCACCATGAGCCCGTATCCTTACCTATTAGAGGTGGTTTGGGTGGGGGTATGTTCATTGACCGAGTAGTCATCTATGACCTAGACTAAGACTGACTCTATATCTAAAGGGAGTCTAGTGGAGGTACCCTCTACTCCACTAGCACTACCTAGAAGTATAGTTACTGGTAGAATATCTATCTCTATACTACCACCGTCCACCTCTCCTTTAACCTCTAAAACTGCTCTTATAGAATATAGATCCCTTCACCTAGCTAACTGCTCATAACGATAGACATACCCTCTTCCTAATCCTGCTATCACTCTTGCTCTAGCTAGACCATATCCCCCCTAAGGTGGTATGCCTCAACATTTCCTATATCCTTCTCTTCCATGACTTGGTCTAGTTATGTGCAAAGAGTGCATATCTTCCCCTACATGGAAACCAATCTATTTGGTAGCCCCTTCACCTCCCTCACTGAGTTCCCTTGATCCATGATCCTACTATATCCCACATTTGTCAATGTAGGGGAACCCCCTACTACCCCCCTTACCCTTGAACCAAAGAGAGTTATGGTCATCCTCATGGCCATCATCATATCTATCCTAAAATATACCCTTGCCTACTTAGAAGGCTCTGGCATTCTCTCTTGTCACTCTACAACATGTTGGTTAACCACTTAGAGCAATAGCTACACTTGTCATTCCATAATTTGGTGCCTCTACACTAGCACCTATGGGGAGATCCTTGGGGACATAATACCCCTATACCATATCATATATTTTAAGGATACTCCAACATCATCCACTCGAGTATCGATGTAGAGGGGATCATCCAAGTCCTATAAAAACCTAGCCACATCAGGGTCCCCTCTAAATTATGATGGATATCATATCACTCTCCTAAACTAGTCATCCCTAAGGTTTTATATCTCTTGGAGAATCTCAAATTGCCACCACACTTGATCAAATCAGCAAAGTTCCAACTCCTCCTTCTTTGTGGTGACCCATCAAACCCTCCTCACCTGAGTCACCTCCTTTGCATCTTCATCCCACCCAAGGTGTAGATTATATGGCTACCATATGATTTTGTGATTTCAAAGCTCATCTACTATCTACCTCCCTAGTGGCAGAATACCCATATATAGCCTCTACATACACTTAAAGTCTTAGGACCATCCATATACTATTGGTTGCTCTAGGTTAGGTAGTGGTCATGGTAGCACATTTGATCTCCTGATAGCTACATTATAGCAAAAAAGGCTTTTAAGGATGACTAAAATATGGTGGTTTTTTATGATGGCAAAAAAGTTCCCTAATAGACCCTAAGAGAGTAGTTTTAAATCGTCCTCACCAAAAAAACTATTTTAATGGTGCCTAAAAGATGATGGTTTTTTATGGCAGTAAAAAACCACCCTAGTAGACTTAAGAGGGTGGTTTTAAACCACCCTCTTATAAATTCCTCTATTATGCTTTCCATTTTAGGGTCTAAGAGGGTAGTTTTAAACCACTCTTTTAGGATGAATCTAAGAAGGCAGTTTAAAACTGCCTTCTTAGCCCTTAACAATGACCCTAGAAAAAATATTATGAAGGATTCAGGTAGGATTTTTGATTTTTTAGATTTGCGGGTGGGATTTTTTATTTTTTAGATTTGTGGGCAGGATTTTTGAATTTTCATGCATTAAAATTTTGGGGAAAGGTAGCTATAGAGTTATTATATACCATTTATATGAGGGTGAAAGGTAAAATTTAGTTTTATGTGATTATAGCTAAGGAATCTAGTGTGGGTGACATCAAAGCATGATGTTTACCTCCTCCAAGATTATTTTATCATGCATTGGTCTCCATTGACCTAGAAAACTTCATAAGTGCTTAATTTTGTTGGGCATGTTTCCACCTCTCAGGTAATCATTATGCATTATATTGTTTTGTCATCTTTCCTCTTTTTATAGCTTTTTTATAATTTGTTGTTATATACAAGTTAGCTTATTTTTTATAGCTTTTAAAAATTTGTGTAGCTTTAGTCTGTACATAATGCTAAATCTCAATGGACAATATAAGCATATTATACCTGATTCCATCCACTTACATGGGTTTTAGCAGTGTATGAGGTATGTATTGCATGGGGTTTTAGTTGTTCATGAATAGAGATATGCTACTCATGAAAAGAATCTTGTGTGATTTTATCATTGTTGTGATCATGGGATTCCCATGTAGCAATAGAATATTACTCATGAAAGAACTATGGTATTTCTTAATTTTCAAATAAGGAAGCACTTAAGAGCTTCACACACAGCCAGACACATGAGGTCCATCTGCTTTGTATCCAAATATTTCATATTCTTAGCGTAGCACTCACCTGTAAAGAAAATATAGCCAAGGAAATAAAAGAATACAATAGTAAGAAAGGGAGAGCCACAAAAGATAGAAAAGAAGTAAAATTAAAGAACAACTAATATAAATAATGACCTTAATAAAAAAAAAATTGCCACCTTTATAATCACTATTTTTTGCATCTAAAGGGCAATGACTAAGGTTGAAAGCTATCATATGTTGCTTGCCTATTGAATGACATATTTTGTATGATGCATACCCCAAGATTATTCTTGGATTGTATATAGTAGAATCAAGAGCATAGGCCAATTGGTTGAATGCTTACCATATTGCAACCTCGGTTTGATTCCCATGGGGGTGGAAGTCCACCTCACACTACTTTAGTGGTTAGTCACCATGCTAGAATGAGTGGGTAGGGGTTATAGTGGAAGCAACCAAAATCAAACCCTTGAATAGACATAGATAGTGAAGGCAATTATTGATTTCTCTATGTATCAAAAAAGAACACCAACTAAATGGTTTGTGAGTCACTTAAGACCGTAAAGCATAGGCAACAAGGAAGTTGCCAGATAATAGATACGAAAGAGAGGATATTGGTTTTGATTTCTTTTGTAAGAATAACCTTAATTTAAATATTTATGATTCAGGTAATATGATCATATGGAGAGAGAATTATTAAAGCCTATATGTCATGACCCTCCCAGATGGACCTTTGAACATAGAAAAATAATTTATTAACAAGTGTGGCTAATATACAATTTTGCACAATTAAGCAGCCTCACAATAATGAGTAGGTAATGAAGGATATGATACTACTAATGAATTACCGATATGTAGGATCAGGTGCACTCATGAGTGGAGGGAATTGATTCATCCATTGTACATGAGAGTACTTGAGGAAGGGGAAATGATGATAAGGCAACTTGAAGGTAACATAGTTAGATATCTTCATATAATCATGCATTCGGTTAAGGGATAATCATCAATATCTAACCACCTTAAGCCCTAGACTGATGGTCTAGTAGCTATAATAAGTTCTAGAGGCTAAGACAAGTGATTAGTTTGATGGAAAGACTCTCTTTGTTTGATGCGCTTGCATGATTATCTTTTACTTTAGCATTATTAACCTTGATAACTGGTGAGCATGGAGTAAATGGTTTACCTTCACAACTTCATGTGTGCTTTGTTTAAATAAATGATTGATTTATTTAAAAAGCAAAAATATATTGTTTAAATAAATGATTGATTTATTTAAAAAAAAAAAGATATTGTTTAAATAAATGATTGATTTATTTAAAAAGCAAAAAGATATTGTTTAAATAAATGATTGATTTATTTAAAAGCAAAAAAAGATATTGTTTAAATAAATGGTTAATTTATTTAAAAAGCAAAATATATTATTTAAATAAATGATTGTTTTATTTAAAAAGCAAAAATATTTCATTTGAAAATGAGCGGTTGATTATTTAAATGATGCTAGTAGTAAAAGGTTGATCTATTTGATAGCATTAGTATTTAAATAACCAAATAGGTGATCAATTTATCAAATGATTACTCCATATAATCAATGGAGAACCTATCCTAAAATAAAATAAGGAATTTAAATAAGCTCCAAGGTAAGGTATTTACCATGGCATGTCTAGGAAGTTGTCGCTCACCCGATGATCGACCCATATGGTGTAAATGCAACAAGATGATATTTGATAGAATGGATTGAGTTTCCCTTTAGAGGTATGAATGGGTCAATTGTGTGAAGCTCCTCTGATGTGATAGGAAATATCTTTATGGTGATCGTCTTGGAAAAATATGAGAGGTATGTTCACCCTACTACTTTTCAAAGATCGTCGAGGATTAATGACAAGTAGGCAAGGACGTGGACCGAGGAGAAAGGAAAAAAAAAGTGGAGGAAAAAGGATAAGGAATAACACGAAAGGGTAGATCATGAAAGGAAAGAGCATGAAGTGGATAGAGCACCATGAGTGAAGGAACACAAAGTAGAGAGAGCACCGTAAGTGAAGTAGCATGAAGTAGAGAGAGAGCATTGAGAGCAAAGGAGAAGTGGATGACGCATGTCCACCCAAGCAGTGTAGGAGATCCAACTATCATGGATGAGCTAGGTTGGGATAAATTTTTATACTACTTGCTATTATCTCTTTTCTCTATGCATTATAGATGCAATGGTATTGTTGTTAGCCACTACCATTGGTAGTTCAGCTTCATATCCTTATATGTGCATTATAGATGCAATGGCATCATTTTTAGACACTAGAATTGATAGTTTAGCTTCATATCCTTCTCTATGCATTATAGATGCAATGACATCATTGTTATCCACTATTGTTGGTAGTTTGGTTTCATCTCCTTTGTACATTATGGATGTAATGATGTCATTGTTAGCCACTTTCGTTGGCAGTTCAACTTCATCTCCTTCTCTTTGTATTATAGATGCAATGGTGTTGTTGTTAGCCACCACCGTTGGTAGTTCAACTTCATCTCCTTCTTTATGCATTATAGATGCAATGGTGTCATTTTTAGACACTGTCATTGGTAGTTCGACTATGTCTTTCTCTGTGTATTTTAGATGTAATGGCATTGTGGTTAGCCACTATTGTTGGTAGTTTGGTTATATGGCTTCTATTTTTGAAATATGTGAATATTGTCATTGTCTTGCCACTATTGTTGGTAGTCAATTTCATATTATGGATGGTAGCTAGGATTATGCATAAGGTGTTGGAATCAAAATGTACTTGTAAAAACATGGTGAATCCTAATAAAAATCAATGTAAATCATGGAGAAACCTAAGTAAAACAAATCGAGCATCTTCATACCAAAATTTGGGATATTTGAAGCCCTAAAATATAAGGTCATTTTTAGGGCCACTTTTTACCTATTAAATCATATTATAATTTCATAAAAACACCACCATTATATTAGGCTTGAAAAGAGATTTCCAATGAGTACAAATATGCCTATGTTTGTATGTATATTGTGGCAAATTCACCCTAAGAAAAATTGGTCCTAAAAGTTTTAGGTGAATGGGCCTATGTCGAGGGTCCTCATATTCACAAATTTTCAATTTTGAAAATCCTAATATTTACCCAATTTGTGAATATTCACCACTATGCATAACCCTGATGGTATCTAGTTGAGTAGCACCATGGGTAGCTTTTCCTTTGCAAGTCATACTCTGGTTGGAAAGTCCCCTCGGGAGGGTTTGGTATCGAGGATGATCTACCCATGTAGTAGCAACTAATGGTGTCATGGGTACGTTAGCACCATCTAGTTTTGAGCTATCAATGTGGAAGCCACGTCAACCGAACCTTGGTCCACCCTGTGTCTTGCCTTGCAATGTATATTGTGCTAGCCTATCTACTGGATGCTTTGCCACCCCATAGTTCGTTGTAGTTAATAGAAGCTTTAATTAATGTTCATTATCTAAAATGGTAGATTTTAGGATAATGAAAGTGTAGAAGCTTTAATTAATGTTCATTATCTAAAATGGTAGATTTTACGATAATGAAAGTGTAGAAGCTTTAATTAATGTTCATTGTATAAAATGGTAGATTTTAGGATAATGAAAGTGTAGAAGCTTTAATTAATGTTCATTATCTAAAATGGTATATTTTAGGATAATGAAATTGTAGAAGCTTTAATTAATGTTCATTATCTAAAATGGTATATTTTAGGATAATGAAATTGTAGAAGCTTTAATTGATGTTCGTTATCTAAAATGGTAGATTTTAGGGAAATGAAATATGATGATGGTTTTGTTGGACATTTTGAGTCCCTAAGTTAAAGTTGTCATTGATGTCACCGGATGAAGTCATCATTAATACCAAAGATTTCAGCAGGAAATAAAGGGGATAAAAATAGTTATTTGATATCCAAGAAGAAGGCCAAAGATCAAGTGAAACAATGCAAAAGACAAGTTAAAAATGAGTTATAATATTTATTTTATAAATTATTTAAATTCAGTGTGAATTTAAATTTTATAAATAAATATTAAAGGTACTTTATCAAAGGATATAATATTATAATATGAGTTATTATAATATTAAGTAAGGTGGTGAAAATATGAGTTATTATAATATTAATAATAATATTTTACTACATCCAAAGATGGGTGTTAGAATTTAAATATTCGAAGCATGTTACAAAGGTTTATCCTCGTCGATGTCATGTGGGTTAATTGCATTTTGAAGCACCAACATTCTAAAGCAGAGGAAGATTAATATTTAAGCCTATTCCCAAAGGGAATTAAGATTATCCTTGCTCGATTGAAAATATAGCATACAAATTAATTAATACAGAGCTCGTGAAACAGATGTAGGAATTTTAAGTTTGAATTGCCAATGAAAGAAACAAAAGGGACAACGTAAATTAGAAGGCAACTAGGCACCTTGGCCTAGTGGCAAAAGGGTTGCGGCTTACATTTTGTGTGCAAGGAGGCCAGCATTTGAGTCTTAGCGAAAGCGCTTGGCAGGTGTGTTGAAAGTGCCAATCGTGAGGTACACGTTTTGTGAAAAGGAAGGGGATCAAGTTTTTGAAGCACATGGTGCTTCACCTATCTCAAAAAATCATGTAGGTTGTGTGGTTGTTGGCACCACGTTTGAGATGTTAGAGTGGGCTGCGTTGAGAGTTTGAAACTCTCCAAAGGAAAAGGTAATATTTTGATTTTAATTTTAATTAAATTCCTAAGTTGGAGGTATAAGGTTGTTTAGTGGTTGAAATTTGGAAAGGTTGCTTTGCAATAAAATTGTGGTAGTTGAGAATTATCTTTAGGAGTTATAAGGAGAATTTTATTTTATATTTAAAGTCTTAAAATTGCTATTGAGGAATATTAAAAGGTTAAGACTTTGTGGGTAGTATGTTATTTTGAATTAAGGGTTTTTATGACTATTGTGAGGATATTGATTATTATTTTAAGTTGGAGTGATAAGGTGTAATTTTGATATTATATTTGTGATATGTTTTGTTGAAGAAAATTATCCTCTAACCCTTATTGATATTAGAAAAGAAGTAATTGTGAGTGTGACATATTTGTGAGACCAAATATTTGTCAAACAAAAGGTATGGGCAAATTCCTTCTTGGTTGAGTTGATTGATTGGCTTTATTGAAAATTAAGTTTGGATTGAAAAGGATTTGATTAGGGTTTCCTTTTTGAAAGTGGTTGAGTTATTGCTTCAAGGTTTTTTGATTTGAGAGTTGAGATTAAAACCTTGTTTTATTAGCATTGTTGTTGAGATCATTGGTTGAGTGAAGTGTTTGAGTTAATGCTTCAAGGTTTTCTAAAATTGAGAGTTGTGATTAAAACCTTGTTTTATAAGCATTGTTGTTGAAGCCATTGGTTGTGTGAAGAATATTTTATAAGCATGGTTGTTGAAGTGAGTTGTTATGCAAAGAACTTGAACTAGGGTTTGAAAATATCATGAGCATCATTGTTATGTGAGATTTGTTATTGAGCATTGTTGGAAACATTTTGAGTTGGATGATACATACTTGGACTAGGGTTAGTGAGCAAGAGTTGTTTCTTGAGTGATTGGTTGAGTAAGTTGATTGAGCCTAGTCAAGTGGATGTATGAAGTGATTGTTCAAGTTCCATAAAATAAACTATTCTATATTCTGATTTGAGTTGTGAAAGAGATTGAATTTTGAGAATAGAACATATTGAGTCTCTAACAATTCTCTTTATGCTTCCATGAGATTGAGTTGAGAAAGTGATTGAGTTTTGAGTATAGAATATATTGAGTCTCTAAAAATTCTCTTTATGATTCTATGAGTTTGAGTTGAGAAAGTGATTGAGTTTTGAGTATAGAACATATTGAGTCTCTAACAATTCTCTTTATGCTTCTACAAGACTGATTTTATTTGAGATTGAGTTTTGAGAATAGAACATATTGAGTCTAACAATTCTCTTTATGCTTCTATGAGATTGAGTTGAGAAAGTGGTTGAGTTTTTGAGAATAGAACATATTTAGTCTCTAACAATTATCTTTATGCTTCTATGAGATTTATTTGAGTTGATAAAATGATTGAGCATTGATTAAAGAACATATTGAGTCTCTAACAATTATCTTTATGTTTCTATGATATTGGACAAGTTTTGTGTGAGCTTGTTGAGCATATTTGGACAAGTTTTGTGTGAGCTTGTTAATTTGGACAAGTTATATGTGAGCTTGTTGAGAAGATTTGGATAGGTTCTGTGTGGACCTGTTGAGCAGATTTGAGTAGGTTCTGAGTGGACATATTGAAGCAGAGTTATGCAGGTTCTGAGTGGACCTGTTGAGCAAATTTGAGCAATTTTTGAGTGGACCTTTTGAGAATATTTGAGTAGGTTCCGAGTGGACCTGTTGAGTAGATTTGAGTAGGTTATGAGTGAACCTGTTGAGAATATTTATGCTAAACCAATTGGACTATGTTTAGTTTAGATTTGAGTAGACTTGTGCTAGACAGACTGGACTATGTTTAGTACAAGAGTTGAGCAGAGATGTGCTAGACTGACTAGAATATGTTTAGTACATAATTGAAATAGAGCTTTGGAGGTAATAGAGTAGAGAGGGCAATAGTCTCCAGTGGATAGAAATCCATTAGCCAAGGTAGTGAGGATAGGTATTCTAAGTGGGGATAAGAGTCTTCAGTGGAGAAAGATCCATAAGCCAGTGTAGTGGAGGCAGTAGTCTTCTAGAGGATCACCAGCCAAAGTAGAGGAGAAGGAGTTATCCTATGGATAGAGATCTACAAACAAGATTTAGGGGATCAACATCTCCTTTGGATAGAGGTCCATAAGCATTGTAATTGGGAAGGATTCCCAAGAGATTGATTGAGAAAATTTAGTCAAATATTTTCTTCGTGGAAGTAGCCATCTTTGGGTGAACCACGTTAAATTGGTGTCTCTATTGTGTGTGATTTTTTATGCATTGATTTGGTTATTGCTATTGATATTGCCATTGATTATATTTATTAATACTATTTGGGAAAGAAAAGTAAAAATTGATCTTATACTATTTACCCCCCTCTCAGTATAAGCTTGTGTTCTTCAATTGGTATCATAATTGGTTCCTTTGAAAATGGTTTAATAGCTTGAAGGAATATATTGCAAGAACACAAATGGCAAAGAAATGCAAAATCAAAACCATGAGATACAAGAAGAAAAGAACACACATGGTCATGAAAGAAAAGAAAGATGAGTTTAATATTGTTGTGTTAGGAGGACAAATAAAAATAGATTCAAGAGATGAATCAAGTAATGGAGAAATATCCATATCGATAAATTTTTATACCAGATGTGGGAACACAGGTCACCATGTAACTTACTATCCATAAGAATGTTTTTTTGTGGTCGACTCGGCCATGATGCAGGTTATTGCAATGGGTTTAGTAGTGGTGAAGATGAAGATGACATTTTCAAAAATGAAATCCTAGAGGTTGGTTCAAGAAATTATAATAGGGAAAATCAAAATAGGTGTGAAGAAGAAAATCTACTTTCAGTATTAAAAGAAAATGCTCCCATATAAGATTCAGAAAAATAAAAAGAGAAAGCCACTCTTAAGGAACTCGTTGAATTGAAAAGATGGAATTTAGAATTGAAGGGTCAAATACAAGAAGATGAGAAATGTAAGACAAAGCTTCTACAATATCTTTTTGACTTGAAAGATAAGGTTGAAAAGGCAAGAAAAGGTGAAAAAGGTATGGTTGAACAGTCAAAGGTAAAATATATAGAATGTGAAATACTTATGGTTACTCTTGAAGAATTAAAAAGGGATAACTCATGATTAAGGGTTTAAGCTCAAGAATATGAAAAAACAAAAGCAAGGTTTTTACAGGAACTCACCAACTTCAAAATCAAAATTGAAGAGACAAGAAAATTTGAAGAAGGTAAGGCCAAAAAATTAAAGACAAAAGATCTAGAGTGTTAAAGATTATAACATGAGATAGTCTCAGTAAGGATGGAAGTAAAATTTTCTAAGGACAAGCTACACAAGTTTGAGGAAAATTCAAAGACTTTGAACATGATTATCAATGCAAAAAGGTCATCAGTCACCATAACAGGACTTAGTTCTAAATAAGAACAAGGGAAACAAGAAGTAGGAAAAGGAGAGTCAAGCTCAAACACCAGAAAATAAGAAGCATCAAAAGAAGTAAGTAAAAGAGAGAGTGAGACTTCTAAGGATAAGTTGGACAATAGAAAGTTCAACAAGGAAAAGAACAATGCACAAGTAAGAAACATATGGAACATGAAAGGACATGGCATCTGTATATGCCTGTATATGTTCTTTCATCATGCGAGTACCATCATGCTTGTATCTTGGTAGATATTTCTCCACACTCTTTGGCATGTCATGGGAAACACCTGGTATATTCAGTGGACTTTGTTGATTTCCCATCCATGCCAAATTTCTAGTAGGTGGAGCAGCCATATTAACACATGGGAAATTAACAAGCACACTTGGACTAGCGTTAACAGTGTTAGGAAGAATTACAGTTTGGGTCTTACTACATCTATGTCTCTTGATGGGTGATAAACTTTGAAATATTGTGGACCCAGTAGACTTAGACCTAGTGATGATTTCTTTAGACTCCAGTTTAATTTGAAAATCACTAGTCAAGATAAAATACTTGAAACATATGTTTTGATAAATCAATGTAACTGCAATGTTCAAGTATATAATAAACAACTCAAGAACAAATGTGATTGAGAAAAATTGCATGAAAAATGAAATCAATTACCAGTTTTTCATCAGGCCCTCCTTCTAGCGCCAATTTGTTGATGTGTAATTTTGTCAAGTCACAAAATCACTCATCGACCCAAAACTTTATGTTCTCTCTTGCAAAGAATGTATATCTCCAAGGTTCTTGTAGTCAATGTTTCATGTATAATTCATATAAGTGCTGAGAATAAAACTTCTTGATTTTGCAAGTGCTTGTTTACAAGGGGCCTGGATAACTAGTGTTTATTTAAATTTATCATGCAGAACATGTCCTCTTCAACAGATGAAACAAAGTTTGTCTTAAGATATTAAATTAACTATGTGAAATATGCATCATATTAATTATATAATATCTTAGGACCAATACCCTTTAAGCACATTCATCCAAACATACTTTAACATCTTCTTAAATATGAATGTTCAGAAAATGTTTATGTCATTTACATTTATTGACATAGACCATTAAACATAATTATTTTCATGCAAGGTCTATTTAGTCAAAACCCACTTTACTTATGGAAGGATATCAAATAATACCTGAATATCCAAGTAAAAGGATAAAGTAAATAATGTCTTGCCCCAATTTAGTGTATTCTACACCTTATGACAAATAATCTTTGGGTTTTAATTTAAAATAAATTTGTAAACTTTGATTTTATGAAATAATAAAGTTTACAAACCTATATTTATTTAACTTTTGAAATATTTAAGTCCTCCAATACCTCAATAATTAAGTATGATATTAACTAGACTTTTAGATTTATTCATGTATAACCATCAATTAATCTGGAAATCCAAATACATCTCACTGTAGGATATCAATTTATGTACTCAAACCTTATGGACAAAGGCAGAGAACCAAAAAAACCTTCACTTATCACCATCAGTCTATTATCCAAGTATACATGAATTGAATACTTGGAATAATAAATTGATGAAATTAAACCTAGTTACGAATAATTGAAAAAAACGAAATATCCAACTAGGCTTGATTTTTTTTAAATCCTGGCCATGAAATAAGTTTAAAAGGATACAAAGTTTTAGAGTATATTATTTCTTGGATATGCAGTCACTATGGTTACCTTACAGAGATTTCTTAAACCAAGTTTATTATCTATCAAATGCATACAATATAACAATAAACAAAGGCGATCTTCTGAGAATTTTATTAAATGAAAATTAATTTACAGCATTCTTTTCATACATGAATACAGAATAACACATATTCATGTTCCAAATATTGTCAATAACCTATAAATCTTGCAATGGTGCTCCTGATCTCTGAACTGATGGAATCCCCTGTAGTGCTCCTTCCTCTTCTGCTACTTCTGAATTTTTTTTCCTCCTCTCCGTCTGCAGAAAAATCCGATCCCTTTCTCCATTCACGAAAAGCTATATTTAACACTTTCAACCCTTTCGATTTTCCCTTTTGAAACCGTTCATTCTGTTTTTTATACCAGTTTCAAACGACTTTATGAAATTGATTTTCGTAGCTCCTCTTATTTTCATATAGCTTCTAAGAGTATACGTTTCACATCATATGATTTTAGTAAACCAACATTTAAACTTTTATTTAATTTTTTTATTTAAGCCTCATATGATATTAAGAGGCATAGCTTTATAATTCATCATAAGGCATATACCAAACATTAATCAATACCTAATGTTTTTTTCCTTTTTACACAAATCATACTACTGCATTCGGGAACCACCTGAAGTCACATGCAATGGTGTGAAGAAAAAAAGAACTTTCCTCTAGTGACTCCTCTGCACACGTTCATGAGTCTGCAAATATTTTCGATATCTGTCATAATAGCCCAGCAAACTCTACTTTTCCTCATGGGTGGCTATATTTCCTCATGACAACAGCTCTATTTCAGGTACAAAATAATCCTAACTCTACTTTAAACACATCGCGATGAAGCTGTTGAACACCCAATTGCAAACCCTAAATGCATTCCTTCTGATGGCATCGCTTCTCCACTGTGTTTTAAGCCAGGTCTGTGAACAAAATTATTCCAACATCATGGCAACTACTTCTTTAGCAACCGACGATATCATTTTTTGGCTGCATGATGACAATATTTTCTGAACTTTCCCAGGATGCGATGATAATGTTATCACGACCACTATTTTCCTTTCTTTTCTGAAACCTTCAAATACTGCACACAATTCTGTGCATGTAGGACTTGCTGCAAACGTTGCGCTCCATGTAATGTTGTGGGGTCTGCTTTTAAACGAAGCTCGTGGGGTCCATTTCATCCAATTAAACCATAGTTCGTAGGACCCGTTTCGTCTTATCCTCTTAAAACATTATAACCTGCAAAACACACCCAATTAATATACTAACTTAAATGCTAAAATTATGATATAACAAGTGTAAACATTAAATAAAAAAGAAAGACACACAATAACTACTAACACCCTTATTACATAAACATATAACTTTATAAAACTACATTAATAGTAAAACAACAAACAATATTTTAATATATAAAATAAACAACTAAACACAACTTATAACCTTTAACAAACTATAACATACCTAAAACATATATAACAACAACAAAATTTAACAAATAAAAGTAATTTTATATAAAATCAATAAAACAACATAAAATAACCAAAACATAACTTGAATAAACATAACATAATAATAATATACAACTCAAAAATGACCACAAGAATAACTCGAGGGTTTTCAAATCATGAGATGAACTTTGAAAATGAGCCTTGATATGAAACCATTCGAAGGAAGGTAAGTGCCCTAGATATTCCAGTAGTGACAATGGATGCAAGAAACAACTACCCATAAGGACTGCTAGTGGTAAATTGAATACAAACTCCCTAAATTTCAAGTGGGTCCCCAAGTTTTGGGGTTATTATGAAGGACATCACAACAATTTCCTCATCACATCTTGGATCAAACTTGCCTAAGTTTTGATCTTTCCGTATTATGTAACATTTGTTTCCAAAAATTCTGAAGTCTTTTATAGTGGTAGGTCTTCCTTTCCAAAGCTCACATGGAGTCTTGTGATGATTTACCCTCATTTGAGCTCTAGTTATTATGTATATTGCTATGTTTACAGCTTCTCTCCAAAAACCATATTATAGCTTAGATTAATTTAACATAGCTCTAGCCATGTTTTCAATAGTCTTATTTTTCCTTTCAACTATCCCATTTTGTTGAGGAGTTCTTGCTACTGAGTACTCTCTCTTGAGCCCATGATGTTCACAAAACTCTACAAATTTATTTGAAGTAAATTATCCTCCTCTATCATATCTCAGGAACTTAATCCCTTTTCCAGTTTCATTTTCAACCATTTTCTTAAATGCTTTGAATTTTTTAAAGGCCTTTGACTTCTCTTTTAAGAAGGCTACCCAAACCATTTTGGAATAATCATCTATAAATA
This sequence comes from Wollemia nobilis, assembly GCA_028583015.1. NCBI lineage: Eukaryota > Viridiplantae > Streptophyta > Pinopsida > Araucariales > Araucariaceae > Wollemia > Wollemia nobilis. The sequence goes on from JAQPPZ010002362.1 coordinate 2,673,336, forward strand.
GTATAAATTAGCTGTCACCTTGAATTCTTTGTGTATTGGTAGGACCACACATATCAGTATGTATTAGGCTCAATGGCTCAAATGACATATATCCTTTTGACTTAAAGGTTGTGCTAGTTTACTTTTCATGTTGACAGGGTGCATAGATTGTGTTTTGAGGTCTTCTTATTTTGGGTAAATCTCTGACCGTCTGTTTATTACTTATGTTGACTATGTTGTCAAAATTCAAGTGACCCAATATTCTATGCCGTAACCAAATCTCATATTCTTGTGATAGAAAGCACTTTTCCCCTTTGATCTCATTGAGCATGTATAAGTTGTTTGGGGTTCTTCTTGCATTGGCAATTATTTTTCTAGTTTCAGATTTTCTTATGTCACATCTATCTGGATGGAAAGTAACCATGTTACCCTTGATATCAAAGTTGACTTATACTCAATAGGTTGTGTTTTAACCCTTTAACATACAATACATTTTCTGTTTTTTTTTTCCCATTATCTAAACTTAAAGTTCCTCTTCCACCAATCCTTGCTGATCCATTATCACCGAAACTTACTGATCATGTATTTGTTTCTTTTAGTACAATGAATTTGTATTTGTCTCCTATCATGTGACTATATCAACCACTATCAATATACCATTTTTATTTATCCTAAGCATGAAGGGCTTTTTGAACTAACATTGATCTAGACTTAACATTTTTCCTTTCATCTTTCTTATTTGTTGAATTTGTTTTTCTAGACTCAGGAAGCATCAATTTACACCATCTAGCCTTGTGCCCAAAATTATTGTATTTTTAACATATAATATCATCATCCATGAGAGGTGCAAAGGAATTGAAATTTCTATTGACATTGTTTTTTGCATGATGAATACAATATACAGCTCTATGACCATATTTATTACAATAAAAGCAATGACCATGGAAGAAATTATGTAACCTGTTTGGATATCTTGGAGTTTGTGGTGAAGTAATATTCCTCTTGTGATTAACTATTATCCAGGGTTCTCCCTTGCTTTCTTCCTTTCTTATATCCTTTTTTTGTTTATCTTTGTTTGAGGTTTCTACTTTTTAAAGACTTGATTCCTCTTTCTATTTCTCATATTATGCATCTTGTAGTGCCTTGGTCCTTTCAACTTCATTCCTTAGGTGGACAATTTATACTTCCAATATTTCACATTTTGTTTCCCTAAATATCAACAGATTTGTTATGTCTTGCTCAATTTTCTTTTCTTCTTCCACTCTAATATTGAGTTCTGTGAGATTTTGAATAAGTTCTATCCTTGCTTTTTCATCTTCTTGAACCTGTTTCTTCAAACTTGAATTATTCTCTCTAATTCTTTCCAATTTTCTAAGAGCAGTAAAAAATTCTTCTTTTATGTCAAACATAGTATCTTCTTCAATTTTTTAAGTCATGTGTGCTACTGATGGATCCTCCTCCAAGTTGTTAGTCTTTTCACGGAGGGACCCGCTCTGATACCAATTGAAGAACATGTGCTTATACTGAGAACGGGGGTGAACAATATATAATAAATTTTTTTGCTTTTTAATCCAAATAATACCATCAACAATATTAAAGTAGTAAACATCACATAAAGCATCATACACATGAGAGACATGATTTTACAAGGTTCACCCAATGTGGGATACTCCATAGAGAAAATATTGCTTATAATTTTTTCTCAAATAAATTCTCTTGGGAATCCTTTCCCTAAAATGTTTATGGACCTCTGTCCAAAGGAGACACCAATCCCCTAAATCAAGTTCATGGATATTTATCCATAGGAGAACTCCTTCTCCTAATGTCTGCTTTGACTGGTGATCCTCTAGAAGACTAATGCCTCCATTGCATTGAATTGTGGATCTCTCTCCACTAAATACTCTTGTCCCCACTCAAAATACCAATCCTCACTACCCTGGCTAATGGATCCCTATCCAATGGAGACTATTGTCCTTTATACTCTGTAACCTCTAAATATCTATCTCAAATATTTACTAAACACAATCCTTAGGTCTAGTATAACTCTGCTCAATATCTATCTCTGATCTGGCACAAACCTATCCTTAAATATACACCAAACTCTGTTCACAAGTCCTCTCTAGAACTTATCCAAACTACTCAATAAGTCATCTCAAGAACTTATCCAAATCTACTCAACATCTGTATTGTAAGTTTCCATAAAAGCTCACACAAAATAAGTCCACAAGTCTCCTCAAAGACTTACCTCAAATATGCTCAACAAGTCCACACAAAACTTGTCCAATATCATAGAAACATAAAGAGAATTTTTAGAGACTCAATATGTTCTATACTAATCACAATGCTCAATCACTTTCAATCACTCTCTTAGAAACATAAGAAGAATTGTTAGAGACTCAATATTCTTAAAATATAACTCAATGCTCAATCACTTTATCAACTCAATTTAGAATATAGAATAGTTTGTTTTATGGAACTTGAACAATCACTTCACAAATCCACTTGACTAGGCTCAACCAACTCTACTCAACCAATCACTCAATGAAATACCCCTTTATCACAAACCCTAGTCTAAACATATAAACACTAACTCAAAATATTTCCAGCAATGCTTAACAATAAATATCACATAACAATGATACTCAAACCCTAATTTAAGTTCTTCACTCAACCAATGGCTTCAAAAACAATGCTTATAAAACAAGGTTTTAAGAAAAAATCTTTATTCCAACAAACCTTCAAGCATTAACTCAACACACTCAATAGGAAACCCTAATCAAGTCCTTTTCACTCCAAACTTGTTTTTCTAGAAAACCAATAAATCGACTCAACTATGGAAGAATGTGCTCATATATTTTTCTTGATGATGAAGGGATCTCATAAATATTTACCACTAATGGGATTCGAACCCACAATCACTGCCTCCTCAAGCGATCTAGTTGTGGGCTTGACCATCGCATGTGCTAGATGCACACTTGGAACACTAAGAGCACCTTGTGTTCTTTCTTCCAAACCTAGATCTCAAAACAAGCACATGCCAAAAGGCTTTCCCCTTGGTGCTCAATACGAACACACCAACTAACCTCCATGTGAATCAATCATGGTCACTTCCACTCCCAATGCTCTTGTGAAAAGCACACTGCCAATGGACCATCCTATCCAATGGGAGCAAGGCCTTGAGCTCTCCATTTTTGTCTTGTTCCTAGTGGTAAAAGACAACACGAATTTGTCTTCTTCCTCAATGATTTGCATGAATTACTCTTTCTCTTGGTCGCATAAAATATTAATCTATGAAGGTAAGTTTTAATGTCCTTTGGCATGGTATTTATACACAAGTTCCACATTTTTCCATAGACGTCGGTGCTCCACTAATTTTAAGTACGTCGACACTCTTTAAACCCTTTTATAATTTATAAATTATTTAAATTCTAAAATAATTTAAATTTTATAAATTATATTTATAAACCTTTGACTTTAATAAAAATTAAAACCTTCCTTGAGATAAAATTTAAACCTTTATTTATACTCCACTGATTTGATGAAAATTATTCTGCCACCATGGTTTTAATAAAAACATTAATTCTGCCATCAATATGTCTAAAAAATTCCTTATATAATAATATTTTGATAACTTTTCTTCAACTCTTCACATTGCTCCTGGTGTTAATGATGGTGTATTCCATGGTATTAATGATAGCTTCATGTGTTCACTTTGGCATCAATTATAACTTTTCACCTTGACATCAATGACAACTAAATGAGCTCAAAATATCCAACACCTATTCAGAGTCATAAAATATAGGATGGCTCAACATGTCTTTTGAGAAGCTAATAAAGCAATGGATAAGCTGGCAAACATTGGAGTGGAAGCTAATGATCTGATCATGTGGATGTATGATACTTTGTGTGACGTGGAAGAGTTCATCCAAAAATAATACCAATGACCTTTCTAACATGGACCATGCGCAAGTGGAGTCTCTGTGGCATCCCCGCTGAACATTGGGACCATGCCCATTGTAGAAAGGATATGAGGAGGCAGATTTAGAGTAGCCATTCCACTAAACTCACAAGAGTTGCCAACATGTAAATATAGAGAAATAGGTATGAGTTCTAGTGACATAGTGGGAAAAAGGTTAGTAGGTTTCCAAGAAAATACATTCATCATTGGTTGTGGTATCGATACAAGTGGAAGAATCTAGATCATTATCCTGGTGGATTGGCGGTGGCGGAAGGACAACGTTTTTATGCCAAGCAAGCTAGATCAATATTTTCCATGATTACCAGCAACAGGATCCTAAACGCATCAAGAAGGGGTATGCTGGAATGTTTAAATTGTTGATAAAATAGGCCACATGGCAAGTCATCTAGGTGGAATGTGGGTTGTGTCTCCTAGTCACGACACCCCTTACAATAAATATATAATTATAAGTCATGAGGGTACCCAAAGATCTCACCACATTTCTATTTATTCCAAGTGTGGCAGGATGTCGAGCATATTGCAAGGGGTCTAGCAAATCATGACGGATTTGAAGGCATCAAATTTTAAGGAAAGAATGACTTACATTGAGCCAAGCATGGTGGTCATGGAGCCTATATCTCAGGCTATCCTAACTGAGAGACGATTCACCCAGTTCTTTGACCTATTTTTGGGAGTGGACGAAGACATAACCCTTGCTGTTATGGAGTTATGGGAATATTACAAAGTGGAAATTTGGGGATGTGATATTTTCATTGATGTTACACTGCTGACTACCATCACGGGGAAGACTGTAAAAGAAAGATCCATTCACAGGAAAAAACACAACTAGGAGGTGGAATTACATGATTTTAAGAACAATCCTAAAATTTTCAAGGAGGTGAAGAATGGACTGACCAGGGTGGACCTCCCTACTCTATGGAACTCTGTTATAAAAAACGTAATGGACTTCATCACAGCTAAGGACCTATTGGTCACGAATCTTCCATAGGAAAGGATTTTATGCAAAATGCTCCCTAGACCCAGCCAACATTGAAAGGCTGGGAGAAAGAAATGTCTCCCAGACCAATCTCCAGAGAGGGCTGGTTCCCTTACTAAATTCTATGCTGTTGAAGACTAGAGTTGCAGGAAAGAAATAGGAAATATGTAGAAAGAAACAAAAAATATAGCCATAGGCCAAATTTGTATGATCGGGGAAAGATTATCAGCAAGAATTTAACCTCAATCGTATGAACAACATATAATAATAGAATACAACATAATCCACTTACGACCTTGTGCAGACAACCTCCAAGATTGCATTCTAGAACTCACTTCCTCATTAACAATATTCAAACTCAAATGCAGAATTTAAATCTACCAACAGATTAGAAAGACAAGCATAATCGAGAAATGCATGAAATAGAAGGAAATCATACAGAAAGACGCTTGCAAAATCAGAGGCCAAATATCTCTTATTTATGTAGAGAACCTAAATATTTTCATGCAACATGTCTCTCAAACTCCCAATAGTTGTTCTTGAGATATACATTGATATTTATAGAGGTCTTGCCTCTTTGCAGCATTTAAAACATAAAATGGACTTCCTCGAGATCCATAAAATATACAACAAAAATAAGGAAATGATCCCCTTAAACCAGCCTCGGAGAAGTCAAAAATTGAATGAAACAAGGAACTGGTCGTCTTCATTAAATGGTCGTTCTTGGAGCATGCTTAGACCTTTAGAAAATCATGAACAAAAGCTTTTAATAATGGAGGCATCTTCAATTCTGGTGGATTTGAAAGCTACAGGCCTGGGCACGTTCTTCTATCTTGTACACATTGGAAAGCAGCAAAACATTAAATTCTAGAGTGCTTTTAATCTTTGGAAATTGCAATACTTCACTGGGCCATTGAACTGCTTTCTGGCATGAAACTATGATGGGTCATGAAAACGTGACATGTGAAATCGTGACATTTTCCTTCTCCGTACGCTTTTTCTATTTTGGGTCATGAAAACCAAACATGTCATGAAATAACGATGTATTCGGCTCTTTGTTCTCCTTTTTCACCTGAGGTCACGAAAATGCGATGCGTCGCGAAATCGTGATGTTCTGTACTATCCTGCGCCTGCCTTGCTTTGTTCTTGCAAAACTACAACCTGTCACAAAATTGCGACGTTCTTTTCCCATGTTGTCCTTTCGCTGTTTCAAACCGTAAAAACATGACAAGTCACGATTTCGCTACATCTTTCTCTCGCTTGGTTTTCATCACTGCTTCCCATCGCAAAAATGCGACATGTCACGAAATCGTGACATATTTTACTTTCTGGGACTTCATCCTCTTACAAGCAGCAAAAATGGAACATGTCACACAATCACGACATTCCTTACCATTATGTTCTTTCCACGCTTTCACATCATGAAAAAAATACATGTCGCGAAATTATGACATCCTTCTCTATTTAGCCTTTTCTCCACAATATGTCGCAAAATCGTGACGTTTCCTTGCTTTCTCTAATGTTGCTGCTTTCTGTCACGATATCGCAAAGTTTTGCTCTTTCTTGGTCTCATCTTCAAAAATGTCATGAAATCATGACGCCTTTCATGCCTTATGCTTTTTCTATCCACCTTAACTGCGATAATGTGACATGTCGCGATATCGCGACGTCTTTCACATTTTGCCCCTTGTTCATTTTTCTATCATGATTTCACGACGTGGTTCATTGTCATTGCCCTTTGCTTAATTATGTCATGATTTTGTGACCTTTTCTATCACTCTGCTCCATGGCCATTGCAAGTTTCAAAAACGTGACATGTCGCGATATCACGACAATTTTACTGCTCTGCCTTCGTTGACCACTTTGATCGTGATTTTGGAACACGTCGTGATATTGCGACATTTTTTGGCTTTGCTTCTCTCTCCTCAAAAAACCCACGATAACGCGACATGTCGCGATATCACGATAGTTTTGATGCTGTGCTCTCCATGCTATTTTTTGGTCGTGATATTGCGACAGTCTTCGAACTTAGCTATTTTGGCACAAAACTCGTAAGAAAACAAAGAAGAGTGAGAATGTCAAAATTTCATGCAGTACAGTAACAATTAGAACAATGTGGCAAATTTGCCAACATTCTTGGTGGCTCGTGGGGTATACAGTTCTGCTGTATGCACGAATCCCAAGCCTGAATCCATTGGGCAATAAAGTCAAGAAACATGAGAAGCAGGAAAGTAAGTGCTGACTGATGGGGAACATCTCTATGGTCTACTGCAACAACTCTTGCTGACTTTCAAAAAACTCCAGTAGATCTGCATTTTGCCTAGTTCACCAGGTGCTGTAAAAGGATCTCCATGACAGTTATGAAAGCATTGGGGTTGCAAAACGAAAATGAACAGAATGAGGAGTGAGGACTATGGAATGGAAATAGTAAATGATGGAATGGTGGGAGTGGAAGGAGTGAAGTGGTAGATACAGCAACTGAGGAGGGGAATACGGAGTTACTGACTACGGGGACAGAAAAAGCGAATAATGAAATGAAGGGAAATGAAATAAAAAAATGCGGTATGAACTGCAAGTAAATGGTGAAAAGAAAACAAATATTAGAAGAAAGGGGAAATAAAGAAATGGTAATATCATAAGGGGAAATAGAAACAATAGAAGTGGCTTAATTACGGACGGTAGAAGAAGGAATGAGTGAATAAGGGAATGAAAATAAGGAAGGGGAAGGAAGAAATTGAAAAAAGCCACTATTTTTTGGGAAGGAAGAAGAAAAAAGAAAGAAATAAACGTACCTGCGGGCTTGCATGCAAAAAGAGCCGAAGTTGATAGAGGAAATCCACAATACTTTTTTTTTCTTTTTCTATTTTTTTTTTTTTTCTCTTTTTTTTTTTTTGCTATATACAAAAGTTTACAACATGATTGGCATGCCGCCACCACAAACCTAGTTCCAGGTGATTATTCGGTGAACCTGCAGTGACCGGACCAGATTTGATCATACTTGATTCGGTCCTTGAAGTTGGGATGACCTCCCAAAGTTCTCCATGTTGCAAACAGGGGCAAGTTATCCTGCATGCCAGTACCCACACAATCGACGAATAATGTAGCAAAGAGATTTGCCACATGGAGGGCTCTTGTGGGTACTAGTTGCAGTAATAGCTAAAGTGAATACCACCATCTTGAAGAGCTCCCTGGTTGTGGGCTAAGTATAGGTTCTTCCAACTCCTTGATGCGATAACAAGAATTGTCCGACGATAGTCCTTTCTCCAGGATCTCTTCAGGTTCAGCCTGTTGATGAGGCATAGTTAACGGGTTCTGGTTGAATACTTGCGTGCTGTGAAAAATTGTGCCCTTTTGTGCTCAGGTTCTGGAACTTGAATTTGTTCTTCTTCTTCGCTTATCTCCTCTTGATCCATCTCTTGATAGAAACTACAAGCAATCATATTATCTTTTGTCAGGACAAGGCTTGTCGATTCCCATCGTGGGACTTGGATGAAAGCTAGCTCTTGAGCTCCACATAGCTACATCTCAGGTCTCTGCTCAGTATGAGGAATCTGTGTAGGGTAGATAGGAGTCGTGACTATCGGATAAGGTGATGGGGTTTCTCCCCACTATAACTTTCCTGACAGGAGCAAAAGTTGTTCCACTCGCACTGCTTCCTCAAATATTTGAGGGAATCTACGTTCACCTGATTGCAGCAAGAGGAGGCTTATGTTCGTATGGAAAGCTTGAACATAGAAGAGGTGGTATTGGATGGGTGTCAGTCAGATCATCTCTAGAATTCTCTTCCAACTTTTGCAAAATCGGACATTGAAGTCTATGATGCTCTCTCGAGGTGCTCTCGTGATGTACATTAAAAGTTGAAAGGGATCGTGAGAGCCGTTAAAGGGATCCTCGTCAAATCTTCTGATTAGTGCTCCTGCTAAGTCATCCCATGAGATAATTATTTTATGCCTGAGTAGTTTGTACCACTGCAATGCCCTTCCTTCCAAAGACAGAACCAAAAGTCTGATCATGACATCTTCATGGTTTATGCCATGAATGATTGACAAAGTGGCAACTGATGAGGCCTGGAAATGCCTCAATCATAACATGTTTTGTACACTAAAAATGTCTATAAACTCTTATGTTTTATCTGATATGTTAGTTAATTTGATTTAATATGCTATATATTAACCATTTTGCATGATCAATGTATTTGAAATATTATATGTTGATTTTACAACTTTTTGCATAGTTTTGTGTTCTTTTTGCTATAATTTGCTACAATGGGATATGTTTAGAATAATAGCAGCATTTCACTAATCATATTTTGATTTGTCTCAAGAATTTACTTCACCTAAATCTGGCAACAGTGCAAGCAAACTGCTTGTGCAGGCAAAAAATTGGTCCCTCCCATGTAAATTCCAGCCAGCTATCCATAAATAGCAAGGCATGGAATTCACATGAGGAAAGGGATGAAGACCATTAGAATTTGATCTTAGGAGATAACCCACCTGATAGATGCAGAAGAAATCAATGGAAAAGCATATATTTGTTCATACCAAGATATCTTCAAAATGAATAGATATCTTTGGAATGAAGGAACACAACATCTTCGGAATGAGCGGATCTTTGGAATGAAGAATGCAGCGTCTTCGAAATGATTGGATCTTCGGAATGAAGCATGCAGTATCTTCGAAATGAGCGATATTATAAATTAGAATGCAGTATCTTCGGAATGAGCGATCTTCGGAATGAAAACTGCATTGTCTTCGAAATGAAGCCACTTATCTTCGGAATGAAGAACAGAATGTGTTTTTGACCTTTTGACCGATTTTTGAAGCCGAAAAAAGGGAAATAAAGGTTGGAAAAAGTAAAGAGAAATATCTTCCATCTGTCTTTGCCGTCATTGCCGACCAAAGCCATCATTAAGGAAAAAATCAAGTTTTACTCCTCTTCTAGGATAAAACCAGAATTTGTTGCAACATTGTAGGATTAGATCTTTATGATATTCTTTGTTTGTAATCAGATCATAGGATAGCTATAAATATTGCTCCCGTTTAGGTTGAGCAAGGTAGATAGAAAAAGAGGTAAAAAATAGAGTAAGGAAGCTAGAAGAAAATACAGAGTATAACTAGAAATTGATTGTTACAGTCCTGTAACAGTTTTTCAGCAGAATTCTTGTAATCATGTCTTTTGATCAATAAAGTGCACCAGTTCTATTTCAAATTACTTATAAATGAATGTGATTAAGATTTAAAAAAATAGAGAGACTTACACCTTCTTCTGGACAAATAGTCTGGCCACTTCCAGACCTAGGAGGAGGACTAACAAAGCAGGTTTTTATTCGATTTTCTGTCTGAGAGAATGAGTTGTAGAACTTGTTATGTCAATTGCTTATAAATAGTTGACAATATTTGTAGTATTAGTTTATTTATGCTTAGATTAATCTTGTGCTTAAAGTTTTAGTTGCAATCTTACTTTCAAAAAAGTTTCCACTTTATTTTCAGATTGTTATTTCTAGAATTTACTATTTTTTAGCAATTTCCTGCATTTTATGTTTTGCTGTCAAAATCTGAACATAAGATTGACAACCTTATGTTATAGAACTTTGATAGTTTTTATTTCCACATTAGATCTAAACTTTCATTACTGCAAAAGTAATTAGATTTTCTTTCTGCAATTAGGATCAGACTTTCAATTCTACAACTGTTAATTCTGCAATATAATTAGGTCTCATTCTGTAATTGTAATTAGGACTTCATTTCTGTAGTTAATGATTAGTTTCCAATTCTGTAACTTAGATTCAGATTTAATTTATGCAATTTAGAGATAGGAATGTTCCAAAACCCCCCACACAATTAGTTCCACCAATAAGACTTGTTGCCCTAGATTGACCTAAGTTATAGTTGTTTCACTTCTTCTCCCATAGATAGCCTTGTACACTACCTTGGATTGACAGATTCATTAATAATTAATGATGGTATAACGACTACGCATAATTTTGGCATCGTTTCTAGGGAAGAGTGTTGTTAGAAGAAAACAAATAGTCCAATAGCTGTAATCAGACTAAACTATGAACATTCAGGTTAAAATCTGAATATAACAGCAAAGTAAGATAACAACTATTGACTTAATTTATGTCATTTAGGAGTAAACATGAATGAGTAAGTCTAGGGATACTCCAAAGGATCCCTGGCTTGTCCCATTAAGGAGATCTTCACGCCTAAGGGGTGAATCACTTTTGTTTGAACTACCTGAAATATTGATAGAAAAATCACCAGTCTCACCATTAGTAGAACATTTTGAGAAAGGAAAATCATCAATTTTATCAACAAAATATCTTAAGGAAGATAATTCATCAGACTCATCAATAGAGAAGCTTGGACCTCTTGAGAGAACAATTTGGAAAGCTTTAACTTCTCCTAGGAAATAAGAAACTATGGCATAAGGAGGCAATGCAGATGGCCAGCATGGCTATGTTCATAATGAATGGGATGATCAGGATATACTCCAACCATCTAGAACATTTGAATATCCTATTCATCTGAATTCAACACAAAACTCTCCCATGAAGACCATTTCACCTTCAGTACTTCCAACCTTCCGAGGTGTTGTATCTGAAGATCCTGATCAATTTTTGTTTGAATTCAAGGTAGTGTGTCAGACCTATGATTATATAAATGACAATCAAAAACTTAAGGTTTTTCCCTCAACTCTCAAGGATTTAGCATTACGCTGGTTCATGAGCTTAGAGCAAAATTCCATAAGAACCTGGGATCAAATGGAGACTGTCTTTTTAGACAAATATCAGGAATACTGTCGTGTAAGGAATAGAAAATATGAGTTATTTAGAATCAAGCAGGAAGATGATGAGACCTTGGAAGATTATCTTGATAGGTTCTCCTTTGTTCAAAGGAGATGTGGACTAGTAGAACCAAAATTGTGTAAAACTATCTTTTTGAGAGGATTGCAAGATGAATCTAGAGAAGTTCTGGATTTAATGGGAAAAGGGGATGTAACCACTCTTAGTAATGAGGAAATTATGGATCTCTGCAGGAATTACTCTTGCACTAAGCAGAGAAGAATAAAAATCCACACAAATGGCACTGATGTAAAGGACCTGATAGAGAAACTTGCAAATTTCAAAACTGATATCCTAGTGCATCTAAACACTACTTTAAGGGAAATCTCTGCAAAAGCTAAAAACACAGAACCTTTGGCAATTTATTGCCCAAGATGTAGAAGTAAACATGCTTTGCAGGAATTTCCTTTGAATAAAACATCTATCTCGACCATTTGTAGTATCTGTTCAAAAAGGCATTCAACCGATCAATGCCACCTGCTACCACAACTCAAAGCGTGTTAGAAAACCAGACCGGGAACTCAACTATATTGGACCAAAACAAGGGGGGAATTTCTCTCAATATCAAAATCCCCCTCGTTTTCCTACAAATTGGGAGCATAATCCTGGTACTATGCCTTGGGGACAATCAAAACCACCCCAACGTCCTTGGAATTATCCTCAATGGACAAATTCTCAAGAATGGCCACAATCAAATTGGAGTAACCCAGCCTGGAATCAGAATCAAAACAACCCCTCATGGAATTAAAATAATCTAGCTTGGAATCAGAATCAGACTAATCCACATTGGGTGCAAAACCAACCATAGTGGAATCAAAAATACCAGTCCTATCCAAGGCAGCAAAGGAATCAAGGTCAAACTCAGTATTTGTTTCCTGCACCTAATCAAAAATTTTAAGAAAAACAACAACAAACACAACAAGTGAAACAACCTCAATTGCCAGCTTAGCCAGTCACTAATCCAAATAGTGTAAGACAGACACCTCCTGTCTATGTGGTGCAAGTTGAAGAAAATATTGAAATTAATGTTCTTGATTGTAGCGATATCCAACTCCGTTCAGGTAAAGTTGTACCTGAACCAGTTTTAATGGAAATCAAAGATAATGAAAAGTAATAATCATCAGAACCAGATAGAATCCAACCAACAATAGAAAAATAAAAATTGGATCCAACAATAGAAAAAGAGACACAAGCAGAACAATTACCAAGGATAGTTCCATATCCTGAAAGACTTAATGCAATACCAAAAATTTCGAGTCGAATTGGTCAAAGAACTCAAAAAGTTGACTATCTCATTACCCTTATTGCAAGCCATTAAGGAAATACCAGAAATTAACAAGATCTTGTCCAAAATTTGTGCATTAAAAGAGCAGAAAGAAAGAAGAAAACATTCCCCAAGACTGTGCAGGTTTAAGGGAAGATAGCTGATCTCTTATCTGGAAAACTACTACCTCCAAAGTATAGTGATCCAGGAAACCCAGTTATCATAGTCACCATAGGTTCAATACCAATATCAAATGTTTTAGTGGATCTAGGAGCTGCAATAAATGTCATGACTAAAGATACAATGGAACAATTACAACTCAAACATCTCAGCCCCATATTTACAGTTTTAGAAATGGTCGATAGGTCGGTTGCAAAACTCGAAGGAATCATTGAAGATGTCCCTATAGAAGTTTCTTCTTGGGAATTCCCTGTAGATTTTTTGGTTTTACGACCAAGAAATTCAGCACATGGATATCCCATTATTTTGGGAAGACCCTGGCTTGCAACTGCAGCAGCCTTCATAGACTGTAGATCTAGAAATATGACTATTTCAAATGGTATTGAGCTGAAACAAATTTCTTTATATCCTCTTGCAAAACCATCTAGCAAATTTTTAGGTCAGTTATGGTTTTTGACTCAGATGAGGAACCAGAAGATGTCATTTCTACACTAGCTACCTTAGTAGTAAGAGAACACACAGAAGACCTTAGTGACACAGAAAACTTAGAAAATGAAACAATCCTGATGAATGTTCTGCATGAACAAGGTTTAGAAGGGGAAGCAACAAATATCCAACAATTGATAAGTAATGAGGAGAATCAAAAATCTGAATATGAATCATTTATGCTATCATAGGGAAACTCTGTTTCACTACCACATGGATGGCACCATCATCTGATTTTTCCTTCTCACTGTTCCATACAAGATATGCTTCCCTCAAGCAGCAATGAAATAGAAACTGCTTCGTTTCTCCCATATCAGCAATGTCCTCTTAATCCCTTAAACACCAAATATGAAGGAGTGAATTCAGTCCTTCTAAATACAAAACAAATAGAAGTCCAGCTAGGCAAATTTTTGAACATCTATAGCCAGCTTACTAGGGAATAGGAAGAAAAATTGATAGTTGTTTTGCAGAAGCATGTTCATGCTTTTGCTTGGAACTACAAAGATATGTCAAGAGTTCATCCTGATATATGTACCCATAGAATCTATACTGAAGAAGTCAAGCCAGTCAAACAACCTCAAAGAAGATTGAATCTCGCCTTAAGAGATATTGTGAAAGAAGAAATTAAAAAACTCCTGGAAGTAGGATTCATTTACCCAATTTATGATAGCCAATGGGTTTCTCCATTGGTAATAGTTCCTAAGAAAAATGGAAAAATGAGAGTATGTGTAGACTATAGAGAATTGAATAAGGTGACATACAAAGACCATTTTCCATTACCTTTCATAGATCAAGTGTTAGATACTCTTGTTGGAAAAAGATACTTTTGTTTTCTTGATGGATTTAGTGGATATAATCAAATTCAGATTGCACCTGAAGATCAAGAAAATACAACTTTTACATGTCCATGGGGAACATTTGCCTATAGGGTTTTACCTTTTGGTTTTTGTAATGCCCCAACAACTTTTCAGTGAGCAGTCCTAGCAATTTTTGCTGATCCGACCACCAAAAGTGTTGAAATTTACATGGATGATTTCACAGTATGTAGACAAACTTTTGATTTTACATTGGAAAATCTTGACAAAGTCTTAACTCGCTGTGAAACATACCACTTATCCTTAAATCTAGATAAATGCTTCATGATGATGAAGTAAGGGATAGTTCTTGGTCATCACATCTCTCCTAAAGGGATCCAAGTTGATCCAAAGAAAGTTGAAATTATCAAGAATCTCCTTCCTCCTAAAACTTAGACTAATTTCAGAAGCTTCCTAGGACACATTGGTTTTTACCGTAGGTTTATTCCCAACTTTAGTACAATAGCCAGTCCTATGTTTGCCTTATTGACTAAAGATTCTGAATTCTCCTAGACTGCAAAATGTCAGGAAGCATTTGAAGCTTTGAAAGAGAAATTAATAACTCCACCTGTGCTCAGAGGACCTAATTGGACATTACCATTTCACATTCAGACTGATGCCTCCAATACAGCAATTGGAGCAGCATTAGGACAAATCGATAATAGTGAACATTATACCATCTACAACATTAGCAAGAACTTGACAGGAGCAGAGAAAAATTATACAACAACTGAGAAAGAATTCCTAGCAATAATTTATGCCATCAACAAATTCAGGCATTATATCATAGGTTATCAAATATTTATTCACACAGATCATACAACCATTAAGTATTTGATGAATAAACCTATGGTAAGTGCAATAATTATTCATTAGTTGCTGTTGTTGCAAGAATTTGATATCACCATAATCAACAAACTAGGAAAAGCTAATGTTGTGGCAGATTTCTTGTCTAGGTTGCAGAACACAGATGAAGGGGAATTAGTTGATGACACTTTTCCTGATGAAAAAATATTTGCTATATCAGTTCAATCACCTTGGTTTGCAGATATAGCCAATTATTTGGTCACAGGGAAATTTCCTCCACATTTTACTTCAAAACAAAAAAAACAATTGATCAAACAGAGTTTTTATTTCAAATGGATTAAGGGTATGCTTTTTAAGTGCAGTCCTGACCATGTGTTACGTAGGTGCATCCGAAAGGATGAAGTGTATGATATCCTTAGAGCTTGTCATGATGAACCCTCAGGTGGACACTATTCCGTAAAAAGCACAATTAGAAAAATCTTGGGGATAGGATATTATTGGCCATCTCTTCACAAGGATGTGAAA
Source organism: Wollemia nobilis (assembly GCA_028583015.1). NCBI lineage: Eukaryota > Viridiplantae > Streptophyta > Pinopsida > Araucariales > Araucariaceae > Wollemia > Wollemia nobilis. The sequence goes on from JAQPPZ010002362.1 coordinate 2,689,230, forward strand.
AAGTACATCAGGCATTGTGATGCATGCCAAATAATGGGGAAACCCACTCATACAAATGAGATGCCACTACAGCCTCAAATGGTTTTAGAACCATTTGAGAGGTGGGGGCTTGATTTTGTAGGACCTATTGATCCACCTTCTCAAGGAAAGGTGCATATTCTAGTATGCACTGATTACCTGACAAAGTGGGTAGAGGTGCATGCTTTCAAACATGCTCATGAAGAGAAGGTCACTGATTTCCTGTATACTCAAATTTTTTAGATATTTGGAGCTCCACGGTCTATCACCACAGACCAAGGACCCCAATTTGCATCCAAAGTCATAAAAGCATTTAAAAAATTGTATGAAATCAAACATAGGAAATCATCACCTTACCACCCACAAGAAAATGGCCAGGTTGAAGTAACAAACAGGGAACTAGAATGCATCTTGAAAAAAATAGTAGCTTTTCATAGAAAAAATTGGCTAGACAAATTACCTGAAGTAGTTTGGGCCTACAATACTACTTGGAAGTCCACTACTAGATTCACACCTTATGAACTAGTCTTTGGTAAAAATCCTCTCTTACCTATTGATTTTGAGCTACTAACATTGCGCACAACACTGGAAATTGGAATTGAATTGTCGCAGGCACAGACAGACAGGATTCTGCAGCTGAATGCATTGGATGAACTTAGATTGGATGCTCTGCACCAAACTGAGGTAATTCAGGAGCAGAGGAAGTTGTGGCATGACAGTCACATTTAGCAGAGGAAACTTCAATAAGGATATTGGGCTTTACTATTTGATTCTCAATATGAAGACGTCCCTGGAAAACTAAAAACTAGATGGTTGGGACCTTATTGGATTGAAGAGGTATTTAACAACGGAGCAGCTCGTTTATCCCCCATTGATGGGTCACGAAGAAAGTTGGTAGTGAATGGACATCGCCTCAGGGTATACCATACACCTCCGACTAAAGAAGAATTCTTGCAGCAACTTGATAGTTTGGATACACAGCAGGTGGAAGAGATTCCTTCTTCCACTTCAAAACAATTAACATGATAAGTGGATTTCAAGAAAAAATAGAAAATCAAAAAAATCAAAAAAATAGAAAACAAAAAGATGAATAAATTCTGAGTATGAATTCCTTCATGGGCATGGTTTCAAGGGAAATCATGAAATTCCTTCATGGGCATAGTCAGGATCAAGAAAAAAAAAGAGAGAAAAAAAAAAGAAAAGAGAAAAGGAGAGGTAAAAATAAAATAAAAAAAGAAAAAAAAAAAGAGATAAAAATGAATAACCCAGCAGTGAAAACCTTTTCTTAAGGCACTACTGAGTTGGTGTGCATGAAAACCAGTTTTATGGCATGCATAACCTTGAGAAATTTATGAACCATCATTGTACAAATTCACCTAGTGCACTTGTTTTGAAATGTTGTAGAAAATCTTAGTAGAATATCAACAAAAGCAGTCATTCTTCAAAAACTGGCATTAACTGTTTTTATCAGGTATATATTTCTTACATTTCTTCATTGTAAAATGATTGGTATATAGTATGTGACAATTAACCATTAGCATAAAAGGTATTCATAAGAGTTGGCATACTTAAAAACATGTTTTGAGAATGAAAATATTGATTTTTGCCTAATCTTCGAAACAAGAATGCCAAAAACAATACCTGCTGTATTATCTTTGGAATGAAATTGTCTTCAGAATGACAGCAAAATGAATGTTGCACTTTGTCTTTAGAAAGAAACTTTGTCTTCGGAATGACAATTTGTCTTCAGAATGAAACTTGGTCTTCAGAATGACGACTTGCTGCATCATCTTCGGAATGAAGATATGTCTTCGGAATGAAGATCTGTCTTCGGAATGGGGGTCTGTCTTCGGAATGACGATTTACTTTCACAATACAGCCTGATCTTCGAAATGAGGATTAATCTTTAGAATGAGGATTGATCTTCGGAATGAAGATCTATCTTCAAAATGAAAATTTTGCAAAGAAGATTTGTCTTTGGAATGAAGACCTGTCTTCGGAATGAGGTCATAATCTTCGAAATGAGGATTTGTCTTCGGAATGAAGACCTGTCTTCAGAATGAGGTCATAATCTTCGAAATAAAATTTTGTTTGCACAATAAGTTATAATCTTCGAAAAGAGCATTTCCACGTGGCATCCAAGAAGGTAAGATACGACAAAATCAAGATTTTTTCTTAGTTGCATGCGAGGAAGGGACACGTGTCAATCAGCACATGGTTTGTTTTTGCACTCATTGGAAATACGGAGAACATGACCAACCATATGCCACCAGTTTTTAATGTCAATTAACATGCACGTGAGAATCTGCAAAACTAATGAGGTGGATCTAACGGCAAGGACATCCATGCAATTATCAACAAACAAGTGTACAGTGCAAAAGTAGAAATGTGTGCCATATTTCTTTCTGAAGATGTGTTACGAGGTACAGTGCACAGGATACGGTTCATTCCGAAGAAGAAGACGAGAAACAGGGCAACGAGGGTTTTAACTTAAAACTCTGCAAATTTGCAACAGAAAATAGCCAAAAATCTTGCAGTAGAACAGCAGTCGCAGTGTACAATTTTTAAATAGAGAAAAATGGGGTGAAAGATCAGAACAGAGCCTACAGATACCAATTACCTCCGAGAAAATTTGGCAGCTGTGCAAATTTTTGAAGACGGAGGGTTTATGACATTTCTGGATAAATTCAATGGGTCTTCTGAAGATTTATCTGGCATTTTCACCCATACGTTCAGAAACAATCGAGCACATGTCAACGACATGTCTATTGAGGTAAGCCCTGAAATTTTAAGTTAGATTACAGAGCTTCCATTAGAAGGGATTTCAATTACTAGATCTGGCAAGAACACATTGGCAAATGTACTTAATCAGTTTGTAGAAAAAAATGATAGAGAACCTGAATACTTAACCCATAACAACACATGCAAAGGGTTAAAAAGGGCTAGCCTGCAGGAACCCTGAGATGAAGTAGCCACCTGGGTGATTAAGTTTTTGACCTGTGAAGGGCAGTATGTGTTGTTGTCAGGGCATCATCTACGAATTTTAAACCATCTCAGACATGGTAGACAACAACCGAGAAGTTAGGGTAAATCTTCCCCTGTATCTGTATCAAGAGTTAAAGAACATGGCAAAAAGATATCAGGAGGGTAAAGGAAGCCTTCGCCATCATGGCCTCATCAAATTAGTTTACCAACACCATTTTAGAGGAAACCCTAGGAGTTTTGATATATTTTACTCTAACCTAAATGATGTCATTTTTGGGGATGAAAGTGAGGAAGAAGAAGAACCAAATACTGCTGATGTTGTTGTAGAAGAGGAAACAACTGCTGCAGAAAGTATTGCAGAAGTTGCTACAAAAAATGTTGCAGAGGATGCTGCAGAAGAAGCTGCAGAAGGTGCCCTTGAAGCTGTTACAGAACTACACCCCATAGCAGCAGCAGAAAACCTTGCTCTTAAACCCTCAACTTCACAAGTTAAGAGACAAAAGAGAAGAGGATCTGGAACTAGCAGCAGAGCAAAAAAACAAAAGAAAGTTTGGTTTTCTGAAACTGCAACTGATTTGTCAAAATAGAGAAGTGAAACAAGGGAAACAGAGGCATCTAAAACTGACCCCATGACCCCTACTGTCACCAGAAAATAGAGCAAAAAGAAGAAGTTTGCATCCGGAACTAGGAGGTCTACAAGAATCCATTTAAAAGAAAGCTGCAGAACGGGTCATGGAGGAAGAAGATAGACCAAGTAGCCCAGATGTCACAGAGATACAACCAGCATCTGACAACTTTCCAGAATTCCCTAAATAGATAGCTGAGGTAGAAACTGAGCAAGTTGGTTTGGAAGAGGCTACAGTTCAACGGGCTACATATATGGTAGATATCCTTATAGACAGTCTCACAGAGCCTCCTGAACAAGAACAACCTGTTGCAGAAGAAGAGATATTGGTTGAGCAGCCAACTGCAACTGATTTGTCTGTATCAACTTCTGAAGCAGAAATAGAAGTGGAAGACATCACTGAGTAGCTAAGGGTAGTAAGAAGTGTTGTCAAAACACAGACCAAATGGATCACAGAGAAAGAAAGCATCATTGAGATGCAAGAAAGAAAAATTGTAGAACTTCAGTAGGAAGTGGCAGAACTAAAAAAATTGTTGTTGTCACAATCTGAAAAATAGCCAGCTATATCCCATGATGAAGATAATTTGGCTCAATTGCTTCTGGGTTTATCAAGAGAAGATGATTCTTATGAAGCAGACATGAGAGTCCATCCTGAAATAGCACTCCTTCATTCTGAAGAAGTGCCTGTTCATTCTAAAGCAGCACCATCTTATTCTGAAGCATTGCCTTCTTGTTCAAAAGATACTTCAAAAATGATGAGGAATATTGTAGAGGATGTTGAAAATGAACCACCAACATAGAAACAGTTCCAACAGCAATAAAATGTTCAAGTAAGTACTCATACTAAGGTCCCTGCATTTCAAATTGCTACACTTCCAGTAGAAATAGCAGATAAGGGGGTATAAGTAGAAATACTATTTGATGACAACCCCATAGAAATAGCAAATAAGGGGGTGCAAGTAGAGTTATTGATAGATGAACAGCCAGTGGAAGTGGTAGAAAAAGGAGTTCAGACAAATATGTTGCCTAGGATCCCCCCTATAGTAAGACCACCTAATACTATGTCTCTAGAGCAGTACAATGCAGACATAGCTAGCTGGATGCTTAGATATGAACAGCTTGCCAATAAAACTAAAAAATTCAAATTGGAAGCAAAACGACTAGAAGCCAAGGACACAGAAATTCAGGCATTGAAAGAAAAGGTGTCTGAATTATGTCAAATTGCTGAATTTTTAGTCCAATTTAGACGACCAACCAGGTTTTACAGCCTTATTTTGAAGGAAAAGTACCTTAAATGGCAGGTCATGAGGATTACTTCAAATCTTCCCTATAAATTGGACACTATTGAAGATTTTTTGGAAGCATATTTTAACAGTCCATTTGAGCAGAAAAATCTCCTGTGTGAACTATTTTTACACAGTTTCTTCATTCCGAGAGGAAGTTGACTCTCATCCTCAAATCTACATTGGAGATGTTCGGTTGAGAGCATTTATGTCTACTTTGCAAAATCGGTTTTATTGGGATCATGAGAAAAGGCGAAATAAAGTGATTGAAACAAGGGCTGAGTTGTTAGTCGAGCAATCCAGACCAAATCACCTAAATATCACTCAGTAGCACTTCTCAATGATGAACAGGGATGCTATTAAGAGAATGTACTTGAACAATTTGAGGGACTGTGTGGCCAGATTTAACAATTTCTATGATTACAATTTCTTCCTAGCATTGTCAGTATGCAGAGACAGATGGAATGAACTTTCCATGTCTTTGAGGAAAATAGAACCTATCTCCCCCATAAATCTAGAATGGTCCAGAAGAAGAGCAAAAGGTGTAGTCCAACTGATCCAGATCATGCAACATAACTGGATAGGTCTCAGGTTCAGGCTTCCAACCATCATTACTCTAGTTTCATTCTACTTTGAGGAAGATGCCCAGCCTGATGAACAATTTTAAGATTGGCTCAAAAACATTCAGGAAAACAGGGGGTATTACATAGGCAAGAAGTTATTCTACAGGTCATGGAATCTAAACATGGACATATGCGATTCCATAGCCCAACAGAATGCATGAGGGCATGCATTAATATAAGTTGGGGGAAAATGATGAGGCCTGGAAATGCCTCAAGCATAACATGTTTTGTATACTAAAAATGCCTATAAACTCTTATGTTTTATCTGATATGTTAGTTAAGTTGATTTAATATGTTGTATATTAACCATTTTGCATGATCAATGTATTTGAAATATTATATGTTGATTTTACTGCTTTTTGCATAGTTTTGTGTTCTTTTTGCTATAATTTGCTACAATGGGATATGCTTAGAATAATAGCAGCATTTCACTAATCATATTTTGATTTGTCTTAAGCATTTACTTCACCTAAATCTGGCAACAGTGCAAGCAAACTGTTGTTGTGCAGCAAAAATTGGTCTTTCCCATGTAAATTCCAGCTAGTTGTCCATAAATAGCAAGGCATGGAATTCACATGAGGAAAGGGATGAAGACCATTAGAATTTGATCTTAGGAGATAACCCACCTGAGAGATGCAGAAGAAATCAATGGAAAAGTATATATTTGTTCATACCAAGATATCTTCGAAATGAACAGATATCTTCGGAATGAAGGAACACAGCATCTTCAGAATGAGCGGATCTTCGGAATGAAGAATGCAATGTCTTTGGAATGAGTGGATATTCGGAATGAAGCATGCAGTATCTTCGAAATGAGCGATCTTTAGAATGAGAATGCAGTATCTTCGGAATGAGCGATCTTCGGAATGAAAACTGCATTGTCTTCGGAATGAAGCCACTTATCTTCGAAATGAAGAACAGAATGTGTTTTTGACCTTTTGACCGATTTTTGAAGCCAAAAAAAGGGAAATAAAGGTTGGAAAAATTAAATAGAAATATCTTCCATCTGTCTTTGCCGTCATTGCCAACCAAATCCATCATTAAGAAAAAGATCAAGTTTTAGTCCTCTTCTAGGATAAAACCAGAATTTTCTGCAGCATTGTAGGATTAGATATTTTTGATATTCTTTGTTTGTAATCAGATCATAGGATAGCTATAAATATTGCTCCCATTCAAGTTGAGTGAGGTAGATAGAAAAAGAGGTAAAAAATAGAGTAAGGAATCTAGCAGAAAATACAGAGTATAACTAGAAATTGACTGTTACAGTCCTGTAACAATTTTTCAGTAGAATTCTTGTAATCATGTCTTTTGATCAATAAAGTGCACCAGTTCTATTTCAAATTACTTGTAAATGAATGTGATTAAGATTTAGAAAAAGAGAGAGACTTACACCTTCTTCTGGACAAAGAGGCTGGCCACTTCTAGACCTAGGAGGAGGACTAACAAAGCAGGTTTTTATTCTGATTTTGCTCACGTGAGAATGAGTTGTAGAACTTGTTATGTCAATTGCTTGTACATAGTTGACAATATTTGCAGTATTAGTTTATTTATGCTTAGATTAATCTTGTGCTTAAAGTTTTAGTTGCAATATTACTTTCAGCAAAGTTTCCACTTTATTTTCAGATTGTTATTTCTAGAATTTACTATTTTTCAGCAATTTCTTGCATTTTATGTTTTGCTGTCAAAATCTGAACAAAAGATTGACAACCTTCATTACTGGAACTTTGATAGTTTTTATTTCCACATTAGATCTAAACTTTCATTACTGCAAAAGTAATTAGATTTCCTTTCTGCAATTAGGATTAGACTTTCAATTCTAACTGTTAATTTTGCAATATAATTAGGTCTCATTTTGCAATTGTAATTAGGACTTCATTTCTACAGTTAATGATTAGTTTCCAATTCTGTAACTTAGATTCAGATTTAATTTATGCAATTTAGAGATAGGAATGTTCCAAAACCCCCCACACAATTAGTTCCACCAATAAGACTTGTTGCCCTAGATTGACCTAAGTTATAGTTGTTTCACTTCTTCTCCCATAGATAGCCTTGTACACTACCCTGGATTGACAGATTCATTGAGAATTAATGATGGTATAACGACTATGCATCAGCAACATCTTCAATATGCTCTCGGGCCATTCCCTAGGTGCCATTGTATTTTGTTAGGGATTTCAGGGCACTTTTGGGAATCTCATGTCGAATTTGGAGATTCAGAGGACCAGGATCATCCCATCTAGGACATACCCTCACCATTATAGCAGTGGTCTATGATATCACAGCTGTTGCAAAGTTAGATTCACCAAGTGAACATTCTTTCCTTCGCTTGTAAGGTCAAGGTTGCTCACCAAACCTTGATTCCTTCGGGGTATCTTCTTTTAGCTTCAAAAGGCTCTACGATCAAGAAATTTGGATCTTCAACTTAGCAAAGTCGCTAGATGAACTTACAAATCTCCGCTATGAGGTCAAGATAGTTCATCAAAGTCTTGATACCTCCGGGTGTTAAATAATGAAACAATCAGTCTCACCGATTATGGATCTTTGGGAGACAGGAACAGTCTGTCCCACCGAGCATGCCAAAAACTGTTGGTCACGAATCTGCCATAGGAAAGGATTTTATGTAAAATGCACCCTAGACCCGACCAACATTGAAAGGCTGGGAGAAAGAAATGTCTCCTAGACCAATCTCCAGAGAGGGCTGGTTCCCTTACTAAATTCTATGTTGTTGAAGACTAGAGTTGCAGGAAAGAAATAGGAAATATGTAGAAAGAAACACGAAATATAGCCACAGGACAAATTTGTATGATCGAGGAAATATTATCAGCAAGAATTTAACCTCAAGCGTATGAACAGCATATAATAATAGAATACAGCATAATCCACTTACGACCTTGCGTAGACAACCTCCAGGATTGCATTCCAGAACTCACTTCCTCATTAGCAATATTCAAAATCAAATGCAGAATTTAAATCTAACAGCAGATTAGAAAGACGAGCATAATCAAGAAATGCATGAAATAGAAAGAAATCATACAGAAAGACGCTTGCAAAATCAAAGGCCAAATATCTCTTATTTACATAGAGAACCTGAATGTTTTCATGCAACATGTCTCTCAAACTCCCAATAGTTGTTCTTGAGATATACATTGATATTTATAGAGGTCTTACCTCTTTGCAGCATTTAAAACATAAAACGGACTTCCTCGAGATCCACAAAATATACAACAAAAATATGGAAATGATCCCCTTAAACCAGCCTCAAAGAAGTCATAAATTGAATGAAACAAGGAACCGGTCGTCTTCATTAAATGGTCGTTCTCGAAGCATGCTTGGACCGTTAGAAAATCACGAACATAAGCTTTTAATAATGGAGGCATATTCAATTCTGGTGGCTTCGAAAGCTACAGGCCTGGGCACGTTCTTCTATCTTGCACACATTGGAAAGCAACAAAACATTAAATTCTAGAGTGCTTTTAATCTTTGGAAATTGCAATACTTCATCGGGCCGTTGAACTGCTTTCTGGTGCGAAACTATGACGGGTTGCGAAAACATGACATGTCACGAAATCATGACATTTTCCTTCTTCGTACACTTTTGCTATTTTGGGTCGCAAAAACCAAACATGTCAACGTGTCGTGAAATCGCAACGTTCCGTACTATCTTGTGCCTGCCTTGATTTGCTCCTGCAAAACTACAACCTATCTCGAAATCACGATGTTCTTTTCCCATGTTGTCCTTTCGTTGTTTCGAACCGCAAAAATGAGACAAATCACGATTTCACTACATATTTCTCTCGCTTTGTTTTCATCACTGCTTCCCGTCACAAAAATGTGACATGTCGCAAAATCGCGACATCTTTTACTTTTTGGGCCTTCATCCTCTTACAAGCAGTGAAAATGGAACATGTCACGAAATTGTGACATTCCGTACCATTTTGTTCTTTCCACGCTTTCAGATCGTGAAAACAAGACATGTCGTGAAATCGCGACATCCTTCTCTATTTAGCCTTTTCTCCACAATATGTCACGAAATCATGACATTTCCTTGCTTTCTCTACTGTTGTTGCTTTCTATCGTGATATCACGACGTTTTGCTCTTGCTTGGTCTCATCTTCAAAAATGTCGTGAAATCGCGACGCCTTTCATGCCTTATGCTTTTTCTGTCCACCTTAACTACGATAATGCGACATGTCGTGATATTGCGACGTCTTTCACATTTTACCCCTTGTTCATTTTTCTGTCGTGATTTCATGATGTGGTTCATTGTCATTGTCGTCTGCTTAATTATGTCATGATTTCGTGACCTTTTCTATCACTCTGCTCCATGGCCATTGCAAGTCGTGAAAACACGACATGTCATGATATCATGATAATTTTGCTACTCTACCTCCGTTGACCACTTTGACCATAATTTTGGAACACGTCGTGATATCGTGACATTCTCTGGCTTTGCTTCTCTCTCCTCAAAAAACCTGCGATAACGCGACATGTCGCGATATCGTGACAGTTTTGAAGCCGTGCTCTCCATGCTATTTTTTGGTCGCGATATCGTGACAGTATTCGGACTTAGCTGTTTTGGCACAAAACTCGAAAGAAAACAAAGAAGAGTGAGCATGTCAAAATTTCATGCAGTACAGTAACAATTAGAACAATGTGGCAAATTTGCCAATAGGACCCTGTAAAGGTTCTCCTCAGCTTCCATTATAAGTTTGTCAACTTTTTTCGTGATGTCAATCCCATAAGTATACCCCAATTCTTGCTCAATTCCATAAATTACACTATTAACTCATGCCAGAGCAAGAAGGTTATACCATGCCACTACACCAAGGTCTATATAAGATCATATATAAATTTATCATGTTTACTTATCCCCAAGCTGAACCCCTTACTTTACCTCAAGCCGAAACCATGGGTGGTCACCATGCAAAAATTTCTAGGGGTAGATATAGTCCTAGTCTGCCCAAGCCTCATTCTGCATCCCCGATTAAGAAAATAAGGGCATATTTGACCATAAGAGGACCAACCAAGAAAAAGCTAAAAATCAAGGAATCAGGAGGACCCAAGAGATCCTCAATGAGGCTGAAGAACAAGAAATCATAGGGAAGTTCCAAACCCCTTGACATTTACTCTAAGGAATGGGGTACCAATCCTAAAACTATGGTCATCAAGCACTTCGTGTTGATTTCATCGACTAATGTGATCCATCAGATCTAGGAGATCCATGAGGCATTAACTAAGGTATTTTTAATGAAGGGTACCAGAGCAACAAGCCAGTGGAGGATAATACTGAGACTAACGATCAAGAGGAGGACAAGGATGATGAGTAGAACGAGGACAAAGGCAAGGAGGAGTAGCACCATGTAAGGAAATACTCTACACAAATATGGTGGTTTATGAGGTCTTAGAAGCTTATCTGAAGCCATGTTTTGTCTGTGCCCTGTGCAAAGGGATCAACATTTTTTATTTTTTTATCTTAAGGTTTGTCTAGTAGGGTTTTTTGTGGGTTGGTACTTTCATGGCTTTTTGTGTAGCCTTGTTAATGGCTATGAATTCTATCTATTGGGGTTAGTTTAGGATTATAGGCTTTCTTCTGGTGTAGTCTGAATATGGCCAGTTAGGTTAGAGGACTGAGGGTCCTCAGGTGATCAAGGATCTTGTTTCTCAGTGATATGTTGATTTTTGTATATAGGTTTTGGATCAATATTTAAAATCTGGTATTAATGGAATATTTTAATTAAAATAAATAAATAAATGCAAAACCAAAATACTATGTACAAAAATATACAACATACGTACAAGATGATGCAAAAATTTAGGATATCATTTTCCTCAATTCCAAACAGGATGAGCATATTTTAAAAGACATAGATCTTAATATGCATTCCAAGCTTTATAGAAATCCTACCAAAATTATATTAGGCCACACAATATAAAAACTCTCATTTTGCTTCTCTCACGCCACCAATTCAATTCAATGATATTAGTCATTCTGTGTTGATAATTTGAATCATTAAACTTGCAAGTGAATACATGATTTACAATTATCTTTGGCTTATTCAATCAGGTGTAAATTTAAAAACATGATTCATCACTCTAAATTAAGTTCTCATTTTCATAAGCATATAATATTTATGTCCAATAGGAGGCCATTTCTAAAAATTTTAAAAACAAGTCATCATTTATGTCTCTAGGCCAATCATATTTATGCAACAATTTGCAAGCATCTAAAATATATATTAAATGAGGATCATTATAATTTTACATCCTAGAATCAATAGTCAATTATTTATGTGTTTGGCTTATTAACTCCAAAGCATCTACCTCTATTTTATTTAATGTAGAAATCCTATTATTGGTGTGAGGAACAATCAACTCAAATTCTTTGTCAATTGCTAATGGCATTTCATCATTAACCATATCAAAATCCAATATACAATTATGCAAATTTTTACCTAGAGTTTGCATGGTTGAACATAAAGGCCGAGTTTATACCTTTTGTGCATTTCCATTTACTAGGGCTTGATGAAGATTTGTAATTTCTACTTTTTCCTCATGATTTCCATCATCATAATCTTGTAGCCCTTCATATTTATAAAACACTTGTTTTTCAAAAATACCAAAATTAGGCACCCAATTAAACATTTGCCCATCCTTTTCAAATCATAAATATTTTCAGTCAAGAGATGAATCAAACAACACATCTCCCTGATCAAATACTTGAGTCATTTTGAATAAAGCAACATTTTTATCATTTGAATGAATACAATTTTATTCCAATTCTTTTCTAACCACCAATGATATTTCTTTATTTAAATCTCCAACACAACCATATGAATTTGTACCAAAATTTTTACTAGTCAAAGATAAAAGAGAAAATTTTATCTCTTCCTCATCCATAAAAAATGAGTCTTAAGAAACATTTATCATCTCTTCCTTTTCAATTTCAACAAGGTGTTCAATAAAATCATCTTCAAAGAGATTGAATTTTGGAACCTTCTCTATTTATGTTGATGGACCGTCATTTTTTGATTATACAAGAATTGTAAAATCTTCATGTGAGGTAGGATATTCAACATACTGCATATCAAGTGAAGTACAAATTTCATCCTTGCAGCCCATCCCTGGTCCTATCCTAGTTCCCCGACACTTTCTTTGCTCTCTTCCTTAGCTAGTTGGTTCTGCAGATGATCTCCTTGGGGTGGGAGATCACTTACCTATTTGTCTTCCCCTTTACATGCATTTTGGTGGTTTTTTTTTTTGTGCCTATGATCTAGGACATCCCTAGGGTTTTCTAGGACATCCTTGGGTTATGTCCCAGTTCCTAGGAAATCCATTTGCCCTTACTCCTTGGCTTGTTGGTACTACAAACAATCTCCTTGGGTGGGAGGTCACTTATTCTTCTATCTACCCCTTTCCATGCCTTATAGTGGGGTTTTCTTTTGGTGCATGTGAACTAGGATGTCCCTGGGGTTTTTTGGGATATCCTTGGGTTTTTATTGGGTCCTATCCTAGGATTCTTGAGTTCCTTTAGGAATAGTTTTCCTTGGATCTTGCTGCTCTCTCCCATTTTCTTGTAGGGTCCTATTTGAAGCTGAGGATAAGAGGTTCTTCTGGTGTAGTGTTTTGTGGTATGGGAGTTTAGATTCATGAATAGCTCTTCATAGTTTATTTTTGTCTTGGTAAGGGATCTCGTGCTTAATCATGTGGTGTTGCTCTTTAGATTTTTGTATGTGGGCTTGATGGTGGGTTCTTAGAATTTTTCGTGTCTTGGGAAATGGTCCTCTGTGCTAATTGCTACTATTTTCCTGTTGGTCATCCTCTTCTAGATACTTGAAGCTATTCATTGGTGGTATTGGAGGATGATTTGGAGTTCTTGCTACTTTTTTTTTCATGAGGGAGGCCCTGCACTTATTGTTGGTAGCTCGTGTTGCATGGCTTCTTTAGTTGAGGTTTACTGGGACCTCCCCACCTCTTTTTCATGGCTTGTGGTTTTACATTGATTATCTCTCTATCTCCTTTGACTTCTAAGTAGTTATCCTTATGATATTGAGACTTATTGGCTAGGTGTTGTGGATTCCCTAGATTTTTGTTGGTTTTTGGACTATCCCGTTGCATCCTTGTTGTTGCTTCCCGGTCTGCATCCTTCTCCTACATCCCATGATGTCCTTGACAGGAATTATTTTTTCAAATTCCAATTTTTTGCATTTCCTGGTTTAATCTTGAATTTAAATTTTAAATTTTAGTGGAGGGCAAGATGGTCCTGTTTGAATTGTTCCATCCTTTAGGTGGGATTTTTTTGTTTAATTTTCCCATTTTAAGTGCTTTTGTATCTCATGTTTTATTTTTCAAGTAACTCTGGATAGGTCAACCTTGTATTCTTTTTTATTTGCACGTGTTGTTTGGTCAGGATAGCCTTGTTTCAATTTTAATTTTTCTCATGAGTTATGTTATGCGTAGCCATTTTTGGGCAGGTTGGCCCTTTCTTATTTTCCCTATGTGTGTTGGTCCCACTTGTTGTGTGGGAAGGTTTTAGGATTTATGTAGTTTGAATCCTTCAGGGAAGGATTTTCTATTGTATCCTTAAGGTTTTTCAATGATCTCTACTATTGTTGTAATCAGGTTTTGGGTCCCTTGATAAAAACCTAATTAATTTTAAATTTAATTGATCAAAAAATATAAATTTCATTAGTAGGATTGTGAGAAACCAATGATTCACCATACATACCCAAATCATTATAATAATTGTCATCTAAACCCATGGGATGAAACTCTATTGCATATTCCTAAAAAATTTCAAATTCTTCAAGAAACTCTTCTTCAAATTCACCTTCAACCATTTTTCATGGCTCAAGGGTTTCTAAGGTGGAATCAATTCTTGTATTCATATTTGCATGATCATTGCAATCCTCATTTGGAACCAATATTTGTAACTTGTCTTATGATGGCTCATTGATTTCTAAAGGTGGATCAATCCTTGCATTTTTCTTTCTATGATTTTCCCAATCCTCCTTAGTGAATAATGACTCTAAAACTTTTATTTCTAAAGGTTCATACATTTCCAAAATTGAGCCAATATCTACATTTTGATGGTATTGTTTACCACACTTCTCATTGGTGGATATTGACCTTGATAATTACACCTTATTTTGGATTATGTCTAAAGTATTTTTAACATATGAATAATAAATTATATTGTGTTGATTGCTTATATTAGACATCATTTAATTCTAGGGTGCATTGAATGATTGGCATTGGTTGGAATCCATAACTCCTGAAGAATAGTTTATCATGGGAGAAGGTTGTGCATTAACCTAACTCATGGGTGGTATCTGATTTTGATCCTTAGTATTAAGTAATTATAATCGAATCACATCAACCCCTTTCAAAATCCACTATCGTTCTACGGTTATTATATTCATGTATGCTCTAGAAAATAATAGAATTTTAAGACGTCTCCTTAGGAATGTAGAAGTAAAAGGGTCTAAGGCTTCCAAATATATTTGGATGGATTCTTATGAAATGGTATAATATGTCTCTATTTTGGTATAAAATATATGGAATCTATCATTAAATTGACTCATGGATTCATTAGGTTCTTTACATATAGAGGTAAACTGATTTGCTATCATATCCGTATCGACCAACTTTCTAAAATGTTCAAGAAATGTTGCTTCTAGTTGATCCCAAGAAGTGATATATTTTTCAGGTAAATTAATAAAGAAATCATAAGAAAACTCATCTAATGTGTATTTTAACATCCTACAAATAACATCTTCATGCATAATTTATAAATGAACCATAGTGATTTTGTATGCTTGAATATGTTCCCCAGTCGTACTTATTCCATCATGCTTATAATGTGGTAAATAATTTTTTGCCACTGAACTAGTTTCAATATGCAAAGCTATGTATGAAAAAATTCACAAAATTTGAATCATTAACCAAATTTCCAAATTTATAGAAAATAAACACTAATGCAACATGTTGAGCAAGGTGCAACAACAGTATTGTCATTGTTGTCAACACAGTCAGATAGATCTGTTGATGCAGTGGACAGGAAGTTCAAAAGCTATTCAGATGCAGAAGACAGGAGTTCAAAGGTTATTCAGAGTATGTACAGTGATTTTCCAAGAAGACCGAAGTGGCCCATATGCAAAAGATCAAAGAAAAAGACAAGTAAGAAAAGTGTCGCGATATCGCGACATATACAGCAGGCAAGAAAAACTATCGCGATTTCGTGACATGTTGGAAGAGAGAGAAAAAGCAAGAAAAACTGTCACGATTTCATGACATGTTGGAAGAGAGAGAAAAAGCAGGAAAAACTATCATGATTTCGTGACATGTTGGAAGAGAGAGAAAAAGCAGGAAAAACTATCGCGATTTCGTGACATGTTGGAAGAGAAAAAGGCAAGTGGAAAAACTGTCACGATTTCGTGACATGTTGGAAGAGAGAGAGAAAGCAGGAAAAACTATCACGATTTCATGACATGTTGGAAGAGAAAAAGGCAAGTGGAAAAAGTGTCATGATTTCGTGACATGTTGGAAGAGAGAGAAAGTAGGAAAAGTGTCACGATTTCGTGACAAGTTCGAAGAAAGAGAACAAGTAAGAAAAGTGTCACGATTTCGTGACATGTCGCATTTTCACGACTAAAATAGGAGAGAGAAAGTAAGTTGGAAAAGTGTCACGATTTCGTGACATGTCGCATTTTCACGACTAAAATAGGAGAGAGAAAGTAAGTTGGAAAAGTGTCACGATTTCGTGACATGTCGCATTTTCGCGACTAAAATAGGAGAGAGAAAATGCAAGGAGAAAAAGTGTCACGATATCGTGACATGTTGCATTTTCACGGCCAGAAGAGAAGAGAAAATGCAAGGAGAAAAAGTGTCGCGATATCGTGACATGTTATTTTTGTGGGCCAAAACTAAGAGAAAATGCAAGGAGAAAAAGTGTCACGATATCGCGACATTTGTATTTTTGGGGGCCAAAGCTAAGAGAAAGAGCAAGGAGAAAAAGTGTCACGATATCGCGACATGTATTTTCGGGGCCGAAGCAAAGAGAAAGCGTAAGGAGAAAAAGTGTCATGATATCGCGACATGTAGCATTTTCGCGGTCCGATGCAAAGAGAAAGAGAGAAAGAAAAAGTGTCACGATATCGTGACATGTTGTATTTTCGGGGGCCAAAGCAAGGAGAAAGAGAGAAAGAAAAAGTGTCACGATATCGTGACATGTTGTATTTTCATGGTTGAGTTGAAGCCGACGAAGTCCGATGACAGCCGACTAAAATTAGGGTTTACAGTTGTTATGAAAGCCGACTAAGATTAGGGTTTACAACCGACTAAGATTAGGGTTTTCATCATGAAAATATTGTTATAAAAGGAGGGTTATTTGGAGAATTGAGGAGTGTGAAATGTGTGAGCAATACGGTCATTGTGCATAGAGAGCAAGTCATGTCGAATCGTGCTAAGTGCAAAATTTACAAAGAGAGCAGAGTGCGCAAAAGGGAGAAGATGATCATGAAGTTCGATTGTAACGAAGCAGAGTGTGCGAAGTGATTACTAGAAAGCAGAGTGCATAGAGAATGCAAAGGTGAAGAAGACCAGTCAGGGTCTTGCAAAAGCAAAGGTATCTTACTATCAAACTTATAGATTCAGAATTGAAGTCCAAGTTGGTGCTTGGCATCAGGGGTTGGTGCTCCTTCTAGTTGGTGCTGGTAAATTGATTGTAAAGTTGGTGCTTTGCAAAGGCTGGATTTGGATGGTAGTCCAAGCAGTCAATTTTTGAGGAGTAGCCACATTGGTGAACCTCATTAAATCTTGTGTTGTGTGATGCTCTATTGTTATACTTGTTATATCTAGTAATTAGTTTTAATTGTTATGGTATTAAGAGCTATAAATTCAAGTTTAAAGAGCTACACTGATTCACCCCCCCTCTCAGTGTCATTGTAAGACTAACAATTGGTATCAGAGCTAAGTTCTTGTACAAGCTTAACCAGCTAGGGTGATCTTGGAAGTAACACAATGGCAGGTGGTGAAGGCTTCTCATCAAACAAAGCACCATTGTTTGATGGATCTAATTACGCATTCTGGAGAATCAGGATGCAGACATATCTCTATGCTTTGGGATACGACATCTGGGATTCAGTAGTTAGTGGATACACAATACCCATCACTCCTCCAAAAGAGGCTGATGAAAAGAAACTGTTTGAAAATAACTCAAAAGCAAAGAATGCTCTCATGTGCGGATTAGTAGACAGTGAACTAGTAAAGATCATGAGCTGTAAAATGGCAAAAGAAATATGGGACAAACTGAGGAGTATTCATGAAGGAGATGATAAGATCAAGGAGGCCAAGTTACAGATACATCGAGCTCAGTTCGAAGCATTAAAGATGAATGACGATGAAAACATTGAGGCATATATGTTGAGAGTTAATGGAATCATTAATGCGATCAGAGGACTCGATGAGGATATTGAAGACTCTATCATCGTGAAAAAGGTATTAAGATCTCTTCCTCAAAGGTTTGATTCTAAAGTCTCGGCGATAGAAGAAGCTAAAAATCTAAATTATTTTAGTATAGATGAGATGTATGGTTCTTTGACTGCATATGAGATGAGGATAGGAAGATCTAAACCCACAGACAGAGAAGCGGCTTTTAAAGCCCTTAAAAATAAAAATGCAAAACAAGAGTCCGAGGAAGAAGAGACATCAGATGAAATGGAAGCAAACTTTGTTAAAAAACTAAAAAGGGGAAAAGGAAAATATAGAGGAAAGCTACCGTTTAAATGTTTCAACTATGGAGGCATTGGGCATTTTGTGACTAAATGTCCACTTAATAAGAAGAACAAAAATGATGAAGGATCGCACCAAGAAAGAAGTGACTGGAAGAAGAAAATGAATTTCAGAAAAGGCAACTTCAAGAAGAAAAGTTTCATCTCCAGGAATGCCAGTTCATCAGAAGACAACTCCGGTGAGGATTCTGAAGAGGAAACAGGTGAAGCTCTTTTCATGGCATTTGAAGAAGAAAAGGAAGAAGGAGTGAACTCTGAAGTATGTGGTGAAAACCATGAGGCTGAAGTAGATCTAGAAGGTGAGTTGATCTCTGCACTTGAAGAGTGGAAAATAGAGAGGAAAAAGAATAAGAAAATTTCAAAAAAGCTTGAGGATGCAAACGAAATCATAACCAGTCTGAAAGTACAGACAGAAGAATACAAGAAAATATCTGAAGATCTTGAAGTACAAATTACCATGAAAATAGATTATTGCTGCAAACTAGAAGAAGAGAATGTTGGTTTACGGATGCAGATAGAAGAGATGAATCACAAAATTAGTTGCTATCACAAACGCGAAGAAAGTTCTATGAAGCTGGATAAGATTATAAATGACCAAAGGCCTACAGGCATCAAATTTGAGTCCGGGTTTCATCGAAGGAGAATCATCAAATGGATCAAAGGCCAGAAATGTAGAATCCATAAAGAATGAAAATAAGAAACAGGTTGATCAAGGAAAAACGTCTCATGCAAAAGAAAGCAATAATGCCAGGCACGAAAGGAGAATTGACAATGATGGATTCACCAATGTCACACATCAAAGAAGAAGAAGACCTATGGCTCCTACGGCAACATGGCAAAGACCATCCCCCAGGTTCAATTATCCCTTTTATGGTTTTTGTTTTAAATGCAATGGCTATGGACATAAAATCTCAGACTGCAAATATAATGTAAGACCAAGGAATTTCACCAGTAGAAATGCTTTTTCTCCTTTGATGAATTATACAGTAGAATGTTATAACTGTCATAATTTTGGGCACATTGCAAGAAACTGTAGAAGTACATTTGCATCAAATCAGTTTCAGGGAAGAAAATTTCAACCAAATAGGATGAGACAAAATAGAAAACTTCTCGAAAAACATG
The DNA here is from genome assembly GCA_028583015.1 of Wollemia nobilis. NCBI lineage: Eukaryota > Viridiplantae > Streptophyta > Pinopsida > Araucariales > Araucariaceae > Wollemia > Wollemia nobilis. The sequence continues at coordinate 2,708,674 of JAQPPZ010002362.1, forward strand.
CACAAGCTATTGATAAGGGAAAGGCAAAACAAGAGCCCAAAACTACTATCAAAATGGAGTGGAAAGAAAAAGAGTGACTTAAGGAAGAAAAGGAATCCTTAATCGTACAAACAACATTTAAAGCACAGAATAAATATGTACCATGGATACTTGATAGTGGATGCTCCAGTCATATGACAGGTGACAAACAAAAATTTGAGAAGTTACAGAAATATGAAGGTGGTTCAATAAAGTTTGGAAATAATGATGGAGCTAAGATAGTTGGCAAAGGTTCAGTTAAATTTAGTGAAGGAAAGATTAAGTCGGGAAGAAGTCTTGTTTGTAGATGGTTTGAAACATAACTTGTTGAGCGTAAGTCAGATTTGTGATAAAGGTCATGAAGTAGTTTTTAAGAAGCAGGGTTGTGAAGTCAGAAAAACAAACAGTGGAAAATTGATAGCAACTAGATCAAGGACATCTGGCAACCTGTACATGCTCTCGGAGACTTCAAAAGGAGCTTGTTTTATTGGACAGGAAGAAGAAAATTGGTTGTGGCACAAGAGACTCGGTCATATCAGTTTTGATAATCTAGTAAAAATCAACTCAAAAAGGGCAGTGAGAGATATTCCCACCATCAACAAAACCTGCAAACAACATTTGTGCTTCATGCCAAAAGGGGAAGCAAACTAGAGTCACATTCAAAACAAAAGAGTACTACACAAGCAAACCTTTGGAACTAATACACACTGATTTATGTGGACCCATGAGAACACAAAGCATAAATGGTGACAAATATTTTATGTTGTGCATTGATGACTATTCCAGAATGACATGGATATTTTTCTTGAAGCATAAATCAGAAGCTCTTAACATGTTCAAGATTTTCAAAAACCATGTTGAGAATGAAACAGGAAAGAGGATCAAATGTTTAAGATCAGACAGAGGAGGAGAATTCATTTCAGAGGAGTTTACGAGTACTATGAAAAATACGGTATTAGGAGACAGTTTTCAGCGACCGGGACACCTCAGCGAGAATGGAGTGGTAGAAAGAAAGAACAGGACAGTGCAGGAAATGGCACGGACTATGTTGGCTGAAAGCAGAGTAGCAGAATAGATTTTGGAAAGAAGCGGTCCATACTGCGGTGTATATCCAAAATAGGTACATGCTGAGAACACATGAAAGCAAAACTCCTTATGAGTTGTGGTTCGGTAAAAGGGCAACAACAAAATACCTCAAAATTTTTGGCGAGCAAGTGCTACATCAAAAGAACTGAAGATAATCTTGGTAAGTTTGAAGATAGAGCGGATGAAGGTATTTTTGTTGGTTATTCATCAAAAAGCAAAGCTTACAAATGCTACAACAAGAGGCTAAAGAAAATTGTGGACGAGTGTCGATGTTAAATTTGATGAAGGTAGAGAACGAGTAATTAGCTATGAAATGAACTACCCAATTTATGAAGAGGTTATTGAAGGAGATGAGGAAAATGAAATGGAAAAGATACAAAAAATTGACTCAGATGATTTAAGTTGTGATTCAGAAGTGGAAGAAAATAAGAAATTCAAAATAGGCAGTTGGCAGAAAAATCATCCTAGAGAGCAAATAATTGGAGACCCCAAAGTTGGTGTTCAGACAAGAAGAAGAGTAGTAAGTAACTACTCTCTATTATCCAACATTGAGCCCAAAAATGTTGTTGACGCAAGTAAAGATGAAAGTTGGATGAAGGCAATAAATGAAGAATTAGATCAGATCGAGAAAAACGAAACTTGGGAGTTAGTACCTAGACCTGCAAATAAAAATATAATCGGGACTAAATGGATTTTTTGAAACAAATTGAATGAAGACGGACAGGTAGTCAGAAATAAAGCAAGATTGGTATGTAAGGGTTATGCACAAGTTGAAGGCATTGACTTTGAGGAAACTTTTGCACCAGTAGCTAGACTAGAGGCAATTAGAATGTTTCTGGCTTTAGCAGTCTACAAGAATTTCAAAGTTTATCAAATGGATGTGAAATCAGCGTTTTTGAATGGGAAACTTGAAGAAGAGGTTTATATTGAGCAACCAGATGGTTTCGAACTTGGTGATGATCCCAACTTGGTTTGCAAGTTGAAGAAAGCATTATATGGCTTAAAACAGGCACCCCGAGCATGGTATGCAAGGCTAGACAACTATCTCACTCAACAAGGGTTTAAGAAAGGTATGGTGGATAGTAATTTGTATATCAAAACAGAAAATGGGCATCTTATTGTTCTTGTTGTATACGTAGATGATATCATATTTGGCAGCGACAAAGATGAGTCATGTAAAGATTTAGCAAATAAGATGCAGAAAGAATTTGAAATGTCAATGATTGGTGAACTTTCGTATTTCCTCGGGTTGCAAGTTAATCAAAATAAGAAGGGCATATTTATTTCTCAAGTTAAATATGTGAAAGAGATGTTAAAAAAGTTCACAATGGAGGATTGTAAGCCAGTTAGCACTCCCATGATGACAGGTTGCAAGTTGAGCAAGGATGACAAATCTCCACCTGTTGATCAAACCATGTACAGATCTATGATTGGGAGTTTACTGTACCTGACGACTACCAGACCAGATATTTTGCAGGTAGTATGCATGGTAGCACGATTTCAGGCTAATCCCAAGGAGACTCATGTGACAGCAGTGAAGAGGATTCTTCGGTACCTCAAGGGTACTATGGAGTATGGGTTATGGTATCCGAAAGGTAAGGACTTCACCCTTATTGTGTATTCAGATGCAGATTGGGCAGGATGTGTAGATGACAGAAAGAGTACCAGTGGAGGTGCATTCTATCTTGGAGACAGGTTGGTCGCGTGGCACAGTAAGAAACAAGAGTCGGTTTCTTTATCGACAATAGAGGCAGAATATATTGCAGTGACAACATGTTGTACGTAGGTATTGTGGATGAAACAAACCCTGAAAGATCTTGGTATTAGCTTCAGTGAGCCAATATCAGTTAAGTGTGATAACACCGAGTGCCATTAACATCTCCAAGAATCCGGTTATGCATTCACGCACAAAACACATTGCTATCAGGTATCACTTTTTGAAGGAGAAAGTTGCGGAAGGTGAGGTTAAGTTGGATTTTGTTCCAACTACAGAGCAAGTAGCGAGATATCTTCACAAAACCATTGCCCAAGGAAGTTTTTGAGTACCTTCGCAATAAATTGGGAGTGGTCACACTTCCCAAGAATTGACTAGCTACGGGGATCACATTCTCAGGGGGAGCATTTAAGTATTTGATTATCTTTTTGCTCATGTTCATGATTTTTGCTAAGTGTAATAAATTTTGCCTGAGAATGTTGTGCATGGACTCAGGGGAGTCTGCGGTAGCCCTTTGGTATTATTGTCAAAGGGGGAGAAGAGTTACAGGAAATTGCACATGTGTTGCCAACAATTCCAAAGGGGAGATTGTTGAGCAAGGTGCAGCAACAGTATTGTCATTGTTGTCAACACAGTCAGATAGATCTGTTGATGCAGTGGACAGGAAGTTCAAAAGCTATTCAGATGTAGAAGACAGGAGTTCAAAGGTTATTCGAGTATGTACAGTGATTTTCCAAGAAGACCGAAGTGGCCCATATGCAAAAGATCAAAGAAAAAGACAAGGAAGAAAAGTGTCGCGATATCGCGACATATACAGAGCAAGAAAAAGCTATCACGATTTCCTGACATGTTGGAAGAGAGAAAAAGAGAAAAACTGTCACGATTTCGTGACATGTTGGAAGAGAGAAAAAGGGAAAAACTATCACGATTTCGATGACATGTTGGAAGAGAGAAAAAGAGGAAAACTGTCACGATTTCGTGACATGTTGGAAGAGAAAAAGGCAAGTGGAAAAAGTGTCACGATTTCATGACATGTTGGAAGAGAGAAAAAGCAGGAAAAATTGTCATGATTTCATGACATGTTGGAAGAGAAAAAGGCAAGTGGAAAAACTGTCATGATTTCGTGACATGTTGGAAGAAAGAGAAAGAGGAAAAAGTGTCATGATTTCATGACAAGTTCGAAGAAAGAGAACAAGTAAGAAAAGTGTCACGATTTCGATGACATTTTTAGAGAGAAAGTAAGTAGAAAAGTGTCACGATTTGACATGTCGCATTTACTAAAATAGAGAGAGAAAGTAAGTTGGAAAAGTGTCACGATTTCATGACATGTCGCATTTTTGCGACTAAAATAGGAGAGAGAAAGTAAGTTGGAAAAGTGTCGCGATATCACGACATGTTGCATGACCAAAGAGAAGAGAAAATGCAAGGAGAAAAAGTGTCGCGATATCGTGACATGTTGCATTTTCACGGCCAGAAGAGAAGAGAAAATGCAAGGAGAAAAAGTGTCACGATATCGCGACATTGTCATTTCACGGGCCAAAGCTAAGAGAAAGAGCAAGGAGAAAAAGTGTCATGATATCGTGACATGTATTTTGGCCAAAGCTAAGAGAAAGAGCAAGGAGAAAAAGTGTCGCGATATCGCGACATGTTGTATTTTCCGGGCGAAGCTAAGAGAAAAAGCAAGGAGAAAAAGTGTCACGATATCATGACATGTATTTTCGGGGCCGAAGCAAAGAGAAAGCGTAAGGAGAAAAAGTGTCACGATATCGCGACATGTAGCATTTTCGCGGTCCGATGCAAAGAGAAAGAGAGAAAGAAAAAGTGTCGCGATATCGCGACATGTATTTTCGAGGGCCAAAGCAAGGAGAAAGAGAGAGAAAGAAAAAGTGTCACGATATCGCGACATGTATTTTCACGGTTGAGTTGAAGCCGACGAAGTCCGATGACAACCGACTAAAATTAGGGTTTACAATTGTTATGAAAGCCGACTAAGATTAGGGTTTACAGCCGACTAAGATTAGGGTTTTCATCATGAAAATGTTGTTATAAAAGGAGGGTTGTTTGGAGAATTGAGGAGTGTGAAATGTGTGAGCAATACGGTCATTGTGCATAGAGAGCAAGTCGTGTCGAATCGTGCTAAGTGCAAAATTTGCAAAGAGAGTAGAGTGCGCAAAAGGGAGAAGACGATCATGAAGTTCGACTATAACGAAGCAGAGTGTGCGAAGTGATTGCACAGAGAAAGTAGAGTGCGAGAGAACGCAAAGGTGAAGAAGACCAGTCAGGGTCTTGCAAAAGCAAAGGTATCTTACTGTCAAACTTATAGATTCAGAATTGAAGTCCAAGTTGGTGCTTGGCATCAGGGGTTGGTGCTCCTTCTAGTGGGTGCTGGTAAATTGATTGTAAAGTTGGTGCTTTGCAAAGGCTGGATTTGGATGGTAGTCCAAGCAGTCAATTTTTGAGGAGTAGCCACATTGGTGAACCTCGTTAAATCTTGTGTTGTGTGATGCTCTTTTGTTATACTTGTTGTATCTAGTAATTAGTTTTAATTGCTGCGGTATTAAGAGCTGTAAATTCAAGTTTAAAGAGCTACACTGATTCACCCCCCTCTCAGTGTCATTGTAAGACTAACACAACATAAACCGAAAAACTTCAATTATTTTTTTTAACAACAAATCAAATATTTTATCTTTCAGGCCCTCCTAGTGTCAATTCTATTGAGTGATAATTTTCCTAGTTGCAAAAATACATTTACAATTAGGATTTCGATTGAAAAACCCTCTCTTGCAATGAAAATAGTTAGTTTCTCCAAGGTTCCGTATTTTAATGTGCTTGAAAAGTGTGAAAATCGTGTTGAAACAACTTCAAGGAGCACACAACCATTAACAAGGGGCCTATGATTTCAATATTTGATTTACAAAATTTAACATGATGTTAAAAATATTTGTTCTCCAAATGTGAGGTTAATAATTAAATATTTCCAAAAATCAACTTTATAAAGTGTAAATATTTAATTATAACCTTAGAAAATAATTTTAATTAAATTATGTCCAAATACTTTAGTTTTAAAATTTAATAAAAATTATTTGAACAATTTAATTAAAATGCTAATGTTTATTTCCAACTATGAAATATCATGAATTTAAGAACATGAAATAAACATTTTTCCTAATGATAAAATTTTGAACTTTATATTAGCCATTAGGGTTTTGATTCCAATGAAATTAAAAGTTAAATAATGATAAAATATTTAGAGCTAGAAAAATAAAATAAAAATGAAACAATTGAATGCAGGTTATAGAACAAAAACATAAACTTTCTTAGAATTAAACCTAACCTAGATCAACCAGTATTAACCCAATCCAATCTAGATTAAGTGCTACCTTTTGAGGAAAAATAATTAAAATGTATTAAATCATTAAATCTATGAAACATCATCAACATGCATGTCTCAATATAATGAAAATAAATACATTTATTAAAATCTTACAATACACCCTTCCAAAAATTTTGTGTTCAAGAGTGAAGTCCTCTATGTAACCTAGGAGGAAATATTTTGGCTATTATTTGGCTATTCCTTCTTCAATATATCCTTCCAAAATCATCTGACCCTTTCTCCCTCTAAATGTATGATTATTTATAATACTTAGAACTTTCTATTTTCATTTGTTCGTTTTGTTACTCTATTGTCTAACAGTTTATAAAATAGGTTTTAAAACTATTTGCCTCCATTACATATTTATCTTCAATTCAATATAATATCATATGGGGTATTATTAATAATGCATTATATTTTCACTATTAATCTCTCAAACTTATGTGAAATAGTAACAACATGACCAGTTAGACTATATTTTTTATTTTGTATAAATTCGTCTTCTTCCATAATATCAGTGGATGCATATACAATTTATATCCCTAAGGATCAAGTGCATGCCACTGGATGTAGCCACCAACAAGTTGACATCTATCTTTCTTCCCTTCATTCATTTTATCCAAGTGGGGTGAAGTCACAACATGAAAATAAATCCAATCCTCCGAAAACCAAGCAACTGCCTCTACACCAAAATTCATAACTATATATTGATTGGTACCATGATTTAGATACACATCAAGGTGCATAGTGATATACATAAGGTACCCTTGCAAAACACTATAAAACCACATCCTCTGGAAATCCTGGTAAAAATATCATAATATTTACTTTATAGCACTTTATCCAATTTATCGGCTAATACATTCACCGTTTGACTATATATCCATGGCTTCCGCTACTATGATGTCTCCATGACCATTGAGCTACCAGAATTCCACCATCGAATTCACCATTGTTGTGGTCGACTTTTGACTGTGGTAGTGTATTAGGTCTGTTGGCTATTATGCAGCTAAAAATTTGGATCATTTCTTGGTTTTGTATTATTTTTTGCCTTACAGGATGTTCTTATATTTTCTCCTATTTCCATAGAATGTATTGTTATAACTGAATCATTTTTGTGTCATCACATTTTTGACAAAACAAATTTGATCCTCTTATATTGTTGAAAGTGGTGATCCATTACTATTATAGCATTCACATCTTCATTATGCTTGTGTTCATGAAATAATGGAGGATATTATCCTTTTATTACCCATGTGCATCCATCACTTCGAGACTTCTATTTATGCCCCAAATAAATTATATTATTTAACACTAAAGTCTACTACGATGAAGAATACAAACAGTGCACAATGAGAGTTTAGCTACCTTCATTCAAACCTTGATTTTCTCCCAAAATCAAGTGACCATCCACACTTCATCACTTTACACACTTCTCTTTTGTCCCACATGTATTGGAGAAAGTACAATACACACTTTATAATTGTCCACTCGCTTATATTATTTCAATTCATCCAAGCCACTAGCTGGCTCTTCAATATACGCCACTTTAATTTCCTCGAGAACCATGCCAGGCAACTTTGACCATTGAGCTACTTTGACCACCTTCAAAACAATGTTGTTTACCTCAAAACCTGTAAAAACATAAAATAAATAATTTATTAAATATTTTCAAAAATTAAATTAATTTTACTTTAAATTTTTAAAAAATTTACATATTTTTTAGATATTTTAATAAAAATAATTTAAAACATTTAAAATAAACAACATTTTAAACTTAAAATTATAAATAAACAAAATAAACATTACTATTTAAAATCAACAAAACATAAACAATTAAAACAACATAAGAATTAAACCTCATCAATCATCTATTCATGCAAACCAACAACCTCATTTCATAATTTCAAAAAAATTCAAGTGGGTCCTCAATTTTAGGGTAAGTTGTGCAATGACAACAAAAAATAACAACTTTGTTGGGAAATGCTCCTGAGTATTTTGAACTAAGAACTCAATCTGAACAAATAAACCCCAAAAATTATATAAATAAACATTAATAATATCCAAATAATGCGAGGTAGACAATTTCAAAATGGAATAGCTGAAACATTTGCCTCTACTCAGTGTGTGAGCTATGATTCATTTTGTATTTTTGAAAAAATTCATATTCCATTATTAGTTTTGCAATTAGGCTATAAATTGTTTCACTTGTAATAATGCACCTCTACATTACTCCACTACTAGTTGAGCATCCATAGTTATGGTGGAGATAACCTTTCTCTCTTCAAGACCTTGCTCTACTACCAACTAGGCATCTATATCCCCGGTAGAAGTTATCTTAATCACCCAAGTATTAGATGAATTTTGCATTTGCTTCTTTTATTTTATTTATGACTAGACATAGCTCCATTACTAGTCATGAGTCTATAGCCCCGATGAATATTATCTAAACTATTGTGACTTATTTAACATTACTTTCCATTGTCTTTACTTTGCTTTTGTATCAAGCTTTATGTTGCTTTACAAAATTCACTTAACACCTGGATTAGAGGTCAAGTAAGGCTAAAGATAGTGTATATTGGATTTTCGTCTTATTCAGCAAAACTAAATAACTTTATCCTTCAAAATTTTAAAGAATACCCTTTTTAATGTGATGCAATACATGTGGAACTTTTGAAAAATGGTTTCATTATTTCAAATTTTTACTATCTTAATCCACATTCATAAGGATAAATATTAAACAATATTACTTTATTTTCTTCAAGTTTTATCTACTTTTCAAATTAGTCAATTTATCCTACATAACATAGGAACAAGAACCATCAAACCAACCAAGAGTTTATTGCAATTAAAAAACATGACTCAAACAAAGGAAAAAAATCAATTTTTTTTACAAAAGTTAAGCAACAAAATAGGAACATGAACTAAAATTCAAAATTTGGCCAAAGCTAACTTTATTGCAAACCAAAACTGAAAATACATCCAAAATTTCACCAAATCTATGAAGAACATACGAAAAAAATAATAACTAACCAGAACACAAAACAATGAGTCATATACAAGCAAAAATCCGCAAAACCAAAATACTATGTACAAAAATATACAATATATGTACAATATGATGCCAAAATTTAGGCTATCATTTTCCTAGATCCCAAACATGATGAGCACATTTTAAAAGGCATACATCTTGACATGCATGCCAAGCTTTACATAAATCCAACCAAAGTAAGATTAGTAGGCCATACAATACAAAAACTCTCATTTTGCTTCTCTCACCCCACCAATTCAATTCAATGATATTAGCCATTTCGTGTAGATAATTTGATTCATTAAAATTGAAAGTGAATACATGATTTGCGATTATATTTTTCTTATTCAATCAAGTGTAAATTTCAAAACCTAATTCATCACTCTGAATTAAGTTCTCATTTTCACAAGCATATAAAATGTATGTCCAATAGGAGGCCATTTCTAAAAAATTAAAAATAAATCATTATTTATGTCTCTAGGCCAATCATACTTATGCAACAATTTGCATGCATCTAAAATATCTATTAAATGAGGATCATTATAAGTTTACATCCTAGAATCAATAGTCAATTATTTATGGACCTGATTTATTAACTCCAAAGTATCTAACTTTATTTTGTTTAATGTAGCAATCCTATTACTGGTGTAAGGAACAATCAACTCAAATTATTTATCAACTGCTAATGGCATTTCATCATTAACCATATTAGAATCCAACATACAATTATGCAAACTTTTACCTGGAGTTCACATATTTGAACATAAAGGTTGAGTTTCTACATTTTGTGCATTTCCATTTACTAGGTCTTGATGAGGATTTGTAATTTCTTCTTTTTCCTCATGATTTCCATCATCATAATCTTGTTGCAAGTGTGAATGGGGTTTCTATCAAAAGGCCTAGAAAAAACTAGCTATTCTAGCCTAAGTGTGAACACCCACTCAAATGGTCGGCAAATTTTTTTTTGGTTTATATTTTTCCCTAGCCCCTCTAAATATCTTTTCCCTCGATTCCCTATTCTCCCTCGCCTAACCCCTATATACCCTCACCTACCTTCCTAACTACCCTTATACCTCCTCGACACCTCTCACCTCCACCTCCTCCCTTATCTCCTTTATCCTCTCTTATCTCCTTTATCCTCCCTTATCCCTCCTTGCCGTCCTTTCTCCTCCCTAATCCTTTATTCCCTATAAATACCATGAGCTACTGCAATTTTTTATGTTATTAATTAAATATTATTTTTATATTATAGCCCGAATTGGCTCACTGGTATCAGATTCGGGCGTGCTTTTCGAGGCACAGGCACGGAGGGCACGAGAGCCGAGGCCAGGGGCATGGATCCCGAGGTAGGTCCTGGTTGAAGTGGCAGTTGGGCATGAATCCCGAGGTGACATGCAGTTCGAGGCGACACACAGTTCGAGGTAGGTGCTGGCTGAGCTGATAGTTGGGCATGAAGTTCGAGGCTGAGGTGCGAGCAGACTGATACGTGGTAGACTGAGGGAGCAACGATTACAGGTGACATGGCCGCCAGCAGGGTGACACGTGGTGAATGGTGATGAGCAGACGAGCTGACATGGGCACGTAGTACGAGACTGAGCATGGCGTATGAGTTGGCAAATGCGTTGAGGTGTCCATGTGCAGTTGGTTGTTGGAGTGCTGAGGCAAAATTTTGGACGGGGAACGATTGCCCAAGGGCAATCAAATCATAACGCGTGCATTTACGTTATTATAACCTCCCACAATCCTTATCCCAACAGATGTGGGATAAATCATTTTTTTTTTTTAAAAAACTGGTTGCATGACACCTTTAATACTAATACGTTTGCCTTTCATATCGCGTCGGTGGGCGTAGCTTGCTTGGCGAAGACGCTCGAGTAGTGGACAGGAGGTCTCGGGTTCAAAACCCGATGGTGGCAAGGGAGATATATTTTTTTTTTTCTTTGCGTCGGACGTCAGAAGATAACGGGTACGAGGTGTGCCTTGTTGATATCCAAAGGAGTTGCGGGCGCATTGGTAGATAGTCTCCGTTGAGGCGTCGGAGGTCACGAGTTCGAACTCGCGAGGCGGTTATAAAAGGTTCTTTTTTTATTTTTGAAGTTAAGTTTATTAAAATTTAATTAAAGTATTTATAGTTTATTTAATAATTACTATTAAATTGCTTTTATTTTAATTATTTTGTTTTTTGTTAAAAGAAAAAGCAATTTTGTTTTAATTATTAAATTTACTAATAAAATACTTTAATAATTTTTTGAGAACTTTTAAAAAAAGGGCTTTGAACCTTAGAGGCAAGCATTGTAAAAAAAAAAAAAGTGACGGGAAGCCTTCTGGAGCGCCCGTTTATCACTTACTGCCCCTTGGAACCCCGTTCAAGGCTAAAAATTTTGTGTAATAGCCTCAACGATTGTAAAAGAGCAAAAATTGTAACCTCAGAAGCTCTAACAATTTTTTTCTTTTTGCCTTGATGAGTAGATGATCAGATCTACCGGATGTTACCATGCTTTGTGCTCTCTACTGTGGAGAGAGACTGCCGAATCATTTGATGAACGAGTTCGGAGAAATGGATTGCACATTGTGTTCAGTCAGTTACAAAATGTTGTTATAGCCCACCAAAGGAATCCGGATTCTGGTTACGAGGCTGACTCAGAAGACAATATTTTTGGACAACGAGTGGAGGAGTCCGATACAATTGAAGCCGCACCTGTAGATCAAGCCAGTGATAGCTACTCTCCAGCTGAGCCGGAGCAACAATCCAGTGAAAGTTATACCCCACGCTCTCCAGAGCCTGAGCCAGCAGAGGCTGAGCCAGCACAGGCCGAGCCAATGGTAGCTCCTAAAATAGTTGTCATCAGTGACGACGAGGATTCCATTGCAGACAATTTTGGACCTCCAGTACTGGACAATCCACAAGAAGAAGAAGAAATCAGTGAGAGAGTTAAGAAATATAGATTTGATTTGAACTTGTAATTGCTTTGTACTTCCTATTTTTAGTCAAATCAAAGTTTGCTTTCAAGTAGTAGAAATGGCTTCAAATTCAAATCTTCCAATTCCAAAATTCAATGGTAGTGATTATGAATACTGGTCAATAAATATGAAAACCTTGTTGATAGGTAAAGGTTTGTGGGATGTAGTTGAAGAGGGTTACACAGAACCCTCTCCTACTGACTGGACTGCTTTAAGTGTTGCTGATAGAAAAGCTAGGAAAGAAGCACAGAAAAATAATTCCTCTGCCCTGTATCATTTGCAAGCAGCCCTAGATAAAAGCATCTTTCCTAGAATAGCATCCTGTGTAACAGCTCAAGATGCTTGGAATGCTTTAAAGGAAAGTTTTCAAGGGAGTGATCAAGTGAAGCAGGTCAGGCTTCAAACTCCGAAAAGAGATTTTGAAAATCTCAGAATGCAAGAGAATGAGAAAGTAGGAGACTACTGCGTGCGAGTCAAAGCCGTAGTAGATAAAATGGTCACTCTAGGTGAAGAGATTAAACCAGAAGTTGTGGTGAAGAAAGTGTTGCGAACACTTCTTCCTAAGTGGAATCATGTAGCAATCATTATTGAAGAGTCAAAATATTTGACTGCACTTTCCTTTGATGCACTAATTGGTTCTCTTCTTTCACATGAAGAGAGATTGCAGGAATCTCCTTCCACTAGCCACGGAGGTGATGACAAAGCCTTCGCTTCACAAGAAGGAAAAGGACAAGGCAGAAGTCGAGGTAGAGGTCAGCATAGAGGAAGAGGTAGGAATAGTCCACGAGGTGGAACTCCTAACAGAGGAGGATCTTCAAACAGAGGTGGAGGTCAGAATAGAGGTGGACAGCAGAATAGAGGGAAGCATCCAGGATGAGGAAAAGGAAGTGACAAGTCCAAACAAGCTTGCTACAATTGTGGCAAACTTGGCCACTTTGCTCGTGACTGTTGGTCGAAATCTTCTCAAGGGAGCAGCAGTCAGAGCAGTCAGTATGGCAATTTTGGAGAAGAGGAAGGGACCTCAAATCTCTTTCTCTCATATGGCAAGTCAGATCAGAACCTGAATGATACCTGGATCTTGGACACTGGGTGTTCAAATCATATGAGTGGCAAAGAAGAACTCTTTGCTACTCTGGATTCTTCCTACAAATCCAAGCATCAAATTGGGAGACGACAAGTCATTGGCGGTTGAAGGCATTGGAGCCATGGAGGTTCCAACAAAAGAGGGCATGAAACAAGTAAGTGATATCTATTACACACCTCATCTCCAACACAATATTTTAAGTGTTGGTCAAATGTTAGAGAAGAACTATAAGTTGCTATTTGATGAGGGTAAATGTACCATTTTTGATAAGAGTAATAGTGATAGAGTCATTACTCAAGTGCCAATGACAAGAAATAGGTTATTTCCTCTAAATTTTGGCCAACCAGGAGGAGATCAGTTAGTAAATGTTGCTATTGCAAACCCAAGTGTGTTGTGGCACTTGAGATACGGTCATTTGAATTCAGCTAGTTTGAAGTTGTTAACTTCTCAAGCGATGGTGACCGGACTTCCTAAAGTTCAGGACAATAAGGAAGTCTGTGAAGGGTGTGCCTTGGGCAAGCATGCTAGAACAAAATTTCCTCATGGACAAGCATGGCGGGCCAGTTATCCACTCCAACTAGTGCATTCAGACATCTGTGGTCCGATGCAGACCAAGAGCATTGGTAATAACTCTTACTTTCTTCTTTTCATTGATGATTTTTCAAGAATGTGTTGGATATATTTCTTGAAGCATAAATATGAAGCATTTGATTGCTTCGTAGATTTTAAAGCAAGAGTGGAAAATGAGAGTGGATATTTTGTTAAGTGTCTCAGATCAGATAAAGGAGGAGAATACTCCTCTAATGAATTTTTGAATTTTTGTAAAAAACATGGAATAAAGAGGCAGTTCACTACTGCCTATACTCCATAGCAGAATGGTGTGGCTAAGAGAAAGAACCGCACCATTGTAGAGATGGCAAGATCTATGCTTCAAACGAAGCATTTAAGCAATATGTATTGGGCAGATGCAGCCAGGACCAGTGTGTATATTTTGAATAGGAGTCCTACTTCAAGTTTGAAAGGGAAAACTCCTTACCAAGCATGGTATGGTAAGAAACCGAATGTCAAGCATTTCAGAGTGTTTGGTTCACTGGCTTACTCACACATTCCTGATGAACAGAGGAAGAAGCTCGATCCTAAGAGTCAAGCATGCATTTTTGTAGGGTACTGTGAGAACACAAAAGCTTATAGACTCTACAATCCTAGGACTCGAAAGATAATACTTTCCAGGGATGTGATTTTTGATGAAGGGGGAGAATGGGGAAATCCCAAAATTTATAGTGATGTTGAATCTCATGATGCAGGTTCTTCACAAATTCAACAAGCACCACAGAAAAGCAAGAAGTCTCCTCCTCCTCCAAGCCCAAGCAGACATTCGACTTCCAGTTCATCATCATCATCACCAAGTCCTTCTCCACAAAGGTCAGTTAGTTCCTCACCAATGGATATTGATTCTCCATCTAGAGGTAAGAGAACTCTCCAACATCATCCATCTTATCAGATGTTGGATACAAATTTTCAAAGACGATATACTAGAAGTCAAGCAAGTGAAATGGGTTCAGTTTTGCAAAGACTTGAAAATATGCATTTGTATGGAGATGATGACTCCCAAGAACCTCGGGGAGATGTAGTTAACTATGCCTTGTTAACTAGTGCACAACTTGAACCTTCTAGTTATGAGAAGGCTTGTACTCAGAAGATATGGCAAGATGCCATGAAAGAGGAGATAACCTCTATAAAAAACAATGATACTTGGGAGCTGGTAGAGCTTCCTAAAGGAAAGAAGTGTGTTGGATGTAAATGGGTCTTCAAGACCAAATACAATGTTGATGGAAGCATTGAAAGGCATAAAGCAAGATTGGTTGCAAAAGGATTTACACAAAAGTATGGTATTGATTATGAGGAGACATTTGCTCCTGTAGCCAGACAGGAGACCATCAGAACAGTTCTTGCTTTAGCTGCACACAAGGGATGGAAAGTCCAACACATGGATGTGAAGAGTGCCTTTCTCAATGGGTACTTAATAGAGGAAGTGTATGTTGAGCAACCACAAGGATTTCAAGAGCAAGGTAAGGAGCACCTTGTTTACAGACTGAAAAAGGCACTCTATGGCCTCAAGCAGGCACCGCGAGCTTGGTACTCACGCATTGATGGGTACTTCAAAGATTTTGGGTTCACCAGAAGCAGAAATGAACCCACACTTTACTACCTGAAGCAAGGTAACGACATCCTCATAGTTTGCTTGTATGTGGATGATCTCATTTTCATGGGTAGTAATGAAAAAGTGAATATGGAGTTCAAACGCTCCATGATGAAGCAATTTGAGATGAAGGATCTTGGCTTAATGCATTACTTCCTTGGAATGGAAGTCCATCAGATAGATTCAGGGATCTTCATCTGTCAACATAAGTATGCTCGGGACATGATCAAGAAGTTTGCTATGGAGCATTGCAAACCAGTTGCAACTCTAGTTGGACATGGGATCCAATTAAGCAAAGATGATGGAGCACCTAAAGTTGACGTGACCACTTTCAGGAGCATGGTTGGGAGTTTGATGTTTCTCGCCAACACTAGACCAGACATTCAGTATGTTGTTTCTCTTGTCTCTCGATTTATGGCTAGCCCATCTGAGCTGCATTTGCAGGCAGCTAAGAGAATTCTCAGATATGTGAAGGGTACATTGGATTTTGGAATCCAGTACCATAAATGTAATATTGTTAAGCTTGTAGGCTTCAGTGATAGTGATTGGGGCAGTAATATTGATGACAGGAAATCAACTTCAGGGAACTATTTTAGTCTGGGATCAGGACTAATAACATGGAGCTCCAAAAAACAAATAGTGGTAGCCTTGTCTTCTATAGAAGCTGAGTATATAGCAGTCACCTATGCTAGTACTCAAGCCCTATGGCTAAGAAAAGTGTTAGAAGAGATTGGAGAGCAGAAAAGTGGTCCGACCAGAGTCTACTGTGACAACATCAGTGCCATTCAGTTGGCATACAATCCGATCCACCATAGTAGAACGAAGCATTTTGATATGAAGTATCACTTCATCCGAGATATGGTGGAAAATAAAATTGTTGAGCTTCAATTTTGCCGCACTTTGGAAAACGTCGCAGACATCTTCACCAAAGCGATGGCTAAAGCTCAATTTATAAAGCTGAGAGACTGTTTAGTCAGTCCTCTCAACTTTAAGGGGGAGAATGTTGCAAGTGTGAATGGGGTTTCTATCAAAAGGCCTAGAAAAAACTAGCTATTCTAGCCTAAGTGTGAACACCCACTCAAATGGTCGGAAATTTTTTTTTGGTTTATATTTTTCCCTAGCCCCTCTAAATATCTTTTCCCTCGATTCCCTATTCTCCCTCGCCTAACCCCTATATACCCTCACCTACCTTCCTAACTACCCTTATACCTCCTCGACACCTCTCACCTCCACCTCCTCCCTTATCTCCTTTATCCTCTCTTATCTCCTTTATCCTCCCTTATCCCTCCTTGTCGTCCTTTCTCCTCCCTAATCCTTTATTCCCTATAAATACCATGAGCTACTACAATTTTTTATGTTATTAATTAAATATTATTTTTATATTATAGCCCAAATTGGCTCAAATATTGTAGTCCTTCATCTTTATGGAACACTTGTTTTTCAAAAACACCAAAATTAGGAACCCAATTAAACATTTGCCCATGCTTTTCAAACCATAAATCTTGTAAATCAAGAGATGTATCAAAAAATACACCTCCCAGATAAAAAACTTGAGTCATTTTGAATAAAGCAACATCTTTATCATTTGGATGAATAAAATTTGATTCCAATTCCTTGTTAACCACCAATGATATTTCTTTATTTGAATCTCCAAGATAATCATATGAATTTGTACCCAATTTTTCTATAGTCAAAGGTAAAAGAGAAGATTTTACCTCTTCCTCATCCATATAAAATGAGTCATAAGAAAAATTTAGCATATCTTCTTTTTCAATTTCAATAAGGTGTCCAATAAACTCATATTCAAAGTGATTGAATTTTGGAACCTTCTCTATTTCTGCCAATGGCCTGTCATTTTTTGATTGTATAGAAATTACAAAATATTCATGTGAAGTAGGATTTTCAACATCCTACATATCAAGTGAAATATAAATTTCATCAATAGGATTGTGAGAAACCAATGATTCACCATACATACCCAAATTATTATAATAATTGTCATCTAAACCCATGGGATGAAACTTGATGAGGCAGAACATTGCCTCATACAAAGACTACTTTTGATAACTTTTTAAACTATTTGGAACCACTTATGATATTATTTTGTACTAATTTTAGTGATACTATGCATTATATGACGATGTTTGCATATTGGAATGATAAAGTGCATATGACTTGTTTTAACTGTTTATCTATGTTTTATAATCTGTTTTAGCTATATTATTTAGTATATTTTGCATTAAATTAATGTTGTAATATTAAAGTGCTTCTATCTATTTGGTTTTATGCTTCTTTCACAAGATTTTCCCATCGTCTACTCACTTTGAATAATAAAAAATGGGCCAAGAACTTTGTCAACAGTTGACTATGCAGAAAACATGAATTTTTCCATACAAATTCTAGCTAGCTATACATATACAACATGGCTTGGAATTTGTCCACTCTAGCTGGTGCACAAGATGAAATTAGTATTTTGGGTACTCTTGGATATTATTTCCACTTTCACAACTGTTCGCATGCACTTCTGGTGTAAGAATTGTTGCAAACCCTATTTTGTTGCCTAATATTTCGGAGCAGCTCTGGAATGAATGCAGAAACAACAGTTTTAGTCAAAAGTGCCTTTAAATGCAAAAAAAATGTAGTAAATGGTGGTTATAGATATTTAAAGTATATCCCTATCCTTTCCAACACTTTTCCTTCAACGGATGCATTCCAGTAGATGAAATGGATAAGGAGTAATGGATCATATCCCTGCATTCTGGAAACAATTTTGCCATAGTTGTAACAGTCCTATATTGTAGCACAAAACCTTATCAATAATGTACCCTACTTGTATAAATAAAATTCTCCTATTTGGTTGAGTATATAGGAGGATATAGGATCTAGAGGATAGATACTAGTAAAAGTTTAAATGTTGTAGCAGAACAGTATTCTGCAGGATTTTCCCCTGCACTGTTGTTATGTTACTGCAAATTGAATAAAGGTGCAGTTTTATCATTCATGTTTTCTTCTGAGTTCAGTGTGAGTATTTGATAGTGTAGAGCAAGTACTTTTTCCCTCTTTTTTTTTAGGAATCAAGGGTAACTTCCAGGCCCAGAAGAGGGATTATTCCTACCAGAGTTATGCTAATTTCTTGTTGCAGCAGGTCAGTAGGAATTTGACAGCTTTTTGCATTGTTAATATTGAATTAAACTTCATCTAACAAGTGGCACATGAATGCATTATAGTTAAGTCATCTAGAGTATATTTTATAGCATAAAATTTTATGTTTTAGCTTCAGCATTTCCAGTATGTATTTCCATTTTACATCAGATAATTTCTTGTTAATTCAGTTTGCTCTAGATTTGCAATATTTTCTTACCAACATTTGACTTTCATCATTATCTTAGGATTCATTTTCTGCAGGTGTGAAGTTTCAATTCTAAAAAAAAAATCATTTTTTGTTATAGTTAGTTCTGTGATTTCAATTTTGTTATTTTAAATTTTGTTAACTGAATTTTGTCATTTTCAATAGTGCAAATTTGCTTTTCTACAACTATGTGAATTTCAATTATGCAAGGATAAGTAGGCACTCAATTTTAGTTTCTAGGAGATTAAAAGGGACACCTGACACCCCCAAGCACTAACTGTTTCACCAATAAATCCATATCCTAATTGAAATGATCCTTGAAATTCTTACCTTTCCTATCATATATAGCCCACTGCCTTGGATTGAGAAACATAATGATTAAATGATGAAGATTTAACGACACTCATCATTTTTGGGACCATTTTCGAGGATTCTTAGGTGTTTTTAGCAAAATCATAGCAGTCTAGGAACTATCCTGTTATAGGTAACAGTTCTTGAAAATTGAATTCAAGTTCATTTAGTGGATGAGCATGGATGAATAGGCCAAGAGACGAAAGAGGAAGGTTTATTAGAATTGGGTCTTTTCCACCAAGGCATTCTTCATGATCTGGTGAAGATCTACCTATGTATGAACTTCCTTAAAGACTTAAACAAGAAGCATCTTCTTCATCAACTAAAATTGTAGAGTCTTTGCAAGAAGAACTCTTAGAGGCACTTACCTCTAGACATACCCATAGGGCTGATCCATATGAACTAGTTGAACAAATTAAAGTTGAGGAAGCACCTATGGCAGAACAAGGAGAACATGATAGGGATATTGTTGGTCATGATGCTGAAAATCCTCCTATTAAAACTTTTGAATACCCTATTCATCTGAATCCTACTCAGAATGCTCCTATGAAATCAATTTCACCCTCAATATTACCAATCTTTAGGGGAGTTGTTTTTAAATATCCTTGATTAATTTCTATTTGAATTCAATGTCCTATGTCAGACTTATGACTATGTCAATGACAACCAGAAATTCAAGTTATTTCCCTCTACACTTAAATATGCAGCCTTACGATGGTTTATGAGCCTTGAACCAGATTCAATCCGTACTTGGGATCAAAAGGAAACTGCATTTTTGGATAAGTATCAAGAGTATTGTAGAGTGAGAAATAGGAAGGATAAGTTATTTTAGATTATACAAGAAGAGGATGAAAACTTAGAGAATTATCTTGATAGATTTACCTTTATCCAAAAGAGATGTGGTCCTATGGAAACTTACTTATTAAAAACTATATTTCTGAGAGGTTTGCAGGATGATTCTAGAGAAGTATTGGACTTAATGGGAAAAGGATATATAAACTAGCTTGAGATTAATGATAATGTAGAGTTGTGCAAAAATTATTTCCACACTAGGCAAAGAATAATGAAGAGGAATCTTGGTAATACTAATATAAAATATTTGATGGAGGAAATGGTTAACATGAAAACTAATATTCTTGTTCAATTAAATACTACATTAGGGGAAAGGAATGCAAAATCCAATTCTTCACCACCCTAGCTATCTATTGTCCTAGATGCAGGAATAAGCATGCCCTACATGATTATCCTTTGGATAGAACCTTTATCTCAACTATTTGTGGCATTTGTTCAAAATAACATAATACTGATAAGTGCCATCTCTTGCCTCACCTTAAAAATGTTTTGCAAACCCAAACTAAAGAACTTAATGTTATGGGGCAGAGGCTAGGAGGCAACTTTTCACAATACCGGAATACCCCTCATTTTCCTACAATTTGGGGACAAAATCCTTGGAATATGCCTTGGGGATATTCAAAACCACCTTCACAACTATGGAATCAATCTTGGTCAACCTCTCAATATTGGTCACATTCTAGTTGGAATCAACCATGGAATCTTGTTAATCCACCTCAGACATAGAATAAACAATCTGGGCAGAGATGGGGGCCATAATACCCATCATATCAAGGGCAATAGAGGTATCAAGGATATACTAAAAACCTATTGCCAGCTCCTAATTAGAACTTTCAAGGAAGAATGCCACCACAACAATCACAACCAGTTAAGCAACCCCCACTTCCAGCTCATCCTATGGCTAACCCCAATAACAATAGACAAGCAGCCCCTATTTATGGAGCTGAGTCTGAAGAGACTATTGCAGTCCATGTCCTTGACTGTAGTAATGTCTAGTTACATTCAGGGAAGGTTTTACCTGACCCTGCACCACCCACTATTGAAGAAATTGATGGAAAGCATGAATTTTAAAGTCTAGAAAAACCATAAACAAAGCAAAAAGAAGGAAAAATAGAAAGTTTACAATTAAAATTTGAACCTGCCTCAGTAGAACTTCTGTATCCTGAAAGTTTTGACCCCACTATCACTCCTCCTAAATCATAATTAGTCATAGAATTGAGGAAAATGTCTATCTCACTCCCTTTGTTGTAGGAAATAAACGATGTACCTCTGATTAAGAAAATAATTCAGGAGTTGTGCATTAGGAAACCTGGCAGGAAGAAGAAAGCCTTTCCTAAGACTATACAAGTAGAAGGTAAGTTGGCTGACCTGCTCTCTGGAAAACTAGTACCCCCCAAATATGGTGATCCAGGGAGTCCAGTAGTTACAATTACTATTGGGTTAGTTCAAATTCCAAATGTACTTATTGATTTAGGAGCTACAATCAACATGATGACTAAGAAAACCATGCAAAAATTGTAGCTCAATAATCTTAGTCCTACTACCACAATTTTGGAAATGACAGATAGGTCAATGGCCAAACCAGAAGGAATTCTAGAGGATGTTGCCATTGAAGTGTCTTGTTTGGAATATCCCGTAGATTTCTTAGTATTGCAGCATAGAAACTCAGCTAATGGATATCATATTATTCTAGGATGACCTTGGCTTGCCACTACAACTGCATTTATAGAATGCAGGTCAGGTGAGATGACTATTTCAAATGGTGTAGACCTAAAAAATATTTCCTTGTATCCACCAACCCAAAATTTAGCCTAATTTTTTGGACAGATATGGTATCCTGAGTCTGATGAAGAACATGAAACTATTGTCACCTTAGCCACCATTGTAGTAAAGGAGCATATTGAAGAACTTAATTCACCAGAAAGATAAATATTTTAACATGAAACAATTTTGCTGAAAACTTTGCAAGAAGAAGGCCTTAGGGATGATCAAATTCTTGTCCATCATTTTTTATGGAAATATGAAGAACAAATTGTTGAACATTTGTCATCTATTCCACTACAAGAAAGCTCTTTCACATTGCCACATGGATGACATCATCATATTATGACTTCTTTCACATGTCCTATGCAAATGATCCCATCAGGTATCACATTTACACCTAAATCAAGAGTATTTCATACTCTACAGCCACATCATTGTCCCTTAAATGCTTTAATCAGTAAATATGAGGCTATCAACTCTGTTTATCTAGGTTTTTAAGAAGATTGAGATACAACCAAGAAATTTTTTGAACATTAATAGTTGGTTGACTAATGAGCAAGAAGCCAAATTATTTGTTGTTTTGCAGAAACATGTTCAGGCTTTTGCTTGGAGTTATAAGGATATGAATGGTATTCACCTTGATGTGTGTACACATAGAATATACACTAAAGATGTTAAATCTGGGAGACAACCTCAAAGGCGTTTGAACCCTACTTTGAAAGATATTTTCAAGGAAGAAATTGAAAAGGTTTTAGATGTAGGATTCATCTATCCAATATCATACAGTAGATGGGTTTCTCCATTAGTCATTGTTCCAAATAAAAATAGGAAATGAGAGTGTGTGTGGATTATAGAGAGTTAAATAAGGTAACACATAAGGACCATTTCCCATTACCTTTCATAGACCAAGTATTAGACACCCTTGCTGGCAAGAATTTTTTCTATTTTCTTGATGGATTCAGTGGTTATAATCAGATACAAGTTGCACCTGAATACCAAGAGAAAACTACTTTCACATGTCCTTGGGAATCTTTGATTATAGGGTTCTATATTTTGGTTTATGTAATGCTCCAACAACATTTCAAAGAGTTGTTTTGGCCATATTCTCTGATTTGAAAAATGAGTGTAGAAATTTACATGGATGATTTCACATTATTTTGGGATAGTTTTTAATATGCTTTGGAACAGCTTAAAATATGGCCAAAAAGTACCAAGCAGGAAAAGGGTATCCCAAACACCATGGCCTAATCAAGATTATATGCAGACATCACTTCAAGGGAAATCCTAGAAGCTTTGATAGGTTTTTTTGTGCATGGAATTAGTTGATTGAGGAAGAGGCAGTTGAAATCCCTAGATCTGAAGAAGAGGTAGAGGTTGAAGGACATGAATATGAAGCATAAATAGAAATTGAAAGTTCTAAACATGAAATTGAAATTGAATCCTCTAAAAAATAAATTCCCTCCTCACCATAGGGACCTCCATCCTCCAGGATGAGGAAGCAAATAGAGAAAAATTCTAAGATTGATCCTATAGGAAAGAGAAGGAAGGTTACATTTTCTGAAAATGTAACTATTTTTCCCACTTAGTCCATTGAGCAATTTGGAAGTTGAAGTAGGGAAAGGCATATAGATACGAAAACACCTGAAGCATACCATGCCCTAGGATTCACAAGCTCTATTTAAAAATCTAAAAATAAACAAAAGCAATCAACTTTGGGATTGAGAAGGTCTTCAAGACTTTAGAAATCCACCAACATAAGTAATATGGAAAAGGAAGAAGGAACTGCACATGTTGATACCCTGTAGGTGGAAGAAACAAGTTGAAGATATAAGTACCAAGGGCACGGATAGTGCATCAGATATGGCTATGCATTCAATGTTCATCAATTACCCACCAGATTCAAAATATAGAACCATAACAGAGGAAGCAGGAGGACACACCACTATTGCAGAAATGTCTGCACCACTTGTAGATTATCTTGATTCTAAGGAAGATTTTGAGGTAGATGATGAAGGAAATAATGATTTGAGCACTAAATAAGAAGAGGAAATGGATATCAGGACTCAGTTGCATGCAACCAGGAGTGTAATTAAAACATAGACAAGATGGATTGAACAAATTGAAGCTTCCTTGAAGGAAAATATGATATTATTGCTAATTTATGGCAAGAGATAGAGATTGTAAAGGCTAGACTTACACTTCTAGAGTAGTAGCCTCCTCAGACTTATTTAGGGGATGAATTAGCTAGTTTGTTGCTAAACTTAGCAAGAAATATAGAAATAAACTCATCGAAAAGAATGGCAATAGAAGAAGAAGAAGTTGCACAAGAAGTATAGTAGAGTCCAGGGGATGAGCATCCAGGAACACAACAGATAATCAAATAAATAACACCTACATAGGGAGAAATAACAGTACAATAAGAGGTAATTCCATAGTCTCCTCAAAATATTATTAATTTGAATGCACCCGAGATTGAACTAGTAGAAATTGAAATACAGACAGAGCCCCCTGTAATTGAAAAGATGGATGTAGGCATCCAAGTTAATGTCATTCCACAAATACAACCAATATTTAGGTCACCATAAATAGTTACATTAGAAAAATATAATGAATATGTGGCATACTGGATGGCAAGATGTCATCAATCAGAAGGAAAGGTTTCATCATTACAAACCTTAAAAAAATAGCTAGAACAAAAAAAATTAGAAATTGAAAAATTGAAGGAACAATTGCAGGATGTATGCCAGATTGCAGAGTGTATGGTTCAATGTTAGAGGCCAGCAAAATTCTACAGCTTAATGTTGAAATAAAAATACCTCCATTGGCAAACGATGAGGATCACCTCTGGCCTCTCTCACAAATTGGAAACACCTAGTGAGTTTTTGGAAGCTTTTTGGCAAAGTTCTGCAGAACACTAGAATTTGCTATGTGAATTTTTCCTGCATAATTTCTTTTTTCCAACTGAAGTTATATTCCTTCCCCACATTTTCACTAGTGATCCTCAACTTAGGTCTTTTCAGTCTACACTCCAAAATCAAATTTATTGGGAGCAGGTAAAGAAATCTAGCAAAGCCATGGAATTGTAGGTAGTCTTGCTCATTAGGCTTGTTCACATGAACAACAGAACTACCACTAATGAACACTACACTCTAAGGAGGGATGAAAAAGTAAGAAAAATATATCTAGGGAACTTGCATAAATGCATATATGGTTTTTGAACTTTTTATGTAGTATCATTTGTTTATGCTTTGTCAGCTTGCAAAAGCATATGGGGAGAGCTACCTATATCACTACAAAAAAAGAGAACCCATCTCTTCAAATAACCTGATGTGGTCTAGAAGAAGGGTAGAATATATAATCCAGACCATATTTGATGTAAAAAAGCAATGGATAGGTCTCAGGTACAGGAATCTGACAATCATCACCTCTATTCCATATTTCTTTAATAATGACCCTTAATCAGATGATCAATTCTAGGAGTGGCTCAAGGAAATCAAAGAGCACAAAGGATATTACAAATTTGGAAGCATACTATGGAAATATGTTGAGCGCTATCTTGACATAGATCTTTGTGCTACTGTAGCAGAACAGAATGCATGAGGACATTCATTATAATAAGTTGGGGGGAAATGATGAGGCAGAACATTACCTCATACAAAGACTGCTTTTGATAAATTTTTAAACTATTTGGAACCATTTATGATATGATTTTGTACTAATTTTAGTGATACTATGCATTATATGATGATGTTTGCATATTGGAATGATAAAGTGCATATAACCTATTTTGACTGTTTATCTATGTTTTATAATTTGTTTCAGCTGTATTATTTAGTATATTTTGCATTAAATCAATGTTGTAATATTAAAGTGTTCCTTATTAGAAAGGTCTGATGTGTAGACCAATTGGTTCATCCAAACCCCATAAGAGGGGTGGAGGTCCAAGGTTCAAATCTTGGGCCTTGCCGGACTGAACGCTTGTCCCTTTCCTGATGCTTTCAATGGTGTAAAAGGTTTAAAATGATTGTGGCATGGTGGTTATAGGGGCAGACTGCATGAAGATCTATGTGGCAGCTTCTAGGATGGACAACGTAGAATACTATGGTAGCCATAAAAGCTGGACAACCTACCCGGATTCGTGGCGGCTACCGATTCCACCATTTAAATTCAATATATATATATATATATATATATATATATATATATATATATATATATATATATATATATATATATATATATATATATATATATATTAAAGTGTTGCTATCTATTTTATTTTATGCTTCTTTCACAAGATTCATGGGTGGTATCTAATTTTGAGCCTTAGGATTAAGTAATGATAATCGACTCACATCAACTCCTTTTGAAATACATCATTGTTATTTAGTTATTGCCTTCCTGTAGGCTCTAGATAAGGATGAATTTTTAAGACATCTCCTTAGGAATGTAGAAGTAAAGGGGTCTAATACTTCCAAATATATTTGGATGGATTCTTCTTCTAAAATGGTGTAATGTGTCTCTATTTCGGTATACAACCTATGAAACCTATAATTGAATTGACTCATGGATTCATTAGGTTCTTTACATATAGAAGTAAACTGATTTGTTGTCATATCCATGTCGACCAAATTTCCAAAATGTTCAAGAAACGTTGCTTCTAGTTGTTCCCAAGAAGTGATAGATTATGTAGGTAAATTAATAAACCAATCATAATAAAACTCATCTAATGTGTATTTTAACTTTCTACAGATAACATATTCATGCATAATTTAGAAATGAACTCTAGGTTTTTTGTATGCCTGAATATGTTCCTGAATCGTACTCATTCCATCATGATTATAATGTGGTAAATATTTTTTTGCCATTGCACCAGTTTCAATATGCAATCTATGTATGAAAAAATTCACAACAATTGAATCATATAACCAAATTTTCAAATTTATAGCAAATCAATACTAATGCAACATACATTGGAAAACTACAAAAAGAAATTATAACAAATTTAAACAACTTCAAATGTTGAAAATAAAATATGTTACCTTTTAGGCCCTCCTTCTAGCACTAATTTTGTTGAGTGATAATTTTTCCAGTTGCAAAACTACACTCACAGTTAGGATTTTGATTATAAAACCCTCTCTTGCAAAGAAAACGGTTAGTTTCTCCAAGGTTTTGTATTTTAATGTGCTTGAAAAGTGTGAAAATAATGCTGAAACAACTTCAAGGTGCACATAACCATTAACAAGGGGCCTGTGATTTCAATATTTGATTTACAAAATTTAACATGATGTTCAAAATATTTGTTCTCCGAATGTGAGGTTAATAATTAAATATTACCAAAAATCAACTTTATAAAGTGCAAATATTTAATTATAACCTTAGAAAATAATTTTAATTAAACTATGTCCAAATACTTTAGGTTAAAAATTTAATAAAAATTATTTGAACAATTTAATTAAAATGCTAATGTTTATTTCCAACTGTGAAATACAGTGAATTTAAGAACATGAAATACAAATTTTCCCTAATGATAAACTTATGAACTTTATATTATACATTAGGGTTTTGATTCCTGTGAATTTAAAATTTAAATAAAAATAAAAAGTTTAGAGCAAGAAAAATAAAATAAAAATGAAACTTTCAAATGCAGGTTATAGAACAAAAACAAAAACTTTCCTGGAATCAAACCTAACCTAGATCAACCAGTATTAATGCAATCCAATCTAGATTAAATGTTGCCTTATGACGAAAAATAATTGAAATGTATTAAATCATTAAATCTATGAAACATCATCAACATGCATGTCTCAATATAATGAAAATAAATACATTTATTAAAATCTTATAATATGCCCTTCCAGAAACTCTCTGTGTTCAACAGTGAAACCCTCTGTGCAACCTGGGAGGAAATCCTTTGGCTATTATTTCACTATTCCTTCTTCAATATGTTCTTCCAAAATCATCCGACCATTTCTCCCTCCAAATTTATGATTATTTATAATACTTAAAACTTTCTATTTTCATTCGTTCGTTCTATTATTTTATTGTATAACAGTTTATAAAATAGGTTTTAAAATTGTTTTCCTCCGTTACATATTTATATTCAATTCAATATAATCTCATATGGGGTATTATTAATAATGCATTGTATTTTCACTAATAATATCTCAAACTTATGTGAAATAGTCACAACATGGTCAGTTAGACTATCATTTTCATTTTGTATAAATCCATCTTCTTTCATAACATCTATGGATGCGTATACCATTTATATTCTTGAGGATCAATTGCATGCCACTGGTTGTAGCCACCAACAAGTTACCATCTAACTTTCTTCCCTTTATTCCTTTCATCCAAATGGGACAGAGTCACAACATGAAAATAAAGCCAATCCTCTAAACACCAAGCAACTGCATTTGCTCCAAAAGTCCCAGCTATCTATGGACTGGTACCACAATTTAGATACACATTAAGGTGCACAGTGATATACATGAGGTGCCCTTGCAAGACATTGTAAAACCACATCCTTTGACAATCCTGGTAAAAATATCATAATATTTACTTTCCAACACTTTATCCAATTTATCAGCTAATCCATTCCCTGTTTGACTATAAATCCATGGTTATCACTGCTATGATGCCTCCATAGCCATTGAGATACAAGAATTCTACCATCAAATTCACCATTGTTGTGTTCATTTGCTGACTGTGGTAGTGTATCAAGTTTGTTGGCTATTATGCGGCTGTAAATTTGAAATATTCCCTGATTTCATCTTATTTTTTTCCTTACGATATATTCTTAGATATTCTCCTCATTCCATAGAATGTGTTGTTATAACTGAATCAATTCCATATCATCACATTTGTGACGAAACAAATGTGACCCTCTTATATTGCTAAAAGTGGTGATCTATTACTATTATAGCATTCACATTTTATTATGCTCGTGCACATGAACTACTGGAGGATCTTATCCTTTTATTACCCATGTGCATCCATCACTTAGAGACTTGTGTTGATGCCCCAAATAAATCATATCATTTAACACTAAAATATGCTATGGTGAAGAATACAAACAATGCACAATCATAGGTCAACCACCTTCATTCAAACTTTGATTTTCTTTCGAAATCAAGTGACCATCTATACTTCATCACTTTACACACTTCTCTTTTGTCCCACATGTATCAAAAAATATATAATACTCACTTTATAATTATCCACTAGCATAGATTATTTCAATTTAGCCAATACACTAGGTGGCTCTTCGATATGCACCTTTTTAATTACCTTGAGAACCGTTCCAAGCCACTTTGACTGTCGGGCTACTTTGACACATTGAAAATCATGTTGTTTACCTCAAAACATGCAAAAACATAAAACAAACATTTTATTAAATATTTTCAAAAATTAAATTAATTTTATTTTAAATGTTTTAAAATTTAACATATTTTTTAGATATTTTAATAAAAACAATTTAAAACATTTAAAATAAACAACATTTAAATAAACAAACACTAAAAAAAACTAAACATTACAATTTAAAATCAACAAAATATAAACAATTAAAACAACATAAACATTAAACCTCATCAATTGTTTATTCATGCAAACCAATAACCTCAATTCAAAATTTGAAATTTTTTTAGGTGGGTCCCCAATTTTGGGGTAGGTTGTGCAATGGCAACAACAAATGGTGACTCTTCTAGGAATTGCTCTTGAGCATTTTAGACTAAGAACCCAATCTGAACCAATAAAACCTAAAAATCAAACAAATAAGCATTAATAATATCCAAAGAATGTGAGGTAGACAATTTCAAAATATAATAGCTAAAATATTTGCCTCTGCTTAGTGTGTGATTCGTGATTCATTTTGCATTTCTAAAACAATTCAAATTCTATTATTAGTTTTACAGTTAGAATATAAAATTTTTTCACTTGTAATAATTAACCTCTACATTGCTCCACTACCAATCGAGCATCCATAGCTTTGGTGGAGATAACCTTTCTCTCTTCAATACCTTGCTCTACTACCATCCATACATCTATAGCCCCGATAGAGGTTATCTGAATCACCCAAGTATTAGATGAATTTTGCATTTTTTTATTTTCTTTTATCTTGTCTAGACATTGCTCCATTACCAGTTAGGCTTCTATAGCCTTGGTGAAGATTATCTAAACTATTATGACTGATTTAACATTACTTTTCATTGTATTTACTTTGCTTTTTTATCAAGCTTTATGTTGCTTTACAAAATTCACCTGTTATCTGGGTTAGATATCAAGTAAGGCTAAAGATAGAGTATATTGGATTTTCACCTTATTCAACAAAACTAAATAACTTTATCCTTCAAAATTTTAAAGAATACCCTTTTTAATGTGATGCAATGCATCTGGAGCTTTTGCAAAATGGTTTCATTGTTCCAAATTTTTACTATCTTAATCCACATTCATAAGGATAAATATTAAACAATATTACTTTATTTTCTTCAAGTTTCATCTACTTTCAAAACAAGAATTTATCCTACATAACACAGGAACAAGTACCAAAAATCCAACCAAGAGTTTATTGCAATTACAAAACCTAACTCAAACAAAGGAACTAAATAAAAAAAAATTTACAAAAGTTAAGCAACAAAATGGGAACATGAACTAAAATCCAAAATTTGGCCAAAGTCAACTTTATTGCAAACCAAAACTGAAAACACATCTAAAATTTCACAAAACCTATCAAGAACATAATAAACAAATAATAACTAACAAGCACACAAAATGAGTCATATACAAGCACAAATATGCAAAACCAAAACACTAAGTACAAAAATATACAACATATGTAAAAAATGATTCCAAACTTTAGGCTATAATTTTACTAGGTCCCAAACACTATGAGCACATTTTAAAAGACATAGATCTTGACATGCATGACAAGCTTTACAAAAATACAACCAAAGTAACATTAGGCTACATAATACAAAAACTCGTATTTTTCTTCTCTCATCCCACTAATTCAATTCAATTATATTAGCCATTCCGTGTTGATAATTTTATTCATTAAACTTGCAAATGAATACATGATTTGCAATTATCTTTTAATTATTCAATGAGATGTAAATTTCAAAACCTGATTCATCACTCTGAATTAAGTTCTCATTTTCACAAGAATATAATATTTTTGTCGAATAGGAGACCATCTCTAAAAATTTTAAAAACAAGTCATCATTTATGTCTCTAGGCCAATCATACCTATGCAACAATTTGTAATCATCTATAATATCTATTAAATGAGGATCATAATAATTTTGCATTCCATAATCGATAGTCAATTGTTTATAGACCTAGTTAATTAACTCCAAAGTATCTACCTCTATTTTGTTTAATGTAGCAATCCTATTACTGGTGTGAGTATTAATCAACTCAAATTCTTTATCAACTGCTAATGGTATTTCATCATTAACCATATCAGAATCCAACATACAATTATGTAAAATTTTACCTGGAGTTCACATGGTTGAACATAAAGGCTGAGTTTCTACCTTTTGTGCATTTCCATTTACCAGGGATTGATGAAGATTCATAATTTCTTCTTTTTCTCATGATTTCCATTATCATAATATTGTATCCCTTCATATTTATCGAACACTTGTTTTTAAAAAACACCAAAATTAGATACCCAATTAAGCATTTGCTCATCCTTTTCAAACCATAAATCTTGTTGATCAAAATATGTATCAAACAACACATCTCCCTGATCAACTACTTGAGTCATTTTGAATAAAGCATATTTTTTCTCATTTGGATGAATAAAAATTGATTCCAATTCCTTATTAACCACGAATGATATTTTTTTATTTGAATCTCCAAGATAATCATATGAATTTGTACCCAAATTTTTAGTAGTCAAAAGTAAAAGAGAATATTTTACCTCTTCCTCATCCATAACAAATGAATCATAAGAAATATTTACCATCTCTTTGAAGAACACAAGCTTATACTGAGAGGGGGGTGAACAAGTATAAGATAAAACTTTTTACTTTTCAATCCAAATGATAACAACAATAATATCAAGGTAGTAAATAATGCACAAATCATCACACACATGAGAGACATGGATTTAACGTGGTTCACCCAATGTGGGCTACGTCCACGGAGAAAATATTTCTTATAAATTTTCTCAACAAATCTCTTGGGAACCAAATCCCTATTACAATGTTTATGGACCTCTGTCCAAAGGAGACACCAATCCCCTATGCTCAAGTTCATGGACCTCTATCCATAGGAGAACTCTATCCCCACTGCTCTGGTTTGTGGACCTCTATCCATAGGATAACTCTATCCCCTTTGCTCTAGTTGGCTCTAAAGCTTGCTCTCAAATCTGCTCAAATCTGATCAAATATGCTCACAACTCTGATCAAATATGCTCAACTACCTATACTGATCTATCTCACACCTGCTCACAAGTCTACCTCAAACCTGCTCACAAATCTTGCTTAGAACTGCTCACAAGCCTTCTCAAAAAGGCCTACTCAAAATAGCTCACAATCCTGCTCTAATATGCTCATTGTCTCTGCTCAACTCTGCTCTAACACATGCTCAAAACTACTCATAACACATGCTCAACACTGCTCATAACACATGCTCAAAACTTCTCATAACACATGCTCAAAACTACTCATAACACATGCTCAACACTGCTCATAACACTTGCTTTGATAAAAGTACTTCAGACATATTCTACCTAGATTTCTTGTTCAAGAACACATAGAAAATGATATGCAATATAATTTCATAATATGTTCTTTCCAATATCACTCAAGCCCAATGCACAAATTGCTTCACAAAACTACCCTATAACCTTTGCAAATTTATCTTAATATCAATCAAAGCTAGTGCATAAATTTGCTTCACAAAATTGGTTTCTTAACACTTGCTCATCCACATTCAATGTCACTCAAACCAATGCTCAAAAGCTTCACAAATTCATTCAAACAATGAAGCACAATTTGTTCACAAACCCTAGCACATGTGTTTCCAATCTCATTCAACAATGAAGCACAATTTGTTCACAAACCCTAACACAAATATTTCCAACAATGCATATATATAATCCTTATTTCTCCACCTTATGATTCAGAAATATTTGCTCAACCAAACACCTTAAAGAAGGAATAATATCACCATACCTCTTAACTTGCTTTGATGAAGATGTGCCCTCAAAAACCTATCTCAAAAGAATTCCCTTTTCAAAGTGCCACTTCAAAACTAGTTAGTAGATTTCTCTTTCAAACCATCAACATTAAATTTCTTCTCAAAAATATGTGCACAATGAAATATGAAAATGATGCTCAATGACTCTCCTTTTGTTCTCAAAATATAGGGCATTAACAATTATCAAAACCCCTCAAACTTTCTTTTCACCATACAAAAAATTACAACCAAAAATCAAACCACAATAACACCTTATAACTCCTACTTGTAAAAGGCACAAATAATTTTCAATATCAATAATGTACCTTATAATCATCCAAAACCCTAAGTGCAGAATACAATTTTAATTTCAATTTCATACACCTTATACCTCCTATTCTCACATGCAAAAATATCTCCTTTGTATTTCCTCTTTATACTATTTGCAAAATAAAAACTTTATAAAACACACCCTTATGACTTATATTTTTCAAACTAAAATATTTTAAAACATACCCTTATAACTCCTAGTTTGCAAGATAACAAATATTTTAACACATCCTTATGACTCCCTATATGCAAAAAGGAACAAACCTTTAACACAACCTTATGACTCCCTAATCAATGCATACCATAGGAAATTTAATTAAAAAATTTATGCCCTTACCAATGTAGCCACCGTGAATCGAACTTGCCACCTCTTGCTTGCCCACGCCCTAGCGCAAGCTAGGATTCGCATGAGCTAGCCACCCACACAAAACTTTAAGCCCACAAAATACTCCTTATTGCTTCGATGAACTTCTTCCTTGATCAAAATGCTAACAAAATTGGAGCCACCGTGAATTGACCCCCTGACCTCTTATCTGCTAGTGCCTTAGCTTCGGCTAAGCTACCACCTGAGCTAGCCACCTGCTTAGAACAACGAAGGCACATCCTTCGATTTATTTCCTTGCTTCTACCCTGAAATGAATGCGCGTGCTATCTTGCTCCTCTGCTCCCTTTACGAAATGTGAATGGATCGATTGCGCTCAACGTTCAACCTTAGCCTTAATGAGGTATTTTTCCCTTCATTAAATATGCACTTCGATTATATATTTCAAACATCGATGGTGTAAAATTTGATTTTTCAATGGCGCCTTTTAAACCTTAACCTTAGTTATATTATAATATTTTAAAAAATATTATAATAATAACTTTTAAACTTTTGCCTCTAATTCTGAAATTTAAATCTTTTGAAAGCAAGTAAGACCTTGTCCTTTTCTTGCAAATATAACCATGGAGAATGACCTTGTCATTTTCTTGCAAATATAACCATGGAGAATGACCTTGTCCTTTTCTTGCAAATATAACCATGGAGAATGCTTTTGCCTTGACAACTTTTGTACCTTTGACACTGCCTCATGTATCCTTTGAAGATATTTACCTTGCACTTTAATATTTCAACCTTGAAGATAATTCTCAACCTTTTCACCTTTGACATCAATGACAACCAATATACTTAATATTTCCAACAATCTCCCCCTTTGTCATTGATGGCAATCCTTCTTAAAATATTTCCTTTTACTACCACTGGATTCCAAATTTGCTCCCCTTGAGAAGCTACTCCCCCTTACTGATTTCTCTCCCCCTTACTGAAACTCTCCCCCTTTGACATCAATGGCAAAGGGCTCCTTTGGGGCTAAAAATAAGACTCTTAGCTCAGCCCCCTCACCACCTCCTCTCCTTGAGGTGATCAATTTTGGGGTGGGAGTAAGACTACTCCCAAATTTCCTCTAAGATACTCAAAAGTTTCCTTTGGAAGTGGCTTAGTAAATATGTCCGCAATTTGTTCCTTTGTAGTAACATATTCCAATTTGACTTGTTGATCCATCACCTGTTCTCTCAAAAAATGATATTTTATTGGAATGTGCTTGGTCCTTGAATGCATCACTAGATTCTTTGAAATGTTTATGGCACTTGTATTATCACATAGTATGGATATGGGATGATCATGCTCTATTTTAAAATATTTTAAAGTTTACTTCATCCATAACACTTGTGTACAACAAGCAACTACTGCAATGTACTCTACCTCTACCATGGATAAGGATACCGATGCTTATTTCTTGCTTAGCCAAGAGACTAAACAATCTCCAAGAAAGAATGCTCCTCCACTTGTGCTCTTCCTATCATCAATAATGCCTACCCAATATGCATTTGTATATGTTGTGAGAGTGAAGTTGTTACTTCTGGGATACCAAAGTCCAAATTCCATAGTTCCTTTTAAATACCTGAGGATTCTCTTTACTTCCAGTACATGTGTTTCCTTTGGCGCTGCTTGAAATCTTGCCACTAGTCCCACTTCCTGCATTATATCTGGTCTTGTAGCTGTGACATATAGTAAACTTCCAATCATAGATCTATACAATGTCTGATTTGCCTCGGGAGATTCATCATATTTACTCAACTTGCATCCTATAACCATGGGGGTACTCACTGGTTTGCAATCCTCCAGTCTGAATTTTTTTAACATTTCTTTTATATACTTGGTTTGTGAGAGAAATATACCTTTTTCTAATTGTGAAATCTGCAATCCAAGGAAGAAGGACAACTCACCAAGCATTGACATTTCAAATTCATTTTGCATACACTTTGCAAATTTTTGACACATCTTATCATTACTGCCTCCAAAAATGATATCATCCACATAGACCACCACAATCAACAAGTCATTTCCTTCATTTCTGATGTATAAATTGTTATCAACTATTCCTTTTTTGAAACCCTATTCTTGAAGATACTTATCCAACCTTGAATACCAAGCCCTAGGGGCTTGCTTTAGTCCATAAAGAGCCTTCTTTAATTTTCATACATAATCTGGCTTATCAGTCAGGTTGAACCCCTCAGGTTGCTCAATGTAGACCTCTTCTTCTAAGAAACCATTGAGAAAAGCTGATTTTACATCCATTTGATATACTTTGAAGTTTTTGAAACTTGAGAATGCTAAAAATATTCTTATGGCCTCAATTCGTGCAACAGGAGAAAATGTTTCATCAAAATCAATCCCTTCAACCTGTGCATAGCCTTTGCATACCAGTCTTGCTTTGTTTCTGACTACCTGACCATCTTCATTTAACTTATTTCTGTAAACCCATTTAGTGCCAATTATATTCTTGTATTTTGGTCATGGGACAAGTTCCCAAGTCTCACTTTTTTCTATTTGATCCAACTCTTCATCCATTGCCTTGACCCAATATTTATCTTCTCTTGCCTCATTGAAATCCTTGGGCTCAATTTTAGATAGCAAAGAAAGATTTGCATGTTCACATGTTCCTATTATCTTCCTCCTTGTTTGTCTTTCATCTAGATTCCCAATAATCAGGTCTCTTGGATGATTCTTTTGCACATACCTGGATGGTGTCTTAGGTGGTGTTCTTTGTGTTTCATCTTCTTCTGATTCTTCACCTACTTCTTCTTGGCAACTCTCTTCTTCTTGATATACAATTTCTTGAGTTGGTTCTCTTGACCCTATTTGTTCATCAATTGTTACATTTGTACTTTCCATAATTGTATGTGTCCTTTTATTATAGCATTTATAGGCTTTGCTCTTAGTGGAATAGCCAAGGAAGATACCCTCATCGCACCTTGAATCAAACTTGCCCAAATTTTTCTCTTCTCGTCTAATGTAGCATTTGCTTCCAAAAACTCTAAAATACTTTACAGTAGCTGGTCTTCCCTTCCAAAGCTCATATGGGGTTTTGTGATGATTTACTCTTACTTGAGCTCTATTGATGATATAGATAGTTGTATGAACTGCCTCTCTCCAAAAACCATTTGAAATCTTAGACTCACTTAGCATAGCTCTGGTCATATTCTCAATAGTTCTATTTTTTCTTTCAACTACTCCATTTTGTTGTGGAGTCCTTGCTACTGAGTATTCTCTTTTGATTCCATGTTGTTCACAGAATTCTATGAATTCACCTAAAGTGAATTCTCCTCCTCTATCTGATCTTAGACACTTGATCTTTTTACATGTTTTATTTTCTACTAAGACCTTGAATGCTTGGAACTTCTCAAAAGCTTCTGACTTTTCTTTTAAGAATGCCACCCAAGTCATTCTGGAGAAATCATCTATAAATAGCATGAAGTAACTTTCACCTTGTAAACTCTTTGTCCTTGTAGGACCACATAAATCAGTGTGAACTAGTTTCAATGGTTTGGATGAAGAAAATTCTTTTGACTTGAAACTTGTTCTTGTTTGCTTACCATGTTGACATTGTGCACAAATTGTGCTTTGGGGTATTTTTATCCTGGGTAAATCTTTGACTGCCTTTTTGTTGCTTATTTTCACTATGTTGTCAAAGTTTAGATGACCCATTCTTCTATGCCATAACCAACTCTCATCCTCTTGTGATAAAAAATATTTTTCTCCTTTAATTTCACTCAACATGTAGAGATTGTTTGTAGTTCTACTGGCATCTGCAATAAGCTTTCCTGTCTTGGATTTTCTGATCTCACATCTATTTGGGTGAAAGGTGATTGTGTGCCCCTGATCACAAATCTGACTTACACTTAGTAAATTGTGCTTCAATCCCTTAACATACAATACATTTTCTATCTTTGATTTTCCATTATCTAAACTCAAAGTCCCTTTTCCAACAATTTTTGTTGAAGCATTATCACCAAATTTTACTGATCCTCCATTGATTTCTTTAAGTGAAAGAAATTTACTTTTGTCACCTATCATATGACTTGAACAACCACTATCAACATACCACTGATTTCCCTTATCTTGTGCATGAAGAGTTGTTTGTACCAACATTGACTTCTCCTTTTCTTGTTCCTCTTTCCTTTTCCAAACTTTTGAGGTTGTATTCTTTTGAACCTTCTGATCCTCCTTTTTGCTTGATTCAGGAAACACTGTTTTACACCATTTGGCCTTGTGCCCAAAATTATTACATTTGTAACAAGATGATATTGTTATCCATGAGAGGTGCAAATGAATTGAAATTTCTATCAACATTATTTCTCACATGGACCATGCAATGTACAACTTTATGACCATATTTGTTACATGAAAAACAATAACCATGGAAGAAATTTTGTAACCTGTTAGATTGCCTTGAATGATATGGTCGCATGATTCTTCCTTTGTTATTTCTATAATTGACTTTTGTCCATGATGTTTCTCTATTTTCTTCCTCCTTGATACTTTTGCCTTTCAATATATCAGCATAGGTCATGGGCTCTTCTTTCTTTGATATCTTTGTTCCTTTGGAGCTTGACTCCTCTTTCTATTTCCCTAACCTTATATTTTGTTGTAACTTATCCTTAGAATTTTCAACTCCCTTTCTTAGAGAGACAATTTCAAGTTCCAATATTTCACATTCTAACTCTTTTGCCTTTAATTGTTCAGCCATATCTTTTTCAATTTTATTTGCCTCTTCAACCTTCACCTTTAAGTCTGTGAGATTTTGTAGAAGATTTGTCTTTGTTTCCTCATCCTCTTGAATTTGAGCCTTCAAACTTGAATTCTTCTCTCTAACTCTTTCCAAATTTCCAAGAGCAATAATAAGTTCCTCTTTCATGTCAACCATGGCTTCTTCTCCATTTTTTGTGGTCATGTGTGTTCTTGTAGGATATTCCTTCAAACTGTTAGGCTTTTCACGAAGGAACCTGCTCTGATACCAATTGAAGAACACAAGCTTATACTAAGAGTGGGGGTGAATAGTATAAGATAAAACTTTTTACTTTTCAATCCAAATGATAACAACAATAATATCAAGGTAGTAAATAATGCACAAATCATCACACACATGAGAGACATGGATTTAACGTGGTTCACCCAATGTGGGCTACATCCATAGAGAAAATATTTCTTATAAATTTTCTCAACAAATCTCTTGGGAACCAAATCCCTATTACAATGTTTATGGACCTCTATCCAAAGGTGTTAAGATATCACTATTAAAATAAAGCACACTTACACAAAATATTGAAAAACAACTCAAATACATCAAATAACTCAATAACACTATGCAAAAATTAAATGTAGAAATGGAACAATCTCATAATAACACAGAATTACGGGCCTCTTTGAGGGGGCAATCTCCTTCAATATTTTATTAGCTTATAAAAATATAAATTTGTACATTGCTTCATATATTTTAAAGAAAAAATTTATGCAACCCTACCTAAAGGCTCAAGAGTTGGCTTACATGTAAAATTCCACTTGAGCTAGAATCTCCTACTAAACATCGATTACAATTTTGATAAAAATGGTTACATGAGATGGCACCACTTGGCTAGGTATCTTACTTGCCACATATATTATAAAGTATTGTAAAATAACATTATAATGGGATCCCTCATGTTAGGATTGGGTCATTACATAAGTAAATTTAATTACAAAATGGTGTTAGGATAGGATCCTAACATGTCCTTCCCCTTCGAAAAGCTTTGTCCTCAAAGTTGAAAATGAGGAAACTAGTGTTGGAGCTGATGGAGAGACTCCCATGTGGGATCTTCTGCTAGAGCTCACACCACTGAACAAGGACATCCATGATGGTACAATTGTAGAGAGTGCAAATTCGATGATCCAATAATTATTCAAGTTTGAGTAATATGGACCATTCTTCATCCAATTTTGGTAATGTTGATTAAATCTATATTTGTGTGCCCATAATTTTTTTGAGAGAGGAAACATGAAAAACAAGATGGAACTTAGAGATGTGTGGAAGAGCCAATTTTTAAGCTATGGTACCAATCCACTATAGAACTTGGTAGGGTCCATAGTATTTTGTAGCAAGTTTCTGGCACCTACGGAGTTATAGAGATGATTTTTTGTATGGCTGTGAGTGAAGGAAGACCATATCACCCACTTCAAATCTACACTCAGAATGATGTTGGTCAGCCTATTTTTACATCCAATTATGGACCATAT
This sequence comes from Wollemia nobilis, assembly GCA_028583015.1. Lineage (NCBI taxonomy): Eukaryota > Viridiplantae > Streptophyta > Pinopsida > Araucariales > Araucariaceae > Wollemia > Wollemia nobilis. The sequence goes on from JAQPPZ010002362.1 coordinate 2,748,566, forward strand.
CCAAATTTTTCTTCATCCAAAAAATAATATTGGTATGTTGGCTGAGAGTAGTATTGACTACCTGGACCATGGAGCTACCTGGAATGTATGAAGAAGGCATGAGTGGAGGACACCCATAAATGGCCTCAAAAGGGGTGATTTTGGTTGTTGTATGATAGGAAGTGTTGTACCACCATTCGATAAAAGGAAGCCACTTTTCCCATTAAGTAGGATGATCTGATGCAAAGCAACGAAGATAGGTCTCCAAACATTTGTTGACAATCTTAGTTTGACCATTCGTTTATGGGTGGTAGGTTGAACTCATTTTGAGATGAGTTCCCTGCAACTTAAACAATTCTTTCCAAAAATTACTAGTGAAGTTTGGGTCTCGATAAAACATAATGGATGTGGGCATACCATGAAGGTAAAAAATAGTATTGAGGAATATTTGGGCAATGGTGGAGGTTGTGTAAGGATAGGCAAGGGAGCAAAAATAAGCATACTTCAAGAGGTGATCCACTACCATGAGAATAATAGACTTATCACCATATTTAGGTAACCCTTCTATAAAATCTAGGGAAATATTAATCCAAACCTAATCTAGAATGGCAAGGATTGAAGAGTACCCAGAGAACATAGCATTTCACCTTTCATCCATTGATAGGTATCACAAGCTACCAAGAAATAATGGATGTCCTATTTCATACCTTTCTAGAAGAATGTGCACTTAAGGAATTCATACGTTTTAATAAATCATAAATGGACTAAAGAGTGATCAGTATGTAGTTCCTTCCTAAAAAGCTCATGGAGTGGGGATGTACGAGGAATAACAAGGTGTTGGTGATAATGCAAGTCATGGCCATCCCAATTGTAGCCTGGGTATGAAGTAGGATCATCATGGAGTGAGGCCACCAAAAATTTAAAGTCTACATCCTGAAGTACCTCATGTCATAAGGAATCTATCCATTAGGGAATAGGTGAGGAAATGGCACATAAAATACTGAGGGCCTCAAATTGGTGAGAGTTAACATCAGCCACAAGATTCTCTTTGTCCTTCTTATAAGTGATATCATAATTATATCCCATGAGTTTGGAAACCCATTTTTGTTGTTCTAAGGTAGAAAACCATTGTTCTAAGAAGTATTTGAGACTATGATGGTCTATTTTAATGGAGAAATGGTGACCAATGAGATATGGTTGCCAATGGGTTACGACATGTAAGATTTTCAATATCTCCTTTGCATATGTAGATTTTCCCAAGTTACGATCAAAGAGTGCCTTACTAGTGAAATCCAAGGGTCTCCCTTATTGCATCAACACTACCCCAATGCCACGATCGAAAGCATCACATTTAATGAGGAATGGCTTGAAAAAATCTAGAATGGATAAAATTGGCATGGTGGTCATAGCATGCTTCAATTCAAGAAAGGCTTGGTTAGTGGACCTCGTCCCCGAAAATGAGTCCTTATTTAACATGGATGTGAGAGGGGATGATATTTTACCATAAATTATGAATAAATTTGTGGTAATAAACTATAAGCCCTAAGAATACCCAAAGCCCCTTGAGAGTGTGAGATTTTGGCCAACCCTAAACTACTTGAATCTTCTTGTGGTTGGCTTTAACACCATATTTGGAGACAATGTGTCATAAATACTCCACTTCAATCATACCAAAGGAAAACTTGGACCACTTCGAAAAAAGTTGATGTTGTGCCAACAACTAGAATGTCTGATCCACATGGATAAGGTGTTCTTCCCATGAGCACCTATAAACCAAGATATCATCAAAGAAAACTAGGATGAACTTCTGTAGGAGAGTGTGAAAGATGTTGTTCATAAGGCTTTGAAATATGGAGGGAGAATTTGTCAGACCAAATGGAATTACCAAGAACTCATAGTGACCTTCATGAGTTCAAAAAGAAATTTTGGAAATATCCTTGTCCTTGAGCTTGATTTGATGGTATCCAGAATGAAGGTCTAACTTGGAGAAGTACATAGCTCCATGTAATTCATCCAATAATTCATTCACTACTAGAATAGGGAATTTATCCTTGATGGTTTTTTAATTGAGCTCATGGTAGTATATACACAATAACCATGATACATCTTTCTTGAGAACTAGTAAAATCAGAGAAGAGTAAGGGCTGGTATTCGTTCGAATGACACCATATTTGAATTATTATACCATATTCTCAATTTTAGACTTGAAAGCGTGAGGATACTGATACTGTCTAATGTTGGGTGGTGCATTACCTAGTAGCAGTGGAATGACATGGTCATGTGAGCAATAAGGTGGTAAGGTAGTTGGTTTTGAAAATATGCCATTATGCTTGGTCAGAACAAGTTGCAAATTTTCTATAATTTGATCCTCTATGGAAGTGGTTGGTTGAATTGAAAATATTTATGCAGTGACCCCGTGGGATGAATTTTTCAACTTCTCCATATGATTGTAATTGATAATTTGTGTATGGTCTATTTTGATACCATGGAGGGTGTGTTTTTGTCCATGTTGTGAAAACTGCATCCATAGTTCTATAAATTTCTAGGAGATAGTGCTCAAGGTTCCCAACCATTGAGCTCCTAACACAATATCACAACCTCCCAATTGGAGGGAAAACATGTCTTTATTGAGTTTATAATCTCCCATATTTATTTTTACATTGTGATATTTACCTTTACAAGGAAAGTGCCTCCATTTTCCACCATGAATTCAAATTAATTGCATGTGTGTATATAGAAATTGGCCTACTTAGCAACTCAAGGATCAATAAAGTTATGTACCATCTTAATAAATAATAATAGTAAGACGTTGGCCTTTGAAAAACCCACAACTTTCATGGTTTATGGAGTGGTAATCCTAGCAATAGCATGGACAAATTTTTTTTCCTAAGGTTCTTGTGCTTCCTCTTCTTGTTGAGTTGGTGCTTCAGCTGTGTCACTCTCCTCATCACTATGGTCACTACTATTGGGTTCCTTTACATCTATTAAGAACAATCTCTTATTTGCACATCTATGCCCCTTCACAAAATTTTCATCACAATTATAATGTAGTCCTTTGGCGTGATGCGCATCCATTTCATCTATAGTCATTCACCTGGGGATAGGAGGTTTATTATTAGTATTATTTTGGAACCAAGGAGGAAAGGGAGGTCAAGCTTGAGAAAACCTCAATGTCCACTTTTGAGTTGAGAGTTTAAATTTGGCCAATCAGGCTAAACTAATAGCCTGCATCATGGTTAAGGTTTTAAACATCTTGACTTCATCCTGGAGATCATATTTCAACCCAATAACTAAACAACTCATAAAAAATGCCTCATTCAAGCCCTTAGTTTTATTGGCCAATTTCTCAACTTATGTTTGGTAATCGTGAACTGTGGTTATTTGTTTCAACTTTTTCAATGCTCTTGTAAAGTCTTCATAGTAACTAGGGCCAAATTGGGTGAGTAGTTGGGACTCAAAGTCCTCCCAAGAAAAATTAGGGGTAGTGGCTCCTAGCCATTGGAACCAGTGTAAGGCCTCAGATTCTAAGTTGAAGGAAGCCATCTAAACTTGATGATATACAATATCATTATGGAGTTTAAATAATTGATCAATCGAACATAACCACCCATCTACATCCTTTACATTGAACTTAGGGAAATCCAATTTAGGAATTTTGAAGGTCAGGTCATGATCATAGTGAGTGTCTTCTATTTCCCTTCTTCGATCTTCTACTTCCCTTCCTTGACCTTGTTTAGAGTTTTTATCTTGGTGTTCAAATGTGAGAGTACCCTACAATTGAGTCTCTACCTCTGTAAGTTACTTTTCTAAGTGGATTCTAGTGGTATCATGATCCATTCGAAGCTCTCAAATATCTTCTCTTATGTTGTGGTTTGTAGTAGTCAAGTACTCAAGGGATTTTTGCATGTCGACCAATATTATGGCAAGTCCTAACTCCTTGTATTGTCCACGAGTGTTGCTCGCCATTGTGGGCCCTCTTTTACTAAGTTACTAAAAATAGACGTGGGGTTTTAGGAGTTACTATTTTTAGTAAGGCATCCAAAAAAGTGCTTGGGTGTGGTATATCAAAATTATCAGCTCAAAAAAATAGTCGCAATGAGCTATAACCCACAACACTAAATTTGGGTACCCATTTTTTTATATATTGTTGTGTTGACAAGTCTACTAGTGTTGTCATTTTTTATTCAGGTCTGAGATCAACTGTCTCTAACCTATAGTCCACCCCCTGACCACCCTATTACTATCCTATCTTTACCCCTATCACCTGTACTAGGATTATTGATACAATTTCTATCACTAGCCCTGGGGATTATTTGATACTAATAGTTCTATTTCTGACATTGGAAGTCTATAATTCTTGACTATTATAGAGGGTTGTTACTATCGACCTAACTATCACTGTTACTAACTAGACTGTTATTATCATTGTCCTAACTATTTTGTCTCTGACCATGAGCTATTGCAAACACTTATGAAATCTATCTTGACTGTTGGTGCATGCAAGTTTGTTTTTTGTGATAAGGAATGCCTTCTTTGTATGCTCACTTTTGGGGTTGTTAATGCAGGTTAGAAGAATAGGGATGGTGTTGATTTGTAGGTGGAAATTGTGTTTTTTTTAACCAAGGTATGCTAATTAATGGAGTATGTAATACCCATAGGCCCTCTATTATACTGTAGTGATGAACAATAGTGCTCGGACCAATATTTTAGGCCACTACCCAAGGAGGATTCCACACATACCCTTGAGCACACTATCTACCTCTTTGATAGTACGAGAGGGTGATCATCCAGGATGTTGTGTCCCATGGACTATGGATAATACAAGGCTGAAAATCTTCCTAATGGATAATTTTTTTTTAAGCCTAGATTTTATCTCGATACACCCGAAGATGCATGGGAGCTCAAGTTCATGCACAAGTGCTATCTAAGGCCTAGGTATTGGAGCATGATCGCCCCTCACTTCACTAGACACTTTATGGGCTATCTATATTAGCCAATAATGATAGCTCCTTCATGATATTTTAAAACCCTTGGCAAAGGATTTCTAACCTACACAACTACTAAAAAAGAGACAGTAATTTTGTTTGTGTTTTCTGGTTTTTTTGCCAAAAAATATATATTTTTAGATTTTTTTAATAAGGAAAAAACAAAAATAAAAAATACACATAAATTTATACCTAATAGGCTAAATGGATGGAAAAAATCATTTAAGTTGCAGTAGAACTCGACCCTAGAAAGCGCTTTGATACCACTTGTTAGGATCTCACTATTAAAATAAAGTACACTCACACAAAATATTTAAAAATAACTCAAATACATCAAATAACTCAATAACACTATGCAGAAATTGAACAATATCATAATAAGATAGAATTGCGGGCCTCTTTGAGGGGGCAACCTCCTTAAATATTTCATTAGCTTGCAAAAAGATAAATTTGTACATGGTTTCATATCTTTTAAAGAAATACTTCATGCAACCCTATCTAAAGGCTCAAGAGTTGGCTTACATGCAAAATTCCACTCGAGATAGAATATCCTACCAAACATTGGTTACAATATTGATAAAAATAGTTATATAAGATGGCACCACTTGGCTAGGTACCTTACTTGCCACATATATTATAAAGTATTACAAAATAACATTATAATGGGATCCCTCACATTGTTTAAGTGGGTCATTACATAAGTAAATGAGAATTACAAAATGGTATTAGGATAAGATACTAACAAAAGGAGACACAAATCCCCTATGCTCAAGTTCATGGACCTCTATCTACATGAGAAATGTATCCCCACTGCTCTAGTTTGTGGACCTCTATCCATATGAGAACTCTATCCCTTTTACTCTGGTTGGCTCCAAAGCCTGCTCTCAACTACTCAACTCTGACCAAATCTGATCACAAATCTAATAAAATCTACATAACTACCTATACTGATCTTTCTCACACCTGCTCATAAGTCTACCTCAAAAATGCTCACAAATCCTGCTTAGAACTACTCACAAACCTTCTCAAAAATGCCTACTCAAAACAACTCATAATTCTGCTCTAATTTGCTCACTGTCTCTGCTCAACTCTACTCTAACACATGCTCAAAAATACTAATAACACATCCTCAAAATTGCTCATAAAACATGCTCAAAAATTCTCATAACACATGCTAAAAATTACTCATAACACAAGCTCAAAATTGCTCATAATACATGCTCAAAACTAATCATAACACATGCTCAACACTACTTATAACACTTGCTTTGATAAAAGTACTTCAGACATATTCTACCTAGATTTCTTGTTCAAGAACACATAGAAAATGATATGCAATATAATTTCATAATATGTTCTTTTCAATATCACTCAATCCGAATGCACAAATTGCTTCACAAAACTGCCCTATAACCTTTTAAAATTTATCTTAATATCAATCAAAGCTAGTGCATAAATTTGCTTCACAAAATTGGTTTCTTAACACTTATCCACATTCAATGTCACTCAAACCAATTCTAAAAATCTTCATAAATTCATTCAAACAATGAAGCACATTTTTTTTCACAAACCCTAACACATGTGTTTCCAATCTCATTCAACAAAGAAGCACAATTTATTCACAAACCCTAACACAAATATTTCCAACAATGCATATATATAATACTTATTTCTCCACCTTATGATTTAGAAATATTTTCTCAACCAAACACCTTAAAGAAGTAATACTATCACCATACCTCTTAACTTGCTTTGATGAATATGTGCCCTCAAAAACCTATGTCAAAAGAATTCCCTTTTCAAAGTGCCACTTCAAAACTAGTTAGTAGATTTCTCTTTCAAACCATCAACATTAAATTTTTTCTCAAATAGATGTGCACAATGAAATCTAAATATGATGCTCAATGACTCTCCTTTTGTTCTTAAAAGATAAGGCATTAACAATTATCAAAACCCCTCAAAATTTCTTTTCACCATACAAAAATTTACAACAAAAAATAAAACCATAATAGCACCTTATAACTCCTACTTGTAATCAATATCAATAATGTACCTTATAATCATCAAAAATACTAAGTGCAGAATACAATTTTAATTTCACTTTCATACACCTTATACCTCCTATTCTCACATGCAAAAATATCTCCTTTGTATTTCCTCTTTATAATATTTGTAAAATAAAAACTTTATAAAACACACCCTTATCACTTATATTTTTCAAACTAAAATATTTTAAAACATACCCTTATAACTCCTAGTTTGCAAGATAACAAATCTTTTAACACATCCTTATGACTTCCTATATGCAAAAGGAATAAACCTTTAACACAACCTTATGACTCCCTAATCAATGCATACTATAGGAAATTTAATTAAAAATTGTATGCCCTTACCAATGCAGTCGCTGGAAATCGAACCTGCCACCTCTTGCTTGCCTTCCTACTAGCACAAGCTAGGCTTTCGCATGATCTAGTCATCTACACAAAACTTTAAGCCCACAAAATACTCCTTATTTCTTCGACAAACTTCTTCCTTGATCAAAATTCTAATAAAATTGGAGCTAGTACGAATTGACCCCTTGACCTCTTATTTGCCAATGCTTGAGCTTCGGCTAATATGCCACTTGAGCTAGCCACCTTCTTAGAACAATGAAGGCATGTCCTTTGATTTATTTCCTTGCTTCTACCCCAAAATGAATGTGTGTGCTATCTTGCTCCTCTGCTCCCTTTATAAAATACAAATGGATCGATTGCGCTCAACGTTCAACCTCTACCTTAATGAGGTATTTTTCCCTTCATTAAATATGCACTTCAATTATATATTTCAAACATCGACGGTGTAAAATTTTATTTTTCAATGGAACTTTTTAAACCTTAACCTTAGTTATATTATAATATTTTAAAAAATATTATAATAATAAATTTTAAACTTTTGCCTCTAATTCTAAAATTTAAATATTTTGAAAGCAAGTAAGACCTTTCCCTTTTCTTGCAAATATAACCATGGTGAATACTTTTGCCTTGAAAAATTTTGTACATTTGATACTACCTCATTTATCCTTTGAAGATATTTACCTTGCACTTTAATATTTCAACTTTGAAGATAATTCTCAACCTTTTAACATTTGACATCAATGACAACCAATATACTTAATATTTCCAACACTTCCTTTTAAATTTCAACAAGGTGTTTAAAAACTAATCTTCAAAGTGATTGGATTTTGGAACCTTCTCTATTTATTCCAGCGGCCCGTCATTTTTTGATTGTACAAGAATTGTAAAATCTTCATGCGAGGTAGAATTTTCAACATCCTGCATAACAAGTGAAATAGAAATTTCATCAACAGGATTGTGAGAAACCAATGATTCACTATACATACAAAAATCATTATAATAATTGTCATCTAAATCCATGGGATGAAACTATATTGCATCTTCCTCAAAATTTTCAAGTTCTTCGAGAAACTCTTCTTCAAATTCACCTTCAACCATTTTTGGTGGCTCAAGGGTTTTTAATATGGAATCAGTTCTTTTCAGATTTGCATGATCATCACAATCCTCATTTGGAATAAACCTTTGTGACTTATCATCTGATGGCTCACTAATTTCTAAGGGTGGATCAATCCTTGCATTTTGATTTCTATGATTGTACCAATCCTCCTTAGGGAATAATGACACTAAACCTTTTATTTCTAAAGTTTCATATGTTTCCAAAATTGAGCCAATATCTACATTTTTATGGGTTTTTTTACCACACTCCTCGTTGGTGGATATTGAACTTGAGATGTGCACCTCATTTTGGATAATTTCTAAGGTATTTTTAACATTTGAATAATCAATTCTATCATTTTGATTTCTTACATTAGACATTATTTTATTCGAGGGTGCTAGATTGAATGATTGGTATTGGTTGGAATCCATAACTTCTAAAGAATAGTTCATCATGGAAGAAGTTGTGCATTAACCTGAATCATGGGTGGTATCTAATTTTGAGCTTTAGGATTAAGTAATGATAATAAAATCACATCAACCCATTTTGGAATACACCATTTTGCTATGGTTATTGCCTTACTATAGTCTCTATATAAGGATGGATTTTTAATATGTTTCCTCAAGAATGTAGAAGTAAAGGGGTCTAAGATTTCCAAATATATTTGGATGCATTCTTCTTCCAAAATGGTGTAATGTATCTCTATTTTAGTATACAACCTATGGAACCTATCATTGAATTGACTCATGGATTCATTAAATTCTTTACATATAGAGGAAAACTGATTCTCTATCAATGGGTTTAAGTAGGGATTGATTCTCTTATTTAGAGATAATAGAGGGTATGATAGCAAGAATATTTTTCTAAATCTCTTTTTCTTGTACCATAATTTATGTAAATAATATATAAAAGTAATCCATTAAATGGAAATGCATACCTAGGATTGTATCAAAGGAGTTCTCATTATCATCCTAAAGAGCTTCCATCTTGTTCATATATCTCCTAGCACAAGCAATTCGATTGAAATATTTAGTGTTTCTATAACATTTCAATAACCAAGTGGTTCTTACTCTTTGTTTCCAATAGATCTCCTCTTGGTTTTCAATATCCTTAATGGATTTATGCAATGCATCATCCTCTTCTTTGAGATACTTTGTAATTGTTCCTTCCCTAAAGTGTTTTGCACCTCATCACATCTAGCCATCAATGAAGCTCTTTAAACCTAGAATTTTGTCTTGTTATCTCACCTTCATTGTTTCAGTTGACCCTTGATATAATGAATTTGCTTATGGAATTTAAACATTATTGTCCCATATGTCAAACATCCCTCTTCCTAGAACTATGTGTTTTTCTTTCAAATTTCATATTTTTGTAACAAAAAGTTATAAAATATGAATGGCTTGTGATGTTGCTCTATATTGATCACTCCTTCCAATAGAATGAGAAAGTGATTCAAAATTGGATTCTCCAAAATCTAAAATTTTAGATTTCATTTCACAAATGCCTCATCTAAAATAAAAAAATGGCCTAAATTCACCTTCCTACTATGTGGCTCCCTCCTCTTATTAGTCCACGTATAGTTTATTTTGAGATATGTAATATCCACCAAGTGTGATGCATGGACCTAGGAAATCATAATTTGATCCCTTGTGTCCAAAATTAGGGTTCCCCCTTTCTAATATTTGTATGATAATTTAGCATTAAAATCCCCGATAACAATATAGTGTAACTCCTCCCTTTAATTTCTCATATTATGCACCACTTTCCATTGATGAATATAACCATCTATGTTTTAAACCCCATTAAAAATTATAATTAAAACTTACTTATTTGTCACATTGTTTCTAAAATGCAATGTGAGGACACCCCTCCAAGCTATAAATTATATTTCCATTCATTCAAGAGAGCTCAAAAAGGTAACTATCCTCCTTGATACCTATTGGCATTTTTGCCACATTGTTTTTGTTGTTACTGTTCAAGTAAAAGAATGCTCAGATTGTAAACAAAATCCTCATTCCTCTGTTTGTAAGTGAAAAAGCAAAGGTGTCACGATTTCGTGACATGTCACAAAATCATGACCTATCGCATTTTCGTGACATCCATACCATAAAAAAGCTAAGCCCAAAAGTTGTCACGATATCGCGACATGTCGCGTTTTCACAACCTGCCGCGTTTTTGCGGGGTCTAAAACCAAAAGGTGCAAGCATGTAAAATCGTCGTGATATCGCGACATGTCACATTTTTACGATCTGTCACGTTTTCGTGGTCAAAATAGTCAATGACAGCAAGGGGGTAAAACTATCACAATATCGTGACATGTTGGAGTTTTGCGGTCAACGCAGTCAACAAAAGAACTAAAATGAAAACGTTGTGATATCGCGACATGTTGCAAAATCACGACTTGCGATGGCCACAAAGCAGAGTGATAGAAAATGTCACGATATCGCGACATAAAGCAGCAAAGGGCAATGTCAATGAAAAATGTCATGATATCGCGATAGAAAAGCAAGCAAGGAGAAAATGGTACGGAATGTCGCGATATCGCGACATGTCACGTTATCGCGGGAAGGACTGACAGATAAGCCAAGGCATGAAAGATGTCACGATTTCATGACATTTTTGAAGATGAGGCCAAGCAAGAGGAAGACGTCGCGATATCGTGACATGAAGCGACAATGATGAAGAAGGCAAGAAATTGTCATGATTTCGTGACATGTCATGATTTCACGGGGTAAAAAAAAGTGCAAGAAGACAAAAAATGTCGCGATTTTGCGACATATTGTGGAGAAAAAGCCAAATGGAGAAACATGTCACGATTTTGCGACATGTTCCATTTTCGTGAGGAGAAAGCATGGAGAAAAATGTCACGATTTTGTGACATGTCGCGTTTTCGTGGCCGAACAGCATCAAGATAGAGGAAGACAAAAACATGTCACGATTTCACGACTTGTTGAAGATGAAAGAATTAAATGGAAAAAAATGTCGCGATATCGTGACATGTCGCATTTTTGCGACCTATCACGTTTTCGTGAGATGAAAGTTGAGAAGTACAAGGCAGCGAGAAAGTGTCACGATTTTGTGACATGTCACATTTTCGTGACCTGTCACATTTTCGCGGGTAAGAAGGAGATAAAGACAACGCAAGAGAAAAATGTCGCGATTTCGTGACATGTTTCATTTTCACGATAAGGAGTAGCGAAGAAGCCAAAGCAGAGGAGAATGTCATGATTTCATGACATATCATAGAGACAAAGCAAAAGAGAAAAATATGTCGCGATATCGCGACATGTCACATTTTCGTGACTGGTGGCGGAGAGAGAAGGTAGTAAGGTAAAAGTGTCGCGATATCGCGACATGTCACATTTTCACGACCTGTCTCATTTTCATGACCGAAGCAATAACAAAGGCCCGATACAGTTCAATTTGCATTTTTTCTTTAGGATTGCATAGGAGAACGTGTGGAGAAGATAAAGATCAAATAAAAGCTCTCCAACTAATTTTGAGATCATGGTCAAAGAGGCTCAAGGATTAAATGTTGCTGATTACCGATGTGCGCAAGATGAAAGAACATGAAGCAGTTTTCAATGCCACCAAAATCAAAGACGCCTCCAATATTAAAAGCTCCTGTTCGTGATCTCTTAACAACTTTCGGCTTGCCCTGATAATGTCATTTCTCCGAGGCAGATTGAGGGCAATAATTTCTCTTTTCAAATACAGATTTTGTGGATTGCTCCTCTTAAAATCTGTTTCATGTATTAAATGTTGTAATACGAAAGGAAGAGGACGGACCTCTATAAATACCAATGTAAAACTCAAGCAAAAGGAGGAGGATATTTTTGCAAAAATTAAAACAGAAATCCTAGATGCATTTGTTTCTATTCTTAGTGTCTTCTGGAGTTGGTGATCTAAATTGTTGTGCATGTTTTGCTTTCTGTCTAAGTCACTTCTGTTAGTCCAGTGTTAATATAAGTTAAATTTTGCTATTTTGGATTTGGCTGTATTTGCATTTGAGCGTTTGGAGTACAATTGGAAGCGAACTCATGGCTAATACGTGATCTAATTTTTGTATATGTGTTCTAAGAGTCAGTTGTTGTTTAGCTTCAGGATCTAGTTGAGGTTATCTGTTGTTCGAGGTTGTTCTCCCCATCAACGATCGGCTTCGGCCATATTTACATCCCTTTTCGTTATTTCCCTTTCTTTTTGCATTTCATCCCTTTCTGTTATTTCCCATTTCTTTTCGCATTATTTCCCATTTCTTTCCTGCATCTCTAGTCTTGAAACCAGTTTAGATTAGTGTGGGAACCAGCCCTCTCTGGAGATTGGCCCGGGAGACATCTCTTTTTCTTGGCCTTTCAATGTTGGCCAAGTCTAGGGTGCATATACGTATAAAATCCTTTCCTATGGTAGATTTGTGACCAACATTTTTTGGCACGCCCGGTGGGATAGACTGTTTCTGTCTCCAACAGATCCACAATCGGTGGGACAAGCATTATTTCAACTTGATAAACCCACCTGTGCCAACATTTTTGGCATGCCCAGTGGGACAGACTATTTCTATCTCAGAAGAATCCATAATCGGTGGGATAAGCATTTTATTCTCACAAGTTCCATATTTTGACACCCGAAGGAATCAAGATTTTGATGAACTATCTTGACCTCAAAGCGGCGATTGTAAGTTCATCTGGTGACTCTGCTGAAGGTGACTGTATAGTACCTAAAAATTTCCAATCCTGAAGCCGGTGGAAATTTTTGCATCATTGCTTCATGATCACGAGATCAAGTGCCAAATATTTGGAAGATCCAGTCGAATTCTTCGAGATTGATGTTTAGAACTGGAGGGAGCGCTCAAGATTGGTAAGTCCTGTGAACCCATCATTTGTTATCTCATCGCAGGCTACAGGTCAGTTTGTGCCATCCCCGACTCCTCCTAGTACTGCTACGAGCTTGCTACATCTAGATCCAGCAGTTCAAATGGCCCAGCATCCTCCACCAAGGAAGTTCTCAACATGGAATGATTCGGGAGCCTTGAATTTACCAGCACAGAATCAAGTCCCTCAAGTTGCTTTGAAAGCTTTGCCGACCTATGATGGTACTGGTAAAATTGCCTATGAGCATATTAATGATGTAGCCTCTTTGGCGGCTATCCATGACATAACCGACGAAGATGTGATGGTAAAGTTGTTGGTGTTGTCACTGAGAGGTAAATTGTTGTATTGGTACCGAACATTGCAACCAGGCACCATTGCATCATGGGATCAATTAGGAGAGCTATTAGTCAAAAACTTTCATGAACAAGCTGATCCATACTCCTTGTTGCATCAATTTAATGCGATTCAAAGGCACCCATAGGAGGAGATAGCCGACTTCAATCTCAGATTTACCAGAAGCTAGTAGAGAATTCCTGATGGTCTTTGGCCCACTCATGAGCTAGCTGCATTCTACTATCTTTGAGCTTTCAACACAGACATCGGCTAGGCTATCCGACAGTCCAACGTGACTACATTTCCAGAACTGTTCGAACAAGCGCAAAAGGTGGAAGCTGACTTAATTGCCATAGGTAGGCTTCCTCCAAAGGTAACAATGCCTATCTTACCTGATCTTCCTAAGCATTTATATTTTGGTTCATTTTCACATCCTATGCCTCCCATGTATCCTATTCCATCATGGAGCTCAAGTGCGCCTTAGACCGCATCCATTCCAGTTCCCCAGATCCTTGCTCCAACTATTCCATAGTTTCCTACACCAATCATTCTGCAATTACCAGCTCCCACTTCATTCCCAGCATTACCTACACCGCTAGCACCTCTACCTCTACTGGCACCTCCTGCGCCCTCAAATCCTGATCCCTTCACAATCCTATTACAAGAGGTACAATCTGCTAACTCAGCTATAAGAGCGATGGGAAATAAAATCACAATTCTTGAAAGAAAGCAGGTTGAGAGAGATTTCCAACCCAGGAGATTTCAACCTCCGCCGATCACTAGAGAACAAGCGGCTTCAACAAGTAAAGTGCCTAAAAAGAGCCCGGCTGTGTTGACAAATGAAGAAGTTGGCCTTGTAGAAGGAACATATTGGTGCTCTACATGCAATGACCCACATGATGAGTCCACTTGCATGGTCCACAAAAATTATTTGCAAGTTCTTGTAGGGAGCCATGTAAACATGATTCGAGAGGTAGATCTTAATTCTGTGAAGTCTCTTGAGGAACACATAGCAGTCCTGACACACAGCGGCAAGAAACCAATGTTGGTAGATCCGACTAAGATGGAGCCATTGAAAGTGCCTCCTGTACAAGCAACAAATTATCAAATACCTACAAAGGCTCATGATCCTCCAGCTCCACAACAATCACCTATTTTGCCGAAGGATCCACTTCCACCACAAGCAAAAGAGAAGGAAAAAGCTTCTACTTCCCAGCCGCAAGCGAAAACAAAGGAACAAGCTAGAGAGACGTTGCGGTATCCATCATTGACTAAACGACAATGAGTGGAGGCCACCCAGTAGTACAGAAACAAATTTGAATCTTCCAGTGGAGGGAAAGAGCAGATCTCAATGGAGTACAACATAGTTGAAGAACTCAAATGGACACCAGCTAAGGTAAGTCTGTATGACACCTTGCAGATACCTGGACAGGTAAATCTCTTACAGGAATCCCTGAAGACCATACAGAGTAAGGGAAAGGCTCCAGCCCAGATAGTTATGTCTCAAACGTTAACTTCTTCAGCCACTGGGAAGAATAGACCACCCCTGTTTTACTTGTCACTCAGAATGGAGGGTTGGATTGTGCATAACTGCATAATTGATTCTGGTGCTACGACAACTGTCATGCCAAAGGTAGTTTGTGAAGTCATGGGTATGGAGTATACAAGAAGTAGCCCTGGTGTCTTGCAGTTAGACGGGACTCCCATAAAAATAGTGGGTGTAATCAAGGATGTTCCTATTGCTCTACATAATTTGCCTCAGATTATAGTAATTCAGGAGATAGTTGTGGTTGATTTGGAACCATATTTCAGTATGTGTTTATCGAGAGAATTCATTGCTAAGCTGGGAGGCTATCTTTCTCTGGATTATTCTCACTTGGAGATTCCTTTCAAAGGAAGAAGAGTCCGTATCTATAATAAGAAGCCTTCTACTTTTCATGTAGAGAAGATGGAAGAAGAAGAAAGATCCAAACATTCTGTTCACATGATCACTGAAGAATTGAAGGATCCTGATTTGATGGATGAAGTCCTGGAAAAGCTTCACTTGGAGGATGAGTTTTCAATGCTTGATTTTAATGCCATGGTGGAAACTGAGATTGGTTGTTATTCTATTCTCAAGACTGAAAAGGCTCAAGAACAGAGTGATGGTAGTCGAAGTCAAGATCAACTCTATTTCGATGGAGCACAATGCAAAAATGGCACTGGCGCTAGGAGCTACATAGACAATACAACAGAAGATGAGGCTTTATGCCTAGGTCCCATGAAGGTTGAGACACTTGGAGTGCGATAGTTGCAAATCTTTGGTGACTCCGAGCTGATTATCAATCAGGAGTCTACTGAGTGTCTATCCAAGGTCTGGGATCTAGGAGATCATAGAGTCATGTTTGGGTACGTACCTCTCGAGAGAGTTCACAGCTAAGCTCGGGGGTTACCTTGTACATATTTAAAAAAGAAAAAAAAAAAATCGTTAACTCCGGCTCTTTTTGCATGCGAGCCCATAGGTACGCTTATTTCTTTTCCTTTTTATTTTCCTTCCCAATAGATAGTGGCTTTCTTCTACTTCTTTCTTCCACTTCCTTACTTCATTCCCTTCTTCTCCCTCTCCTTCTTCTGCAAATAATCAAGCCACTACTGTTGTTTCTATTCCCCTTTCTGATGTTCCCTTTTCTTCACTTCCCTTTCTTCTAAGTTTTTGAGCACTTTTCCACAGTTCCTACCCCACATCCTCCATTCCATCCACTTCTATTTCATTATCTATTTTTAGAAAAATCTCGTAGCTGGTAGCATAGTAGCACCCTATTGTTGTATCTACCGTTTCCACTCCATCTTTCACCATCCCATCATTCCTCATTCCTGTTCCACGGCCTGTGCATCCGTAGGTCATCCCTCCATTCATTTTTGTTTTGTAACATAGGTGCTTTTTCACTACTGCCATGGAGATCCTTGCACAACACCTGGTGATTACCCAGCTCAACCGAGCTAGGCAAAATGCAGTCGTTCAGAAATAAAGGAAGTTTTGCTCTCCCATAAATTTTTGTTGAAGGTCCTATTTTGAGTGTCGAGTACCAGCAAGAGATTGTTGCAACAGTCCATAGAGACGCATCCAGCATCAACCAACATTCACTCTCTGCTCCTCCAGCTTCTTAACTCTGTTTCCCAATGGATAAAGGCCTGAGGTTCATGCATACAGCAGAACTGTATACCCCACGAGCCGCCAAGAATGTTGGCATTTTTGCCACATTGTTTTTGTTGTTACTGTTCAAGTAAAAGAATGCTCAGATTGTAAACAAAATCCTCATTCCTCTGTTTGTAAGTGAAAAAGCAAAGGTGTCATGATTTCATGACATGTCGCGAAATCGTGACCTGTCGCATTTTCGCGACGTCCATACCATAAAAAAGCTAAGCCCAAAAGTTGTCACGATATCGCGACATGTCACGTTTTCGCGACCTGCCGCGTTTTCGCGGGGTCCAAAACCAAAAGGTGCAAGCATGTAAAATCATTGTGATATCGTGACATGTCGCATTTTCGTGACCTGTCACGTTTTCATGGTCAAAACTATCAACGACAGCAAGGGGGTAAAACTGTCGTGATATCATGACATGTTGGAGTTTCGCGGTCAACGCAGTCAATGAAAGCACTAAAATGAAAACGTCGCGATATCACGACATGTTGCAAAATCATGACTTGCGATGGCCACAAAGCAGAGTGATAGAAAATGTCGCGATATCGCGACATAAAGCAGCAAAGGGCAATGTCAATGAAAAATGTCGCGATATCACGATAGAAAAGCAAGCAAGGAGAAAATGGTACGGAATGTCACGATATCGCGACATGTCACGTTATCGCGGGAAGGACTGACAGATAAGCCAAGGCATGAAAGATGTCGCGATTTCGTGACATTTTTGAAGATGAGGCCAAGCAAGAGGAAGATGTCACGATATCGCGACATGAAGTGACAATGATGAAGAAGGCAAGAAATTGTCATGATTTCATGACATGTCATGATTTCTAGGGGTAAAAAGTGCAAGAAGATAGAAAATGTCGTGATTTCATGACATATTGTGGAGAAAAAGCCAAATGGAGAAACATGTCACGATTTCATGACATGTTCCATTTTCACGAGGAGAAAGCACAGAGGTAGCCATATTGTACGAAATGTCACGATTTCATGACATGTCGCGTTTTCGCGGCCGAACAACATCAAGATAGAGGAAGACAGAAACATGTCACGATTTCGCGACTTGTTGAAGATGAAAGAACTAAATGGAAAAAAACGTTGCGATATCGCAACATGTCACATTTTCGTGACCTGACGCGTTTTCGAGAGATGAAAGCTGAGAAGTACAAGGCAACGAGAAAGTGTCACGATTTCGTGACATGTCACATTTTCGTGACCTGTCGCATTTTCGCGGGTAAGAAGGAGATAAAGACAGCGCAAGAGAAAAATGTCACGATTTCGTGACATGTTTCATTTTTGCAATAAGGAGTAGCGAAGAAGCCAAAGCAGAGGAGAATGTCATGATTTCGTGACATATCATAGAGACAAAGCAAAAGAGAAAAATATGTCACGATATCGTGACATGTCGCATTTTCATGACTGGTGGCGGAGAGAGAAGGCAGTAAGGTAAAAGTGTCACGATATCGCGACATGTCGCATTTTCGCGACCTGTCTCATTTTCACGACAGAAGCAATAACAAAGGCCCGATATAGTTCAGTTTGCATTTTCTTTTAGAATGGCATAGGAGAACGTGCGAAGAAGATAAAGATCAAATAAAAGCTCTCCAACTGATTTTGAGATCATGGTCAAAGAGGCTCAAGGATTAAATGTTGCTGATTATCGATGTGCGCAAGATGAAAGAACATGAAGCAGTTTTCAACGCCACCAAAATCAAAGACGCCTCCAATATTAAAAGCTCCTGTTCGTGATCTCTTAACAACTTCCGGCTTGCCCTGATAATGTCATTTCTCCGAGGCAGATTGAGGGCAATAATTTCTCTTTTCAAATACAGATTTTGTGGATTGCTCCTCTTAAAATCTGTTTCATGTATTAAATGTTGTAATACGAAAGGAAGAGGACGGACCTCTATAAATACCAATGTAAAACTCAAGCAAAAGGAGGAGGATATTTTTGCAAAAATTAAAACTGAAATCCTAGATGCATTTGTTTCTATTCTTAGTGTCTTTTGGAGTTGGTGATCTAAATTGTTGTGCATGTTTTGCTTTCTTTCTAAGTCACTTCTGTTAGTCCAGTGTTAATATAAGTTAAATTCTGCTATTTTGGATTTGGCTGTATTTGCATTTGAGCATTTGGAGTACAATTGGAAGTGAACTCATGGCTAATACATGATCTAATTTTTGTATATGTGTTCTAAGAGTCAGTTGTTGTTTAGCTTCAGGATCTAGTTGAGGTTATCTATTGTTCGAGGTTGTTCTCCCCATCAATGATCGACTTCGGCCATATTTACATCCCTTTCCGTTATTTCCCTTTCTTTTCGCATTTCATCCCTTTCCATTATTTCCCATTTCTTTTCGCATTATTTCCCATTTCTTTCCTGCATCTCTAGTCTTGAAACCAGTTTAGATTAGTGTGGGAACCAGCCCTCTCTGGAGATTGGCTCGGGAGACATCTCTTTTCTCGGCATTTCAATGTTGGCCAAGTCTAGGGCGCATATACGTATAAAATCCTTTCCTGTGGCAGATTTGTGACCAACAATACCCTTTAGGTAGCCACTTCCATATGACCAACACCCTCAAATGTCTATTCACTATTTTACACGTAAGATACAATGATATTTTTGTCTCCTGGATAAGTAAAAAATATGTTTTACTTTTTTCTAGGAGTCTTCAAACAACAAATTAATGGATTCTACTATTTAAACCATTAATATTTCATGATTGTGTAATCAATTTTAATACCAGTAAGATTCTATTAGCCTCATCAATCCCTTGATGTTCAATTTAACTCCTTGAGCTATTATCAATTCCTTATTTGATTTTCTACCCACTCCTTGAGATTTGATATTCTTTGATTTCTTCTCACCTGGATTATCTCTATATTTATATTTTCACTATTTTTTTATGTCACACTCATGATGACATCCTTTATTATCATCTACTCTTAGTTATGCACTATTAATACCCCTATAATCTCTAATTGTGGTAACTCACTACACTCTATTACTTGATCTAGAATAGAAGCCAAAAGAGGGGCTTGAACATGGTTGTTATTGTTTTCATTATTCCCATCCACTCCTTCCATGAATAATTCTTCTTCCTACTTGACTAGCATTTTGAAGATATCATACCTATTTGAGGGCTTGAGTTTGGTTTTCTCTTTGCCATATTTTTATTTTCCATAATTCTTCTTTTGGGTTTTTCAAAACCATCTCCCTCTACTTATCTACCCCAAGAAATGTTAGTTGCTTCTTTATTAACTATCGACTTACCCTCCTTAGGAATATTTGGAATTCCTAGAGGAGCCTCCATTTTTGTGTTCATATTGTTTGGGAAAGACCAGGTCAAATACCCATATTTGTGATAAAATCTACACCTAAAGGACAATACATCATAATCTAGTCACTAAATCCAAGATAGTATTGCATATTTAAGT
The DNA here is from genome assembly GCA_028583015.1 of Wollemia nobilis. NCBI lineage: Eukaryota > Viridiplantae > Streptophyta > Pinopsida > Araucariales > Araucariaceae > Wollemia > Wollemia nobilis. Next base: position 2,768,832 of record JAQPPZ010002362.1, read on the forward strand.
TCCACTTCTAATAATAAAGGCTGGCTAAGATCCACTTCCTTGTATAATGTAGCACATATGACTATGTTTACTTCCATTGTATCTCTAGAAACATCCAAATATCTTCCAAGGGAATTATCAATGATTTCCAATACCTTTTCAATCTAGAACTCCATTAAGAGTACATACACATGGATTCAAATTAGGACAACAATGGGTTTAGATTGGGGATCAAATCCCACTCTCCAGGGATGAACAAATAATTTTTCTAGACCATGATTCCTCTTTTCTAGATTTAAAAACCCTATTTCTATTAACAAATGAGGAAAAACTAAAAAATAAAATATCCATTACTAATAAACCACAAAGAATACTCATCAAGAGGCTCCCAGTTTTTTCAAACCCATAAATGCAAAAAATTAGGGTAGGGTTAATACCCATGGATTTATAAATCATTCATGATTGTCTTTATATAATATTATTTCTTCTACTATCCTTTGCTCAATGAAATTATTTATCCTTGATTATAACTATGCCAAGCATCCATTGACTCTTTAAGATGTTGATATTTTACCAACAGTCACAAAGAGCATTTTTAGTGCAATTTTCTATGCTTCTATAGTCTCTATTGAAGATTTTTCCTTCAACAAATCTATAAATAAACCATGTCTATCTAAAATTAGATCTAGATGCATCTCCATTGGGCCCTCCTATGATAACAATCTTGCATTTTATTTTGAAGAAACAAAAAATCACTTCATATACCCGTGTAATGCCCTAAATTTCCCTTTTAGAGCTCCTTACATTTATCTTACAATGCCCACTAGAGTCAAAATCACATGGTCAATAATATTTAATTTCTACATTTCTAGAAGGTGGCTAGGTGACTATTTCCACATTTCAAGCATGTGCCTTTTATAGAAGCTAATATTATATTATTTTATATTCAAGCATATGTTGTTTCTAGAAATTTACTGTTCAATATTATTTATATTTTAATCTATGCTTACCTTATTATTCCTCCCCACTATAAAAATAGTATACTCCAATGTGTATAAAATAGGAAAGGAATTATAGAGAGTGTTGAGTATGACTAATAATGAGCTCTATATTATAATAGGGACTTTGATGTTGCATTAGCTAGAGTGGATCTTCACAAAAGTAAAAAACATGGATGCCATTGGACCAGGATCAAAATATGTTTTCCAACGAGTATGTATAAGCCTATAGTTGAAGAAATATAGATGCCTCTATTTACAAAACTAAAGAGTGTCTTACCACATGACAAAAGATAAGGGTGAATATATTTCCTTCAAAAAAAAATTGTAGGGAATATTCTTTAGAATTTTATAAAATTTTACATTTTCCTCCTTTTTTCACATGCGTTCACCTTCTAGGAGAAATAAAATATAACATTTAAAAGTTTAACCCCACAATGCATTTGGGATAATGAATCCTAGAAAAAATAACTAGAAAGGATTTTTTTGTTTCCTTGATGCAAGGAAGATGCTATTTTTTATTTTTTGGTACCAAACAAATGACATTTAATGGTGGGGAGGAAATAAGAGGCATGTTGGAATACCTAGATCCTGAGATATTTGGTATTTAGGGCATGCCAAATCATGGAAATGGTGTAGGTCTAAAATGCCCACACAAGATCAACTCACCTGGTCCAAAATAATTTGAGAGATCTCCATTTTTTTGTCTTCATTCTTCTTCCACAAAGTGGCTATGTCATGATAAAAAGGGTATGTTAACCATATTTAATTGCATATCTCTATGAGACTAGAATAATCCCAGCCTATAGTTGAAGAAATATATATGCCTCTATTTGGAAAAATAAAGAGTGTCTTACCACATGACAAAAGATAAGGGTGAATATCTTTCCTTCAAGAAAAATTTGTAGGGAATATTCTTTAGAATTGTTTTAAAATTTTACATTTTCGTCCCTTTTTCACATACGTTCACCTTCTAGGAGAAATAAAATATGACATTTAAAATTTTGTCCCCACAATGCATGTGGGATAATGAAGCCTTGACAAAATAACTAGAAATATTTTTTTTGTTTCCTTCATGCAAGGAAGATGCTATTTTATATTTTTTTGTCAACAAGCAAATGACATTTAATGGTGGGGAGTAAATAAGAGGCATGTTGGAATACTTTGATCCTAATATATTTGGTATTTAGGGCATGTCAGATCATGGAAATGGTGTAGGTCTAAAATACCCACACAAGCTCAACTCACCTGATCCAAAATAATTTGAGATATCTCCATGTTTTTGTCTTCATTCTTCTTCCACAAAGTGGCTATGTCATGATAAAAAGGGACTGTTAACCATATTTCATTGCATATCTCTACGAGACTAGAATAATACCAGCCTATAGTTGAAGAAATATATATGCCTCTATTTAGAAAAATAAAGAGTGTCTTACCGCATGACAAAAGATAAGGGTGAATATCTTTCCTTCAAGCAAAATTTGTAGGGAATATTCTTTAGAATTGTTTTAAAATTTTACATTTTCCTCCTTTTTTCACACACGTTCACCTTCTAGGAGAAATAAAATATGAAATTTAAAATTTTGTCCCCACAATGCATGTGGGATAATGAAGCCTAGAAAAAATAACTAGAAAGATTTTTTTTGTTTTCTTCATGTAAGGAAGATGTTATTTTTTATTTTTTTGGCAACAAACAAATGACATTTAATGGTGGGGAGGAAATAAGAGGCATGTTGGAATACCTAGATCCTTATCTCTTTGGTATTTATGGCATGTCATATCATGGAAATGGTGTAGGTCGAAAATGCCCACACAAGCTCAACTCACCTGATCCAAAATAATTTGAGAGATCTTCCTATTTTTATCTTCATTCTTCTTCCACAAAGTGGCTATATCATGATAAAAAAGATACTGCTATGCATATTTCATTGCATATATCTATGAGACTATAATAATCATAGCCAAGAGAGATTAATAAAACTTTAATTCAATAGAGTGACAAAACATTAATGCAATGTTTCCATTGACAGTGGGTCTGACATTGCCTCAGATATCCATTAATGTGATAATGAAGATTGGTTAAGTGGCTGACCTAATCTTCACCAACAAGAGATTTTACCTTTGGATATTTTACAAGAGCCATAATAGATTCTTATAACACTGTAGGAATTTTCTCCTCTACACATACTAAAGAAAATTTGAATTTTCCACAAAATCTTTGTCATGATAGAGTATGGGTGGATCAACTATGAAGGTGGAGTCATTTTTTATAAGTAAAGAAGCATCATATTCATTGACATAATTGGAGTCCTTAACATTAAAGATCTTCTCCAATTCTATATCATTCATGTTTGACATAGTATCAATAATCTAGCACACAACTCTTTGGCTATTTGTGCCAGCTTCTAGATCTCTTGTAAAGTTTGGATATATTCTTGGTTAGGAAACATGGTACTTTAAGAAACCCTTAAATTTCAAATGTATGTATACCTATTGAATTCCTTTTCAATGCCCATTGGAGTCAAAATCATGTGGTCAATAATATTTAATACCTACCCTTCTAGAAGGTGGTTAGGTGGATATTGCTATGTTTCAACCGTGTCTCATTTCTAGAAGCTAATATTATATTATTTTATATTTAAGCATATTTTATTTCTAGAAACCTAATATTTAATATTATTTATATTTTATCCTATGTTTTCCTTATTATCTATTCTTTCATATGCTTTCTCAAGTAGATCCCCTCACGGTTTCTTCAATACAAAATGCTTAATTTTATCAAGAAGGTCATGATTTTAAGATGCAATACTCTTATTTGGGTGGAAATTAAGTGATCAAGACATACTCTGTTTAGTAGATGATAAATGATGTCTCAAAACCACTCATCATTGATAATTTCTTCTATAGAATTATGTTAGCATGATATTTGAAAGTCAAATTTAGCTAATGTTTTGCTTAGTCTCTATCCTCTAAAATTTTTTATGGGATGGATTTCGAAATAAAAATCTTATAGGATAGACACCCACTTGCCTCTACATTCTCTTAACTCATTCTGCATCAACATTATTTTCATAGTAAAATCTGATACTATTACAAACATTTTACTATACAAGATATAGTGTCAAAATTTCTTCATAGTTTTAATTAGATAAAAGGCTTTATCAATTATTGAATATTTGAGTCGAGGATCCTTCAATGGTGAGCTTATAAGAGCTAATAGTATCTCATTTCCAACTTCCTTCTTGTAAGAATGTTAGATTTCTAAGTATATTAACTCACATTAATATTCGATCAAGATCAATAATAAATCAAATATATGCTACTAATAAAAAATAACAAACAATTAAACTTAATATTGGAATAACAACTATATCTCACAAATATAATTTGAATATACACAATATCACAAGATTGCAATAATGATTTAGATTTATTACATTGCATGGATCTTTACCTCCAATATATCAATTTACATGAATTTTTATTACTCTGACTATTGCTTTGCTCTTTCATTTAGGAGATGCAATATTTCATATTTCTCTAATAAATACAAAACTCTCATCTTGCTACATATCATGTGACTCTTCATTCTCTATCTTGACACCTTGAATTTTCTCTAATATTGATACATACATTATACAAATATAGATCATTTACCAAACTAATATTACAAGGGGGTAAAATAATGTAATATCTCACCCCCTCCTATTACATTATTTGGTAGGAGGACTTCTTGTCTTCATTATCTGATTATTATTTTTCTTTATTCTTCATATTTGACTCTATCATGGATAGATACTATTATATGTGTCTACCTTAGGATCAATGTATCTGAGCCATCTCAGGATCTCTATCTCTGGATCACTACTAATGGATTTACCTCTCGGTCATCGCCTCTAGCTATATACCTCTGGGCCATTGCAACTAGATCACTACCTCTAGAACTCTACCTTTGTATCATCTATTATAACATCTATAAGATCATCATATTTGTAATATCATCATTAGATATGATTTTTATCTCTATAAATTAAGCTATATTAATGGTTTTGTTTTTACTAAGGACCAATATATCTTTTATCAATGACCTCTTTCTTTGGGTCTATTTAATCCACCTTCAATGAGACCTTTTTTAATAGGTATCATATATCTACTTCTATGGAACATCTCTTCTTGGGTCTCATTTCACTATAAATATGAAGGTCTATCTTCAAGACTTAAAATTAATCTTATAGACTACCTTCTATTCCAAATAGATTCTTGAAATAGGTAAACTCAATTTATTTTATGACCTAAAAAAAATACTACTATACAACTCAAATCAATATCTGCATGAGGAAATCTCATGACCTTCAATAAATTGAGGAAGCTTCTCAAATTTTGAAGATTAATTTTCACTACAACAAAATCTTAGATAACTTTCTCTAGAATTAATATGAAACTTCTATAAATATTTTTAATAATTTGAATTAGAATGGAAATAGCCAACTTTCCTTCTTGAGTTGGTTCTTTCTAAAATTTGAATCTTTAATATTCATTGGTTGTTCTTCAACCTAGTGGTAAAATTTTTTAGCTTCACTAGTTTTTCTTCAACCTAGTGGAAATATTTTAACTTCACTGGTCTTTCCTACCCAACAATAATATCCTTAACTTCACTAGTTTTTCTTACCCAGTGGTAATATCCTTAACTTCACTAGTTTTCTTACCTAGTGGTAATATCCTTAATTTTTGCAACTTCCAAACTATATGTAAGTAAAATTTGATTATGCCTGGTTTCCTTCTATAGAAACCATACATCGTCCCTTCATATTATCCCATTCATTCATTTTTATCCATCCATAATCCACTTTTACTTTGTATTCTTTGTTTCCTTTTTGTAGACAAAAAATTTGTCAATTATTATGTCCTCCACAAATTTTACAACTATGGAGATTCCAACATTTCTCTATCTTATGTCCATATCTACCACAATGATTGCATCTATTTTCTATTACAAAATTTCTTTTTCTATTTTGTCCTTCATTATTATTGATTCTATCAATCCTTGTCATAGATTTGATGTTACTATTTCTTGTCACAAATTTAGTTCTTGATTCCTTTATGTTTGTTTGTTTTGTATATCCAAGACCTTCATATTTTGGTCTCATTATTGGTACAATTGGTTCTTTTATTCCTTATCCATGTTTTCCCAAACCTATATCTTTATATCCCATTTTATTTAACAAATTTGAACCAATTCCTTTAGTATAATTTTCAAAATGACCAAAAATATCATTAGATTGATCCCTATCAACATCAATACAACTTTGAGCATCACTATCTCTATCATCATTTGAATCCATGTCAACATCAATTCTAATAGCATAAGTTGTAGACACCTAAAATGTGTCATGTTTAGGGGAGCTACTCACATAGGCACATTCATAAGATCATAGGACATAACCTTGGAATTTCCAAGCATCAAAAGTGGTTTTCACCACCCATTTGGGGCATTTTGAGCCCATCCAAGCTTAGTCGTTTAAGACCAAAGCGGCCAGATCTTAGCCTCTCAAGCTCAAAATGGCCAGACCTTAGCCATTGTAGATGACAGTGACAAAATCTTAGTCACTATAGATGACAGTGGCTAAGCCATAAAAACATTTTGCCAATAAACATGCCTAATCAGAGGTAGAAGTGGTAGTCTGCATGCAATAAAGGTGAGCAAGATTAACTTTGCATTTCCCTTCACAACCAGTTCACATAGGAGACTTGAGTCTACATGTAGACTTCAGTTAACTAGTCTTTAAACATAGAAAAGACAAAAATCTTCTCATGCTAACATTCACTACGCATGAGGGATTCAATCCTAGGGTTTTGAGCATAGACTTTAGGGTTTCACACACTTTAAAAGGTGCAAGCTTAGAGCACCAAAAAGGATCAATCAATCAAGAGATACATGAACACATTAGATCATTGAGGAGAGCTTTCGAGACTTGAAGAGTTTCCCTTGTAGATCACATTCATGGTGATGCCCTAAAAAATTGAAGAGCATAACAACCACCATTTCAACATCGGACACAAGATTTGATCCATAGCTTTGGAACAAAGAGAATGAGATTCATTTTAGCGATCGTTGTCATTGGACAGTGGCCCGCGGGCCTAGCTTAGGGTTTTAGACATTAGTTTCATTATTCTATTTAGCATATCATTAGCATAGCATCATTTCATTCATTCACATTCATAGCATTAGTTTCATTTTCACTTGCTTTAATTTGAGTATATTCATTGCTAACAACCTCATTTGGGGAGGCAATCTCGGATATCTAAGCGTGTGTTGTTGTTTCATTGCTTATAGGGCCACAGGTTCATCAGATATAAGCTACAACATACGAGAGCAAGAGGATTCCTCTAGCAATTAGACCTAGAGAAGGAGGCATCTGTAAGCCCTCATACATTTTTGTGTGTAGAACCGGGAAGCTTGTGAAAGTGCACCACCCCTTGCTAGAGAAATTCATCCTCACTTGTAATTCATTGTATCAAAATGGGTATCTCTAAGAGGGACTGACATGTAATTGAGTTTCAATACAAATAAAGAGATCTATATTTTTTACTTTTGTGTTATATGCTTTTTCATGGTCTTTCATTTCATCTTGGGTATAATATTTCAAGTAGAGTAAAGTGGTGCATATGTCCCGGGGTTGCTACAAATGGTGATCACAGTGGGACCTCCACTGATTTTTTATTTTTTTGCCTAGAAACTAACTTAGTTTTATGTGCAGGTGTAGCCGCTCTGAGCTACAATGGCCAAAAATTAGTCACTTTGGTCTACAATGGCCAGCATTCAGTCGCTCCTACTAACAGCATCCGTAAACCAGCCACTCTGGTCAATAGCGGTCAACACAAGAGTGCAGCAGAGGCTAGAACCTTGGTTATCTAAGTTGGATTAGAGGTTGGTATAGCTTTTTTGGTATTTTATGGTTTTTCCTACTTTTGTTTTTTTAAAACAAATAACTTAAAACACATTTCTATTTGGATAACTAGAAGAATGAAAGAAAAATAACTTGCATCTTGCACATTTTGGAATTTCTTTTTAGATTTTCCACTAGGTATTTCTAGGAACAATGACTTTTGCTTGTAAATTTTGCCCTAGAATCCAACGTGCTAGACATTGTATGTTGTTTGCTTGCTTTGAGGCCCTGCTAGAGGCCATAGCTACACGGAATAAAGTGCGTCCATACAAATCATGGTAGTTCATGCATTTTTTTGAAAATCAAAACGTCTCTTTGCATTTAGGCATATAGGAAAGATTCATTGTTGTTGTATGATGCATGTTACTTTACGTGAGCTTAAAATAGACACCACACACATACACATCGTTTAAACATTGGGGAGTTGTATTTCATCACCAACCCTCAATTTAGTCTAGTGACATTGGAATTCATCTCCATCCACTGGCTTGCCCCATAGATTCTCCTAGAAATGGATTGAATAACTTCTTCATAGTGACACTAAGTTACTGGTATTTAAACTATCTCCCACTATTGGAACATTCATTGGTTCAGAGTGGAAGAGCTAGATGAACACCCCATTGGGATTTTAGAGGTGTACCTTAGTCTCTTTTGGGAAATCATGTTTGGCATGAGTTCTCTTGATTATTAGTATGGATGAGTCTCCTCATTTACAAATACAAAAGCAAGAAACAAAGGAACAAAAAATCATCAAAATACAAAAAAATAGTTTAGGACACACTTAAATTGATAATCAAGATAAAAATTTGCTTGATATTATTTGTGTACATTGAGTTGCAACTCAAAAGAAAAATTCCTAAATGCAAAAATGGCCAAAAAAATAAGTAAAAACCCTCGGTCTTATGCTGAAGGAGAGTCTAAAGAATCCCATACCCATAGGCGAAGTTGTAGTCATATTTAACAACCTACCTGCAAGACCGTGAGATGTAGGTCCATGAGCCTAAGGGGTGATAACTCAACCCTTGGGGGTTCTCCTTGATAAACCCCAAGTAGGGAACCACATAATGGAACAAAGTCACATAAACAAAGAGAGGCTTCAAAACCATCCTCATCAAGGAGACATGAGGGGACCTCAAAGACCTCCTCTAAACACATAGAAACTTCTCAAATGCATGAATAAGCTTCAAAGGCTTCCTCCTCACATAGAAATAAATAAGGTTCTAAAGCTCAATATTCACATAAGGATGACGAGGTTGCTACATCTCCATTATCATGGAGATAGCATGTGACCACAAAGCCTTCTTCATCAAGATGGCACACAAGAGTTACAACTTCTCAGTATTCACAAGAAACATATGGAATAGGTCTCCCTACTGAAGGGCAAGAAACTAGAGAAACATCAAGTCATAGGCATCAAATAGAAGATACCCTTCACACAAGAGGAAGGATTCCCATAGACTATAACCTTATTGGAGTGAATGGCACCCCACAGGATCAGCCATGGAAAACAATACAACTGGATGAGTTGGATAAGTTTCGTCAGAGGCCAACTCAAAGAACCATAGTTACTAAGAACTCTACGTCTAGAAGTTCACAAACTATGAATTCTAAGAATACCTCTCAGATTGGGGGAATCTCATAATGGCCCCATAGTAAAAATACAAAATTTGATCATGAAAACACTCAAACATACACTGAACAAGTTACATTAGCTAGCAAGAGCAGAGAAATAGTAGAAATCTCCTTGAGGAATCTGCGTGTCAAAACCACCAAAACTATATCATACAAGCATGATTACTCTATGAAAATGCATGTTGACCACATGTGATGGTTAAAGAATGCCTTGCGCAAAGAGAAAGAGCTTGTGGAAGCTCTTGATCATGAAAATAAAAAAGAAAAACTCTTGCACCGACATGAGCAGTGTTTAAGAGAGAAAGCTGAGTAGCTAGCTCACATCAACTGTAAAACAAATGGTAATGATCATCAAATATATCAACACACTGACTCATAATATAACAGACACACTAGATAAGAAAGTGACCCACACCAAAATCACCCTCCAAATCATGAGTGGAACCCAACCGGGGGGAAATGGTAGAATTAATAAATCAGGATCAGGCGTATCCTAGATCCCCTTGTAGGAGGGAAGAAAATGGAATAAATCAATTGGATAGGGGGTCACCTCCATTGCCACCGTGAGAGGGCCTACAAGAAGAGGAACTCCTCACCTCAAAGGAATTTCAATATCTTACTAAAAATATGAAGTCCTTTGAGAAACAAGAGATGGTTGGGAACCAACCAACATTGAGCAAAATACATAATCAACCATTGTGCCCATAAATTCCTAGCCCTCCCTATCCTAAGCACTTTGAGATGCCTAGCTTGGAAAATTTCAAGGATGAAGAAGATGCACAAGAGCATGTCATGAATTTCATCAATGCATGTTTTCATCTTGAATATAATGATATTCTTATGCTAAGGATATTCATCATGACATTTTTGGGCGCTACCATTCAATGGTTCAACCAATTGCCCAAGCATAGCATAACCAACTTTGAACATCTAGTAAATGCTTTTATGAAGTATTTATCCTTTGGTGCTAAGAGAAAAGTGAACCTTTCTGACCCGACCAATTTGAAACATTATGATGATGATCTAGTAATGGATAATGGGAATAGATGGAGAAATATCATGACAAAACTATCATTCTCTGTATCCACAGAAGAGATTATCTGCATGTTCACCAAGAGTTGTTCCAAACACATCTCCCTCTTTCTATAACTACAACAGTATCCCTCATTTAAGGAAGCTTTGGCACAGGCCAAAATCATTGAGGACATAAAAGTAGATGATGGAATCATCAAAATTTGAAACAAGGAGTGGAACAAGAATAAAAAAAATGGCAAAAATAAGTAGAAGCAGGCAAACCCTACCTCAGTTAATCAAGTAGTGTTGGCTGCACCTAAGTATGGGGCTATGCAGCAACCCCAGAATTATCAAGCACATCCCTCGCCAGCCAACTATGATCAAAAGAACAACCAGGGGAGAAACAAAGAACAAAAACCCCCTTACTACTTTACACCATTAATAGAATCAATGCAATCAATCTTCAACCAATTGATCAAGGTGGGAAATATCAGATTCCCTGACATACCTCTTATAGATCCCAACCATCCTAAGCTAAAAGGATATAGGGAAGATCAGTTTTGCCCTTATCATAGGATAACGAGGCATAACATTGAGGTTTACAATGGTTTTAAGCATCAAGTTCAAAACATGATTGAGGCAGGAAAACTCAAAGTGTAAAACCCATTGGCCCCTGAAAACAAAGATATGGGCATCTATAAAAACCTACTTCCAAATCATGAGGCCCCTAGAGAGTAAGGGGCCCAAGTCAATCAGGCCCGTGTTGATATACCTACCCACATATGTGTTGGTATGGTTGAAATTGTCAATATAGCAACCAAGAGTATATGGTATGGTCAACCACAACCTCTTGTGACACCCATTAATGTCCCAGTAGCACCCAAACAGAGACAAGAGTAAAAAACCTCTCGGGTCTATAAAATTGACCTGTGGTAACTATCCAGAGTAGACTTGAGCAAAACTTACAAATGACTCTGGCTAAGTTGTCTATCTATGAGCTCATACAACAATCCCCAAATCACAGGGAGACCTTGATGGAGATTTTAAGGTCAATTGAGATCCAACCGCAAGATCCAAATGCCTTGACCCATTTTGTGGGACAAGTACAAGAATTCCAGGAACCTGTAATTTGATTCTATGATTATAAGATTAATATAGTACCTACTGCCTTACCAGAACCTCCACTAAACATTGTGGTATCAATCAACTATTTACCTTTCAATAGGGTCTTGGTCAATACAATTTCATCAATCAACATCATCATAACAACTACCATAGAACACTTGAAAATCCCCATGTCACATATCATTCCAGGAGCCTACACATTAAGAGCTTTCAATAATGCTTTATGCAATACTGTGGGAATGATAGTCTTACCTATCAAGGTAGGGCATAAGACTATCCCCATGATATGTCATGTCTTTGAAGGGGCCATGCAATACAACATCCTTTTAGGGTGACCTTGGATAAGGGATATGAAGTTTGTCCCTTAAATATTACACCAATGTGTCAAGTATGTGCATGATAAAAAATTCTATATGGTGTTTGTCAATGATGAGCCATTCAAGTATGTCCACTAGGTGGATTTTCCAGGATATTTTGTGATCCCTGCTACCCACCTGTATGTAGGGTCTTCATCTCCAATTATGCAACTGAAGGACAAATACAAAGGGGTACAAAAAGACCCATCCATATCAACACCTCAACATGCACCCAACATGACTAATGCTTCTAAGAAACCATCAACGTCTAAGAAAAAATATAATCAAAAGATAAAGGTGCCCTTAGTTGAGGAAATAAATCCCAGGGAAGTTCTAACCATAGCCATTAAGGAAGTTCCAAGTCCTATGGATGAAGAACATTTCCAAGAGAAAGTTGAAGATGATGATTACCACCCTGCTTCGCAAGTGTCATCTGTGGGGTCATCCACATCGTATGCAACCATGCACTTGGAAAGCACATGGATAGGAGAATACCTTGTGCAGAACATAACATTCACACCTATCATAGAATCTATACAAGACATGGGAAAATCAATATACTTGAGACCACCAATGGGAATAGTGGTTTCGCTTGGAATCCCTTCCAACCAGAAAAACTTTGTCTATGCTAGACTAGACTGCATCCATAAATCTACTACAGAGGAAGAGGAAAATGATGAATTATTAATTGTTAATGTTTGTTACCTCTCTAATCCTGAGTTTTCTCTAAGATATTTTGAATGTTGCTATTGGAATGGTTACAATCTTGGTATATATGAGTAGGGACATAGATAGCCACTCGAGCCGCAATACCAGCTTCCTACTGATAGGTTTGGGGAAGGTTACCACATCAGATGTCAAGATGACTCTTTAGCATTAGCTTTAGATATATTGAGCTTGGGGTTAGGAGAAGATATTGATTTTATTCCTTATCACCCACTAAGTTCAAGTCTTATGTGCAAAATACAAGTGGCCACGGTGAACATCCCGCCACCTAAGACATATCATCCAAGACTCACAACTGATGCTATCCTAGTAGGATACAACTCATGGGATGATGAGCAAGAAGAAAACAAATATTTGGTAAGTGATGATGAAGCACAAGAGGTCTTGGCCTATAATGGGATTCACTATTTACAAAGCTTTACGTGGTCCATCTACAATGAGAGTGGATATATATCAGATGAAAGTAGCTATCAGTTAGAGGAATCGATAGAGAGAGCCTACTTAGGACCAAATAATTTGCCCCATGGCATGGGACAAGAGACTAATGCAAATAACATCTTCATAAGTGATGAGAAGTATGAGGATGAGACAAATATGGCCTACTTGAGGCCAAGATACATGACCCATACCTTAGGGTCACACACTAATACCAATGGATTCTTCATAAGTGATGAAGAATATGAATATGAGATAGATATGGCCTACCTGGGGCCAAGGCATGAGCCTCTTGTCTTAGGACCACATACCAATGCTAATAGTTTTTGGATAAGCGATGATGACTTTGAATCTAAAACTGAGATGGCTTATCTTAGGCCTCGCCACTTGTGGCAAGTTAACATGTTCGTAGAGAGAGAGAGATGGCACTTTGTGCCATAGACCCTCATCTATGGTTCTTGGTGAGACCTATTGACCTAGCTTCCATTCACCAGATTGTCAATCCCCCTCTGCCTATATTCAGAGTGCGGTTAGAGCCCAATGATCCTATTATCTGCCCTGCTCATGGGCTAGATCCAAAAATTCCCATTCCTCCAAAGCCTCATCATGAGTATGGAAGAGAAAACTCTAATATAAGAACACCCATGTGGTCTCGAAGATTTTATTCCATCCATCAACACAATCTCCATTGATTTGACTAGTCCACTTCATAATACAGCCAATCCCACAAAACCTTTATGTAGTATTACATAGGTAATTGATTGGGACCACGTGGATTCAACTGTAGAGCCTAAAGATCTTTTCCATAATGAAGATATGTTACAACCATTTCATTTTGCATCGGGTTGTGCATATGATGTATTTCATGCTGGTTTGGATCCTGAGTTAGTAGGACCTATAAATATTATCGATGACATTCACTTGATACCCACACCTCATCATCTATAGGATGGGTCACATATGGTTTTAGAAGCAAATTTCAAGGTGGACATCAACGATGATGCTACTAAACCAAAGAAATACAAGTTTAGAGAAATTCTATCTCTAGAAGAACAAGAAATCATAATTCCTCTCCTACAAGAGAGGCCAAATATTTGTTCTTGGACTTACAAAGACATGCCTAGGATAGATCCAAAGTTAGTTGTTCAAAACCTTTCATTGGATCCCATGAAGAAACCAATCAAGCAAAAGTTGAGTAAAATGCATCCAACCATCGCTTTGATGGTAAATAACAAATTGCAAAAACTATTGGATGCAATTTTCATAGTTTCTATCGACTACCTTGAGTGGGTGCCCAACATGGTGCCCATGGGAAAACATGAAAAAAGAGTTTGTATTTGCATAGAATTCAAAGACTTAAATAGGGAAACTCCAAAGGATTCATTCCCATTGCCAAAAATAGATGCTCTTGTTGATGCCACCATAGGTCATGAGATGCTTTCCCTAATGGATGGTTTTTTGGATACAATCAAATCTAGATTAAACCCGAATACTAGCACAAGATTATTTTCATTACTCCATGGGGAACATTTTGTTACAAAGTGATGTCATTCGGGCTCAAGAATGCTGGTGCCACCTACCAGTGAGCCATGACATACACATTCCATGACTACATGCATAAGATCTTAGAGGAATACATGGACGACTTACTCGCTAAGTCTTTGTTGTGGCAAGAGCATGCTGAAGTCCTTAGACAAGTCTTTAACCGCCTTATTGATCACAATGTAAGATTGAATCCTAAGAAGTGCATATTTGGCATAAATTCCAGCAAGATTTTAGGATTAATCATTTCTAAGAGAGGCATCAAGGTTGATTCGACAAAAGTGAAGGCTATACTGGAGATGGCCGCCCCTACCAACATTAGGGAATTAAGAAGCCTACAAGGAAAAATAGCATCCATAAAAAGGTTCATTGCACAATTATCAGATAAGTGTTGGCCCATCAACTAGTTTCTATGCAAGGATGTACTATTTCATTGGGATGGAGAGTGCCAATAAGCCTTCGCAAATATTAAAATTTATCTAGCGACACCGCCAATGTTGGCTCTACTAAGGCTAGACATTCCATATTTGCTATACATATTGGCTATTGATTTTGCTTTGGGAACCATATTAGCCCAAAAGAATGTGCAAAATAAAGAGCAAACCATATATTACATCAGTCCCAAATTGGTGAGTTATGAGCTAGGGTATGCATACACCGAAAAGTAGTCTTTAGCAGTGGTCTTTGCAACTCAAAAGTTGTGACACTACATGCTAACCCATATAACCTACATTATATCCAAACAAAATCCTTTATAGTACATGATGAACAAGACATATCACAATACTCGCACTACAAAGTGGATCATGCTACTAACATAATTTTATCTAGTGTTCATAATCCAAAATTCCATAAAGGGATAAGTCATAGCAGATCAACTGGCAGAGGCTCCTCTTTAGGATAGCAAGCCTCTCACCATAGATTTGCTTGATGATGTAGTATTTGCATTATTAGATCTTCCTGAACTCGAAGAACCTGAGAAAGAAAGAGACATGTCATTGTTCTTTGATGGTTCAAAATGTGAGCAAGGGGGCAGAGTAAGGATAGTCTTTATCACACTGCAGGGCATGTCATTGCCCTTATCATTAAAACTAGATTTACCTTGCACAAAAAACAACACAAAATATGAGTCTTTGATCTTGGGACTCCAAATAGCTATAGCAATGGGAATTAAAATATTTAACATCTTTGGTGACTCCTTGCTCATAGTAAATCAAGTTAAAGGCCTATTCCAATGTAGGAGCCCACTCCTGAAAGCTTACAAGGAACTTGTTGACACCTACCTAGCACAACTGGAATGGTATGACATCAAGGCAATCCCTCGTACACCAAAAACATTTGCAGACACCATGGCTTCTCTGGGATCCTTAATCCCTCAGAATTTTTCTGTTGATTTTACAATCGTTCATGTGAAAGTGCTCTCACACTGAGCAAAACAATGTGAGGCTTTGGACAATCAATAATCAGTCAACATGATCAACATCAAGCCTAATTAGGATTGGTCTATCACATCTAGAGACTTCTTGCAAACAACACCTTGGGCATCTTTGTCTTCTCAAGGACCTACGGAGTGTGGAATGACCATTCATAATAGAGTTATTTCTCAATCTATGTTCACACATGCTGGATTGCAAGAGGAGCATGTTATTTTATCAATAGAACTTGTGGCTTATCAGGATTGGATTTCCCAATTGCAAGATTTCCTAAAGCTAGGAATGCTACCTCAAGATCTATAGCATGGTGAAAGATGAATATTTAAACAAAAGGTGACTAGGTATATTTTTCTAGGAGAAATCCTCTATAGGTGAGGTTATGATGGAGTACTCCTTCATTGTATTGAGCCCCAGGAAGTATCCTGGGAAATTTTGTAAGCTCATGATGGTACGTGTGGTGGCCACTTCAGTGGCATGGCTATTGTTGAGCGCATCTTGAGAATGGGTTACTATTGGCCCACCATGGAAAAATATTGTTGTGAGCATTTCAAGAAATGCATCAAGTGCTAGCATCATGTAAATATCACCCATTTGCCATCATAAGCCTTGCAATCCATCCAGGAAACATGGCCATTATCACAGTGGGTACTAGACTTGGTGAGGAAGATCTCACCCCCTTCCTCAGTCTGACACATATTTATCATAACGACCATCGAGTATTTTACTAAATGGGTCAAAGAAATCCTTTTAAAATCAATAAATCGAGAAAGGATTGCGGAATTTATACTCCACACTATCATAAGTCATTTTGGGGTCCCTTCAAAGATAATATCATATAATGGGCCATATTTCAAGAACAAAAATATGTATGCTTTAATGAAAAATACCATATTCAACATAGTTTTTCAATGCCTTATTATCCACAAGCAAATGGGCAAGTAGAAGCCTCAAATAAAACAATCATCTCCATCTTGAGGAAGATGGTAAAAGAAAATCATAAGGACTGGCACTTGCAATTACCTCTTGCACTATGGGCATACAGGACTAGTGTGCGAACGCCCACTAGGGCAACACTGTTTTCACTTGTATATGGCACTGAGGCCATCATGCCCTTAGAGTTGGAGATTCCAACCTTGTGAGTAGCCATGAAGGAATTCATATATGATGACACCGCACATCAAGGCCACCTTGATCAACTAATGCTTCTTGATGAATGTCGAGTCAATACCTTGGAGCATCTTTGTGTTTATCATAATCACATTTCATGAGATTACAATAGTAATGTCCACTTGAGGGAATTCAAATTTGGGGGTCTTGTGCTCAAAGAAAACCAACAGAACTCAAATCTGCCATCGCACCTACAAGACAAATTTATGGTAAACTGGATGGGGCCCTACATGATTTCAGAAAGGATTGGACCTGGAGCATATCGCCTTACATCGTTGGATGGTGTTGAAGATCCTGAACCTCTCAATATCATTCACTTGAATGCATTTTATACATAAAAAAAAAACATTCAAATATGTCAAAAAGCAAAAAAAAATCAAATATGTCAAAAAGCAAAAAACATTCAAATATGTCAAAAAGAAAAAAACATTTAAATATGTCAAAAAGAAAAAAAAATCAAATATGTCAAAAAGCAAAAAACATTCAAATATGTCAAAAAGAAAAAAAATTCAAATATGTCAAAAAGCAAAAAACATTCAAATATATCAAAAAGCAAAAAACATTCAAATATGTCAAAAAACAACAAAAAAACAAACATGTCAAAAATAAAAAAACATTCTAATATGTCAAAAATAAAAATGCAAAAGCAATCAAAAATTCTCCAAGGGTATCTTCACACAGCTTGATCACCTTCATCACAAAAAGCTCCAAAGGCATCTTAAAGCCCTTTGGTCAAAATCAATCATAAATGCTCCAAGGGTGTCTTCACGTCTCTTGGTCACCTTCATCACAAAAAGCTCCAAAGGCATCTTAAATCCCTTTGGTCAAATTAAAAAAAATTAAAACCCTTTGGTCAAAAAAACAAACAAACAATGCAAAATCAAAAAGCACAAAAATAATGCAAAAATAAAAAATACAAAACATTTGCATTTCACACTTGCATTCACATAAGTTGCATTACATCCATTGCATTTGCATATGTTATGATCACATTATAGCAAAATATGCCATAGTTTGTATCACAACCCAAAAGCTCAAATCCACCACCATCCATGCACTCATGTGTATAACTGTGTTTGTAAACACAACCATTTCATGTTGCTATACAAAATAGGCTAAGATTATCCTGTTATTCAAATATGTCTAGTGGTCTTATCAATTTTTGTAGAAATCCACCTTGATTAGTAGAAGGTAAGGTCTATCTGTGATAATACCTTGGATATTTAGGATCCCATCACCAATTGAAACACTAAAATCCTAGCTGGTACAAGGAAAAGATGAAAGTTACGAAGCAGTCTAGGTTACCTTAAGTAAAAAGAATCTTCCTTGCTTATCCCCCTGTGCGACCGGTTTAAAGGTGCTGAGAATTGGTAAAAGGACAAGTTTCACCCTATCCAAATCCATTGCTTAAATCAAAATAAGCAAAAGCCTGAAACAAAGTACAAATTCAAATGCCAAGCATATATTCTAGATTTCAAAGCAATGATCCGATACATAAATAAGAGATTCCAAGAATCCCTACTCAAAGAAAATCAATAAAAAATAAACAGTGATTTTCATCACTACATATGAGCAAAATAAATAGTGATTATCATCACTACAAGAATCCTCACTGAAGAAAAAAATCAATAAAAAATAAACAGTTATTTTCATCACTACATATGAGCAAATATCCAAAGCCAAAAGGAAGAAAATAAGAGAATGAAACTTGAATACTTGGAATTCTCAACATTGTACAAAACTAGAAGGAGAAATTCTTACACATTACGATATGTCTACCACAATTGCTTCATGCATTTGTGTAGACCAATGTTTGAATGTGGATGAGCTAACTTAGGCAACCCAATACTACCTAGTGGTATAGTCCAACTAAGTCCAACTTAGGATGAGAGGAACACTTAAGAATCCTTGATCTTAGTAATGGTCTGAAATAATATCACCTGACATCAGAGGCAACGCTTGAGTTCTATCTCAAAATATACAATCACTTGCACACACAGAGATCATGAATATCTAGGTCCATGGTAAAAGCCTTACTTTTCAAAAGTCTAGAATGGTCAATAGACAATTGTTGACAGGATAACTAGAGTGGTTGAGTTTCAAGAACAACCAAAAATAATTCCTACATAAGCAACAAATCATATCACCAATCACATCAACAACTTTCTTCATAAGCTTCTATAAGTTAAGTGGTATTAATAAAATATATGAGATACCAATTATATGTCAGAAATGATATGTAGACGACCACTGATTATTTTATATTTCTTAAATTACAAAATCTTATCCAGAAAAAAAATTCATCCCACACCATTACATTGCACATATGGATGGAGTAAATGATCAATTCTTATGATTAGAATGATTATTAAAAAAAAATCCATGGTTGTTATACTTTATTTTGTATCACCCATTAGATTGTCAAAATCATAGCATATGCATTCTTTGTGTTGTGAGTAATTAAAAAATACAAGTTCATTCACATTAGATTACACACTGCATACATCATATACATAACCCATTACATATTACATTCACCATATACATAGCACATTGCACATTGCATTCACCATATCATAACATAATTTAAGTGTGCATACTAAAATAAAAATCAAACTTAACGTACCAACATCACATCTATAAATGCACAATTCATTAATCGTCCATCATCATATTATAAAGCACATCATAAAACACATAAGCAATATCCACTTTCATACAATCATAAATCCATCATCAAATCACTGCATAATACATCACATCATATCATAATAGGTAGATTAATCACATCTACATGAGCATCTATCCCAATATCCACATCACCACCAATATCCACATCACCACTAATATCATCTATCATCTATCATATATGTCAAATCATCATAATACCATCATCACATCTCATCATAAAACAAATAACAACAAAAACATGTTAGTGTAATATTCCATTACTTGGGATATTTACCATTTACTCCCTAGGTAAAAGAGTATTTACATTTATCTTTTACTATCTAGATATTTATTCTTCTATCCTAGGTTAGTGGTTTGGTTAGACTTCTCTACCTAGGTTAGTGGTTAGCATCATGCAACTCCCTACTCTATTGTTAGAGGGTAGTTAGTGCTATTTCCTAATGCTGTTAGTTAGTCTATATATTTAATCATAGACTTTCTATTGTAATTGTTAATGATTAATTGATTGTTATTTTCGCTCACTCTCTTGCTAACATTGGTATCATCACAACCGGGTGGCCTAATACGAGCTCCACTCGTTCCACCTAACCTAGACCTGGCACAGTCTTCGAGGGCCCTGTTGGCCCTCAAGACCTGCATAGATCTCTAAGAGGGCCCCCAAGCCCACATCACCGGTGGCCACAGGAGACGGCCCGCAGGTTCGACAGATCTGACAGCATTCTGTTGTCCAACCTGTCAGGCCTGACAGGCTGACAGAGGGCAGGCAGCACAGATTCGGCGATCGAATATGCGAGGGTAGGAGCGTCCTCCTATCTTCAATGATAGGTGGCATAGATATGGCGATCGAGATCTATGAGGGCAGGAGCGCCCTCCGATCTTCGATGACCAATTCCCAGATCAGAGACCCTAAACCTACAGACAAACTCGGGCATAAATCTCGAGGAAAATTGTAGGTGACAGATTCTGGAGAAGACACAGCTGGGACCCATGCATGCTCGAACATAAATATTGAGGCACTGACTCAAACCACTCATCTAGTGACATGTGGTGGCCAGACATGACCTCGAGCATAGATCCTGAGGTGCTGATGTGGCACTACCACTGGACTCAACCTGGACCACACTGGACACATTGCGAACAACCACTAGACGATAGACCAGACTGGACATGTGGTGGACAACCACTAGACGACGAACTGGACATGTGGCATACAATTTGTGGATAGAAACATGTGCCACCTGACACATGGACCCCTCTGACCGTGCCACATGGGCAGCAGCAAAAGGGGTTTGATAGACCCTAATTGCTCGCAGGCAATCAAAGAGCACTGTGTGCTCTGTTGCTTTTAAGCAACGTAAAATCGCCTCAATAGGTGATGTGGGATAAATCCCACTGATTTCCCCATCACTCAATGGGGAAGCCTTCAAGGAGAAGGCACGCCACCTCTCTTCTCGTTGGGCTAGCTAGCCCGACCGGCGGAGGGGCTAGCACTAAGGTGCTGCCCGACGGGAGGTCGGGAGTTCGACTCCCGTCGGGCCCAAAAAGTCTATTTTTTGCTATAAAAAAAAACGGGTGGTGGACTGGACCGAGTAAAAGGTATAAATTTTTTTTTGTAAATTTTTAATTATTTTTTAATCATTTTTATTTAATAATTTAATATCTTTTGTCTAAAATCAATTTTTTTTTCATAAATTACATTGATTTTTTACAA
Organism: Wollemia nobilis; assembly: GCA_028583015.1. Taxonomy (NCBI): domain Eukaryota; kingdom Viridiplantae; phylum Streptophyta; class Pinopsida; order Araucariales; family Araucariaceae; genus Wollemia; species Wollemia nobilis. The sequence goes on from JAQPPZ010002362.1 coordinate 2,790,588, forward strand.
AATTAAATTTTATTATTGATTAAATAATGATTAGATTTATTAAAATTTTGCATTAAAATAGAGAATTAAGGATCTATTTTTGCAATCAAATCAAAAGGAGCTTTTGTTTTCTCCAAGAGGGGATATAAGACATAGAAGAGCACTTATTTTTCTTGCAAATTAGAAAGCCATAAAAACTCTTCTCAACCTTGTTAGTTTTGCAAAATCCAAGAGGGACAACATAAAAGAAATTTGATTCTTTCTTGCAAAATTAGAAAACAAGGAGACACAATTTTTGTAAAAATCAAAGTTCAAAGAGTGCATTTGTTTTCTCCAAGGAGATATAATACATAAAATTGCACATCTATTTTTTTTTGCAAATTTGAGAAGAAATTGTAACCTTGGTCCATAAAAACTAGGTCGTGTGTCGACTAGTTCTGGAAGCCTTCCAAATGCGGGTCGTGTGTCGACTTGTCTTGGAAGGAGTGCTAAAATTTATTTATTTTGCAAAATTCAGGGGAGAAGACAACATTGTACTTCTTTTGCAAAATTGGAAAACAAAGTACGAGACATAAAAATATCATTTTTTTGCACAACACAAAACACACATTTTGTTGCAAATATTAAAAGGTGCATTTTCGATTTTACTCGACACCTTAAATTGGCAAACTAGGTGATAAGAATTTTGAGGCCATTTCTTGTTTGATTGTTGCATCATTCTTTTTGCAACTATAAGTCATATAATCAAGAACATCCATACCTCAAAATTTCACAAATTTGTGTAAATCCTTGCATAGATTTAAAGCCAAATTTACTTGATATTCTCTCCTACATCAATAAAACCCCTAATTCACTCTTATTTGTTTGGCTTAATTTCCTCAAACTTTTCATCCTTATTGAAGGGAGTTAAGGCAGGTGCCATTAAATATATGTTTGAGTGAATTATATTTTGGTACTCTTTTAAGGTAATCAAAAGAAAGAACAAGTTTTTGAAAATAAGGAATCTTAAAAGCTGCAATCCTTTGCACTAAGGGGGGATAATTCCTTTCTTCCTTCAAACATAGATTTTGATAAGAGAGAAATAAAACTTGTAAAAGGCAATCATAAAATTCCAAGTCATCAACATTAAACCTTTTATTTTAGACTTCATAATAGCAATCATGCTTGAAGTACTTGCAATAAGAAAGGACAAATTGGTGAACTTTTTTGATCAAATTGCCTAGAAAACATAGTTTTGCACAACTTGTAAAAATGAAAACCATGACACCATTCAGTGTTGGTTTCAAAACAAGCAAAACTACAATGGCAAAGGCACAACACAGAAGCCATATTTCTTGTGAAGTGTCTCATTTTGATTCTATTTCTGGTTCAAAGATAGCACAAGGAGTGCTCATTGCTAAAACAGTTTTGTAGAGGGAGAACACATGTGTCCCTTGGGCAAAAACACCATATTCTCTTTCTCCTCTTTTAGGCTTCATAAATAGCATAAGTTTTTTGTTTGAATACCTTGCAATAAGGGGTGCTTGTACCTCTTTTAGGCTTCATAAATAGCAAATTCTAGGTGTTTGAAGTACTTGTAACAAGAGGAGCGACTTTTTTTGATGTAAAATTGTCTAGGAGACAATATTTGTAAAATCCTTCACAACACTCTTGAGTTGCATACTTTTTGCAATTGAGGGGGGATATCCATTTCTTTTCTTCAATGATTTTTGTAAATAGGTAAGAAGGCTTATAAGGGTACATTTTTGACAGCGAACGACACCTTAGTCTCACTTCCTTCAAAAATTGAATACACTATGTTTTGCAATGAGAAGGGGGGAACTTATAAGGGTGCATTTTCGGCAGCGACCGACACCTTAGCTACCTTGTATTTTTCAAATTCATATTGTAAATGAATGAACCTTGTGTGAAGTGATTTATTCTACTACACCTAGCGATTGCAGCGGATGGTTACCCATGCAATTCAATTGGATGATGTGATTACCATAAGGACATTCATTGGCATGAAGAAATAGTGAGGAATGACCCACTTTTTGCTTAGGAGCAGCTAGAGCACTGTGACAGAGTAAAGAATCAACAGATCAACATCTTCTCCACTATATTGGGATAGTTATATACTTTACCCAAATATTGTTGTATAGAGGGATATGCATGTATTACCCAAATAATGTAATAAGGGGGGATGTTAGTGTAATATTACATTACTTGGGATATTTACAATTTAATCCACTAGGTAAAAGAGTATTTACATTTATATTTAACTATCTAGATATTTATTCTTCTATCCTAGCTTAATCTCTAAATATCCTAGGTTAGTGGTTTGGTTAGACTTCTCTACCTAGGTTAGTGGTTAGCATCATGCAACTCCCTACTCTATTGTTAGAGGGTAGTTAGCGCTATTTCCTAATGCTGTTAGTTAGTCTATATATTTAATCATAGACTTTCTATTGTAATTGTTAATGATTAATTGATTGTTATTTTTGCTCACTCTCTTGCTAACAAAACATGATCAATAAATTATGCACATAATGAGTTGTAAACATAAAGATATCATATAAATATGTGTGTCAAATAGATGGGTATACAAAATTCCCATAGGGCTACAGTCATATAGGTCAATCCAACCTCAAAAATGACAAACTAAGAGCATCATCAATCAAATACATGGCTTGAACCTCCTGTACCACCTCTCCTAGTGCCACCTCCACTTATGGTAGTATCACATGTCAAATGGTGTGAACCTATCGATATCTTTGTTCGAGTCCTGGTCCTCTAGCTAGAATGGGTGGAAGACTACCCTGATGTGGAGTGCTCGTTGACCTGTGAAGCGCCTGCACCAAGTGCCTCTCTGGGGAAAAACCCATGCCTCCTAAGCTGCATCTGGAGGGTGGTAATATGACCAACATGCCCATGGATCATCATATCATACTCCTCTAATAGTTACCTCAAGTGTAGAACCTCTTCCCCTATGTAATTCCCTATAGCACCCTAGGGAGTAGAGGGAGGTACAAAAAATTGCATCCTAGAAACATCACCCATGATAGTAGTCTGTAGTGTGATATGCTTTATGGTAGAATCCTGCCATGCAATAGTAGCATCTCACAGCTCTACCTGGATCTTGGTCGACTGGAGGTCGATCTTGACCTTGTGTAGCTATGCTATCAAATGAGAATCTCTCTCCTCGGGATCCAGTTCCTCCTCATCCTCCTCAAGAGCCTCATGCTCCTTTACTGACACCTACTCTACTAGTTGGCCCTATAACTTAGTCCTAGCTCAGACTTTATGCCCTACTAGATCTGTATCATCACCTCCACCATCATCCTTATGACCCAATCTATCATCACCATGCCACATCCAATCCCCCAACCACTGAGTGTATGCCTCTATGACACCCCTAGTGACTCCTGGGTCAACTACTGGGGCATCCTCCTCATCTGACAACTCTATGATCCATGGCAGGGGATATCTCCCTCTACTGTGATGAACCTATATACAAATGGAACCAGAGGCACATCCTGTTGCAGCCCGTACTGACAAAGAATTCGAGAGTAGAATAAATACTCTCGAATGCCAAAATTGTGGTCGATGATCCACCACTCATGCCATTTCCTCATTGTGAAATTAGTAGGATCATCCCAAGCTGGGCACTCATGATATGATCACCACATGACATCTTTGGCTTGCAACCTAGTGAAAGTAGTAGTATAATGGGGAAGCTCCCCCTCATGACGATGGCTCTTGCATAGCTTGCACTGTTGATCCCATATAGAAGCATAGCATTGCATCCACTCCTCCATAGTTGTGATCATAGGAGGAATCCCTCTGTGATGATCTACCTTGATGTGCTCCCATCCCCAGACCTATAGAAGTAAGTTGCAAGCAATGTCGATGCGACCTCACCGATGGATGTGGTACAACTTATCATAGCATTAAGCCAAAAAATATCTACCCCATGCATAGATGATAGGCTCCTCACTATCCAAAAAATCCTAAACCATCGCCAAAAGGTTCCACAGGAACCTCAAACCTAAGCAATCTAGAATCAAAATATTGCTGATGATTATCAGTAACATTGCATGCCTTGCAGAGAAGACACTTGTCTCATACCATTGTGAGATGGACACTTCCCCAGATTTGGTGTCCTTGAGAGCCTGTGTAGAGTGTCCTCCGAACACCCAAGTGAAAAAAATAGTCTAATTATTAATGGTCAAATATACAATAGCCACTCCATAAAAGGGCATCCGAAATATCCAATACACATCTTCCAGCATGATGGTCATATTATCGGTAGAAAAGTGGAAGGTATTGGTATGAGGGTCCCATCGATGGACCAAATCCATAAGGTAGGTATGATCTACCATAATGGTGGGCAGTCTGGTGACATGCTTTATCCCACGGGCTTTGAGCCAAGCCTAATCATCACCATCCAAGAGGGGCATAAGTGTATTCATGAGCTTTGGGTCCCAAGCTCGAGCAGTAAGAATTTAACAACAAAAGAAAATGAATCATAACTACAATGAATCTAAGGCATAACTCACAATAAACATGAAAATGGTGCAAAATATGATAGGTTATCCTAAGTCTATGCAAAGGAACAAAATTGCACCTAATCAAACAAATCAAAAATTTTAAAAAATCAATAAGTCAACCTAGAAAATGCACAAAAAATAAAAAATTTCACTAAGTGTTCTTGGTCGCTACTGCCTACAGTGGCCAAAAATTAGTTGTCAAAGCTGACAGCGGCCAAGCCCCAATGATCAATTTTTTGACCGTTGGGATTCAAATCGACCACTGCCAGTGACAACGACCAAGTTGGAGGTCTTCCTGGCCACTTTGATCAATAGCAACCAATAGGTAGCGAGGTAGACACGTCAACCCTAAGCCAAAAAATACAAAAAATAAATATAAAAAAAGAAAAAAAAACAAAATGGGGGAAATTCCACCACATAAAATCTTAAACTAAGCCTATCTATGGGTTTTGATTCATTTCCAGCAGCTTAATGGGGTTCAATTACTGATTACTTAATGTGGTTCAGGTTTACCCACAATAAAAATAAACAAGTAGGGTTAAGGTTTGAGGGAGTACTCGAGAAGCTCTGGCTCCCCCACCCGAAGATGCTTCGTCTCACACAGCCATGATCTTCCAAATTGCAGAAGCACTCCAAGTTGCAGAAGTCACTTTCACCTCAGAGCTCAAGAAAGTAGAATCAACAGCTGGCAAAGTAAAAAGACAAAAACCCTAGGGTATATTTTATATTGCCTTAGCTTCTTCTAACATCAGTGGCCCATATCTTGTAGATTCCCAAGGGGGGAGTGGCCATGGCTAGACACTTGGTAGCCACTGGACCTGATAGCGACTGATATCCTAAGCAAAAATAAGTTGTTTCCCTCCAAGAGAAGCAACCAAAAACATCAAATAAGCATATTTTGGTGGTTCATAATCACCATAATGAGCAAAATAACAAAAAAATTGCATAAAAACAAATTCCCAAGTAGACCTCGTATTTAGTTACCTACTCTATCAACTTGGTGATTGCAGCGACTCGCACTCCATACAACTCGATAAGATGAGTAAGTTACCATAAGGCTACTTGGGGAAAAAACATTCATTTTGGAACCACGATGCATCATTTCAAATTTTAAGAAGACCAAAATGGTCGGACTACTCCATGAGTGCGATAAAATCATCTTCATTCCCTTATGAAATCAAAAACATTGAGCCAAAGTGATACAATATAAGCATAAATAGAATCACTCGTCCTAACTCCCTAAGAAGGCTTTTGATAGCCAAACCACTCCTCGGTATAAGGATGGATGATTATCATAAACAGTTGGAGTCACACTTGGATGGGGGTCCACCCATTGAAAGAACAAATGTTAGAAATAAACCAAGTTAGTCATACTGGTCAAGCGACTTGTCTCTTTATTCATCTACTTTTTCTCACCAATTCACTGTGTGAAGAGGTAGTTCAAATATTCAAAATATTCATAGTCAAAATCAACAACAGATCACTCGATCATATAAAAATTATGTTCATCCTACAAATTATTGCATACAAAATTCACATCTCCCTTGTTTGCTAGTAATGTAAGCAAACATAACATCTTCAACTTGTAGTTATCCTTCCAGTCGGATCTGATTGTAGCAGTTGAAGCTACCCTATTGAGTTTGAGAAATGAGTGCAAATTGAACGTGCATAAGCCACTTGGATAATTTAAGTCTTCAAAATGTTGAAGTAATGATTTAGAGTATGTGCATCATATTGTATTATTGGTCCATTAGGCATTGGTTAGACCATTGACCATCATACACCTTACAAGCAGATCAGTCTATGTTTTTGCTCAGCGTTGTGTTTTCTACACAAGTGCATCACAAAAATGGGTATATGTAGACACCTAAATGTGTCATGTTTAGGGGAGATACTCACATAGGCACATTCATAATATCATAGGACATAACCTTGGACTTTCCAAGCATTAAAAGTGGTTTTCACCACCCATTTGGGGCACTTTGAGCCCATCCAAGCTTAGCCGCTCAAGACCATAATGACCAGATCTTAGTCACTCAATCTCAGAGCGGCCAGACCTTAGCCACTGTACATGACAATGGCAAAATATTAGTCACTGCATATGACAATGACTAAGCCATAAAAATCATTTTGCCAACAAATAGGTCTAATCAAATGTGGATGTGGCAGTCTGCATGCAATAAAGATGAGCGAGAGTAACTTTGCATTTCCCTTCACAACCAATTCACATAGGAGACTTGAGTCTGAATTTAGACTTCAGTTAACTAGTATTTAAACATAGAAAATATAAAATCTTATCATGCTAACATTCACTATGCATGAGGGATTCAATCCTAGGGTTTTGAGCATAGACTTTAGGGTTTCACACACTTTAAAAGGTGCAAGCTTAGAGCACCAGAAAGAATCAATCAATCTAGAGATACAAGAACACATTAGATCATTGAGGAGAGCTTTCAAGACTTGGAGAGTTTCCCTTAGAGATCACATTCATGGTGAATCCATAATAAATTTAAGAGCATAGAAACCACCATTTCAACATCAGATACAATATTTGATCCATAGATTTGGTGCAAAGATAACGAGATTCACTTTAGTAGCCACTATCATTGGACAATGGCCCATAGGCCTAGCTTAGGGTTTTAGACATTAGTTTCATTATTTTTTTAGCATATCATTAGCATAGCATCATTTCATTCATTCACATTCATAGCATTAGTTTCATTTGCACTTGCTTTTATTTGAGTATATTCATTGCTAACAACCTCATCCGGGGAGGCAATCTTGGACATCTAAGCATGTGTTGTTGTTTCATTTATTACATGGCCACAGGTTCATCGTACGAAAGCTACAACATATGAGAGTAAGAGGATCCATATAGCAATTAGACCTAGAGAAGGAGGCATCTGTAAGCCCTCATACATTTTTGTTTACAGAATCAGGAAGCTTGTGAAATTGCACCACCCCTTGCTAGGGGACTTCTTCCTCACTTGTAATTCATTGTATCAAAATGGGTATCCCTAAGAGGGACTGACATGTAACTGAGTTTCAATACAAATAAAGAGATATATATTTGTTACTTCTATGTTATATGCATTTTTATGGTCTTTCATTTCACCTTAGGTATAATATTGCAAGTAGAGTAAAGCGATGCATACGTCCCGGGGTCGCTACATAAGATTTTTTCTATACAATCATGAATTGTATTCAAATACTTTATATCACATGTAACATATGTTTTTTAATAGGTTCTTGTATCTTTGTCTAAAAATCTAAATCACATGTATCATTGCTTGCATCACAATATTTCCTTTTATTTTAAAAAGAAACATAATTTACATCTTTTTTTTTATGGAGATCACTAGTATCACAACACGCATCTATCATCAATGAATTTTAATTCTATTGTATCACAACATGAATCTATCATCATGGGCCTTAAATCATTTGTATCACAACAAACATCTTTCATAATTGGTTTATTCCCTAATTATTCAACCTTTCCTTACTTTTTTATCTTGAAAACACTTAAAGTGATTATTCCCTTGTATATTATGGTTATTTTTTGACATGCAAAATTTTTTATACTCACACACAAAAATATGAATTAACATAAACATACAGAAACACAAGAACAAGAACAATAAAAACATAAGAAAAATAATAAAAAACACAAAAAAAATACAAAGCAAAAAAAAAAACACAAAAAATGCAAAAAAAAAAACAAAACAAAAGACACACACACACCTCAAAAAACTAAACAAAAAACAAAAAAAAAAGGAAAAAAAAAAAAATTGAACATAACGATGACCTTTCTAGACCGAAATACTTTTAAGGCAAGAATCAACAAAGAAAAAAAAATAAAGAATAGTTTGAGCTAGGGAACTATAAGCCCCCAAAAGGATAGTCCTTTTTTTTTGGAGCCTAACTTGCATTTTACCTTGGGATGCACAAGGTTATACACCAATATGTCCCTATGCACTTCGAAGGAGTGGAGTGCACTAAAATTCCCTTGAGAACACAAGTTGTGCGCCCCAATCCGAGCTTGCACTCTCCACTAGTGGAGTACACAAGGACCCCACTGGGGGCACTCTCTTGTGCACCTGTCTCTAGCCCATGTGCCCCATTTGGGATGGGATGCACAATGTCCCCTAGAGGCACACAAGCTGTGCACCCCACCCAATGTTAGTGCGCTCCACGAGGAGGTGGAGTGCATGATAGTCCCTCAGGGAATAAATCCTATGCATCCTGTCATGAAACTATGCGCTCCAAAGGAGTGGAGTGCGCATGAAGCCAAAATGGGTGCACCACCTTTTGCACCCCAAAGAAGACCATGCACTCCACTCCAATGGAGTGCACCTAACCCCCATGGGTGCACATCCTTGTGCACCAATCCCTACCTCGGGTGCTTTTTTTCTATGGAGTGTGCACAAGACCTTGGAGTGCACAAGTTGTGCACTCCTCTCTCGACTAGTGTGCTCTGATTTCGAGGCAAAATGCACAACTTCCATCAGGGCACGTAGGGTTGTGCACCCCATCCTGTTTGTGTGCCCCACTCCCTCAGGGCATGCAAGTGTCCAAGTCGAGTACACAAGTTATGCGCTCACCTCTAGGTGGTGCACTCCACTACAGTGGAGCACATAAAGTTTGTTATGGGTGCACATTCTATGCACCCCAATGAGTCTTGTGTGCCCCACAACCTTGGGGCACACAAATGTCAAGTGGGTGCATGAACCAGTGCAGCCACCTTGGGAGCCATGCGCTCCACTCCCCAATGTAGCACACATGCAAAAATTAACTCCAATGTGCTTTGCATACGTGTACACCTACCTGCATCCACCTTATCCAATATCGAGCTACTACGTGTCTGTCCCACTGCCCCCAGCCACAAAGTGGTAGATGACATGGCACGTCCAAACAATCAAAGAATGTCATTGCATAAAAAAGTGCATACACCCATCTACCCAAATTTAATGCACATTCTTTATTAGAAAGTGGTGGACCTATTTTGCACCATTCATGCATGCAAAATTTTTTGACTATGAGGTTGAGTGCAGGGTGAAAGAAGCAAGGTAAATTTTAGTTTTACTCATGGCATCTACCAGTTTTGATGTTCTAGAGACTTCGATCGTCTAGGTGAGAGTTGGTAATATTATAGGGTTGTGGCTTGTAGTGAGGAAAATGGGGAGGGCACAAGACCCTAAGGCCCTCATTAATTTTCTAGATATAAGTAGAGATATCATCAAGGAGTAGCAAAATTAGGTAGAAGGGGTCACCATATATGCATTCAACCCTATCGAGGAAGACAACCAGTGCCACCCTACCCTCTTAAGGAGCCTTTACACCTGAGAATACAGAGAAAATACCTCACCTACCACAATATATAACAAATGGAACATGAACCTGGGTCGGTTGACATGCTCGAAAGTATACCACTCATCTGACCTATTGGCTTGTCTCACAGTATCCTACGACTCCAAGGCACACATGATTCAAGATTACAAAGGTCAGGTAGTAGCTCGGGTGTCGATAGATAGAATTAGGCAGGTCTTCAACCGACTTATTCTATGTGGAGGAGTTTTCTTACATCAGGATATACAGGTCTAATTTGCCCCCAAAAGCACTTCTTCTACACTGTCACATGTCCATCGCCATCCTAGATATCACTTGATAGATGGCCAAAGAGGTTAAAATTAGGCACTTAAGGAAGAAGGGACCAGTGAAATGGAAACCAATTACTTGCACAATGGGTCATTATACTTATCTTAGCCACTTTACCATATTGCAGGATATCTGGAATATTGATACCTACTGTTTTATAGAAGTCACTTGGAGGGCCTATGACCCAGATGGCCACCACAAGAAAGAGGTTACAGGTAAGCTTGCCCTTCTGAAAGTCATGCATGTTGTTGATTATTTTGAAGATGAAATGCATAAGGCCTTAAATAACAATAAAAATTTGGACTTGGTATGGAGTATGAACGACTGATATTATAGTAAATTAGAAGTTGTGGGTGATTATAGTGCCTAGTTAAGATTGCACCATGGGCTACTAGTTGAAAAAATGGTCCCACTGGTCCTGATGGCCCCTCCAGTGGAATTTGAGGACCCCATATTTTAGATTTCTCGATAGGACATCGACCTCTTCCAGGTCATGATGCAAATTGTTGATGACGCCCAGCAAGAGCAGGCCAAACTTCCTTCTTATTCTAGTTATCCTGTTGCCACATCAAAAGGGAAGGAGTTGGCTAATAGCCCATCACTATAAAGTGCCACATCATCAACACTAACTTTGATAATCCCACAAGAGCAGGGCCAGTTTGCAGGAGGTCAACGTTATTTGTATTCTACCATCTTAGTGATCAATCAAGAGGAACGTCAAGTGAACCCTAAGGTTATGAAGATAATAACTAAATTTGGGGGATTATCCAATATCTTGAGAGGTTATGAGATGCAAAGCCCTAGGTAATCCCCTAGAAACAAAAATTCTAGGACCGAGCCTTCAAGCCAAGAAGTAAAATATTTGATGATGGTAAACGTCAATGATACCTGCCAGTTTACAATTGACAAGGAGGACCAAATTCAAGACATGGAATAACAAAGGTCCCCTAGTAAAGGGATAGTCAAGCCTAGAAGGACAGTTGAAAAAGAGGCCACTAACACATCTGCTACCACCTTTGAAATACCTTTGCCACCTAGTATGAAGGAAGCCACCATTGATGTGAGGAAAGGTGTCATTAGAACAATAACTACACCTATCCAAATGATGAAGTCCCAGGTGGCTACCCAGGCATAGGTGGCCGAGGTGGTAGAAAAAGAACTTGAAGAATGGAAGGCCAAGGCTACAGAAGTTAGGCAATTGTAGCTCAAAGTTAAACAACTTTAGGGTGAGGTTGAAAAATTGAAGATACCCATTTCTTCCACTAAGCATACTGGTGTCCAGCTTGGGTCGATATATGAGCTTAAGAAAGAAATGAAGGAGAATATCCAAGAGAAAATGGGGGACTTGGAATCTATTCTTGTAGATATCTATGTTGTTAGGCATACAACAGGCCTCATCCAGAACAACATGTTATAAGGGAAACCAAGGATAAATACAATTTTACCAATATATAAGAGGTTTCAAGAGGACTATGTGCCCATATCTGGACTAACGACCACCCTATCAGATGATTCCTTCTATTTCTTTTTTGAAGAGTACATCAAAGTCTTCTTGTTATTGTAGAATGAGTAAAATTGATGCAAGTGGAACTAAGAGGTGGTAGATGTTGAATATGAATCCAATGATGATTTGGTGGATTGCAACCTCACTATTGAGGACTTTGGGCGGGCCCCAGTAATAAAATATTTTATTCTTCAAAATATTCAAGATTTTGACTTACAATCTAGTGATAAACTATCCAAGTGATTCATGAATTTGGTGGAGATGGTAGACTACCTGTGCATCTTTGCCAAGAAAAATGTACAATGGGTGACAAATAGAATAAAAAAAGCCACTCATAATTTGAATCTACTAATATTCTCGCTATCATTTCATGATGAGGCTTGGGAATTCATTGACCAAGCTATTCAAAACCTGAGGACAAGAGTGTGGCCCACTTCCACACATGCACTAGGCAGTTCACAGTCACCAGCCCAGGGTAGCACTATTGGAGACACATAGCCTCCACCTGCATAAGAGGGAATGTGGGCTACATGCCCATTTTTGAATGCATCCTTATTTTTGGTACAATAGGATTCCTCTAGCTGGGGTAGACGGTTACAACAGTCAGGATATCTCGAACTATAAAGAAGATGAATGATGCAACTAAAGAGGATCGAACCTCTGAGAGATAAAATCCAGGTATAAGCCTTGTCTAGCATTTAGTCATATTTCCCCTGTGTTTTTTGTCTTTGTGCCTTATCACCCTTTCTCTTATCATCCATCAACGACTGTTTGAGGAGTGATGTTCACTGTGATTATTTCCTATGGAATGCACTAGAGAAGAGAGCTCTTACATCACTGCAATCAGGATGGAGATAAGTTTCCCCTTGTTCTGAATATTCAAATTAGGGGCCTATTGTAATAAAATGACGAGAGGATCAAGCACTCTATTGATATTTTTTATGTAATATATTTTATATTAATGAAAACATCGACTCTTCTCTTGGCATCTTCTGTGTGAATTATTTGTGTTAGCTTGTTCATGTATTACTGTAATCAGAATCTATGAATAATGCCTTCTATCACTAGTTTAATCATTTTATTCACATTACATCATTTGAATGGATTAAGACAAACTAGTTCTTCCCTTTATTTTTTTGCTATGGTCATATGATATAAACCTGCTATGACTCTCCAATGGATAAGGCACCGGTCTGGTAAAGCTTTAATATTAATAGGTTCGATCACTAAAAATTATCAAAGCAAATATAAAAACATTTTGTCTGGCATAGTGGGTGTTTAATAAAAGTATTAAGATAATAACCCACTATTTGGGTTTCCTTACCCAACCTAGTTAGTCTAGAGCCCTCAAGTTATCTATTCCTAGGTTGAAGAGGTGGATTCACCATAATCCACAATGTTGGTTATGATCTTTAGAGTTTTTCATGATGTGACAAATATGCTAAGGGTAAGCGAAAAAACTCCACAATAGTTTTTGGCACTGTTTCCAAGGAGGGGCCTATTTAATTCCTTTTTATCATAACACTCCCATTTTTGACATATATTTTTATTTATGTTTCCCTATGAGGTCATAAGTTTTTAGTATGAGCAATCTTAGCCAAAGAGGGCATCCCTATTTTGTACCCAATGCTAGTAACTCTGAAAAAAAGGAGCTGATCTGGTGGCCACAAGACACAGTGACAAGGAGCTTTGTCCCAAACTATCGGACCCACAGGTACTTTTTAAAAAAAGTAAAAACAAAAAGTGCATTTCGATTTCTATTCATTCTAATAGTTAGAGTAGTAATAGTTCCCTGTGCATCCCTCAAAATCCTCAAACTAGTACTCCCACTATCGTAAGGGCCCCAGTTCCACCAATGGCAAACCCTAACTAGAATTTGAATAGGTATAGACCCTTTGTCTTACCTCAAAATCTAAACCCCCTACCCCTAAAGGCTCATAAATACCTACCCAAGTTTTTAGGGGACAATACCGTGATCGAGGAGGATCACATGAAGGACTTCCTATATGCTATGGATAGTCTAGAGGTAGAGCATGAAGATGTTGTTCTAAGACTATTTTTATAGACCTTGGAAAAAGATGCTAGGGAGTGGTTTAACAGCTTACCTACAGACACCATTGGAACCTTCCATGACTTAGAGGCTGCCTTTCTTAGAAAATATGGGGAGAAGAAAAATGAATAGTCCCTTTTGACTGAGTTGGCCACCATGAAGAAGAAATAAAATGAGACTATGGATGAATTTAACAGGTGGTTCACTAAGCTTAGAAATAGAATTCCTGCCAACCTCAGGCCCAATGACCACTAGTCCATTTGTTTTTATAAAAATACCTTTCCAGGTGATTTTAACTATGAGTTAAGACAACAACCTACGCTCACTATTGATGCTTGTATGGAGAGGGCCATTATGATAGAAAGGGACATGATAGATAGTGGGAAAATGAAGGCCAATTCCATGGATCCCAGTCCTAGTCAGCCTAAAAAGAAAAATAAGAGAGTGGGATTCGATATTTTGAAGAAATATAAAGTAGACCCCATTGAAAAATTGTCATCACAAGTTACTGAGATGTTTTTATCGATGAATAACCACCTTTATAAGATTGAGAGAGACAAGAATGATAGTGGGGAACCCTCCCAACACCAGAATGATAGTAGACCTCCTTTTAGAAGGAATTTCAATAGAAATTGGAATAATTAGGGGGGCATGAATTCAAATAATAGCTGGAAAAGAAAGGATAGTAAAAAATACTAGGATTCTATCCCAAACCCCATGACCTTTTTCAATGTCGCTGTTGATTTCCATTTCTTCTGCCCAGCCTATGATGCTCCTCATAATCCTACTGACTATGGTGTTTTTCATGGTCTCCACTCAAATGTTAACCTGGAAGAAGAGTCTGATGAGGAGATCAGGATAAATGCTTGCTGGACATGGGAAGAAACTATTGACAGTCCCCCAATTTTAGAGGAAACAAGTCAGCCTCTAAGTCCTAATAACTAATCGATTGCCTTTGTCAATGATGATGTAAAAATCTTGAGGAGACCCCAGAACAATAGGTTCGAGCAAATAAGGTAGGGTAAGTTGACCCCTACAACTGAAGAGGATCGAACCTCTAAGAGAGAAAATCTAGGGACTATTTGAGGAGTGTTGTTCACTATTATTATTTCCTATGGAATGTGCCAGAGTTGAGAGCTCTTATGTCACTGCAATCAGGATGGAGATAATTTTTCCCTTGTTCTAAATATTCAAATCGGGGGCTATTGTGATGAAATGGCATGAGAGGATCAAGCACTCTATTGATATTTTTTATGTAATATCTTTTATATTAATGAAAATATTGACTCTTCCCTTGGCATATTCTATGTGAATGCTTCGTGTTAGCTTGTTCATGTATTACTGTAATAAGAATCTATGAATAACACCTTCTATCACTAGTTGAATTGTTTTATTCACATTACATAATTTGAATGGATTAAGATGAACTAGTTCTTCCCTTTCTTTTTTTCTATGGTCATATGATATAAACCTACTATGACTCTCCAATGAATAAGGCACCAGTCTGGTAAAGCTTTAATATTAATAGGTTTGATCACTAAAAATTATCAAAGCAAATATAAAAATATTTTGTCTAGCATAGTGGGTGTTTAATAAAAGTATTAAGAGAAGAACCCACCGTTGGGGTTTCCTTACCCAACCTAGTCTATCTAGAGCCCTCAAGTTATCTATTCCTAGGTTGAAGAGGTGGATCAGCCAGAATCCATAGTGCTGGTTGTGATCTTTAGAGTTTTCCATGACATGACAAATCTACTAAGGGTAAGCGAAAAAACTCCACAATAGTTTTTGGCATCGTTGCCATGGAGGGGCCTATTTGATTCCTTTTTTTCATAGTGCTCCCATTTTTATGACATATATTTTTATTTTTGTTTCCTTGTGAGGTCATAAGTTTTTTGATTGAGCAACCTTAGCCAGATAAGGCATCCCTATTTTACACCTAGTGTTGGTTACTCTAAAAATAAGGATTTGATGTGGCGTCCACAAGACACAGTGATAAGGAGATCTATCCTAAAATTTTGGACCCACAGGTACTTTTTTGAAAAAGTAAAAACAAAAAATGCACTTCGATTTCTATTCATTCTAATAGTTAGAGTAGTAATAGTTCCCTATGCATTCCTCAAAATCCTCAAACTAGTACTCCCATTGTCCTGAGGGGTCAAGTTCCACCAATGGCAAACTCACCTTTGAATAACTAGAATTTGAATAGGTACATACCCTTTGTCTTACCTCAAAATCTAAACCCCCTACCCCTAAAGGCTCATAAATACCTACCCAAGTTTTTAGGGGACAATACCATGATCGAGGAGGATCACATGAAGGACTTACTATATGTTATGGACAGTATAGAGGTAGAGCATGAAGATGTCCTCAAACTAATTTTATAGACCCTGGAAAAATATGCTAGGGAGTGGTTTAACAACTTACCTGTAGACACCATTGGAACCTTCCATGACTTAGAGGCTACCTTTCTTAGAGAATATGGGGAGAAGAAAATGAATAGTATCTTTTGACTAAGTTTGCCAGCATGAAGAAGAAATAAAATGAGACCATGGAAAAATTTAACAGGTGGTTCACTAAGCTCATAAATAGAATTATTGCCGCACTCAAGCCCAATGACCACTAGTCCATTTTTTTTTATAAAAATTCCTTTCGAGTTGATTTTAACTGAGTTAAGATAGTATCCTACACTCACTATTGATGCTTATATGGAGAGGGCCATATGATATAAATGGACATGATATAAAGTGGTAAAATGAAGGCCAATTCCATGGATCCCAATCCTAGTCAGCTTGAAAAGAAAAATAAGAGAGTGGGATTCAGGATTTTGAAGAAATCTAAAGTAGACCCCATTGAAAAATTATCATCACAAGTTACTGAGATGTTTTTGTCGATGAATAACCACCTGTATAATACAAAGAGACAATAATGATAGTGGGGAACCCTACCAACACCATAATGACAGTAGACCTCATTTTAGAAGGAATTTCAATAGAAATTGGAATAATGAGGGGGGCAGGAATTCAAATAACAGTTGTAAAAGAAAGGATAATCAAAAATACCAAGATGTTGTCTTGAACCCCATGATATTTGTCGTCACTGCTGATTTATCTTTCTTCTACACAGCTTGTGATGCTCCTCGTAATCCTGCTAACTACGATGTTTTTCATGTTCTCCACTCAAATGTTAACTTGGAATAGGAGTCTGATGAATATATTAGGATAAATTCTTTCTAGACGTGGGAAGAAACCATTGACAATCCGCCCAATTTTAGAGGAAACAAGTTAGCCTCTAAGTCTTGATAACCGTCTGACTGCCTTTGTCAACGATGATGTAAAAATCTTTAGGAGACCCCATAACAATAGGTTCGATCAAATAATATAGGGTAAGTTGACCCCTACAACTGAAGAGGATCGAACCTCTAAGAGAGAAAATCCAGGGACTATTTGAGGAGTGTTTTTCACTGTGATTATTTCCTATGGAATGCACCAAATTCGAGAGCTCTTACATCACTACAATCAGGATGGAGAGAAGTTTCCCCTTGTTCTGAATATTCAAATCGGGGGCCTATTGTAATGAAATGGCATGAGAGGATCAAGCACTCTACTGATATTTTTTATGTAACATCTTTTATATTAATGAAAATATTGACTCTTTCCTTGGCATATTCTATGTGAATTCTTTGTGTTAGCTTGTTTATGTATTATTGTAATCAAAAATTTTGAATAATGCCTTCTATTTACATAATTTGAATGGATTAAGATGAACTAGTTCCTCCCTTTATTTTTCTGCTATGGTCATATGATATAAACCTACTATGACTCTCCAATGGATAATACACTAGTCTAGTAAAGATTTAATATTAACAGATTTGATCACTAAAAATTATCAAAGAAAATATAAAAATATTTTATCTAGAATAGTGGGTGTTCAATAAAAGTATTAAGAGAAGAACCCACTATTGAGGTTTTCTTACCGAACCTAGTCTGTTTAGAGCCCTCAAGTTATCTATTCCTTGGTTGAAGAGGTGGATACAAAAGAATCTATAGTGCTAGTTGTGGTCTTTAGAGTTTTCCATGACATGAAAAATATGCTAAGGATAAGCATAAAAACTCCACAATAGGAACTAAAATACCCTGAACAAACCAAAGAGAAGCAAAAATAAAGCAAGAATAAGCTAGGTACCTTCAGAACTGGAGCCATCCAAAAAAATGATAGAAATAAGAGCTTCCCTTATTTGTGAAGCCCACCATATAAGAGGGTGTCCATAACAAGCAAGATCACCTTCGTCCAAAGCCCAATTAGCTAAAGGATCAATAGTCTTGTTTTGATATATGACCACATGATTGTAATCAACTTTCAAAATCCCATCTGTATTAATTGAATCTTATCAATAATTCTTTTTATTCTCCAAAAAACCTTATGATTCTTAGAAGGAGTCTTCAAAATATTAATTATGAATTAAGAATTAGACTCAACTAACACCTTTTCCCATACAACCTTAGTAGCCTCTTGAAGGCCTCTGAGGATACCATACCCATCAACAAGGTTATTGGAAATAATACCCAAATTCTCAGCAAAACTAAAAACCAGGGAGCCATCTGAAAACCTACTAATTCTTCCTACACTTGATTTTTTAGGGTTCCCTACAGAGGCTCCATCAGTATTGAATTTTCCAAAATCCTTAGGAGGAGGTTGCAAATTTCTTGTCCTATCCATATTACAAATACTCACATTCCCTTTAAGTTGGTTTCCCTTAGAATATTTTATCTTCAATATTTGCATCACTTGATCCCATCTTTGGTGGGAGTTTTGGGGATGATTAAGGAGATGATAGACTGATTCAACTAAGTGGGCTATGGTCTTTTGCCAAATATAGTGAATATCCTTCCTATCTTGATTAAAATTCGGTTGTTCCTTTTATTCTAGACATTCCAAATAAGAATGGTATAACCCATCCAAACTAACTGATTAATAAAATTATCAACACCCTCTTGTTTAGGTCAATCCCTCCAAATTTTTTCAAAAGTAAAATAATGGACCATTCTAAGCCAAGTAGAGTGGCCATTCTCCTCCATAGCTTAGAGGCTAAAGTACACTCAATAAAAATATGGCTGAGAGTTTCTACATTCTCTCCACACATTTTACATCTAAAAGGACCATGAAAACCATGCTTCATAAGTTGCTCACCAGTAATCACCCTATGATGCAATAAAAACTAAGTAAAGAACCTCACATTAGTCCAGATCTTTTAAGCCCACAACTGATAAAATATGTCAAAAAATTTGTTGGGATTATTATGGCAGAAGGTCAAATAACCTTGAGAAACTGAATACTCACCCTTAGTAGTGTTGTTCCATCTAAAACAATATTTTTCATGGGACCAAGAGAGAGATATCATATGAAGAATGCCTTGGATATCTTGTCTTTGCCTTTCTAGGATTTGAATAGGCTATTCCTCGATAGGGATCCAATATCTACCAACCTTTGAATTACCATTATGGTATCGATAGTAATTAGATACCTTTATCCAGTTAGATTGATGAAGCTCCTCCATCCAAGGCCTCCAATTGGGAAACTAAGTTATCAAAGGCTTCTGACCATCCCAAGAATCTATCCAAAAAAAATTCTTTTGACCATTATGAATGATACAAAATAAAATTTTCTTTATCAAATCCTCACCAGTCTTAAGAAATGATAAAATGGGATAAAATTTGGTAGGAAGTTGATAGCGAACAAGGTCTTCAGGACTTTTATTCTTAGCATATTTAGCACTAATATTATTGTCCCAAAGAGCATTGGGGTTATGCAACATCCTCCAATATAATTTAGCAACTAAAGCTTTGTTTTTATTAATAGAATACCAGAATACTAACCCCCCTTCATTATTAGGAAGACATAAAGTGTCCCATTTCACCAAGGCCTATTTTCTTTTCTCCTTAGTACCACTCCAGAGGAAATGATGACTGATTTGATCTAGTTATCGAAGAACAACCCTTGGTATACTCAACACAGAAGAAACATAAATAGGAATAGCTTGAAGGACTGATTTTACCAAGGTGATTCTACCCCCAGAAGAAAGCCACCTGTTGGTCCACTTTCTAATTTTTTCTTTACTTTGTCCAACAACTAATTCTAATATTTTTTTTGCCTTTGAATATTGATGGGAATACCTAAATAAGTGATCAGAAGGGAGGTATTATTATATCTTAATTTATCCAAGACCATGAATCCTTGTCTGGATGAAAGAAAATAAATTTAGATTTGTCTTCATTGATCAACTGCCCAGTAGCCTTAGAAAAATAACTAATATTTTTCTTAATATTAGAAGCTTCCTTTATTGTAGCTTTACCTAAAAGAGTAGAGTCATCAAAAAATTGAAGATGAGATATATGTCTAGCTCCATTAGCAATGGTAACTCCCTAAAGGGTTTTGTTTTCCCTCTTTTCGGTTATAGTCCTACCCAAGAATTCAACAATAATGATGAATAAATAAGGAGATAATGGGTCACCCTGCCTGATACCTCTAGAAGCTAGGAATGAATAAGAAGGCTTGCCATTGATAAGAACTAAGTAGGAAACTGAAGAGATACATCCCATAATCCAATCCATCCAATCCTTAGAGAAACCAAATTGCCTCAAAACTTTGATAAGGAAGTGCCAATCTAATCTGTCATAAGATTTGGATAAGTCTAACCGAATGAACATGGAAGGAAATTTTTGCATATCCATGGAATGGATGGCTTCTTGAGCAAGAACTATCTTATCTACTATTTGACGTCCTTCCACATAACCCCATTTTTTAGGGGAAATAATCTAATGCAAAAGAGGCTTCAACCTTTTTACCATGATCTTATTAATGATTTTGAGAAGAATAATACATAAAGAAATAGGTCTAAAAATTGAGATATGATCAACCTCTTTATCTTTTGGAACAAGAGTAATCTAATTTTTATTGATAATATTCAAATTTTCTTTGGCTTTATTGGCTTCTTCCACCACCACTAATAAGTCATCATGAAGGATATCCTAGAACTCTTGGTAGAACTCAATGGGAAAACCATAAGGACCTGGGGTTTTCTATTTTTGCATTTTAAAAACTACCTATTGAAGCTCATTGATAGTAATAATATAAGTTAAAATAGAGATATCCTCAAAAGTGATAAGATAAGGGATTTATTGAAGAACATTTTGTTGAGAAGTTGATTCAAGAGGAGTAGCAACAAAAATATTGGAAAAGTAATTGAAAACAATAGAGTTCATGCCATCCCAAGTATAGACAACATATCCATAATCTAATTTCAAGGCAGAAATAAAGTTGTGAGATCTTCAGTCTAAAAGAAATTTGTGTTTTGATCTCCTTATTTGAGCCATTGAATTCTAGATTTTTGTTTCCATAAAAGTTCTTCTCTTTTTTCCCATTCTTCTAACTGAGTTGTGAGTTTAATTTCATCTGCACTTCTATTCTCTATTGAAGAACACAAGATTATACTGAGAGGGGGGGTGAATAATATAATACCACTTTTTACTTTTCTTTCCCAAATAGTATTAATCAATATAATCAATGGCAATATCAATAGCAATAACCAAAGCAATGCATAAATCATCACACACAATAGAGACACAAATTTTAATGTGGTTCACCCAATGTGGGTTACCTCCATAGAGAAAATATTTCTTCTAAATATTTCTCAAATAATATTTTGGGAATCCTTCCCAATTACAATGTTTATGGACCTTTATCCAAAGGAGATGTTGATCCCCTAAATATCAAGTTTGTGGATCTATTCCATAGGAGAACTCTTTCCCCTTCAGCTTTGGCTAGTTATCTTCTAGAAGACTTTGTATATCTGCTACACTGATTGGTGGATCTCTCTCCACTTGAAGACTCCTCACTCAAAAGATCTATCTTCAATTGTCCTGGCTGTTGGATATCTATCCACTGATACTATTTCCTCTATACTATATCACCTCTAAAAATTTGTCAATAGGTTCACTTAGAACCTTCTCAAATATTCTCAATAAGTCCACTAAGAACCTGCTCAAATCTTCTCAATAGGTCCACTCAAAACCTACTCAAATCTGCTCAACAGGTCCACTCAGAACCTATCTAAATCTACTCAACAAGCTCACTCAGAACCTATCCAAATATACTCAACAAGCTCACTCAGAACTTGTCCAAATCTGCTAAACAAGCTGAATCATAACTTGTCCAAATATGCTCAAAAATCTCACTCAGAACTTGTCCAAATTTATTTAACAAGCTCACTTAGAACTTGTCCAAATCTGCTCAACAAGATCACTCAAAACTTGTCCAAATATTCTCAACAAGCTCACTCAGAACTTGTCCAAATTTTCTCAACAAGCTCACTCAGAACTTGTCCAAATATGCTCAACAATATCACTTAGAACTTGTCCAAATCTACTCAACAAGCTCACTCAAAACTTGTCCAAATATGCTCAACAAGCTCACTCAAAACTTGTCCAAATTTTCTCAACAAGCTCACTCAAAACTTGTCCAAATATGCTCAACAAGTCCTCTCTAGTACTTTCTCAAATCTACACTGCAAGCTTCCACAAATCTTACACAAAATAAGTAAACAAGCCTTCTCAAATACTTGCCTCAAATTATCTTAACAAGTCCACACAGAACTTGTTCAATCTCATAGAATCATAAAGAGAATTGTTAGAGACTCGATACGTTCTATTATCAAAGCTCAATCTCAACTCAAATCAATATCATAGAAGCATAAAGATAATTGTTAAAGGCTCAATATGTTCTATTCTCAAATATTAATATCAACTCAAATCAATCTCATACAAGCATATAGAGAACTTTTAGAGACTCAGTTCTATTCTCAAAGCTCAATCTCAACTCAATCAAAATATAGAACAATTTGTTTCATGGAACTTGAACAACCACATGCATCCACTTGACTAGGTTTAATCAACTCTACTCAACCAATAACCTTAAGGAACAACCCTTTATCACAAACCCTAGTCCAAGCATGTATAAAGCAACTCAAAATGTTTCCAACAATGCTCAACCACAAATCTCATATAACAATGATACTCATGTTCTTTTCTAACTCAAGTTCAAGTTTTTTTCATAACCAATTGGCTTCAACAACAATGCTTATAAAACAAGGTTTAATCACAACTCTCAATCCATAAAATATTGATGCATTAAACCAACCACTTTCGAAAAGGAAACCACAATCAATCCTTTTCTCTCCAATGATATTTTCAAAAATCAATCACCCAATCAAGTCAATGGAGAATATTGTCCATACCTTTTTTATGCCAAGGAGTTGTCCACAAAATTTTTCAAGCTCAACACACTTTCAAATATTTCCTTTTTAGTCACAAAGAGGTTAGAGTACTTGAGTCATATCACAAAAATAAAAATAATATCTCAATAACATCTTATTACTCCTACTCAATAAAATTCACCATGTCCTCTCATGAAAGAAACAATACCCTTTGAAAAAGAATAAATCAAACTCACTTTTGAATCCTTTTAAAAAAATAGAAATATCTCTTTACACATACCTTATTTCTCCTTCTAACCAAGTTAATAAAATATCCCTTGAAAAATTCTTTCCAACGATATATAATATGCTACCCTTCCAAAAATAAAACCATCAAAAATCTCTCAATTTTCTAGGGCATAGCATAACCCTTATTTCTCCCTTAAGGCTATTAAAAATTAAAATACAAAAATTAACTTGCCTTTCCTCTCGGAGGGATTCGATCCCCTAATGTCCTCCTTCCCAATACCTTAACCATGACCAAGCCATTGTTGGGCCACGAACCCACACGTGCCTAAGAAGGCACAAACTACATGAACAACTTCACGAACTGGCGCATTTCAAAATAATCAAAACATGTTTTGAGTGTTTTGACCTTGCAAGCAACCTTCAAGTGAATCGAATGTGGGAACTCCTCTGTCTTGCCAAGCCAATGCACCACTAGGCCAAGCTGGCCTATGTGCTCCAAAACCCCGAACATTCCCTGCTTCAACCTTTTCGTAAATCATCAAGCCTTTTAAACACGAGCCTTAATTTGCATGCACTCCAAATGAATTAGCAAGGATAATTTTCATTAATACCTTTTAGGGCATTATATATAATACCTTTGTCTTCCATGCAATCACGTTGGTGCATTGATTTAATTCGACGTCGGAGTGGTTGATTAATTTATAATATATTTAAATTTAAATATTATAAATTAAATTAGACCAACCTTAGGTTTTAGATTAATTAAACCTTGGAGCCTTGTCTTAATGCACAACCTTGGTGTAACGAATATTATTTATAAAATTTAAATTCCTTGTGAATTTAAATAATTTATAAATAATTATTAAACCTCATTTTTAACCTTGGCAATAACCCATCTTGGGTTTTTATGAACCAATCACTTAACCTATGCTCCCAATAATATTAAAATATTATGGAGCATTTTTCCTTTCAATTTTGCATTGTTCAAACTTTTTCTTGGATGATAGTGACAACCTTGGACGATTTTATTTCTTGTTGAATTCCTTGATATGAGTGATAACTCTATCAAGTGACATCAATGACAACTTTGACTTACAGGACTCAAAATGTCCAATAATCTACCCCTTTGTCATTGATGGCAACCCATATCCTTTTACTCAAACTTGATCTTCATTTTGCTCCCCCTAGGACTTTGCTCGCCTTGGCTCAATGCTCTCTCAAATATAAAATCTCTCCCCCTTTGATATCAATGGCAAAGGACCACCTTTGGGGCTCGGGGCTAATAATGAGCCTCTTAGCTTAGCCCCTCCCCCATCACCACATGAGATGGTTAATTATGGGGTGGGAGTATTTCTACTCCCCGAAAGAACTATTATTTACCTTTATCTTTCTCTCTTCTTTTCTAAGTTTTCTAAATCCTCTGATTGTTTCTTTCCAAGTCATCATCCCTATTCCTATCATCACTTCTATTTATGTTTCTATTCTTTTTCTCATCCATATTCTTGTTCCTACTCCTGTTATCATCCTTGTTCCTATTCCTATTCCTGTTCTCATCCTTGTTCATGTTCCTTTTCTAGCCTTTGTTCCTATTCATATTCCTATTCCTGTTCATATTCATGTTCTTGTTCATATTTATGTTCCTATTCATATTCCAATTCATGATCATGCCTAATTCTAGAATATTTACTCTACACCATATTTTTGTGTGACCATAATTATTGCACTTATAAAACTTAATGTTATTATTCCTTGGAGGTGCAACTGTCTTAGGACTTCTCCTAGTGAAGCCATATCCTCTTTTGTCATGAATTTTGCAATTCATTGCCTTGTGACCAAACTCATTACATGAGTAACAATACCCATGGAAAATTTGTCCTTTCCCATATTTTTGTCTTTCATGTGTCCTGCACTGTGAAGCCATGTGCCCAAACTTGTGACATGAAAAACATATTTCATTGAAGAAACCTTGCCTAGACCCCATTGGTCTCTTAGTCTCTTCTACCTGTTTTATGTTCCATTTGTTCCTTACTTGTGCATTGTTCCTTTCCTTGCTGAACTTTCTATTGTCCAACTTATCCTTAAAAGTCTCACTCTCTCTTTTACTTACTTATTTTGACTCTCTTTAATTTCTAGTGTTTGAGCTTGACTCTCCTTTTTCTGCTTCTAGTTTCCCTTGTCCTTATTTAGAACTAAGTCCTGTTATGGTGACTGGTGACCTTTGTGCTTTGATAGTCCTTTCAAAGTTATTTATATTTTCCTCAAACTTGTGTAGCTTGTCCTTAGAACCTTTTACTTCTATCCTTAGTGAAACTATCTCATGCTCTAATCTTTCACACTCTAGATCTTTTGTTTTTAATTTTTTGGCCATACCTTCTTCAATTTTTTGTGTCTCTTCAACTTTGATTTTGAAGTTAGTGAGTTCCTATAGAAACCTTGCTTTTTATTTCTCATCTTCTTGAGATTGAACCCTTAATCATGAGTTATCCCTTTTTAATTCTCCAAGAGTAATCATAAGTCTTTCACATTCTATCTCTTTTACCTTTGACTATTTAATCATACCTTCTTCAACTCTTCTTGCTTTTTCAACCTTATCTCTCAAGTCATAGATATCATGTAGAAGCTTTGTCTTACATTTCTCATATTCTTGTATTTGAGCCTTCAATTCTAAATTCTCCATTTTCAATTCAATAAGCTCCTTAAGAGTGGCTTTCCCTTTTTATTTTTTTGAAGCATCTTATTTTTCTTCTATTATTGAAAGTAGAGTTTATTCTTCATACCTATTTTGATTATCCCTGTTATGATTTCTTGAACCAATATCTAGGATTTCATTTCTAAGAATATCATCTTCATATTCACTTCTACTAAACCCATTACAATGTCTTGCATCATGGCCAAGTTGACCACAAACAAAACATTTTTGTGGACAATAAGCTGAATGGTGACCTATGTTCCCACATTTGGTACAAAACTTTATCAGTCTTGATATTTCTCCATTACTTGATTCATATCTTGAATCTATTTTAATTTGTCCTCCCAAAAAAATAATATTAAACTCATATTCCTTTTCTTTCATGACCATAGGTGTTCTTTTTTTCTTGTGTATCATGCTTGTACTCTTGCCTTTCTTTGCCATTTGTGTTCTTGTAGGATCTTCCTTCAAGCTGTTAAAATTCTTCCAAAGAAACTAGCTCTGATACTAATTGAAGAACACAAGCTTATAGTGAGAGGGGGGGGTGAATAGTATAAGACCATTTTTTAATTTTCTTTCCAAAATAGTATTAATAAATATAATCAATGGTAGTATCAATAGCAATAACCAAATAAATGCACAAATCATCACACACAATAGAGACACCAATTTTAATGTGGTTCACCCAATGTGGGTTACCTCCATAGAGAAAATATTTCTTCTAAATATTTCTCAAATAATATTTTGGGAATTCTTCCCAATTACAATGTTTATGGACCTCTATCCAAAAGATATGCCGATCCCCTAAATCTCAAGTTCATGGATCTCTTCCATAGGAGAAATATTTCTCCTTTTGCTCTAGCTAGTGATATTCTAGAATACTTTGTCTCTCTACTACACTGACTAGTGGATCTCTCTCCACTTGAATACTCCTCACTCAGAATATTTCTCTTCAATTGTCCTAGCTTTTGGATATCTATCCACTGAGACTTTGTCCTCTATACTTTGTCACATCCAAAGCTTTGTCAATAGGTTCACTCAGAACCTTCTCAAATCTGCTCAACAAGCTCACTCAAAACTTGTCCAAATTTGCTCAACAAGCTCACTCAGAACTTGTCCAAATCTGCTCAAAAAGATCACTCATAACTTGTCCAAATCTACTCAACAAGCTCACTTAGAACTTTTCCAAATATGCTCAAAAAGCTCACTTAGAACTTGTCCAAATATACTCAACAATATCACTCAAAACTTGTCCAAATATGCTCAAAAAGCTCACTCAAAACTTTTCCAAATATGCTCAACAAGCTCTCTCAGAACTTGTTCAAATCTTCTCAACAAGTCCTCTCTAGGACTTTCTCAAATCTGCATTGCAAGATTCCACAAAGTTTACACAAAATTAGTCCACAATCCTTCTCAAATACTTGCCTCAAATCATCTTAACAAGTCCACACAGAACTTGTTCAATCTCATAGAATCATAAATAGAATTGTTAGAGACTCAATATGTTCTATTCTAAAAGCTCAATATCAACTCAAATAAATCTCATAGAAGCATAAAGAGAATTGTTAGAGATTTAATATGTTCTATTCTCAAAGCTCAATCTCAAATAAAATCAATCTCATAGAAGCATAAAGAGAATTGTTAGAGACTCAATATATTCTATTCTCAAAGCTCAATCTCAACTCAATCAGAATATAGAATAGTTAATTTCATGGAACTTGAACAACCACATGCATCCACTTGACTAGGCTTAATCAACTCTACTCAACCAATCACCTTAAGGAACAACCTTTATCACAAACCCTAGTCCAAACATGTATCAACCAACTCAAAATGTTTCCAACAATGCTCAACCACAAATCTCATATAACAATGATACTCATGTTATTTTCTAACTCAAGTTCAAGTTCTTTGCATAACCAATTGGCTTCAACAACAATGCTTATAAAACAAGGTTTAATCACAACTCTCAATACAAAAAACCTTGATGCATTAAACCAATCACTTTCAAAAAGGAAACCATAATCAATAATTTTCTCTCCAATGATATTTTCAGAAATCAATCACCCAATCAATTCAATGGAGAATATTGCCCATACCTTTTTTATTCCAATGAGTTGTCCATAAAATCTGTCAAACTCAACACACTTTCAAATATTTTATTTTAAATCACAAATAGTTTAGAGGACTTTAGTAATATCAAAATAATAAAAATTAGATCCCAATAACACTTTATTACTCCTACTCAATAAAATTCGCCATGTCCTCTCATGAAAGAAACAATCCCATTTGAAAAATAATAAATCAAACTCACTTTTAAACCCCTTTAAAAAAATGAAAATATCTCTTTACAAACACCTTATTTCTCCTTCTAAGCAATTTAATAAAATAGCCCTTGAAAAATTCTTTCCAACGATATATAATATGCTACCCTTCCAAAAATAAAACCGTGAAAAATCTCTCAATTTTCTAGGGCATAGCATAACCCTTATTTCTCCCTTAAGGCTATTAAAATTTAAAATACAAAAATTAACTTCCCTTTCCTCTCAGAGGGATTCGATCCCCTGAAATCATTCTTCCCAACTCCTTAACTGTGCCCAAGTCATCGTTCGACCATGCGCCCACATGTTCCTAAGAAGGCATGAACTGCATCAACAACTTCACGAACTGGAACCTTTCGAAATAATCAAAACGCGTTTCGAGCGCTTTGACATTGCAAGCAACCTTCAAGAAAATCGAATGCGGGACCTCCTCTATCTCACTAAGCCAACACACCACTAGGCCAAGCTATCCTATGTGCTCCAAAACCCTGAACATTCCCTGCTTCAACCTTTTCATAAATCATCAAGCCTTTTAAACATGAGCCTTAATTCGCATGCACTCCAAAGGAATTAGCAAGGATAATTTTCATTAATTACTTTTGGGGCATTATATATAATGCCTTTGTATTCCATGCAATCACATCGGCGCATCGATATAATTCAACATCGGCATGGTTGATTAATTTATAATATATTTAAATTTAAATTTAAATTTAAATATTATAAATTAAATTAGACCAACCTTAGGTTTTAGATTAATTAAACCTTGGAGCCTTGTCTTAATGCACAACCTTGGTGTAACGAATATTATTTATAAAATTTAAATTCCTTGTGAATTTAAATAATTTATAAATAATTATTAAACCTCATTTTTAACCTTGGCAATAACCCATCTTGGGTTTTTATGAACCAATCACTTAACCTGTGCTCCCAATAATATTAAAATATTATGGAGCCTTTTTCCTTTCACTTTTGCATTGTTGAAGCTTTTTCTTGGATGATAGTGACAACCTTGGACGACTTTATTTCTTGTCAAATTCCTTGATATGAGTGATAACTCTATCAGGTCACATCAATGACAACTTTGAATTAGAGGAATCAAAATGTCCAACATCTGTGAGGCCATATAAACAAATTTTCTTATTCAAATTTTCAATTTGAGCAATAACTTCATGTTTTTTTGTGAACATCCCCAAACTCCTTCCAGTTCCAAGTATTGATTTTAGATTTAATATATTGTAGTATTTTGGAAAAACAAACATATTAGTCTCATACCTAGGCTTACCTTCCTTCCACCATTGTTGCACACAAAATCTAAAGGAACTGTCTCTAAGCCACATTAATTGACAAAAAAAAGGAGAGAAACTCACATTGGTTTTTCACATTTCCACCATGACTGGCCAACGATCCGAACCAGTATTTTTAAGAGTCTTCACTTTAGGAATGTGACCATGGATTAAGAAATTTTCAGAGAGCAAAAACCTATTCAGTCTCTCCATTATACAAGCTAAGCCTTGCCTTCTGTTAGACCAAGTCATAAGGCCATTATCTGGTTGGATGTCCACAAGATGGAGGTTTGCAATATATTCACTCATGAGGTCAATGCTTTTGTCCAAATTTCTATTTCCCCCCATTTTCTCATCTAGAAAGAGGATGGTATTGAAATATCCTCCAATTAAGATCCAAGATCTAGGAAAATGAGAGATAATATGAATTATATCCTTCCAATATCTTCTTTTTTTCTCCAAAGTAGTTGAAGCATAAATAGTAATGCAAAGCATAAGTTGGTTGAAATATCTACTTTGAATAGATATAGCCAAAAGACCCCAACTACCAACCATATGGTGAATAACTATCTTTTTTGGATTTCGAAGACAAGAAATGCCACTAGAAGTCCCCTAGGAACTGAGGGAAACCGCTTTTCCAGCTAGCCAAATTTTACTAGCAATTGAGTCCATATCCTCCATTGACATGTTTGTTTCTTGAAGGAAAAAAAGATGTGGATGATTTATTTGAATCATTTTTCTAATTTAATTTTTTTTTGAAATACTCCCTTTGAGTCCTCTAATATTCCAAGTGATGATCTTACCAAGGCTAAAAAATTTGGGAAGGGCATTAATATTACCCTCCTCTACAAGCTTTTCACCTTCTTTTACCATATGATATTGATTGGTCTTGCAACCTGTATTTTGGTTAGAATCCATATTCAATTTTTTTTCTTGTTTCTTGACTTACTCCAATTGAATATGAGATGGCTTATAACCTTGAATAATGCTCATACACAACCTGAATTTTACTAGAAGGTTCAAAAGAGTCTATATTGGGACCTATATTATTTGAATTTTTGGCATTTAAAAGATTATTTTTATTGTGTAAATTTTTTTCCTTTTTTTCTATTGAAAACCTTTTATTTGTTGGTTTGTCTCTAAGTTTTTCCCTTCATCTTTAAATTGTGTTTCTAAGATTTATTTTTCCATTATTTCCTCTTCCTCACTTGGGACATCATTTGTGGAAAGGATTTCAAACATATTAGTAGATGACTTTTATTGATCCTTCATAAATGTTTTTTTTTAGTGTTCTTCTTCTTAGGCATTTGGAAACCTGCTGAGTTTATATATTATTTCTTTTGATCAGGAATTTTATTTGGGAAAGAACTATCCAAATGACCATATTCATGGCAAATTCTACAATGAAAGGAATGTTCTCATAGTCCACTACTTGCTCCCAAGTGTCTTTCCCAAATTGTAATGTGATCTTTTTAGGTAGGGTTTTGTCAAAATCCATTAAAACACAAATCCAAGCATAAATAATATGTTCAAAATTTTTAGTACAATCAAAAGTCATCATAAAAGTTCCTAAAGAGTTTCCAATTGAAGAAAAAATAGTAGGATTCCAAAATTCAATAGGGATGCCAAAGAGTCTAACCCACAAGGGAGCTGTAGAAGGCATATCTTCTTCGGCTTTAAATTTAGTATGTCAAGGCTTCATGAAAAGCCCTTCTCTTCCCAAAAACCGGGGACTCCCTTGAAAAACATTCTCTTTATCTTCATTATTAGAAAATAAAACAATAAAATAACCATTTAGATAAATAGAGATTTGTAACTCACCTTTAGTTTTCCAGATTTTTATAGCCCAGACTTTGAAAGCAGATAGGCTCGAATGAAAACCCACGAATCAAAAAATTAGTCCTATTTTTTCCAGATCTTCAATGCCAGTCTAAATGTTATCCATATCAAGCTTAACAATAGGAGTTCCATCAGCTGATTTAAGATATCCTGACTTCGTTTTCCTAGGATCAATATTAGGCATTCTTAGAGGTTTATGGGAAGCCTTGAGATTAATATTAGCATTGGGCTAAGGTTTTCCACCTTAGAGGGCATCCCTAAAATTTATTTTTGGGGCTAAGTCTTCAAAATTCTTACCCTTAACAAGGGTTTTCACAATAGATTAATTCTGTTGGTGCACCTTAGCACCAGATTCACTTGAGATCTAAGTCATTTTTTTATTAGCTACTTCAAACTTATGTCATGATCTCTTTAATCCTTGCCCTAGATGCCATGGAAATGTATGGTTTTAACTTTTATTTTGTGCAAAAAATTGTAATTTGTTGTCACTCAAGTTCATAACATGATCTACTGAAAGATAGTTTTCTAACCCATATTGAGTCCCCTGTAACATATCCTTCTAAAATATTTAGTATAAACCACAAATATATTGGCCTCTAGGGCCTGAAGGCCCTAAAAATTAACCTCTGGAGCTACTTGCACTCAACCTAGATGAAACCCTCACACAGTCACTTGCCAAAAATCTCATTCACATATAGGGATGCACTAGGATTTGTGTTGCTCCAAATGATCTAAAAATTGGTGGAGACATTCTAGGATTTTTCAAGCATTTACCATCCGGATGAGTGAAATATGGCTGAAACAAGTTTGACAATTTGGGAAGTCTTGCGAAAAACATCCCTCCTCAATCCTACCATAGGACTAGTGGTTTTTGATTTTAGTGTTTTGGTTTCAAAACATAAGACACTTTTAATCTTCTGCCAACTTCACTAATATTCCCATCAATATTTAACCTTTAATTAAACTATTACTTGTATTATCTCTCATATAACCTTAGTAAAAATAAAACAATCAACTTCTAAAATTAAATATACCTCCTTCAAAGGCATGCTCCTTGTGGTGAATTAAGCACTACGATTCTTGAAATTGATTCATTGTGCTCTCTTGGTGTTGTGGCCTGTCCATATCTATCCCCAAATCTTGGTGACCCACCTGTTGTTTTGGGTTGTTCTGGAATGTATTCCTAGAGTGTGGCTTTCATAGGCCCTATCGACAAAGTTTTCTTTCCAAGTTTGTTTTGTTGGCTAGAGACTGCTTTTAGTTCTCTTTGGAGCGCACTTGGCATTGTCTAGTTTTGTTTGATATTTTGGATCATTTTCAATATTTTATCATTGATTCAGATATTATAATGTTTGGATTAATTTTATTGATTCTGAAGTTAAACTTAAAATATTTGAAATTACCCAAAAGAAAATCCTGTTTAAAAAATAAAAATAAAAATTATAGTTATTATAAATATTTCATATATATATATATAATAATTATAATAATAAAATAATAGTAAATATATAAAAATTAAATGTATAAATACAATAATAAGACAACTTTATTCTATTATATATTATATATTATATAGTATATTATATATATATAGATAATAAAGTAAATTCGAGCCTTTTCAGCCCCTTTTGGTAGGGAGATTAAATGTCATTTATGGTTTATAATCTCAGGATAATATTAGTTTTTATTTAAGATTTTGTTTCAAATTTCTAAATTCATGTTTATGATATCGTGTGGTTTAATGGTTGTAGGAACTCTAAACAACGGCTATTACCCCCTCAATCTATTAGAGTCAAAATAGATGACAGCTATTATATTAATCAAGGAGTGATTAAATACAAAAAATCTAAGGCTAAAGATAGCCAAAGATAAACATAAAATAAAATCCCCCTAAACTATGCTAACAACTAACCAAATAGATGCTAACAAATAACAATGCCGACAAAATAAAATATCACAATAATATGTTGGCTAAATGTAAAACTAACTACCCAGGAGAATTACCAAATAAGGTAATAGTAATCTAACATCCCCCCTTATTACATTATTTGGGTAATAATATATTTGTACCAATACAATGAATAAGAAGATAAATGAAAGATGTTGTCTTGGGCTCTAACTCTGGCTCATGGCTCTGGCTCTGGCTCTAGCTCTAAGGTTATCGTTGGATGAGTACTTCTGGATCTATCTCTGGATATACCTATGAATCTACCTCTAGATAATTACCTCTAGATCTACCTATAGATTTGCCTCTAGAACTTTGTCTCTGGGTTTGTCTTTAGGTCTATCTCTAGGTCATTGCCTCTGGGACTGCCACTCGGTCTATCACTAGATCTGCCTCTAGGTCTATCATAGGTTTTACATTTTCTGTAGAAGCCATATAACATTGATTTCATTTTGGTCCATTGTGTGTGATATGTCCATCCACAATCTATATGAACCTTGTTGGACATTTTCATTTTGTACCAACAACTTGAAGAAGAATGATTTTTACATCCACATGAATCACAAGGATGTAATTTCCAACATCTAGCTGCTACATGTCTTGTTCTACCACAATGACTGCAACAATGCTTTTTAGGATTTGTAGGATATTTAGGTTTTTCAAACATGGTTTTACTGGTACTTGCTTGTCCATAATAGCCAAGGCCTTCATTCTTTGCCCTAACATTTAGCATTATTGGAGTTTTAATGCCTTGTTCATGTTTACCTAATATCTCACCATTGAATCCCATTTTATTCATTAGTTTGGATCCAAATACTTTGGTGTTTTTTTCAAAACACCCAATTTCATCATCTTCATCAATGATTTTAACAATATGGCATTTTTCACTATTGATGATATTATGGAGCTCTTTTTGAGGAGTTTTAGTTTTTAAGTCACTAGTATCGCAAGCAAAGTCTGCTTTTGAAATGAGATCACCTGTGCTACAATTGATATCTACCATTGAAGGTATGAGGTTGCTTGTATCACAATAAGCATTTGCCATAATGGGATAAATGTCACTTGTGTCAAAACAAGTATTTGCCACAATGAGCTAAAGGTCACTCATGTCACAACAAGCATTCACCACAATGGGCTGAAGGTCACTTGTGTCACAACAAGCGTCGACCATTAGGACCTCTTTTTCCTCACTTATGTCCAATTTCACTTTACGTTGGGCAAGGTCAAGTGCAACCAATGACATGTATATGCCCCTTATAACACCAATAGTGAATCGAGCACCATTTGTCTGAAGGTCTTTACAAGACTCAAAATCTTTGAGTAGGGCTACTAAACCATTGTTTAGTGTGAGAAATGTGCCCTCCTCATAAAAATCCGACCCATCCATATTTGGTGGAAAGTAAGGATTTTTAACTGATGTAACAACATCATCAATTGGTTTTGGGGCTTGCTTTTTCTTTGATCTGCCCATTTTTAAGGTGTCGGTCGATGCTAAAAATGCACCTTTTACAATGGAATTTTGCAAAAGAATTTGACTAAGGTGTCAGTCACTACCAAAAATGCACCTTTATAAGTCTTCCCCAATTTTTGTTACAAAATTATAATGTATCACCCCTATGTGAAAAATAGGATATAGGAGAGAAAATTTTATCCCCTCAATGCAAAAAATTGTAACTAGAAAACCACTTAGGCTTTTACAAAATGTTGCCTCTTAGGAAAATGTGCAAA
Organism: Wollemia nobilis; assembly: GCA_028583015.1. Taxonomy (NCBI): domain Eukaryota; kingdom Viridiplantae; phylum Streptophyta; class Pinopsida; order Araucariales; family Araucariaceae; genus Wollemia; species Wollemia nobilis. Next base: position 2,825,612 of record JAQPPZ010002362.1, read on the forward strand.
TAATTCACAAAAAAAAAAAAAAATCCCCCTTGTTTGGAAAAATATGCTAGGATGGATAAAAATGATAATAATACCCCCATTTTTGCAAAAATATGTTTTGACAAAATGGTGCAAGAAGTGTGACTAAGGTGTCGTCTTAGTCAAAAATGCACCCTTTTTAAGTTGTTCTCCCCTTTTAGAAAAAGATTATGTATGGAGAAAATTATTATCCCCCCTTGTTTTTTGCAAAATATTTTTGGAAAAAAAAATGAATCCCCTTTGGTTGTTTTATGTTGCAAAAATGACAATGCAATTTCCTCCAAAAAATTGTCAACCAATTTCTTGCTTTGAAAAAATTGTCAAACAAATTTCAAGCAACTTGTTTTTTTGTCAAGTTTCCAAAAGCAAAATTTTTGAGTTTTGGTGTCGATCAGGTTTGAACCACTGACATTCTATCGAGTAGCATTGTAGTACTGGGTGCCCAACCATCTTGGTGATAGCACTACATGGTATAGTAAGAGTTCCTATTGACACAAAAATCAAGTGTGCAAAAAAAGGGTGGGGTTAATTTTTTAGGTCAGCATCACCTAAAAAATAATTACCTTCTTGCATCCAATTTTGATGCCTGTCGAAGAAGCTATCATGGAACTTGAGCCAGTGCTTACCATTTGGGAACACATAATCATATTGCCAACTATGGTTTGATGCAGTGATCATATTCCCTCACTGGTAGGGTGTTTGAATGTTGGGTTGAATATGACAACACCACCTTCTCACCTCTTGAAATACAACTATTGGACCCTTGTGAACACGATGCTTTCTTTCTATAATGAGTTCTCCCGAATTGTGATTGGAATCTACTCAAAAATAGATCTACCTTGGTTGTATTTCACAGAACCAAATTTGAAATAGCCACTTGCAAGGTTATGAAAGTATGCCAAAAAATCTTCTATGCCTTCGTCTACGTGATCCAATGTTAAACTGCTTCGATGCAATGATCACACTACTTTTTTCAAAAAAAATCCACTATGATCAATCATCGGGGGCTCATTGATGCGATAATATCGGTAATCAGTTTTTAAGTCGCATCTTCTATGCTACGGAGGTCTACGATCATCTATAGATTCCTAGGGTTGTGCATAAAAATCAATGGCTAATTTTTTTTTGGAAAAATATCTATCGCTATCACCGTCACCTACACAATATGGAATTTAGCATTTAGTTATCATGTCCCAAGGTACATATGTTCTATGGGATTTTATTATGTGCTATAGAGGCTCAAATGAATGCTAAATCTACTTGTTGCCCAGATCTGAGTTGTATGCAACTATGATCGATATCCCACACTTAACAATCACCTCACTTTTGATAAATTTACACAACATGGGAATTGCCATTTTTCTCCTGGTTTATGAGTAATCGATCCTCCCTAGCTACCATTTCTATGAGTGGGAGCTATTCTATGGATGGTTTCGATGTATCAAATTTCATCAGAAATAAAATTAATGCAATGATAGTGCAATTCTAGATCCACACCTGAGATGGAGCACCAAGCAGGAGATGTCTAGGAATATTGGATCTACAAGTAAAATTAGGTATCTAAAATTGAAATAATTTGTGTGTTGCACATAGATATGCCAAATGCCACACGTATGATGTAGAAATAATTGGGAAATATCCCACACACATAAGGAAACCACCAAAAGGATGGTTTATAAGGAAAAATACCCCGTAAGGAAATATGTCTACCTCCAAGTAGGCTATACCACCTGTAAATCTCCCTCGCATTGCCACATGTAGCTCTAATTTTATCTCTTAGTGTCAGGTCATCCATGTTTTTGTGTCACTATCCTTAGCCATGCCAGTAGTCACCCTTCCATCAGGTCTAGGTTCTCACTCGATCTAGTCATCCAAATATAGTCATCCAACATATGGTCTTATAGGTCCCTATTAGTCATTGTCTGGTTTGTGTCAAATAGCCATGAGGTCCACATCAGAGTTGTCACACCTCATTCATAGTTTATGTTAGTCCATCCACCTTGTCTGCTAGCTCACATCAATTTTCCATACATTAGTACGTAGCTAGGGGGAGTCCAACCATGTAGGTCATTAGGTAGGTCCATTCAATCCACCACCTTTCCTTAATTTTTGAGCTCTACTTTGTCATGTAAAGTTGAATTATCCGATCCAGCTAAGGGTTACGTTGATTTTATAAGGTTAGAGTCATCATATCACACATGTGATACAATTATGGTCTAGATGCATCCAGTCTCAATCTACCTCCACCTAGAGTTGGATCTAGGTCACTAGGGGTTCGTCGAGTCACGAGCCACCCCAACAGTTGGTATGTGCTCGTCATATCACTCACATCCCAATAAATCACTTCAGGATTAGGAGAAAATGAATTATTCTTCAATACATCCTCAGTAGATGGGTCAAGTTTACCCCCTCCAATAGAGTCTTGGCTCTCAAGCTACTATCGAACCAAGAGCATCAAAATATTTGATATCATATTAGAGTCAAAATAGCCGATAGCTATTATATTAATCAAGGAGTGATTAAATACAAAACATATAAGGCTAAATATATCCAAAAATAAATATAAAAGAAAATAATCCTAAACTATGCTAACAACTAACCAAATAGATGCTAACAAATAATGATGCCAAGAAAATAAAATATCATAATAATATATTGGCTAAATGTAAAACTAACTAATTACCCAGGATAATTACCAAATAAGGTAATAGTAATCTAACACAATCGTGGTATATTGATCGATCAACATCATGCTAAAATATGGCTATGGGACATGAACTCATAAACCCACAACGACATCATCAACAATGAGATGCAACCAAAATTTGGACAACCACATCTAGGAGATGCATCACAACTATCAAGGGAGAATCACAATGATGCCAAGCAATTGGAAGAGTTCACAAGGAATGATAATCACTTATGTGGATGTGGGAATCCACATGGAGGCCATCCTTTACAACATTAGTGATATTAATGGGATACACAATGGGAAATCCAAAACACTAGACGCAATATTTGTTGAAGATATGACGACATGGAAGGAATGGTGATGCATTGTACTAGATAGCAACTGATATGGAGAAAATAATGATTTTACAGGAGTTTGTTTTACAATGAATATTTGAAGAACAAAATATGAGAGTTCATGGCAATGGGTTTTAGGATGTGGAAGGCCAACATGGGCAGTGACTTGTACCAAAGAGTATAGGTATATGAATATGTGAACTGAAATGTAGATTGATCACGACAGATGTACACCCAGATCATAATAGATGTGGACTCTCAAGCACGCATCGTTGACCTACATAATGAGGTGGCACCATGAGTAGATTGATTATGGTGAATCCGGGGAAGATGATATAGTGAGGAAGTCCCATAGAAACTGATTTTTACAAAGAATATGCCTTAGTAATAGTGGTTACACAAGATAGCAAGAAAATTGTGTTCGACGATTAGGGGCAACATTAAACTAGAGGTTCACATGGTATATTGAAGACCTGATTGGGTGGGATGATGCACAATAGGAAAAAAAGTTATGAGTAAATAGTTTATGATATATTCAACATGGTGAGCGATCACCATATGAGTTGGAGCGATGTGGGGTCCGATTTGGATATACAACATGACATTCTCGGATTAATATGACGATGAGGGTTGGCATTTTTTTGGTTGAGCAAGGCATGATGACAGTAATTTAGACTCGTAACGGTAGGGATAATTTCATCTAAGAGCTAATGAATGGATTTGGAATAATATACAATGGAAGCCCATAGACATGATGGCTTTACATAGGGTAGGATTCTATGGATCATGACCCACGAGGACATCTTGGACACAAATATAAACCTAAGGATACACATATGTGGACTACATAGTTGGAAGGAGGTTTTATCTCCACTACGGATAGGGTATCTATAGATGACGTATGAGGTGTGATCGGGCCCATCCAACAATGTGGTAGTGGAATTTTAGGATATCTATGATATGCATCATGGAGAAAAATTTGACTATCCAACGGTGATGACAGAGACTCACGAATGTTGGAAAAATAACACCAAGGGTAAAGGTTAACCGAGAAATTTGAACATTGGTAGAAGTGACGCGTACTACATCTCACAAGGCAATAATGTGTGGGTATCTCATAAGGCATATAACAAGGTTGATGATGGGGTAATAATAGGTATCGTTGGAGAAATCACCAAGATAGAGAACCATAAATAGTAGTTAAGGATATACTAGTGATATAGTAGTAGATTTTTTGGACCACCAAATGGGGTAATTGTCTTCACAATGCTTGAATACAACCACACAGGCAATTGTCTTAAGAATGCTTGATTTTGGAACCCAACAGTGAAGAATTTTCTATAGGCCAAATATGGTGGAATCGAGTCTAGAATTTGATGACGCTTGGAGAGATGTGATAGTAAAAAAACATAGGAAGAATTTAATTGAAAGTATCGTGTTTGTTTTGGAGTAATGCTGGGTAAAGTTTCATTGCATAATTGAAGAACACAAGCTTATACTGAGAGGGGGGTGAACAATATAAGACCACTTTTTACTTTTCTTTCCCAATCAATATTATGCAATGTATAGATAGCAATATCAATAGCAGTAATCAAAGCAATGCACAAATCACCACACACAATAGAGACACCAAATTTACGTGGTTCACCCAATGTGGGCTACTCCATGGAGAAAATATTTTACTAAAAACTTTCTCAATCAATCTCTTGGGAATCCTTTCCCTATTACAATGTTTATGGACCTCTGTCCAAAGGAGACACCAATCCCCTAATCAAGTTCATGGATCTCTATCCATAGGAGAACTCCTTCTCCTCCTGCTCTGGTTGGTGATCTTCTAGAAGAACTGCTACCTCCACTACACTGGCTTATGGATCTCTATCCACTGAAGACTCCTACACTCACTCAGAAGACCTATCCTCACTGCCTTGGCTAATGGACCTCTATCCACTAGAGACTATCATTCTCTGTACTCTATCACCTCCAAAGATCTATCTCAAATCTATACTAAACTTAGTCCTTCGGTCTAGCACAAATCTGCTCAATATCTGTCTCTGGTCTAGTACAAACCTATCCTCAAATCTGCACCAAACTCTATCCTCGAATATGTACTAAACACAGTCCTTCGATCTAGCACAAATCTGCTCAATATCTTTCCTCAAGCTTTAACTCAAAGCTTGACTCAATCTCAAATCAACTCTGCTGGATCTGTCCCAAACCTTAACTCAAGGTTTGAACAAATCAATCAATTCTGCTCTCAAGTCTTCTCAAAGACTTATCTCAAATCTGCCTTGCAAGCTTCCACAAAAGCTCACACTAATCTATCCACAAGTCCTCTCTAGAACTTGTCCAAATCTTCTCAATAAGTTCTCACAAGAACTTATCCAAATCTGCTCTCAATATGTATTGTAAGCTTCCACAAAAGCTTACCCAAATCTGTCCACAAGTCTTCTCAAAGACTTACCTCAAATCTGCTCAACAAGTCCACACTAGAACTTGTCCAATCTCATAGAAAAAACATAAAGAGAATTGTTAGAGACTCAATATGCTCTATACTCATCACAATGCTCAATCACTTTCAATCACTCTTTTAGAAACATACAGAGAATTGTTAGAGACTCAATATGCTTCACATTCACCTCAATGCTCAATCACTTTCAATCACTCTTTTAGAAACATACAGAGAATTGTTAGAGACTCAATATGCTTCACATTCACCTCAATGCTCAATCACTTTCTCAAATCAATTCAGAATATAGAATAGTTTGTTTTATAGAACTTGAACAATCACTTCACACATCCACTTGACTAGGCTCAACCAACTCTACTCAACCAATCACTCAATGAAACAATCCTTGCTTACAAACCCTAGTCCAAGCATATAAACCCTCACTCAAAATGTTTCCAACAATGCTTATCAATCAATCTCACATAACAATGATACTCATGTTCTTCTCAAACCCTAGTTCAAGTTCTTCACTTAACCAATGGCTTCAACAACAATGCTTATCAAACAAGGTTTTAACAACTATTAATTCCACAAAACCTTGAAGCATTAACTCAACACATTCAATAAGGAAACCTAATTAAGTCCTTTTCACTCCAAACTTGTTTTCTAGAAAACCAACCAATCAACTCATGAAAGAATGTGCCCATACCTTTTTCTTGATGATGAAGGAACCTCAAAAATCTGCCACAACCACAAACACTTCTTTGCCAAACTCAAAGAAGTTATAAGATGATAAACTCTCTCAAAAATACAATGTAAATATCAAAACATACATACACCTTATCACTCCATATTTAGGAAAGCATTCATCAACATATACAAAAATAATTGACCAAATACACCTTATAATCTCCCAATTAATATAATTTCCAATACCAGAAATAATGTCAATAAAATCACCTTCTCAAAATAACTCAATGGCAAGAAGTCCACTTCAAAATTTAACCAACACTTTAATCTCCAATAAACCAATATGTCATAAATACTTTATTTAAAAATAAAGCTAACTCCTTATTCCTCCAATTAACCAGAATAATGATTAATTAAAAATACTTTTTATCTACCCCTTTTAACTCCCTAGGACCTCATGTCAAAACCTTAGGCATCACAAAATATATTAAAAAATTTATTACCTTTGCCTTGGTGAGATTCGAACTCACGACGCCATCTCTACCAGCACCCTAGCCATGGCTCCAACCACCGCGTGAGCTAGGTGCTCACCTTGGGAGGGAAGAGCACCACGTGCTCTATCTTCTCCCTCTTGGTGCCTCACCCAAAAATATTTGCGTCGCTTCCTTTGGCGCTTAACCAAATCCATGCAAAACGCTGCCTACCGTGATTTGAACGTGGGTCCTCCCACTCACAAGCACCCTAGCTCACTCCAAATTGCCACCAGACCACCACGCTGGATGGTTATAAGGGTTAGGGCTTCGTTCATCTTATTTCTTCATTGGCACACTTTAAGACAAAAACTTTTGTCTTCTACCTTGCATAAAATCGCATGAAACACACAACTCACAGTCCTTATTAAATCGAGCAAGGGATAAATCATTTGCCACTTTGGCATATGGTTTTTATACCAATATGCCACCATACTTTCAAACGTTGATGGATACCTTTTTCTCTTAGACGTCGGTGCCTTAAATAATTAATTTATAAATTATTTAAATTCTTTAGAATTTAAATATTATAAATTAATATTTTAAATCCTTTTGGCTTTATTAAGGATTAAAGCCTTCTTAGGTTTTACCACTTTGTATAAATAATATTTATTTATAAAATTTAAATTCAATTTGAATTTAAATATTTTATAAAATAAATATTAAAACTTCCTTGGGCTTTTTAACATGATTTAATCCTTGGGTTTTTATGAAAAACCTTTTATTTTTGCTCATCCATGGTTTTAATAAAAACCCTTCTACTTATGCTTCCACATAATATTAAAAATATTATGAAGCTCTTTTTCCATTAACCTTTGCATTATTCCTTTTGACCTTTTGACATCAATTGTAGCTTATTCCTTGACATCAATGACAACTTTGACTCAAAATGTCCAACAATCTCCCCCTTTGTCATTGATGGCAACCCAAATTATTTTTACCAAAAACTTAACCTTTTCTTTGTTCTGCTCCCCTTGGGACATTGCTCCCCCTGGCTCAATGCTCTCTTCAAATCTCTCCTCTTTACTCAAATACCAAAATCTCTCCCCTTACTCAATCTCTTCCCCTTTGACATCAATGGCAAAGGGTCACCTTTGGGGCTCGGGGCTAAGAATGAGCCTCTTAGCTTAGCCCCTCCCCCACCTCCTCTTGAGGTGGTTAATTCTGGGGTGGGAGTATTTCTACTCCTAGAAAGCACTGGTCTTTACATTTATCCTCTTTTCTTCTTATCTGATCCTTCTGATTCCTCTGATTGTTCCTTTCCATGTCCATATTCCTGTCCATGTCCATATTCTTATTCCTGTTCCTATTCCTATTCTTGTTCATGTTCATATCCATGTTCCTATTCTTGTTCCTATCCATATCCATATTCCTATTCTTATTCCTGTTCCTGTTCATACTTGATTCTGGAATGTCTGCTCTACACCACTTTGTTGTGTGTCCATCATTATTGCACTTATAACACTTAATGTTAATATTCCTTGGAGGTGCAAATGTCTTAGGATTTCTCCTAGTGAAGCCATATCCTTTTCTATCATGAACCTTGCAATTCATTGCCTTGTGACCAAACTGATTACATGAGTAGCAATACCCATGGAAAAGTTGCCTGTTTCTAAAATTCCCATTTTCCTATCTTTCATGTGTCCTACACTATGAAGCCATGTGCCCAAATATGTGACATGAAAAACATCTTCCATTGAAGTTTCCTTGTCTTGACCTCATTGGTCTCTTAGTCTCTCTTAACCTATTCTGATTGTTGTTCCATCTGTTTCTTCTTTGTGCATTGTTCCTATCCTTGTTGAACTTTCTATTGTCCAACTCATCCTCAGATGTCTCACTTTCTCTTACACTATCTTCTTTTGAAGTTTCTTCTTCTAAAGTTTCTTCTCCTTCAGAACTTGAGGTTGACTTCTCTTCTTGTTTCTTTTGAGTCTATTCAAAACCAAGACCTATTTTGTTTGTTGACCTTATTTGTACCTTGATCATCTTATCCACAATATTTGAGCTCTTTCCAAAATTTTGTAGCTTACTCTTGGACTTTTCTAAATCTTCCTTTAGTAGGGCTACTTCTTGTTCTAACATTTCACATTCTAAGACCTTTACTTCTAACTTATCCTTGAACTTCTTTGTCTTAGCCTTTGATTTGTCTAGATCCTCTATAAGCATTCTTCTCTCTTCATCACATTCTTGAAACTGAAACTCAAGTTTAGAGTTTTGCTTTCTTACCTTCTTTACTGTGTCAAGAGCATAAATAAGTTCTCCCTTGAGATCATATCCTTCTTTATCTGATTCTTCCTCTATTTGTTTGCCTTTGTCTACATATTTATTTTCTTTTGACTTGTCTTCTGTAGGATCACCTTCTTCTTCTTCTAGTGCCATTAGAATATTCTCTTCTGGTCCTTCAAGTGTATCCTCATATTCATCATCACTAAAACTATAACCATTCCTTGTACAACTATCTTCAAGATGTCCAAAGTTACCACATCTAAAACACTTGAGAATTATTGGTGACCTTTTCTTGACCTCTTTTTCTTCAATCATAAATAGAACTTCATATTTATCATTTTCTGAGAAACTATTATCACTATCACTTGAGTACTTACTTGCCTTATCTGCATAGTAGCTCCTCTTTTGCCTTTGAAAGAACTTCTTTCCTTGTCTGATTTGTCCATATTTGCTTTTCTTTTGGTGCTTGTATCTTTCTGAATCCCTTAATTTGTGATCCTTTTTTCTTCATCATTGTTATTTTTAGCTTCTTGACAATCAGTTGCATAGTGACCATACTTTCCACAATTGAAACATTTAACAGATTTTGTATCTTTAAATCTTCTTGAATCCTTATTCCTTCTGCCATAATTTGCTTCTTCATCACTGGATGACTCATTGCTTGATTCTGACTTCTTACCCTTTGTCTTCTTGATTGCTTTGAAGGTTGCTTCCTTCTGGGGATTAGGTTCTTTTGTTCTTAACTCAAAAGTTGTAAGAATACCAAGCAACATATCTCTTGTCAAAGAATCACCATCCTTTGATTCTTCTATAGCAAAAACCTTTTCACTAAATATTTTAGGAAGAGACCTTAAGATCTTATCACAAACATCCGATTCTTCAACCTTAAGTCCAAGTCCTTGCATAGCATTAACAACCTCATCAACTCGAAGTAGATAAGTACTAATGTTTTCCTCATCCTTCATTCTTAACTCTTCAAGTTGTCCTTTGAGATTTTGTATCTTTGCTTTCTTGACACCTTTATCTCCTTCATATATACTTTGCAACTTATCCCACATTCCTTTTGCATCTTGACAATGCATAACTTTTATGGACTTTGTTCTATGCAAACCTCTCAAAATTGCATTCATTGCTTTTGAATTGTAATGTTGTAGAAGCTTACCTTCCTTATCTGTAGGTGGATCAACTGGTGGTACGTATCCATTTTCAACTGCTTCCCAAATTTCATTGCCAAGTGCCATCAGGTAAATCTTCATTCTCATACTCCAATATATATAATCACTTCCATCAAATACTGGTGCTGAATTATCTGATGATCCATTCTTAGAATCCATTGTGTTCTTGTAGGATTTTTCCTTCAAGTTGTTAAACTCTTTCGAAGGAACCCACTCTGATACCAATTGAAGAACACAAGCTTATACTGAGAGGGGGGGTGAACAGTATAAGACCACTTTTTACTTTTCTTTCCCAATAAATATTATGAAATGTATAGATAGCAATATCAATAGCAGTAATCAAAGCAATGCATAAATCACCACACACAATAGAGACACCAAATTTACATGGTTCACCCAATGTGGGCTACTCCATAGAGAAAATATTTTACTAAAAACTTTCTCAATCAATCTCTTGGGAATCCTTTCCCTATTACAATATTTATGGACCTCTATCCAAAGGAGACACCAATCCCCTAATCAAGTTCATGGATCTCTATCCATAGGAGAACTCCTTCTCCTCTGCTCTAGTTGGTGATCTTCTAGAAGAACTGTTGCCTCCACTACACTAGCTTATGGATCTCTATCCACTAAAGACTCTTACCCTCACTCAAAAGACATATCCTCACTACCCTAGCTAATGGACCTCTATCCACTAGAGACTATCATTCTCTATACTCTATCACCTCCAAAGCTCTATCTCAAATCTATACTAAACTCAGTCCTTCGGTCTAGCACAAATTTGCTCAATATCTATCTCTGATATGGTACAAACCTGTCCTCAAATATACACCAAACTCTATCCTCGAATCTATACTAAACATAGTCCTTCGGTCTAGCACAAATCTGCTCAATCTCTTTCCTCAAGCTTTAACTCAAAGCTTGACTCAATCTCAAATCAACTCTATTGGATCTATCCCAAACCTTAACTCAAGGTTTGAACAAATCAATCAATTCTACTCTCAAGTCTTCTCAAAGACTTATCTCAAATATGCCTTGCAAGCTTCCACAAAATCTCACACTAATCTGTCCACAAGTCCTCTCTAGAACTTGTCCAAATATGCTCAATAAGTTCTCACAAGAACTTATCCAAATCTGCTCTCAATATGTATCGTAAGCTTCCACAAAAGCTTACCCAAATCTATCCACAAGTCTTCTCAAAGACTTACCTCAAATCTGCTCAACAAGTCCACACTAGAACTTGTCCAATCTCATAGAAACATAAAGAGAATTTTTAGAGACTCAATATGCTCTATACTCATCACAATGCTCAATCACTTTCAATCACTCTTTTAGAAACATACAGAGAATTGTTAGAGACTCAATATGCTTCACATTCACCTCAATGCTCAATCACTTTCAATCTAAGAAACTCTTTAAACAAAAATTGTTAGAGACTCAATATGCTTCACATTCACCTCAATGCTCAATCACTTTCTCAAATCAATTCAGAATATAGAATAGTTTGTTTTATAGAACTTGAACAATCACTTCACACATCCACTTGACTAGGCTCAACCAACTCTACTCAACCAATCACTCAATGAAACAATCCTTGCTTACAAACACTAGTCCAAGCATATAAACACTCACTCAAAATGTTTCCAACAATGCTTATCAATCAATCTCACATAACAATGATACTCATGTTCTTCTCAAACCCTAGTTCAAGTTCTTCACTTAACCAATGGCTTCAACAACAATGCTTATCAAACAAGGTTTTAACAACAACTCTTTATTCCAGAAAACCTTGAAGCATTAACTCAACACATTCAATAAGGAAACCTAATTAAGTCCTTTTCACTCCAAACTTGTTTTCTAGAAAACCAACCAATCAACTCAACTATGGAAGAATGTGCCCATACCTTTTTCTTGATGATGAAGGAACCTCAAAAATCTGCCACAACCACAAACACTTCTTTGCCAAACTCAAAGAAGTTATAAGATGATAAACTCTCTCAAAAATACAATGTAAATATCAAAACATACATACACCTTATCACTCCATCTTTAGGAAAGCATTCATCAACATATACAAAAATAATTGACCAAATACACCTTATAATCTCCCAATTAATATAATTTCCAATACCAAAAATAATGTCAATAAAATCACCTTCTCAAAATAACTCAATGGCAAGAAGTCCACTTCAAAATTTAACCAACACTTTAATCTCCAATAACCAATATGTCACAAATACTTTATTTAAAAATAAAGCTAACTCCTTATTCCTCCAATTAACCAGAATAATGATTAATTAAAAATACTTTTTATCTACCCCTTTTAACTCCCTAGGACCTCATGTCAAAACCTTAGGCATCACAAAATATATTAAAAAATTTATTACCTTTGCCTTGGTGAGATTCGAACTCACGATGTCGTCTCTACCAGTGCCCTAGTCATGGCTCCAACCCGCATGTGAGCTAGGTGCTCACCTTGGGAGGGAAGAGCACCACGTGCTCTATCTTCTCCCTCTTGGTGCCTCACCCAAAAATATTTGTGTCGCTTCCTTTGGCGCTTAACCAAATCCATGCAAAATGTTGCCTGCCATGATTCGAACGTGGGTCCTCCCACTCTCAAGCACCCTAGCTCACTCCAAATTGCCACCAGACCACCACGCTAGATGGTTATAAGGGTTAGGGCTTCGTTCATCTTATTTCTTCGTTGGTGCACTTTAAGACAAAAACTTTTGTCTTCTACCTTGCACGAAATCGCACGAAACACACAACTCGCAGTCCTTATTAAATCGAGCAAGGGATAATCATTTGCCACTTTGGCATATGGTTTTTATACCAATATGCCACCATACTTTCAAACATCGGTGGATACCTTTTTCTCTTAGACGTCGGTGCCTTTAAATAATTAATTTATAAATTATTTAAATTCTTTAGAATTTAAATATTATAAATTAATATTTAAATCCTTTTGGCTTTATTAAGGATTAAAGCCTTCTTAGGTTTTACCACTTTGTATAAATAATATTTATTTATAAAATTTAAATTCAATTTGAATTTAAATATTTTATAAAATAAATATTAAAACTTCCTTGGGCTTTTTAACATGAATTTAAAAGCGTCCTTGGGTTTTTATGAAAAACCTTTTATTTTTGCTCATCCATGGTTTTAATAAAAACCCTTCTACTTATGCTTCCACATAATATTAAAAATATTATGAAGCTCTTTTGCCATTAACCTTTGCATTATTCCTTTTGACCTTTTGACATCAATTGTAGCTTATTCCTTGACATCAATGACAACTTCGTTCCTTGACATCAATGACAACTTTGACTCAAAATGTCCAAAAATAATATGCTTGCACAAGTGAGGTCTGAGGACCGAGCAGTCTAGTAGAGATTGGCAGTGCTAATGTGGGTTATAGGTGATTGATAATGATTAATCTTTGTGTAGCATGCGATAAAGGGTTAACACTGTTAGATGAGAAGTGGGAAATAGTCTATTTGGTGGACAGTTAGGTTTTTTAGTCCCACCCAAATGCAACAAAACATGCATGTAACATATCCCCAAGCTGTCACAAGATAGATTTTGAAAACCTCACCTATATGGAGGATGGTCAGCAGGTAGCTATGGGTAAATATGCTAAGGGGCTCTATATTTGTGCATTTGAAAAGAGGTTATGGCAACAAAGGTCAGGAATATAACGTATGCTCAAGAAGATGTTTTAAAATGGATGAAAGGTAAAAAAGGACAAAAAGGAATGTGGTTCAGTTGGAAAGGCCAAGAGGTGGAAGAAACTGAAATAAGAAAGGAGAATGAAAAAGTATTTGGAAGGTTTTAAAAGGAGGGGTGAAAGAAACAACCAGAGGTTGGAAAGTTTGTGAAGCTAAAAAATCAAAGAGCATAGAAGAGCAAGGAGGAAGATTGAATCTAACGGAGATGACTATGTTCACATGGGTGAATATTGATGTATTTAAAACCAGATTTTGGAATATAACCAAAAGTTTTGACCACAACATTTCTTGTTTTCTATTTTTCATAAACTTGGTATATTTAGTTTTGATGTTTTATGCATGAAGGTGGTTGCATCAAGCTTATAGTTCCATTATATGCTATTAATTCAATGAATCTCACCATAATTAGTGCTTAGATGGTACTTTTTTAGGTCTGATCTATTTATGTTTCTCTCCAAAATTTGATATTTTGTCTTGCAGGATACACCAGATTATTTCATAGTTCACTATTTCAGTTTTGTTTTCACCATCTGATCCGCTTTTCCAGATTTAGTATCATTTTTGGTCCTCTTACAAAATTTAAATTTTTTGTTATTGTTTCCAGAATTCTTAACTTCTGGTCTTTTTCCAGATCCTCTAATACCTTGTTCGTTTCATAAGTTTTTCCAAACATCTTGTTCTCTTTTCTAGATTTAGATATATTTCTGGTCATGTTCCAGAGTTGTTAAATATCTGATCCTTTCTAGATTTTGTTTTTGTTTTTTTAATTTTGTTCAAATTTATATTTTCTCATTTTTTAATCAAAAAAGTGTGTTTTATTTCAAATCATTTCCTTTTATCATTTAAACTCAAGATAAAATGCATTTGTAAGTCAGGATGGAGTTGATCATTTGCATGTTTCACATTAACGCATAGATAAAATGAAGTGGGTTTCCCACAACACTTGTTAAATATACACCTAAATTGTTAGGATCCTCCATCCTAACATTATTAGTTAGTATTAGTTAATATTATTAATCATTTAATTATTATATTATTAAATCATAAAGTGAACCATCACATCTCTTCATAACGTGAACCATCATGTCTCTTCACCAATGTAGCTTTAGGGTAGATATATATATTAGGTTGGCCATTCACACAAATCATCCAAAGAAGAAGAATAAGAAGCATAGATTCTAAAGAGGGGACCCTTATAGTGGCTGTAGCACCCTAAAATTGGTGCAGTAAAACCTTAATAATTACACTTAATCTAGTAAATAATTCAAATTCAAATTTTAACCTCCAAAACCGCTTCCAAACTGCCGCTTAATCCTTTTCATCGTTCTCCATGCCATTTTTAGAGTTTGTTTTGACCGTTTGACAATATCGTCGTCGATCAGACGATATCGCCTCAGATCGGATGATTTCGTCTGGGCTAGGACATCCAGACGATCTTGTCCCAAAACTAATTTTTCTCAATTAGCCTCTATTCCAACGATGTCTCTAATCTAGGCAGAAGCATGTATGCGCCGTTAGAGACCCTCCCCATTGGAGATCTCCCAAATTGGGATGATCTCCAACCTCCTAACCTCCCTCCTAAGCCTATTTAAACTCAGGCCCTCCCCTTAACCTTCCCCTGGCTGAAATTTCTTGTAAATTGACCTTCACACGCATTAGAATAATCTGTATTACCATCTACATTTGTTGTATCCAATTTTCTTGCAGGAACCTTGTCATTTTTCAGTCGGAGCAAGCTTACATTGTCGTAGATGATCTTGTTCATATCAGAGACGATCCTGTCAAATCAGAGATGATTTTGACTGCAGTCCACATTGGGGGCAATCAGTGCCCAGAGTTTGCATTTCTTCATCCTTTTTCTACTGTATTATTCTGCATTTAGTTAATATTATGATTATGTCTTATTATTTTGCATCTTGGAGTTCACCCATCTAGATCAACTGCATAATTAGGTTATAATTGTCATTAAATCAGTATAATGCATTCATGTTTCTATTTATAATTCTCAGTTTGATATTGTTATTGGCATTTTACACTGTTTCCCTCTGTTATCATAGTTGCATTCTCTGTGTTTTGCACCTATTTATCTATTTGTAGGTCTCTGACGAATTCGTCTAACGAATTCGTCAGATCTCAGATGATCCTGTTAGATAGGAGACGATCCTGTCAAATTCGAGACGATCCTGACTTCTTCAAGAATCAAAATCTTCATCAGACATCCGGATCAGGTATGACTTTTTAATCTTGCTTATTTTCTCTTTTTTTTGTCCTAATTTGTTATTCTGTATTCATTTAATCTGCATCTTCATATAGAGAAATTTAGATTCATTTGGCCAAACCTAGGACTTGAATGTTTAAGGATAAATCTGAACACATAAAACACATTCCCAACCTAGGTGTGGAAAATGCCACTAAACGTTTCCTGATGAACCCAATATCCGTCGAAAAATCACCATAAAACACCTCCTCGAGAGGCGGTACCTTCGCAAGGCCTCTCAGTCCGAGGTACCGCGCCATCCTTTTCACATCCCCCTTCGGGCACGGATCCTATAGCCTAAAGGTAAGGGTGTGAAAATTTTGGAGCGATACATTTTGGTGAACCCGACGTGAATGAATTTAAAACCTTTTGAAAAAAAAAAACAAAAAATAAAAAAACCAAAACATAGATGCATTTCAAATCATTAAAATTAATAAGTTGCATATCATGTTTAGATGGTAGCTCCTAAGAAAATATTAGCAGTTACTATAAATGTTGAAAACCAATTGGTAGCCATAGAAATCAATTCTGTGCTTAGTGTGCCTGAAACAGATAGAAATCAACTTTTGTGGGACAAACTTGATAGAAGACAAAGTGTCATTTCATCTAGGTCAACAAAACTTAAACAAATCAAGAGGCTTGTCCTAGATAGAATCCTAGATCCTCATCAACTCATCTTTTATCATGAACTTCAGAGAGCCTGCCATAGATGGTTAGCTTATAGGAGAGCTCTTGTGTCTTCATAATTGTTCACCTTCGAGGAATACCTCGAGAACGCAGCCATTATACACCAGTTCCTAGGTCATGTAGAAGACCAAGAGGTTGTTCTTATGGATAGGGAAATATGGAATAGAGTTCCTTGAGCTGTGTTATATCGAGAGTATTGCCATGAGCTTTACTTCTATCAACCAGAATCTGAGACAAATAATATCACTATAGCTCTTTTCATTAAATTTTTGAAAGAAAATTTTCAATTTGAAGAAGAACACTTCATGACTCCTGAAGAACTTGAGCCCATTAATGACATTTATAAATCATTTATAGAAAAATAGATCATTACTTTCAATATTAGTTCTTGCATTTATTGTGTTTTTTGTTATCTTTGCAATATTATTACAAAAACAAGAAAAACTAAAAAAAAAACATAACAAAAAAACTAAAACCTTTCATTTTAAATATTGTAGTAGGTATATAATTAATATATACCTCTTAAGCTTGTTGCATATATATATATATATATATATATATATATATATATATATTTGCTGAAATCTAAATTAAGCACAATGCCTAAACTTAGGAATGGTAAACAAACTGAAGGAGAAGAAGAATATTGGTTAGAAGATAAAACTAGAGACCCAAATGTCCTTCCTGAAGATCCAATTCCGGAAGGAGAAACTCTAGATCAACTAGAAGATGACCTAGGTGAAGACAATGAACAAGGAGAAAATGTTAAAGAGGATGGATCCTCATCCCCTAGAGTAGCTCCAGATGGAACTATTGCTTTTGACAACTTAGATCATTTCTAGAAATTTTTCAATAATAACATTGGCAATTTTAATATGGCAGTTTGTATTGATAAAGGGCAAATTAGTGACACTCAAGCAGCCATGGAACATATGTTTGATGTGCACACTAATCCCTTGTCTTTCATTGATCAAGAAAGTGATAAGGCTGGACCATCCAATAGAGATATGGTCAATATGATTTAGAACATGCCAAAACAACAGGTTACCCAACCTCCTAAGGAACCTGTTATTGAGCCTAAAATCATTCCCACACAAAAGAAAACTTCCTTCACTGCTTTACTTTGCCAAACTATTGATCAATATGCTTTAAGTAAACAAAAACCTAAAATGAAGCCAAACACCAATTTTCAACAATATGGAATACAACATAATACAACTTCAAAGTTCCTCCATAACACCTTTCCTACCAATAATTTACACAATAGCAACATAGCATCTAATCTCCATGTCCCTCCATCATATGCTCACAAATCCCATATCAATGCCCTACCGAACCAATATGGTGGGCAAACTAGTAATCTGGAAGCCATGGTGAAACAGTTAGCTTCGCGTATGGACCAGATAGATCCTTATCGTCCCTCGTACAATTATCGAGAGATATGTAGTCAACCTTTGGATCCCATAGTTGTAGCACAAAATTACCCTAAGCATTTTACCATGCCCATCCTGCCTATATATAAAGGAACCGAAGATCCCATAGAGCATCTTCGCATGTTTAGGATAGCATGTCATGATATATCACATGATGACTTGCTATTACTAAAAATGTTCCCAAAAAGTTTAGGTGGAATGGCATTAGAGTGGTACTATCAATTGCCCACTCATTATTTGAGAAACTTTGAAGAAACAACTGAATATTTTGTCCATCAATTTAGTGCCTACATCGAGAGGCATGTAACCATTAAAGATTTATACAACTTAAAACAAGACAAGGATGAATGTTTTGCCGATTTCTTAGCTAGATGGAGGCAGTTGATGAGAAAACTACACTTTGTGCTACCTTATAGGGAAATGTTGGACATTTTTATTAATAATTTACAAGAACAAATATCTTATGAGCTATCAACTGCTACTTTAACTACCTTCGATCAGGCTATAGATTTAGCTCGAAGAGTAGAATATGCCCTCATTAGGAGAGGCCAACTTAGGAAGAAGGATGATGAGAAAACATCCAAAAATCAATATAAAAACAAACAAGTTGTTGGTGACGGAGTCACTGACAGTAGAAATGTTGCTAATATCAATGCAACGAAAACAACAAAAAAATTTATATTGAAACCTCCTGATAAGCCTCCTCGAGAATTTACTAGATTGAATCAACTGTTATCAACTATTTTACCTCAATTACTCGAAAGAGGTTTGATCCAATTACCAGCTATCCGAGAACCTGATCCAAATATACCCGGATATAGAGTTGACTTACACTGTGATTTCCATAGAGGACCTGGACACTCTACCAATGCTTGTAAAAGGTTGAAACATAAAATACAGGATCTGATTGATAATAATGAAATGGAGGTACAAGCCTTCCAACCTAAACAAAATGCTCCTAATAACGCTCAAAAGACCATTCCCAAAAATCAAAATCAAAATGCTAATCAATCATTAGACATATTTCAACATCCTTTACCAAGACATGGTAAAGAGGTGGCCAATCAAATCGAACATCATAATGTTCCTCCTCCTACCCGATATGTAGGAACTATTAGCGAGACATTTACCTGTTCAGGATCCTCGGACATTTGACACAACCTTATCCCCGGTCACGACCAGGCCCCTACATAATATTCAAACTCCAGATTCTAGTGATGTAGAATCGAGATCTTGAAAGTGAAATAGACATCACTTCAAACCAATCGAATAGTTCTGAAAATGAATCAGATCCTATCCAACCCATCACAGATGCTATGGTTCTAGAAGAACCATTTCCTAGAAGAGTTAGTACTCGACCCTCTTCTAATAAATTCCTCCCAAATGAACAAGCCATAAATGCTCGAACGAGACCAGTTTAGCATCTTCAATATGACATTGTAGGTACCATTGGAGTCATTACACGACAATAGGCTCAAAATTCTCAACAAGAACCAAACCAGAATTATGGATCAGCTCCATTTGTTTTGAAAAATACCAATAAAGGGAATCATGCTTTCAATGTTCAACTTAAACCCCCTTACAATATTAATGAGCAATTATCAATACTATAGCCAGAATTTCCCTTTTGGACTTGTTAAGATCTTCTCCTACCTATAGGGATGAGTTGATGCTTACATTAAGCCAAATGATGGTACCTCAAAATATTCAACCTGAAGCCATGGCCAATACTATCATCACTTGAGAAGTTGATTGTATTGAATTTCGGGATAAAGATATCCCACAACACAGTTTACATAAGGATAATCCCTTATATATTACTTGCTCTAATTGGAGATGTAGCTGTTAAACGAGTCCTGATTGATAATGGTTCATCTCTAAACATTTGTACTTTTGACTTCTACCAACGATTTGGCTTTAGAAGTGATGAAATGAAGAAAACTGACATGATTATCAAAGCTTTCAATGACAAAACACAAGAAACATGTGGAGTTATTACCATCCCATTGCAAGTTGGTCCTCGAACTCTAGATATGACCGTGTTTATTGTACATTGCCCCGCATCGTACAATATACTTTTGGGTCGTCCTTGGATCAATGCAATGCGGGCTGTCCCATAAACTTTACACCAATGTGTTAAATTCAAATTTAAAAATCAGTTGGTCACTATCCACGGTGATCCTAGACCCTTTGATATGTGTGCTTTGGCAGAACCTCGTTGGAGTGCAATTTTGCCCTGCTCTGTCCTCCACACATCCTAATTCTTATTTTTCATCTAAAACCGTGAAACACACACCCATAGCTTCACCTATTTCCCCTCCATTAATTTCATCCTCATATATAGATCAACAATCTTCTAAACAAACCACTCTAGAACCTCAAAAGGATTTTCAATCTACAACCAATCCTTCATGTTCCATCCCTATAATTTCAAAACCTATAGACCCATCTATTAACACTTCCACATTATCAACATCTATCATACCTTCCACATCTAAAGATATAGGGAATGATCCTTCTACATCTTATGCTCTTTCTGATGAAATTTTACCAGATTTATCCACAATCTTAATATCAGAAAAAACAAATGCTTTCATGCAAAATTCAATTCTTTTAAATAACTTGCCACCATATCCTTGTACTTTGGGCCTCCCACAACCTATGGGAAGTACTTACCAAGTTGGGAGTTGTGCCTTCATTTATAAAGGATATGACTGGGAAGAATCCCTCGAAATATCAAAACTCATCATGAGGGATATGCTCGATGTTATTTTACCAATGAATATATTAAAGCTAAACCCATAATGCTTAAAATGGGATATAAATGGAAAGGCTTGGGACCTTCCCAAAATGGCATGAAAGAACCTTTCAAGGTAGAACCATGGCCTGCTCGTTGTGGTGTGGGCCTATTTCTTAGTAAGGGTCAACCCTTTCCTTTTGAAGATGATGATCAACTCATATGCTATCAAGATTATTTGGATAGGTGTGATGATTTGCCTCTAAAAAATCAGCCATTTACATGTAACATGCTATCCATAGCTTACCCTAAAATGATTGCTGACTCCGATGAGGAGTTGGAAGGAGATATCTTCCACGATGTCTCCGTTGAAGAGATGTTACACAATGGATTTTATTTTGATGGTTCTATACCAACTATAGCCCAACTTGAGACCACTAATCCTCAAGATGACTTATCCAAATTAACCTTACAAGAATTACAAGAATTGGGCATTTCACCCGCCCCACCTAATTTTGAAGGAGATCTACACATGGAGGTAGAAAACGTCATTAAAATTAATATTGGAACTAAGGATAGCCCTCACATAATCAATATTGGATCAGAATTATGTCAAGAAAAACAAGAGCAATACATTGCATTCCTTAAAGAATATGAAGATGTCTTCACTTGGACATATGAAGATATGCTAGGTCTAGACCCTTCCGTAGTCATGCATCACCTAGTAGTCCATCCGGATGCTAAACCTGTTAAACAAAAACTTAGAAAAATGCATCCCAAAGTGGATTTGCTAGTTAAATGGGAGTTAGAAAAACTCTTGAATGTTGTCTTTATACAAGCTATTGATTATGCTGAATGGATCTCAAATGTAGTTCCAGTTACCAAGAAAGAAGCCACCAAAGTTAGGGTTTGCACAGATTTTAGAGATATTAATGTTGCATGCCCTAAAGATGATTTTCCTCTTCCAAACATGGATCAAATCATTGACTTTACTATTGGGAGTGGGATGATGTCCTTAATGGATGGATTCTTCGGTTATAATCAGATCAGGATAGCTCTTGAAGATTAGGCTAAAACAACCTTTATTACCCCCTGGGGTACTTTTTGTTGGAAAGTGATGCCATTTGGCTTAAATAATGCAGGTGCAACCTATCAACGAGCTATGAATTATATATTTTATGATATGATGCATGATATCCTACATGATTATGTAGATGATATTATAGCTCACTCTATTAATGAAGATAATCATTTAGATGATTTGAGAAAAGTTTTTAATCAATTACGAGAATATCTTATTCGATTAAATCCAACCAAATGCATATTTGGAGTTAAGTCCGGTAAACTATTAGGGGTTTTAGTTTCTTTACGTGGTATTGAAATCGACCCTCTCAATATTGCGGCTATCACTGATATGCCCGCACCTACTAATATATCTGAGTTATGAAGTTTACAAGGTAAGCTTCAAGCCATCCGTCGCTTCATCGATAAGCTGGCGGACAAAACCGGTCCATTTCTTAAACTCCTTAAGAAGGATATACCTTTTAATTTGGACAACGAATGTAAAGAAGCTTTTGAACTTCTCAAACAATACCTCCTTAACCCACCTGTGCTTTCACCACCTAGACCTGATCGCCCATTTCTCCTATATATTTCAGCTTCAGATTCTGCCTTAGGAGCTATGTTAGCTCAGCTTGATGATGAAAAGAGAGAACATGCTAATTATTATATTAGTCGAACCTTCATCAGTTATGAAACCCGCTACACAACATTAGAAAAACTATGTCTAGCAGTCATTTTTGCTATGCAAAAATTATGCCATTATATGCTTAGTCAAAAAACTTATGTCATTGCTAAATATGATCCCTTAAGGTATCTCATGAGTCGACCTTATTTATCGGGTCACACAACCAAGTGGGTTCTTGCTCTAAGTGAGTTTGATCTCACATTCATAGGATAAAATTTTTTTAAGGGTCAAATCATAGCAGATCAATTAGCTGTTGCACCCTTAGAGTCTACCCATCCCCTCATCATTGAGTTTCCTGATGAATGCCTTCAATTAGAGGCAGACCATATTGAACAATGGTCCTTATACTTTGATGGATCCCGATGCATGAGTGGGGATGGTGTGGGTCTTATTTTAATAGCCTCGTAAAAACATCTTATTCCTCTGTCCTTCAAATTAACATTTGCTTGCACTAACAATATTGTTGAATATGAAGCTCTAATCCTTGGATTACGAGTTGCCTTGGCGCTAAAAATTAAACATCTGTTAGTTTTTTGTGATTCTCAACTTGTTATAAACCAAATTAATGAAGTTTATCAGACTAGAGATGATAAACTACGCCCATATAAAGCCTATGTTTTACAATTAATGTCTCTATTTGATCAAGTTACCTTGGAACCTATTCCTCGAACTTACAACTGTGTAGCTGATGCTATGGCCGCAGCTGCATCTCTCCTGCCCTTGGAGTTAGATGACAAATATGCCACTATCATTATTCATCGACTCCAGGAACCCGCTTCAAATAAGTCATGCTTAGAACCTTTGGATGTGTTTCTAATCAATGAAACTACTCCTAAACCTTGGTATACGGATATATTTGATTTTCTCCAAAATGGGACTTTCCCTACCAATTCTAATAGAAACCAACGTCGGTTATTACGTAGACGAGCAAGTCAATTTGTAATAATTGGCAATACTTTATATAGGAGATATTTTGAAGGTATCCTATTAAGATGTTTGAATTTAGAAGAATCCAAATCAGCCTTGAGTGAAGCCCACGATGGATCTTGTGGAGGACACTTCAGTGGTAGTGTCATTGCTAAAAAGCTCCTCAAGATAGGATACTTTTGGCCTACCATGGAGAATGACGCACATGATTATGTGTGCCATTGTGAAAAGTGCCAAAAACATGCTAACCTTTTCCATGCGCCTGCACAAGAACTACAGGCTATTTCATCTCCTTGGCCCTTTTCAAAATGGGGTTTAGATATTATTGGCAAAATCAATCTTGTGTCATCTGATGGACACAAATTCATCATAACCGCCACTGAGTATTTCACAAAGTGGGTTGAAGCTATGCCTTTAGCTTCCTGCACTGGCACACAAGTCTCTAAATTTATTTTTAATCAAATCATTTGTAGGTTTGAAATTCTTGCAAATCTCATCTTTGATAATGGAACTTGTTTCAAAAATAAATATGTTAAAAAATTATGCCAAAAATATAAGATTCAACATCGTTGGTCCACTCCCTATTATCCTCAGGGTAATGGTCAAGCAGAAGCATCTAACAAAACCTTAATCAAAATTCTCAAAATATTGGTCAATAAAGCTGGCCACGACTGGCACATTCAGTTATATCCAGCCTTGTGGGCCTATCAAACTAGTGTTCAAACCCCCACTGGAACTTCACCTTTTGTTTTGGTTTATGGTGCTGAAGTCGTTTTCCCCTTTGAATTAGAAGTTCCTTCTTTGGCTCTACTACTTCAAGATACCGAAGTAGGAGATGAATATCGAGCTGGCAGACTCAGTCAGTTGGAACTCCTAGATGAAAAATGCATCAATGCTTTGGAGCATCTCCGTGCCTACCAAAACAAGCTTAAAATATCATATGCTAAAAAAGTTCATCAATCCTTTGAGATCGACGACCTTGTTTTAAAAGAAAATAAAAAAAATACCAATGCAAATAAGTACCTTAAAGGTAAATTTGAACCCAACTGTCTTGGACCATACATTATCACTGCTAAATTTGAATCAAGAGCTTACAAATTATCTACCTTAGATGGTAAAGAACTTAAAGAACCCATGAACATTTTGCATCTTAAACGTTACTATGTAAAAATTTGGTCATTTCATCCTTGTATATATTTGTTTAAAATATTTCAAAATCACTATCTTGTATTTTTTTCAATTTATAAATTCAAAAACACCAAAAACATTCATAATCATCAAAATATTCAAAACTATTTGTTGCATTTATTTATGGCACTTGTTAATTCTTTCAAAAAAAAAAAAAAAAACAAAACAGCAATATTCTTTACTCTTTCAAAACCAAAACAACATAAAGAAGAAAGAAAGAGTCAACATTCTCAAAACTTCTCAAAAAGTATTTGTATATATATCTTCTTAAAAATGTTGCAATTATATGTTTCAAATTATTTTGGATAAATTAGCATTTATTTGGAATCCCTCACTTTCACACTCACAAACATAAATATCTTGATTTTTATCTGACATGATTACTAATCTCTCTTATATCAAAGTCTACAAAATTTAATTAAATAAAGTTTGAGCATAGAGAATTGATCTTGTTATTTACTTAAACCAAGCACATCCTTTCACAATAAAATGATTATATTTGTAATTTCCATGCTTTGCTACATAGTAGAAGTGGTTTCTTGAGCGAAAAGTTTCCCCTGCTATCCTATCATGCACATGGTCTAGAATCTTTGAGAATTGGCAAAAGTACAAGCTCACCCCTACCTAGAATAAAAATCCCTTGCTCTACAGCTAATCCGAGCAAGTATCCCTAGCATAGAACAAAAAGAAAAAGCAAAGTTCAAGAAAAAGAGAAAAAGAAAAATGTTATTTTATATCATTACAGCAATGTTCCAAGCATTATCAAGCAAAAAAAAAAAAAAAAAGAAAGCAAAAGCAAAAAGCAATAAAATCCCTTTCCCTACCCTTTGAAAAGAAAAGAAGGGTTGATGAGCTTGAATCCCTGGAATTCTCAATTATTCGAAAACTGTGAGGTAAGCCCCATAACAGGTGGTTTGTGCCCAACTCTGCTTGGCCTTGGGTAACTCCTAGCGTGGCGATATGTCCATCACATTAGCAACCTTCTTTTGTACAGACCTATGTCTGCTTATGGATTAGCTAGCTCTTGATAATCCGATTTACATAGTAGTCTAGTATGGTTATATGCATCTACATCATGGTTAATGAACACTTATTTGGTTCATTCAAATCAATTGTATCATATTATCTTGCTCAAAACTGGTAAATGAACAAAGAAATTGCACACACATTTTGTATTTGAGAGATTTTGTGTATCATTATGATAAATCAAGATTGGAAATGAATTCACATATGCACATGGGATTCCTTATAAATCTAACTTTTGTCTTTAAGATACTTTGAAATATTTTTTGCAAATTGTCTGGAATAATTTTCTTCTTTAAAGTACAGTTGTTTAATATAAAGACAACTACATACATAACACAAAAAAATCAAAATTTCTTTCAAAACCATACAATCAAAACACATATTGTCGACTTTCGCGATGATGGTATAGTTCCAAAACCAAAATTGGAATTTTATGCCTAGCGCAAGTCCTCATCTTCATATTTTTTGTTTATCAAAAATCAACCATGCAATAAAACTATCTCTCCTTTTGGATTTCGCGATGATGGTATAAGTCTATACCTACATATTCTATGCCTAGCGCAAACCATTGTACCAATTTTTATTCCTCATTTATTTGAAAATCATGAAAACCATATTACTTCAATCATTATGTTATACAATTATGCTTTAAAACAAACAAACATTATCACTATTTCATGTCATTATGTCAAACTTTAATTTTGCAATGATGGTATAATTCCTAGGGAATTATCCAAAAAATTTATCACACTTATGAATTTATGCCTAGCAAAAATCATTTTGGCATTATTTCATGCATACTATTTTTATGAAAATCTGAAAACAAACCATCATCATCATCATTTGCACCATTGCACCAAAGTATTAAGATAGTATCTTAAGCACTCCTTTACTTTTAGCAATATTTCTATACCAGGATTAGCTTGACGACCGAGTGAGCGGCGACTCCATGAAATGGTCTATAATAGCGACAATGTCCTTTGAAATTATTGTTAAAAGTCCCCTTTTATTTTTTTCATCATCACATCATAAACAACCAATTTGTTCTATCAGATTATTTCATTTAAATTTTTCAAGCATGACATTTCAACCATAATATTTCCAACGACGTATTTACATGAATCATCAAAGCAATCAATCAAAACATTAAAAGAATCATAAAAATACATAAGACAAGTCATATGATCAAAAATATCTCATCTATATATATTACCAATATATATACATCATATCAAAACTGGATCGGTATGTCACAATCTATACCTCATCATACTCAATCCTCTCTGAAAAATAGTGAATATTATATATCTATCTGTACAATGCAAATAGTAGCTAGCCGCGAGAACCCCTCGAGCTCTTAGCCTCATCTCCTCCCTCGCCCTGAGGTGGACGAGGTGGCCCCATCGTAGTCTTTGTGGTACTACGAGTCCTAGTCATGGATCGGGATGAAGTCCTTAATGACCCCATCTTGATCGGATCCATGATGGCAGTCGGTAGTGGTAATCTCTCCTCCTCTGGCACCCTCTAGTGGTATAGTGTCTGATAAAAAGTGATCTAGGCAATCGCCCGTGCTAGCTCCCGAGTGCTCGCCTCTCTGCCCCGTGCTCTGAGGCGTGCAATATCATCTCTGAGCTGTGTAACCTCAGCTCAGTGTCATGCAACCTCCTCCTGTAGGGTCTGCACCTATGCCTAGAGATAGACTGTCTCTGCTCAGAGAGTCATTGTCTCGCTGCTCTCCCAGTGATGACACCCTTGCCCTTATCGGGCGATGGTGGCCTCTCTCTCTGTGGAGAAGGGGGTCTCTCCTACCTCCTCTCCTGCTGTCGTAGCCTCTTCTGAGCTTGTGGTCTCCTCTGCTCCCTCTCGCCATGACCCTAGGCCACCTCAATGGCCACCTAGTGCCACCTCCCCATTCGATGCACAACTACATGAATCATACCCTAAGCCCTCGTCATCCGAGGAGGGCGGATGCCTACGTACCAGGCATCGTAGATGTCGGCTACCCCTATGTTGTCCCCATCCACTAGCTGAATGGGGGCATCATCCATGTCCTAACTCCAGAAGTGCTGCATATATGGAGCCCTACTGATCGTAGTGTTATCCTGGACAGTTCAAGAAAACTTGTAATCCCTGAGATATGGGATCCCCTGCTGTAGACTGAACTATCGCAAAACTTGATCGTAGCGGTGGAGCTCCACATCTCCCATCTCCATCCTCAGCTAGCAGACTCGCCTGATGCAAACCAACTCTTATCCGTCCTTGGACCACCCTGGATGATCTCTTCAAGGCCTCTAGGTGATCTGGTCTGGGACAAGGTCATCAAGCAGTCTCCAGGACATCGGTAGATCAATCCGTCGTTGTGCCCCTCTCTGAAGCCACTAGTAGAAAACTCGGGGCCTCTCCTCGTCAATCCCTGTCAAAGGAAGCCCTATCGGCCTTCGCACTGCAATGTGCTCCCAACACCAAACCTGTAGTAGCGATGTCATAACCAGACATCGGCCGCCCTTGTACACGACCCCATGCAGGATCCTGTACAGTCGGCATAGAACAAAACTTCCCCAAGAGAATATATAACCATGGTCATGCATGTCATAGATCACATCTGCTAGCACCCATGGTACCCTACACCCTCTCTGGTGGCACAATAGAAGTCCACCTACCACTCCGACCAAAATCTATGTGAGTCTAGATGCCCCAGGCATCTGACATAGCGCCTCGATGATCACTCCGCCCTTCTCCAGGGCGAAGCTCGGATCACCACATAGCTGCATCATAGCGTGGCCTTGGTTGGCCGTAGGAGTGATCAACCATCCTTGTATGGGGATCCTCAAAATCCTCCATACATCCTCTAGTGTGGGAGTCATATCCCCTATGGGTAACCAGAAACAAGAAGAACCCGGATACCACCTCTCTGCCAGGGCTATCAGTAGACCCATGTATGTAGAAACTTGTGGCATCTCTGCCACATGCTGTAAGCTGGCTTGAGCCAGCTGATCTCACTCTGCCTGTGATAGAGCAGCCAAGTCATCTCTCAACCCACCGTATTTCCATTCTCTGCTCTTTAGTAAACCTCTCTGCAACATAAAAACAACAACACAAAAATCATTAATAAAAACTCAAGTGATTAATAATGCAAGTAAAATCAAGTTCAATTTCATACAAAT
The DNA here is from genome assembly GCA_028583015.1 of Wollemia nobilis. Classification (NCBI taxonomy): domain Eukaryota; kingdom Viridiplantae; phylum Streptophyta; class Pinopsida; order Araucariales; family Araucariaceae; genus Wollemia; species Wollemia nobilis. The sequence goes on from JAQPPZ010002362.1 coordinate 2,854,618, forward strand.
GATGATATCGTCCACTATTGGACGATATCGTCCCAAATTTGAGCAAACTCGTCTCCGATTTCGTAAGCTGAAATTGTCCCTAATTTTATGAAATCGTCCCCCTTTCGCCGATTTCGCCCTTAGACGAAATCGGCGAACTTGAGACGATTTTGTCCCGACGACGTCGACGGCCCAAAAACAGCCGCGATGCTCAAAATTTATTTAAAATCAACCTAAAAAGCATGTAAATTCAACTTAAACCATTCTAAACTAAGTTTAGACTCTTACCCGTAGCCCGCGCCGGACCTCTGTCGATCTATGCGTTGTCTCCACCATTTTTGCTTGTAGAGCTCTAAAAACCAGAAAAATGAACAGTAAAAATGAATTAGGGTTTTACCCTATTTTTCTTAATTTTATTCAAAACACAATTAAAAACATTTTAAAATTTTTGCTTTTTCGCGTTTTTACCTCAAACATTCAATTTGGGTAAAAACACGGAGGGGGCACCATAGTAAGCTGTCGTACGATTCGACCAAGAATCGTTGCCTAAAAATGGGAATAATTTTTGCTTTCTCGTAAATCAAGAAGAAATCATATTTAACGCATTTTCTTCAAAAAATTCACTAAAGAGGGGGCAAAATTTAGCACCCTAAAATTGGCGTAGTAAAACCTTAATAATTACACTTACTCTAGTAAATAATTCAAATTCAAATTTTAACCTCCAAAATCGCTTCCAAACCGCCGCTTAATCTGTTTCCTCGTTTCTCATGCCATTTTTAGAGTTTGTTTTGACCGTTTGACGATATCATCGTCGATCAGACGATATCACCTCAGATCGGATGATTTTTTCTGGGCTAGGATGTCCAGACGATCTTGTCCCAAAACTAATTTTTCTCAATTAGCCTCTATTCCAACGACATCTCTAATCTAGGCAGAAGCGTGTCTGCACCATTAGAGACCCTCCCCATTGGAGATCTCCCAAATTGGGATGATCTCCAACCTCCTAACCTCCATCCTAAGCCTATTTAAACTTAGGCCCTCCCCTTAACCTTCCCATGGCTGAAATTTCCTATAAATCGACCTTCACATGCATTAGAATAATTTGTATTACCATCTACATTTGTTGCATCCAATTTTCTTGCAAGAACCTTGTCATTTTTCAATCAAAGAAAGCTTACATCGTCGCAGATGATCCTGTTCATATCGCAGACGATCCTATCGAATCAAAGATGATTTCGACTGCAATCCACATTGGGGGCAATCAGTGCCCAGAGTTTGCATTTCTTCATCCTTTTTCTACTGTATTATTCTACATTTAGTTAATATTATGATTATGTCTTATTATTTTGCATCTTGGAGTTCACCCATCTAGATCAACTGCATAATTAAGTTATAATTGTCATTAAATAAGTATAATGCATTCATGTTTTTGTTTATAATTCTCAGTTTGATATTGTTATTGGCATTTTACATTTTTTCCCTATGTTATCATAGTTGCATTCTATGTGTTTTGCACATATTTCTCTGTTTGTAGGTCTCTAACGAATTTGTCAGATCTCAGATGATCCTATCAGATAGGAGATGATCCTGTCGAATTCCAGATGATCCTGACTGCTTCAAGAATCAAAATCTTCATCAGACATCCGGATTAGGTATGAATTTTTAATCTTGCTTAGTTTCTCTGTTTTCTATCCTAATTTGTTCTTCTGTATTCATTTAATATGCATCTTCATATAGAGCAATTTAGATTCATTTGGCCAAACCTAGGACTTGAATTTTTAAGGATAAAACTGAACACATAAAACACATTCCCAACCTAGGCGTGGAAACTGCCACTAAATGTTTCTTGGTGAACCCACTATCCGTCAAAAAATCACCATAAAACACCTCCCCGAGAGGCGAGACCTTTGCAAGGCCTCTCAGTCTGAGGTACCGTGCCATCCTTTTCACATCCCCCTTCCAAGCACAGATCCTATAGCCTGAAGGTAAGGGTGTGAAAATTTTGGATCGATACAGTGGCAAAGAGATTACAAGGGAGCCCCCTTTAAGTGGCTTGTGATTACATTTTATATTACATTATTAATCAAATTTACACAAGAATATCAAGGTTCTTGCATTTGGTATCAGATCCATGTGGGATCCAGTCATGTGGGAATTTCTCAAATATCTTCATTAAATCACTTCCGTGCATGAGTATCAAACTCGGTTTGAGGATATCACCAAACACAACACATGATTGGATGAATAAATTCTCATCAATAAATTTATTAGTCGATTGAAATAGGAAATTAGAATGGAGGTGACAAGGTTCAATATTTATACCATAATGGAGACCTATGGATTGGCTAAATTAGTCGAATAAAAATTCAATACTCAACGTCGATTAGGAAAAACACCTATTGGGAAAGCACAAATCACTTATGATGCCCCAAAACTTGACTAGTCCTTGCAGGTTGAGTACCTCAACCCGAAGGAAGTGAAGGAATGACGAGTGAAAGACCTCTGTGATAATTGTGATGAGCAATTTGGATCCCATCATAAATGCATTTCACTAACATTGTATTTATTAAAGGAAGTTGATCCTTGTAAATCCCTAAAAGGTAAAGATGAGATAGTTGTATTTGAAGTTCCTGGCGCACCTACTCACAACAATAAAGATAATGAGGTCGATATGCTAGAAGTGATCGATGCATTAGGTAACTATGTCTGGCACACCTTACTTCTTTGGCCTTAGATTATATAGAAGCCATAACCATTGAGCAGAAGTTAGTATATCAGGGTTACGAGATAGGTCAGATAACTATGGTAGGACAACTTGGAGTGTACAATCAGATTCCCATTATAAATTAAGCCTTGTTGAATCAAAATCCCATGTTGAATGCTATACCTTACAATCAGGGCTACCCAAACATGCTCACTAATCCCACCTCAGTCGCTTATTTGAATACACCCATTCAAGTGACAACTCCTATTCTATTAGAGAAACATTTTGCCTATCAAAGGACCACAGTGATAAATCCTTAGGTTTTTCCTGCATTAAACTAAAACATTCTAGAGTTATGAAATGTAGGCAAACCCAATACTACCAATGGTCAACCCACTGAGCTCAAATTAGAAGTTAAAGGTCTAAAAATATTGGTTCAAAATCTAAGCAGTGATATGGTTCAACTACAAAAATAGACATCCCAAAATAGGAACTTTAGTTTTCAAAGGAAATAATGGAATACCAAGCCCAACAATGGAGGAGTGCCTAGTCCTGTTACTAATTAAAGTGATACTATCCAATTTCAAGCAATTGTTAATCTTTCATATTTTACTAGGAGTAACTAGTTTAGAATACACTCTACAAATGGGCATAATGAGAATGAATGTTTGGTACTCCAACAGGCTAAATGTATTTACAATAGGATATTGATGAATTGGAAATTGTGCCTACTAATAATTGTTCTCATGAATCTAGTTCAAGTAAAGGAAAAATCCATGCATTGGTGGTTGAAATAAGTGCTCCCAAAAATGATGAAGTAGATGAGGAAGAAGAGTTTTAGAAGAATAAGTTCAAGCTTTTGGACATGCCCAAAATGGGAATCACAATTATCATTTGAGAAGTAGGAATAAGTTCTCGAATACCTCTTCTACTCTACCTAATAAATCTATCGTTCCACTAGACACTAGGGCCAATAATAATACTACACCTACTGCGAGGATAAATTAATCTAAAACACCTTAAAAGGAACAAAGGGGTGATAAAATAGCTTATGATATTTTTGAGGATTTGAAAAAGATGAAAGCTATTATCACATTGTTTGAGGTGGCATAGATCACAGATCAACATGATTCGTTGATTAAGGCCTTGGGTAATTCAGGTAGAAATGATGTAAAGAAACCCACAAAAGTTCATTTTGCCTTATGAAAGGATAAAGGAGAGGTTCCCCATTTTATTTTGATATTTCAAATCACAGGAAATAATTTACATAATTGTTTGGTAGATTTAGATTCTTCAGAAAACATCATGCCTTATATTAATTGTAAGATATTAGGTTTGAAACCTAACCCCTAAAATAGAACATTTAATTCAATTAGACAGGACTGAGGTGAATGTGGTTGGGATGCTTCATAATATTTTTATTCAGGTTTCACCTAAACCTAGGATTCAACAGTATATAGATATTCATGTTGTAGAAATTCCAAATAAATATGGTATGTTTTTGGCTAGGGACTGGAGTAGAAATCTAAATGGTTATCTTGCCATAGATTTTTCACACATGTGGTTATCCTAGAAAGGGGTAGATAACCAAATCTAAGTGAAAAGAGAGCCTAGACTAAAATAGATGATCACAAATTGCAATAAACTAAATGAGATTTTTACAACGAGTCAGAATTGGGTGTTTTTACGTTGGATACTAGTTTGGTCACTAAGGAGTCTAAGGTTGAAATATTATCTTGTGACTTTGATACTGAGGATAATCTTGTGTGGATAATAAATTTTTATGGTTCTAGATCTAAACAAGGTAGCAAAATTGGAGTAGATCTCATAAGCCCTAAAGGGAAGTCTTCTCTCGTAGCATATAGGTTGCAGTTCCCATGCACCTATAATATGGTCGAGTACGAAGCTTTGATTTATGGCTTATGATTAACACTAAATAAGAACATAAAATGCTTGAAATTATTAGGAGATTCTGCATTGGTCATTAAGTAGGTGAAAGGAGAATATACATGTTGTGATGAAATATTATCCTATTAAAAAACTAGAGTTAGAGATTTGATTGTCAAGTTTGATGCTTCTAATATTGCTCTAATCTCTAGAAAGGGTAATCACGTGGTCGAATATTTAGCAGTCACGAAAATAAATTTAAAGCCCATTGATAAGAGGAAACTAAAGAAATTTTTAATAGAGTTGTTTCCTTGTGTTGCGGGCCAAACAAGGTGAATGGTTTCCTATCTTTGTCACATGCCCGTGCATTTAATTATCAACCCAGGGAGCTTCGTAAACTTGCGAAGAGTCGGAATTAGGTTACTACAATACCACTGGAGGTGAATCTGCTAATCCTACATTTGGGGGGTGTTCTTGAAATGGTTGTCAATCATTCCCGCACTCCTCAATAAATTACGTAAGAAGAACAGAATTAAATCTACAGAAATAAATCATGTACACATTCCTAAAAATAAATCTACTGCAAATACTGGAACTAGCAAACTAATGAACGTTCTTATGAAAGCAATAAACTAATTAAAATAAATAAAAAAAAAGGAAATGGGGAAGAAATACTGGCTTGGAGTGGGCCCAGGCTCCAGCAGCTTCTTCCCGATCGAACACGCGCTTAGAACTTCTGGAACTGTAATATATTTATCAACGTATTACAATCTATCTTCTATAACTCTAAATGGATCTTTATTAATTATTTCTATATATTCCTCAGAACGATCTGCGTGTGTTTATATAACACACCCACAGAAATTCTATTATAGAAGTGGTTACAACAGTCGATTCTTCCCAGACTAAATTAGAACAGTTTGGCAAATGCAATCGACGTCTGGCATTCTGTTCTGATGGCGGCGTGTTCATTTCGGTTCATGCTTTGCCTGGCATCAGTAAGACATTTTGATACATTGGTGCTATCTCCAATTTAGCTCTGCATGACGCAGAGCTGGAACTACACCAGCCGCTGCCATCCACGTCATTCAAATCTGGTCAATGGGCAAAGAATCAGTGGCACCTTCCTTATGAGGAAGGTACCTTGTTATCGCGGTGCCTTCTGGTTGTAGGGAGGTGCTTGCCTTCTATTAGCACCTTTCGGCTATGGGGAGGCGCTTGCCTTCTATTAGCACCTTCTAGCTGTGGGGAGGCGCTTGCCTTCTGTTGGTGCCTTCCGGCTGTGGGGAGGCGCTTGTCTTTGGTTGGCGCCTTCCGGTTGCAGGGAGGCACTCGCATTCAGTTGGCGCCTTTCGATTGCAGGGAGGCACTCGCATTCAGTTGGCGCCTTTCGACTATAGGGAGGCGCTCACATTCAGTTGGTGCCTTTTGACTGTAGGGAGGCGCTCGTATTCAGTTGGCACCTTTCGACTGTAGGGAGGCGCTCGTATTTAGTTGGCGCCTTTCGACTGCAGGGAGGCGCTCGTATTTGGTTTGGCACCTTTCGATTGTAGGGAGGCACTTGTTCCCTTGGCGCCTTTCGGTTGCAGGGAGGCGCCTATGTTCTCTACATTGACCCCCGATGAAATAAAGTGCCAGGTCCATCAAAAGGACCTCGACCAGTCCAAATCTAACTAAATCAACTGCAATTCCACAAAACATACTAAAAACACACAAATTAGATAACACACATAATTATATCAAATATCTATATAATCATTCATAAAAGTACGCAATCCTTATTATACAACCGCATATTGATCAAAGAAATATGTACAAAATATGAGCATTTTTGGTGCTCATCATCCCCCCATGCCTAACATATGCCATGCCCTCGTGGCATCCAAACTGTAGGTAGCCCTCTGACTTTTCATCGTCGCCATCTCTTGGAGGATTCGGCTGCCCCTATGGCCCGAGTCTGTCTTTTTATGCCGGCATGTGAAGGTGTGGTTCACCTTTGCCTATGGGAAACTATGGGCTGTCAATTGTCCTCTTCTTGTTCGGGCCGCTACTGGTGGTGGTCTAGCCAGCATTGTTCCTGTCGATTGAAATGCAGCTTCGGCAGCTTGCCAGAGGGATATCCGAGTTATCCCCTCTGGAAGGCACTACTTGGGCCTTGTATAATCTGGCACGCTCTGGGGGTAAGCCCTGCATTCTCCTTTGCAATTGCAGCGGCCTCCAATTGTGGGCCATATACTCCCCACCATTCCAAGTACCTCCTCATCATGGAAGGCCACCCTCGGGATGAACCATAGATGTCCCAAAACTAGTTGTCTTCTATCGGATTGACGTAGATGCCAGAATCTCCTTTTACCCTCGAGGATGCCTTCCTGGTACGACCCTGGGCTCTTCTCCTTCTTGGGCTGGGAGGCCTCCTTATCCTCTGGTCTTATCTATTGCTGGAGACCTTTGTCTTGCTCGTGTCACTCAGGACAATACGAGGGATCGAATTCTTTCCTTTTCACTAAAATAGAGGAATCCTCCCTCCTCCGCTCCCTCGGGCATCGACAAATCCGAAGAGAATACTCATTCGACAGATGTGGGAGAGTTCGTCAGCACTTCTTCTACGCAATCAGTCTGAGTGGACGCCTCCATCTTGTTGTTCCTCTGTCTTGAAGTATTTGATTTTCCTCTTGCAACTGTCGGACTAGTTGCTCGAGTTGAGCAATTCGTCTATCTCTTTCCTCCAATTCCCTTTTATGTTGGTTCTGCAATCTTCCAAATCTGTGCCATCCACAATGGTTTACCATTCACCTCCTCCAAGCCCATCGATCCGTCGTTACTCCTAAAAGTTCCTTCATTCCATGGACTCTGGTTCATTAATTCCTAGAGGGTTTGGGCGAAACGTCTATCTTCGAGTCACTCTGTCCTTCCTCTATCAAGAGGAATCACCGTAGACATTTCCTCCTGGGGATTGGTTCATCCTCACCACTAGTGAGTGGCGCTCCTTCCTCCTCATACTCGAGCACTGGGGAATGCCCTCTGTCCTCTATGTCTTCGGGCACCGATGACTGCTCTGCTCCTCCTAGAAAATAGGGCAATGCCAATTGCTCGATGTTTGTTATCTCCTCTATAGGGGATGCTTCATCTTGCCCTAATTCGGCAACCGCATTGTGTTGCTCTATTTGGCCGCCATCTCCCTCTACGTCATGGTTCTATCCTTGTGCTTCTGCATGGCGGACCAATGCCGATATCAGCCCATGGTGGGCTAAGGCGGACGGTGCCCCTTTATGGTATCGAGCCGCTTCATCTTTCAGAGCATTCGCCAGGTAGAAAGGTATATTTAATTTCCTCCCATGCACTAGGTGATTGAGGAAGTGCACATGATTAATGTGCAGATGGGTATACTTTCCTGTGCATGTGAAGAATCGAGCAATCTGCTCGAACATCTTTCGCATATTCATGGGGAGACTATTTTTGAGTAACCCCTCCCTGTCTATCTGCACATTTCCTCCTGGCAGTAGTATTTCGGCGTATAGTTTTAACACTCCGCCCTTGTATGTACATTCCCCCGTGAGAGGCAATCCAGTCGCCTGTGAGATGAACTCAGGGGTGACTAGAATTTCCACCCCTCGTACTTGGGCCGCATCGCCCCTCAAAGAGGTGGTGAATTCTCTAGCTGCCTCCACGTCCTGGCCCTGACTGACCAGGGTGCGGTATTCGAGCCACCCCTCGGCTTCGAATTGGGTCTTCACTGCCCTCTGATCCCATCAGTATCATCGGGTTCATTCTTCTTGATCGCGTGGTTCTTGGACCTTCCTCCCATGGCGCCTTCTACTGTCTTTGTATATTTTTTTGTCCTTCCTTCTTCAGGAAGGCGCCTTCTTATAGAAAAGATGCCTAACCCTAGCAGTTATGGAAGATGCCCTATCATTGGCACGTGATTTCGGCTATGGGGGGATACGATCTCTATGACGACGGTATATTTTTTGGTACTGCGTATTTATAAATAATTATATAAATGATTTGATTTAGTATGTGCGTACCTGATTCGTCGTTCCAGTCATCGTGGTAGCCGCTGATTTGCTGACTTGTGACACGAGGGAGGGGTATGGTCCTTTGATGTTGCTCATTCGTGCGATGCTTCATTCCGCTCGAGGCATCCGGTAGATGTAAATGTTGCACGCGGGAGGCATTCTTTGGTACCTTTCCCATGTGGATGGTGTCCTTGTAGCGCCTTTCCGACGTTGTCGGTGCTCTTCTTCGAACGAATGCGCCTTCCGGTGCTACGAGGTGCCTCTGATTGGTGGGAGGCGCTTTTGCCTGCATGCGTCTTCCCAATGTGGGAGGCGCCTCCTTCTGGTTCGTGCCTTCCCGATGTTGGAAGGCGTTCGTCTTGATGAATGTGCCTTCCTGATGTTGGAAGGCATATTCGGCTGGATGAATGCGCCTTCTTGATGTTGGAAGGCGTCTCGGTTGGATGAATGCGCCTTCTTGATGTTGGAAGGCGTATTCGGCTGGATTTTTTTTTTTTAGACTTGGTGCCTTCCTGCCACGGAAGGCGCCTACATATATATATATATATTTTTTAATAGAACTTCTGAATGGATGGAAGGCATTGTCTTTCGATTTGGCACCTTTCGGATGCAGTAAGGTGCCTTCTTCTGGATGGGCACCTTTCGGGTGTAGTAAGGCGCCTTCTTGTGGACTTGGCGCCTTCTTTGGATGCAGTAAGGCACCTTCTTCTAGATGGGCACCTTTCGAGTGTAGTAAGGCACCTTCTTCTAGACTTGGCACCTTCTTTTGGATGCAGTAAGGCGCCTTCTTCTGGACTTGGCACCTTTTGGATGTAGTAAGGCACCTTCTTCTGGACTTGGCACCTTCTTCTGGATGTAGTAAGGCACCTTCTTCTGGACTTGGCACCTTCTGGATGCAGTAAGGCACCTTCTTCTAGATGGCGATTTGACTGGAAAAAGGGTGATCAAGCCTTCCCAGTTTTTCATGCTGCCCAGATTCTACCTACGAGCCGGTGTCGGAATGCTGAGCCGAATCAGGCCTGGTTTCCCAGATACCTATCCCTCGTCGTTGTCAGGTCCTCCACCTACAAAAAGCAACCAAAAAAGAAAGGAAAATAAAGGCAGTTAGATGCGTTCCGTGCCTGTTAGGCCCTGGATTAGGATGCCTACAGCTTGCATGCGGGCGTCGTCCCTGCAAAAACACACATTACAAAAAAAAACTATATTAACTAAAAAATTTTGGGTGAGCACTTTCGTGCCCACCATTTCACCTGTGAGAGTTCGGTCCAGATCTAGCAAGATGGGGTCTCCCCCATGCCTACTATGGATTCCACCTGTAACGTTTTGGACGTATTATAGGGGCGTAGTCGGTGGCCATTGACTGTGAACATGGTGTTGCTGCCGTCAATTGTCTTAACGCGCACCGCCCCATTCCTAATGAGCTCTGCCACCTCATACGGCCCCATCCACCTCTGCATAAGTTTGCCCTTCCTTTCTTGGAACCGAGAATCATACAACAGTACCCATTCCCCTACCTGGAACTTCTTCAGCTTGATGTGGTTATCATGCCACTTCTTTCTCTGCTTCTGTATAATCTCTGTCCTCTGCAAAGCATCCAGTCGGATTTCGTCCAGCTGATCTAGGCTGGCGAATCCTCTATTTTTGAGCTTCGTCCAAGCTCAAATTTAATTCTGAAGCCGTCCTCAGAGTTTTGATTTCGAACTCGATGGGCATCATCGCATTTTTTCCATAGACCAGTTGGAAAGGTGTGCATCCTGTGGTGGATTTCCACGTGGTGTTGTATGCCCAAACTGCCTCCGGCAACCGTGTGGCCCAATATTTCTTGTGTTGCTGCACGGTTTTGGTCAGGATGTTTTCTATCTCCCTGTTTGTCACTTCTACTTGCCCGTTCGCCTGCGGATGGTAGGGCATGGTTTTATTGTGCCGAACTCTATACTGCTCCATCAGCTCCTCAATCAATTTGGAGGTGAATTGGGGCCCTTGGTCTGTTGTTATCTCCCGAGGAACCCCAAATCATGTGAAAATATGGGCAAATAAGAAATCGGTGACCGTTCTTTCCTTTGAGTCCCTTAATGCCTGCACTTCCACCCATTTGGTGACGTAATCCGTGCGGACCAAAATAAAACTCCTTCCCATCAAAGGTGGATTAAATGGTCCCACGAAGTCCATGCCCCATTTATCGAAAGGTTCCGGGTGTACCCAGGGCTGCAGGGGCATTTCATCTCGGTGGGTTGGTCTACCCATCCTCTGGCACTCGTCACACTTGCTGGTATATGCTATCGCGTCCTTGAACAGAGTGGGCCAAAAATACCCAGCCTGCAGGATTTTGTAGGCAGTTCATTTCCCTGCAAAGTGTCCTCCGCATGGCTCATCGTGACATGCCTTGAGCACTTCTAAAAACTCCTGTTATGCTATGCATCTTCTTATAATTTGGTCCCATCCTATTTTAAATAGGAGACCATCCATCCAAAGGAATGATGCGCTCTTCTCTATGACCGCCTACTTTTCTCGGTAGGAGAGAGCAGGTGAGGTCCTTCCGGTGGCCAAGTAATTGGCTATGTCTGCATACCACGGAGTTTGTTCACTAATAGCGAACAGATGTTCATCCAGAAACTGATCTTCCATTGCTTGATGATCTGCTGGTATCAATCTGGATAGAAAATCTGCCACGACGTTGTCCTTGCCCGGTTTATCGACTATAGTGATGTCGAATTCCTGCAATAGCAATAGCCATCTGATAATTCTGCCACCAATGGCCGGCTTGCTCATCAGATACCTGATAGCCGCGTGGTCCGTATGGATGAAGACCTTGTATCCCGTTATATAGTGGCAGAATTTGTTTATTGCATGGACAACTACGAGGAATTATTTTTCTATCACTGTATAGTTGAGCTCTGCTCTCGCCAAGTTTTTATTGACATAATAGATGGCATAAAATTCTTCATCGTATTTCTGCCCGAGGACTGCTCCGATCGCACCGTTAGATGCATCGCAGTAAATATGGAACGGTATGGCCCAATTCGGTCCTCTCAAGACCGGTGCAGATATCAATTTTTCTTTCAGCAATTGGAATGCTTCTTCGCAATCTCCCATCCAATTGAACTCTACGTCCTTAGAAAGTAGGGTGTGCAGTGGTTTGGCAATCTTACTAAATTCGGCGATAAATCGTCGGTAGTACCCGGCTGATCCAAGGAAACTTCTTACCTCCTTTTGTGTTCTGGGGCTAGGTAGGTCTCTGATGACCTCGATCTTCCTCTTGTCTACTTTTATTCCTTTCGTAGAGAGGTGGTGTCCCAACACGATGCCTTCCTGCATCATCATAAAACATTTTTCATTACTTAGGGACAAATGATTTTCCTTGCTCCTGTCGAGCACTCTTTCCAGATTTGTCATTGCCTCCTCGAAGGTTTCTCCATAGGCGGTGAAGTCATCCATGTATACTTCCACCCCGTCTCCTATCATATCAGAGAATATGCTAAGCACCGCCCTTTGAAAGGTGGCCGGTGCGTTGCACAGTCCAAAAGGCAATACCTTATAGGCAAACGTTCCCCATGGACAGGTGAACGTTGTTTTATCTTGATCTTCTTCCCCTATCTGGATCTGGTTGTAACCACTGAAACCATCCAGAAAGGAGAAGTATTTTCTTCCTGAGAGTGTGTCCAAGACACTGATCGATGAACGGGAGTGGGAAGTGGTCTTTCTTAGTCGCCTTGTTCAACGCCCGGTAGTCCACGCAGATCCGCCATTTCCCATTCTTTTTGGGGACCACCACTAATGGTGATACCCATTCACTATCAAAAATTGGATATATGAATTCGACAGCCAGAAGTTTGTGCAGTTCTTCTCTGACAATGTCTTTCATTGTTGGGTTCATCCTTCTCTGTGGCTGCCGACTAGGAGTTGCCTGGTCATCTAAATAAATCCGATGGGTACATATTTTTGGGCTGATGCCATGCATATCTGCGTAGTCCCATGCAAATGCTTGTTGGTGTTTTACCAGAAGCTCTTCCAATTTTTCTAGCTGTGTGGGCGTCAACCTGCTGTTGACGTTTAATATCCTCCCTGGCCCAACGTGTATTTGTCGGATGTGCTGATCTTGGGCGCCAGTCAACGGTGATCCAGGTGTGGGGGTGGACGATTCTCCATGGAGAAACTCCATGATAGCACCATCCTCGTCCTCTTCTGCCACCTCCTCCAAGGTCATCATCGAGTTGGATTATGGACAACTCCGTAGTTCCATGCTCGGTGATCCTGGGTTCTTCTATCGAGTCCATAGACTGAGCTGGCGGTGAAATGGTCAGCCTTTTGATGTTTTGCCCATTGGAGATGGTCATTAGCCCATCCCGATAGCTGATGTAAGCGTCAGCTATTGCCAGCCATGGCCTCCCCAAAATGAGCGGGTAACCGCCCAACCTGGTCTTGGTTTGCAAAACTAAAAAATTGGTTGGATATTCCCATGCACTGACTATTACGATCACATCTTCCAGCATCCCTTCCGGTGACACGGTTGATCGATCGGCTAACTACAGCACTGTCGTGGTTGGCTTCAGGTTCATGAGCTGCAGCCTCTGCATGGTCTCTTGAGGCATCACGTTGATGGCTGCCCCGAGGTCAACCAATGTGTTGGACAGGGAATGTCCTCCAATTTTTATGGTCAGCATTGGGCTGCCTGGATCTGCATACTTCGGATGACGTGTTCCACCCATCATTAGATCTGCCAGTTTACCCATGACGTTGATAGTCTGGGTAGCTTTTCATCTCGGTCTCCTTAGACACATTTCTCTAATTGCCTTGGTGTAAATGGGGACATCTCGAATTGCTTGAAATAATGGGATTGTCACCGTGAGATTCTTCAAGCTCGACAAGATGTCGAATTTTGGCTGTGTTGTTTTTCTTTGTTCCTACAGTCGGCTAGGAAATGGAGCCTCCGCTCTCTCAAGTGCTTTTCCCTCTTCTACCAGAGGTGTCTCCTCTATTTCTTCCTCCTCTTCTACCAGTGGAGGTGTCTCTACTATTTCTTCCTCCTCTTCTACCAGAGGCGGTGTCTCTACTCCTAGTTGCCTACCTGATCTAAGCTGAATATTGTACATATGATACATCTCACCTTCTACGTTGTATGTCGGCTGATTTACTCTGTTGTTCGGGTTTGCTATCGGTTGTGTTGGTAGCTACGCAGGTCTCACTGCTGGCAATGTTGGTAAGTTCTGTTGGATGTGAGCAGGCGCTGCACTCTATGGAGTATGATTCCATGCATTGTGGCCTCTCCACTGCTGCCCAGGATATGGATATGGCATCCATGGCTGCTGATTCGAAAATGCTATTGGGGGTGCGTTAGTCCAGGGTGATGGTCCCCACCACCCCATATTAGGTGGTTGAGGGGGTCCTTGGTGCATGTATGGCCCTCCCCCATATGATGGCATTTCGGTTGGTATATTCCCCATGGGGGGCTATGGCCAACTCTTCCTATTGCCTATGAAGTAGGCCTCCGTGCTCTCAGCCGCTTCCTAGTTATTGGGCAGTTGTGGGCACAATCGAGTTTTATGATTCAGCCTACAAACTGTGCATACTCTGACCTTGTTTTCTGGACATGCATTCTTTGCATGCCTTCCTCTACATTTTGGGCAGAAATAGGCTAATGCTACATCATTTTCTTGTTTCTTCTTTTCTAACAGCAGCGTATCCATCTACAGTGCTAGAGATGAGAGCATTTCGCTCTTCAAATCCTCCAACATGTTGCCTATTTCTATTTTGGTGATTGAGCGAGTCGCCTTCATGGTCCTGGCGGTGATTTTGCCTCGCCTTCTCGAGTAGTTCCGGCATAATTTCTGGATGTCATCCATAGCATGCTTATAGACATCACCTCCAGAGATCATGTTGAGAGCCTCCAGTGACTCATTGGTAAGTCCCCTCAAGAAGATGCTTTTGAGGGACTTATCAGATAGCTTCGAGTGAGGGGACCATTGAAGATTAAAGCTGAATCTCTCCCAATACTCCTCGAGAGACTCATCTTCTCTTTGTGTCATGCTCAGGACCTCCTCCCTGGAGTCTCTTGCTCTCCCAAAATCTTGATATTGCTCTAGAAAGAGCTTCTTCATCTGGTCCCAGGTGGTGATGTGTTTGTCTCCCAGACCGATGAACCATCGCAGAGCTGCATCATCTAATGTAGAAGGAAATAATTTCAACTTTTGCGTGTTTGATTTGTAATCCACAGACCTGCACAAAACATCAAACTTGAATAAAAATAGGTCAGGGTCCTCAGTCGGGTGTCCTCTGAAGGACGGAAGGTGAGCAGGGGATATGTTTTTCATTTTGGTATCTCCTACTCCCTCCTCTATTGGGAAACTAAATCCAGATGAGACTTCATCGTTATCTACCATTTTTTTGGGAAATGTGGTTTCTAATGCAGCGTTTATGGCCTTTCGATCATTTAAAACTTTCTGAGTCAATGCTCTAAGGTTGTCTGGCGAGATCGTCTGATCCTCCATAGCCTTCCACAATAGGGCTTCCTCTAGAGGAGTCCTATTAAACAAGGGATTTATGATGATTCGTTCATCCCCTTGTTGATGGGATGAGGTGGCACTTTGCACAAAGTGCGGTTCCTCACTCCAATGGACTGCTGGTAGGTCGGGCGAGTCTAACTCAAATCCAAAATGCTCGGGTGACTCAGGTCCTGATGGATTAGTTCTTATAAAGCGACCGTCAGGTCCTCTTCTTCTCGAAGAACTCATACAAGGTCAGATGGAAGGTTTCAGGGTATTGTAAGTAATCTAATTAAGACGCTTCCTCGGCAACGGTGCCAAAATGTTGCGGGCCAAACAAGGTGAATGGTTTCCTATTTTTGTCACATGCCCGTGCATTTAATTATCAACCCAGGGAGCTTCGTAAACTTGCGAAGAGTCGGAATTAGGTTACTACAATACCACTGGAGGTGAATCTGCTAATCCTACATTTGGGGGGTGTTCTTGAAATGGTTGTCAATCATTCCCGCACTCCTCAATAAATTACGTAAGAAGAACAAAATTAAATCTACAGAAATAAATCATGTACACATTCCTGAAAATAAATCTACTGCAAATACTGGAACTAGCAAACTAATGAACATTCTTATGAAAGCAATAAACTAATTAAAATAAATAAACAAAAAGGAAATGGGGAAGAAATACTGGCTTGGAGTGGGCCCAGGCTCCAGCAGCTTCTTCCCGATCGAACACGCGCTTTAGAACTTCTAGAACTGTAATATATTTATCAACGTATTACAATCTATCTTCTGTAACTCTAAATGGATCTTTATTAATTATTTCTATATATTTCTCAGAATGATCTGCGTGTGTTTATATAACACACCCATAGAACTTCTATTACAGAAGTGGTTACAACAGTCGATTCTTCCCAGACTAAATTAGAACAGTCTGGCGAATGCAATCGACGTCTGGCATTCTATTTTGATGGCGGCATGTTCATTTTGGTTCATGCTTTGCCTGGCATCAGTAAGACATTTTGATACATTGGTGCTATCTCCAATTTAGCTCTGCATGATGTAGAGCTGGAACTGCACCAGCCGCTACCATCCACGTCATTCAAATCTGGTCAACGGGCAAAGAATCAGTGGCGCCTTCCTTATGAGGAAGGTACCTTGTTATCATGGTGCCTTCTAGTTGTAGGGAGGTGCTTGCCTTCTATTAGCACCTTTCGGCTGTGGGGAGGCGCTTGCCTTCTATTAGCGCCTTTCGGCTGTGGGGAGGCGCTTGCCTTCTGTTGGCGCCTTTCGACTGTGGGGAGGCGCTTGTCTTTGGTTGGCGCCTTTCGGTTGCAGGGAGGCGCTCGCATTCAGTTGGTGCCTTTCGACTGCAGGGAGGCGCTCGCATTTAGTTGGTGCCTTTCGACTGCAGGGAGGCGCTCGCATTCAGTTGGCGCCTTTCGACTGCAGGGAGGCGCTCGTATTCAGTTGGCGCCTTTCGACTATAGGGAGGCGCTCGTATTTGGTTTGGCGCCTTTCGATTGTAGGGAGGCGCTTGTTCCCTTGGTGCCTTCCGGTTGTAGGGAGGCGCCTATGTTCTCTACATTGACCCCCGATGAAATAAAGTGCCAGGTCCATCAAAAGGACCTCGACCATTCCAAATCTAACTAAATCAACTGCAATTCCACAAAACATACTAAAAGCACACAAATTAGATAACACGCATAATTATATCAAATATCTATATAATCATTCATAAAAGTACGCAATCCTTATTATACAGTCGCATATTGATCAAAGAAATATGTACAAAATATGAGCATTTCTGGTGCTCATCACCTTGTTCGTCCATACCTTACAACATTAAAAACCTACAAGTTTTTGAAAATGATAGGCACCTTTTCTATTTTGTACCTAATTCAGGTTTCTTTGAGAACCAGGTTATTGATGAGGATGAAAGGTTGCAAGAGGATGATGAAGAAGAAGAGAAAATAGTGAATAAAGCTAACTCCATCCCAAAGGGTATTGTATCTCTTGAGAAGTTGTTTGACATTGACTATCAAGGTAAGAAATTGATCAAAATTTCACCAAAGTATGATGCCTATGATAGTATCAATATTGGAAGTCAGGATGAATCTCGTAATGTACTCATTGGGAAAGCTTGTACACCTCAGTAAAGGGATGGAATAACACACTTGCCTAGATAATATATTGATTGTATTTCTTGGACATATGATGATTTAAAAACCTACAATCAAAATGTTATTATGCACACTATTCCTCTCAATCCTGATTCTAAACATTTTAGGCAGAAACAACATACAATCAACCCTTTGTTAGAGCCCCTAATTGAAAGGAAATAAAGAAATTGTTGGATGCTAGAATTATATTTCATATTCACCATTCCACTTGGGTTGCTAAAATAGTGCTTGTTAGGAAGAAAAGTGGTGAAATTAGACTATGCATCAATTTAAGAAATATTAACAAAGCTTCCAAAAAGGACAATTATCCCCTTCCTTCTATCGACAACATATTACAAATGGTCAACGAGTCTGAAATGATGTCATTCTTAGATGGGTATTATGGTTACAATCATATTCTCATTGACCCTAGGGACATAATGAAAACTACTTTTACCACAAAATGGGGTACATTAGCATATAGAAGAATACCTTTTGGTTTGCTCAATGCAGGTGCAACATTTCAGCGAGCCATGGATTATGCATTTAGAGAACTTATTGGTAAGTGCATAGTGGTTTACGTAGATGCCATACCTATGTTTTCAAATAAAATAAAGGATCACATTGGAGACTTGAGAAAAGTCATTAGAGATGTAGAGAACATAATATCGCTTAACCCAAAAAAATGCATCTTTAGAGTGACAAAATGAAATTTTTTAGGGCATGCAATATCAAAAGAGGGTATATCTATTTATCCCAAGCATATAGAGGCTATCCAAAAGATACCTTTCCTAGATAGTAAAAAGGAGCTCAAGTCTTTCTTTTGAAAGATCAATTTTGTTAGGAAATTTATCTATAAATTTGTGGAGATAGTCAAACCTTTAAATGACATGCTAAAAAGGATGTGAATATCAAGTGGACACATGTGGCAAGGATTGCTTTTTAGGGTGTAAATTATGCTATTTCCAATGCACCTATGTTAGTAAGTCCTGATTATACTAAACCTTTCTTTATCTACACTTTTGTATCTGATCATTCATACGCTAGTGTGTTAACACAAAAGAGTGAAGGTAATTATGAAAACCCGATCACATTTTTTAGTGCACCATTAAAAGATGTACAAGTAAGATATACCATTCTGGACAAGAAAACATATGCTTTGTTTAAAAATGTTAAGAAGGTTAGACATTATATTTTGCATAGTAGAATCTTGCTATTGTACCTAACCCGATTGTAAAAAATATGTTAATGCAGAATAAGCTGGATGAAAGAAGAGGGAAATGGATGTCCACTCTTAAAGAATTCAATCTTGAAATTCACCCAATGAAGCTAGTTCAAGGTCAAGGACTTACCAAAACCTTGGTAGAAATAGATCCTCGAATTTCCTGTCAACATTACAATGTAGAAAACATCACGCAAGATGAATGGTATGTAGATGTTGTCTATTTATTATTGAATGGTAAGTGTCCTCTAAAATTGAATTCCATGCAAAGAAGGGATTTACATTTAAAATATTTAAATTTTATGATAGAAAAAATCATGAAGGAATATTTTTGTGTAGTCTAAATAAAGAAGAATCTACACAAGTTTTGCAAGAATTCCATGGTAAACATGGGATGGGACATGGTTCAGCCAATGCTACTACTCATAATATTCTAAGGTCTAGTTATTATTGGCCTCATATATTCAAATATGCACATTCCCATGTGAGATCTTACCATACTTGTCAAGTTGCTACCAATAGGGAGAGACAAACATCAATGCCATTACAACCCGTAATAGAAATGAGACCCTTTCCCCAATGGGGGTTAGATTTTTTAGGGGTTATAAACCTTAATTCATATGCCCTCCATAAGTATATCCTCACAGCCTCAGATTATTGAACTAGATGGACCGAAGCCATCCCTACTAAAAATTATACAACAAAGGTCGTCATTCAATTCCTAGAAGACTATATTATGACCAGGTTTGGAATGCCTCACTCTATTGTTTGTGATAGTGGGTCTACATTTATTTCGTCATGTTTCTTAGAGTGGGCATATGATAACAAGGTAAGCATTAAGAATTCATCAAATTACTATCCTCAAGGTAACAGACTAGCTGAATCTTCAAATAAAAACTTGTTATTAGTTATTAAAAATTTGCTTGAACACAACCCTAGAGATTGGCATAATAAACTAAAGTTTGCATTATGGACTGATAGGATAAGAATGAAGGAATCTATTGGAACTTCACCATACCATTTGGTATACGGTCAAGATCCAATTTTTCCTACTAATATTAAATTGCAGACTCTACAGTTTATGAAGGAATATCTTGATATTGATGATAATATCGAGGTATGCCTCACTCATTTAATACATTTGGATGAAAAAAGAGAAGATACATTGCTTCACTTTAGTAAACATCAAGAGGTGGTCAAAATATGGTTTGACAAAAGGGTAAAAATTAAGGATTTTAGAATTTCTTATTTGGTTTTGCTTTGGGATAAGGCACATAAAAAGAAGGGTGATCATGAAAATTTTGATTGTATTTGGCTTGGTCCTTACCAAATTTCTAAAATTATTGGTGAAAATACTTTTTGTTTGAAAACCCTAAGTGGAGAAGATGTTCATTTTCCCGTAAATGGGTAATTTTTGAAACATTACTTTCACCCATGAGATTGTCCAAGTCTTGTTTCATCTTGTATATTATTGTATATCAGTTTTGGTTTTCGTGTTTTTGCTTTGGTTGGTTGTTGGGTTTTATCTCAATTTGGGTTTGGTGAGTTTTACGTTTATTTTTTGGTTAGTTTATTTTGGATTTAGTGTTGGGTTTGGTTTCTAGGTTTTGGTTTGTAAGTTTGAGTTTTGGGTATATTCCCTAAATTTGTGGTTATGTTTTGGGTATAGCTACTATTTTTAGGATTTGGAGGGATGAATGGCATATCATGTGGGATAGAATTATTCAGTGATTGCTCCTAGATATTGGGGACTAAGATAGTCTATATTGGGAACCATGAACCATTTTGCTAAGGCTACACATGAACACATCATATTAAGGTGCATTCTTGGAATATTGAAAGAGGAAGTTACTTGGTTTGCATATTAAGGTAAAAATATTTTCTTATACTCAATATTTAACCTTACTTGAGCTCTAACCTAGGTGGCAGGGGAAGTTTGCAAAGCAATACAATGATGCAAAAAAAAAAAAGCCAAATCGAATGGCCTAGGGCATCTCCACCGGGGCTATAGACATCTGGCTAGTAGTGGAGCAATGTTTACAAAATAGGCAAACACAAATTTAACTTGATATGTGGGTGAGTGAGGGCATCTCCACCGGGGCTATAAATGCTTGATTGGCTATGGAGCAATGCAAAGGCATATTATTTCATGAGTAATATTTTTGTAGCCTAATGCAAAGCAAGTGATGGATTCTAAATAGTTTTCAAGAATGCTAAAATGAAAGCACTTTCACACACTTAACTAAAGCAAGGGTTCATGTGTTTTCGATTGAAATTGTCTATTCTCATCATATTTGGATGTTGCTGAATAATTTTATTTCTAACCTTTGCTTTATTGGGTTTCAAAACCAGAGATTCTAGGTTTTTCATCCGGAATGCTCAGGAGCATTCCCCAATAGAGTCACCATTTGTTGTGGCCTCTCCACAACTATCCCCAAATCTTGGGGACCCACCTTTTGTTTTGGGTTGTTCTAGAATTTTGGTATTCCTGGAGTGTGGCTTTCATAGGCCCTATCCACAAAGGTTGCTTTGCAAGTTTGTTTTGTTGGCTAGGGACTACTTTTAGTTCCCTTTAGAGCACTCTTGGCATTGTCTAGTTTTGTTTGATATTTTGGGTCATTTTCAATATTTTATGATTGATTCAAATGTTATAATGTTTGGATTAATTTTATTGATTTTGAACTTAAAACTTAAAAGTTTTGAAATTACCCAAAAGAAAATACTATTTAAAAATAAAAATAAAAATAAATTTTTTATAGTTTTTATTTATATATTTCATATATATAATAATAATTATTATAATAAAAAATAAATGAATAAACACAATAATAATAAGACAAAAATATATTCTATATATATATATATATATAATACAGTAAAGTCGAGCCTTTTCTACCCCTTTTGGTAGGGAGATTAAATGTTATTTATGGTTTATAGTCTTAGGCTAATATTAGGTTTTATTTAAGATTTTATTTCAAATTTCTAAATTCATGTTTATGATATCGTGTGGTTTAATGGTTGCAAGAACTCCAAACAATGGCTATCACCCCCCAATCACGACAGATTGATCGATCAACGTTATGCTAAAATATGGCTATGGGACATGAACTCATAAACCCACAGTGATGTCATCGGTAATGGGATGCAACCAAAATTTGAGCAACCACATCTAGGAGACGCATCGCAACTGGCAAGGGAGAATCATAGTGATGCCAAGCATGCAGTGGAGGAGGTCACAAGGAAGGATAATCATCGCTATCGACATGAGAATCTGTGTGGAGGCCATCCTTTGTGACGTCGGTGACATTGATGGGATACACAGTGGGAAATCCAAAACACTAGATGCAATCTTGGCCAGAGGCATGGTGACATGGAAGGAATGGTGATGCATTATACTGGATAGTGGTTGATGTGGAGAAAATAATGATTTGGTGGGATCTAGTTTTACAACAGATATTTGAAGAACAACAAAGGAGAGTTCATGGACGCTCGGTCAACTACGCAGTGGGCTTTAGTATGTGGAAGGCCAACATGGGTAGTGACTTGTACCGAAGAGTATAGGTATGTGAATACGTGAACCAAAACATAGATTCATCATGGTGGATGTACATTCGGATCACGGAAGACGTGGACTCTCGAGTATGCATTGTCGATCCACACAATGAGGTTGTGCCATGAGAAGATTGATAACGAAAAATTCAGGATAGATGATGTAGCGAGGAAGTCCCACAGAAACTGGTTTTACAAAGAATATGTCTCAGTGATAGTGGTTACATAGGATAGCAGGCAAATTGTATTCGACAACAAGGGGTAACATTAAACCGGAGGCTCACATGGCAGATTGAAGACCCGATTGGGTAGGATGATGCACAACGGTCAAAAAAGCTATGAGTAAATAGTTTACGAGGTATTCAATGCGATGAGAAAGCACAAGATAAGTTGGAGTGATGTGGGGTTCAAGTTGGATATACAATATGACATTCCTAGATTAATATGGCGATGAGGGGTGGCATTTCGTTTTGGTCAACCGAGGCATGACAACAACAATTCGAACTAGTAACGACAGGGGTCGTTTCATTTGAGAGCTAACAAATGGAGCTAGAATAATAGACAACAGAAGCCCGCAGACATGATGGCTCCATGCAGGCTAGGATTCTATGGATCGTGACCCACAAGGACACCTTGGACACAAATGTAGACCTGAGGATACACACATGTGGACTGCATAGCTGGCAAGAGGTTTTATCTCCACTACAGATAGGGTATCTACAGATGACTTATAAGGTGTGATCAGGCCCATACAATAGCATGGTAATGGAATGTTAGGATATATGTGAGATGTAGCATGGAGATAAATTTGAATATCCTATGGCGATAACAGAGGCTCACGGATGTTGGACAACTCACACCAAGAGCAAAGGCTGACCGGACAATTTGAGCATTGGTAGAATAAGTGACGTGGAATACATCTCACAAGGCGATAATGCGTGGGCATATGACAAGGCATCTAACAAGGTCGAGGATGGGGTAATGGTAGGTATTGTCAAAGAAATAACCAAGATAGAGAATCGTAGACAACAATTAAGGATATACCAGTGACATGGCAGTAGATTCGATGGACCACCAAATGGGGTAATTATCTTCACAATGCTTGAATACGGCCACGCGGGCAATTGTCTTTACTTGATTTTGAAACCCAACGACAGAGAATTTTTTAGAGGCCAAATATGGTGGAATCGAGCTGAGAATTTGATGGTGCTTGGAGAGATGTGACAGTAAAACAAATGTAGGTAGAATTTAATGGAAAGAGTTTTTTCTGTTTCGAAATAATATTGGGTAAAGTTTCATTGCATAATATGCTTACACAATGGAGGTCTGAGGTCGACGACGCGTACGAAGACAACCAGATGACAAGATGACAATATACGCCTAGTGGACCGAGCGGTCTAGCAGAGATTAGCAGTGCTAATATGGGTTGCAAGTGATTGATAATGATTAATCTTTGTGTAGCATGCAATAAAGGGTTAACACTGTTATATGGGAAGTGGGAAACAGTCTAGTTGGTGGATGGTTAGGTTTTTTATCGAACGCAGCAACGCATGCATGTAACGAATCCCCAAGCTATCACAAGATAGATTTTGAAAATGCCGCCTACATGGAGGATGGTTTGCAGGTAGCTCTGGGTAAATATGTTAAGGGACTCTATATTTCCGCACATGAAAAGCCATTATGGCAATGAAGGTCATGAATATAAGGTATGCTCAGGAAGGCATTTTAAAATGGATGAAAGGTTAAAAAAAAGGACAAAAGGGAACATGGGTTAGTTGGAAAGGCCAAGAGGAGAAGAAATTGAAACAATAAAGGAGAACGAAAAAGTCTTTGGAAGGTTTTAAAAGGAGGGGTGAAAGATAGAACCAGAGGTTGGAAAGTTTGTGAAGCTAAAAAAAAAAAAGCAAAGAAGAGCAAGGAGGAATATTGAATCTGACAGGGATGACTATGTTCACCTGGGTGAATATTGCTGTATATTGCTGTATGTAAAACCAAATTTTGGAATTTAACAGAAAGTTTTGCTGCAACATTTCTGGTTTTTTATTTTTTATATACTGGGTACATTTAGTTTTGATGTTTTATGCATGAAGGTGGTTGCATCAAACTTATAGTTCCATTGTATACTATTAATCCATTGACTCTCGCCATAATCAGTTCTCAAATGGTGCTTTTGTAGGTCTGATCTATTTATGTTTCTCTCCAAAATCTGATATTTTGTCTTGTAGGACACACCAGATTGTTTCACAGTTCACTATTTTAGTTTTTTCATCATCTGGTCCGCTTTTCTATATCTAGTGTCATTTCTGGTCCTCTTCCAGAATTTAAAATTTCTGTTTTTGTTTCTAAAATTCTTAACTTCTGGTCCTGTTCTAGATCTGCTAACCCCTTATTTGTTTCATAAGTTATTCCAAACATCTGGTCCTCTTTTCTAGATTCATATATATTTCTGGTCATTCTCCAGAAGTTTTGATTAATTTCTGGTCATGTTCCAGAGTTGTTAAATATCCAGTCTTTTCCAGTTTTTGTTTTTGTTTTTGTTCAACTTTATCTTTTCTCATTTTTTAATCAAGAAAGTGTGTTTTATTTCAAAGCATTTCCTTTTATCATTTAAACTCAAGATAAAATAAATTTCTAAGTTAGGAGGGAGTTGCTCATTTACATGTTTCACATTAAAGCATAGATAAAACAAAGTGGGTTTCCCACAACACTTTCTAACTCTACACCTAAATTTGAAGTAAAAAGAATTGACTAACTCCAAATTCTAACTCTAACTTAATTTATAAAGCACAGATAAAAGGAAGTGGTTATTCCACAACACTCGCTAGCAGAATATTTTAAGCAATAAGGTAAAAGGAACTACTAACAAGGTTACGGATAGATCTTACAATAAAATCAGAAGCAAAAATACTAGGATTTATTTGCAAGTATATCAGCTTTTGATTTTTGCATTTAAGGGAACTCAATCCCTTTCATTTATTTAAAGTATAAAAAATCAAATTGACTAGAAGGCCCTTTGTTAATGATCATTTGTAGATTATTGAGCTATTCTTTGTTACATCTCGTAGATCAAATTTTAAAATAACCTTGGAGAAATTTAATGTTTCTTTGAAAGATAGGGTTTTCGTTAACATAAAATCTTGATTGTGAATGTGGTTTTGAAACATGGCAAAATTACAACTCAAAACTTGGCTCAAACGTATGATAATCGATGTGTTAGAAATATCATGCAATGGCCACCATTTATAATTCTCTGAAAGGAACATTACTCACTCTATCTTTCCACCTTCATAGACTCAATGTTTCAACTTGGTGAATCACATGATACTTTGATTTGTGCTTATCATTTCAAAATTTTTAATGTACAAACATTTCACTACCTTGGGCATTATGCTTGAAGCTTGAATCAAATCATTGTCTTTGGCACTCAAATGTAGCATTAGGTTTCCCAACACTCAATTTCTACCTTCAATATCCAAGTGACTCTTGGTTTGACCTAACTCTTGCATTTATTTCAACATCCAATATACATTGGCTTTTACACTCTTCCAATGTCCCAATTACTCATGGCTTTTGTAATTCCCTCTGATAATTTCTCTCATGATGCTTTAGTGCTTCTCTTAAAATACAAGGATCATATTTCAATGTACTTTCTGAATTGTAAGGATGATTTTTGGGTGCTAGTTTTGAAGCTCCTTTCTATCTGCATATGGTGATACCTCATTTTTCCTTATCAACTACAAATGGTGACAGTACATCATTCCTTATCGACTAAAAATGTTGAAAAGTCAACTTTGGTGTTTGACATAGATTTCCAATATGTAGTACTGCATTGTACTTTGGTTTGAAGGATGACTCTTCACTCAGATTTAAAACTCTGCATTCAACTTAGAGGACTACACTTTTATTCCTTTATATCCTCCTATCAAATGTTGTACTCTTCCATGTTATTCTTAAATAATATACCTTATTTTCTTAACCTTGTTACTACAAGTGCATACATCTAGTTGTCTCACTAAAGTGTAAGAAATTTATATCCTCTTAAACACAAATATTTCCTCCTACAAAGGTGTACTTGAATCACTAATTTTTACCTTTTCATTTTCTACCTCTATATGTTCTTTGTTATACCTAAACTGAGGTTGATTTGCTTTCAACCTTATTTCTCTAATGGCATCTGATTTGTGTGCTTTTAAATGCTCTTTTTATTTATTTAAATATATCTTGAATCTGCAAGCTTTGTTTACCAATATCACAAGCAATGTGCTATCTTGGATGCATAATTATTTTTTGAATCCTTAAACTTGTTTTCAAGTCTTTTCTTGATACTTTTTCACTATATTTAAATCTCACTGTCCTCAAGACTTTTTTTTGTCTTGAAGTCTTTCTTATTACTTTTCAAAACTTACTACCTATGCGGTTTTTTATGATGCTTTACATCAATCTTCAATTTTACCTTCTATAGCTTACAATATTGTTGTCTTCTTATATTTATGTCCTTAAGACCTCTTGTTGTCTTAAAATCTTCTTACTACCTTCAAGTTTTCTAGCTTATTTTCTTAAAGTCTTCTTGCTACCTTCAAGTCTACTTATTCACTTGAAGTCTTCTTGATACCTTCAAGTCTACTTACCTGTTGTCTCTAAATGCGAGCTTTTTAACTTTTAAGCTCATTGCCTCCAAACTACTATCCTTAATATTTATATACTTAATATACTACTAGTTTTATAGGCTACAAACCACTTTCACCATTCCAAAGAAGCTTATCCTTAATTTGGGCTTATTGTCAGATAACGATGATTGTACCAAATCCTATGCAAGTAATCTTATTGTGGTCCAGATACCACTGTTAGCTTTCTAAATAGATTAACTCATAGTAAGCTTCAACCAAGATAAAAAATAAATTAAATATATGGTACTAATAAGAAATAACAATAAAAATTATTATTGAAATAAAAATTATATCTCACAAATATTAGTTGAATATACACAATATCATATAATTTCAAGAATGATTTAGATTGATTACATTGCATTGAGATTTACCTCAAATATATAAATCTACATGCCTTTTCAGTACTCTGATTATTGCTCTCCTCTTTCATCCAAGAGATGCAACCTTTCATATTCCTCTCATAAATATAAAACTCTCATCTTACCACATATCATGTAAGTCTTCAATCTCTATCTTGATTCCTTGCAATTTTTCTAATATTGAAATATATATTATATAGATATAAATAATCTAACAAAATAATAATACAAGGGTACCAAATAATGTAATATCTCCAAAAGTTAAAACTCTAGCAGTCAAATGTTTTGATGCAAATGAGTAATTGTAGAAACTTTGAGTATAATTTGGACTGATTAATATAGGAGCATTTATGATTGTCTTTTTAATTTATTGAAAAGTAACTTGTTCTTCCCCAGTCCATATAATTATTTCATCCTTCTTGAGCATCACATTCAGAGGTTGGACTAATTTTAGAAAATCAAAAATAATTTTTTTTATGAAATAATGTTTTTCAAATAGGGGCTTCAACTCCTTTTTACTTCTAGGAAGGGGAATTTTTTTAAATTGCTTCAATTTTTTTTGGATCAATGGAAATACCAAATTCCAAATAACATGCCCTAAGATATTTCTTTCTATGACTCCAAAAATATACTTTTGGGGATTTAATTAAATTCCATGATCTCAACATCTCTATAGTGCCCTTTTTAAATCTTCCACATTGTCTAGATGCTTTTCAGAAAAGACAATGAGGTTATCCATGTAAATCATGATGTATTTCATAATAATTTCTTTGAAGGTGATGTCCATAGCTCTTTTGAAAGTTTCTCCCATATTGATTAGGTCAAATAACATCCTCCTATATGAAAATATTCCCTAATTTATAGTAATTATAGTTATAATTCTATCCTTGGGGTTTATTATTACTTTATTGTATCTTGTGAAACTATCTAAGAAGGACATCATCTGAGATACATTCACTATTTGTAATACTTCATCTAGGAAGGGAGGGGATAATTACCCATTTAGACACTATATTAAACTTTTTAAATTGTACAAGCAGGCACATTTCTTCATTCTTTTATGGACTAGTACCAAATTTGCAACCCAAGTAGAATATATTATAGGTAAAATGATTCAAACTACCAAAAAATTTTGTACTTCCTTTAGAATGAGAGGTTCTAGCAATGGATTCACTAGTATTTACTTTTGTTGAAAATATTTCATTCTTTTCTTTAGGCGAATGGTATGGGTAATTATGGATACATCATGGACCTTAATATTTTTATAAATCCATGCTATAACATCTCTATAATATTTTAAGGCTTGAATTATTCCATTTTTCTCCTTATCAGTGTAGATATTTCCTAAGAAGACATTTTGGAAATCATCAATATTTCCCAAATTTTATGCTTTGTATGACTCCTTTTTAGATGAAGTAGTCTACAACTTATCAAAATGATAATCCATATCAATCAAATATTCTAAAGAAATCATACCTTTGGGTATGGTGTTTATTTTCAAACTTAATTAACCTTATTCATCCAAATATGTATAGTTTCCATTTCTTGTCTATGATCTATGTTTAAAATATAAGAAAATTAGAAATAAAATTGGCTATATGCCTATTGAATTCAAATATCTAAATTTTCTAGACATTGTCAAGTATAGAGAGGGTGGAAACTAAATCTACTAAAAACCACTTTATCTTGTAATGAACAACTAGTTCTAAGGTACTTTCTACTATTTCCAATGAATCTATAGTATGCTTAATTTTACACAAACATGTTGGGATATTGAAAGCATCAAACCCTTTTATTATGTCCCAAACATGAGTATGATAATTTGAAATATGCCTATCATGATATGTATACCAATTTTGTACCTGTTTGATCACCAATTCTAAATCCCCTAGGACATGTACATACTTGACTTCCTTCTTGATGGTAAACTATAATTCATGGATCAATTTTTCATACTTAGAAACATTACAAGTGTAAGAGAACTACAATTGGTAAGCAACAATACATGATTTGCCTCTATGTCTAACTAATTCAATTTTGGCACCATTACCATGCTTAGATTTTGATCCATAAAATTTGAGGGTCCACAACTGATATTTAGTTATTTCTTGTTTACTTCAAGGGGCCCATACTATTAGAGAATTATCTTTAGGTCAAGTTTACACCACTACAGTGGAGACTCCCAATTCTAACTCAGTATATAGAACCTCATTGACATTGGTGTACTCAATGATTAACTCCTTTAGCCTAGGACCTCTTTTTGAAAGCTTAGAAACCATGCACTAATAAAGCAATAAAGATGTAAAAGCAATAATGAACACATGCACGCAATAAAAACATGATTATAAAAACAAGAAGAATGGAATGTGTCCTTTTTATTAATGATAACTTGTCTTTGTCAAAACATATTACAATAATGTCCCCTTGAAGGAGTTCATAAATGAGATAACATCAACATAGAATGGAAGGGTTTTATTTCCCTCTGAATCATTCTAGTACACTCTAGAAGGTTCTCTTGCATTCATAGTTCATATTGGAGTGGGTATTCTAGTGAACACCATGGTGAGTATGATGGGAATCCTACACTCCTTTGCCCTTGCAATATTGTAGTTTACATACAAAGAAATTAGAAACCTATAAAAAATATATAAAGAGCCCACAAAAAATAGGCCTGTATTGATCAATATGAATGTGATAAATGTAATGAACGATAAGCATATGCAAGCATAAACTAAAATCTAACTGATGTAAAGAAACAAGAAAAAGTGTTGTTCTAAGCTAATGTAATGGAAAAAGCATGAAACTAGATCTCTGTCAGATATCATCTCAAGTCAAGATGGCATTGTCTACAGACCATCTTGGGTCAAGATGGCCACAATCACGAGACTATTTTCTTCCATAACTAGTCTGAGCGATGTCCAAAATATCCTGAGAGGTGTTATCGAAAAATTGTTATGCTTGTAGAAGTAACTTGATGGATCATATTAGATCTTAAGTGAAGAGGTTTGATTATACGTAAAATAGGAGCACAACTTTCAATCCCTTATAGCAATCCGATAGCATGGTCTCAGCAATGGGCTTGGACGATAAAAAATGGTAGCACTTCATTACATAAAAGTTTGAACTCTAATATATAATAGAAACTTTGCACTAGAAATTATGGGTTCAAATTGAAGGGTGAGTGCCAATTTATGGACTTCTCAAATGGAAGCTAAAAATGGCAAAATTACTCTACATAAAAAAGCAAAGAGGCACTTCACATTAAGAAAAGTGAATTTTTATCTTTGAAATCTTATGTGATTGATAATGACATGTGTTTTCTAGTTTTGACCCATGAAGGGTGCTTGATGCCTTTTGCAAGATCATGCATGGGGTTAACTAGTAGTTTTGGTTGCTATTTATGCACCCTTAATTTTTTAAACATGATTTTTGGTGACCATATCGGGTCGAGATGACCACGGTTTGGTAGTCATATCGAGTCGAGACAGATATGGTTTTATGGAGAATTATACCCATTTAAGTGGTAAAAACCATAGTCTTAGACTTGAAGCTACCTAAGGTGGGTTATATGGTTTGAAAGGAGTCCATTCAGGCAGTATCCTCAATATGACATGTTTTAGGTGTCTACAAATACCCCTTTTTGGGATTCTTTGTGCGAAAACACAATGTAGAGCAAAAATAAATAATATAAAATGATCGATTTGATGGTTATTGATATTCATTAACCAAATAAATGTAAGATACCCCAATCATGGAAAGAGAATGCACTTTTGAATCATTGCTTCCAACTCATTAATGGATTTAATTTGGTTTTGGTAGCTTTTCAACCATGGGTAGACAAGATCTAGTCTACAGTTTAGGCTTTATTTCTACCTAATCTTGATAACCTTTAGGCCATGGGTAGACAAGATCCAGTCCATACTTTAGGCTTTAGGTAAACCAAGTATTTTTTTTGAATAAAATATTTGCTTTTGCCCCAAACAAGAGAGATGTATGATATTTTTTGACAATGATTCTAAAACGAATATAATTTGCATTTTTGAGTATTTTATTATTGATTTGATTATGAATTTTGTAATTATATGACTACCCCTCAAGCGATGAGTCAATAGAGGAGATAAAAAATTATGAAAACATTAAGTTGCTTGACTAAGATAACCTGATTTGGATTTTTCCGAGTGAATGAAAAAGTTAATGGGCTTTTGAACCCATGACAACCTTGATTTTGACCCTATTTGAATTGTAATTTTTGAATTTTTATGATTTTTTTAATTCTTTTTTTTTTAGAAACTTTTGTAAAAATCATGGCTGTCTCACCCTAAGATGGTTGCATTGTACCACATGACCATATTAGACACCTACACTTTTGAAAAAATATAAATAGCAAAATTAGCATATTTTGACGTCATTTTCATAGTTTGCAATGAGAGAAGAGAGAGATAGTGGGGAGGAGAGTTGAATTTTTTATGCAAAGTTCTGTCAAAAAGTATATCAAATATGACCATGGACCAGCTCGAGACTTCTTCAAGTGGAGGATATGGAACGAGGTGAGTAAGTACCTCATTCTCACTTTTTATCAATTTTAAGGATAAAATGAACCTCATTAAATAAAATGGTTAAGGAACATCTCATTAAAAAAAATTAATGAAATGAACCTCATCTTAGATTAGCTTAGATTAAAGATTTGTTGATTTTGTTTCTTGTTTTCTTTTTTGGTAATTTTTTAAATTTGTACTGACTACATTTTTTTTTCGTTTTGGATTTGACCTCATCTCAGGGTGAGATGATCCCTTTTTTTGAATTTTTTGTGACCGTTGGGTCCAATGGTCAAATTTTTGACCATTATGGAGGTCGTATCAACCCGAGACAACCTCACATAGGGGCCATATTGGGCTGAGATGGCCTTTGTAAATTAATTTTTTTCTGTTTTTTTTTTTTTTCCTATTTTAATTGATGTTATGAAAATTTCAAATTATTTTTAGTTTCTTAGAGCATGGCATAGGTTTACCTGCATCTTTAAGAGAGCACGTGATGATCTCTTTAATGATGATTGGGAGTGTCTTAAGGCTCTTTGCCTTATGCATATCACTAGACTGGAGTTAGTGTATGTAGACTAGGCCTATATCATAGAATTAGCGGATTGATGGGACAACCAGATGAATACATTCCATATTTCGACTGGTGAGATGACCATCACTCCAAAGGATATCTATAGGATTATTTGAATTCTGATAAAGGGAGATCCCATTGTGTCATCACCCACTAGTGTTGGAAATTTGAGTTAATTTGAGGTATTTTATGTTGTCATTGATGTCATATGGATCATTGATGTCACATGGATCACATTTGGTTTTGGTGGCAAAAATATTTCATAAATAAGCATTTATGATATTTTGGAAAGCATGGCTATTTACAGGGTTTTTATGAAAACCAAGGCAGGCAAAATAAAAGGTTTTATTTAAAACCATGGTGGGCTTATGTGGAAAGGGCTTTTCTTAAAAGCCAAGGTGGAATTTTGTTTCATCAAAAAAGGACCTCCGGTGATGAAGATATTAAAGTTTAAAGTTTAAGTTTAAATTAATGGAGGGCCGACCTATGTGCAATTAATGGAGGTTGGCATATATATATGTAAAGGTTTCAATTTATTTCGGAAAGGGGGCATATTATATATCGTCGGAAAGCTTATTTCGAGGGCTATTTGACTAACTTATTTAGAAGGAGAAATAAGGTGTGTGTAAAGAGATATTTCTGATTTTGCAAAGGGGTTCCAAAAGTGAAGTTTGCCTTGTTCTTTTTCAAGAGGATTAATTCTTTCATGAGGTGACAAGGTATGCAATATTGTGATTTATTTTATTTTATGGTATAAGTGGTTTTGGGAGTGAAAAGGTTATGCAATGTTTTGATTTATTTTATTTTATGGTACAAGTGGTTTTAGGAGAGATAAGGAAGTTGTGCAATTAAAGGCCTTGGTGATGATTATTGAAAAGTGGAGTAATGTTGATTATTTTGTGATCTACTAACCCTTGTGAAGATTGGCAAAAGAATTTTGTGATTGTGGTAGATTTACAAAGAGGTTTTTTCATCTTCATAAAAGGTATGGGCACATTCTCCTATTGATTGTTTATGGTGGTTGATTTCTGAAATATCATTGGAGGGAAAAGGATTGTTTGTGGTTTCCTTTTCGAAAGTGGTTGGTTGAATGCTTCAAGGTTTTCTGAATTGAGATTTGTGTCTAAACCTTGTTTTATAAGCATTGTTGTTGAAGCCCATTGGTTGTGAAAGAACTTGAGTTAGAAAAGAACATGAGTATCATTGTTATGTGAGATTTGTGGTTGAGCATTATTGGAAACATTTGAGTTGGTTGATACATACTTGGACTAGGGTTGTGTGAGAAAGAGTTGTTCCTTGTGATGATTTGAGTTGAGGTTGATTTGGGTTGAGAGTGAGATTAGAACATATTGAGTCTCTAACAATTCTCTTTATGCTTCTATGAGTTGAGTTGAGATTGATTTGGGTTGAGAGTGAGATTAGAACATATTGAGTCTCTAACAATTCTCTTTATGCTTCTATGAAGTTAATTTGAGTTGAGATTGCCATTCATTGTTGAGTTCATTTTGAGTACTACTTGAGCATGATTGATTGAGCCTTTGAGAAGGCCTTTGGGATAGATTTGAGGATAGTGTTGGGACAGATTTGAGGACAGTGTTTGGACAAGTTCTTAGTGAGCTTGTTGGAGTAGATTTGGGCAAGTTCTTGGTGAGCTTGCTAGAGCAGATTTGGGCAAGTTCTTGGTGAGCTTGCTAGAGCAGATTTGGGCAAGTTCTTGGTGAGCTTGCTAGAGTAGATTTGGGCAAGTTCTTGGTGAGCTTGCTAGTGTAGATTTGACAAGTTCTGTGTGAGCTTGTTAAGTAGGTTCTATGTGAGCCTATTGAGTAGGTTCTTAGTGAGCCTATTGATAGAGCTTTGGAGGTGATAGAGTATAGAGGATAGAGTCTCAATGGATAGAGATCCAACAACTAGCATAGTTGAAGATAGATCTGAGTGAGGAGTCTTCAAGTGGAGAGAGGTCCACCAGTCAGTGCAACAGAGAGACAGAGTCTTCTAGAAGATCACATAGCCAGAGCAGAAGGGGAAAGAGTTCTCCTGTGGAAGAGATCCATGAACTTGATATTAGGGGATCAACATCTCCTTTGGATAAAGATCCATAAACATTGTAATTGGGAGTGATTCCCAAAGAGATTGATTGAGAAATTTTTAGTAAAATATTTTCTTCGTGGAGTAGCCCACATTGGGTGAACCACGTAAATTGTGGTGTCTCTATTGTGTATGGTTTTTATGCATTGCTTTGATTACTACTATTGATACTGCTATCTTTACACAACATAATATTGAATTGGAAGAAAAAGTAAAAAGTGGTCTTATACTGTTCACCCCCCTCTCAGTATAAGCTTGTGTTCTTCAATTGGTATCAGAGTGGGTTCCTTCGAAAAGGCTAACAACTTGAGGGAAGATTCTACAAAGAACACAGATGGCTTCATAGAAAGGATTATCTTCAAATAAGGCTCCATTGTTTGATGGTAATAATTATGCTTTCTGGAGCATGAGGATGAAGAACTACTTGATATCACAAGGATATGAGGTATGGCAGATGGTTGAAAAAGAGTATAAGGTTGAAGGTGATCCCGAGGAAGATAAGACTACCAAGAAATTGGTTGAGATCAATGCAAGAGCAATGAATTGTATTTTGAGTGGGCTACGTGAGATAGAATTTTGCAAAGGTCATGGTATGTACTTCAGCTAATGAGATGTGGACCAAGTTGAGGAATACTTATGAAGGAGATTCCAAGGTAAAGTTGGCAAAACTACAAACTCATAGAAAAATATTTGAGGAATTGAAAATGGAAGATTCTGAAGATATTGCAAAGTTCTTACTTCGAGTTGATGAGATTACTAACACTATGAGAGGCCTAGGTTTTGAGATGAAAGAATCAGAAGTTACTCAAAAGGTTTTGAGATCACTTCCCATGAAATATGATGCAAAGGTTTCAGCAATAGAAGAAACAATGGATATCAACAAGTTAACAATGGAAGAATTGCAAGGTACTCTCACAGCTTATGAGATGAGGGTAAGTAAGCATCAAGCTCCAATAAAATATATTGCATTCAAGGCTTCAAAAAAAGAGAAAGGGAAAGTTTCAGAAATAGATAGAGTTTTAGAAAATGATGAGGAAGCTAACTTCATCAAAAAGAATAAGGACTCAAGGAATTTTAGAGATATAAGGAAAGTCAGGTGCTACAAGTGTGGTGATCTTGGTCACTATGCATACAAGTGTCCACATGAAGAAATCAGTGATGATGAAAAATAGGGTCACATAAGAAAAGAAGATGGAAAGCATAAGCATGACAAAGATGACAGATTCAAGCAAAACAAGTATGAGAAGAAGAAATTTTTTTGTAAGGCAAAGAAATCTTACTACATTGTAGAAGCAAGTGATAGTTCAGATTACGGTGATAAAGATCAGTCAGATGAAGAAGAATGTACATTCTTTGGAATAAGTGAAGAAAAGCAAGAACACCTATTCCTAGGTATTGAAGTTAAAGAAGAGGATGTGCCTATTGAAGAAAGACATGAAGAGCTTGCCATAGCCATTGAGCAAGAATATAGGTACAAGAAAGGTCTAAGGATACTAAAATGCTTCATATGTGGAGAATTTGGGCATATAGATGATGATTGCACATACTACAACAATTACAACAAGGAAAGTGTATTTGAAAAAGAAAGCAACAGTTCTAGTGACAATTCCAATAGTAGTGAAAACAAAGAAGTCTCATTTTTGGTAATAGAAAAGGAAGAGGATGAGCCAAGTAAACAAAAATCAGAAATCAAAAGGTTAAAATAAGAATACAAGAATCTTGAAAACAAGATTCGAACAGATGTCAAAATCAGAGAAGAACTACTTCAAACAATCAGTAATCTCAGAGAAGAGCTTAAAAATGCAAAAAGGATAGAAGAGAGGATGAATGAAGAACTAAGGGTAACAACGACAAGACATGATACATTAGATGAAAATATTCAAAAAGGAGTGGAAACTTATTTTAAGGTTGTATCTTACTTCCAAGAAAAGTCACACTCAAAAGGAAAGGAAGTTCTAAAATATGAAAGCAAGGAAGCACCTAAGATTTGTGAGGAAAGTTCCAAAGTTCCTATGGCTCCAAATATTCAGTTTGGTTCTTGTTTTGAGATAGGTGAATCAAGTTCAAAAGGAAAAGAAATTCTTGAAGAGAAAGGCAAGGAAGAGGTTTTAGATGCTACAAAGAAGGTTCAAGAATGCAATGCACAAGTTGAAGATGATCATAAGGATAATGGTCAAGAAAGGTATGAGGAACCAAGGCATGAACAAAGGGCTTTTCAAGGATATTGTTTTTCTTGTAATGGATTTGGACACAGGGCTATACATTGCAGGATCCATGGATCAAAGAAGTTTGATTTTGCTAGAAGAAACTTCAAGGGAAGAAGGTATGGTTTTCGGGGACATTGCTTCTCATGCAACAGGATTGGTCATAGAGATTTTCAGTGCAAAGGAAATGAGCAACATGGTTTTGGTTTTAGAGCTACACAATTCAGAAGTCATGGTTATAATGGTCATGAAAATAGAGCTTCACAATACAGGGTTTAGGAAAGGAATGGATATGGAAATTATTTTAAGAATAATTTCAGGACATGGGCACCAACCAAAGGCTACAATATCAAGTGTTTTAATTGCAATAACTTTGGGCATATTGCAAGATGGTGTAGGACTCAATTCCAAATAGGTTCAAGGCAAGAAGGTCAAAAAGGTTCAAGACAAGAAGATCAAGTAATTCATCAAGAGAAGGATATCAGAAAAACATGGAAGGAAGTTGATAGAGGAAATAATCAATGTAATATGGGAGTAAAGGTACTCCCACCCCAAAATTAATCACCTCAAGAGAGAATGTGGTGAGGGGGCTATGCTTAAGAGTCATATATTTTAGCCCCATAGGTGTCCCTTTTGCCATTGATGTCAAAGGGGGAGAGATTTGAGTTAGGGGGAGCAGCCTCCAAAGAGAGTATTGAGTCAGGGGGAGCAACTTTGATTCTCAGAGATGGTTTTTGCAGTGATTGTGGTGTTTGCATTAGAGGTGTTGCCATCAATGACAAAGGGGGAGATTGTTGGAAATTTGAGTTAATTTGAGGTATTTTATGTTGTCATTGATGTCACATGGATATTCACATGGATCACATTTGGTTTTGGTGGCCAAAATATTTCATAAATAAGCATTTATGATATTTTGGAAAGCATGGCTATTTATAGGGTTTTTATGAAAACCAAGGCAGGCAAAATAAAAGGTTTTATTTAAAACCATGGTGGGCTTATGTGGAAAGGGCTTTTCTTAAAAGCCAAGGTGGAATTTTGTTTCATCGAAAAAGGACCTCCGGTGATGAAGATATTAAAGTTTAAAGTTTAAGTTTAAATTAATGGAGGGCCGACCTATGTGCAATTAATGGAGGTTGGCTATATATATATATATATATATATATGTAAAGGTTTCAATTTATTTCGAAAAGTGGGCATATTATATATCATCGGAAAGCTTATTTCGAGGGCTATTTGACTAACTTATTTAGAAGGAGAAATAAGGTGTGTGTAAAGAGATATTTCTGATTTTGCAAAGGGGTTCCAAAAGTGAAGTTTGCCTTGTTCTTTTTCAAGAGGATTAATTCTTTCATGAGGTGACAAGGTATGCAATATTGTGATTTATTTTATTTTATGGTATAAGTGGTTTTGGGAGTGAAAAGGTTATGCAATGTTTTGATTTATTTTATTTTATGGTACAAGTGGTTTTAGGAGAGATAAGGAAGTTGTGCAATTAAAGGCCTTGGTGATGATTATTGAAAAGTGGAGTAATGTTGATTATTTTGTGATCTACTAACCCTTGTGAAGATTGGAAAATGAATTTTGTGATTGTGGCAGATTTACAAAGGGGTTTTTTCATCTTCATAAAAGGTATGGGCACATTCTCCTATTGATTGTTTATGGTGGTTGATTTCTGAAATATCATTGGAGGGAAAAGGATTGTTTGTGGTTTCCTTTTCGAAAGTGGTTGGTTGAATGCTTCAAGGTTTTCTAAATTGAGAGTTGTGTCTAAACCTTGTGTTATAAGCATAGTTGTTGAAGCCCATTGGTTGTGAAAGAACTTGAGTTAGAAAAGAACATGAGTATCATTGTTATGTGAGATTTGTGGTTGAGCATTGTTGGAAACATTTGAGTTGGTTGATACATACTTGGACTAGGGTTGTGTGAGAAAGAGTTGTTCCTTGTGATGAGTTGAGTTGAGTTGAGATTGATTTGGGTTGAGAGTGAGATTAGAACATATTGAGTCTCTAACAATTCTCTTTATGCTTCTATGAGTTGAGTTGAGATTGATTTGGGTTGAGAGTGAGATTAGAACATATTGAGTCTCTAACAATTCTCTTTATGCTTCTATGAAGTTAATTTGAGTTGAGATTGCCATTCATTGTTGAGTTCATTTTGAGTACTACTTGAGCATGATTGATTGAGCCTTTGAGAAGGCCTTTGGGATAGATTTGAGGATAGTGTTTGGAAAAGTTATTAGTGAGCTTGTTGGAGCAGATTTGGGCAAGTTCTTGGTGAGCTTGCTAGAGCAGATTTGGGCAAGTTCTTGGTGAGCTTGCTAGAGCAAATTTGGGCAAGTTCTTGGTGAGCTTGCTAGAGCAGATTTGGGCAAGTTCTTGGTGAGCTTGCTAGAGCAGATTTGGGAAAGTTCTTGGTGAGATTGCTAGTGCATATTTGACAAGTTTTGTGTGAGCTTGTTAAGTAGGTTTTGTGTGAGCCTATTGAGCAGGTTCTTAGTGAGCCTATTGACAGAGCTTTGGAGGTGACAGAGTACAGAGGATAGAGTCTCAGTGGATAGAGATATAGCAACCAACATAGTTGAAGATAAATCTGAGTGAGGAGTCTTCAAGTGGAGAGAGGTCCACTAGTTAGTGCAGTAGAGAGATAAAGTCTTCTAGAAGATCACATAGCCAGAGTAGAAGGGGAAAGAGTTCTCCTGTGGAAGAGATCCATGAACTTGAGATTAGGGGATCAACATCTCCTTTGGACAGAGATCCATAAACATTGTAATTGGGAGTGATTCCCAAAGAGATTGATTGAGAAAGTTTTAGTAAAATATTTTCTTCGTGGAGTAGCCCACATTGGGTGAACCACGTAAATTGTGGTGTCTCTATTGTGTATGGTTTTTGTGCATTACTTTGATTACTGCTATTGATACTGCTATCTTTACACA
Source organism: Wollemia nobilis (assembly GCA_028583015.1). Taxonomy (NCBI): domain Eukaryota; kingdom Viridiplantae; phylum Streptophyta; class Pinopsida; order Araucariales; family Araucariaceae; genus Wollemia; species Wollemia nobilis. The sequence goes on from JAQPPZ010002362.1 coordinate 2,893,971, forward strand.
ACATAATATTGAATTGGAAGAAAAAGTAAAAAGTGGTCTTATACTATTCACCCCCCCTCTCAGTATAAGCTTGTGTTCTTCAACTAGTGAGTAGGTGAGAGTACTATAGAGAGTATACCGATAGCATTGGTAGCTTGTAGAGCATGATGTGGAGAGTGGTGGGGTGATGGTGGAGGTTGGTTATGATACACAACTCTTGATATGTATACATGTAGTGCTTATGTCACTGATGTCGAACTTGCTTATGCTTGATTATTTGGGTGTTCGCATGGAACCTTCTTGATCTTGTTCAAGATTTAGTGGAGTGCACAATATAGTAGCCATATAATATGGATTAGGGGACTACACTACTAGCACATTTCTATGAGGAGTTATTTGAGATTCAACATCGTGGTTGACGTGGATTAGGGTGTAGCTTCCTTAAAAAAATTTGGGGTTGGGAGCACATTTGGATGGATAGACCAAATGGACTACCATGGAAAACATAGAGGTAGATGGTTGACAAGGAGATTTTCTATGCTATTCATTGGAGACAGGATCAAGAGTGGTGTCAAAGTCACCCCTACTAAGGTATGATTGATGACTACATTGACTCATTAGAGAGGTTTTGATGGGAGCACATGATATCGTGACCATGGAGGGATTTTCCACCTTGGACAAAGCTAGATCAACAGTTGAGGTGGGTGAGACATGATTGATGGTTGATCAATTGAAATGGTAGTGAGAATGAGTATTTCTAGTACTTACATGTGACCCACCAGTTGGGGGTTCACCAAGATATACTAGATGATGCAGTAATTTATAGGTAGCAAAAAAATAAAGTAGAGCTAACTTGACCTTGATTCAAGCCATTATATGATGAGGTAGATGAACCCCTAGCTGATCTAGACATAGAAGATCTAGAGACTTCTCCGGATTATGATGCTTGGTGGATGACTCGATTATGGAAAGGATGCAGAGTAGGTGGTGGTTAGGATAGGGTAGTTGTCGAGGAGGGAGTAGGTGTGATGATGGACCCTTCATAATGGTGAGTGCATCATCGTATTAAGGATGAGTAGTTTAAGACCTCTAGGAGAGGTGTAGATGAGGAGGAAGGTAAGGATGAAGAGGATCCTCAAGAGTAGTTAGATACTTGTAGGGAGTAGATTCACATCATCTAGGCTCAATTGGTAGAGCGAAATACAACCCATGCTACAAAGTAAAGCCAATGGGATGGTGATAGGCAAAGATGGTAGGGCTTGGGAGAGGTGAGAGACACCCTTCAGGATTAGGTGGAAAGCCTAATGGATGAGGCAATAATGTTGATAGTAGAGTGAGATGCTTTATGGGTTTAGGTGGTAGGTATTATAGTAGAGTAGGATGCTCTACAGATTCGATTGTTAGGGGTTATAGTAGAGCACGATGCTCTATAGGTGCAATTGGTAGGGATGACAACTAGGAAAGCCTCAAGGGATGTCGCTAGATTACAGTAAGATATGGTAGAGCTATAGGATAGATTATCTCATTTTTAGTTACAACATCAGTTAAACTAGGACTACATTGCAAGATTAGAGGATGAGTTGGACTGATGAGGTAGTGCCCTACCCTCTCATTATTTCGTAGGGGGATCCCACCATAGTAGACACAATGGGACATCTGGAAAGTCATCGGTGAGACCATAAGTTCTATAGTTATTAGAGTCAAATGCATTTCATAGGGTAGATACCAACATATTTAGGTAGCCTTGTAGATATGAGGTTAACGGTTGTGGCAAGAGTGGTGGCACAAGGATAGATTAAGCAAGGATTATTCTCATGTTATATATTTTTAGCTTATCATTTTTGGGTGTGATATCTGAGGACTCACCTTTGTAGCCTACGAGTATTTTTTACTTGATGTACTATTCCATGATATATATATGATATTTTTAGTTATGTTTATCATGTTGTTTAATGCTTATGTTATTTCATGTATGGATGCACTTATGGATGCAATTATGGATGATTGATGTATGCCTAAACATTGTAGTATGTATGCATAGATGTATACTTGATGTTATGTACTAATGACATGATGATGCAAAATGTAATTTTTCATATTTATATGTTAAAAAATAATGAATGAATCTAACATACAAAAACAACCTAAGTTTGAGCACCACAGAATGTATGAAAGTCATCAATCAAAATTTTAACCTTTTCATGAAAGTCATACATTTTAAGGTGAACTATATGGAATAAAGTATAATATGACAAACATAACTGGGATACGGAGCTAAAGGAGTTTGAGCTGAGATCAAGTTTGTGTAAGCTCATAAAACCATGAATGGTGAGGGAGGATTTACCCACTCCTTGGAAGGAGGTCATGAAACCAGTGATGGAGTATATCACGATCGATGACCCAGGTTCCCTGCTTAGGAGTTTTCACATAACCTTTGTGAATCACTTCAGGGAAGTGAAACCTCTCAACATCCTTGAATTTCTATTTTTATCTATGGAATATTCCATCAAGGCAACTCGCTTGAAGAAGGACGAGGCTTGGCCCTCACATCAAGGAATGTTTAAGGTAATCTAAAAATATTTGTTGATGTTCCCAAAAGAAAATATTGTTATACAGGAGAAGCAAGTGGATTCCAAAAAGACTACAAGGGAGGATACGTCCTTTACCCCATCCTCAAGTGCTAATGGTTCCAAGAAGAGGAAATCAAAAGGCAACTCTTAGGATGTTGATCAATCAGTAAAAAGGTCACTGTGGAGGATCACCCACCCCGTCAAGAATCTCCCAACTCGTAAAGGATAAATTCATTTAGAATCAAGAAAAATACATGGTTCCATTGAGGATGAGCTTGAGGATCCTGTGGTCAAGTTACTTTAGGAGTACATCATAAATACTACTACTTCCACCATAGCTCAAATGGAGAGTGTAGTAACTACGAGCATGGTGGCCATTATCCAGATGAAGGAGCATATAAATGCTCTACATTTGCTATTTTTTTATGGTAAGTACTCCAAGGATCACCCAGAAAAGAATACTGTAGGAGCCAGCATTGGTGGAAAGGAGGATGATGTGGTGGAAATTTCCAAGGAAGTTTTCAAGGAAACTCCTAAGGATGTCAAAAAGGACAACACCAAGTATTCTACAAATGTGTAATTGTAGACACCTAAAATACATCATGTCGAGGGCAACTACTCATATGGACATGCTAGAAGACCATATGGAGGATATTGGACAGACTCCAATATAGAGTAGTGGTTCTAACCACTCAATTTAGGCATTTTGGCCTAATTAGTCTGAACCGCAGCCTAAAACTACGGTCTCTAGTATAGACCATAGTTGAAACCCGTGGTCTGCAGTCTAGATTGTAACTGTGACCTACGATCTTAACTAATGTTTAGTTAGGCCTTCCATCTGAGCCAAATTGGTTGGAACAACCAACATATCTAGAAGAAGGTAGTTGAATGATGAAATATTGTAGAGGCTTCCATCCCAACTATCCTGACCATCCTTCTTGGTCTTGGCTTCTCCATGAAGCCACCCCTAGCCCTAGGGGCATGCTATAAATACCCCCCTCCAAATGGGGAGAATAAGAGAAGCAAGCATTGGAGATTTGAGAAGTGAAGCCCTAGAGAATTATACACTCAAACTAAGTATACTAAGAGATAGATCTATTGCACTTAATCCCTAACCTTTTTGCCAACATTCATGATGAATTGCATTATGGATGCCCTTGGTACTTAGGAGAATCAAAAAGCACAAATCCGGTCAAACGAAGGCCCTTCACATAGAATTGATCACCAAATAAGTTTGAGGACAATGAAGGTGACCCTTGAACATCAATTTGGACAAGGAGATCAAACCCATTGTCCCTGATTTTTAGGGTAAATCTATCAGAGGTCAAACCATGACTGTCAACCACGGTTCACAGTGCAAACCGCTCACTAGAGCCATGGTTTGCAAAAGGTGAAAAATCACCTTACTCTTTTCATTTTTGTCTAGTTAAATAGGTTATATTAATAATTTCTTAGGTTTAATTACAATTTAGAACAATTTTGACCATGGTAATTAGCTTAGAAAAGATAGTTTATGCTTTGCATTAATTAGGAAATTTGTGGATATTTTATGCACCTTTATGCTTCTATTTTGTTATTTTATCCATGCATTATTTGTCTAATGATCTCCTTTATGCTATATTACAAATATTGATTCAATTAGAATAGTTTAAATGTTTTTCTTTATATTTTTTTAATCATTAGTTTAATGGCATTATCATGTATGTTTATTTAAAAGGGCCTCATCATTAGAGGCTATCTATATTTTTGATCATGTGTTGTTGTTTATTGATCATATAAAGATAGGTACAAGAGAAGTCTATATCATAATCCTTCCACATCATGAAGAAGGGGGTCAAATCCACCCCAAGGTAGTTTGTGACTAGTCAAAGGGCAATATTAATGCGCCTACCCTATTGAGGGCATTGGAAATTGTATAGAATGTATCATCATTCAAGTGACCCTAAGAGGGGCATATTTGTAACAAAGATTCATTCATAATAAATACAAGAAATATCATTTTGTTGAATTTATGCAATGTGTCAAGATTTTACGCTTTTATGATGACTATAGACTAATACAATAGATAGGTGCATGCTTTTTGGTTATGTCAGAAGGTGATCATGGTGGAACTCCGCATTTGTAGCCCCTGAGTGCTGATATTCTTGAATTTTTCTTATCTCAAGTGCTAATCATAGCTAATAGTTATGATTATTTGTTGGCTTACGACTTTCACCCACGGTTCACACTGTAGCCCGTAGACCAGAGTTATGATTTATAGTAGAAGCAACAAATAACAGAGAAACCACTTGGCATCAGATCAAGAGCTGAGGTAGGCTCTATTTTTATTCTCTATTCTATATTTTCTTCTCTATGTTTTTACATGAAGCATTAAATTGATTGCAAATTAGGTACACTAAATAAAAAGGGTGAATGAATAGTCCTCATTTGCTTTCACATTCCTTTCATTAGAAAGGTACTGATAGGAATAGCAGACCTCTAATTGCAGTTCACCCTAGAATACAATGACCTTGATAAAAATTGAGTGGTCATTTGCATGCTTGAGGCCCAATTAGAGGCCATGTCATCGTAATCACATTGTCATAACATCATGTAAGACACAACATGCATATCTTCCTAAATTTGAAATGTTCCTTTTCTTTTTATGCATACCATGTAGGAATGATCATATGAATTCTCTTTTATGCATTTATCTTTATGCAAAGTAAAAAGAACCACACACACCACATGAAACTAAATGCTAGTGATTTAGGCCTCATAGCCAACCACTAGTAGGGTTCAATGATAGTGGGTTTTATTTCCATCCGTTGGCCCAAATACTACGTACCTTTTGTTACTAGACCATACCGAATCTGAGAACCTTTTGTACCCTATAAAATTTGCGTGTACTTTTTTTGGAAGGTATAAGGATGACTAGGGGAAAACGAGTGAGGATCTGGGAGGACCTATGTTCCCTTACCGTGTGTGGGATTCATTACCACACATTATAGGTTGGATTATGTGACTTGGAGTTCATCACCAAGTTATTGAGCTGCAACTGTATAGGTGAAAGCCAATTAAACTGAGAATAAAATCCAATGATTTTGTAAAACATGCGAGATTTTATCATACTGATACAACACATTTTGAAACAACATCAAACAGTTTAAGGCTCATTTTAAAATTTAAAAATAAGATAAGCATCATTGTATACCCTGTTTGATAATTAAAGATACATCTAGACGTTAGGTACACTATGGTGGATACACAGGGTGGTCGTCAAAGGCACAAGCCTGAAGCCAATGACCAAGCCCCAAACGATTCACAAATACACGTGTCTAGTACTCAAACACATGTTGAGCAAGGTGCAGCAACAGTATTGTCATTGTTGTCAACACAGTCAGATAGATCTATTGATGCAGTGGATAGGAAGTTCAAAAGATATTCAGATGCAGAAGATAGGATTTCAAAGGTTATTCAGAGTATGTACAGTGATTTTCCAAGAAGACTGAAGTGGCCCATATGCAAAAGATCAAATAAAAAAGACAAGTAATAAAAGTGTCGCGATATCGCGACATATACAACAGGCAAGAAAAACTGTCACGATTTCGCAACATGTTGGAAGAGAGAAAAAGCAGGAAAAACTATCATGATTTCGTGACATGTTGGAAGAGAGAGAAAAAGCAAGAAAAATTGTCATGATTTCGCGACATGTTGGAAGAGAGAGAAAAAGTAGGAAAAACTGTCACGATTTCACATGTTGGAAGAGAGAAAAAGCAGGAAAAACTGTCGCTATTTCGCAACATCTTTGGAAGAGAGAGAAAAATTAGGAAAAACTGTCACGATTTCATGACATGTTGGAAGAGAAAAAGGCAAGTGGAAAAACTGTCACGATTTTGTGACATGTTGGAAGAGAAAGAGAAAGCAGGAAAAAGTGTCACGATTTCGCGACAAGTTCGAAGAAAGAGAACAAGTAAGAAAAGTGTCACGATTTTGCGACATGTCGTATTTTCATGACTAAAACATGAGAGAGAAAGTAAGTTGGAAAATTGTCACATTTTTACGACTAAAATAGGAGAGAGAAAGTAAGTTGGAAAAGTGTCGTAATTTCATGACATGTCGGATTTTCGCGACTAAAATTGGAGAGAGAAAGTAAGTTGGAAAAGTGTCACGATTTCGTGACATGTCGCATTTTTGTGACTAAAATAGGAGAGAGAAAGTAAGTTTGAAAAGTGTCGCGATATCACAACATGTTGCATTTTCACAACAAAATAAAGAGAGGAAGCGTACAGAAGCATAATTGTTGTGATTTCATGACAAAAGTAGAAAGCAAGACTTCGGAAGCAGAAGTGTCACGATTTCATGACAAAAGCAAAGAAGTAAAGTACGAAAGCAGAAGTGTCACGATTTTGCGACAAAAGCAGAGAAGAAGACTTCAAAGGTAGAAGTGTCATGATTTTGCGACAAAATCAAAGAAGCTAAGTACGAAAGCAGAAGTGTCACAATTTCATGACAAAAGAAAATAAGTAAAGTATGAAAGCAGAAGTGTCACGATTTCATGATAAAAGTAGAGAAGAAGACATCGAAGGAAAAAGTGTCACGATTTCGTGACAAAAGCAAAGAATCTAAGTACGAAAGCAGAAGTGTCACGATTTTGCAACAAAAGCTAAGTTGAAGACTACAGAGGTAGAAGTGTCATGATATCATGACAAAAGCAAAGTCGAAGTCTATGGAAGCAGAAGTGTCGTGATATCGTGACAAAAGTAAAGATGAAGTATACAAAGGCAAAAATGTCGTGATATCACGATAAAAGAAAAGATGAAGTCTACAGAGGTAGAAATGTCATGATATTGTGACAAAAGAATAGAGAAAGCGTATGGAGGCAAAAGTGTCACGATATCGCGACATGTTGTATTTTCACGGCAATAGCAACAAAAGAAGCTACAAAGGTAGAAATGTCATGATTTTGTGATAGGTCATAAATGCGCAAGTCAAGAAGGAGAACTCGACTAAAATGAGAAGTATGACAATGGACCGACATCACTACAACATTTACAGGGGCAGTTACAGAGTGATTTCATACTGCTAAAATATGAAGAGTGATCAAAAGTCAGTATGGCAGTTACAGGGTCTCTCTAGAATGAAATCATCAAGCAATGGATAAACCGAACATCTTCTTGAGTTGAAACCGATGAAGACCGATGACAGCCAACTAAAATTAGGGTTTATAGTTGTTATGAAAGTTGACTAAGATTAGGATTTACAACCGACTAAGATTAGGGTTTTCATCATAAAAAATATTGTTATAAAAGGAGGGCTATTTGGAGAATTAAGGTGGAGTTGAAGGTGTGTGAAATATAGTCGTTGTGTGCAGAGAGCAAGCCGTGTTGAATCATGCTAAGTGCAAAATTTGCAAAGAGAGTAGGGTGCACAAAAGGGAGAAGACGATCGTGAAGTTTGACTATAATGAAGGGGAGTGCACAAAAGGGAGAAGATGATCATGAAGTTTGACTGTAACAAAGCAGAGTGTGTGAAGTGATTACGCAGAGAGAGTAAAGTGCACAAAGAATGCAAAGGTGAAGAAGACCAGTTAGGGTCTTGCAAAAGAAAAGGTATCTTACTGTTAAACTTATAGATTCAAATTGAAGTCCAGGTTGCAACTTGGCATCAGGGGTTGGTGCTCCTTTCTATTGGTGTAGATAAATAAGGGGTTGGTGCTCCTTCCAATTGGTGCTGATAAATCAGGGGTTGGTGCTCCTTTCTATTGGTGCAGATAAATTAGGGGTTGGTGCTCTTTCCAGTTGGTGTTGGTAAATTAGGGGTTGGTGCTCATTTCTATTAGTGCAAATAAATCAAGGGTTGGTGCTCCTTCTAGTGGGTGTTGGTAAATTGATTGTAAAGTTGATGCTTTACAAAGGTTAGATTTGGATGGTAGTCTAAGTAGTCAATTTTTGAGGAGTAGCCACATTGGTGAACCTCGTTAAATCTTATGTTGTGTGATGCTCTTTTGTTATACTTGTTGTATCTAGTAATAAGTTTTAATTGCTATGGTATTAAGAGCTATAAATTCAAGTTTAAAGAGCTACACTGATTCACCCCCCCTCTTAGTTTCATTGTAAGACTAACAATTGGTATCAGAGCTAAGTTATCATACAAGCTTAACTGGCTAGGGTGATCTTGGAAGAACACAATGGTAGTTGAAGCTCTTTTCATGGCACTCAAAGAAGAAAAAATAGAAAAAGAATAGGAATGTGATGAAGAAGAAATTGATGCAAAAGTAAATTTTGAAGAGGAACTAATTACAGCTCTGGATGAATTGAAGATAGAAAGAAAAAATAATAAGAAAATTTCAAGAAATCTTGAGGATGCAAATGAAATGATAACCAGTTTGAAAGTACAAATAGAAGAATCCAAGAAAATATATAAAGATATCGAAGTACAAATTACCATGAAAATAGATTATTGCTGCAAACTAGAAGAAGAGAATGTTGGTTTACGGACGTAGTTAGAAGAGATGAATCACAAAATTAGTTGCTATCAAAAACACGAAGAAAGTTCTATGAAGCTGGATAAGATTATAAATGACCAAAGGCCTGTAGGCATCAAATTTAGTCTGGGTTTCATTGAAGGAGAATCATCAAATGGATCAAAGGCCAGAAATGTAGAATCCATAAAGAATGAAGATAAGAAACGGGTTGATCAAGGAAAAACATATCATGCAAAAGAAAGCAATAATGCCAGGCACGAAAGGAGAATTGACAATTATGGATTCACCAATGGCACACATCAAAGAATAAGAAGACCTATGGCTCCTACGACAACATGGCAAAGACCATCACCCAGGTTCAATTATCCCTTTTCTGGTTTCTATTTTAAATGCAATGGCTATGGACATAAAATCTCAAACTGCAAATATAATGTAAGACCAAGGAATTTCACCAGTAGAAATGCTTTTTCTCCTTTGATGAATTATACAGTAGAATGTTATAACTGTCATAATTTTAGGCACATTGCAAAAAAATGTAGAAGTACATTTGCATCAAATCAGTTTCAAGGAAGAAAATTTCAACCAAATAGGATGAGACAAAATAGAAAACTTCCCGAAAAACATGCACAAGCTATTGATAAGGGAAAGGCAAAACAAGAGCCCAAAACTACTATCAAAACAGAGTGGAAAGAAAAAGAGTGACTTAAATAAGAAAAGGAATCCTTAATCGTACAAAAAACATTTAAAGCATAGAATAAATATGTACCATGGATACTTGATAGTGGATGCTCCAGTCATATGACAGGTGATAAACAAAAATTTGAGAAGTTACAAAAATATGAAGGTGGTTCAGTAAAGTTTGGAAATAATGATGGAGCTAAGATAGTTGGCAAAGGTTCAGTTAAAATTACTGACAGAAAAATTAAGTTAGAAGAAGTCTTATTTGTGGATGGTTTGAAACATAACTTGTTGAGCGTAAGTCAGATTTGTCATAAAGGTCATGAAGTAGTTTTTATGAAGCAGGGTTATGAAGTCAAAAAAACAAACAGTGGAAAATTGATAGTAATTGGATCAAGGACATCTAGCAACCTGTACACGCTCTCAGAGACTTCAGAAGGAGCTTGTTTCATTGGAAAGGAAGAAGAAAATTGGTTGTGGTATAAGAGACTCAGTCATATCAGTTTTGATAATCTAGTAAAAATCAACTCAAAAAGGGCAGTGAGAGATATTCCCACCATCAACAAACCTACAAACAACATTTGTGCTTCATGCCAAAATGGGAAGAAAACTAGAGTCACATTCAAAACAAAAGAGTACTACACAAGCAAACCTTTGGAACTAATACACATTGATTTATGTGGACCCATGAGAACACAAAGCATAAATGGTGACAAATATTTTATGTTGTGCATTGATGACTATTCCAGAATGACATGGATATTTTTCTTGAAGCATAAATCAGAAGCTTTTGAAATGTTCAAGACTTTAAAAAACCATGTTGAGAATGAAATAGGAAAGAGGATCAAATGTTTAAAATTATATAGAGGAGGAGAATTCATTTCAGATGAGTTTATAGAGTACTGTGAAAAATACGGTATTAGGAGACAATTTTCAGCAGCCAAGACACCTCAACAGAATGGAGTGGTAGAAAGAAAGAATAGGACAGTGCAGGAAATGGCACGGACTATGATGGCTGAAAGTAGAGTAGCAGACAAATTTTGGAAAGAAGTAGTCCATATTGTGGTGTATATCCAAAATAGGTACATGCTAAGAACACATGAAAGCAAAACTCCTTATGAGTTTGTGATCAAGTGAGTGAGCGGAAATACAATGATCAATTAATCAACCAACGATTACAATAGAAAGTCTATGATTAAATAAATAGACTAACTAACAACATTAGGAAATAGCGCTAACTACCCTCTAACAATAGATTAGGGAGTTGCGTGATGCTAACCACTAACCTAGGTAGAGAAGTCTAACCAAACCACTAACCTAGGATATTTAGAGATTAACCTAGGATAGAAGAATAAATATCTAGATAGTAAAAGATAAATGTAAATACTCTTTTACCTAGTGGAGTAAATGGTAAGTATCCCAAGTTAATGGAATATTACTCTAACATCCCCCCTTATTACATTATTTGGGTAATACATACATATCCCTCTAATACAACAATATTTGGGAAAAGTATATAACTGCCCCAATACAGTGAAGAAGATGTTGATCTGCTGGTTCTTTGCTCTGTCACAGTGCTCTGGCTGCTCCTAAGCAAAAAGTGGGTCATTCCTCACTATGTCTTCATGCCAACGAATGTCCTTATGGTAATCACATCATCCAACCGATTTGCATGGGTAACCAGCCGTTGCAATCGCTAGGTGTAGTAGAATAGATCACTTCATACAAGGTTCATTCATTTACAATATGAATTTGCAAAAGATAAGGTAGCTAAGGTGTCGGTCGTTGCCAAAAATGCACCCTTATAAGTTCCCCCCTTCTTGTTGCAAAACATAGTGTAATTAATTTCTGAAGGAAGTGTGACTAAGGTGTCGGTCAAAGCCGAAAATGCACCCTTATAAGTCATCTTCCCTATTTACAAAAATGAGTGAAGAAAAGAAATGGATATCCCCCTCAATTGCAAAAAGTATGCAACTCAAGAGTGTTGTGAAGGATTTTACAAATATTGCCTCCTAGACAATTTTACACCACAAAAAATCGCTCCTCTTGTTACAAGTACTTCAAACACCTAGAATTTGCTATTTATGAAGCCTAAAAGAGGTACAAGCACCCCTTATTGCAAGGTCTTCAAACAAAAAACTTATGCTATTTATGAAGCCTAAAAAGAAGAGTGAGAGAAAATGGTGCTTTTGCCCAAGGGACTCATGTGTTTTCCCTCTACAAAACTGTTTTAGCAATTTAGCACTCCTTGTGCTATCTTTGAACCAGAAACAGAATCAGTATGAGACACTTCACTAGAAAGATGGCTTCTGTGATGTGCCTTTGCCATTTTAGTTTTGCTTGTTTTGAAACCAACACTGAATGGTGTCATGGTTTTCATTTTTACAATTTGTGCAAAACTATGCTTTCTAGGCAATTTGATCAAAAAAGTTCACCAATTTGTCCTTTCTTATTGTAAGTACTTCAAGCATGATTGCTATTATGAAGTCTAAAAGAAAAGTTTTAATGTGGATGACTTGGACTTTTCTGATTGCCTTTACAAGTTTTATTTCCCTCTTATCAAAATCGATGTTTGAAGGAAGAAAGGAATTATCCCCCCTTAGTGCAAAGGATTGCAACTTTTAAGGTTCCTTATTTTCAAAAAACTTGTTCTTTCTTTTGATTACCCTAAAAGAGTACCAAAATATAATTCACTCAAACAGATATTTAATGGCACCTGCCTTAACTCCCTTCAAGAAGGATGAAAAGTTTGAGGAAATTAAGCCAAACAAATAAGAGTGAATTAGGGGTTTTGATGATTTAGGAGAGAATATCAAGTAATTTTGGCTTTAAATCTGTGCAAGGATTTACACAAATTTGTGAAATTTTGGGGTTTAGTGTGTTCTTGATTCTATGACTTATAATTGCAAAAGAAATAATGCAATAATCAAACAAGAATGCCCACAAAATTCTTATCACCTAGGTGTCGGATGCAACCGAAAATGCACCTAATTTGCCAATAAAGGTGTCGAGTAAAATCGAAAATGCACCTTTTTAATTTTTGCAACAAAATGTGTGTTTTGTGTTGTGCAAAAAATGATATTTTTATGTCTCCTACTTTGTTTTCCAATTTTGCAAAAGAAGTACAATGTTGTCTTCTCCCCTTAATTTTGCAAAATTAACAATTTTGAGCACTCCTTCCAAGACAAGTCGACACACGACCCGCATTTGGAAGGCTTCCAGAACTAGTCGACACACGACTTAGTTTTTGATGGACCAAAGGTTACAATTACTTCTCAAATTTTTGCAAAAAAGAATGTGCAATTTTATGTCTTATATCCCCCCTTGGAGAAAACAAATGCACACTTTGCCTTTGAATTTTACAAAAAAAATTGGGTCTCCTTGTGTTACAATTTGGCAAAAAAGGATTCATGTTTGAACCTTTATTGTATGCTAAATTAACAAGGTTGAGAAGAGTTTAGGGTTTTCTTATTTGCAAAAAAAAATTGCTCTTCTATGTCTTATATCCCCTCGTGGAGAAAACAAAAGCTCTTCTTGATTTGTTTGCAAAAAAAAATCCTTAATTCTCTATTTTAATGCAAAATTTTAATAAAGCTAATCATTATTTAATTAATAATAAAATTTAATTTTGTAAAAAAATCAATGTAATATTAAAAAAAATTGATTTTTAGACAAAAGGTATTAAATTATTAAAAAAAATGATTAAAAATTAAAAAAAATTACAAAAAAAAAAAAAAATTACCCTTTTTTTTTACTTGGTCCATTCCTCCGCCCGCGTTTTAGCAAAAAAAAGGTTGGCCCCGACGGGAGTCGAACTCCCGACCTCCCTGTCGGGCCACGCCTTGGCGAGGGCTAAACCTCCAGTCGGGCTAGCTAGCCCGACGGAGATATGGGGGAGGAGACTTCATCTTGAAGCCTCCCCTCCCTAGGGCTTGGAGCGCGTGACGCGCTCTAAAGCTTTTTAAAAAAGCTTTTGGGACTTTAGTCCCACATGCGCCGTGAAGGCGCATGTAAGTCGTTTAAAAACGACTTAGCCCCTATAAGGACTCGATTTCCTGTGGGCAATCAGAGTCCTTTTTTGACCTTTTGTTTGTCGCCACGTCACGGCTAGTCGGGTCAGGGGGCACGTGGCCAGTCCGCCACGTGTCACCCTCGTGTCAGGTCCGGTGACACGTGGCTTGTTCGCCACGTGTCACGTCCGTCCTCTTCTAGTGGCTGTCCACCACGTCCGTCCTCGTCCAGTGGTTGTCTGCCACGTGTCGTGTCTGGTCTAGGTCAAGTCCAGTGGCTCTTCGCCACGTGTCGTGTCTGGTCCAGTCCAGTCAGCACCTCGATGTGCGTGCCAGGGTTAGTGGCTGTTCGCCACGTGTTCGGTCTAGGTCGAGTCCAGTGGTAGTGCCACGTCAGCACCTTAGGTTATGTGCCCGAGGTCACATTAGCCTGCCACATGTCCTGTCTAGTGGCAGGTCTGAGTCAGTGCCTCAAGATCTGTGCCCGAGCACATGTGGGTCCCAACTATGATTGTCCTCGAGATTTGTGCCCGGGATGGTCCATAGTTTGTAGGGTCTCTGGCCATCGGTCATCGGGGATCGGAGGGCGCCCCTGCCCTCTCAGATCCCGATCGATGGATCTGGCCGTCGATCGTCGAGGATCGGAGGGCACGCCTGCCCTCTCAGATCTCGATCGCCAAAGATCTGACAGGGATGTCCCCTGTTAGTTGTGGTCTGACAGGGATGTTCCCTATCAGTGGGGGTCAGACCCGAGGGTGCTCCTGCCCTCGGGTTGGGTCCGATCTCTACCTGGGAGGGCACGCCTGCCCTCCCGGCTATGTGCTGGACCCACGGGGGCAGCAGCACTAGCGACTGCCGATAATCGGAGGGCCTCCTACCCTCATGATCCGGGCCATGTGTTGTGGGCTCTGGCCACCTGTCAGGCCCGACAGGTCAGATAGCAGAGTGCTGTCAGAACTGTCGGGGTCTACGGGCCTGCTCCCGTGGCCGCCAAGTGACCGTGGGCCTATGGGCCCTCTCCTCGTCAGGTTGCCTGGTGATATGGGCCTGCGGGCCCTACTGCCTGGGATCCACCTCGAGATCCATGCAGGTCCTAAGGGCCAATAGGGCCCTCGAAGACCGTGCCAGGTCCAGGTCGGGTGGAATGAGCGAAGCTCATATTAGGCCACCCAGCTGCGATGATACCAATGTGATCAAGTGAGTGAGCAGAAATACAATGATCAATTAATCAACCAACGATTACAATAGAAATTCTATGATTAAATAAATAGACTAACTAACAACATTAGGAAATAGCGCTAACTACCCTCTAACAATAGATTAGGGAGTTGTGTGATGCTAACCACTAACCTAGGTAGAGAAGTCTAACCAAACCACTAACCTAGGATATTTAGAGATTAACCTAGGATAGAAGAATAAATATCTAGATAGTAAAAGATAAATGTAAATACTCTTTTACCTAGTGGAGTAAATGGTAAGTATCCCAAGTTAATGGAATATTACTCTAACAGAGTTGTGGTTCGGAAAAAGGGCAACAACAAAATACCTCAAAGTTTTTGGCAGCAAGTGCTACATCAAAATAACTAAATATAATCTTGGTAAGTTTGAAGATAGAGCTGATGAAGGTATTTTTGTTGGTTATTCATCAAAAAGCAAAGCTTACAAATGCTACAACAAGAGGCTAAATAAAATTGTGGACATTACCGATGTTAAATTTGATGAAGGTAGAGAACGAGTAATTAGCTATGAAATGAACTACCCAATTTATGAAGATGTTATTGAAGGAGATGAGGAAAACAAAACGGAAAAGATACATAAAATTGACTCAGATGGTTTAAGTTGTGATTCAGAAGTGGAAGAAAATAAGAAATTCAAAATAAGCAGCTGGCAGAAAAATCATCCTAGAGAGCAAATAATTGGAGACCCCAATGTTGGTTTTCAGACAAGAAGAAGAGTAGTAACTAACTACTCTCTATTATCCAACATTGAGCCCAAAAATATTGCTGATGCAAGCAAATATGAAAGTTGGATAAAGGCAATAAATGAAGAATTAGATCAGATCGAGAAAAATGAAACTTGGGAGTTAGTACCTAGACCTGCAAACAAAAATATAATTGGGACTAAATGGATTTTTCGAAACAAATTGAATGAAGACGGACAGGTATTCTGAAATAAAGCAAGATTGGTATGTAAGGGTTATGCACAAGTTGAATGTATTGACTTTGAGGAAAATTTTGCACCAGTAGCTAGACTAGAGGCAATTAGAATATTGTTGGCTTTAGCAGTGTACAAGAATTTCAAAGTTTATCAAATGGATGTGGAATCAGCATTTTTGAATGAAAAACTTGAAGAAGAGGTTTATATTGAGCAACAAGATGGTTTCCAACTTGGTGATGATCCCAACTTGGTTTGCAAGTTGAATAAAGAATTATATGGCTTAAAACAAGCACCCTGAGCATGGTATGCAAGGCTAGACAACTATCTCACTCAACAAAGGTTTAAGAAAGGTATGGTGGATAGTAATTTGTATGTCAAAAAAAAAATGGGCATCTTATTGTTCTTGTTGTATACGTAGATGATATCATATTTGGCAGCAACAAAGATGAGTCGTGTAAAGATTTAGCAAATAAGATGCAGAAATAATTTGAAATGTCAATGATTGGTGAACTTTCGTATTTCCTCGGGTTGCAAGTTAATCAAAATAAGAAGGGCATATTTATTTCTCAAGTTAAATATGTGAAAGAGATGTTAAAAAAGTTCACAATGGAGGATTTTAATCCAGTTAGCACTCCCATGAAGATAGGTTGCAAGTTGAGCAAGGATGAAAAATCTCCACCTATTGATCAAACCATGTACATATCTATGATTGGGAGCTTACTGTACCTGACAGCTACTAGAGCAGATATTTTACAGGCAGTATGCATGGTAGCATGATTTTAGGCTAATCCTAAGGAGACTCATGTGACAGCAGTGAAAAGGATTCTTCGATACCTCAAGGGTACTATGGAGTATGGGTTATGGTATCCGAAAGGTAAATAATTCACCCTTATTTCTTATTTAGATGTATATTGGGTAGGATGTGTCAATGACAGAAAGAGTACTAGTGGAGGTGCATTCTATCTTGGAGACAGATTGGTCGCATGGCATAGTAAGAAACAAGAGTCAGTTTCTTTATCGACAGTAGAGGCAGAATATATTATAGCGACAACATGTTGTACGTAGGTATTGTGGATGAAACAAACCCTAAAATATCTTGGTATTAGCTTCAGTGAGCCAATATCAGTTAAGTGTGATAACACCAGTGCCATTAACATCTCCAAGAATCCGGTTATGCATTCATGCACAAAACACTTTGCTATTAGGTATCACTTTTTGAAGGAGAAAGTTGCGAAAGGTGAGGTTAAGTTGGATTTTGTTCCAACTATAGAGCAAGTAGCAGATATCTTCACAAAACCATTGCCCAAGGAATTTTTTGAGTACCTTCACAATAAATTAGGAGTGGTCACACTTCCCAAGAATTGACTAGCTACAGGGATCACATTCTCAAGGGGAGCATTTAAGTATTTGATTATATTTTTGCTCATGTTCATGATTTTTGCTAAGTGTAATAAATTTTGCCTGAGAATGTTGTGCATGGACTCAGGGGGAGTTTGCAGTAGCCCTTTGGTATTATTTTCAAAGGGGGAGAAGAGTTACAAGAAATTGCACATGTGTTGCCAACAATTTTAAAGGGGGAGATTGTTGAGCAAAGTGCAACAACAATATTGTCATTGTTGTCAACACAGTCAGATAGATCTGTTGATACAGTGGACAGGAAGTTCAAAAGCTATTCAAATGCAGAAGACAAGAGTTCAAAGGTTATTCATAGTATGTATAGTAATTTTCCAAGAATGCCAAAGTGGCCCATATGAAAAAGATCAAATAAAAAATACAAGAAAAGTGTCACGATATCGCAACATATACAACAGGCAAGAAAAACTATCGTGATTTCGTGACATGTTGGAAGAGAGAAAAAGCAGGAAAAAATGTCATGATTTCGTGACATGTTGGAAGAGAGAGAAAAAGCAGGAATAACTATCGCGATTTCGTGACATGTTGGAAGAGAGAGAAAAAGCAAGAAAAACTGTCACGATTTCGCGACATGTTGGAAGAGAGAAAAAGTAGGAAAAACTGTCGCTATTTTGTGACATGTTGGAAGAGAGAGAAAAAGCAGGAAAAACTGTCATGATTTTGCGACATGTTGGAAGAGAAAAAGGCAAGTGGAAAAACTGTCGCGATTTCGTGACATGTTGGAAGAGAAAGAGAAAGTAGGAAAAAGTGTCGTGATTTCACGACAAGTTCGAAGAAAGAGAACAAGTAAGAAAAGTGTCACGATTTCGTGACATGTCGCATTTTCACGACTAAAATAGGAGAGAGAAAGTAAGTTGGAAAAGTGTCACGATTTCGTGACATGTCGTATTTTCGTGACTAAAATAGGAGAGAGAAAGTAAGTTGGAAAAGTGTCGTGATTTCATGACTATCGCATTTTTACGACTAAATCAGGAGAGAGAAAGTAAGTTGGAAAAGTGTCATGATTTCGTGACATGTCGCATTTTCGTGACTAAAACAAGAGAGAGAAAGTAAGTTTGAAAAGTGTTGCGATATCGTGACATGTCGTATTTTCACGACAAAAGAAATAGAGGAAGCATACGAAAGCAGAACTATCACGATTTCGTGACAAAAGCAGAAAGCAAGACTTCGAAAGCAGAAGTGTCACGATTTCACGACAAAAGCAAAGAAGTAAAGTACGGAAGAAGAAGTGTCACGATTTCATGACAAAAGTAGAGAAGAAGACTTTGAAGGCAGAAGTGTCACGATTTCATGACAAAAGCAAAGAATCTAAGTACGAAAGTAGAAGTGTCACAATTTCACGATAAAAGCAAAGAAGTAAAGTATGGAAGTAGAAGTGTCATGATTTCATGACAAAAGCAGAGAAGAAGACTTCGAAGGCAGAATTGTCATGATTTCGCAAAAAAAACAAAGAAGCCAAGTACGAAAGTAGAAGTGTCATGATTTCATGACAAAAGCTAAATTGAAGACTATGGAGGCAGAAGTGTCACGATATCGCGACAAAAGCAAAGTCAAAGTCTATGGAAGCAGAAGTGTCGTGATATCGCGACAAAAGAAAAGACGAAGTATATAGAGGAAAAAATATTGTGATATCATGAAAAAAGAAAAGACGAAGTCTATGAAGGCAAAAATATCATGATATCACGACAAAAGAATAGAGAAAGCGTACAGAGGCGAAAGTGTCGCGATATCGCGACATGTATTTTCATGGCAACAACAACAAAAGAAGCTACAGAGGCAAAAATGTCACAATTTCATGATAGGTCGTAAATGCGCAAGTCAAGAAGGAGAACCCGATTGAAATGAGAAGTATGACAGTGGACCGACATCACTACAACATTTATAGGGGCAGTTATAGAGTGATTTCATACTGCTAAAATATGAAGAGTGATCAAAAGTCAGTATGGCGGTTACAAGGTCTATCCAAAATGAAATCATCAAGTGATGGATAAACCAAACATCTTCTTGAGTTGAAGCCGACAAAGACCGATGACAACCGACTAAAATTAGGGTTTACAATTGTTATGAAAGCCAACTAAGATTAGGATTTATAGCTAACTAAGATTAGGGTTTTCATCATAAAAAATATTGTTATAAAATGAGGGCTATTTAGATAATTGAGGTGGAGTTGAAGGTGTATGAAATACATTCATTGTGCATAGAGATCAAGTCATGTCAAATCGTGCTAAGTGCAAAATTTGCAAAGAGAGTAGAGTGCGCAAAAGGGAGAAGATGATCATGAAGTTTGACTGTAATGGAGCAGAGTGCACAAAAGGGAGAAGACGATCATGAAGTTTGATTGTAATGAAGCAGAGTGTGTGAAGTGATTGCGTAGAGAGAGCAGAGTGCGTAGAGAACACAAAGGTGAAGAAGACCAGTCAGGGTCTTGCAAAAGCAAAGGTATCTTATTGTCAAACTTATAGATTTAAATTAAAGTCCAGGTTGCAACTTGGCATCAAGGGTTGGTGCTCCTTTCTATTGGTGTAGATAAATAAGGGGTTGGTCCTCCTTCTAGTTGGTGCTGGTAAATCGGGGGTTGGTGCTCCTTTCTATTGGTGTAGATAAATTAGGGGTTGGTGCTCTTTCCAGTTGGTGCTAGTAAATCAGGGGTTGGTGCTCCATTCTGTTAGTGCAGATAAATCAGGGGTTGGTGCTCCTTCCAATGGGTGCTGGTAAATTGATTGTAAAGTTGGTGCTTTGCAAAGGATGGATTTGGATGGTAGTCCAAGTAGTCAATTTTTGAAAAGTAGCCACATTGGTGAACCTTGTTAAATCTTATGTTGTGTGATGCTATTTTGTTATACTTGCTGTATCTAGTAATAAGTTTTAATTATTGCGGTATTAAGAGATGTAAATTCAATTTTAAAGAGCTACACTAATTCACCCCCGCTCTCAGTGTCATTATAAGACTAACACTACATGAGAAAATCGAACGTCGTTCGACGAGCTTTAGAGGAGACAATTTGACACAAGGGGATCCCATTGAGCGTAACCCTGATAGACTAGTATCAATGCATTCTACTAGACATAGATTAAAGCATGGAGCTTCTCAGATTTAGGGTGCTCCACTCAAAATCCATTATCAAGACCGCATTCCATGCATGCCCATGGAATCAGTCAAATAGTATGCCATGCAGGGGACTATATTGGTACCCATTCGCACTAAGTCTACATGGTGTACTATACCCCCACATTTTGAGTATATAAGGAATAGAGATCTGCCCATTCAGG
The DNA here is from genome assembly GCA_028583015.1 of Wollemia nobilis. Classification (NCBI taxonomy): domain Eukaryota; kingdom Viridiplantae; phylum Streptophyta; class Pinopsida; order Araucariales; family Araucariaceae; genus Wollemia; species Wollemia nobilis. Next base: position 2,914,514 of record JAQPPZ010002362.1, read on the forward strand.
GGCAAGTAGATGGACTCCCTATTGAGTGCAAGTCTACCCATACTCCCATGCAAACTAGAGAACGTAATATCACCATCGATATATCGAAGGTGGGATCTAATGGAACACTTCCCCATGAGATGTGGAGGTGTAGACAACTAGACGATCTAGGTAGTGTGTTAGAGCAGCTAGGTTACAAGCCTTCAACTCCACTCACTTGTGCTCTAAGTGAGCATAATGGGAGCACCATTATAACTACTAGAGAGTATTGAGAGGCTTCTAAACACCCTCATGTCTCATGTCCACCATCCATGCATGGTGGCATGTAGCATAGGATATAGCATGATGCCGATGCCATCTTCATAGATAGAGTCAAAGGCACAACACATCCGTTCGATGGGTGTAGAACCCACAAGGTCGCTCATACAGAGCAAGCATACCAAAGGCCTCCTACGGCTAACCAGGTTGAAAGATCATATCAACTGGCCTCTGAACAAAAATGGCAACACCTCCAAGATTAATTAGAGTATGCTCACCTAGAGAGGCATCTCATTGAATATGAAGATCTTCACGCATAGAGGCTTACTAGATAGAGGTTGTATGAGCAGTGCTTGCGCGAGGAGTGCATCCTTGTCTAGAAGGAGCATGTAGAGCAAGAAGATAGGTTGGCTAGGGCTGGCCTATATTCTTAGGATAATCATAGATAGCAGGTGCACAGGAAGGCTCTTTCGCAAGATGAAATGCACCATGAGCGCATAAGTGTTCACACTCATATCACTACCCATCAAAAAGAGTGACCATCTTTGGTCAACAATTAGAGGCAGCAACATTATGAGGAACAAGAGGGGAATAGATACAACGAAGAATATATCGAGAGTTCTTGAGTTGAGGATGAGGAAGAGCAACGTCCTCCACCTCGATAGAAGAATATTGTACCTCCCAAACCACATTCGTGCCGACTTAGGGAGGAGGACTTTCTCTCTTTTGAGGCTTACAAAGCTTTGGTCGAGAAGGTCAAACTAATTGAGAAACAAGGCGTGGTTGTCCAATAGATGATATTGAGGAAAATTCACAATGAACCTTTAGATCCCTTGGTGCCTATGACCCCATACCCTGAGCATTTTGATATGCCCAGGTTAGACAAATTCAAGGGTTATGAAGAGGCGCAAGAACATGTCATGATATTTTTGGATGCTTGCTTCCAGATAGAGAACAATGATGCACTGTTATTGCGTACGTTTATCATGACACTCTCTGGTCTAGCCCGAGAGTGGTTCAATCAGCTAAAGAAACATAGCATAACAAATTTTGAGAAATTAGCTGATGCCTTTCTTGAATGCTATTCCTTTGGCATCAATAAAAAGGCCAACCTTTCTAATTTGGCTACAATAGCTAAGCGCGATGATGAGCTAATAGAACAGTATGGGAAGAGGTGGAGGAGATTAATGGTAAAGTTGTTATTCCTAATTCCTACCATAGAATTAACCTGAATGTTTACAAAGAGTTGTGCTAAGCACATCTCACTACTATTGCAGGTGTAGTAGTATGCTACATTCGAAGAAGCTTTGGTGCAAGCCAAGGTAATTGAGGACATCAAGGTGCAGGAAGGCAACTTGAAGCTCAAAACTAGGAAAGAGGGATATAAGAAGAGTACCTCAAAGCAACAGGGCAAGCAAGACCATGTGAATTAGGTGGTACTAAATCTCAAAAATGAGAATAAGGGGCAAAAGAAACAGAATTGTCAAGCCCATCCTCCTCCTACACAATACGACCAACACAAGAATAACTACAAGTGCAAGAACAAAGAGCAAGATCCACCTCATATATTTATGCCATTGATGAAATCATTGACATCAATTTTTTGTCTACTATGCGAGGCCAAGGCAATAAGATTACCCAAAGTCAAGATGGTTGATCCTAATCTTCCCAAGCCCAAAGACTGTCAGGAAGATCTATTTTTCATATTTCATAGAGCGAAAGGCCATGACATCGAGGTATTTTGGTATTTCAAACATATTATGCAAAATATGATAGAAAAGGGAGAGCTTGTGGTACCAGGAAATTCCTAGGTGCTAGACAACAAAAAAATGGGAATTTTTAAAAATTCATTACCAAACCATGAGGCACCCTGTAACCACACTAGTCACGTCAATCAAGTGTGAGTCAAACCACCTACCCAGGGGTTCGTCAGCATGGTCAATGTCATTACCAAACATGGGAAGTATGAACAACTGAATCAACCTCAGGCCCCCATTTGAATATAGGACACACCCTAGCAATGGTAGGCACAAAATATTCCAAGCCCACCAATGATACCGATGGTGACCATTAGGAGCAGGATGGTTCAAAACCTATAGACGATTCCTATGAAGTTTTTGATATATGAGCTTATACAACAGTCCCCTAGACTCTTATGGACATTTTGAGGTCCATTGAGGTACAGTCCTAGGATGCAAAGGCATTCACAAAATTCATGGGGCACGTACAATAGTTCCAGGAACCAATGATCCAATTCTACGATCATTAAGTGAAAATGGTTTATGCAAGCATGGTTGACCTGCCACTAAATATCATTGCATGTGTTAACCATGTGTCGTTAACAAGGGTCTTGATTGATACTGGTTCATCAATCAATATAATCATGACTAAGGAACTGTACCATTTAAAATTGCCTAAATCACTCATCGTACCAACCACCTTTACATTCAGACCGTTTAACGATGTACTATGCTCTACTATTGGCACGATTGTCCTACCTATTCAGGTGGGACTGAAAACCATTCCCATAATATGTCACGTGATAGAGGGCACTTTGTAGTATAACATCCTACTGGGGAGGATTTGGATTCACAAAACGTATTGTGTTCCCTCGATATTGCATCAGTGTGTCAAGTATATACACGAGGGACAATTTCACGTGGTTTCATCAGATGAAGAACCATTCAAGTTAATGAACTTAGCATATTTGCTAGGGGGCTTTGTACTCCCATCAATGCACTTGGACATACAACCCACATCGTTGGTAAGGGTTCCAAGAGGGAAACAAATGGTGCATGTTCAACCATTGGTATCTATATCAAACAAATCTAAACATAGCACTCCAACTTCTCTAAGACCGAGTGCATTAGCAATGCATCGAGATGATGAGAAATTAAAGACAAAATTGGGCAAGAAATAAGCAAAGAACATGCCCAGACCAGTCACCCACTGAAGCTACCACTCCCATGGAGGTGGAGGAAGCCCAAGATCAAGTCAAGGAGGAACCTCAACTTGCTTCTCCTGCATCATCAGTAGGGTCATTCATACCATGGGTGACTGTTCACCTAGCCAGTACAGGTTTGGGTGAGTATCTTGTGCAAAATGTGACCTTTGGTCTTATTTTAGAGATTGCATGAGACATAGGCTGATTGAAGGCCCATCGATATCCAATTGGATCCATAGCAACATTGGGTGAGCCACCCAACCAAAAAAACTTCATCTATGTTGGGTTGGATCAAGTTCCAACATGAGTGCCCATGGAGGTGGATGATGACGAACAGTTCATGGTGAATGTTCGATACTTGTCCAACCCAAAGTATGCCATGCACATTTTTTAGCTCTATAATTGAAATAGATACTGCCTTGGTATTTTTGAAGAAGGATAAATAAACCCTCTTGAACTACGTTATCAGTTGGCAACTGATAGGTTCATATTGGGATTGCAGATTTAGGGACATGATGATTTACTCGTTGCATCATTGGATCATTTATACTTGATTCTGGGGGATGATGTGGATTTTAATCCATATCATTCTAACATGTCTAGTCTTCAGGGTAGCAACCCAATGGTTTCAGTCATCACCATTTAGAGACCAAAGCTTGAACATGAAGAGATATCAGAGTAGAACCCTAGAGGCAACCTGGGTCATCAAAACCATACCACAATCGATGATACAGGTATGCAGGGGCACAACCTCACCATTATAGGTGATATCGATTTAGGATATATTTGTAATGAAGATGGAGAGGAGTCCACCTCCAAAATAAGTGGACCGAGTTATGATGCAGATGGCGAGTCCTCAAATGATGATCAATCTGAGGAGGAAATTGATTGAGCCTTCATGGTTTCGATATTTCTATGCCATTTACTACTTGGAGAGCAATTAGATGAGCTAAAAGAGCATTTCATAGTTGATAGTGATTATGAATACGAGATAGAGCAGGCCTACTTAAGGCCTTGTCCAACCAATTTCCCAATATTTGTGGACACGATAGAGTGGTCTGCTCATAATAGCAATCATAGTAATGAAGATGAGATGACCAATCCAAGGCTTGTATATCCACTACATCTATTATATACGGAGTCAGAGTATGTTATAGAAGAAGTGCCTCTTAACACTAATCACTTTGAAGAGGAAGTAGAGCCAATTTTTGCACTGGTTCATATATATGATCATTCTATCCAGTTTATTCGGATAGTGATGATAGTGACCGTAGAATCAGATACATGGGGCCACATATGGTAGATCATCCCTTGCATATGGTGGGAAGTGAAGGATTGTATTTGGCCAATGATGATGAGGATTCATTGGAGATGGCATATTTGGAGCTTCATCACCTACGTAATCAGAATCCACCTTGAGGTCTGCCACCTATCACAACTACGGGCTTGCATCTAGAGATTAATATCCATTGTCGCCTTAGGGAAAGAGTAAATTTGGAAGAGGAATATCAAAGGATCTTTCCTCGTCTACATACTTATGTTGAGCTACTTGAGCTGAGAGATTCTATTTTACAGTTAGTGCATAGGGAGGATCTAGTTTTCCGGGCACCTCACAAAGAGGACCCGTTTGTCCTCGTACCATATGATCCAGATCTTGGGTATGAAAGCTACACAGATGATGTAGATTTTAGTCCATGTGGTCTTGGAGATCAATTCCATTCCATCAACATGGTCTCCATTGATTTTACTACTCCACTCTGCAATCCAGTAGATCTATCCAAGCCATTGCATCTAAACATGGATGCTATCAATTGGGATCACATTGATTCACCAGTAGAGCCTGAAGACTTCTTCTTGAATGAAGAGATGCTACAACCATTTCATTTTGCACCAGACTATGCTTATGATGTCTATCATTCTGAACATGCTTCCAATGAAGAACATATAAATCCAGTTGATGACATCCATTTGATACCTACGCCTCATCAACTTGAGGATGGATCCCATATGGCAGTAGAGGAAACCTTCAAAGTGGATATCGATAATGACCCCATCAATCCAATGAATGTTAAATTTGGAATGAGTCTCACTCCAGATGAGCATGCTAGCATCATCCCTCTACTGAAAGAAAGACCTGACCTTTTTTCTTGGACATACAAAGATATGCCCAGTCTAGACCCAAAATTGGTTACTCATAACCTTTCGCTAGACCCATCCAAGAACACTATCAAGCAGAAGCTCAGAAATATGCATCCAAAAATAGCCTTGATGGTGAAAGACAAATTACAGAAGCTACTGGATGTAGAATTTTCCATTTCAATCGACTATCCAGAATGGGTATCCAATATGGTACCTGTAGGAAAACCAAATGGAAGGATTCGTATTTGTATGGATTTTAGATATCTCAACAAGGAAACACCCAAATATTCATTTCTGTTACCCAATATCGATTCTCTATTAGACGCTACTGCAGGTCATGAAATGCTCTCCTTAATGGACGATTTTTTTTTGTTATAATCAAATTTAGATTAAGCCCAAAGACCAACATAAAATCATATTTATAACGCCATGGGGAACATTTTGCCACAAAGTTATACCATTTGATCTTACTATGACATACATCTTTCATGACTATATGCATAAGATCTTAGAGGACTACATTGATGATTTGCTAGCCAAGTCATTACTGTGTTCCAAGCATGCGGAGGTCTTGAGGAAAGTTTTTGATCGCCTTATCGAGCATAATGTAAGATTGAATCCTAAGAAGTGCGTATTTGGTGTAACTTCAAGAAAGCTTTTAGGATTCATTGTTTCAAAGCAAGGCATCGAAGTTGACCCAACGAAGGTCAAGGCTATTTTAGAGATGCGTCCTCCCACAAATATTAAGGAACTAAGAAGCCTTCAGGGCAAAGTAGCATCCATAAAGTGATTTATCACTCAACTATTGGATAAATGTCAACCCATGAATCGATTGCTACACAAGGGGGTCCCATTCAATTGGGACGAGGACTACCAAGCAACTTTCACTGAGATTAAGCATTACCTGGTGACGCCACCAGTATTAGCTCCACCAAGGCCAGAAGAGCCTTTTCTGCTATATATATTGGCAACAGACTTTGCATTAGGGACCATGTTGGCCCAAAAGAACATACAAGGCAAAGAGCAAGCCATATATTACATTAGCCGAACCTTGGTGAGTTACGAGCTAGGATATGCATATGTGGAAAAACTATGTTTAGCAGTAGTGTTCGCTACCAAGAAATTGTGGCACTACATGTTGAGTCATACGACATATGTGATATCAAAACAAAATCCTTTGCAGTATATGATGAGCAAGACATATCATAATACATGTACTGCAAAGTGGATCATGCTATTGATAGAATTCGATCTGGAATTCATAAGCCAAAATTCCATTAAGGGACAGGTCATAGCAGATCAGTTAGTTGAGGTGCCACTATCCAATAGTAGGCCTCTAACAATCGAGCTTTTGGATGATGCAATGTTTGTAGTATCCGAAGCTCCCAAACCCGAAGAACCAGAGAACAATGTTGATATGACTCTATTCTTTGATAGTTCAAAATGCGAGCAAGGAGTTGGCGCAGGGATAGTGTTTTTCACGTTGCAAGGAGCTCCAATGCCATTGTCATTCAAACTAGACTTCCCATGCACCAACAATAATGCTGAATATGAAGCCCTACTTTTGGGCCTCCATACAACCGTCGCCATGAATATCAAGAGACTAAACATCTTTGGTGATTCCCTACTCATAATTAACCAAGTGAAGGGACTATTTTAGTGTCGATGTCCGGTATTGAAAGCCTACAAAGATCTTGTTGCCACATATCTAGCTAAACTGGAATGGTACGACATCGAGGCAATCCCTCATTCATCAAATAGGTTCATAGACACCATGGCATCTTTGGGATCCTTAATCCCTCAAAATTTGTCTGCCAACTTCACTACCATCCATGTCAAGATGCTCTCGCATCCTGTAGCAGAGCGTGCAACCTTTGATAACAAAGAATCAGTCAACATGATTAGTGTGGAGCCAAAAGCTGATTGGTTCTACAAAGCTGAAGACTTTCTCAAGAAGGCACCCTGGGGGTCTTTAACCTCCTAGAGTCCTACGGGGAGTGGCACCACCATTCACCACAAGGTTGTTTCCTAGTCTGCATTTACAAAGATAAATACGCAGGGGGAGCAAGTCATCTTAGCAGTCAAAGCTGAGGCTTATCAGAACCGGATGTCACAAATCCAAGACTTCTTAAAACTTGGTTTGATCCCTGAGGGATTATCGTGTGCCGCAAGGTGCACATTCAAATAGAAAGTGACTAAATATGTCTTGATAGGAGATATTTTGTACCACCAAAGTTATGATGGAGTTCTCCTTCATTGTCTTGAGCCCCAAGAGTCATCTTGGGCAATTTTAGAGGCTCATGATGGTACGTGCGATGGCCATTTCAGTGGCATGGCCATCGTCAAGCGCATCCTTCGAATGGGTTATTATTGGCCCACTATGGAGAAGGATTGCAATGTGTATGTCAATAAATGCATCAAATGTCAGCATCATGCTAATCTTATGCACTTGCCATCACAGGCCCTACAACCCATCCAAGCGGCTTGGCCATTTGCTCAGTGGGGGTTTGATCTAATTGGCAAGATCTCTCCTCCGTCATCAGGTCGACATACATTCATTATTATGGCTACTAAGTATTTTACAAAGTGGGTGGAAGCCATTCCATTAACAACGACCACTAGAGCTCGCATAACAGAGTTCATAATGGAGCATATCATAAGTCATTTTGGGATACCATCCAAAATAGTTTTGGATAATGGAACTTCTTTTAAGAACAAAACTATGTGAGCTTTAACATCTAAGTACCGCATCAAACATAGTTTTGCAACTCCATATTATCTGCAGGCAAATGGGCAAGCTGAGGCCTCAAACAAGACTATGGTAGCCATCTTGAAAAAGATAGTGCAAGAACACCACAAGGATTGGCATATACAACTACCCCTTGCATTATGGGCTTATAGGACTAGCATTCGGACTCCCACTGGGGCAACTCCATTTTCACTAGTATATGGCATTGAGGCCATTATGCCCTTAGAGTTGGAAATTCCAACGTTGTGCATCGCATTGAAAGAGTTCATCGATGACGACACCGCACGACAAGCTCGACTAGATCAATTGACGCTACTGGATGAACGTCACGTGAATGCCCTAGAGCATCTCCACGTCTATCAAGAGTGATTAAAATGAGCTTACAATATCAAAGTCCACCAGAGAGACTTTGAATTTGGGGATCTTGTGCTGAAAGAAAACCAATAGAACTCGAATTTTTTGCCCGATATGCGAGACAAATTTACGGCTAATTGGCTAGGACCCTATATCATATCTAAAAATATTGGTTTGGGTACCTATCACCTGACATCGCTAGGGGGTGTTGAAGAGCCTGAACCTCTCAACATCATCCATCTTAAGGCATTCTATGCTTAGAGAGTGTAGCAGAAAAGGCTCCAAAGGCATCTGTAAGCCCTTTGGTCAGTCAAAAAGGCACCAAGGATTTCTAAAAAATTGCTTGGTCAACCCAAAGGCTCCGAGAGTTTTTTCCAAACTACTCGGTCATCCCAAAAGGCTCCAAGCTCTCATTCGAGTGATTTGGTCATGTCAGAAAAAGCTCCAAAGGCATCTGTAAGCCCTTTGGTCAGTCAAAAAGGCACCAAGGATTTCTAAAAATTGCTTGGTCAACCCAAAGGCTCCGAGGGTTACTTAAAGCCACTCGGTCATCCCAAAAAGGCACCAAGGATTTCTAAAAAATCGCTTGGTCAACCCAAAGGCTCCGAGAGTTCCTATAGCTTCTCGGTCATCCTAAAAGGACTCCAAGCTCTCTTGCTGAGAGTTTGGTCAACTAAAAGGTTCCAAAGGCATCTGTAAGCCCTTTGGTCAATCCAAAAAGCTCCAAGGATTTCTAAAAATCGCTTGGTCAACCCCAAAAATCTCCAAAGGCATATATACTCATCGTTTGGTCAAATATGAAAGCTCAAAAATTCATAAAAATTTGAAAATATATAAAATTCCAAAAAAATTGGTAAAGCATAAAATCCAAAAACATTTGCTTTTGTAGTTTGCATTTTCATACATGCATTCACCTCATCATATTGCATTTAGGCATTTGTCATCCCGTTGCATTCCATAGTAGAGTGTAATGTGTCTATCAAAATCTTACAAATGGTCGCACGTTTGTGTTTCAATCATGCACCCTTGCATTTATCATAATTCATTGCATTCATACACGATACCTATTATGGAGAAATATGTATGTATATTAAGTTTTCCAGTCACTCAAACATACCTAGTGGGTTCTTCAGATATTGTAGAAAGCTTGCTTTGCTTTTATAGATGAGGTCATTAGTTGGGATAGTGCTTCAACATATCAGGATCCCGTCACTAAGCAAAACAATATAAAATCCTGCTAAGACAAGAGATGATGAAAGCTGCGAAAGCGGTCTTAGGTATCTAGAGAGATGGGTTTCATGACCTACTTATCTTGCAAATAGTTCGGTCTAGAGTGGTGAACCTTGGCAAAAGGACAAGAATTTCCCCTACTCGTACATAGATACAAAGTTAAATTTCAAGTTCAAAAGTGGAAAAATTTCAAATCTCAAAGGTCAAAGTTCAAAGTTTACAAGTCAAAGTTCAAAATCCCAAGTAATATAGTGAATCAAAAGCACTATAAAAATCCCTTGCTCAAAGTAAAGCGTAAATGAAACATAAAAAAAAACAGTGACAAGAATCACTACATATGAGCAAGTATAAAAAAAAAATGGGGTGAGAACTTGAATCCCTGGATTGTTCACCATCTCGAAAACCATAGAGTGAACCCCGATCGCAACAATGGGTTGAAAGAGTCTCGCCTACTTCCGGAGTAGTAGTTCTTTTGGGTGATCCCTAATCGCACCAATGGGTTGAAAGAGTCCCGCGTGCTTTTAGAGGGGTAGCCCTGATCAATTTGCAAGATGAGCTAGCTCTAGGTGCCTAGGTTTGTCTAGTTGTATAAGTCTAATCAAAGCTGAAACAAGGATGGTACGATCGTATGAGGAACCCTATCTCACATATGGGTTGAAAGAGTCCCGACTGACATACGGGGTATGCTTATGGTCTATCTAAAAATACTCACATGCACACACAGGGATAATGAATAGTTGGGTCTATCACGGCAAAAGCCTTGTCCAATAAAAGCCTTGTACAGTTAGTATGTGATTTTTGGAGAAGTCTACTAGGGTGTTTGAGTCTCATGGAAAACCTCAAAAAGTTCTCTCATAGCAACAAAATATCAAATACCACTAGACAAAAAGTGAAAATATCAAGAAAAAGAAAAAGAAAAGAGTCATCCATTTATTAGAATGCATTTTACAAAGCACAATCAAACATATAGGATAGATACCGCATGAATATCAGAAATGATGTTTAGACGGCCACTGACTATATAGTGCAACAAAGAAAAATATACAGAATGACATATTCATTCATTAGCATTATACCAATCCATTTTACTGCATTTCATATATGGGTGATTAATTGATTAAGTTCTTGTAATGAGAATTATCAATTATTTTGCATGATTGTTATACATTCTGTGGTGTCATATTTTAAAATTGATATACACAGTTTACATTCATTCCTTATGTTTTAAGTGATTAAAGCATACAGGTTCATTCCCATTAGATTATGATTATGTACATAATGCATTACCATACATTGCATAGCATACCATAACTTCATAAAAATAAACGCATGCCCACAAAGCAAAAACAAATATGCGTTAAAAATAAACAGTGCATCCATATGCATACATCATATATGGCACATCTAATCATCTAGATCACTGCATCTCATCAACATCATCATAAATAAGATAGCTATCTAGTGCATGTCATCCATACATCGCATCATATAAACATAGCATCAACATAAGCATTGCATCCATGTGCATCAAATAAACATAAAATCAAAAATAAATATCGGTACACATAATGAGCCATAAATGATCAAGTCATATATATATGTGTGTCCAAAAGAGTACATAGGGAGTGTATCAAAATGCCCGTAGGCTACAAAGTGTGTAGGTCCTCGACCTTACACCCAAAATAAATATGGCATATCAAAAATGTAGTCTGCATCTAGCAGAGCCCAGATCTAGTCTGCTCCCCCTGTATCGGAGCTCTCATCACCTCCCTCAACACTATGCTCTGGAGCCTGCTCTCCTATCTACTCTGGCACCCATGGTGGGTCCTGCTATGGATCCTACCTACCTCCAAATCCTAAGGCACCCAGCACATGAGAAACTGGTAACTGAAGTAGGCTAGTCCTCTGACCGATGGCCCCTGAAGTCTGCCCTGCATCTCTAGTCCTAGCACGCGATGTCGCACCATGTGTGCTAGAGGACCTGTGCATCCTCTCAGTCCTATGAGTCCTATGACTCGAGCTCACCATAGACTATCTAGAGGTCCTAGACCTGGTCTGCTGAGACTCTGAAGTGAAAGGATCCTCAGGAACCTATAGCCCATGCATCTCAATGTAGCCGACTAGCTGATCAATGCGAGCAAGTCGGGCTGCATGCATCTCATTGGTCCTCATGACCATGTTGCACAGTCACTCTACCTCGGCCATCGGATCTTGACCACCTACTAAAGCTACCATTGGTGCTTTCGGAGGCCCCATAGTAACTTGAGGAGGTAGCATAGCCCCCCTCGATGCCCGAAGGAGATCCCTCTCTGCCTCTGCTGCAGTCCGTTATGCTTGTGCTAACTCCAGTGCAGTCTGTAGTCTCTGAACCTGGGTCTCTGCATCTGTGGCCCACGTAGTGAGATCCTGTATCTGATCCTGCACCTCAGTCAGGTGCCTATCCCTATCAGCTACCTTCACCTCTAGAGTGGTGATAGTAGTATCTCGCTCCAGCTACTATGTATGGAATCGTCCAAGCTGACTCTACAAGTCAGCCACCTGAGCTAAGAGCATCCCCTCTACACTATCGAGAGGGACCTCACCCTCCTCTAGAGCCTCCTCATCTGGGTCAATCTTGGGAGTCTCCTCGATGGTGGCCTCTATGCCCCAGCTGCCCTCTATCTGCTAGCGCACCCTACGCCCATCGGGATCCACCTCTACCTCTGCCTGATCTGGCTCTCGGCCTAGAGGCCCTCACCCATACCATCTGAACATGGACCACCACCCATCATACTCTGGAGTGGTCCTAGCAGTCTCAACTCTAGTCTCCTAGTAGTCATCAGGAGCATCTCCTAGAGGCTCAAGAATGATCCACTATAGATCAGTCTCCATGACCAAGCGTCGATATCTAAAAGGGATCTCTGGAATGTCCTGCACCATGCCAAACTATCATAGGACACGAGAGTAGAACTGATACTCTCTAATCTCAGCCTTTCAATTGATAAGCCACCTATCTCGATGAGCCCATCGAAGCCACTCGTCCACCTCAGGCCATGCAGGGCAATCCATGTAGGGGTGCCAGACAACATTCCCCAGCTCGAGTGATGCAAATCGAGTAATGTAATGCTCGACGTCACCAGCATGGATCCTACTATGGGTACCCTCCCCCTCATGAGGCTAGCATGTGGTGTAGCACTGATGATCGATGTCTATCTCAACAATGCATAGTGGAAGATCTGTAGGATGCTCGATCCGGATGTGCTACCACCCCTAGATCTACAATAGAAGACTACAGCTGATGCCCTTATGGCTACGCTCAGTAATCTGATACAACTCCCTATAGAGTTGACATAGCAGGGTGCTCCCCCATGATAAAAGTAATGGCTCCTCTGTAGAACTTTGAAGAACCCTCCAGGCAGTGGACAAGAGGTTCTAAGGAATCCTCATACCCAAAGAGTCTAGAAGGACAATCTGTACTATCAAGTGCATGAAGAGGGCTTCTCGTGTAGAGAAGACATCCTCATGATACCAGTCATCGATGTGCACCCCTCCATGGTCAATCGCCTCCTAAGCATCCTCACTCTGGTCATCGAAGATAGCATCAAAAATAGCCTCCTTTACCTCGAAGGTAGAGGAGACGATGGCCTCGCCATCGATGGGGATCCTGAAGATCCTGTAGATGTCCTCCAGGGTAACAATCATTTCACCTATAGGCAGGTGAAATGTGTTAGTCCATGCATTCCAACATCGGGCCAACATAGTCAGGTAGGCTTGATCTACCCTAATAGTGGGCAGATCCATGACATAGCCGAACTCGACAGCTTGAAACCAATCTCGGTCATCATCAGAAAGAGCCTCATAGAGAGTCTTCAGAATGTCAGGCTCCCGGGCTCTAGAAGTCAATTTCTGAAATAAAAAGCATAATGTAAGACAAAATCTAGCTAAACAGAGCTAAAAACAATGCTAAAAATGACAAAAACATCTAAAAAATTAAAAAATTAGCAAAATTAGTCAAAATTTTCTAAAGTTGTCGAACCGCGGGTCAACCCTGTGGTTCGCATGCGGTCAATTTTGACCATTGGGATTTTTGAATCCTAACCACAGCTGAAACCTACGGTCCCCAATTTTCCAATTGGGAACCGCAACTACCAGCTACGGTTTAGGAGAGGCACCCATTTCAGGTACCCTCCTAGTCCACTAAATCAAAAAATTAAAAACCTAAGCTAACCTAGACTAGTGGGGTTCATTACCAGCAATTTAGTGAGGTTCATTATCCACATTACTTAATGTGGTTCATTTTATTGGTATTGAGTGCGAGGTCTCGGTTTCGAGTTACCTTGCCCGCACCCTGGCCTCGGCTAGTAGATGGCTGATCAGGATCCGCCATCGAGGTAGACGAGTGTAATTATGGTAGAGTGTGGTAGCATTTTGGGTCAGGGAATGTTCTCTCACTCTCAGAGCTCTCAAGTTGCTAGTGCTTGCAAGAAAATAATAAAAAATTTCAAATGGGAATTCAATTTATAGGTTCTCCTAGTCTCGACGAACCGTAGCTGACACCTGCGGTTCCGGAACTAGGGTTTTCCGCCCGTAGGTATGACCCACGGTTCCCAAAATTTGAAAAATTAAACCGTAGACCGTACCCGCGGTCCATAGCTAGCATTAAATGCACTCAAAACCCACCGTGGGAAGGTCTAAAAAAACAAATTAATGACTCCCATTAGATAAAAATTCAAAATCAATGATCAAAATTGCAAATTTGGTGATGTTAAAAGCACCAGGATCAATCAAATAAATGCAAAATTAAAACAAAAAAATCAAATAATTAAAAACCAAATGCACCTCGTATTCAGTGATTTATCCTATACACTTGGCGATTGCGGCGAGTTGCGATCCATGCAATCCGACAAGATGAGTAAATCACCATAAGGACATTTGGGGTAAAATTGTCATTTCTTTTATGACATCTTTCAGCAAATCATCGACAAATATGATTCAACACAAGTCTAATTGCATTTGTATCATTTTGATTCCTTAAGACGGCTATTGTAGCCTGACTCGCTCCATGGGATAGAAATGTGCAAATACTACTAAGAGTTGCAATCATAAGCTGAACTAGGCCTAGCCAAGGCATTAAAAGGCTCGAATCTAAATTTGTTTAGGATCATTCATTATGGTCAAGCGATTTCGTCGCTTCATACATTGTCATTACCCTCATCGACTCGTCGCTTGAGGGGGTAGTCATAATTTCATAATCATAATCAAAGTCAACAGAAGATCCCTGAGATCGTAGATCCCCTGATCTTGTCAAAATTGCGTTCGTTCTTGTGAATCATTGTCAACAACTATCATAAGCTTCCCCCTTTGCTTGGGGTAAACAACAAATATGATAATTGGTTTGTAACTCTCATCCTTCGGATTTATGGGTCAGAAGATACCCATACTTGGCATTGATGCTATTCGAATGTCTGATGACGAGTGCAGACTTGTCAAAATGTAAGCCTTTCACGAGTTGGAAGCAATGATTCCAAGATGCGCGTCCTTTTTTGGACCTGGGGCATCTAATGTTGATCCAACTAATGATCATCATAGAACCTTAGGCATCATTTTAGGATGTATATTTTTGCTCAGCGTTGTTCGATCTCACAACGCATCTCAAAAGGGGCATCTGTAGACACCTAAAATGCATCATGTCGAGGGCGACTACTCATATGGACATGCTACAAGACCATATGGAGGATCTTGGATAGACTCCAAGATAGAGAAGTGGTTCTAACCACTCAATTTAGGCATTTTGGCCTAATCAGTCTGAACCGCAGCCCAGACCTACGGTCTCCAGTCTAAACCATGGTTGACACCTACGGTCTGCAGTCTGGACCGCAACTGTGACCTGTGGTCTTAACTAAAGTTCAGTTAGGCCTTCCATCCGAGCCAAATTGGTTGGAACGGCCAAAAGATCTAGAAGAAGGCAGTTGAAGGACGAAATATTCCAGAGGCTTCCATCCCAACTATCCTAACCACCCTTCTTGGTCTTGGCTTCTCCATGAAGCCACCCCTAGCCCTAGGGGCATGCTATAAATACCCCCTCCAAATGGGGAGAATAAGAGAAGCAAGCATTGGATATTTGAGCAACGAAGCCCTAGCGAATTGTACACTCAAACTGAGTATACTAAGAGATAGAGCTATTGCACTTAATCCCCGACCCTTTTGCCAACATTCATGATGAATTGCATTATGGATGCCCTAGGTGCTTAGGAGAGTCAAGAAGCACAAATCTAGGCAAACGAAGGCCCTTCACATCGAATTGACCACCAAATCAGTCTGAGGACAATGAAGGTGACCCTTGAACATCAATTTGGACAAGGAGATCAAACCCACTACCCCTGATTTTGAGGGTAAATCTATCAGAGGTCAAACCGTGGCTGTCAGCCATGGTTCATAGTGTAGACCGCTCACCAGAGCTACGGTTTGCAATAGGTGATAGATCACCTTACTCTTTTCATTTTTGTCTAGTTAAATAGGTTAGATTAATCATTTCTTAGGTTTAATTGCAGTTTAGAAGAATTCTGACCGTGGGAATTAGCTTAGAATAGATAGTTTATGCTTTGCATTAATTAGGACATTTGTGGATCTTTTATGCACCTTTATGCTTCTATTTTGTTATCTGATCCATGCATTATTTTTCTAATGATCTCCTTTATGCTATATTACAAATCTTGATTCAATTAGCATAGTTTAAAGGTTTTTCTTTATGTTTTCTTGATCATTAGTTTAATGGCATTATCATGTATGTTTCCTTAAAGGGCCTCATCATGAGAGGCTATCTATATTTTTGATCGTGTGTTGTTGTTTCTTGATCGTAGGAAGACAGGTACAAGAGGAGTCTATATCATAATCCTTCCACATCACGAAGAAGGGGGTCAACTCCACCCCAAGGCAGTTTGTGACTAGTCAAAGGGCAATATTAATGTGCCTACCCTATTGAGGGCATTGGCAATTGTATAGACTGTATCATCATTCAAGTGACCCTAAGAGGGGCATATTTGTAACAGAGATTCATTCATAATCAATACAAGAAATATCATTTTGTTGAATTTATGCAATGTGTCAAGATTTTACGCTTTTATGATGACTATAGACTAATACAGTAGATAGGTGCATGCTTTTTGGTTATGTCAATAATACCCTTGCAGATTGTCTGTTGTCTCTAGGTTTTGTCTAGTTGGAACGTTTTATTTCTTGTTTTGTCCTTTTGGACTATTTTTGTTTTATCTGAAAGTCTTAGGCTTTGTGTGGATGTCATTAGGTTTTTGTGGATGTTGCATCCTTTAATTCTGCTTCTATACTAAGGAGTTAGGGTGCCTTTAAAATTCCCTCATTAATACAATTTTGTTAACTTACAAAAAAAAATATAATATGACAAAATGTAAATGTTGGATGGGCAACAATGAGAGGTCACAATGGAACAACAAGGCCTTTTCATGAGACTCAAAAACCCTAGTTGAATGGTCAAAAGTTGTATACTAACCATGCAAGATTTTGAAAGATAAAAATCTTCTAGGAAGACCAAGATATTTAATATCCCTGTGTGTGAATAGTGATGCTCATTACCATAATTTTGTATGCGGTTGTAATATACTTCTAGGATACAAGCCACCAAAAGCTAGCTCATCCATAAGCTAACATTGGTCTATACAAAAGAAGGTTTCTAATGTGATAGATGTGTCACCATGCGTAAGACTACTCCACTACCAGGCCGATGTCTATAGCCCATTGTTGGTAATGGAGAGTATCCAATGGTTGTCAAAACTAAGAATTCTAGAGATTCAAGCTCTTTACCCCCTTCTTTTCTTTTGATTTCTTTCTATTTTTTTTGTGGGGATACTTTCTCATTTTATGGAAGAGCAAAGGATTTTATTTTATTGGATACTTGCTCAATTTGTGGAAGAGCAAGGGATTTTTATTGCTTTGGGTAGGGGGGAGCTTGTCCTTTTGTTAATTCTTAGTATTATAGACCATGTGCATAATAATATGAGCAAGGGAAACCTTTCACTTAAGGGGTAAGGACTACATTGTAGTGTTGTCTTTCCTTGTCCAAAATCATATTTAAAAATGTGAAAATGTGTTGGGATTTTGAGATATACAAGGTACAATCAAAGCAAGACCCTACCTTCAAAAATTAGGATAAATTTCTTAAAAATTTAAAAAGAAAACTAGGAATGACTGAATGATCGAAAGACCCTATTGAATACCCTATAACAACTTACTGGGTGAGAGGAAAAACACAAACACCAAGGGGAAATGTGGATGGAAATGATTTGTTGGATGTGTGTTTTCATTATGAACTTTTGAAAACTAAGAGGTGTGCATAAAATAGTCAATGGTTGTATAAACATCATTGTTGATGGTCATACGGTATTAACCGTATCTTATGAGGACCCCTTAATAATAAAATGATCACAAGGAAAAGTACGAATGATGACAAGAGAAATTTTTTTGATTAAGACTCATGACAGTTAGACAAGCATGGTGCTCTACGAAATATAAATAGTGAAAATGAATGTGTGGTGTGTGTAAGCCTTTTATAAACTTTTGAACATTAAGATATGTGCTTAAAATAGTCAATGATCATATGAACAACATTGTTGATGGTCATCCGATATCTACTCTATCTTACGAGGACCCCTTAATAATCAAAAGATCACAAAGATAGGTGTAAGTGATGATAAAAAATAGAACGGGGTGATGCTAATGCAATGACTAATATACCTAATGCAATTAATCGATGAAATGCAATAATGTGTAATGCATGATGATGTAAGCAATACAATGTTTTTGTGATTTTTAATTTTGTATTATTTTTTTTGTTTTTTGTTATTTTATTGTTTTTGTGTTATTTTTAATGTATTTCTTTTATTCTTTTATTTTTCACATTATGTATTATGCATGAAATGCCTACAGATGGAGAATGTTAAGAGGTTCAGGTTCCTCAACACCCTCAAAGGAAGCTAGACAATAAATCCCTAGCCCTACTTTCTACATTATGACGTACTGGCCTAACCAGTTCATCGTAAATTTATCCCACAAATGAAGTGACAAGTTAGAATTATGTTGATTTTATTTAAGCACAAGATCACCAACTTCAAAAGCCCTAAGATGGAC
The DNA here is from genome assembly GCA_028583015.1 of Wollemia nobilis. NCBI lineage: Eukaryota > Viridiplantae > Streptophyta > Pinopsida > Araucariales > Araucariaceae > Wollemia > Wollemia nobilis. The sequence goes on from JAQPPZ010002362.1 coordinate 2,933,305, forward strand.
TTTTGTATCATAGGCCCGCTTAATACGATCTTGATAAATGCGAAGATGCTTGAGAGCATCGATGCGTTGTTCATCAAGAAGTATGAGTTGATCTAGGCGAGCTTGTTGTGCAGTATTATCATCGATGAACTCTTGTAATGAAATGTGCAATGACATGATTTCCAATTCCAAGGACATGATGGCCTCAACATCGTATACTAATAAAAACAGAGTTGTCCTAGTTGGCATCTGAATGCTAGTTTGATAAGCCCATCTCAACCTTGCCATCTTCCTGAAAAGAGATGTAAAAAATAACCATACGACTGAACCAATTGGTGAAGGTGCCAACTTGAGCTAGGATCCTCCATCGGACACTCAAGACCCAACCTGTGGATGGGAAGTCCTCTCAAACCATGATCCACCACCTCCTTCTCACTCCATACCTCTTGGTGCATAAATAGCTCACATTTAGTCAACTTATCTAATTTTATTTGATAATTCTAATTTAATAACTCTACCTAACATAAATTTTAAGGTACAACTTTTTTTTATTTAAAAAAAAAATAATATACTGCATTTATTTTCTAAATCAATATAATTATTACACTTTCTTATTAAAAATAAAATTCAATCCTTAGTGTTCTCTAAAAGAATTGTTTTTTATTTATTTGTTTTCAAAATTGGCAGCCCCTTGTTTTTGCCATCATAGCCATAATCAATCACATGCTCATACTTTTCCAATTTCCACAAACTTGCGAGCTTGCTTGTCCCGTTTCAGACGCACATCATTTAGTTTTCTATTTCTACGTAGTCCTACAAATGCCTAAGGAGTAGCCCTAACCATCCGGTAACCTTATCATTAGATGACGTGGACGGTTCCGTCCAGCTAGCCGATTTTCTAGAAGCTAAAAAAAATTGACTCCAGACCCCTTCCGCCGGCTCATGCAGCCTTCTAAGAAACCTCGCACGACACGTGGCACGACGTATTGACTAGAAAACCGTGAACGGAACGCGCACACGTCATTATAACGTAAAATTGCTTACTAGTATTTCCATCTCATCACGGGACTAGAACAGTGATATGCATTGCCAAGTTCCAATTTTCAATTTTCTGCCTTGAACTTATCTGCTATTGCTTGGTCTACACGGCTTTCGCAATCGCCGCGATTGACTTGACGACGATGACAGCGACGGCCTTTCGAGATTTAAGATCCAGTCTTTTAACTTATGAGTTCAGTTGTTGTACAGAAAGAAGAATTCAGAAGCTTCTAATGTACGATACGGATAAGATTCCGTCTGCAACCCGGCAGTCTTTGTTATGATAAATTCAGATACTTCTTCTTCATCTGACCGCTTTATTAAGTAGTCATACCGCAGAATCCATTGATAGTTTTGGAAGACTAAATGGAGAAGAATAATATCAAAGCAAGCCCTGGAACAGGAGGAGGGAGAGGATCTCCGTCAAAAGGCGAGAATAAAAAAAATTGCAGAAAACGATCGAGAGCCTCGAAGCGAACGCCCACCACGGTCCTCAACACGGATACCGCCAATTTCAAAGCGATGGTTCAGCACTTCACGGGAGTGCCCAACGATCAGACCATGAAATTTGCTTCAAATCCTTTTTCTACTGGGATGGGAGGATATTTTCTAGCGCCCAAATCCGTGCCCGCTGAAAGAACTTTATCGGAATCCTTGTTCCGATCTTTCAGTATTCCCGAGTCATCCCCTTCTGATTTTCATGCACAGTCTTCGTCGTTCATGGCGCCCAATTTCTTCAACAGTAGCAGAGGGTCGAGGGATTTGACTTCTCAGGGCACGCCTGATCTGAACTGGGAAGAAATGTTTGGGCTCGCGTTTCCTGCTACGCATATTTAGTGAATATGTGGTTGCATTAGGCGAGGAGACGACGAATAAAACTGCCCATCTAAGAAGGCATAGAGGGCATTGTCTGAAAAAAATTGGGTTAATTGAACATACTTTCTTCTGTGAAGGAAACTTTAGGCATGCACTATTTCATGTCTCGACGGTATGTACTGAACTCAGGATGGTTTGTGAAAGAACAGATATTGAATACTATGGTTAATTTTGCACTCAATTTTCATGTTGCTTTTCGTTTTTTCAATGTGATCTGGGTGCATTCTACAGTCTACCCATGAATTTAGACTTGCATCTGAATAGTGTTGGGAATAAATTCATTCTGGTGGGTGGTCCTTGGTGCAGACTTTCCAAAATCCTTTGGTTAAAGGTGAAAGTTCTTGGTTTTATTTTTTAATGGAAGGTATAAGTTTTTGGTTTTACTTCCTAATCTAGTTTGACATGTGTGGGGGCTGGCCTTTTGTTTTCTAATTGATTACTGTGATGCAAGTCTATGATTAGAATTTGGTTCCACATTAATACTTATCTATCTGCACCTACCACACTTTCTGCCCACCAAAACTTGCATTCCAAAATCATCCTCTCTTCTTCCTCTCAGGTTCTATTCTGTGTATTCTCTAGTGTATATATTCTTGTGCAGTCTCTAGTGTATTGATCTGTATTTTTCACCCTTATTAACATCTTTTCAGGTTCTATTTTGTGTATTCTCTAGTGTATATATTCTTGTGCACCCTCTAGTGTATTTTTCACCCTTATTAACATTGATTTTGGGTATGTGTGGGGTTGAACCTCTTGCTTTCTAATTGGTTATTATGATGATGCAAATCTAATAACATATAACATATTCCATAATTGAAATTTTGTTCCATGTTAATACCTATCTATTTGCGCCCACCACACTTTCTGCTATAAAAACACCACCAACACTTGCATTCGGAAATCATCCTCTCTTCTTCCTCTCAGCTTCTATTCTCTGTATTCTCTAGTGTATATATTCTTGTGCATTCTCTAGTGTATTGATCTGCATATATTTTTGTGCAGTCTCTGGTATATTGATCCCTGTGTATTTGGCCCATAGTCTTTAAAACATTCCAAGCTGTGATTTAATCAATGTATCTCTTGTGATTGTGTGCATCTCTGGTTGTTTTCTTGTTAAATAGTAACTAACTATATAATGTATAGACATTTCCTCCATCCTCAATAATGTATAGATATTTCCTGCATCGTCAAGACTCTCATAAACCCTAAATTTGAAGGCACATCAATACTCATACTTTCCTGCAAGTATCTACGAACTATACAGCCTTTTATTTTTTTCTTAATTATAAGACGACTAACCATAAGCAGTATGTTGCAATAGATTCAAAATAGTCTGAAAATGTGAAACGGAATTTTATAATAAGAATATGCCACTAAACATAATCAGTCACATAAAAATCTTCTCTAAATTACAGACCATGGATTTGAGATCCAATAAGATTCTAATTGTCTTCAAACCTTCAGTGTTCTGATAAGACTGTGGGGGTTTATTATGAGAATGTGGCGGAATTTTGTTAGGGTTATGATTTATATTAAATTGATCTTGGTTTACGATAATTTTAAAATTAGTATGTATAGCTTACTGATTCTGATTCTAGTTCAACATTGACTGGGCATTGTATTTTTGTAAGGATTTTTTCTGTGTGTTTTCTACCTCTCATCGGAAGCTTTAATGTGCATGGTCTGGTCTAAAAGTTTTGGATTTTTCCCTCTTATATTTTAAGTCCACCAGTGTAAAGCTGTAATTGCTTTCCAAATTTGTTAGAAAAGCCTAAATGAGAATTTCTAGAACAAAATGAGAGTTACATTGGATGCATAAGCCCTGACGTAGTCGTGAGGAGTACGAAGGTGAGAGTCAAATTAAAGAAGCGAACTATTAACGTGATGCGGAGACGTCATCCAACGACATATCCGGCAGCTGCTTGTTTGCAAATTTGATTTGAAAAAGAGCACCATTATGACCTGGAACTCCAATCCCACACTCATTACTCTTTTTTTTTTTTTTTAATAGAACCTCTTCCGGTTTTTAATATTTTTGTAAAGATAAAGTCACCATTTAATGTTTTGAATGGGATAACCTATCAATAAATAGTAGACCACTACTAAATATTTTATTTTTAAAATATTAATATTATAATTTTTAGTAATTTAAAATTTGTGAAAATAAGGGTGGAGGTAGTAGAAGGAATCCACTAAGTCTTTGCCAATGTGAGATAGACAGTTTCAATCCCAAGCCTCTCACTTAAAATATAAAGTTAGGACGGAGTATAATGATAGCTTTTCATAGTCAATCCACATCCACAAATACATAATAAATTTTTTTGTTAAAACAAAAACTTAAAATTATTTTTTTTCCGTAATCAAATTATGGACGGTTAAATGATCAGTACATTGAAAGTTTTTATCTTGGTTATATTATGCAAATGATGTTTATTTACACTTACTTTCTTAATACAAAAGAATAATGCACACAATCTTTCTTTCATATCCTTAGCTTTTTAATTGAAATTATGTTGCACTGTTTATTTATTTGATTATTTGGAGGGAAATGTAGATCAAAGATGCTATGTATTAGATGTTTATAAGTCTTAATTTTTTATAAATAGATTTTATTTTATAAATATAGTTAAATTTTTAATTAGTTGTATGAGATTAAAATTGTTTAAATTTGTATGATATTATAATTATATTGTAAACCACATTTTTTAATTATAACAAAAAACACTTCACCAATTTATAATTCAAAATATAATAAAAAGTAAGAGATATTCTTAAGATGAGTAATGGAAAATCCAATGAATATATACCAATATCCAAGTCAAAATCATAATACAAGTCTACAACATTTAAAGAGAATAGTCTTATAGGCATCTTAGAGTTGGTAAAGTCTCATATGTGCATAATTTGCAACTATCTATATGGAAGCCCATTATAGAGTGTTAAACTATCAACCTTAACCCTTATGCCCAAGGACCAATCAATCCTATTCTATTGGTTTAATCTAAGAAAATAATATATATCCAATATGGCTATATCAAGACCATTTAAAAATATGTATCCTTAATTTTTTTATAGAATGTCTATTGGCTCGTATGTGAAGCTTCTTTTTTTAAAATAATGCCTATTGGCTTGCATGTCAAGCTCCCTATGGAATATTCTATCATTTGATAAGCAAATCATACACATTCAATCTTCATAGATTTTTCACTCACATTTGCAACACAACTTTGTGCTCCAATTCAATTTGTCCCTCCTCATTCAACTTTTGAAGCTTAGTTTAGAATTATACCTTTTTCCAATGACCTATTTAAGACAAGAAAAATAGAAAACAAGATGTATTTGGGATGTATTAGAAGCTCCAATTCAAATTACATCTCGCTAATTATATGACGTACCTTAAATACACCATAAAATTTAGGTTTCAACTCCTAGTCAGTATTTTCATTGAGAGAAACTTGTTTATGTGGCCAAAATATCAATAGCTCATGTATCTTATCTTAAAATACGTCTTTGATAGATCTTGATCTTATTATTTCTTCATGTAGTCTTTGATATTGAAAAAAGTTATTCTTAAATATCTTGAAAAGGAGGAAGGTATCCACATGTACAACTCAAGAAGAACTAAATGTATTCTATCAAAAATAGGATTTTGAACTATATAATGCCTCAAAGAGTGAATTTTAGGGGAAATATGATACAAAGTATTATACTTTTTTAAGAAATAAAATTTATATAACCCACTGATATTGCTTATTTTGTGTGAAACATCTCAAATAAGTACCTGGGAACTTATTCATAATATCTATTTGTGCATTTTTATAGTATTATAAGTAAAATTTGTGCTAAACCAACTTCCCCTTAGTGTGAAAATATTCTTCCAAAATTTGGTGATGAATATGGGATCTCTATAAGAGACAATAGTCTTGGGCATATAATATAAGTTGAAAATTCAAATAAAACATTGTGTAGCTAGATAAAAATAAATATTTTCCATACATGTATATATACACACCATAATAGTTGAACCAATTGCTAGTCCTACTAAGGGAATTAATGATTCTTTTAGTAACTATCATATAAGCTATTGGGTTATATTAGTATATATAACAAGTTTGAGCCACCAATAAAGATTTACACCTAGTACGTAGTATCTTGTAGTGGCCTAGTGGGAGTAATAAGGAGGTATACTATTACCCTTCATGTACCATCTTAGCCACATATCCAAGTAGTCAGTTCTATATATAGTTTTTTTTTTTAATTTACATGGTGAAATTGGTAGCTGCCACAAACCTGAGCAGATTATCTGACTTTTATGGCCACCACAATATTCTATGTTGTCCACTCTATAAGTCGCCACACAGATCTTCGTGCAATCCATACCTATAACCATCATGCCACAATCATTTTAAAACTTTTACGCTGCTGAAAGAACCACTTCTATATATTATTGGAAACCAACATATTATCTTTCATTCATATGCCAATGGGTATATAGTGAGGAGTTAGGTATATAGAAATATTTTATATATAGGTAAACCCTTGAGGTGTATATGTTGTAAAACTATTATTACTATAACCATAAATCATTCACCAATATGCAGAAATATCAAATCATTCATCCACAATATATTATCCACAATAACAATCCACAAATGAGAGATAGATAGATAATACCCTTAAGGTAAGGAAACACCAATAATAATCCTTAAAGAAGGAATAACTCCACAAGATCTCCCAAGGTGAGAGGCCACTTCATGGGCATAGAAGATTACATAATATTATTCTCCAAATGATGATTACAATGACATATATCTCTTCTTTATATATCCATATTCTTATTCTACTTTGGAGAGCCTACTACTAATATAATATTATAATACAATCAACCTTGGGTTATGTGTGGCCCATGCCAACCCTTATACAATATAATAATATATCCCCAAATATATATTCCTAGGTACCCTACCATGCCACCCTCCTTACAAATGTTTCATCCTTGAAACATATGAAGAAACATGATAATATAATTTGCTAAGAAAAGTTAGCAACTGGTACCAATCTCGATCATCCATCCATCCAAGTGAAACATGTTGATGCTGGTATGCCATTTTGCTACTTGAGTATCCAAATCTGCTTCGTTGGCTCCATGTTTTTGCTGCTATATTTTGATAACTTGAATGATGGGTCCACTTTTTTCTTGATGCTGATGATCCACTCTAAAAACCAAGATTCTTATGTTTTCTATGCCAAACACTACCATAGTTGGTTCCCTTCTGATTCCATGTAGAACCATAATATTGTTGCCTTGAACCATACCTCCAAGATTGTTGATGATCATGATGGTGTGGATGGTGATATGGTGCAACCTTAACTTGATGTTCTACCTTCTTTGACTTCTCAACATTTGGCTCCCTTGTTCTAAATTCTTCTACACATTGTCCTTTCATGTTCTCTTTGTTTGGTCTGTCCTTGTGATCTTCTATCAAAGCTTCCTTGGAATTTGTTACTGTTATTTCCACGAAATCTATTACTGCTACTTCTTCCATGGACTTTGTTATTGATACTACCTTCTTGGATTCTATTTTAGGTTCTTCAATTTATTTCTCGACAACCACTTCTTGATTTTCCTTGCATCCTTGCTCCTTAAGCTGAGAAATATCATGTAATGTTATCTTCTTTTTCCTACAATATAAGTTCATAAACTTATTTTGCACATAATATTAACATTACCCAAAGAATCTAACAAAGGATAACCAAGAACAATATCCTCATCATCCATCTGAATAGCATGGAAATATGAATGTAAAACATATTTATCTATGGTGATATTCAAATCTTCAAAAATATGAAGATTCTCACCCTCTAGCTACATGTCCTTAATTTTTATTTCTTGAACTTGCAACTTCTTAGCCAAATCAATATTAATAAAATTATATCTGCTACTAGGGTTAATGGAAATAATAACCTTTTCCTTTTGAATGCCTCCATGAACCTATAAAATAGAATTTTTAGATTCAAACAAATTCCTTTGTCCATTTTCTAATTTATCTTCTACCAAAGGTATGGTTTCCTCTGTCTATATACTGACATATTTTTTATCTTCCCTGACCTTTTCCTCTTTCTTCTTGAGTAATTTTATTTATTTTTCATAGTCTTCATTTTTTTTCTTGAAAACTTCTCATGTTCCTTCTATTGCATTCCGCTCCTTTTGAATTTCCTAAAGTCTCTTTTCAAGGTCTTTGATGACATCCCACATGCTATCTATATTTTTATCCCTTTCCTTAAGACTTTTCTTAATATATTCCTTAGAATCTAACTTTCTTTGTAATTGAATAGATACCCATGTGCTCACAAATGTCGGTTCAATTTGATCCCATTTGTACAAGCCTTTACCCCTAGTAAGGTTGTCTATCCATTGTAATGCTTCACCCTTAAAAAATTTACAAAATTCATATTTGAACGTGTCTTCATATTGAGATTTTACTATTTTCAACCACTCTCTCACATCAATATCATTTTCTCCATTAAACATGTTAAATGACATAGTTGATGCCCTAATGCAACTAGGGTTTTTTGACAATATATATCATGCCCTAATGCAAACTAGGGTTTTATGAAAATAAATATCTTCCCACCAAGTTGAAGCTAAAAATTCGCATAGACAACTAGATCTGCAATTTTTCTTCCCAAAAAATTAAATTGCAACCGATTTGCTTACCGAACTAAAAAAATTTTGTCTTCAAGAAATTCGCGATTTGAAAATTTGTCACTACCCTTGTTCTAGACAACTCACTTCATAAGGTCGTATATCCCTCAATACTACTTAGATCCCTTCATATGACCACTCATTTTAAAGCGCTTAAAATTATGCACAAACTGATCCAATAATCACTTGAATCAGATAAACTTTCGCAGAGATATGGCTTATGAAATATGAGATATTTTTCCAAAAAAAGAAAATCTACGAAATTTGTCACTATCCTTATTTCGGATGAGTAATTTCAAAAGGTTGTATATCCCTCAATGTTGATCATATTCCTTCATATGACCACTCATTTTAAATCTCTTTCGATTCTGCACAATCTAATCCAAGAATCTCCTAAATTGGATAAACTTGCATAGAGATATGGCTCCTGAAAGATGAAATATTTTTCCAAAAACATTTGCGCTAATTCTGCAATTTCACACAAAATCCTCCCTTTGCCAAAAGCGTTGCTCTGATACTACTTTTTGCAAAACTATTATTATTATAAACATAAATTATTCACTAATATGCAAAAATATCAAATCATTCATCCACAATACACTATCCACAATAACAATCCACAAATGAGAGAGAGATAGATAATACCCTTAAGTTAGGGAAACACCAATAATAATCCTTAAGGAAATAATAACTCCACAAGATCTCCCAAGGTGAGAGGACACTTCATGGATATAGACAATTACATAAGATTATTCTCCAAATGATGATTACAATGACATATATCTCTTATTTATATATCAGTATTCTAATTCTACTTTAGGGAGTTGACTACTAATATAATATAATATTATAATATAATATAATACTATAATATAATATTATTATATTATTATATAATATAATATTATAATACAATCAACCTTGGATTATGTGTGGCCCATGCCAACCATTATACAATATAATAATATATCCCCAAATATATATTCCTAGGTACCCTACCAAGTATAGGTCAGATTTGATATATTGAGGGAAGGGATATAAGGTTGCTAAATTTCTTGTCTTTATTCTATAATCAAATCTATAAATGTCTACGTAGTTAATTGAACATTGTTTTATTTCCAACCCATGACCAAGAGACACTACCTAACCCATAGTGTTGCTCATAAATTGGCCATCAACCCCTATCGTTTAGTGAAATATCTTGAGGACCAACCCATATTTAAGAACCGAATATTTAAATAATAAGATGAGGACTCTCCCCACTCAATTTATCTAACTCCCATCTATGATTATCAATGCAAAGTGATTTTTCAATCTACTAATCACCTGGATTTCTTCTTACATAAACACAAAAAAATTGTGGATCCTTACTTAGGGAAGGTCATGGCATCCTAGATGTTTTTATAGGGGGTGATTCACTCTTGGACCATCCTTAATAACCTACCTTTAATACTTTATCTTTAATCAAGTGGATCCATTCTTTGGATACTCAAATGAAAACCTTAATGCATCAATGTCTAATCTCATTAATTATAATATCATCACCACTTTTGTAGATGTTGGGATACAAAAAACCCCACCCTCTTCAATATATCATTTATCTTTAACTTCTCTTGAGTAACTATTATGGGGTAATTTGAGTTGCCATGTATCTCAATAAGTGGGTATGAGTTGCATTCCTAAGCTAGATGTACCCTCAAGTGTTCAAATATATAACCCTCATGCTAATAACCTTCATTCTAAACTCACAAATATGAGTATGAATTTCACTCAAAATCCTCCTTTGTAATGTCTCTTCCTTTATTTTATAATCCTTTCACTTCAAGAATCTTGAGGGTGAGTCATACAATGCCATTAACATCGTAAACCCCAAAACATCAATCTTATCCTTATGCCAATTATCAAGATCCTCTTATCTCTCAAGGCATGTATTTTGTACAATCAAATCTAGTTTATTCTAAACTTCAAACTCTAACTCCCAATTAGAGTTTCTAAAATAATAAATGGCCACAACCAAAGGGTCTTCCTCTAATCATAAGTACTCTTATAAGGACTTGTGCAACCAATCTCTAGATCCTTTTGTAGCTAGTCACCCTTTTTTGCTCAACTTTGAAACTCCCAAGTTTCAAATGTACAAAGGGAAGAAAGATCTTATCAATGGTATTAGAGTGTTTATAAATGCCTATAGTGATATTGCTTATGGTAAAACACTATTACTCAATATTTTTTCCAAGAGTTATGTAGAGAGGGAAAATTGCCCTACCATGTACGATTCTTGGTTGGATCCACTGGGAGTCGAGGTGACCGTATGGGTGTGTTATATTATCTACAGTAAGGGTCATAGGGATCAAAGGGTTCATCGAGAATGGTTTTAGGACTTGTTTCAAGAATAGGGTGGAGATGTTTGATGTATATATTAAAGCAATCATCTATGTTTGGCCTTTCTATAATATAAGCTATGAAGAAATAATTCAAGACAAAACAGAAAGAAACAAAACAATCTAAAAGCTTATTACAATATTTATTTGATCTAGTGGTTTATCCTAGCTTTAACTTGCATTCAAAATATCCATCAACTTTAAAATCTGCAAAATAACTTCACAAAACCCTAGAAAAAATTATTAATATTTGGGGGTATACTTAAACCATTGTCAGACTAAGCTTGAAGGCATAACAGTCAAGCCCCCTAGGTCATTTTAGCTAACCGTTCAAAAATCAAATGATTTTTGATCTTTGGAACAAACACAATAAAATAAGATAGCATATAAAAGTGAATGAAATGCAAACAGAATGAACACAATGATGATCTAATATGCAAATTGAAATATAGGGTTTGCGGGATAATATAGTTGCCACCAAGCTAATATGATATAAAAATGCAAGGAAAATATAATAGTGAAAACCATAATAGCACGAAAATAGAAATGAAATAGCACACAATAGGTATGCGAACCAAGACCCTAGGGTTTGGAGATGAAAAGTTGCCCCAAATTCTATCTAGATTTAATCCATGCCCTATAGATTATCGAGCACAAATTTGGTAAATAAAAGGAAAATGAAAATAGAACGCATGACAAGCAAAAATAGAGTTTTCACCAAATTTGTGCCTAGTAGTAAATGGGGTGTGAATTTGCACAAGAGGGTTAAAAACCCAAAACATAGATAAAAATGCAACTAGAATATAAAAATAAAATGACTAAAGAGACTAGTGAATGTGAAGGAACAACCTGATAAGCTTGTGGAAGAAGAAAGAGCAAAGGTAGAAGACCTCTCCTCCTCTAAGAAGACAAGTTCATCATCAAGGCTCCTCCACTTGTAAATCATAAAGAGCACACCAAAAAGTAGAACACCAAAGCACCAAGAGCAGTAGATGAATATTGCATAAGAGATCACTAAGCATCAATATAGGTTCTAAAAAAGAGTTATTTTCTTGAAAAAAGGGATCGAGTCCCTCTTATTTATAGAGGGTTTGGAGGGCTAAAAAGGCATGAAAAACAAAAGTTAACCTTGGCCAAGATGATGCCATAAGCGGTCAGCCCAAAATTTAGACCTTTTCATAGAAAAAACTAAATTTTGTTGAATATGTGCCTCATAATTTATCGAGCACAATTTTGGTCAAGGTTGAGAAAAACAAATCCAGAAGCACAAGAAAAATGGGCTAGAATTACATTTAACAATTTTGAGGGTCTCACAAAGAATTCTAAGTAAAATGCCTCATTTGGGTGGGTCAATTTTCTATGTCTACATTTAACCCCCTCTTTGATGCATTTATGGCCTAATAAATATGTCAAAGAAATATGTAGACATATTTGAGTGAAAAGTGGTAAACACAAAAGAAAACAAAAAAGGGGTGATTGTTTTAGAAGAAAGGAACAATGTAAAAATGATGTCATTCCATATTTTTAATATTTTACATGCAAATCGAGGCATTAGGGATATTAATGCTTCTCAGGCTAGGGTGCCCCCTTGAGTTTTGGAAGGAATGGAAGGTTCCTATGGAAACTTGAAATGGTGGACTTGGAAGAAAAGAGATCGATAAGATGCACAAAAAAATAAGAAAGAGAAGAGAGAAAAAATAAAAAAATAGGTGAACTCCAAGATGCAGAGAGAAAAAATAATTATGAATATAAATGCTTAAATGATAAATCCTGATATCAAATCAAATGGGATGTAATGTTTTATTAATTTATTTTGAATTTTATCATGCAAATATGCTAAATGAGGTGAACTCCAAGATGCAGAACAAAAGTGAATTAATCTAATGCATATTTAAATAAGAAAAAGAGATAGAGAATGCAAACTCAGGGATCTGATTGCCTCCAATCTGAACTATAGTCAAAATAGTTTGCAATCGTACGAGATCGTCGATGATCTTGATAGGATCGTTCAAAATTTTGGTTTAATCACTTGCGATGATCCGAGCTTCCTCTAGCTGAAACACAGTGATATCTTGCAATAAAACTTGAAAACACAAATGCAAATGATGTGGAATAGTATGTTCTAACACAGCAAAAACCAAAGTTGCAAGGAAATGATCAGCCAGGGGGATAAACTAGGAAAATCCCAAGTTTATATAGGATTAGAATGAGGTTAGGAGGTTGGGGATCATCCCAATCTGGGAGATATCCAACGTAGGAATCTCCAACCGCGTAGACACGCTTCTGCCTAAGTTGGAGAGGTTGTTGAAATAGAAGCTAATTATGAAAATTCAATTTTGGGATGAAATCGTTTGGACATTCTGGTCTAGACGAATTCGTCTGATTTGGGAGAATATCATCAGATCAACGACGATATCATCCAACGATCAAAACAAATTTTAAAAATGACGTGAAAAATGAGGTGAGTGGTTACTGCACCAATTTTAGGGTGCTACATTTTGCCCCCTCTTTAGCGAATTTTTTGAAGAAAATGCGTTAAATACGAGTTCTTCATGCTTTACGAGAAAGCAAGAATTTATTCAATTTTTTAGACGACAATTCTAGGTCGAATCGTACAACTGTTTGCTACCCCTCCGAGTTTTTACCCAAATCGAACGTTTGAGGTAAAAGCGTGAAAAAGCAAAAATTAAAAAACTATTGTTTTTAAATAAAAATAGGAAAAATAGGGTAAAACCCTAATTCATTTTTACTGTTCACTTTCATTGTTTTAGAGCTCTATAGGAAAAATGGTGGAAACGACACACAGATCGACAAAGGTCCAATGTGGGTTGCGGGTAAGGATCTAAACCTAGTGTACTGTGTTTTTAGCTTGATTTGTTTAATTTTTTACTTGAATTTTTAATTTTTTTTGGGTATCATGGTTGTTTTCAGGCCGTCAATGATGTCGAGATGAAATCATCCCTAAATCATTGATTTCGTCTGAGGATGAAATCGGAGAAATAGGGGTGATCCCGTCCAATAAGGGGCGATCCCCAAATTGAAGAATCAAAGATGATTTTGTCCTATTAAGGACAATTTTGCTAAATTTGGTACGATATCGTCCAATAATGGGTGACATCATTTTTTTATGAGATGAAACTAATTTTAATTGATTTTAATGATTATGTACTAATGATTTTTGTTGTTTTATTGTTTATTTTGTAGAGGGGATTGCTAAAGAGTTGAGAGTGGAAATACGAGGGTCTTAGGGATGACTTAGATGCGCTCGATCAGATCGAGCGAGACAGACTAGCAAAGTTTAGACTGCAACATGTGGTAGAGATGCCACAAATTCCTATAGACATGGGTCTACTGACAGCCCTAGCAGAGAGATGGTATCCGGAGTCGTCTTGCTTTCAGCTACTGATAGGGCAGATGACTCCCACTCTAGAAGATGTATGGAGGATCTTGAGGATACCCATACATGGGTGGTTCATGACTCCTTTGGCCAATCAGGTCCATGCCATGATGAGATTGTGTAGTGACCCAAGCTTCACCCTAGAGAAGGGAAAAGTGAACATCGAGGCTTTGAGGCAGATGTAGGTTATTGTGGCTCCTCTCAGATGTGGTCTATGACATGAGAGACCATAGATACAGGTTTTCTTGGGGTAGCTTTGTATTGTGCCACTTGTATAGGATCCTTTACGGGGTTGTATACAAGGGAGGTCAATGTCTAGTGTTGACATCACTGCTACAGGTTTGGTGCTGGGAGAACATTACAGTGTGGAGGCCGATAGGGCTTCCACTAATAGGAGTTGATCGAGAGAGACACCAGGTTTTCTATTGGTGGCTCTAAAGAGGGTCACAGAGACGGATAGATCTACTGATGTCCTGGAGGTTGCTAGATGACCTCTACCCAAATTAGATCACCTGGAGATCATGGAGAGAGCATCCAAGGTGGGTGGAGGACAGACAGGATTTGGATCGCATCAGGTGAGTCATTTGGTTAAGGACAGAGCGGAGAGAGATAGAGCTCCACCGCTACAACTGAGTTTTGAGGCAGTTCGGTCTACAGTAGGGGATACCTTCTCTTAGGTATTATGATTACTCTTAGACTGTATGGGATAATACCACATTGAGTGGGGCTCCAAACATGTAGCGATTCTGGAGTCAGGATGTTGATGATGCCCCCATTCAACCAGTGGATGGGGACGATGCTAGGGTAGCATACGGGTATGATGTCTGGTATGCAAGAATCCACCTTCCTTGGATTATGAGGGTATAGGGTTCGATGCACATTGTAGTGCAACGGATGGAGAGGCAGCACTAGGCTACCATCAGTGCAGCAAGGGGTCATGGAGGGAGGGATCAACTATGACCTCCTTAGGAGAGACATCAGAGAGTACCATAGGCTTTGGAGAGACAGCAATAGTCAAAGAGGAGGGAGAGACTCCCTTCTCAGCATAGGGATAGGCCACCATCACTTGATAAGGGCAAGGGTGTCGAGGTGGGGGAGAACAGTGAGATGGTGGCTCTTCGAGCAAAGAATTCTTGCATACGATCTTAGGTGCAGACTCCTCAGGATGAGGCTACATGGCTTAGGGCTCGAAGTGGAGGGGCAAGCATTCTAGATCTAGTGTGGGCTGTTGCACAGAGCACATTCTACTAAGGGTTGTACTATCATGTGGTTCCATAAAGGTAGAGGATACCACTACCAGCTAGCATTGCAGAGTCGATCAGGATGGGGTCATCGAGGACATCATCACGATCGACGTCGAGGACCCATGATACAAGATGGACCTCGATGGGACCACCTCATCCACCTCAATGTGGGAGAGGAGATGAGGATGAGAGCTCGAGGGCTTCTCAAGACTAGCTGCTCATTGTACATAGACCATATATTTTTGAGAGGATTGAGTATGCCAGGGTATATATTGTGGCATACCAATCCATTTTGATATGATGTATATACTTCTTGATATATATATATATATATATATATATATTTTTTTTTTCTTTTTGTGATATGACTTGTGCATATGTTTTATGATGCTTTAATATTTTAATGGTTGATTGATTATTCATGTAATTATGTTGTTGAAAATATTATAATTTTATGTCATGCTATAAAATTAAATGAAATAATCTGATGTAAACAAATTGGTTGTTGTGGTGTGATTTGATGAAAAATAAAGTGACTTCTAATAATAATTTCAAAGGACATTGTCGTTGTTACATGACCATTTCATGGAGTCACCGCTCGCTAGGTCATCAAGATAATCTCGGTATGAGAGAAATATTGCTAAAATTAAAAGGGTGCTTAAGAGACTTTCTTAAGACTTTGTGTTGTGATGATGAAAAATAATGATGGTGATGATTTATTTTCAGATTTCCATGAAAATATTATGCATGAAATATTAAAAATATGATTTTTTCTAGGCATAAAATTCCTAAGTGTGATAGAATTTTGAACAATTGCCTAGGAATTATACCATTGTCGCAAAACTGAATGTTTGACATAATTAAATGAAATAGAAAAATTTTCGTTCTTTTTAAAGCATAATTGTGTAACATAATGATTTAAGCCATATGCTTTTATGGATTAAATAAATGGGATATAAAATTATAACGATGGTTTGCGCTAGGCATAGAATTTTAGGTATGACTCATACCATCATCACGAAATCCAAAAGAAGAAATTGATGTAATAGTTTTATTGCATAGTTGATTTTTTATTTTGAGATAAAAAATATAAAATGAGGACTTGCACTAGGCATAGATTCCAATTTAGGTTTAGGAACTATACCATCATTGCGAAAGTCGAAAATATAAATGTGACTTTATTGCTAGATTTTTGAACATGCTTTGAAAGAAATTTTGGATTTTTGAAAAAAATGTATTTAATTGTTTGTATGCTAAGCCAATATTCTCAAGTAAGAAAATCAAATTATTCCAGAAGATTTGCATAAATATTTTAAATTATCTCAAAGATAAAATTTAGATTTATAAGGAACCCCATGTGCACATGTGAGTTCATTGCCGATCTTGATCTATCATAATGATACAAAATATCTCAAACACAAATGTGTATGCAATTGTATTGTTCATTTACCAATTTTGAGCAAGATAATTTGATACAAGTAATTTGAATTAACCAAATGAGTGTTCGTTGACCATGATTTATATGCATGTAATCGTATCAGACTACTATGTAAGTCGGGTCATCAAGAGCTAGTTGATACATGAGTGGACATAGGTCTATACAAAATAAGGTCGCTAATATGACAGACATATCACCATGCTAGGATTTACCCAAGGCCAAGCAGGTTGGGCACAAACCACTTGTTATGGGGCTTACCTCATAGTTTTTGAATAATTGAGAATTCTAGGGATTCAAGCTCATTCACCCTTATTTTCTTTCAAAGGGTAGGGGAAGGGATTTATTGCTTTTTGCTTTTTCTTTTATTTTCTTGTTCTATTTTTTTTTGTATTTTTGCTTAACACTGAGATAATGCTGAAATATTGCTGAGATGGTACAAAATGATAATGCTTCTGAATAATTTCTCTTTTTCTCATGATTTTCTTGCTTTTTTTTTCTTTTTCTTTTTCTTCCTAGACTAGGGATACTTGCTCGGATTGGCTATAGAGCAAGGGATTTTTATTTTGGGCAGGGGTGAGCTTGTCCTTTTGTCAATTCTCAAAGATTCTAGACCATGTGCATGATAGGATAGCAGGGGAGACTTTTCACTCAAGAGACCACTTCTACTATGTAGCATCGCTTTGAATTTGCAATGAAATCATTTTAATGTGAAAAGGTGTACTTGGTTCAAGTAAATAACAAGATCAGTTCTCTATGCTCAAAACTTTATTTAATTCAACTATGGAATTTGATATAAGAGAGATTAATAATCATACCAAATAAGATCAAGATATTTATTTATGTGAGTGTGAAAGTGAGGGATTCCAAATAAATGCTAATTTATCCAAAATAACTAAAAATATAACTGCAATACTTCAAGAATTGACAGGTGCAAAAATAGAAGATTTTTTTGAGGATTTTGATGATTTTGATATTTTTTTTTTAACTTATGATTTGAGAGAATACATAATATTACTATTTTTGAAATTTTTATATGAATTACTAAAATAAGACAATATGTATAATATATATAGTGACGAAATTACCAGATTTATGCATAATAGCGCTTAAGATGCATAATGTTCATAGGTTCTTTAAGATCTTTACCATATAAGGTAGCTAATATGTATGCTCCCGATCCAAATTTAGTAGTGATAATATATGGCCCAAGCTAGTTAGGCTCAAATTTACCTTTAAGGTCTTTAGTTGCATTAGTATTTGTTTGATTTTCTTTTAAGACGAGGTCACCGATATCAAAGGGTCGATGATGAACTTTCTTGAAATATGCTCATTTGAGCTTGTTTTGGTAGGCACGAAGATGCTCCAAAGAATTAATGAGCTTCTCATATGGGAGTTCCAGCTGACTAATTCTGCCAGAACGATATTCATCTTCTACTTCAGTATCTTGAAGTAGTAGAGCCAAAGAAGAAACTTTTAATTCAAAGGGAAAAACAACTTCAGCGCCATAAACCAAAACAAAAGGTGAAGTGTCCGTGGGAGTACGAATGCTAGTTCGATAAGCCCACAAAGTAGGATATAATTGAATGTGCCAATCACGGCTAGATTTATTGACCAGTATTGTGAGGATTTTAATTAATGTTTTATTAGATGCTTCTGCTTGGCCATTACCCTAAGGATAATAGGGAGTGGAACAACAATGTTGAATTTTATATTTTTGACATAGTTTCTTTACATTTTTGTTTTTGAAAAAAGTTCCATTATCCGAGATGAGATTTGCAAGGATTCCGAACCTACAAATAATTTGATTAAAAATAAACTTGGAAACTTGAGTTCCAGTGCAAGAAGCTAAGGGCATAGCTTTGACCCACTTCGTAAAATACTCGGTGGCAATTATGATGAATTTATGTCCATCAGATGACACAGGATTGATTTTTTTGATGATTTCTAAGCCCCATTTGGAAAACGGCCAAGGAGATGAAATAGCATGTAGTTCTTATGTAGGTGCATGGACAAGGTCAACATTTTTTTGGCACTTGTCACAATGGCACACGTAATCATGTGCATCATTCTCCATGGTAGGCCAAAAATATCCTATCCTAAGGAGCTTCTTAGCAATGGCGCTACCACTAAAGTGTCCCCCACAAGATCCATCGTGGGCTTCACTCAAAGCTGATCTAGAATCTTCTAGATTCAAACATCTCAGTAGGATACCTTCAAAAGATCTCCTATATAAGGTATTGTCAATTATGACGAATCGACTTGCTCGTCTACGTAATAACCGGCGCTAGTTTCTATTAAAACCTTTAGGGAATGTCCCATTTTGAATAAAATTGAGGATATCAGTGTACCAAGGTTCAGGAGTAGTTTCGTTGATTAGAAACACGTCCAAAGGTTCCAAGCATGATTTAATTGAAGCGGGTTCCTGGAGTCGATGAATAATTATGGTAGCATATTCGTCATCTAACTCCAAGGATAAAATAGATGTAGCTGCGGCCATGGAGTCAGCGGCATGATTGCTAGTTCTAGGAATAGCTTCCAAGGTAATTTGATCAAATAAAGATATTAATTGTAATACATATGCTTTATATGGGTGCAATTTATCATCTCTAGTATGATAAACATCATTAATTTGATTTATAACAAGTTGAGAATCACCAAAAACTAATAGATTTTTAATTTTTAGTGCTAGGGCTGCTCGTAATCCAAGGATGATAGCCTCATATTTAGCAGTGTTATTAGTACAGGCAAACGTTAATTTAAAGAATAGAGGTATGAGATGTTTCTATGGAGATATCAAAATAATACCTGCACCAGCCCCACTCATGCATCGGGATCCATCAAAGTATAAGGACCATTGCTCTGAATGATCTACCTCTAGTTTAAGGCATTCATCAGGAAACTCAATGATGAGGGGATGGGTGGATTCTAAGGGTGTAGCAGCTAATTGATCTACTATGATTTGACCCTTAATAGAATTTTGTCCTATAAACATGAGTTCAAACTTTCTTAGCGCAAGAACCCACTTTGTTGTGCAACTAGATAAATAAGGTCAACTCATGAGATACCACAAGGGATCAGATTTAGCAATAACGTATGTTTTTTGACTGAGCATATAATGGTGTAGTTTCTATGTAGAAAATACAACTGCTAGACATAACTTCTCTAATGTTGTGTAGCGGGTTTCATAACTAATTAATGTTTTGCTAATGTAATAATTAGCACGCTCTCTTTTCTCATCATCAAGTTGAGCTAACATAGCTCCTAAAGCAAAACCTAAAGCAAAAATATACAACATAAATTGGGTGATCAGGTTTAGGTGGTGAAAGTACAGGTGGGTTAAGAAGATATTGTTTGAGGAGTTCAAATACTTCCTGACATTTTTCGTCCCAATGGAAAGAGACATCCTTATTAAGAAGCTTAAGAAAGGGTCCAGTTTTATCCGCCAGCTTATCAATGAAGCGACAAATAGCTTGAAGCTTACCTTGTAGACTCCATAATTCAGATATATTTGTAGGTGCGGGCATATCAGTGATAGCCATAATCTTGAGAGGGTCAATTTCGATGCCACGTAAAGAAACTATAACCCCTAATAATTTACCTAACTTAACTCCGAATATACATTTGGCTAGATTCAATCGGATAAGATATTCCCTTAATCGATCAAATACTTTTCTCAAGTCATCTAAATGGTCATCTTCTTCAGTAGAACGAGCTATAGTGTCATCTACATAATCATGTAGTATATGATGCATCATATCATGAAAGATATAAGTCATAGATCATTGATAGGTTGCACCTGCATTCTTCAACCTTAATGGCATAAATTTCCAATAGAAAGTCCCCCAAGAGGTAATAAAGGTTGTTTTAGCCTGATCTTCAGGAGCTATCCTGATCTGATTATAACCAAAAAATCCAAGGTAATTTGATTTTTTGGTAATTTGATCAAATAAAGATATTAATTGTAATACATATGCTTTATATGGGTGCAATTTATCATCTCTAGTATGATAAACATCATTAATTTGATTTATAACAAGTTGAGAATCACCAAAAACTAATAGATTTTTAATTTTTAGTGCTAGGGCTGCTCGTAATCCAAGGATGAGAGCCTCATATTTAGCAGTGTTATTAGTACAATCAAACATTAATTTAAATAATAGAGGTATGAGATGTTTCTATGGAGATATCAAAATAATACCTGCACCAGCCCCACTTATGCATCGGGATCCATCAAAGTATAAGGACCATTGCTCTGAATGATCTACCTCTAGTTTAAGGCATTCATCAAGAAACTCAATGATGAGGGGATGGGTGGATTCTAAGGGTGTAGCAGCTAATTGATCTACTATGATTTGACCCTTAATAGAATTTTGTCCTATAAACATGAGTTCAAACTTGCTTAGCGCAAGAACCCACTTTGTTGTGCAACTAGATAAATAAGGTCAACTCATGAGATACCACAAGGGATCAGATTTAGCAATAACGTATGTTTTTTGATCGAGCATATAATGGTGTAGTTTCTATGTAGAAAATACAACTGTTAGACATAATTTCTCTAATGCTGTGTAGCGGGTTTCATAACTAATTAATGTTTTGCTAATGTAATAATTAGTACGCTCTCTTTCCTCATCATCAAGTTGAGCTAACATAGCTCCTAAAGCAAAACCTAAAGCAAAAATATACAACATAAATTGGGTGATCAGGTTTAGGTGGTGAAAGTACAGGTGGGTTAAGAAGATATTGTTTGAGGAGTTCAAATACTTCCTGACATTTGTCGTCCCAATGGAAAGAGACATCCTTATTAAGAAGCTTAAGAAAGGGTCCAGTTTTATCCGCCAGCTTATCAATGAAGCGACGAATAGCTTGAAGCTTACCTTGTAGACTCCATAATTCATATATATTTTTAGGTGCGGGCATATCAGTGATAGCCATAATCTTGAGAGGGTCAATTTTGATGCCACGTAAAGAAACTATAACCCCTAATAATTTACCTAACTTAACTTTGAATATACATTTGGCTAGATTCAATCGGATAAGATATTCCATTAATCGATCAAATACTTTTCTCAAGTCATCTAAATGGTCATCATCTTCAGTAGAACGAGCTATAGTGTCATTGATAGGTTGCACCTGCATTCTTCAACCTGAATGGCATCACTTTCCAATAGAAAGTCCCCCAAGAGGTAATAAAGGTTGTTTTAGCCTGATCTTCAGGAGCTATCCTGATCTGATTATAACCAAAAAATCCATCCATTAAGGATATCATTCTAATTCCAGTAGTAAAATCAATGATCTGATCCATATTTGGAAGGGGAAAATCATCTTTAGGGCATGCATCATTAATATCTCTAAAGTATGTACAAACCCTAACCTTAGTAGTTTCTTTATTAGTTATTGGAACTACATTCGAGATCCATTCAGCATAATCAATGGCTTGAATAAAAATAACCTTCAGGAGTTTTTCTAACCCCCCTTTGACTAGTAAGGCCACTTTATGATACATTTTCCTAAGTTTTTGTTTAACAGGTTTAGCATCCGGATGCACTACTAGGTGATGCATAACTACATAAGGGTCTAAAACTAGCATATATTCATATTATTTAAGAAATGCAATGTATTTATCTTATTTTCTTGACTCAATTCTGATCCAATGTTGATTATGTGGGGGTTATCCTCGGTTCCAATGTTAATTTTTATGACATTTTCTACTTCCATGTTTAGATCTCCCTCAAAATTTGGTGGGGCGGGTGAAACACCCAATTATTGTAATTCTTCCAAGGTTAGCTTGGATAATTCATCTTGAGGAGTCATGGCCTCAAGCTGGGCTATACTAGGTATAGAGCCATCAAAATAAAATCCATTATGTAATAATTCCTCAATGAAGACATTGTGAAAGATATCTCCCTCCAACTCATCATCGAATTTAGTGATCATCTCAGGATAAGCTATAGATAGCATATTACATGTGAATGTCTTATTTATTAAACGCAAGGCATCGTGCGCATCTAAATAATCTTGGTAACATATAAGTTGGTCATCATCCTCAAATGGGAATGGCTGACCCTTACTAGGAAATAGGCCCACACCACATCGGGCGGGCCATGCTTCTACCTCAAAATTTTCTTTCATACCATTCTGGAAAGGTCCCAAACCTTTCCCTTTATATCCCAATTTCAGCATTATAGGTTTGGCTTTAATATATTCATTAGTAAAATAACATTGAGCATATCCATCATAATGAGTTCTAATGTTTTTGGGTATTCTACCCCAGTCATATCCCTTATAAATAAAGGTACAACTCCCAACTTGGTAAATACTTCCCATAGGCTTTGGGAGGCCCAAGGTATGAGGATATGGTGGCAAATTATTTAAAATAATGGAATCTTGCATAGAAGTATTCGTTTCTTCTAATATAAGGATTTTAGATAGATCAGGTAAGAGCTCGTCAGTAAGAGCATAAGAGGTAGAAGGAACATTCCCTACGTCTTCTGATGCTAAAAATATGACTTTGGTGGATGTAGACGGTGTAGAGGTGTCGATAGATGGGTATTTTATAGGTATGGAAGTTATAGGATATTGGTTGTGACATTAGGATCTTTCTTAGGCCCTAATGTGGTTTGTTCAGAAGATGTTTGAGCTATATGTGAAGGTGCAAATGATGGAGAAGAAGTAGAAAACTTTGTGGGTGTGAGTTTCGCATGTTTATATGGTTAATGAGAATTAGGATGTGTGGATGACAGAGCAGGGCAAAATTGAACTCCAATAGGTTCTGCCAAAGCACACATATCAAAGGGTCTTGGATCACCATGAATGGTAATCAACTGATTCTTAAATTCAAACTTAACACATTGATGTAAGGTTGAGGGAACAGCTCGCATCGCGTTGATCCAGGGATGACCCAAGAGTATATTGTACAAGGTAGGGCAATGTACAATAAACACAGTCGTATCCAAGGTTATCTGACCAACCTGCAATGGAATGGTAATAACTCCACATGTTTCTTGTGTTTCATCATTGAAAGTTTTTATGATCATATCAGTTCTTTTCATTTCCTCACTTCTAAACCCAAATATTTGGTAGAAGTCAAAAGTGCAGATATTTAAAGATGAACCATTATCAATCAAAAATCATTTGACTACTACATCTCCAATTAAAGTAGTAATATACAAGGGGTTATCTTTATTTAAACTATGTTGGGGTATGTCTCTATCTCGAAAGTCAATACAATAAACTTCATGATTTATTATAGTATTGACCATGGCTTCAGGTTGAATGTCTTGTGGTACCATAATCTGGCTTAATGTGAGCATTAATTCATCTCTATGTGTAGGAGAAGATCTTAAAAGGTCCAAGAGATAAATTCTAGCTGTAATATTTGATAATTGTTCATTAATATTATAAGGAGGTTTAGGTTTAACATTAAGTGCATGATTCCATTTATTAGGAACCTTCAAAACAAATGGAGTTGATCCATCATTCTGAATTTTATCTTGTTGATAATTTTGAGCCTATTGTCTAGTAATAGCTTCGATGGTACCCATAATATTATTTTGTGTATGATGAATGGGTCTTGGTCTAGCGTTTATAGCTAGCTCATTAGAAAGTAATCGGTGAGACGATGGTCTAGTAGTGACTCTTCTTGGAAATGGCTCTTCTAGAACCATATAACTTGTGATAGGGTGAATAGTATTTGATTCATCTTCAAAACTATTTGATTGATTTGATGTGATTTCCATATCACTCTCAGTCTTGTATTTTGTATCACTAAGATCAGGTATCTAAATATTATATAGAGGTCTGGTTGTAACCACATATAAAGTCGTGTCGAAGATTTCCAGATCTTGAGTAGGTAAATGCCTGCTAATAGTTCCTACATATTGGGCAGGAGGAGGGACATTATGATGTTCAATTTGATTAGCCACATCCTTACCATGTTTTGGTAAGGGATGTTGAAATATGTCCAATGACTAATTGGCGTTTTGATTCGGGTTTTGTGGGGTTTTATTTTGAACATTATTAGGAGGATTTTGCTTAGGTTGAAAGGCTTGCACCTCCATATCATTGTTATCAATCAAGTCGTGTATTTTATATTTTAATCATTTACAAGAGTTGGTAGTGTGTCTAGGTCCTCTATGGAAGTCACAGTGTAAATATGCTCTGTATCCGGGTATAGTTGGATTAGGTTCCTGGATATTTGGTAATTGAATCAAACCTCGTTCTAATAATTACGATAGAATAGTTGATAAAGGTTGATTTAACCTAGTAAATTCTTGAGGAGGTTTATTAGGAGGTTTCAATACAAACTTCTTCGCTGTATTTGTAGCATTAACATTAGCAATATTTTGGCTATCGGTGACTCCATAAACCACAACTTGTTTATTCTTGTATTGATTTTTGGATGTTTTCTCATCGTCTCTCTTTTTAAGCTGGCCTCTCCTAATGAGAGCATCTTCCACTCTTCGGGCTAAGTCTATAGCCTGATCGAAGGTGGTCAAGGTAGAAGTTCATAATTCGTAAGATAGTTACTCTTGCAAATTATTAATAAATATGTCCAACATCTCCCGATAAGGTAACATAAAGTGCAATTTTCCTATCAACTGTCTCCACCTAGCTAGGAAATCAGCAAAGCATTCATCTTTGTCCTATTTTAAGTTATACAAATCTTTAATGGTCACATGTCTTTTGATGTAGGCACTAAATTGATGAACAAAAGACTTGATAGTTTCTTTGAAATTCCTCAAAGAATTAGTGGGTAATTGATAATACCACTCTAATGCCATTCCTCCCAAGCTTTTCGGGAACATTTTTAGTAATAACAAGTCATCATGTGATATATCATGACATGTTATCCTAAACATACAAAGATGCTCTATGGGATCTTTGGTTCCTTTATATATGGGAAGAACAGGCATAGGAAAATGTTTAGGATACGGCTATGCTACGACTATAGGATCTAAATTCTAACTACACATCTCTCGATAGTTGTACGAGGGACGGTAGGGATCTATCTGGTCCATGTAGGAAACTAGCCATTTCACCATGGTTTCAATATTACTAGTTTTTCCACCATATTGGTTTGGTGGGACATAGGTATGGGATCTATGAGTGTATGATGGTGTAACATAAGGATTAGATGCTATATTGCTATTATGAAAAGTGTTGGTAGGAAGAGTATTATGAAGAGGATTTGTAATAGTATTATGTTGTACCCCAGATTTTTGGTAATTGGTGTTTGGTTTTGTTTTGGGTTTTTGTTGATTTGAGGTATGTTGATCAAGAGCTTGGCAAAATAGAGTAGTAAATGATGGTTTCTTTTGTGCGGGAATGACCCTAGGCTTGTTAATAGGCACTTTAGATTTTTGAGTAGCCTGTTGTTGTTGCATGTTCTGGATCATAGCTGCCATATCCAAATTGGATGGTCCAGCCTGATCACTCTCTTGATCAATAAAGGACAAGGGATTAGTGCGTGTTTGAAATACATCTTCTATAGTTGCTTGAGTGTCACTAATTCAATCCTTGTCCATATGGGCTGCTCTATTAAAAACACCAATATTAGTGTTAATGAACTTCCAAAATTGTTCCATGTTTTCAAAAGTGATAGCTCCTCCCGGAGACATTTTAGGGGACAAGGATCCTTCCTCTCTAATAGTTTCTTCTTGTTCATTTCCTACAACAAGATCTTCTTCTTGCTAGTCTAGGATTTCTTCTTCCTAAACTTGGTCCTCAGGAGGGACATTTTTGTTAGTTAATGGTCTTCCTAACCAATCTTCATCTTCTTAGGTTTGTTTTCCATTCCTAAGTCTAGGCATTGTGCTAAACTTAGGTTTTAGCAAATATATATACTTATATATATATATATATATATATATATATATACATATGCGATAGGGTTGAAAGGTATATATTTTAACTATATACCTACTATAATACTTTAAAGGGAAAATGTTTTTTTTTTTTGTTTTGTTTGATTATATTATTATTTTGTGAGAATAAAAATAACAAACATCATGCTAGTTTCAAGAAATAACAATAGTAAAAAGAATGACTTAGTTTTCTATGAATAGTTTATGGATATCATTGATAGGGTCAAGTTCATCAGGAGTCATGAAATGCTCTTCTTCAAATTGTAAGTGGGTTTTCAAGAATTTGACATAGTGTGCTATGGTAATATGATCTACTTTAGACTCTGACTTGTAAAAATAAATTTCATGGCAATACTCTCGATACAACACAGCTCTAGGAATTCTATTCCATATTTTTCTATCCATAAGAACGACTTCTTGATCCTCTATACGAGATAGAAATTTATGTACTACAACTGCGTTCTCAAGGTACTCCTCAAAGGTGTATAATTTTGAAGACACAAGTGCTCTTTTATCTGCTAACCACCTATGGCAAGCTCTCTGAAGTTCATGATACAAAATCACCTGATCAGGATCTAGGATTCTATCTAGAACAAACATTTTAATTTGCCTAAGTTCTAAAGATCTAGATTCAATAATACCTAATCTCCTATCAAGTTCATCCCACAAAGATTGGGCTCTATTTTTTTGAGGTACTCTAAGCACAGAAGTAATCTCTATGGTCGTTAATTGATTTTCAACATTTATGGTGACAACTCATCTTCTATTATAATATACCATCTAAATATGATATGCAAATTTAATAGTTTTCTAATGATTCTAGATGTTCTTAATAATGTTTTTTTTTTGGATTGTTTTCAAAAGGTGTTTTAGTTTCACGTCGGGTTCACCAAAATGTATCGCCCAAATTTTTTGCACCCTTACATTCAGGTTAAAGGATCCATTCCTGGAAGGGGGATGCGAGAAGGATGGGATAATACCTCGGATGGAGAGGCCCTTTGAAGGTCGTGCCTCTCGGGGGAGGGGTATAAGGGTGAATTTTCAATGGATGGTGGGGTTCACCAGGAAACTTTGAGTGGTAGTTTCCATGCCTAGGTCGAGAATGGGTTTGATGTGTTCATTTTATGTTCAATCATTCAGATTATTAGGTTGGCCAAAATGAATCTAAGTTATTCTATATGAAATTTCTGGTTTATATGAAAAAAATAAACATAAATGAATCCTAAATACATAAAATATCTAAAATGGAGAAGAGTGCACCTGATTTTTGATTGTCTGATGAAGATTCTAAAGCTTGTAGGAGTCCAGATCATCCCGAATATGACATGATCATCTGTAATTGTACAGAATCATCCAAATAACAGGAGATCATCTGAGATCAACCAAGATCATCAGCAACCTGACGAATTCATCAGATGAATTCGTTAGAAACCTAAAATCATGAAAACATATAGCAAAAACCAAAAATACAATTGCAAGAATGATACAAAATGATAGAAATAAGAATATAAATGCTTAAATGATAAATCCTGATATCAAATCAAATGGGATGTAATGTTTTATTAATTTATTTTGAATTTTATCATGCAAATATGCTAAATGAGGTGAACTCCAAGATGCAAAATAGAAGTGAATTAATCTAATGCATATTTAAATAAGAAAAAGAGATAGAAAATGCAAACTTAGGGATCTAATTACCCTCAATCTGAACTGCAGTCAAAATCATCTACAATCGTATGAGATTGTCGACGATCTTGACAGGATCATCCAAAATTGTTGTTGAATTGCGTATGAAGATCTGAGCTTCCTTCGACTAAAACACAGTGAGATCCTACAATAAAACTTGAAAACACAAATGCAAATGATGGGGACTAGTATGTTCTAACACAAAAAAACCAAAGTTGTAGGGAAATGATCAGCTAGGGGGATAAACTAGAAAAATCCCAAGTTTATATAGGATTAGGAGGAGGTTAGGAGGTTGGGGATAATCCCAATATGGGATATATCCAATGTAGGAATCTCCAACAGCGCAGACACGCTTCTTCCAGAGTTGGAGAGGTTGTTGAAATAGAAGCTAATTATGGAAATTTGGTTTTGGGATGAAATCGTCTAGACATTCTGGTCTAGATGAATTTTTTCGATTTGGGACGATATCGTCAGATTGGCGACGATATCGTCCAATAGTCAAAACAACTTCTAAAAATGGCACAAAAAATGAGGTGAGCAGTTAACGAACGGTTTCAGGGTTAAAATTCAAATTTTTATCTTTCACTGATGGTTTAACTGTGCCAATTTTAGGATGCTACAACATCTACTGCTACAAAGAAACCTTATCAAGAAGGCAATAGAGGTCATAATATAGTTAAAATTATAAAATATCACACATGCACATAGTGTAACACCCCAAAAATCATGAAATAAGAAAACACACAAATAGAAAGAAATATTTATATATATATATATATATATATATATATATATATATATATATATATATATATATATATATATATATATATATATATTTGACTAAGGTGAAGGATTCATAAATCCCCAACCAACCTTAGACCAACTTAATGTTTGACATCCTCTAAGTTTATCAAGAACTATACCACACAAGATTCCCTTCACACAAGTCCCTCTACGTAAGCCTATCTTATGTTATGCACATAATTTCATCTCTCTCACTAGACTTGATGAGCTAGACTTACCACCTTCAATCACTAAGATGTGTACACACATCTCCATATTCCACAAAAGCCATTATGTGTGGGCATGCTATGTGTACTACGAGTTAAGCTATCAATATTGTCCACTGACAAGTTATCTTAACTTTGGTACAATATTTTAAATCTAGTTACAAATATCCCTAAGGGAGTATCAAGCCCTTACGCTAACCTCTAATTTCACCTAGAACTTGTTATTGTTTCTTTATTTTTAACATCACAAGAACATAAAATATCAAGATACTAAATCTAGCAAATATGATTTTTAAACAAGCAAGGATGAATCAAGCATAAAACGGTAATCACCAAATAAGCATTCATTAAAATATTTAAATACAATATACAAAATAAATAGGTACTAAATGCAGAAATTACGATGTTTATTTAAATACATAATCAAATATGGTACACCCCATACTTTCCACAATACTTTACATCCATTCCATCAGGGAAATCTCCTCACAATCTAATCTATTGCATAAATGACAAAGTGTAAGGTAGAGAGCAAACTTGTGAACTAGTCCATCTCATGACTTTGCTATTTTCACTCTTCCATAGATCAAGTGAGGATAGTAAGGTATTAGGACACTCATATATATGGATAGAAATGCTTCTAAATGCACTTACTTATTTCATTGCCAAATTGCAACTATACAAATAACCTAAGCAATTCAACTTACTAAATGATAGTACTATTATAGAAACTACTATTTCCATTTTCCCTCTCACCTAATCATGATATTCAATCAACCATGCATTCACTCATATGCTCGTATTGCACTAAATGAACTAACCCTACTTATAAATTAAAGTCACATACCCTTAATTACTAAGCATATTGGATTCACACATTACGCTACTTAAAGTAACTACTTTAATTTCCAATAAACCTTTTTCTACATTTCATAATATAAGGTCCCATACTCTTAAATTACAAAACAAACCATCATCATATTTCATTTCATAACATAAGGTCCTGTACCCTTAAATTAGAAAATAAACCATCATCATATTTAGTTTCATAACATAAGGTCCCATACCCTTAAATTATAAAACAAACCATCATCATATTTTATTTCATAACATAAGGTCCCATACCCTTAAATTATAAAAAAATCATCATCATATTTTGTTTCATAACATAAGGTCCCGCACCCTAAAATTACAAAACAAACCATCATCATATTTCATTTCATAACATAAGCTCCCATACCCTAAAATTACAAAACAAATCATCATCATATTTTATTTCATAACATAAGGTCCCATACCCTAAAATTACAAAACAAACCATCATCATATTTTGTTTCATAACATAAGGTCCCATATCCTAAAATTAAAAAAACAAACCATCATCATATTTCATTTCATAACATAAGGTCCCATACCCTAAAATTACAAAACAAACCATCATCATATTTCGTTTCATAACATAAGGTCCCATACCCTAAAATTACAAAACAAACCATCATCATATTTCATTTCATAATATAAGGTCCCATACCCTAAAATTAAAAAACAAACCATCATTATATTTCATTTCATAACATAAGGTCCCATACCTTAAAATTACAAAACAAAGCATCATCATATTTCATCTCATAACATAAGGTCCCATACCCTAAAATTACAAAACAAACCATCATCATATTTCATCTCATAACATAAGTTCCCATACCCTAAAATTACAAAACAAACCATCATCATATTTCATCTCATAACATAAGGTTCTCTACCCTTAAATTACAAAAAAAACCATCATCATATTTCATCTCATAACATAAGGTCCCATACCCTTAAATTATAAAACAAGCCATCATCATATTTCATCTCATAACATAAGGTCCCATACCCTTAAATTATAAAACAAGCCATCATCGTATTTCATCGCATAACATAAGGTCACATACCCTTAAATTACAAAAGAAACCATCATCATATTTCATCACATAACATAAGGTACCATATCCTTATATTATAAAACAAACCATCATCATATTCCATTTCATAACATAAGGTCCCATACCCTTAAATTATAAAACAAACCATCATCATATTTCATTTCATAACATAAGGTCCCATACCCTTAAATTATAAAACAAACCATCATCATATTTCATTTCCCTAAAATCTACCATTTTAGATAATGAACATCAATTAAAGCTTCTACACTTTCATTATCCTAAAATATACCATTTTAGATAATGAACATCAATTAAAGCTTCTACACTTTCATTATCCTAAAATCTACCATTTTAGATAATGAACATCAATTAAAGCTTCTACACTTTCATTATCCTAAAATCTACCATTTTAGATAATGAACATCAATTAAAGCTTCTACACTTTCATTATCCTAAAATCTACCATTTTAGATAATGAACATCAATTAAAGCTTCTACACTTTCATTATCCTAAAATCTAACTATAGGCCCAAAATGGCCACATGATTAGTAAAATTTTACAAAATTTTGCCTAAGGGATAGAGTCATCATTCCACACACCTTGTAGTGCGCTTTGGAGCGGATCCGCAACAGAAGGTATGAGCCTGCCTATCAATTAGAATTTTTTTCATGCTTAAAGTGATTCCGCTAGACTTGCTTTTGGCTCGAGATTGATGGTGATCTAGAATCCATAAAATTTTCAAGGAAAATGTGACATAAGAGATGAAAATTTTTGAATTGGCAACTCGAAGGAAGAATGAAGTATTCCCTTCTTGAATGATGAAAAAGCAGGATGCTAGAACGATGGAGATGCAGATTCATGACAAGAGGCTATCTAACTAACTCCAAATATGAAATGGTGATAGGGCAATGTATTTTATCCTGAAGGTTATTTGGAATGGAGAAAGAATTACTTCACACTGTGGTGGTCCTTGATTGACAATCACATGCTAATGCACTTGTTCTGCCCAAAATGGTATCCATAAAAGTAATAAGGAAAGGATGACTTCATCAACATTTTAGTATAGATCAAAGGATACTTTATGGAATATGAAGTATTCTAAGGAATATAAAAGCAAATTTGATCCTGCTCAGTTTTCAGGCTTAGGATTGGCGATTTCGTAGCTTCTAATAAATAAGGATGACATCATCGACATTTTAAAGTGGAATGGTGCTGTGTTCTCCATACCATTTTTGATAAGCTTATATCATATTGAATCTGAACCATACAATAAGGAGGATCAATGGTGGAGGTTGTGTTGACGAATCTTAGATGTTTAAAGAACATTTCTTCACAGGGATTGGAATAGACAGTTGGAAGATGAAGCATCAAGGGTTTTTCAGAATATCAAACTAGAGGTAGTTACAGATCGATAATGGAAGATGACCTCCAAGAAAAAATGATAGTAATTAATGACTTCCAATGGCCCAAACTCTAGTTTTACCAAGTGACTAGTAAGTTGTAGAAACCCGAGCTGCCATGGCAGACCATTTTCAACGGATTTCCTGGAGGATGAACTAGTAAGCAGATGCCAGCTAGATATATTTGTTGTGTTGTCAAAATAAGATCTTTGTAATATTTCTTGTTATTTTAATTTTACAAAACTATGATTAGAGGTCAAACCCTCATTTTTAAAGGGTTGGCTCTAGCGTGTTTGCCTATACTAATGTAAAAATTCTTGAAAAGATAATGGAAGGAGCATTACATTGATCTTCACCTCAAATCTATGTTCTCATGCTTGATATCAGAGGTTTGGATTCTTTAGTTGTATTTATGTAAATATTTGAATGGTTAGTTTGTGTCTAATTAACAGACTACTAGTTGTTAAAGTAATTGAAATCTACTTTTGAGTTTGTTTTGTATTGTTAGGGAGTGCATTTCTATAAAATCTAGGTTTTGGTGAATTTTGTTATTTGGATTATCTTTGCCTAGATATTAGTTTTTGGCACACCCAGTGGGACCAGTTCACAAGGAAAATGAAACACATCTAATGAGTATTGTTATCTCAACCCGAATGAATCAAGATTTGGTGAATTTTCTTGACCTTATAAGTGAAGAAAATAAAGTTCACCTAGCGACTCCTTGGTCATTAAACCCAAAAAGAGAATTATCCCTATAGATCAGTTTCCTTTCATGTATACCAGATATTTCAAAAGGAATAACCCTAAATCCTTATTTTTATTGTGAGTTACCTTACAAAGGGGCTGCTATTGCCAGAAGTTTGGATCAATATTTTCTTGGATAAGAGGAGCTTTTGGAAGAATACCAAATAGTTCCCCTAATAAGACCTACAGTCATAAATATGGCATAAAATGTGGTTCCTAATTATCCATTATAGAAGTACCCTAGATGGAACACAACCGGTCCCATTAGATTAGCCCAAACGGATATAATTCCCCATGTTGTATCTAAGGCTCTCTCCACTTATGATGGGTCTAGAAAAATAGCTTATGAGCACTGCCAAGATATCTTGAATATGGTAGCAATCCACAACATAAAGGATAAAAATATTATAGTCATAATTCTAGCTTTGTACTTCAAAGAAATTATATTGTATTGGTTTAGAACTATGGAAGATAATACCATCATGTCTTGGAAAGCTTTAGCAAAGCATTTTATGGAAGAATTCAATGAATCTGCTGATCCATTTGATCTGCTTAATTAGTTTACATATATGCATATAAATCAGCAAGAAACTGTCTCAGATTTCAATTTGATATTTAGCTGAACATGGAAAATAATTCCCCCCATAGCTATACCAGCTACATGTTTAGCCTATATGTATTATATCTGAGCTCTTGGATCAGATCTTGGGCTACAAAAACAACAATTAGGAGTAGAAACCTTCCCCAAATTTTATAATGCAATAGTGCATGCTGAAAACATCCTGATCATTGTTGAAAGACTTCCTCCCAAAACTGTGTTACCTTATAACACAAAAACCACTAATAGTCAGAGTCTAGTAGCCAACCCATATTACATAGATCCAATTTCTTTATCATCTCCATATACATAGATGAATGCAATCCCTCGACCAAGGTCAACACCTTCTACAACCCCTTTTCCTCCTCTTCCTTCTCAACCATCTCAAAAGCTTTCTACTATCCTTGATATACAAAATACTCTAAAAAATTTGAGCAATAGAATTAATTCAATGGAAAAAAGAGATTAGGAAATATCACAACTAATGATATTTCCATATGTTAACAAATATCAGAGACCTGGTCCTAGTAACAATACTGGGGTTAGGGTGAATGCAGCATATGAGGAGCCATAAAGCTCTTTTGATACTACTATTGCAAATATTTGGTTCTTAGTATGCAATAACCCTCATTATTCATAGTCTTGTGTGATGTATCAACACCATGTTAAACAAGCTATGGATAAATCTAAAATAAATCAAAAGGGAATATTCAATATGTTATGGCACATAGATAAAATCATGGCTAGAAAAGAGTTGGATGAGGAAGATACAATTGTTGTTATGACAAGGTCTGGGAAGAAATATTTGCAAGTAGATCCACAAAAAATGGGGTATTTCCAATTCCCTTCACAGAAGAAAGTAAACTCCTTTCCAAAAAGCAGTGATACCTTCCCCATTCCTCTAACTAAGGGGAAAGAGAAGACAAATAGTCTTCCTAGGAGGCCAAAAAAGAAAATAGAGGGAGACCAAATGAGATCTAAAGGTGAAGATAAAGAAAGGCTTAGGTTACCCTCTATTACTAAAATACAAAGGTTAGAGGCCACCCAACAATATAAAAGAAGATATGGTGAGCCAAAAATAGGACTAGAAAAACTCTCTTTGACTAAATTTGAATACAACATTGTTTAATAAATGAAGAGAATTCCCTCAAAAGCTAGCCTGTATGACACTTTGTTCACTCCTGGTCAGATTGACTTACTTAAAGCTTCCCTTAGTAAAAACCCACATAATAGGTTGGCCACTACAATCCTTAGTATGCCATCAAAAAATAAAGAAATGACACCTATTGTGCTAAATAATAAGCCACCCCTTTCTATATATCCCTAAGAATGGAAGGTTGGGTAGTCTAAAATTGTATGATTTACTCAAGATCATCAACTACAGTAATGTCTAAAGTAGTCTGTGAAGATATGGGTATGGAGTATACTTGATCTTGTCCTATAGTTTTACAACTAGATGGAACACCTGTTAAGATAGTTGGAGTTATTAAAGATCTACTAATGAGGTTGCATAGAGCCCTTGAGGTGACAGTGGTGCAAGAAATAGTGGTTGTTGATTTAGAACCCTATTTTAAATTATGCCTCTCAAGAGAGTTTATTACAAAGCTAAGAGGATGTATGTACATGGATTATTATAGTATGGTAATCCCTTTTAAAGTAAAAATGATAAGGATAACACCTGAGAAACCAATAGCTTATCATATTGAAAATATTTAAGAGGATATGTGTAATATTAACCCTTTGGAGGAATTTGAGCTAGTAGAAAACATTAAGGAGCTAGAAATTGAAGATGATTTGCCTTATAGGGAAGATTATAGTCAGTTTGGAACCAGTATGGGTACATATAGCATTAAAATTGAATCAAAAAAGAAAATTCCTGCTATATCCAACCAATCCCTAAGGGAGAAAGAAACATGGGTCATGCACTTTGATGGTGCTAAATGCAAAAATGGTGCAAGATTTGGTATGGTCCTCCAATCCCAATCAGAAGGGACAAAGTGAAGAACACAAGCTTATACTAAGAGGGGGGTGAACAGTATAAGAACACTTTTTACTTTCTTTCCAAATCAATATCAATTAATATCCTTAATTGCAATAACCAAATATAGCAATGTGTATTAATAACTCAGATAGTAATAGTAAGCAAGAGCATAAGTCGCCATACACAAT
Organism: Wollemia nobilis; assembly: GCA_028583015.1. Taxonomy (NCBI): domain Eukaryota; kingdom Viridiplantae; phylum Streptophyta; class Pinopsida; order Araucariales; family Araucariaceae; genus Wollemia; species Wollemia nobilis. The sequence continues at coordinate 2,969,766 of JAQPPZ010002362.1, forward strand.
TGAGACACAAGATTTAACGTGGTTCCCCCAATATGGGTACTCCACAAGATAATCTCCTTATAATATTTCACACAGAAATAAGGATCCTTATCCAATACAATGATTTCTTTGATCTCCTCAAAGCTAGGAAATAACAAGCTTACACATAACATGTCCACATATAACAAGATCACATAGAACTTGTCCAAAACTATTTAACAAGCTCACACATAACTTGTCCAAATTTCTTTGATCTTCTCAAATCTAGGCAATAACAAGCTCACACAGAACTTGTCCAAATATACATAACAAGCTCACATAAAACTTATCCAAAACTACTCAAAAAGCTCACACAAAACTTGTCTAAATATGCTCAACGAGCTCACAAAGAACTTGTCCAAAAATACTCTAGCAAGCTCACCAAGAACTTGCTCAACTTTGCTCAATAGTTTCACTCATAAGCTCATCAAAATCTATCCCAAATATGTCCACAAAATTGTCTAAAACTATCCACAAATATGTCCCAAAATTTTTCCACAAATCCTTCTCAAAGGCTAAATCAATGATACACAAACTACCACAAATCTATCCATAAGTCTATCCCAAAGGCCTTATCAAAGGCTCAATCAATCATACACAAAATGCCACAAATCTATCTAGAAATCTATCCCAAAGGCCTTCTCAAAGGCTCAATAAATCATGCTCAAGTAGTACTCAAATCTCATCCACAAATCTATGAATGCAAGGCTCAAATATGAACTCAAAAATGAATGGCAATGCACTCTACAATGGATGCCAACAATGATCCACAATGATCTCAACTCAACTCAACTCAAATCAATCTCAACTCAAGTCAACTCATAGAAGCATAAAGAGAATTGTTAGAGACTCAATATGTTCTAAGCTCAATCTTAACTCAAATAAGAATTATAGAATAGTTTGTTTCATGGGACTTGAACAATCACCTCACACAATCACTTGAATAGGCTCAATCAACTCAACTCAACCAATCACCACAAGGGACACTCTTTTTCACAAAACCCTAGTACAAGCATGTATCAACCAACTCAAATGTTTCCAACAATGCTCAACCACAAATCTCACATAACAATGATACTCATGTTCTTTTCAAGTTCTTTACATAACCAATGGGCTTCAACAACTATGCTTATAAAACAAGGTTTAAACACAACTCTTAAACTAGAAAACCTTGAAGAATTCAACCAACCACTTTCGAAAAGGAAACCACAATCAATCATTTTCACTCCAATGATATTTCAAAAATCAACCACCATAAACAATCAATATTAGAATGCACCCATACCTTTTTTATGCCAATAAGTTGTCCACAAAATATGCCACACTAAACACAACTTTCATTTCCAATCTTAATAAGGGTTAGTGGACTTCAAATAATAATCACAAGATAAAGCATAACTCAATTTACACCTTTTTACTCCAACTTAATAAACACATCCACCAAAGTCCTTTTAATAAAAATCCTTATAAAAAATAATAATCAATAAACCTATCAAAAATTATTTTATAACAACTCATTATTTCTCCTAAATCTTAATTCTTAATTTCATGAACATCAAATTAAATCAACAACTCATCCACATTTGAAATAATAATCACAGCCCTTATAAAAACAAAGTTTAATTAAAAACTTAAATTATTCCTAATCGTCTTATAACTCCAACTTAGGGCTTAACAAAAATTAATTAGAGCAAAAACATATTTACCTCCTCAAGGAGATTCGAACCCCCGACTTGCCCACACCACGAGCACCTTAGCCATGGCTAAGGTTGCCACATGAGCTAGCCGCTCGTTTGAAAGGGAAAGGCACAACGTGCCTTAAAACCTTTCCTCCCTTTCCATAAATCAAAAGCACTTCGAGCACTTTTCTTCCAACACCTTCCAAACACAGTCAAGGGGATTCAAAACCTTGATGTTTGTGCTACCACACACCTTAGCCAAAATCCAACTACCAATGTGCCACTCTGCCCACAATGACTTTGGACTTTGACCAACCTTCGTTTATTTTTTGCTTCTGCTTTCTAAAATATTTTTGCACGAGATCAATTTGGATGCTTAGCCAACGATTATTAACCATGAGCTCAGATCAATTTATGAACCTTAGGTATCCCCTTTATATAGCCTCCTTATTATTTTCAATGACGTCGGCATAAATCTTGCATATTTAATTTTAAATTTAAATTTAAATTTTAAATAATTAAAATTTAAACTAAATATTAAAAATTAAATATCTCCATCACCGGGGCACCTTTTTTGAAAAAATGAAATGCCAACTTGGATTTTAAGAAAAACCCAGTTCAAATATGCCATCCATGGTTTTAAATAATTTTTTTTATTTTCCCTGCCTTGGTTTTCACAAAGACCCTGTATTTATCCATGCTTTTCAAAATATCATTTGGCCACCAAAACTCAATGTGATCCATATGACATCAATGATCCATGTGACATAAATGACAACATAAAATAACTCAAATTGCCAACAATATCCCTCTTTGTCATTTATGGCAACACCTCTAATGCAAAAACCACAATCACTACAAAAACCATCTCTGAGAATCAAAGTTGCTTCCCCTAACTCAATACTCTCCCCCTTACTCAAATCTCTCCTCCTTTGACATCAATGGTAAAAGGGACACCTATGGGGCTAAAATATATGACTCTTATGCATAGCCCCCTCACCACCCTCTTGAGGTGATTAAGTTTGGGGTGTGAGTACCTTTAATCCTAGTTGTTCTCTCAAATGCTCAAACGCTTCTCTTGGTAATGGTTTTGTAAATATGTTTGCAATATTATCTTTTGTGGGAACATATTCCAATATTACTTGTTGCTCTATAACCTGCTCTCTTAAAAAGTGATACTTGATTGGAATGTGCTTTGTTCTAGATTCTTCAAGATACTTATAGCACTAGTATTATCACACATAATAGGAATGGGATGATCATGTTCTATGCTAAAATATTTGAGAGTCTATTTCATCCATAATACCTATGAACAACATGCTATTGCTGTAATATATTCTGCCTTTGTTGTGGAAAGTGACACTAATGGTTGTTTCTTACTTAGCCAAGAAACTAGGCAATCACCAAGAAATAATGCTCCTTCGCTTGTGCTTTTTCTATCATCAATATTTCCTGCCCAATCTGCATCTATGTATGTTGTGAGAGTAAACTTACTACTTCTAGGATACCATAGATCATACTCCATTGTTACTTTGATATATCTTAGTATTATTTTCACTATTGTCACATGTGATTCTTTTGGAACTGCTTGAAATCTTCCCACTAAACCAACTGCCTGTATTATATCTGGTCTTATGGTTGTAACATATAATAGGCTACCAATCATAGATTTGTATAGAGTTTGATTTGCATCAGGAGATTCATCATCTTTTCTTAATTTACACCCTGTAACCATTGGAGTACTAACTGGCTTACTATATTCCATTTTGAATTTCTTCAACATCTCCTTTATATAATTTGCTTGTGAAAGAAATATCCCTTTTTCTAATTGTGAAATTTGTAATCCAGCAAAAAATTTTAATTCACCAATCATAGACATTTCAAACTCTTTAGTCATGTTTCTTGCAAATTCTTGACACATTCTATCATTTCTACCCCCAAAAATAATATCATCCACATAAACTTCCACAATCATCAAATCATTTCCCTTATTTTTAATATACATATTGATATCAATTGTTCCCTTTCTGAAACCTTACTCTCGAATATATTTATCCAGTATTGAATACCATGCTCTAGGGGCTTGCTTTAAGCCATAGAGAGCCTTTTTAAATTTACACACATAATCTAGCTTATCTACTTTATTAAACCCATATAGTTGTTCAATGTAAAATTCTTCTTCTAAATGACCATTCAAAAAAGATGATTTGACATCCATATGATATAATTTAAAATTCCTATAGCCTGAAAGTGCCAAAAACATCCGTATAGCTTCCAATATTGTAACTGATGCAAAGGTCTCATAAAAATCAATTCCTTCTACTTGTGCATATCCTTTACACACCAATCTTACATTTTTTTTATGATGACTTGACGATATTCATTTAGTTTATTCCTGTAGACCCATTTAGTACCAATTTCATTTTTTCCTTTTGCTCTTAGAACTAATTCCCAAGACTTACTCTTTTCAATCTGATCTAGTTCTTCCTTCATTGCCTTAATCCGACATTCATCATTTTCTACCTCTCTGAAATCCTTTGGTTCTATCTTGGATAATAGTGAAACATCTACTTGTTCTATTGAGCCTATGATTCCTCTTCTTGTTTGTCTTACATCAGGACTACCAATGATCAAGTCCTCTAGATGTTTGTTTCTGAATATATCTTGATGTAGTTTTGGAAGGTATATTCTGCAAATCTTCTTCATCTGAATATTCACCCATTTATTCCTGACAAATTTCTTCTTATTCAAGAATATCTTCCTAATGTGGCTCATTTATTCATGTTCTTTCATCAACTCTGACATTTATACTTTCCACCATGGTATGTGTTCTTTTATTGTAGTATCTATAGGCCTTACTTTTTTTAGAGTATCCAAGAAAAATACCTTCATCACATCTAGGATCAAACTTGCCCAAGTCCTTATCCTCTCTTTTGATATAACACTTACATCAAAAAACTCTAAAGTAGTTTAACATGGGAGGTCTTCCTTTCCAAAACTCATATAGAGTATTATGTTGCTTTGTTCTAACTTGAGCTCTATTCATAACATAGACTGTTGTACTGATTTCTTCCTTCAAAAACCCATCTAATATTTTTTATTCATTTAGCATTGCTCTAGCCATATTCTCAAGATTTCTATACTTTATTTCTACTACTCCATTTTGTTGATGAGTCTTGGCTGCTGAATATTATTTTTTGATTCCATGTTCTACACAAAACTCAATGAATTTTGTAGAGATGAATTCCCCTCCTCTATCTGATCGCAAACACTTGATCTTATTTCCTATTTTATTTTCTACCATTTCTTTGAATACTTTGAAATGCTCAAATGCCTCTGATTTCTCTTTCAGAAAAACACCCCAAGTCATTCTAGAATAATAATTTATAAACAACATGAAGTAGCTTTCACCTTGTAGACTTTTAGTTCTCATAGGCCCACATAAATTAGTATGAATCAACTCTAATACCTTGTAAGAAGAATATTCTTTTGCCTTGAAACTTGATCTTGTTTGCTTTCCATAATAACATTGTGCACAAATTGTATTTGAAGGTCTTTTTATCTTTGGTATATCTTTGATAATTTTTTTGTTTCTTATCCTTACTATGTTATCAAAGTTCAAGTGACACAACCTTTTATGCAATAACCAACTCTCTTCTTCTTGATATAGAAGATATTTTTCCTTTTTCATTTCACTGAACATGCAGAGATTGTTATTGGTGAAGAACATGAGCTTATACCGAGAAGGGGGGTGAAAATTATAAGACCAATTTTTACTTTATTTCCAAATCAATATAAATTAATGTCCTTAATTGCAATAACCAAATATAGCAATATGCATTAATAACTCAGATAGTAGTACTAAGCAAGAGCACAAGTCACCACACACAATTGAGACACAATATTTAGTAAGGTTCCCCGAATGTGGGGTACTCCACTAGATAATATCCTTATAATATTTCAAATAGAAATAAGGATACTTATCCAATACAATAATTTCTTTGATTTGCTGAAAGCTAGGCAATAAAAAGTTCACACAGAACTTTTCCAAATCTGAATAACAAGCTCACATAGAACTTGTACAAAACTAAATAACAAGTTCACACAGAACTTGTCCAAATCTGAATAACAAGCTCACACAGAACTTGTCCAAAACTAAATAAAAAGCTCACACATAACTTGTTAAAAACTAAATAACAAGCTCACACAAAACTTGTCCAAAACTGTTCGAGCAAGCTCACCAATAACTTGCCCAAATATGCTCTAGTAAACTCACTAAGAACATTCCCAAATTTGCTCTAACAAGCTCAACAATAACTTGTCCAAATATGCTCTAGCAAGCTCACCAAGAACTTTCCCAAATATGCTCTAGCAATATCACCAAGAACTTGCTCAAATATTTCCACAAATTTGTCCCAAAATTGTCCAAAAAGCTGTCCACAAAGTTGTCCAAAACTGTCCACAAAGCTATCCTAAAACTGCCCACAAAGCTGTCCCAAAAATCTCCACAAAGGCTGCCCCAAAACTATCCACAAATGCTATCCCAAAACTGTCCACAAAGTCCTTCTCAAAGGCTCAATCAATCATGCTCAAGTAGCAATCAAATCTCATCCACAAATATATCAAGGCAAAGCTCAAATATGAACTCAACAATGAATGACAATGTACTCTTCAATGGATGACAACAATGATCCACAATGATCTCAACTCAACTCAACTCAAATCAACTCATAGAAGCATAAATAAAATTGTTAGAGAATCAATATGTTCTAAGCTCAATATCAACTCAACTCAACTCAAATCAACTCAACTCAACTCAAATCAACTCAACTCAAATAAATCTCAACTCAACTCAAGTAAACTCATAGAAGCATAAAGAGAATTGTTAGAGACTCAATATGTTCTAATATCAATCTCAACTCAAATCAGAATTATGGAATAGTTTGTTTCATGGAACTTGAACAATAACCTCACACAATCACTTGACTAGTCTCAATCAACTCAATTCAACCAATCACCACAAGGAACTATTATTTCTCACAAAAACCCTAGTCCAAGCATGCATCAACCAACTTAAATGTTTCCAACAATGGTCAACCACAAATATCACATAACAATGATACTCATGTTCTTTACAAGTTCTTTCACAACCAATGGGCTTCAAAAACTATTCTTATAAAACAAGGTTTAAACACAACTCTCAACCAAAAAACCTTAAAGCATTCAACCAACCACTTTTGAAGAGGAAACCACAATCAATCCTTTTCCCTTCAATGATATTTCAAAAATCAACCACCATAAACAATCAATAGGAGAATGTGCCCATACTTTTTTGATGCTAAGAAGTTATCCACAAAATCTGCCACACTAAACACAACATTCCTTTCCAATCTCAATAAGGGTTAGTGGACTTCAAATAATAATCACAAGATAAGCATAAATCAATTTACACCTTTTTACTCCAACCTAATAAACACATCCATCAAAGTCCTTTCTAATAAAAACACTTATAAAAAATAATAATCAATAAGGCTTTCAAAAATATTTTATAACAACTCCTTATTTCTCCTAAATATTAATTTTCAATTTATAAAAGTAAATCAACAACTCATCCACCTTTGAAATAATAATCACAGCCCTTATAAAAATAAATTTTAATTAAAAACTTTAATTATTCATTAACCACCTTATAACTCCTATCCTAGGGCATCAACCAAATTGAATTAGAGAAAAACTTAATTACCTACTCAAGGGGATTTGAACCCCCAACTTGCACACATCGTGAGCACTTTAGCCATGGCTAAGGTTGCCACACGAGCTAGCTACTCATTCTAAAGGAAAAGGAATGATGTGCCTTAAGTCCTTCCTCCCTTCCTCGCAAACCAGAAGTGCTTCCAACGCTTTCCTTCCAATGCCTTCTAATGCAGTCAAGGAGATTCAAAAATTGATGTAAAGTGCTACCACACACCTTAGCAAAAATATAATTGCCAATGCACCACTCTACCCACAATGTCTTGGGCTTTCGACCAACCTTGGATTTATTTGTTGTATTCCTTTTCAAAACAATTTTTGCATGAGCTCTCTTAGGATGTTTAGCCAATGATTAAAACGAGAAAGGATTAAATTAAATGAACCTTAGGATTCCCCTTTATATAGTATTCTCCTCATTTTCGATGATGTTAGTGCATTATTGATATTCCCTCTTTCTTTAGACGTCGACGCTAACTTTAATTTTAATTTTAAAATTTAAATTTTAATTTTAAATAATTAAAATTTAAACTAAATATTTAAAATTAAATATCTCCATCACCGAGGCACCTTTTTTGATGAAACAAAAGGCCAACATGGGTTTTAAGAAAAACCATTTCAAATCTACCATCCATGGTTTTAAATAAAACCTTTTATTTTGCTTGCCTTGGTTTTCACAAAAACCCTAAATTTATCCATGCTTTCCAAAATATCACTTGCCCATCAAAACTCAATGTGATCCATATGACATCAATGACAACATAAAATAACTCAAATTGCCAACAATATCCCCCTTTGTCATTGATGGAAACACCTCTAAAGCAAAAACCACAATCACTACAAAAACCATCTCTGAGAATCAAAGTTGTTCCTCCTGACTCAATAATATCTATGTAAGTTGCTCCCTCTAACTCAATAATCTCTTTGGAGGCTGCTCCCCCTAACTCAATGTTATCCCCCTTACTCAAATCTCTCCCCTTTGACATCAATGGCAAAAAGGACACCTATGGGGCTAAAATATATGACTCTTAAACTTAGCCCCCTCACCACTTTCTCTCTTGAGGTGATTAATTTTGGGGTGGGAGTACTTTTACTCCCATATCACATTATTTCTTTCCTCTATCAACTTCCTTCCATATTTTTTTTGATATCCTTCTCTTGATGAATTACTTTATCTTCTTGTCTTGAACCTGTTTGACCTTCTTACCTTGAACCTGTTTGACCTTCTTACCTTGAACTTGTTTGACCTTCTTGCCTTGAACCTGTTTGGAATTGAGTCCTACACCATTTTGCAATATAACCAAAGTTATTGCAATTAAAACACTTGATATTGTAGCCTTTGTATGGTGCCCATGCCCTGAATTCATTCTTAAAATAATTTCCATATCCATTCCTTTCCTGAACCCTATATTGTGAAGATTTGTTTTCATGACCATTATGACCATGACTTTTGAATTGTGAAGCTCTAAAACCAAAACCATGTTGCTCATTTACTTTGAACTAAAAAGCTCTATGACCAATATTGTTACATGAGAAGCAATGCCCCTGAAAACCATACCTTCTTTCTTTGAGATTTCTTCTAGCAAAATCAAACTTCTTTGATCCATAAACCCTATAGTGTATAGCCCTGTATCCAAAGTCATTACAAGAAAAACAATGTCCTTGAAAATCCCTTTGTTCATACCATGGTTCTTCATACATTTATTTACCATTATCCTTATTATCATTTTCAACTTGTGCATTGCATCATTGAACCTTCTTTGTAGCATCTAAAACTTCTTCGTTAGTTTCTTCCTTGCTTTTATCTTCAAGAATTTATTTTCCCTTTGATCTTGATTCACCTCTCTCAAAACAAGAATCAAACCAAATATTTGGAGCCATATGAACTTTGAAACTTTCCTCACAAATCTTAAGTTCTTCCTTGCTTTCATTTTTAGAACTTCCTTTCCTTTTGAGTGTGATTTTTCTTGGAAGTAAGATACAACCTTAAAATAAGTTTCCACTCCTTTTTGATCCTTTCCATATAATGTATCATGTCTTGACATGGTTACCCTTAGTTCTTCATTCATCCTTTTTTCTATCCTTTTTTCATTTTGAACCTCTTATCTAAGATTACTGATTTTTTGAAGTAGTTCTTCTCTGATTTTGACATTTGTTCGAATCTTGTTTTCAAGATTCTTGTATTCTTCTTTTAGCCTTTTTATTTCTAATTTTTTTTTACTTAGCTCATCCTCTTCATTTTCTATAACCAAAAGTGATACTTCTTTGATTTCACTATCATTGAGACCATTATAATATTCTATAGCAAACAAACTCTCAATATTCATTTGACCATGCTTGTTTCCTTGATGTGTCATCTCATCTTCACTATCACTAAAACCATTGCAATATCTTGATCTGTGATCTCTTTGACCACACACAAAGCACTGCTATCTTTCACCTTCTATTCCTAGGAATATATGTTATTCATTTTCATCATATTACTTGTATCTATCATTGTGATATGAGCTATCACTTGCTTCTACAATGTAGTAATATTTCTTTGCCTTACAAAAATTTTCTTCTTCTCATAACTGTTTTGCTTATATTTTTCATCTTTGTCATGCTTATGCTTTCCATATTATTTTCTTTTGTGACCCTATTTTTCATCATCACCATTTTCTTTATGTGGAAACTTGTATGCATAATGACCAAGATCACCACACTTGTAGCATCTAAATTTCCTTATATCCTTGAAATTCTTTGAGTCCTTATTCCTTTTCATGAAGTTAACTTCCTCATAATTATCTGAACCTCTACTTGTTTCTAAGACTTTACCTTTCTCTTTTTTTGAAGCCTTGAATCAATATATTTTATTGGAACATTATGTTTACTTACCCTCATCTCATAAGTTGTGAGAGTTCCTTGCAATTCTTCCATTGTTATCTTATTGATATCCATTGTTTCTTCTATTGCTGAAACCTTAGCATCATATTTCCTGGGAAGTGATTTCAAAACATTTGGAGTAACTTCTATTTCTTTCATCTCAAAACCTAGGCCTCTCATGGTGTTAGTAATCTCATCAACACGAAGTAAAAACTTTGCAATATCTTCATAATCTTCCATTTTCAATTTCTCAAATCTTTTTCTATGAGTTTGTAGTTTTGCCAAAATTATCTTGGAATATTCTTCATAAGTATTCCACAACTTGGTCCACATCTCATTAGCTAAATTACATACCATGATATTTGCAAAATATGTCTCATGAAGCCCACTCAAAATACAATTCATTGCTCTTGCATTGATTTCAACCAATTTTCTAAGTCTTATCTACCTCGAGATCACTTTTAACCCTATACTCTTTTTCAACCATTTTCCATATCTCATATCCTTGTGATATCAAGTAGTTCTTCATCATCATGCTCTAGAAATCATAATTGTTACCATCAAACAATGGAGCCTTATTTGTAGATGATCCATTATGTGAAGCAATCTGTGTTCTTGTAGAATCTACGCTCAAGTTGTTATATTTTTCGAAGGAACTCGCTCTGATACCAATTGAAGAACACAATATTATACTAAGAGGGGGGTGAATAGTATAAGACCACTTTTTACTTTCTTTCCAAATAAATATCAATTAATGTCCTTAATTGCAATAACAAAATATAGCAGTGTGCATTAATAACTTAGATAGTAGTAGTAAGCAAGAGCACAAGTCACCACACACAATTGAGACACAATATTTAACATGGTTCCCCCAATGTGGGGTACTCCACTAGATAATCTCCTTATAATATTTCACACAAAAATAAGGATCCTTATCTAATACAATGATTTATTTGATCTACTCAAAGCTAGGCAATAAAAAGTTCACACAAAACTTGTCCAAATCTGAATAACAAGCTCACACAAAACTTGTCCAAAATGGAATAACAAGTTCACACAGAACTTGTCCAAATCTGAATAACAAGCTCACACAAAACTTGTCCAAAACTGAATAACAAGCTCACACAGAACTTGTTCAAAACTGAATAACAAGCTCACATAGAACTTGTCCAAAAATACTCTAGGAAGCTCACCAAGAACTTGCCCAAATATGCTCTAGCAAGCTCACCAAGAACTTGCCCAAATCTGCTCTAAAAACATCACCAAGAACTTGTCCAAACCTACTCTAGCAAGCTCACCAAGAACTTGCCCAAATATTCTCTAGCAATCTCACCAAGAACTTGCTCAAATTTGTACATAAATCTGTCCCAAAACTATCCACAAAGTTGTCCATAAAGCTATCCAAAATTGTCCACAAATTTATCCCAAAATTATCCACAAAGCTATCCCAAAAATGTCCATAAAGGCTGTCCCAAAATTGTCCACAAAGGCCTTCTCAAAGTCTCAATCAATCATGCTTAAGTAGCACTCAAATCTCATCCACAAATATATCAAGGCAAATCTCAAATATGATCTCAACAATGAATGATAATGTACAGTTCAATGGATGACAATAATGATTCACAATGATCTCAACTCAAATCAACTCATAGAAGCATAAAGAGAATTGTTAGAGACTTAATATGTTCTAAGCTCAATCGAACTCAACTCAACTCAAATCAACTTATAGAAGCATAAAGAGAATTTTTAGAGACTCAATATGTTCTAAGATTAATCTCAAATCAATTCAACTCAAATAAATCTCAACTCAACTCAAGTCAACTCATAGAAGCATAAAGAGAATTGTTAGAGACTCAATATGTTCTAATATCAATCTCAACTCAAATCAAAATTATGGAATTGTTTGTTTCATGGAACTTGACCAATCAACTCACACAATCATTTTACTAGGCTTAATCAACTCAACTCAACCAATCACCACAAGGGACTATTCTTTCTCACAAAAACCCTAGTCCAAGCATGTATCAAGCAACTCAAAATTTTCCAACAATGCTAAACCACAAATATCACATAACAATGATACTCATGTTCTTTTCAAGTTCTTTCACAACCAATGGGCTTCAACAACTATGCTTATAAAACAAGGTTTAAACACAACTCTCAACCAAAAAACCTTGAAGCATTCAACCAACCACTTTCAAAAAGGAAACCACAATCAATCATTTTCCATCCAATGATATTTCAGAAATCAACCACCATAAATAATCCATAGGAGAATGTGCCCATACCTTTTTGATGCCAAGAAGTTTTCCACAAAATCTGCCACACTAAACACAACTTTCCTTTCCAATATTAATAAGGTTTAGTGGACTTCAAATAATAATCACAAGATAAGAATAACTCAATTTACACCTTTTTACTCCAACTTAATAAACACATCCACCAAAGTCCTTTTTAATAAAAACTCTTATCAAAAATAATAATCAATAAGGCTCTCAAAAATATTTTATAACAACTCCTTATTTCTCCTAAATCTTAATTTTCAATTTCATGAATATCAAAATAAATAAACAACTCATCCACCTCTAAAATAATAATCACAACCCTTATAAAAATAAAGTTTAATTAAAAACATTAATTATTCCTTAACCACCTTATAACTCCTATCCTAGGGCATCAACCAAATTGAATTACAACAAAATGTAATTACCACCTCAAGGGGATTCAAACCCCCAACTTGCACACACCACTACTACCTTAGCCATGGCTAAGGCTACCACATGAGCTAGCTACTCGTTCGAATGGAAAAGGCATGGCGTGCCTTAAGTCCTTCCTCCCTTTCATGCAAACCAAAAGCGCTTCGAGTGTTTTCCTTCCAATGCCTTCGAATGCAGTCAAGGAGATTCGAACCTTGACATAAAGTGCTGCCATACACCTTAAAAAAAATCCAATTGCCAATGCACCACTCTACCCATAATGTCTTGGGCTTTCGACCAACCTTGTATTTATTCATTGTCTCCCTTTTCAAAATGATTTTCGCACGAGCTCTCTTTGGATGTTTAGCCAATGATTAACACGAGCAAGGATTAATTTCAAATGAACCTTAGGATCCTTATTTATATAGTCTTCTCCTCATTTTCGATGACATCAACACATTATTGATATTCCCTCTTTCTTTAGACGTCAGCGCTAACTTTAATTTTAATTTTAAAATTTAAATTAAAATTATAAATAATTAAAATTTAAACTAAATATTTAAAATTAAATATCTCCATCACAGGGGCACCTTTTTTGATGAAACGAAAGGCCAACCCGGGTTTTAAGAAAAATCCATTTCAAATATACCATCCATGGTTTTAAATAAAACCTTTTATTTTGCCTACCTTGGTTTTCAAAAAAAACCTTAATTTATCCATGCTTTCAAAAATATCACTTGCCCATCAAAACTCAATGTGATACATATGACATCAATGATTCATGTGAGATAAATGATAACATAAAATAACTCAAATTGCTAACAATTGGTTCTTTCTACAGTTGCAATAAGCTTCCCTATTTTTGTTTCCCTTTTTTTGCATCTTGTAGAGGAAAAAGTAACTATGTACCCTTGATCACAAAGCTGACTTACACTTAGTAGGTTGTGTTTTAGACCCTCAACATAGAGTACACCTTATGTAGTTGTCTTTCCATAATTCAAACTTAAAGTTACTCTCCCTTTTATTTTAGCTAAAGCATTATCACCAAATCTCACAGATCCGTTGTTGTTCCCTTTTAAAGAAATAAACTTATCCTTTTACTAGTCATATGACCAAAGCACCCACTGTCAATATACCATTTGTCCATCCTATAACCTAGTAGAATCTACCCTCAAGTTGTTAGCATTTTAGAAGAAACCTGCTTTGATACTAATTGAAGAACACAAGCATATACTGAGAGGGGGGGTGAACAATATAAGACCACTTTTTAATTTCTTTCCAAACCAATATCAATTAATTTCCTTAATTGCAATAACCAAATATAGTAGTGTCCATTAATAACTCAGATAGTAATAATAAGCAAGAGCACAAGTCACCATACATAATTGAGACACAATATTTCACATGGTTCCCCCAATGTGGGGTACTCCACAAGATAATCTCCTTATAATATTTCACACATAAATAAGGATCCTTATCCAATACAATGATTTCTTTGATCTACTCAAAGCTAGGCAATAACAAGCTCATACAAAACTTGTCCAAATCTGTATAACAAGCTCACATAGAACTTGTCCAAAACTGATCAACAAGATCACATAGAACTTGTCCAAATTTCTTTGATATGCTCAAAGCTAGACAATAACAAGCTCACACATAAATTGTCCAAATCTGCATAACAAGCTCACACAGAACTTGTCCAAATCTGCATAACAAGCTCACACAGAACTTGTCCAAAATTGCTCAACAAGCTCACATAAAACTTGTACAAATATTCTCAACAAGCTCACCAAGAACTTGTCCAAAACTACTATAGCAAGCTCACCAAGAACTTTCTCAACTCTACTCAATAGGCTCACTCAGAACCTCATCAAAATTTATCCCAAATCTGTCCACAAATCTATCTAAAACTATCCTAAAAATTGTCTATAAAGCCTTCTCAAAGCGTCAATCATCCATACACAAATTGCCACAAATATGTCCATAAGTCTATCCCAAAGGCCTTCTCAAAGGCTCAATCAATCATACACAAAATGCCACAAATCTATCCAAAAATCTATCCTAAAGGCCTTCTCAAAGGCTCAATCAATCATGCTCAAGTAGTACTCAAATATCATCCACAAATCTATGAAGGCAAGGCTCAAATATGAACTCAACAATGAATGGCAATGCACTCTAAAATGGATGAGAACAATGATCCACAATAATCTCAACTCAACTCAAATCAAATCAATCTCAACTCAAGTCAACTCATAGAAGCATAAAGAGAATTGTTATAGACTCAATATGTTCTAAGATCAATCTCAACTCAAATCAGAATTATAAAATACTTTATTTCATGGGACTTTAACAATCACCTCACACAATCACTTGACTAGGATCAATCAACTCAACTCAACCAATCACCACAAGGGACACTCTTTCTCACAAAACCCTAGTCCAAGTATGTATCAACCAACTCAAATATTTCCAACAATGCTCAACCACAAATTTCACATAACAATGATACTCATGTTATTTTCAAGTTCTTTACATAACCAATGGGCTTCAACAACTATGCTTATAAAACAAGTTTTAAACACAACTCTTAAACCATAAAACCTTGAAGCATTCAACTAACAATTTTCGAAGAGGAAACCACAATCAATCCTTTTCACTCCAATGATATTTCAGAAATCAACCACCATAAACAATCAATAGGAGAATGTGCCCATACCTTTTGATGCCAAGAAGTTATCCATAAAATCTGCCACACTAAATGCCAATATCAATAAGATTTAGTGGAATTCAAATAATAATCACAAGATAAAGCATAACTCAATTTACACCTTTTTACTCCAACTTAATAAACACATCCACCAAAGTCCTTTTAATAAAAACCCTTATAAAAAATAATAATCAATAAACCTCTCAAAATTTATTTTATAAAAACTTCTTATTTCTCCTAAATCTTAATTCTTAATTTCATGAATATCAAATTAAATCAACAACTCATCCATATTTGAAATAATAATCATGACCCTTATAAAAATAAAATTTAATTAAAAACTTTAATTATTCTTAACCACCTTATAACTCCAAATTAGGGCTTAGCAAAAATTAATTAGAGCAAAAATGTATTTACCTCCTCAAGGTAATTCGAACCCCCGAATTGCCCACACCACGAGCGCATTATTCACGGCTAAGGTTGCCACACGAGCTAGCTACTCCTTTGAAAGGCAAAGGCACAACATGCCTAAAAATATTTCCTCCCTTTCTACAAATCAAAAGTGCTTCGAGTGCTTTTCTTCCAATGCCTTTCGAACACAGTCAAGGGGATTCAAAACCTTGATGTTTGTGCTGCCACACATCTTAGCCAAAATCCAACTGCCAATGCGCCACTCTACCCATGATGACTTTGGACTTTGACCAACCTTCGTTTATTCATTGCTTCTACTTTCTAAAATATTTTTGCATGAGCACAATTCATATGCTTAGCCAGCAATTATTAACCACGATCTCAGATTAGTTTATGAACCTTAGATGTCCCATTTATATAGCCTCCTTATTATTTTTGATGATGTCGATGGAAATATTGCATATTTAATTTTAAAATTTAATTTTAATTTTAAATAATTAAAATTTAAACTAAATATTAAAAATTAAATATCTCCATCACCGAGGCACCTTTTTTGATGAAATGAAAGGCCAACTTGGGTTTTAAGAAAAACCCAGTTCAAATATGCCATCCATGGTTTTAAATAAAACCTTTTATTTTTCCTGCCTTGGTTTTCACAAAAACCCTGTATTATCCATGCTTTCCATAATATGATTTGGCCACCAAAACTCAATGTGATACATGTGACATCAATGATCCATGTGACATAAATGAAAACATAAAATAACTCAAATTGCCAACACAAAGAATTTTGATTACAGACTGACCTGGTCATGTACTAACAATGCTGCAAAATATGAGTCCCTGTGTCTCATATTGATAAAAGTTGAAAGCATGGGCATCAAGATTTTGAACATATATGGTGATTCTGAGTTAATAGTCCATTACGTAAGGAAAAGGTGTAGAAAAAAGTATCATTACTTGAAATATTATAGAAACAGAGTATGGGATCTAATGGAATCATTCGATGCCCTAAATTTAAACTTTATTCCCAAAGAAAAGAATACCTTGGCTGATTCATTAGCAACAAAGGGTGCTAACTTCAACCATTTTGTAGACTTTGGAACCAAGAATACCAAGGGAACTAAAATGATTTTCATACCTATAGTACTAGACAAGCAGATTTTTTGGCAATTTTTTGAAAGTGATGAACAAATTCTTGACTTTTTCGTAAGAGAAGCATGTCTCTCAACTGTCCAAGAGGAAAATTTGGAGGAAATTGATCAGCAAGACATTATCCAAATAAGAAACAATCATATCCCAAGAGGGTTGGTCACCATTGAGAGTTTGTTTGATAATGAGGATAGAAAGAAAGTCAGAGATGAGAAGGTCAGCAAAAAAATTTACAAAAAAGTAGAGGTCGAAATAGAAAATAGGCTATGTTGGAATCCAATGTTCACTTGAGGAAGTAGAAGATATTAAAGCTCTATGTTTGAAATAACTAGACATTATGGCTTGGTCATATGAGGACCTTAAGGTGTATGACAAAAATGTTATCCAACATACTATTGAGTTAGATCCTGATGCAAAACCATTTCGACAGAAGTAGAGACCTGTCAATCTGAGTATAGAGGCCATTATGAGAGAGGATATCTTAAATTTATTAAAGGCCAAGATAATATACTCGATAAAACATTCCACTTAGGTAGCCAATTTGGTACCCGTAGGAAATAAGAATGGGGATATACGCTTATGTGTAGACTTTAGAAATCTGAATCAAGAATCCCTTAAAAATAACTACCCCCTCCCTTATATTGATCAGATCTTATAGGTAGTGGCAGGAGTAGAGAGATTAACACTACTATATGCTTACTCTGGATACAACCAAATTTGGGTAAATTATGAGGACCAATTCAAAACAACATTTACCACAAAATGGGGTACATTTACCTAACATAAAATGCCTTTTGGGTTGTCCAATGTAGGAGCTACATTTCAGATAGCAATGGATTATGCCTTTGGAACACTGATCAACAAAGTTATTTTTATTTACCTAGATGACATGACTATTTTTTCTCATAATAAAAAGGATCATCTGTCTCATTTGGGACAAGTTTTTCAAAAATGTAGAGAATTTGGCATTTCATTCAATCCTAAGAATTCATTATTTGTAGTTCATGAGGTAAAACTATTAGGTCAAGT
Source organism: Wollemia nobilis (assembly GCA_028583015.1). Lineage (NCBI taxonomy): Eukaryota > Viridiplantae > Streptophyta > Pinopsida > Araucariales > Araucariaceae > Wollemia > Wollemia nobilis. Next base: position 2,988,071 of record JAQPPZ010002362.1, read on the forward strand.
GGTCTCAAAAGAAGGTATGGCCATAAACCTAGACATGATTACTATTAAAAATTCCATTAAGACTTCTCCTTATGCACTGGTATATGGCAAAGAGGTTGTGTTGCCAATTCATTTAGAGACTCTAGCACTTAAGCTTGTTAGTCCAAAAGAAGGGTCAGAGGAAGATCCTGTGAAGACTAGGTTAACACACTTGTTGTAGTTGGAAGAGAGCAGAGCTCAGTCATGTGAAAGCTTTCAAAAACATTCATTCGACATTAAAGCATAATTTGATAAGAAATCCAAGTTCAAAAAATTCTAATTTGGAGATTCAGTTATCAGATGGAACGTTGACAGAGAAAAACCGGGCAAGCATGAAAAGTTTGAATATTTTTGGGATGGTATTTTTAGAATAGTGGAAGCTAAGGAGTCTAATGTATTTCAGCTGGAAGGTCTGGAGGGAAACATACAACCCATTTCGGTGAATGGTTTTCACCTCAAGCTCTACTATGTGTAAGGAGTGAGCTCATTGTAACATATGTATATATATTGTACAATAATTTCCCCTCCTTTCTGCAATTTCTATTTTGAATTCTTTCTGCACTTTGTAATTGGTTTGTTTCAGAAAAAATTTTAAAAAAGAAAAAAATTACAAAAAAATGACTAAGTATGGGCAAAAGAGCATAGTAAGGTTCCATTCCACACTGAGTACTATGTAAAAATTTTCCAAAATGACATTTCACTTTCGAATCCAAATCAAAATGCACTGGATTTTGGTGGAATGGTGTACATATTTCCCTTTCGAAAATCAATATATTAAATTTATTTTTGTGCAAAACCAAGTAAGTGGATTTGCTTTGAAAATATATCATAGAATAGTTTTGTTTCAAAAAGGTATTTAGAGTAGATTTGCTTCTAAAATAGTACTGCACAAACAAAAACCACACACTCACATCCTATCTAAATGGTGTAAAGAGTTGGCTTTCATATCCAGCCTGAATTGGATTTTGTCACCAATTCACCACCAAAGTTCAGTGAGGTTTGGGTTCTACTCTCCACTAGCTTATCTTCGGTTTTAGACACCATAGTAGCCCCCCAAGTGGATTGTTCTAAAATTAATACCTAATTGGTCCTTCCTAGTTCAAGTTTTGGTTATCCAAAATTCATCACTAGAAGGTACCTTCGAAGTGGGTAGTTTTAGAAAGCTCGTTTACCATAGGTTTTTTCAAATAATTAGTGGGTGTAACTGATCGTTACTGTGCATACCTTAAATGTGAGGGTTAAGTGAAAGCCTTGATTAGGGCCAATAGGAGCACATTGATAGTGCGACCTCTCTTTGTGAGAGTTTATTTGACTCATCAGAGCATTTTGAGTCTCCCCCCTTTGGATATCATTTTATTGTACCTGTTACATCTAGGTTGTCATTCGCCTATTGGGTATAGTTCTATTATGTGCACCTTTGGGTGTTGCAAGAGGTTCTGTGTCACAACATACCTATTTCAAGTAGCACTCACCCATTACCTATGGTTTGTTCTTAAGGTAAATACATACTTTCATAAAAACACATGAAAACCAAAAATAAAGAACATTTGTTTATTGTTGAGTGTCATGAAAGTGGTTACAATAGCATATTAAATATGCTATAACTCACTTCTTAGTTTTTCCATAGTTTCATTTCCATGCTATACATTTTACGATCTATTTTTAGGTGATTCACACACCCTAGTGTGATTTTCCTACACTCTAATCAATTTGTACAATTCTATGCAAAACTAAGCTTCTAGGCTACAAAACTACACTAAATAGGTCTACACAGCACATAGAGAGTCTTCATAGTAGACAATTCATCCTCTGTCACTATTTCTAATAGTTCGCACACCCATGTGCAAACTTTTGGTTGTAGAGATGGTTTGCACCCTGATGTGCAAACCTATTTTTAGGTACTAAATTTCACCCACATGACACAAACACATTCCACAACACATATTTATCATTTGTTTCTCATTTTTAGTGGTTCACATGACCCCGTGTGAACCTCCGATCTTAGAGGTAGTTCACACCCCCCTATGCACCTATGATTTTGAGAATAGATAATGTCCCAACCAACCATAGACATCTCCAAAGTTCATATCTCACATATTTTAGCTGTTACCACACATTTTGCACACATCACCATACCAGTTATGCATATTCAGACGCATGAAGCCCTTTGTCATGCCATTGAGGATGCTCAATGGACTATCATGATGGTAGGTGCTTCTACTTCTTAGACCACTTATCCACCTTTCGAGTCTAAGCAGGTTACTATTGTAGGTCCACCTAACATGTTAACTGGGCCTTCCATACCTAGTGCTAGCCCCATATTCCATATGGCATCTTCCACTCCATCCCACCTCTTGGATGAGACCTTCGAGGGGACCCCTCCCTTGGAAGATCTCTCCTCTCCTAATATCCCATCCACATACTGCCAGTATATCATATATACCCCTATGGGTCACCCCATACTAGTTATAGTGGTGGATGAGTTAACCCAAGCTAACTCACCTTTTGCTACCCATTCGTTCCTTGAGCATTCCTCCCATCCACTTTTGAGAGATGAATCTGGTCCAATTATTTCCTAAATCATACCTGATGTCATAACCACTGTTCAAATAGTCAGTATGATATATACACCTCCTTCTTCCATAGATCCTCCTACCATACCATCCTTCCATACCCCACCATATTAGTAGACTTCATCAAGTTACCAACCTTCATCCCAACCACCTTTGTCACTTCCACCTCATCACTATTCACACTCGTCTTAATACTACCAAATATCATCACCTAATATATCCCATTTCTTATTGCAAGTTCACCCATAGTAGACATCCTCATACTTGTAGTCACCCCATTTCACACCATAGTTCGCTTCCTATCCACCCACCATCTACCCACCATTCTCATCCTATGTACCCCCATCGGCTCCTTCATCATCATTTCCCTTACCACCTCCACCTGGCTTTTGACCTTCGACATTGAATCCCACCTATCAAGGTCATCCACCTTGATATTTGGTTTAGCCTGAGTCCCTACTCACTATCCCTTCCATGCCACCTCCATCTTCATCAGTCCCACCCCCATCTTCACATCAGTCCACTTTCACCATGATCACATCTCTTCCATCCCCCTCTTCTACACCACCTGCTTTCTTCACCTTGCCACCCACATGGTCCTCCACCACTACTACTAAGGTACAACCAACTTTCCAATATGCACAATAACAGTAGGTCCCTATGCCTACCTAGTAGATTCTTGGGTATTATGATCAACAATAGTAGCCCTCCACCTACCACTCTTCCTACATCTCACCCCATCCATCCTAGGTTCCTATCCCACAATATCAGACCATGTTGATGCTTGATCCAAACCAGGCTTCTTACTATCATTTGTGGGAGGAAAAATAGTTGCAATGTCCACCACATATGGATTATTTACAACCATCATCACAACCATTACCTGCATCCACATCATCACCCCCATTCTCGGATCCACCAAACACTACCATAGTGCTCTCTAGCGAATTTCAAGCCATGCAAGAGCAGATTCATACATTGGATTTATGCACAACTGGTTATGGGCCTCAAAAACTTACATATGATGAGTTGTGCAATGAACCAATTCACCCATATGTTCCTATACATCCATATCCTTATAGATTTTAGATCACTAAATTTGACAAATTTAAAATTAAGGAAGATCCTACAGAGCTCCTCAATAATTACCACTTTGCTTGTGACCAACTGCACAATAGTGATCCTCTTATGCTTCGCACGTTTGCACTTTTGCTTGGGGGAAAAACATTAGAATGGTACAACCATTTACCTTGCCATAGTTTATTCACTTTCAAACAATTGTCCAATCTATTTCTAGAGCACTTCTCGATTAACATAAAAACCAAGCTTACCTTGTCCAATTTTTATGCTTTATATTAGTTTGATGATGATCCTATTACCAATTTTATCACCAATTAAAGAGTGATCATTCATGACCTTACCTTCCGTATCCTACCTTCAGAGCTCATTAAAATATTTTCCAAAAGTTATCATAAACAAATCTCTCAGATATTACAAATTCATCAGAGTCAAACATTTGAGGAAGCCATCACCCAAGTCAAACTTATCAAGGACATCAAGGTCCACATAGAAAAAATAAAATTATGTCATAAACAACCTTACCCCATCAATTACCACTACAACCATCCTCCATATGTACCACCCACCACACGACCACCCAAAACCAATCAGGTCCTTCTAAATTCTCCATATCCACCACCGCAAGTGGCATCCGCTCAATTTCCATAATCCACTCCTCCACGATATCCTCAAAATAAATACCAAGCCAATCCTACTCTTCTTCCCAATCCATATCTAAGAAATCCTCCACCATAGTATAATATATACTAAGGTTGAAATCCATGTCTACTCCGCCCTCCATGCAATTGGATGCCTCTATCGGATCCCATGTCCGCTCTATTCCATAGATTACATGAGGGATGTCTCATCACTTTGTCAAATTTCCAACTTATTGATACAAATCATCCTCTATTGTGGGACCACAATCCATAGGCTTTTTATGATTTACATTGACATTACGATCACACTGTTGATTCATGCCATATTTTTCACCATAACATGCAAGACCTTATCGATTGAAGCACTATTCAAGTCTTAAATCCCCTTGCATTATAAAATAAAATCTTAGGGATATACCAAAATCCATTACTCGAACATGGGGGTAACTTGCCTCAAACAGATCCATGCCAGGTCAATCATGTCAATCTAGGTCCTTACCAGGAGGAATTTGTGGGTATGATCAATATCACCACTCACAATAAATGCTATCCACCCCCTATGACCACCCAACAACCCTCCACTTCCCAAAAATCACCTACCACAACCTCAATTGTTACCCCACCAATTCCTCCACCACTACCTTGGAATGCAATCACCATATGTGGTAGTATTTACCACCAGATTTGCACCACCCTTGCAAGGTTATCCATCTACCATATCCTACAACAATCCCAACCTCATTGCAAAGCCCTTAATTCTATCATTTGCTCTCTTGATATTGAGACCCATGATGCATATGACTTTGAAAACTTTATCAGCAATGTTTAGATATGCCTACAACCTTCTATCAACTTCCATGACAATGAAATTACAATTGTTTTCAACAAGGGATCAAATTCCTCATTGCATATCCAAACCTCCATCAACATCATTATCTATAAGCATGTTCTCATTGATATCAGATCATCCATCAGCATCATTTCTACTGTTGCTCTAGGACACCTTCACCTTCCACCTTCTCATATCGCCACTCCATCCATGGACCTTCAAGCCTTTGATGACTCAATGCATCCCACCCTTGGTACCATTATTCTACCCATCAATGTAGGTGCCAAAATAATTTCCACTCTCTTCCATGTTATCAAAGGCAAGATTTAATATAACATCATTCTAGGATACCCTTGGATTCAAGATATGCAATGTGTTCCTTCCATGCTCCATAATTATATTATATATCCATAATGGCTTAGTACACTACATCCCTACTGATGGTGATCCATTAAAATTATACAAAAATCATCACCCTTCCACCCAGTCCACCCTTATGATCCACACAATTCACCCCTACCCCCCATTGGTTTCTTGACAAAACTTATTTGTCATCTTCACAACCTCATCTTCCACCACCTGATCTGAGCAACATCGCATCAACCTCTTCAAATCTACTACAATCTCCTAGCACACTAGTTCTTCCTACATTTTCTCATCAACCCTCATCGCCTTTCACAACACTTACTCCATTTACCTTTTCCACCATACCTTCCACCCCATATTCATATAACAACCCACCTATTCTTATAGCACCTCCTACATCTTCCCTTTGCTTTTTTCCCCACTCGATGCGAACCTAGGTAATCTCCAATTCACCCACCACTACTTCCATTCCCACTTTCTAATTCAGCCATGCTAATCATCCTATCATTGGAACACCTACTGAGTGCTATGAGTGGACAGAACATGCCTCTTGACTTGATGACCAATTAGCTCAATTAGATCCTCTCGTTTCAACACCTTCACCTACCAATCCACCTACACCAATTTTTCCACCTTATCCACCACCCATGGGGTCCTTTCCTCAACCTGAGCATATGACCTCTCCTCATGTATCAATACTCATGATCATCCTAGGTCATGGTGAGTATAACATTAGAAATTATTGGGTTCTTCCATGCAACATACAATCCACTCATGACTTTGGCTGACCTCATGATATACCGTTGACTATTGGGGCAGTGGTTCCTTTAGATACTCCTGATAATTGTAAAAATTTTGTATATGGGTCACTCAACTCATTCGTAGAACCTCTAGCACCTTCACCGCCACAAACCAAATTTTGTGGTAACCTGATCATATATCCAATATTAATTTTGCCTGGCATTATCTATGTATGTATAACTATCATGGGTATGTCTTAGAAAGATATGAACTAGGGTGTCACACCTATATTCATCCTTCCTCATGCAAACCTATCAATCTATCAGGCATTGGTTACCATCCTCCAACAATTAGTACACTTGAGCATGAGTTGCAAAATCTAGATCTTGATCCTGTGGACCTTCTCTCTGATAAGGAATTTTAGCTTAATATATCGATACACAGTTCTTCCCCTCATTCCATAATTAATATTCCATCTAGATTCTTTCCACCATCCCTTCCACATGAGCCCCTCTCTATGCATGTAGTCAAAACCCTTGCTCACCACTTCACCACCTTGTCCCTTGATCCACCCCGACTGTCAAGCCATCTTTTCCCACAGATCCTCCTTCTTCATCTCCACCTGTTATTCCATTTTTCCCCATTAAATAACTCCTACCACCTTGTGGCCCATGTTCTCATTATCCCTCACCAATTGGGGTATTAAACCTAGGTCACCACCAACCTTTTCCATATTTATTGTTATCCTCATAGGATTCATCACAACCCTCATCACCTACATCTCCCTTATCTAGAACCTCAGTCAAAATGATATCTATTGCCTTATATTTTTCACTACGATATCCAAACCATACCAATTAAATCCCACCCCTAGTCCCTAATTTCATTGATCTCAATGATATTTTTGAAACCCCCATTGACACTAAATTCCTCCCAATACCACACATTGCAATCTGTAAATTCCCCATTACCTTCCATTCCACCTCACCTCCCATGGATTAATCATACAAATATATATCTATATGAAAAATTCCAACTCCCAAATTCCATCGATGACCTTCACTCATCCCCATACCTGCACAAGTCCATGATGGTTCTCACATGCTTGTTGAGAACACCATTGAAGTTGACATTGTCAATGATTTGAAACACCCTCACATCATCTACCTTATCACTAGCTTATCCAAATAAGAGCATATCCTTTATACTAATTTTCTCAAGTACTACATCAAGGTGTTTACATGGTCCTACATGGATATGTCTGGCCTTGACCCATTGTAGTCATGCACAACCTTGTCCTGGATGATAATACCAAACCTATTTGATAAAAGTTGCACCATATGCACCCTATCGTTGTGCTTATTATCAAAGAGGAGTTACAAAAACTCTTTTATGTAGACTTCATCTAGCCTATCGACTACCCTGAGTGGGTTTTACACATGGTTAACATAAGAAAACCTAAGGGGGGTATACGCATTTGCACTGATTTTAGAGATCTTAACAAAGCTTATCCTAAGGACAATTTTCCACTCCCTAATATTGACACATTGGTCGATGCTACTACCGGATATGAAATACTATAAAAAATGGATGGTTTTTTAGGTTATAATCAAATTTGTGTCAATCTAGATAACCAACACAAGACCTCTTTCATGACCCCCTAGGGTACATTTTGTTATAAGGTCATGCATTTTAGCATCAAGAATGTTGTGGCAACTTACCAATGTGCTATGACCTATATTTTCCATGATATGATGCACAAAACTATCAAAGACTACATTGATGACCTCATAGCCAAATTCAAAACCTATGGTCAGCATCTTGAGGACCTACATCAAATATTTGATCACCTCTTGGAACATAATGTACGATTAAATCCGAATAAATGTATCTTTAGTGTTACCACAGGAAAAATATTGGGTTTCATCGTTTCACAAAAATGCATCGAAGTCGATCCTGCCAATGTCCAATCTATGCTTGGCATGCCTCACCCTATGAACCTCAAACAACTATACAATTTGCAATGAAGGATTCAATCCATACAGTGATTTATCACCCAACTTTCAGACAAGTGTTAGTAGTTCAATCATCTTTTACAAAAGGGGGTCCTATTCAAATGGGATAATAAATGCCAAGCCAAATTTTATGACATCAAATCATACCTCACATCTCCACCCATCCTCATTCCACACATTCCATGACATCAAATAATGAGTGTGACCAAGAGCAAGGTATATACTATATCAGTCACACATTGATTCATTATGATAAATGGTATGCTTACATAGAGAAAATTTACCTTGCCATTGTCTTTGCTATCCAAAAGTTGCAACACTACATGATTAACCATAAAACTTATGTAGTCTCCCATGATAACCCACTTTGCTATATGATGGGTAAGAGCTACCACAATAGTCGAACCACAAAATGGATCATGCTCCTCACGAAATTTGATCTTGAATTCATAAGTCAAAAATCCATAAAATTCCAAGTCATTGTTGATCAATTGGATGAGACCCCATTACCAAGTGATACAACATTGCTTATACAACTTCCAGATGACTCTATATTTCATATAAGCAAAGCCAAAGAACCAATAGAGCCTGAATCAACCACTAAATTGAACCTTTTCTTTGATGGATCCCATTGCGCACATTTTGGGGGTGCAAGAATAGTCTTTTTCACACCACAAGGGGAACCTCTCCTATTTTCCTTTAAATTAGGATTTCCTTGCACCAACAATAATTTTGAGTACAAAGCTCTTATTATTGGCCTAAAGCAAGCACTTTCAATGCACATTCACCACCTGTACATATTTTGTGACCCCCTCCTCTTTGTAAATTAAATCAATGGAGAATGGCAATATCATTTCCTAGTATTACAATAATATAAACAGGTAGTTGAAGACTTATTTACCCAATTTGAATTGTATGACATCATCGCTACTCCACGATCCATAAACCATTTCACTAATACCATGGCCTCGCTAGGCTCACTCATTCCACAAAACCTACTTTTTGATACAACTCACGTGTCGATCCACACCCTTTTAGAGTCCACCATTTCCAACAATCCACCTTCTCCTGACGATGGCATCAATATCATCAAAGCTCACCCACATGACCCATGGTTTTCTTAAGTCAAGGATTACATTAAGCTTGGTATTCTACCATCTGGTCTAAATCATCCTCACAAATGAGTTTTTAAATTGTGTGCCATTCACTATACATTGCTAGGTGATATCCTTTACAAGTGAAGTTATGATGGCATTTTATTGTGCTATCTTGAGCCCTTCAAAGCCTAACGCATCACTCAAGAAGCTCATGATGGTACTTGTGGAAGCCATTTTAGTGGCATAGCCATTACCAAATGAATTCTATGCATGGGCTATTACTGGCCCACAATGGAACATGACTACTATACCTATGTCAAAATGTGTGTTAAATGCCAACATCATTCCAATCTTACACTTACCTTCTCAGACCCTACAACCTATCCAATCAGTGTGGCCCTTTTCATAATGGGGTTTGGATCTCATTGACAAAATCACAACCACCTCATATGCTAATCATAATTTCATCATAACTACAACTGAGTACTTCATGAAATGGATTAAGGCCATCCCTCTAGTTCAAATGACCGGTCCTAAAATTATTGATTTTATCACTCAACACATCATTTTTCATTTTAATATTCCATCTAAAATAATCACTGACAATGGAACTCCATTCAAGAACAAGAATATTCATGCACTATGTCAAAATTCAACATACAATATAGCTTCTCTACTTAATACTACGCATAGGGTAATGGCCAAGCAAAAGCTATAAACAAAACCATTTACACCATTCTTCGTAAAACCATTGCAAAATCACGTCGTGATTGGCACAATAAAATACCATTAGAACTATGAGCCTACCATACCAGTATTCACACTCGAAGTGGGGCAAACCCATTTTTCCTTGTATATGGTGTTGAGGTTGTCATGCCCTTGGAGCTTGAAATACCATCCTTGTAGGTTTCCATGCAAGAATTCATTAATGATGATACAACCCATCAGGCTTGGCTTGACCAACAAACCTTATTATATGAACGTCGTATTCATGCTATTGAAAACACATGATTTTATCAAGATCATCTTTGACATGCCTACAATTCCAAGGTACACCAACGTGAATTCCAAGTCAAAGACTTAGCCCTCAAAGAAAACCAACAAATTACTAGCCAACTGTGCCATCTTCATGACAAATTTAAACCCAATTGGCTAGGCCCTTACATGGTCACTCAAAAGTTTGGATCTATGGCATATTACCTGGCCATGTTGGAAGGTATTGTAGAACTTGAGCCCATTAACATTATTCATATATGAGCATTTTATGCCTAATTTTAGGCATTACAACTCATCACCACTTTTATATATGTATATAATTCAAAACAAAATCCAAAAAAAAATCAATCAATTCACGATCAATCCACACAAATATAACATCATCATTTTTGGCATTCTATGACACTAACCCAACTTGCACTTACATTTAATTTTGCTTCATCTATCTCTTTCCTTGCTTCCCCTTTCCCCCCTTCTTCTGTAATTAATGTTGTATGGTCATGCTTCGAGCGACTACATACCTTTCATTCCCCCCCCATTTTTTTTTTCTTTTCCTTTTCTTCTCTTTCTTATCTTCTTTTCTTCTAGTTACCCATCAACATTGTATGGTCACACTTTGAGCAGCTATGTACCTTTGATAGGTTTCTTTTATTCTTTCTCTTATAGTCTTTTTCCTCTAGTTACCCATCAATGTTGTATGGTCATGCTTCGAGTGGCTACATACCTTTGATAGGTTTTTTTTCTTAATTCTCTTATAGTATTTTTCCTCTAGTTACTTATCAATATTGTATGGTAACGCTTCACGAAGCTACATACCTTTGATAAGTTTCTTTCTTCTTTCCTCCCTCTTCTCTCTCTCCTCCTTTCTTCATTATTTTCTTTATTATCATCACCCATTACACTTATGTTCCATTTTATAGTCCATAACACTAGAGCAACCTTGCACATAAATTCTCACTTTTTTACATCCATATAGGCATATGTACCATGCTTGGGAGAATAAACATGCACATACTAGCATACCAATGTAATGCTCAAATCCCTTTTTAGGAGATAAGAATATTTAAAATATTTTGACTGCTTTACCCATCAATAGTTATATAATCAACCACTATCTAAAGTTGCCACATTTCAAAAACATTTCCAGACTTCCCTTTGTTACCTTGCTCTCATTCCTGGATTTATTTACACATCCTACACATTAACTACATTTTGGAAATAGGACTGGCTACGTTGCATGTTGACTGATGCTTAGCGAAAATCACTCCAATAATTATATCATTCACATGATTTCTCTTGAACCTGAGGATTGACAAAAGGAAAATTTACAAAAGAAAGAGAAAAAGGGCAGAAAAAAAAAGCCAATGGCCACAAAAAAAAAAGAAAAAAAGAAAAGAGAACCAAACAATAAAATAATCATACAGGGACAGAAAAAAGGGGAAAATCCTTGAGAGTATCATCATATTGAATCCCTACATTCCTCAGGTCTTTACCAATGAGATAGCTTATCGACTAAGTTTCATGTAGTTATAAAACTATCATTTTTTTCAAAATGGTACAATGAACATCACTTTATACACATAAATCCAGGATTGAGGTCTTTTTTACCAAGATAGCCTAGAACATGTTCAATAATATTGCTCAGTTAGTCAATGGGTTGATTACTTACAAACTATAGTGTTAGAATCTTCTCATTACAACCTTCATATCCAACTTCCTTGGAATAACAGAATGGATTACATCATCTGATTATTGTAACGATGCAAATGTTATCCCTAAGCATCTTGTTTATATCTTTTGCATTATCATCTTATGCATACCAATTTTATGTCACACCTCATTTTAGTTCACATTTATTTAAGCATATCACCATCGCATTCACATATAACTACCTATTACTACATCTACATTAATCATGCATCACCATAAGCAAAAACAAGAAAATAAAAAAAAGTAAATAACATAAGTGCCACAAAATATTATATGTATATATATATCAAAACTGATGCCATCAGGCTACAATAAAATGTGTGGGCCCTTGTGGGTATCTCATCACATATCCATGTACATACATAACCATAAAAAATGCCATTCGACTACAATAAGGAGTGTACCCTCATGGGTACATCTACCCAAAAAGAATTCACTCATCCTAAGAACCTACAAAAATTCCAAAAATACCAACTGATGTGCCTCCATAATCCCCTCATGACTGCTACCTTGTAGGAGTCTCACCAATCCTCTCATATATAAGAGCTCATCCCATCGTTACTTGTGATGAATCAGCCTCTACCACCCCTGCCCCCACCTACGTCGGTGGTGCCATCCTCATAGGTGCATATGACATCGTAGGTACCACCACCTACTGACCCATCTTGTCAATTGATGGCATGCTTCACTGAATCCTATTTGCTTGATGATGCAATAAGGAAAGAGATCTAGAGTATGTCGATATAGGTATCCCATTCACCATCAACTCACTCTCTACCCTCATCCTCTTGGCATCCTCCCTCATTTTGGCTTCCATAAATCTATCATTTCCCTCCCATAGCCATACCACTTCCCTATGTGCTACCTATAGATGTGGCACTACATCCCCTACATGAGCAATATACTACTCCACCCGATCCCTTTCCTGTTGTGTCTCATGCATGATCTACTCGACCTTTGCTACCCTCACTAAATGATAGGCCTTCACGATCTCTGTCACCTACACCTCATCCAATAAAATATAAATATGCATTATGGACTCAATCATCTCATCCTGCTCTCCATGGATGGTGTTACACTCATCCCTCAGTGCATCCCACTCAATCCTGAGCACCTCCATCTCCTCTAACATATACTGTACTCATACCCTAGCCTCATCTCACTCCTCTAAAGTAGCCCTTAGGTCTATCTCTACCACATTATTCTTCTCCTCTACCATTGATCGATTAGTGCCCCAATCTAGTTCCATGTTAAGAATATTATCTCTAAATATCTTCACCTCTATCCTCAATGCCACCACCTCACCCTCTGTTGTGATCACCGTCACCAAATATTCCTTGAATTCATACTCATTCGACTCTCTTTCCATATCTTCATCTATCACTAGTGAATCATCACCCGCATCCTCATCAACATCCATCAAGAGGATATCCTCCATCACCTCAAAGCCACTCCCTATCCCCTCTCCCCTCTTAGATGATGGCTTTGTGCCACTATCACTCACTAGCCTATCCTAGTCGTCACACCGTGGCCTCACCTACCTAATAAATTGATCTAGCTCCACCTCCTCCTCCTCATCATACTTAGGTGATCCTACATCCTCCTCCTCTTCCACATGCCCTAGTGATGCTACTCTCATACCACCTTACAACTCCTTGTTAGGTAGCACCCTTGTTCTCTCTGCCCACTCATCCACCACACCTCACACTGGCTCCCAAGTATGCCTCAACCACCACACATCATAATTAGGAGTGGTCCCTACATTTTCCACATAAAGGACAACCATAGGCTCATCTAGCATCACGTCTAGTGGTGGCACTATGATCTACGGTCCTCTATCATCCTCTACTCTATAGATATCTACCAGTGGCTCTAGATGTCCCTATCTCAATCTAAACTACCATTGCACTCTAGAAAATGGGAAGTACTCCACCTACCATAGGTAATTATCTACCACCCACTACCCTTTTTGAATGTGTACCAAGTTCTCCACATCCTCACCCCAATTAGATCCTCCCCACCATGGTATCCATATCACATGATCCATTGTTAATTCCCAAAATCCTCATGGTGATACATCAGATCACCCTCCCTCACCCTCTTCTTAATCCATTCCTTATTCACTCTCCACCTCATCACATAGGGCACATCCTCTCCATCAATCTCATGTACCTTATAAGGCAACTCTACAGGTCTCAAAATTATAATATGCTCCCAAGCCCATATTTGTAACAATGGACTTACACTGATGCCCATCCTCTCTGTCCTCACCACTACATGCAACTCTTGATAAACCTGTTCTAAAAATGTTGGTGCCCATGCATACACTATATTCTAATCTAACATATCACATACTACCTCCATCATGTTCCATAGAAATTTCACCCTTGAAGTATTTGGTAGTGTGTGATGCACAATCAGTAACATTGCCATTGCATGGCAATTCAATACATACTCCTTATTTCATTATGAGGACACAAACACACAGGGAATGAATAACACAGAAACATAGTAATATCGAGAAAACAATCCAGCTCTCAATTCCTTGAACTTTCAAAAAATTACAATCCTCATGTTCCAAGAGGCCCCCTCTCCTGATGCACCCCCCTGCTTCTATATCCATGTTTTCCCCTTTATTTTCTAGGTCTGACCATCTAGGCCATTAATGACCCATCTGCCCCAAAAATACCTCCTGCCTGACTGAACCTTTACATATTTCCCTAACTGGCAACTGCCATCGGGTTGGCTGTAGATTCATTCATTGATGAGCCATCTAACTTATGGGCACAATATTCGAATGGCCCCCATGCTCAGCGAGCTTATCGGGTAAGAAATCATGCATTAATGAGGCCCTGACTGCCTCGAAAAACACCATCTGGGAATGTAGTTTTTTTTTTCGAACAGAGAACCAGCAGTATGTCATGATATCATGACATTTTTCTTGCTTTCTTCCCTTCTCTCATTTGGATCATGATATCGTGACATGTCACGATATCGTGACATTTTCCTTCCTTGTAGCATTTCTTTCCTTCGGGTTGTGATATCACGAAATTTTCCTTCCTTGTAGCATTTCTTTCCTTCGGGTCGCGATATCGCTACATGTCATGATATCGTGACATTTTTCTTTCTCTCGGCCTTCCCCTCCTTCAGGTCGTGATATCGCGACATGTTGCGATATCGTGACATGTCACGATATCGCAACATTTTTCTTTCTCGTTGTCTTCCTCTTCGGTGGGTCGTGATATCGCGACATCTTCCCTTCCGGTTCTTCTTTCTTCCTTCTTGGTCACAAAATCATGACATGTCACGATATCGTGACATCTTGTTCCCTGCTTCCTTCTCACCTTTGTGGGTCATGAAATCGTGACATGTCGCGATATCATGACATCTTGTTCCCTACTTCCTTCTCGCCCTTACAGGTCATGAAATCGTGACATGTCACGATATCGCAATAGTTTTCTTCCTTGCTTTCTTTTCTGCTCCTTCGGTCATGATTTCACATGTCACGAAATCGTGACATTTTCTTCTCTGACCCTTCCTGTTCCCTTTCGATCGTGATTTCATGACATGTCGTCAAATTGTGACATTTTCTCCTCTAGCCTTTTTTACGTTCTTTCGATCGTGATTTCATGACATGTCATGAAATCGCATCATTTTTCACTCCTACGTCTTACTTCATCCTTTTGGTTGCGATTTCGTGACATGTCACAAAATTACGACAATTTTGGCCCCACGTCTTCTCTCTCCTTCCTGAGTTGCAAAAACGTGATATGTCGTGATATCGTGACATGTCACAAAATTGTGATATTTTTGGCCCTGTGCCTTCTCTCTCCTTCCTGAGTTGCAAAAATGTGACATGTCACAATATCACAACATGTCATGATATCACGAAATTTTTGGCCCCACACCTTCTCTCTCCTTCTTGAGTCGCAAAAACGCTTTGATGTAAGATTGCTAAAACGAAATTTTTGGCCCCACATCAAAGCTAACACTTGGAAATTTTTTTGTTGATGCAAGATTGCTCTGCTACCATCGGATGCTTTTGCATCAGACACCCGGGGTGGATTGAGAAGTGTCCTTCACTTCTGTGCTATTGGAGGAAGACTCAAGCGGTCGACCTCTTCTTTTGACAATCAAGTTGCATCTTCGATAGGCCTATCCTTCCATTTGACCAGGTATTCAAAATACTGCATGTTCTTGGTACTTCTGCCTGCTCGAGTGTCTAGTATTTCCTCGATCTCATCTGTTGTTGGGGTAGATGTTGGAATACTCCACAATTATGTACATGGTGTCTCGCTACTGCCTCCTTCATGGTATTCTACCAAATTTGCAATGTTAAAAATAGGTGATATATTCAGCTCGCTTGGTAGTTCCACTTCATAGGCATTTTCAAATCTTTTTTACCTATGATCCTACATGGTCCAAACCTCTTCATCTTCAGCTTGTTGTAGGTTTTGCTAGGAAACCTCTCCTTTCTCAAGTGAACCATGACCTCATATCCCACTTGGAACTCCTTGAAACACCGCTTCTGATTGACTTTGGATTTGTACTGAGTATTCATCTTACTAATATGTTGTTTTACATCTTCATGCAAACTCTTTATGTGCTCCACAAAATCTCCAGCCTCAGCACTACTCTTTTCTCCCTTACCCATATTTCTCAGTTCAAAAACATTTCTTGGGTTGTTCCCATACACAATTTGGAATGGGGATCTACCAGTATTTTTTTTTATGGAATTGTTGTAGGAAAATTCTGCCTATGGCAAGATCAAGTCCCATACCTTGGGCCTATCTCCTACCAGGCATCTTAGAAGATTACCCAAACTTTTGTTCACCACCTCTGTTTGTCCATCTGTCTGTGGATGGTATGCAGAACTGAATTTCAAATCCATTTTCAGCTGCTTCCACAAAATTCTCTAGAAATAACCCACAAATTTGGTATCTCTGTAAGATACTATACTCTTGGGTAGACCATGAAGGCATACCACCTCCTTGAAAAACAAGCCTGCAATATGAACTACATCACTCATTTTATGACATGGAATAAAATGAGCCATCTTTGAAAATCGATCCACCACAACAAAAATGGAGTCACTCCCTCGTTGTGTCCTTGGTAGACCAAGAACAAAATCCATACTGATGTCCTCCCATGGTCTCTCTAGCACAGGTAATGGCTGATACAATCCTATATTTTGTCTCACTCCCTTAGCCATCTGACAGACTCTACAACCCTGCACAAATTTAGTCACATCTTGTTGCAACTATGGCCAATGGTAGTTTTCACTAACAAGGGCAATGATCTTATCTTGACCAAAATTTCCAGCTAGTCCCCCACTGTGCTTCTCATTTATCAGATTCTCCCTCATTCAACTCCGTGAAATGCATAATTTTCCTCCTTTGAACATCTCATCTTGGATTAGAAAATCCAACCACTTGGTCCTGTCCAAAGTAACAGGTGCCAAACAAGCTTTCCAGGCTTATGCAAAATTAGGATCTTTAGGGTACAAACCCTTTAGTTCATCGAATCCCACCACTTCCACCTTCAATTATGTCAACAAACACTGCATTCTGCTTAAGGCATCTGCAACTATGTTGGACTTTTCGCTCTTGTACTTCAACACAAAGGTATAACTCTATTAAAACTCAACCCACTTCAGGTGCCTTTGATTTAGCTTCCCTTGGCTATTAATATACTGTAAGGCTTGATGATCAGTAAATAGAACAAACTCTTTTGGCAACAAGTAATGTCACCACTTCTTTAGAGCCTGAACTATAGCATAAAACTCTTGATCATAAACTGAATACTTATTTCTGGCATCATTGAGCTTCTCACCAAAGTAAGCAACAGGTTTACCTTCTTGACTCAAAAAAGATCCTATGACACTACCACTAGCATCACAGTCTACCTAAAATACCTTATTAAAATCTGGAAGTGCCAAAATAGGTTGTTCTATAACATTCCTTTTCAACATATCAAAGCTCTTGTCTGCTTCTAAGGTCCACTTAAATTCTTTCTTATTCCCTCTCATTGTTTCTGTAAGGGGTGCACAAATACTGCTAAAATTCCTAATGAATTTCTTGTAAAAACTTGCTAGACCATGAAATGATCTTACCTCAGTCATGCTTCTCATAGTAGGCCATTCCATGATAGCTCTTATAACCACTCTTCAGATCAATCTTGCTAAAGTACTTGGCTCCACTCAAAAAGTCCATAATTTCATCCATCCTTGGCAATGGAAATCTATACTTTATGGTGATCTTGTTAATGGTTTGAGAGACTGTACACATTCTCCACTCTCCATATTTCTTTGGTGCTAGTACTGTAGGTACTACACATGGACTCAAACTCTCCCAAATCAATCCCTTCTCTAGCAGTTCTTGGACTTGTCTGTTCAGCTCTTCAGTTTCTATATGAGTCATTCTATGTGCTGCCTTATTGGGTAAACTAGATCCTGGTACCAAATCTATGTGGTGACTGATCTTTCTCATTGGTGGTAAACCCTTAGGCACATTATCAGATACAATGTTTAAAAATTCTTCTAACAGTCCTACGACTTCTACATGGGTATCCTTGCATTCTTCCTTCCTAACTCTAGGAATTAATGCATAGAACATATGCTCATGCTTTAAACTATTCAAAAAATTTCCTCCTTCAACTAAACAGATTCTAGCACTGCTGCATACCTTTTATTCTGCCTCCTTCAAGGGCTTCAACTTATGGTGCACTCCATTCTTCGTTACTGAGTAGGTGTTGGCATGACCATCATGCACTGCACACCGATCAAACTACCATGGCCTTCCCAATAGCAAATGGCAAGCATCCATGGGCAGGATATCACATAGGACCTCATCACAATAATTCCCAATATTGAACTTCATTGAACATTGCTCACTGACCAAAAATCTATGGTCCTTTTGTAACCACACAATCTGGTATGGATGCGGGCGTCTTCTCCTCTATAGCTGTAACTTAGCAACCATTTCTTCTGAAACCAAGTTATCAATACTACCATTATCTATGATAATTTGCAGACCTTACCCAAACTTTTGCACCTTGTGCGAAATAGGCTCCTCCTCTGGTCTAATCCTTGCTCCTCATTTAATAGGGCCCTCCTAGTGACCATAACTTCTCCTCTCTTTGCCTCCTTAGAATGTTTTGATTCAGCACCTTCATCTGCTATAGCAGCCCTGGCAAGACCCTTAGGTCTCTTATTCATCCTTTCTTGGTGTTGTGGGCACTCAAATGTGTGATGTCCTTCTTCACCATAGTGGAAATAGGTTCCATGAAATCCTCCTCTTCCAAATCCACGTCCAGATCTGCATCTCCCTCTTAGATAACCATTGTTCTGGTTACGAGGTTGATAGGTGCTTCCTTCCTTCTGTTCTTGGGTATTACTGGTCTCACCAACCTTCTTCTGATATTTATAATTTTCTCCACTGGTCCTTCCACCAGTTCTTCCACCATGACCTCTTCCTCTTTGCTTGCTCTCAAACCTTCTGTTTAGTTTCTCTTCAACCTTTAGAGCAAATTGGTAAGCATCCTCTATGGTGGTCATCTTGACCAGGCTTAACTCTTCTTGAATACTTGCTCGTAACCCATTAATATAATGGGCTACCTTCTCCTTGCTAGCCTCTGAATGGCCTGTTTTGATTACAATCTTGTAAAACTCCTCTGTGTATTCTTTAACAGACTTGCTATCCTGCTTCAAACCTTGCATTTTCTTCAATAGGTCCATCTCATAGTCAACTGGGATGAACTGCCTCTTTAACTTTTCCAACATTCTATCCCACCTAGTTATTCTCTCCTTTCCTCTTCTATTTCTTTCCAACTGCACTCCCTTCCACCATATGCTGGTATGAACCTTCAGCTTGGTATTAGAAAAATTGACCATATTCAGATCTTCAACCTCTTCATACTCAAAGTATTCTTCCAAATCATTGATCCAGTCAATCAACTCCTCTGGATCAAGATTTCCAAAATACGTAGAAACCTCCATCTTCGACCTTTTTCCAATTTGAGATATGGCTCTGTATAACCTAGATTATGCAGGATCTACAACCTCTTCTTTCTCAAACTGCTCCTCTTCTTCATCAACTTCATCTTCACTTCCTTCTTCCCCTCTGGATTTAAGTCCTCTACGCAACTCCTCTTGTAGGGCCTGAACTTGCCTCTACAAAGCTCTGAAATCTTCTGCTAGCACCATGTTTCTTCCACCACCACAGTTTCTTCGTGGAGGCATTCTGCTTCACTCTCTTCTCACTTTTGATGATCTGCTCACACACTCAGGAACTCCCACTCTGATACCACTTGATGAGGACACAAACACACAGGGAATGAATAACATAGAAACACAGTAATACCGAGAAAACAATCCAGCTCTCAATTCCTTGAAATTTCAAAAAATTACAATCCTCGCGTTCTGAGAGCCCCCCATCTCCTGATGCACCCCCCTGCTTCTATATCCATGTTTTCCCCTCTCTTTTCCAGGTTCGACCCTCTAGGCCATTAATGACCCATCTGCCCCAAAAATACATCCTGCCTGACTGAACCTTTACATATTTCCCTAACTGTCAACTGCAACTAGGTTGACCATAGATTCATGCATTGATGAGCCGTCTAACTTCTAGGCATAGTCCTCAAATGGCTTCCATGCTCAGTTAGCTTACCGGGCAACAAATCATGCATTAATGAGGCCCTGGTCACCTCAAAAAACATCGTCTAGGAATGCAAGTTTTTTTTTTGAACAGAGAACCAGTAGTATGTCGCAATATCGTGACATGTCACGATATCATGACATTTTTCTTACTTGCTTCCCTTCTCTCCTTTGGGTCATGATATCATGACATTTTCCTTCCTTGCAGCATTTCTTTCCTTTGGGTTGCGATATCGTGACATGTCATGATATCACGACATTTTCCTTCCTTACAAAATTTATTTCCTTCAAGTCACGATATCATGACATTTTTATTTCTCTCGGCCTTCCCCTCCTTCAGGTCGTGATATCGCGACATGTCGTGATATCACGAAATTTTTCTTTCTCACTATCTTCCTCTTTGGTGGGTTGTGATATCACGACATGTCACGATATCGTGACATCTTCCCTTCTGGTTCTTCTTTCTTCCTTCTCAGTTGTGAAATCATGACATGCCACGATATCGCGACATCTTGTTCCCTGCTTCCTTCTCACCTTTGCAGGTCGCAAAATCGTGACATGTCGCGATATCGTGACATCTTGTTCCCTGCTTCCTTCTTGCCCTAGTGGGTCATGAAATCATGACAGTTTTCTTCCTTGCTTCCTTTTCTACTCCTTCGATCGTGATTTCATGACATGTCATGAAATCATGACATTTTCTTCTCTGACCCTTCCTATTCCCTTTCGGTCACGATTTCGTGACATGTCATGAAATCGTGACATTTTCTCCTCTGGGTCTTTTTTGCATTCTTTTGGTTGCAATTTCGTGACATGTCATGAAATCGTGACATTTTTCTATGGACGCCTTCTTTCTCCTGCTTCGGTCTCGATTTTGCGACATGTCATGAAATCATGACATTTTTCACTCCTACGCCTTGCTTCGTCCTTTTGGTTGCATGTCGCGAAATCATGACAATTTTGGCCCCATGCCTTCTCTCTCCTTCCTGAGTCGCAAAAACGTGACATGTCGCGATATTGCGACATGTCGTGAAATTGCGGCATTTTTGGCCCCGCATCTTCTCTCTCCTTCCTGAGTTGTGAAAATGTGACATGTCGCGATATTGTGACATTTTTGGCCCCATGCCTTCTCTCTCCTTCCTGAGTCACAAAAACATGACATGTCGCGATATTGTGACATCAAAGCTAACACTTGGAAAAAAATTTGTTGATGCAAGATTTCTCTACTGCCACCGGATGCTCCTACATCATTTCAATACATTATATAGTCCACCCTCTTTTTGGCATCTATATCCTGCTAATGTCGTGTAAATATCCTCTCCAAAATACCATCCCACAAATCTTTGTCCATTGTCATAACCATGATCTCCTCCATCGACAGCCAATAAATATGGTAAATATCCTCCAAGGTCACTGTCATCTCCCCTGTAGGCAAGTGAAAGGTGTTCCTATCAGGATACCACCTCTCATATAGAGCAAAAATGTATGCATGATTCACATGCACCTCACGCATCTCTCACACACCATACAACCCCACTGCATGCAACCACTTCCCAGCATCCGCCCCCCACACATCTTGCAATGCCTTTTGACATTTCCACAACTAATATCACATGAATATGTTCTTCACCTATCAATTCACACATATGATGAGTTATAAACTAGGTATATAAAAATCATTTCATTTTTTTTTTCACATGTACATATGCATGACACAAAAAAAAAAATTGGTTTGTACGGGCATGTGCGAACCAAACGGTTCGTTTGGCCCCGTGCAAACCACCCGGTTCACACCCCACCCGTGTGAACCACCCAAAGAAGGCAAATTTTTACACATTTTAATTTACTATTACATACCCATCCCATCCATACCACCCATGCATGTAGAAAATTTCAAAAACATGCTAAAAAACACGAAAAACAATGCAAAACCTCCCATATTCGCATGCAACATGATGCATTCAAAAATAAGTAAAATAAAAAAATATTAAATAGATCAAGGTACCCATTTGGCTTATTAGAATCCCCCACTAGTCACATTTAACATGCATTCATATTTTCCACCCCATTTCACCCATCACACCAATGCATGCTTTTCAAAAAAAGCAAACATCGAAAGAAAAAACAAACACCCTACTGGGATACCCATTTTCCCCTTTTACACAAAATGAATGAATTTTACCCATCTCGTGCATACATGTTCATGTTACAACATAAAATATGACAATTAACATTCTCCAAACCGTCTATAATTGAAAAATCATCGAGAAAGAACAAATCGCTTACCTCTAACATCTTCACCCCTATACTAGTACTCACTAATTCATTGGATATCCTGTCTCATCCGTTTGGTAATTTGGTCACAATACATTCTATTTCTACTCTCTTCCATATCTCCAACATTGTTTTTGCATGACAATGCCATCTTTTTAGTCTTAAAAAACCCTATTTTGCACAAGTTCACACCCCACCCATGAGAACCGACTAGTTCGCACAACAGTGTGCGAACCATTTGGTTCACACGTGTAAAGTGTGAACCTTCCATGATAGCTTCAAATAATCCCAACCATATGGTATTTCCTTGAAATGTTCATCCATTCATCAATCCTTACTAATTTTAATATAAAATTGTACAATTTTTCTCATTAATCTTCATGAATCGCTTCATCATAGATATTCGTCTCCTCCATCGCTAATTCATCATTTGATGGGATCATCATCCAACACATCAAAAGCTACCTTGCACATGATAAAACAACCAAACGTCCAATCATGGATACAACAAATGCCTAAGAAAATGTTTGCTGAAGATTATCTCAAGTCCTCATGCTAGGAAAGATACAAAAAAATAAAATTTATCTTCTCAATCAAAAATCCAATTCAAAATAAATTAATAGTTGATAGACCTCAAAATGAATCTGACTGTAGATACCTCATGGATTCCAATATTCATAGTGACAATCATAATACCACTTGTGAATGAAGGTCCTAAAAGTTCTACCCCTACGACTCCAACGGTTTGTCAAATATTGTCAAAAGAGCTCATCAATAAATCAAAAGCAAAAATTGGCAAAGGTATTTGTTCCTTTCAAATTGGAACATCTCAAGTTGATCACAATACAAGGCAATATTACTTCTTCCCCCAAAAGCAATCATTACAATACTACAAACTGTTGTATCCAATCACAAACCAATTTATCAATATGCCTCTCTCGCAATCATCCACAATTCATCAATCATAAATTTTTTGCCTTCTAAATCATTCCATCAGTTCACATCATTAATATTTGTACTAAACCGTGTTTTCACATAATCTAGTATAAAAAGAGATAAAATATACACACCTAAAAGTCACACATTGTCCCTCTCCCCATTTTCATGGTCAATCAATTTGTAAAACCCTCGAAAATTGCATAAATTGGCTAAAAACACTATTCATCATCTTTAGCCCCTTTGGGCTAACTAAGTCCCTCCCTACACTTAACCTTAGGTCCTCATGCGACCTCATGCCAACTGAACTAAGATTGAATCCTTTACCATGGTTAAAAAGTATTTTATGATAAAAAAAGTCAACAGTTTGGTCAAAACATGCTTTATGGCTAATTACATGCTTAATTAAATCTAATCATGATTTGATTTGGACCCTCCACCTCACCTAGTCTACTTTGACTACCCTAGCCTTCCACCTCACCTATTATAGCCTAACCTAGCCCTCCCACCTCTCACCCAGATATTTTTCCACCTCACATTCCCTTGGGTCATAAATGAAATATGGAGACTTTTGCACCTAAAAAGCAATTTTTAATCCAAAGATATTTCAAAAATGTGATCATTAATGCCAAATTGATATTTTTAGCAAAGTCATCATTATTTGTGGATGGGTGAAAGATTATCTCACCTAACCCTATTTATGAGCCATGACACCTCAAGGGACACCTCTTTGGTGGACACCTCACCATTGCCACCTCACAGGGGACACCTCATCCTCTTTCTCTCATCTTGGACAACTCTATAAATAGAATGCCATTTTCATATTTTAATAACAACCAAATTTTACATACCGAAACTCTACCAAAATCACTACTACCATTGCATCCATCATACATCCATCACACAACCATTGTAGTAACATTGCAAATTGATTTATCACTTTCATAACACTATTTTGTGAGTGAGACAGGTCAATAATCCCATCAAAAGTGCACTTTATGAAGGTGATCCGCACAGAAAATTAAACAAACAATTGCTCCAGGACAACTAGAAAAGCTAATTTGCAAATTCAGCATAAAAAGGATAGGTTCAAACACTAGTGTGCGAACCACCCGATCGAGGATTGGTTCACACCTCGAGGTGCAAACCTTTGCTACAGACACCAGAATAACCGAATAAGGTAAGGATAGCTTAATTTAGTATTTTTATGTTGTTTTTTATAGTTATTTTTATGTTTTGAATATAATTAATGAGTATTTTGTCTTTTTAAATACGGGGTTTGACTAAGGCAGACCCCCCAACACACTAACAAGATTTTGCAGGTTGACAGGTCCAGTAAAGCACAAAGACACATCCAACAAGCAGTGGCTCACAAGAAAGAAGCCCACCTACATTGAGGAACTCAAAAAGATGAATCTCTCTACTTTTGTTCCAAATATGAAAGGGCTTCCTTAGGGAAGCCCTTTCATATTTATTAATCAAAATCACTATTCATTAATCAAAATCACTATTCATCATCTTTAGACCCTTTGGGCTAACTAAGCCCCTTCCTACGCTTAACCTTAGGTCCTCATGCGACCTCATGCCAACTCAACTAAGGTTGAATCCTTTACCATGGTTAAAAAGTATTTTATGATCAAAAAGTCAACATTTTGGTCAAAACATGCTTTATCGCTAATTACATGCTTAATTAAATCTAATCATGATTTGATTTGGACCCTCCACCTCACCTAGTCTACTTTGACTACCCTAGCCTTCCACCTCACCTATGCTAGCCTAACCTAGCTCTTCCACCTCTCACCCAAATATTTTTCCACCTCACATTCCCTTGGGTCATAAATGAAATATGGAGACTTTTGCACCTAAAAAGCAATTTTTAATCCAAAGATATTTCAAAAATGTGATCATTAATGCCAAATTGATATTTTTAGCAAAGTCATCATTATTTGTGGATGGGTGAGAGATTCTTTCACCTAACCCTATTTATGAGCCATGACACCTCAAGGGACACCTCTTTGGTGGACACCTCACCATTGCCACCTCACAAGGGACACCTCATCCTCTTTCTCTCATCTTGGCCAACTCTATAAATAGAAGGCCATTTGCATATCATTGTAGTAACAACCATTTTAGTAACATTACAAATTGATTTATCACTTTCATAACACTATTTTGTGAGTGAGATAGGTCAATAATCCCATCAAAAGTGCACTTTATGAAGGTGACCCGCACAAAAATCAAACAAACAATTACTCCAGGACAACCAGAAATGCTAATTTTCAAATTCGGCATAAAAGGGATAGGTTCACACACTAGTGTGCGAACCACCCGATCAAGGATCGGTTCACACCCTGAGGTGCAAACCTTTGCTACAGACACCAGAATCACCGAATAAGGTAAGGATAGCTTAATTTAGTATTTTTATGTTGTTTTTTATAGTTATTTTTATGTTTTGAATATAATTAATGAATATTTTGTCTTTTTAAATATGGGGTTTGACTGAGGCAAACCCCTCAACACACTAACAAGATTTTGCAGGTTGACAAGTCCAGCAAAGCACAAGGACACATCCAACAAGCGATGGCTCACAAGAAAGAAGCCCACCTACACTGAGGAACTCAAAAAGACGAATCTCGCTACTTTTGTTCCAAATCCGAAAGGGCTTCCTTAGGAAAGACCCCATTGTAGCCTTCAGTGCAAAATTTATAAAAGGATATCACAGTTGTAACCCTTTTATGATTTCAATACAAATGCAGTAGATTTTATAATGTTGAGTGAAGTGTTATAGCATTTTTTGTTTGTTTAACATATAATATGAAAATAATCTAATAAAATAAATATAATATGAAAAAAAAAAAAAAAATTAGGATAAGTATTTTTATCTAACCTTTAGGTAAAGTAGTAATTCTTTAGTTTTGCTAGGAATACACTTCAATTTTTTTTATAGAGTTGTAAATATTTTAATAAATAAATTTTAGGAACCCTATACCAAAAAACTGCCTCTGCGCAACATTTCAGGCTTTGGCTCTTTTTTGAGAGGTCCAATAGTCAAACCATGGCATGGGTGAGTGTGTATGGGGGTGGGTATGTGGTGGCTTTGTGTTAAATTCCCTATTGATAAGTATAACTCTCGGCTTTACGAGGGGTCATGGTTGGGAGGAGACTGCTCAACCCTGTATGTCCATCATAGAAGTTTCTCGCAATAACCAAACCAAAAAAAAACTGCCTCTTTTATTTACTAATTAAATAAATATATAAAACAACTATATTTTCAAACAATTAACAATTATGAATTAATAATTAACTAATAAACATTTTTGACTGAATGATACAAGAAAGGTCAAATGTGCCACTTGTACCACTACTACCAACCACCCAACAAAGAAATATGCATAAAGAACTCAAGGTGCACAATGAATGGGTCTTCTCCTATATTAAGTAAATTTAACCACCTTTGCTTTAAATTAAGAGGAAAACTAATTAAGAAACCAAAGCAAGAATTTGAAATGGCACTGCCTTTACTTCAAAGACAAATCCAAAACTTATTTTCCATTAGGACCAACTTACCATCATGTAAACTCCTTAAAAAACGAAGATTTGAATTCAAGGGTCTGTCTGATTCCTCTAATTGACATTTTGCAGGTAAAATATCAGTAGCACAAGATTCGTGGACAATGTAGCACCCAACTTTCAAAAAAATCCATCACTCCGACGACATCATGATCCGTCAGTATTGATGTCACAGCACAATTGGCTTTCAGCAATTTTATCCAAGAACGTGCCGTAGACACCTTGAAAATCAACACCGCTACCGTAGCACACAAAACGACCCGTCAAGATGGCTGCCCACTTGTGGACAAGACACTCTTGTAGGTCGAGTCAATGATCGCCTTATTCTACATGGCATCTAGACTTCACTTCCACAATATGCTTGGTGTGAAGGCGACACCCATTACTGCCCCAAATACAACAATATAAGCCTTCCCCCACCCATTAGTGCCCCAAATACAACTATATAAGCCTTCCCCCACAACTGTTTATTCTCCAACAGGCAGCTTCTGCTTGGAAGCAGATGAGGTATAGGTATATTGCAATTTTTTAAAAGTCTTTGGATACATCATATCTTATCTTAGGAGCAATATATGAGAAAATTTTATAAGGTTGCATGAATCCGGACACAGCCATACCCATAGACAGTCATTGCATGCATCTGTGGGAAAGCAAACTGTTGGATTCCAATCCCAGAACAGTAAACTGTTCTGATGATGTTCTAAAATCATTGGGTTTCTCCGGCCCCATGGCAGGCAATAGGACAGAAGGTGTGTCTGTGTCTTTGCATGCATGGGACTCTGGTTCTATTCAGTTGGGTGTGGGTGGGAAAAATGGAAGGGTCTCAAAGAGAAAGTCCAGGGCCTCAAAGCGAGTACCCACAACGGTTCTCAGCACTGATGCCTCCAATTTCAAGGCCATGGTGCAGCACTTCACTGGATTGCCCAGTGCCAATTTTGATCCCAATCCTTCTTCTGCTTCTGCATCTGCCGTTGCTCATGGATTCCAGCTTCCCAAGCCTCTTCCAAGAAGGATGTTCAGCCATGATCCAATTATGCCCAGTCTTGGCATTCTTGACACCTCCACTTTATCTCCAGTTCTGGGTTCTCATCGGATCCCCGGTAACATGGATCCCCAGCCCTATTTCTGCTTTAAGCCACTTTCATATTCTCAAGGCCAGGCCATGGAAGACATCGACGTCACATTTCCTGCATGGCATGCTGAAGTGCAAGCTCCTGCTTATTCAACTTCTGCTTTGTCTACTTATATATTTTAATGTTAGGACAGAATCTCCAGGTTCTACTAACTAAGCATGAAATTTCTACATATGTATACAGATCTATTATGGATAGTTACGTATTCACAAATGACTATAAACGGTGCATATTTTAGTCAAATTATTCCTGTGTTTAGATTTTTTTGATGTGATTTGGTATAATTCCAGAATCAGGGAGCAAAGAATATTGTTTTCAATTAATGGTCACTATTAGGTTTATGCAGTAACTGAAGTTTTTTTTATGTGATTTGGTATAATTCCATAAAGGATCATGTTGTTTTCAATTAATAGTCACTATTAGGTTTATGCAGTAACTGAAGTTTTTTTTAATGTGATTTGGTATAATTCCATAGAGGATAACCAGTGCTTATTTCAATGTTGCAGTACACAATTTCATTTATGGGTTTAACACATGTTCCTGTTTCTGTAATACCCATGAGGAATTATAAAATTTACACCATGTAGACGGGGCACTCATAAAATTTGTATTGATTACTGGAGAATCTGAAACGTCGATCTTAGTTTTTAAGTATTTGCAAAACGTGAGTATAATTTTTTTTAATTTAACGAAAATATTATCAATTAGATTTTGGATACCTATGTGCGTTTGGTAAAATGGAGAGTTGAACCAAAAACCTCCCTTGGAAGATTACTACCCTCTCCCACTTATCTACAAAATAATTCTTTTTAAAGATTAGTTTATCAATTATTTAGATAATAGATATACGAAGGCCGTAATATGAACTTTTTCTTCTAAAGAGCGCTCTAACCAGTGCGCTGTGAAGATAAAGAAAAGCGAACGCACTAATTTTAGAGATAGTGGATTCCTGGTCCCTCTTAATAAAGAAAAGTTTATCAGAAGAATCTTTTGAGAGGATATTTCTCTTTCCAGCGTAGAGGCGGTCTAGAATTTTAAGCTATCACGTCTGGTATCGAATCTTAGTGAGGAAGCCTTCTCGTTTCAAGTTAATTTCTGGTTTGAGAAAGGAAAGAGGAAGCAGATCAAATTTGCAGCTTTCCTATGGTTTACTGACTTAAAAAGTGACTATAATGTTAGAGTGATGAACGGAATAAACCGTAAAAACATCAAAAAGTTTCAAACCCTTACCATAATATCATAAAATAATAATTTTAAAACATTATATATAAAATATATATAACCTTTGCATTTGACCCTTCCACTTTACTGCTTTAAAGCAGTAAGACACAATAGAAATGCACATAACTCTATAACCTTTAGATATGAACTTTCAACATTAAAGCAGTAGCAAACATTCAATACCTCTTACTACAGCCTTACATTTCAATAAAATTTTAATGATTGTTAAATAATGATTTGGAAGCTAGTTTAAATTAATATACTTTTATATAATATTTAATAAACTTTTGTCAACAGTTAATAATAATCTAAAAAATATTTTGTATATATCATTTTTACATTTGATTTTTTTTAAATGTTGGTTGTTTCATCATTAAAGCACACATGATTACATTAAGCGGTGGATAAACACACCTTCAGTAGGGTCCCTAATAACTATTACATAGCATATCCACAACATATGAGAGGGAGAGATTTGAACCTGGGGCCTCTCCAACGCGAGAGTTTATACAGTTTTTGCCTCATTCAGCATTTTAATAATTAATAAATAATTAAAATAAATAATATATATAACTTAATAAAATACAAATAGTTTTTAAACATTTTATTAAAACTTTAAAAGAAAGACTTAAAAACAATAACATTAGGATCCATCTTCATTGTAATTTAAAAAAAAAAATGGTTGTAAAATATAATCCAATGAAAAATTAAATAAGAACATATTTTATAGATTACAAAACTCTAATTTCAATAATTAAAGGTAAGTTTATTAAACTAAAAAATTAGTTTTATAATTTTGAAAGTAAGAAAACTTTATCAAAATTTATATATGATCTTTCAAGTATAGCAAGACTCTATCATGATTTTTTTTAAGTAGCAAAACTCTATCAAATTTTATATATGATCTTTCATGCATAGCAAGAGTCTATCATGATCTTTTGAAGGAAACAAGACTCTATGGATCTTATGCAATTATCAAGTTCTCAATCATCTTAAGCAACAAGCAGGTTTATTTACTTCATAAAAACAAAGTGATGCAAACCTTTACATATTGAAGCTACAATCTTGGTTGGTTGGGCTCTCTCCCCTCTTCACTTTTATCATTATCATTTTGTAGCTTTATAATATTTAATCATTGCACACTAAACTTGTTGGCTTATCACATCTTTATTTCCTTTTCTTTTAGTATGTTTTCATTCTTACCTTACATGTTTCTTAAGCAATCAAGTCGTAATATTATATCTATCAAGGGCCCTACACCTTTGATAGAGGATCCTTGAACATCTTTTCTTAAAATCATAAATCTCCTACCTAAGCACATTCTATTATAGCCATAGTCAAAATTTTTGCTAAATTGTAGGTTTGGTGGTACTATTGCTCTTTATTTTTTATATAGCATAGAGTTATTAGTCATAGAAAGCAAAAGAGATGTCATCTTATAAAAGTGAGATGTGATCGCTCATCTAATGGTGCTTTTCCCACTAAGTAAAAATTCACTCTTTATTCATTTTATAGCTTTGTATCTCATATCTAGATAGGGGCCTGATGCTAGCCAAGGGAGCCATACAATATCTTCTAGCCTAGTAAGGCCCCTTTGGTACTAACTCATATGTTTTCTATCTATTTTGTAGATTAGACAAAGCACCACCAAGAAGGAGTAGCATCAGTAGTGCTTCTACAAAAACAATAATGCTTTATGAATATTTTTGTAGACATCTAAAAGTCGCACATTGTCCCTCTCCTTATCTTCACATTCAATCAATTTGTAAAATCCTCGAAAATTGCATAAATTGGCTAAAAACACTATTCATTAGCCTTAGCCTCCTTGGGCTAGCTAATCCCCTTCCTATGCTTAACTCTAGGTCCTCATGCGACGTCATTTTAAACTCAACTAAGGTTGAATCCTCCACCATGGTCAAAAAGCACTTTATGGTCAAAAGTCAACATTTTGGTCAAAATATGCTTTGTGGCTAATCACATGCTTAATTAGATCTAATTTTGATTTGATTTAAGCCTTCCACCTCACCTAGTCTACTTTGACTAGCCTAGCCTTCCACCTCACCTAGTCTACTTTGACTAGCCTAGCCTTCCACCTCACCTAGTCTACTTTGACTAGCCTAGTCTTCCACCTCACCTAGACTAGTTTATCCTAGCCTTGCCACCTTTCACCGATATATTTATTCACCTCACACTCCCCTATATCATAAATGAAATATGGAGACTTTTGCACACAAAAGGCAATTTTTAGTTAAGAAATATTTTCAAAAAGGTGTTAATAAATACCACATGAATATTTTTAGCCAAGTCAGCATGAATTATGGATGGATGAGGGATTCTCTCACCCAACCTCATTTATGAGCTAGGACACCTCAGGAGACAACTCTTATGTGGAAACCTCACCATAGACACCTCATAGGGGACACCTCATCCCCTTCCCCTTACCTTGGCCAAGTCTAGAAGTAGAAGGCCATTTCCACCATTTTAGAGAGACCACTTTTAGCTTACAAAAACTTTGCAAAAATTATTCCAAACACATACATCTATCAAATATCCAATATACATTCATCATACTCACATTGCAATTATAATTTAGTCACTTTCATAATATTCCTCCCGATTAAGACAAGTTATCAACACCAAAAAGGGCAATTTGAAGGTGACCCATCGAAAAAGTGAAGAAGCAACAAAACCAGGACAACTCAAAAATCGATCTTTTAGATTCGATCACAAAAATATAGGTTCATATGCCCCCGTGTGAACCTCCCGGTTCACACTAGGTTCACACCCTCCCATGCAAATCTCTACCAAAACAAAAAATGATTATACAATAGGTAAATATGGCATAGTTTAGGGTTTTTATGTTTTTTTTATTAGTTTTCATCAATTTTTAAGCCTATTTAGAGAGTCTTTTGTCTATATAAACATGAGGTTTGATTGAGGAAAGCCCCAAAATACTCTAACCATATTTTGTAGGTCAACAGATACATATAACATATCAATCCAACAATGGCACACGAGCAAGAAGCCCATCAACACTAAGGAATGCCAAAAAGATAGATCCTACTACCTTTGTACCCATCTAAAAGGACTTTCTTAGGGAAGAATCCATTGTAGCCTTCAGGGAAATAGTGTAAAAGGATATCAATTTGTAACCTATTTTTATCATTTTAATAATAAAAGTAGTGGATTCTACAATTTTTAATGAATTATAGTATCTTTTTGTTGATTTCATTCTGGCACGCCCGGTGGGACACCCATAAAGCACTAGCTTAATCATCATCTAACATATATTGTGGCATGTTTTTGTATGGTAGGTAATTTCCAAATTTGAAGGAACCCCAAAATCAAAATTCCCTAAAACTCATCTTAGGCCAAATCACAAAATATTTTTTGGTGCACCAACAAGCTTCCTATAGGTTAGAGAGTACACATTTGGGCGTGTGAATTCCTCAATCTACCTCCAAATTGATCTCTAAAGCACAATAATTAGTTTCAGATACCCCAAAAACTAGCAAGATAAGTCAAGTGAGGTTAAGAGCCTCATGTTCCTGGGGATTGTGTGCCCCACACCTAGACCCCAAACTACCTCTTGCCACAATGTATGCAAGGTGAAATTATTCCTTGTATTTTTGTGTGGTAATAGTTAGTTTACTTCTCAGTAATTTACTTCCTTTAGGTATATGTATTACATCTTAAGGTTTTATGCTCTCTTACCACATTCATATTTGCCATCCAAGAGATTCAAAATAATCATCAAGACCACAAAACCAGTCAACGTAGTCTTTGGCAATAGGTTTGCACAGTCTTGTGCAAACTTCCCAACAAAGGATAGGTTTGCACCTTAGGGTGTGAACTTCCGAAATAGATATGCCTTTAGAATCGAGAGAAACTAGAGGAATTTGCATGTACCTAGATGTAGGTATTATACTAATTCAATGGCTATCTTTCAATTCTGAGGTAAATCTCATCATTTGGGTTTTCAATCAATTTATCACATATGCTTGTTCATTTTAGTTAGTTTTACCATTGCTTTCTAATCTATATTTCCCATTTCAAAAGCATTTAACTAGATTTTCCCTTTCAAAAGCATCTAATTAGATTTTCATTTCAAGCACCATAGCATAAATTTGATTTCATGAGGAAGCATTTAACTATGTTTCCTCTTTCACAAAAAAATAACTAGATTTCTCCTTCCAAAAGCATCTAATTAGATTTCCATTTAAAAAGCATTACATTAAATTTATTTTTGTGAGGACGTGTCTAATTAGATTTATTTCAAAAATATATCTTAGCATAGATTTATTTTGAAAAGGCACTTAGTATAGTTTACTTCTAAAATAGTTTCACATAACAAACACCACACACTCACGATCCAACATAAATAGTGTAAGGATTGGCTTTCATCTCCAGTATGAATTAAATTTCATCACCAATTCAACACTCAAATTTGGTGAGGTCAAACTTGCTCACCCCCCATTTAGTCACCATAGTATACCCCTGGGTGTGATCATTTCGACCTTAATACCTGGATGGTCCTTCCACTTTCGAGTGTTGGTTATCCATATTTAATCACTGGAAGGTACCTTCAAAGTGGGTTAGTCTTAGAAAGCCCCTTTACCACAGGGCTTTTAAAAATAATTAATGGGTGCAACTAATCATTACTATGGATGCCTTAAATGTGAGGGTTAAGCGAAAGCATGGGTATACCGGTAGCACCACATTGATAGTGCAACCTCTCTTCACGAGAGCATATTGACTCATTCAAGAATTTTGAGTCTCCCCCTTTTTTATACCATTTTATTGTACCAAATTCCACCTAGGTTGCCACTCATTTTTTTGGATATATAGGTCTATTCTATGCACCTTTGGGTGTTGTAGAAGATTCTATACTACGACATATCTATTTCAAAGTAGAATTCATCAATTCCTATGAGTTGTTCTTAGGGAGAATACAATACTCTCATAAAAACATATGAAAATCAAAATAAACACATTTTCTTATCATCGAATCTCATAAAAGTGGTTACAACAGCATGCTAAAATTGCTATAACTCACTGATTAGTTGTTCCATAGTTTCATTTCCATGTAAAACACTGCACTATTTTTTTAGGTAGTTTGCACCCCCCCATGTGAATTTCTTGCATTTACATACATTTGCACCCCCCATGTGAACCTAGTCTTCAAGCTACAAAACTGCATAGAACAGTCCTAAAAAACACACAAAGGATATCCACAATAAAAATCCATCCTCTGTCCCTATTTTTTGAGTTTTTCATGATCCCGTGCGAACACTCGATTATAGAAGATATTCACACCCTCCTATGCAAACGTACTTTTTAGGTCACAAATCTACCACACAACACACAAACACATTATAGAGCACTTATCTATCATATCTTCCTATTTTCAATGGTTCGCATGATCCCATGCAAATATTTGGTTTTAGGAGAGGTTTGCACACACCCGTGCAAACATATTTTTTGGAATAGAAAGTATCCAAGTCAGCCACAGGTATTCTTAAAGTCTAGATTTCACATTTTTTAGTTGTTACCACATTACTACACATATCACCATGTCGATTATTCACAGTCATATGTGTCAAGCTCTTAATCATGTCATTGAGGTTGCTCAACAGACTGTCATGACCGTAGGTGCCTCTTCTTCTCAAACCATTGATCCACCTTCTGAGTCTAAGAAGGTTGCTTTTGTTGTTCCACATGATCTATTGACTGGGACCTCAGCCCCTAGCACTAGTCCTATATATCATGCTACATCTTCCACTCCATATCATCTCTTGGATGAGACTTGTTGAGTGGTATTTTCACCCGATTGTGAAAGTACACTCTCCTTTAGGATTTGGGTTCCAAATCCCCTCTTGCAAAGAAGTTAAACAAACAACTTCTCCAAGGTCTCCGTTGTATTAGCATTTGCATATGTGTATTAGTAATCTCAAATAAAGATATTCAATTTAAATGCTTGGAACACCTTAGTGATTGCAAGTAACTGTAAACAAGGGGCAATGTTGGTTTATTTCATCATGAAACTTTAGTGATTGTTCATTGTTTTTTTTGGATTTTGAAATTTTTTAAATGTTTATTTTAATGCCTTGAAAGTTAAAATTTCTGGAAAAATATAAAATGCAGAAAAATGAAAATGAAATGCAAAAACTGAAAATAAAATGCATTCAGTATGAT
This sequence comes from Wollemia nobilis, assembly GCA_028583015.1. NCBI lineage: Eukaryota > Viridiplantae > Streptophyta > Pinopsida > Araucariales > Araucariaceae > Wollemia > Wollemia nobilis. Next base: position 3,024,113 of record JAQPPZ010002362.1, read on the forward strand.
GCTATCCTATTTCGACAAAACCGAAGATGTGAGGTCTCCGTGCATGCAACCTAACCTATTGGACTTGCAAAACAAGCACAATCCCCATAGACTAAGTGCTGGTTCCTAGGGTACGAAATAAAATTCAGATTTCAAATATTCGCCTAATGTAACCCAAAAAAAATGGCATTAACATTATCTATAAATTCGAAATCTGAAAAAATGAAAGAATAAACATTAAATCCATAGCATGCAAAGAAAATCTCCTTCTTTCTTGCCCACAAGATGCAAATTTTTGAAAACTTCTGCATTAAAAATATGTCATTTTACAATAGCAAAATTTTTGGTTTTCCCAAACCAGTCCATGGAAGAAAAATGACTCAAACAGGTCCAGAATGGCCTCATCGCCTTCAAGTCTGCAACTCTGCTCACAGCAATTTCCAACCCATGTCCATGAAGAAGAAAAACCAGTCTACAGAAGAAAAACAGCCCAACTAGGTCCAGAATGGCTATCTCGCCTTCAAACCTGCAACGCTACTTGCAGTTTTCCACCCCCTTCTGGCCTCTTTGAATGGCGTATTTAAACTTGTGAAAACATTGTTTCTCCTTCCATGATGGTTCATTTCATTTTTCGATGGCTGTTCGCTTCACCTTCCCTGACTATTCATTTCACCTTCCCTTGTATGCGTGTGCTTTGCTTTCCATTTTGTGGCCCTTCGCTACATTTTCTCCACATGGGCTTGCGTCCATTTCCCTCCATGTGTAACGACCATCTTAAATGATTTCAAATCATTAAATATTCCTTATGTAACGCTTTGTCTTATTCATTGGATTTTGTCCTTATGTCCACGTCACTATGCAGGTCCATTACCTTGGCAAAAATGGAACATGTCACGATATCGCGACACTTTTTCTTTCTTCTCTCTCTCTTTGCTTTGAATCACAAAAATGGAACATGTCGCGATATCGCGACACTTTTTTCTTGCCTGAAAATGCAACATGTCGCGATATCGCGACACTTTTTCTTTGCTTTGGACTGCGAAAATGCAACATGTCGCGATATCGCGACACTTTTCTTCTTTTCTTTCTCTCTCCTCTTTGGGTCACGAAAATGCAACATGTCGCGATATCGCGACACTTTTTCTTCTTTCTTTTCTCTTTGGTCATGAAAATGCAACATGTCGCGATATCGCGACACTTTTTTTTTTCTTCTCTTTTGATCACGAAAATGCAACATGTCGCGATATCGTGACACTTTTTTTCTTTTGCCGCGATGATGCAACATGTCGCGATATCGCGACACTTTTTTCTTTTGGCCGTGATGGTGCAACATGTCGCGATATCATGACACTTTTTCTTTTTTGGCCGTGATGGTGCAACATGTCGCGATATCGCGACACTTTTTCTCTTTTGGCCGCGATGGTGCAACATGTCGCGATATCGTGACACTTTTTCTCTTTTGGCGCGATGATGCAACATGTCACGATATCATGACACTTTTTCTCTTTTGGCCGCGATGGTGCAACATGTCACGATATCATGACACTTTTTCTTTTTTGGCCGCGACAGTGCAACATGTCGCGATATCGCGACACTTTTTCTCCTTGTGGTGTTTTGCTTTTTTCTTTGATCTTTAGCCTATGGGCCACTTCGGTCTTCTTGGAACACATGCAAAAAAGGTGGGTCCCCAATTTTGGGGTACGTTGTGGATCAGCCACAACAAATGGTGACTCTACTAGGAAATGCTCCTGAGCATTTCGGTGAGAACTCAACCTGAAAAACACACAGACTCAAATACAAGCGTTAGCAAATATCCCAAGAATGAAACTAGACGAGAAATACATGAAACATTAGAATTATTAAGCATCAGCTCGGTGTGTGCAATGTGCTTCATTCCCTATCATTTGAAACTTGTTCAACTTTCCATTGTCAGTTTCACTTATGATTCGTATGCAAGGCTATGAATGATTTGTGCAGGATTTGATGTATGACAACTATGTTAGAGATATAACAACCTGCTTTGCAAAGGCTCAGACCTTCTAGTATCATGAACAAACATATTAAAACTGTCAAACCCTCTTAGGACCAAAAATATGTATACTGAATTAATTTACTAGATCCCAAAGTTGGTTATGTGTCACTACCATCTTGAACCCATGTGCAAGTGTAAGTGAAATCGGAGCTTTGGGGAATAGGATTCCCAACCTAAGCGAGATGGGAATTTAATCCTATCCTTACTACTCGATCCGGAATTCATTACCTCATCTTGAACAAAATGATTTAACCTGTTATGGATGAAACTGTCAGGCTAGCCTATCCGTTTGAGCGATCAGTGGTCTTGCTTTTAGACAAGACATGTTGCCACGCATGAGCATACTCCACTGCCAGCCAGGCGTCTATAGCCCCGGTGGAGATTAACCCCATAATCCATGATTTGGCTCTACTTTGATTTCTTGGACCTTGGGGATGACTACCCATCCTTGCAAGGGACATGTAGTACGATCCTTCCAATCCAATATTAATAAAGAAATGAAAAATATTTTCTTTTGAATTTCAAGTTCTTGAGTGGGCAAAATAGAAGCTTTGGGGAATCGGATTCTCAACCTAAGCGAGATGAGAATTAGACCCTATCCTTACTACTCCATGAAGGTCAAATCAGAGCTTTGGGGAGTTGGATCCTCAACCTAAGTTCGATGAGGATTTAACCCTATCCTTACTACTCTGATTTTAGGCTTTAAGCACTTATGGGAGTGGTAAAAACCACTGTTTTAAGGATTATGTTGCATAATAGGACAGACACGAAATACTCCTTTCGCCTCACCTTTTCTTCCAAGTATGGTTTTGACCATTTTGCTCAAGATCCTCTTTAATATGCGTAGAACGTGCTTGGTTCAAGATAGTTCGGGCATCAGTTCCCAACCTTAGGATCCTTTTAATATATGTTATGTAATAACCCTAAGAGGATTCGACACCTTTTCAATGATTGTACATGAAATGAAGATGCAACTGAGATGAAATGTATATGCAATGCGGAATGTACATGAGATATGAATGCATTGCTCCTTTTGAAATGCGGATGGAGTATACCACCTACTTTGCCATAATTTATAAAACTGACAACTTCATGCATCACAAGTTCCAAACGATATTCTTTAATGTGTTTGCGATATTCGTGGAGCTTTCTGCAATACAATTCCGATGTTTCATATTCTCCTAGTCTTAGTCAACATTCATAAGGACCTAAGTTAACAAACCAAAAGTGTCCAAAGGACCAACACACAAAACTTAAAACCAAAATGAGATCTAATCCAAAACTAAAACACGAAAACCAAAAGTATATACAAATGTACAAAAAATTTGGATTATCATTTTCCCGGATCCCAAACCTGATTAGAATTCTTTAAAAGACATATGACGTGATACGCATACCAAGTTTTGCAGGAATCCAACAAAAACAAGATCAAACCAAACAAAGAAACAAACTTCCACTTGCCCCTCTCACCATACCAATTTGATTTAGTTTCATTAATAATCCTATGGTGGAGTTTCAAATTTTCAAATTGATTAGACAATGATTGATATTCAATTCCTTTATGTCTATTCTTTAAGATGTCCATTCCGCACTTTGATTCATGGTGTAGAAATAAGCTTTCATTTTCATTCAATAAAGCCATAACATTAATAATATTTGAATCAAACCATTCATTAGGCAAACCTTCATTCGAATTTTGCATGGTGAAACCAAAAAGATGAGATTTTACCTTTGGCATGTTTTCATTTGACCTTACTTGAAGAGGATTTGAAAATTCCTCTTTTCTCTCATGACATTCATCATCATGTAGCACTTGTTCTTTCTCCATGACTCGTTTATCAAAGGCACCAAACTTAGGTACCCAATTGAAAATATGCCCATCCCTTTCAAACCATAAGTCTTGTCTATCTAGGGGCGGGTTGACTAACACATTTCAGTGATAAATCACTTGGGTTGTTTTGGGTAACGTGAGATTTTCAATTGGATCATCAATGATATCAAACCCAAATGATTCAGGTTTTGTAATTTTCTCATTTTGAGATGGCATAATCATTGTAGCGCAAGTACGTGGATCAAGATTTTCAATTTCTTTTCCTTCAAAGGGATCTAAAGCAAGTGACTCTCTTTCTTGATTCATGGTTGTAGAATCCTTATCATGTTCCAAAATTTGATGAGATTCAAATTCCTCTTCCAAAACTTTCTCAAATTGTACAGGATTTATAGTATCCTCATGCGAGGAAGCAATTGAGTTATCCTGCATATTATTTGACGCAACAAGTTTGTTAGAAGATTCAGATTGATAATATTCTTCCCATTTCTTCCACGAATCATAGTAATCATCTTCCAAGTTCAAGTCGTGACGCTCAAGCACTTCTTCTTCATCTTCTGATTCATCAACATGTTTCTCATCCAATTCATCTTCACCTTCCATAGATGGTCCAGTTATTTCCAAAAGTGGGTTATTTCTTGAATTCAAATTGGTAAAGCTATCATAATCCAAATTTGTAACCCATGATTCAATTTTATCACAATTTGGAAGGTGTGGATCCTCTTGGTCATCACTCTCTTGACGATATAGAGTTTCCACCACCAAAATGTTGTCCTCTCCTTGTTGATGTTGGGGTGGACCCTTATTTGGCACAAGTTCCAAATCATCCACTTGAGCTTGGAGACAATGGGTATACATAGCAATTTTGGGACAATTCCTTTCATTATGCTCCTTTGTATTATGCAATCTACACCCCTTTTCCCATGCAAAATCAGAAATATTAAGAATGGAACTAGAGTGACTTGGTCTTGCAGAAGTATCTATCTGATTAGCAATAGGGGAAGGCACACCCCCATTGTTTGGCTTCGTATTCCACTGTCTCCCTCTATCGTTGAAATTTTGATTTGGGTGAGGGGCATGGGATTCATACTTCTATTTTTGAACCAAATCATTACTCAATTTGTGAACCATATTTTTGAGTTCTTCAACCTCTGAATAAATCTCTTTTGGTTGAGCTATGTTATTGCTAGTTCCAATAGGATTTGAGTAATTGGTGAGATCTTGACTTAACATTTGAGTTGGATTTTGAGCCACTTGATTTGCGTAGGGATTCACACTTTGAATCGGAATTGGATTGGGTGCGTAAGCGGGTGTTGATGAATATGGTTGTTGATAAGGCAAAGCATTTATGCCTGATATTTGTGGTGCCATGATCTGATTCATCATAGGAGCTTGACCATATGGACCATATTGTCCTACCATAGGCATCTGGGAAAACCCATAACTCTGTGGTGTCATTTGTTGTTCAATGGTCATAGCTTCATTGTAGGCTAGAGCAAGCGTGGTAACTTGAGGATTTCGCCTTGCAAACATTGCCGTCATAGGATCCAATGCCCCAAAATATATTTGCAAAGCTACTACGGGATCAATGGCAAAATGTCGAATTGCTCTATTATAGCACTTCTGAAATCTCTGATTAAAAGTTTGGATTGGCTCACCCTGGCCTCTTTTGCATGTAATGAACTGATTATAGATGATTGTGGGATCTAATGGTGACCTGAATTGGTTGACAAAAGCATTCTCCATTTGCGTCCATGACGTAATGGAACCGATAGGTAAGCAAATATACCATTCGTAAGCCACTTGGTCTAGGCTCATGGGGAAGAGTCTACAAGCCACATCTTCATGTTGAACTTGCAATCTTATCAAAACATCCCTATAGGCCTGAATATGTTCTTCTGCGGTCCTTGGGCCATCCGGTTTGTATTTGGGCAAAAATCTCTCTATATTCTTAGGGATCTCATGAATATCCCCTGCAATATTCAAAGGAATGTTATTGGCTCCGTACCAAGGAGGTGGTGGAGGTTGGGCCATTTGATTCAAAATCGATGATGATAACCCTACAAGAACCTGACAAAACTCTCAGTACCTCAAAGAAAACCTGCGACACACAGAAAATCTTGCAATTAATGAAATTCAAAGAATAACTTCAAAATCAATTTGTTAGTCATGAAAGAAGGAACCTTGACAAAGCAGTATTCTAAAAATGTAAATTAGTTTCGATTCACCAGATCGCATATGCGCAAGTGAAGAGCATACTCCTAGTGTTGTAGGCTTTCGATTCACAAGATCGCATTACGCAGGTGAAGAGCATAATACCGACAACAAATACATTTTTAGACAAAATAATTCCTTACAAATAAGCATGAAATGACTAGCAAATATCAAACATGTAACGTATGAATAATCATGTTAGCATCAACCAAGAGATGTATCCATTAAAATCAAATGAAAGTAATTGCATGGAGACAACCTCGTTAGTCAAGACCAATTTTTTTTTTTTTAAATCAAATCAAGACACATTATTCCTGTATGAACAATCAAAAAGCGTTAGAACAATGCATAGCAATTCATGTCCTCCTTTTAACACTACAAGGTTGTATTGTTAAAAGAGGGCTAAAGATAATAATCAATAGGGCATGAAATATTCAAAATTTAAATCCCTATAGCATTTAAATCACTATGAAATAAAACAATTCAGGCCCTCCTTCTAGCGCCAATCTGTTGAGTGGTATTTTCACCCAATTGTGAAAGTACACTCTCCTTTAGGATTTGGGTTCCAAATCCCCTCTTGCAAAGAAGTTAAACAAACAACTTCTCCAAGGTCTCCGTTGTATTAGCATTTGCATATGTGTATTAGTAATCTCAAATAAAGATATTCAATTTAAATGCTTGGAACACCTTAGTGATTGCAAGTAACTGTAAACAAGGGGCAATGTTGGTTTATTTCATCATGAAACTTTAGTGATTGTTCATTGTTTTTTTGGATTTTGAAATTTTTTAAATGTTTATTTTAATGCCTTGAAAAGTTAAAATTTTTGGAAAAATATAAAATGCAAAAAAATGAAAATGAAATGCAGAAACTGAAATAAAATGCATTCAGTATGATGCTATCCTATTTCGACAAAACCGAAGATGTGAGGTCTCCGTGCATGCAACCTAACCTATTGGACTTGCAAAACAAGCACAATCCCCATAGACTAAGTGCTTGGTTCCTAGGGTACGAAATAAAATTCAGATTTCAAATATTCGCCTAATGTAACCCCAAAAAAATGGCATTAACATTATCTATAAATTCGAAATCTGAAAAAATGAAAGAATAAACATTAAATCCATAGCATGCAAAGAAAATCTCCTTCTTTCTTGCCCACAAGATGCAAATTTCTGAACACTTCTGCATTAAAAATATGTCATTTTACAATAGCAAAATTTTTGGTTTTCCCAAACCAGTCCATGGAAGAGAAACGACTCAAACAGGTCCAGAATGGCCTCATCGCCTTCAAGTCTGCAACTCTGCTCACAGCAATTTCCAACCCATGTCCATGAAGAAGAAAAACCAGTCTACGAAAGAAAAACAGCCCAACTAGGTCCAGAATGGCTATCTCGCCTTCAAACCTGCAACGCTACTTGCAGCAGTTTTCCACCCCCTCTGGCCTCTTTGAATGGCGTATTTAAACTTCTGAAAACATTGTTTCTCCTTCCATGACGGTTCATTTCATTTTTCGATGGTTGTTCGCTTCACCTTCCCTGACTGTTCATTTCACCTTCCCTTGTATGCGTGTGCTTTGCTTTCCATTTTGTGGCCCTTCGTTGCATTTTCTCCACATGGGCTTGCGTCTATTTCCCTCCATGTGTAACGACCATCTTAAATGATTTCAAATCATTAAATATTCCTTATGTAACGCTTTGTCTTATTCATTAGATTTTGTCCTTATGTCCACGTCACTATGCAGGTCCATTACCTTGGCAAAAATGGAACATGTCGCGATATCGCGACACTTTTCCCCCTTTCTCTTTTGTTGCTTTTAGCCACAAAAATGTAACATGTCACGATATCGCGACACTTTTTCTTCTTTTCTCTTTCTTTGATCAGAAAATGCAACATGTCGCGATATCGCGACACTTTTTCCTTCCAATCAACATGTCGCATATCTGACACTTTTTCTTCAAAATGCAACATGTCGCGATATCGCGACACTTTCTTTCTTTCTTCGTTTGGTCTGAAAATGCAACATGTCGCGATATCGCGACACTTTTTCTTTCTTTTGTTTTGGTCGCGAAAATGCAACATGTCGCGATATCGCGACACTTTTTCTTTCTCTTTGGTCATGAAAATGCAACATGTCGCGATATCGTGACACTTTTTCTCTTTTGGCCATGATGGTGCAACATGTCGCGATATCGCGACACTTTTTCTCTTTTGGCCGCGATGGTGCAACATGTCGCGATATCGTGACACTTTTTCTTTTTTGGCCGCGATGGTGCAACATGTCGCGATATCGCGACACTTTTTCTCTTTTGGCCGTGATGGTGCAACATGTCGCGATATCGCGACACTTTTTCTCTTTTGCCGCGATGGTGCAACATGTCGCGATATCGCGACACTTTTTCTTTTTGGCCGCGATGGTGCAACATGTCGCGATATCGCGACACTTTTTCTTTTTTGGCCGTGACAGTGCAACATGTCGCGATATCGCGACACTTTTTCTCCTTGTGGTGTTTTGCTTTTTTCTTTGATCTTTAGCCTATGGGCCACTTCGGTCTTCTTGGAACACATGCAAAAAAGGTGGGTCCCCAATTTTGGGGTACGTTGTGGATCAGCCACAACAAGACCTTTAAGGAGACCCCTCTTTCGGATGATCTATCCTCTTGTAATCCCCCATCCACTTATTTTTAGCATGTCATATACACCCCTCCTGGTCGTCCTATGCCAGTTATTATTATGTATGATTTCACTCCACATCCTTTCCCATATGCCACCCATCCCTTCCTAGAGCATTCATCTCATCCACTTTTGGGGGACGACTATAATTTCATCATTTCCTAAATCATGCCTAATGTCATTTCTATTGTATAGATAGCAGGTATGATCTCTACACCTCCTTCTATGCTACCCCTTTCCACATCCTCCTCTTACATATTGATTTCACAGTAGGCCTCATCGAGCTCCCAACCCCCATATCATCTATCCTCATCATTTCCACCCCCACATTCTCAATATCCACCTTATTACTTCCAAATACCAGTGCAGTATTCCTATCATCCTTCATAATAATTTCAATAGAAACAAGCCACTCCCTCTCCATAGCCACCTTAATTCACACCCCATTTTGCTACCCATACCCCTACTATCTATCCATAATTCTCCTCATATGGACCCCAATCAATGCCATATTCCTCATTTTGCTTACCTCCACCAGCTCCCTTTTTAACCCCACTATCGAACCTAGCCTATCTAGCTAATCCACCTCGCTATTTGATCCAACCTAAATTCTTGCTCACCATTCCCTCTCATCCACCATAGTTCTCATCCATAGCAGCCCCATATTCAAACTAGTTCTCTTTCACTACACCCTCATCTCTTCCACCCCCATATTCTAAACCATCGACCCTATTTACCTTACCACCCACATGGTCCTCTACCACTACTACTCAGGTGCAACCAAATTTCCAATATGTGCAACAACAATAGGTATCCATACCCAACCAATATATTCTTGGGTATTATGATCAGTAGCAACCACCACCCACAACCCAATATTCACCACATCAATCTCAGGTTCCTTTCCCACAATATCAAACTATGTCGACACCTAATCCATAATAGGCTACTTACTATAATCAATAGGAGGAGCAAAAGTTGCAATAACCACCATATTTAGATTATTTACAGGCACCATCATATCCACTGCCTTCATCTTCATATTTACCTCCATTTTTGGCTCCACCAAATACCACTATAGTGCTCTCTAGTGAATTTTAAGCTATGCAGGAATAGATCCATACCTTGGATTTATGCGTGACTAGTTATGGGTCTCAAAATACACATATGATGAATTATGCAATGAACCAATTCACCCGTCTATTCCCATACATCCTTATACTTACAGGTTTGAGATCCCTAAATTTGACAAATTTAAAAGTAAGGAAGATCCTAGAGAGCACCTCAACAATTACCATTTTTCTTGTTACCAACTTCATGGTTTTGATCTACTTATACTCTGTACATTCACACTTTCTCTTGGGGGACAAGAATTAGATTGGTACAACCATCTATCTTGTCATAGCTTATTTACATTTGAAAAATTAACTAATATTTTTCTTGAGCATTTCTTGATCAATATCAAAACCAAGACTACTCTATCATATGTCTATGCTTTATACTAGTTTGATGACAAGCCCATTGCTGATTTTGTCTCTCGTTGTACATTGGTCATTCATGATCTTGCTTTTACTCTCTTACCTTCAAATCTCATCAAACTATTTACCAAAAGTTATCACAAGAAAATATCTCAAACATTATGGATTCATTAGATTCAAACATTTGAGGAAGCCATTACCCAAGATAAGGTTATCGAGGACATCAAGGTCTACATAGGCAAAATAAATCTCTATTCTAAGTAGTCCTACCCATCTAATTACCGCTACAATCACAATTCATATGTACCACCCACTTCCAAACCACCTCATACCAATCATGTACTCCTAGCTTCTCCATCCCCACCACCTCAAGTGACTTCATATTAACCTCTATAATCAACACCACCTCAACATACCCAAAATGCAAACCAAGTCAACCCTCCAACACCTTCCAATACATACCAAGGTCATAATACTTTCCCCCTCATCCACCACATAATTGGATGCCTTTATCTGAGCCCATGCCTACCCTATTTCACTTATTATATGATGGAGGTATTATCACTTTGCCAAATATCTAACCTCATGATCCAAATTATCCCCTCCCATGGGATCACAATCCATAGGAATTTTGTGATTTCCATCACCAACATGGCCACTCTCATGATGCGTACCACATATTTTTCCATGTTGTTTAATATCTTATCGACCGTGGCACCATTCAGGTTTTTAATCCCCTCACACTACAAAATCAAAAATTTGGGATCTATAAAAATATATTACCCAAACATGGGGGTAATCCACCCCAATAAGATCCATGCCAGGTCAATCATGTCAATCAAGGTCCTTATCAGTAGGCATTTATGGGTATGATCAACATTGCAACCTGTAATCAATGTTATCCACCTCCTGCTGAAGCCCAACATCCTTCGACCTCTCTTCAACTATCTGCTTAAAATATATCGACCTCTCCACCCATTCCTTCTCCAATACCATGAAATATCATCACTATCAATGGTAGTATTTCCCATCAACTCTGCACAACCCCTGCAAGGTCATACATATATGACCTTCTACAATAATCCCAACCTCATCTTGAGGATCTTGATTCCATTCTTTGCTCTCTCGATATTAAGACTCATGATACAAATGCATTTGATAACTTTGTTGGCAATGTTCAAAGATGCCTACAACCTTCTATCAGCTTCCATGACCATGAAATTACTAAATTTGTAGGTGAGGGAGTGAACCCTCCATTGCATATTCAAGCCTTCATCAATATCATCACTTATAAGTGTGTTCTCATCAACACAGGTTCATGCATAATTTATACCACCATCCTTGGCCATATTCACCTTCCTCCTTCTCATCTTGCTACTCCTTCTATGGAACTTCGATATTTTTATGGATCTATGCACCCTACCATCGGTACCATCATTCTTCCCATCAAATCTAATGCCAAAACCATTTCCACTCTCTTCCATGTTATTAAATGTGAGATGTAGTATAAAATCCTTTTGGGATACCTTTGGATTCAAGACATGTAATGCATCCTCTACACACTACATTATTATATCAAATATATCCATAAAGGCTTGGTCCATTGTATCCCTACTAACGGTGACCCATTTAAATTTTGCAACATTATCACCCTTCCACCAGGTCTACCCTTATCATCTATGTAGTTCGCTCCCACCCCATGTTGTTCTTTATATACCACCTATATGTCACCCTCACCTTCATATTCCACACCTGATTTGAATAATATTATCTCATCATCATCAAATTTACCTTTGTCTCCTAGTGCTCCCTCTATTCCTACATTCTCAAATCATCCATCTTCATCCTTTACACCACTTATCCCATTCACCTTTTCCACTAAACCTTATCTAGAATCGATATCCAACAACCCTCTCCTTCTTCCTACTCCATCTCTATCTTCTTGCTGCTTTATGCCCCATTTTGCAGGCCATGGGTAGTCCCCAATCCACCAGTCACATCTTCTATTCCAACCTCTCAACTCATCCATGTGGATCATCCCATCACTGGAACACCTGCTTAGTGCTATGAGTGGACATAGCGTGCTACTTGACTTGATGACCAGTTAGCTCAATCATATCCTCCTGCTTCATACACTTCATCCTCTAATCCACCTGCACACATTCCACCATCATCTCTACCACCTATGTGGTCCTTCCCTCAACCTGAGCATACGACCCCTACTCATATCTCTATACTCATGACCACACTTGATCCAAGTGAGTATAACATACGTAATGCTTGGGTTATTTCCCCTAGCATACATTCCACCCATGACTTTAGTCAACCTCATAACATCCACTTAACTATTGGGGTAGTTTTTCCTCTTGGTCCACTCAACAATTGTACAAATTTCATATATGGGGGACTTGAATCATCTGTATAACCTATAGCACCTCCACCGCTACAAACCAAATTTTGAAGCAATATTGACCACATATCTAGTCCTAATTTTACCTGGAATTATCTTCACATGTATAATTGGTATGGTTCTGGTCTAGGAAGATACGAATAGGGGTGTCACACCCTCATAAATCTTCCCTTACGTAAAACTACCAACTAATCTGGAATTGATTACCATCCTGCAACAATCCATACCCTCAAGAATGATTTGCATAATTTTGATCGTAATCCCCTTGAGGTCCTTTTCAATGATGAATTTAAGCTGAATATTTTGAAAGATAGTTCATCCCCTCATTCCACAATAGATATTCCATCTGCTTTCTTTCATCCATATCCACCCCATGAACCCCTCTATTCTTCTAAGGTTTAATCCCTTGCTCATCAATTCACTGATATTTCACTTGACCCACCTTCTTCACCTCCACCAGTTGTCCCATTTATTTCCCTTCATGAGAGATTGCCAGTTCAAGGTCTACATTCTCATTTTCCCTCTCCACATGTTGTGCTCTACCTTGGATGTCACAAACCATTTCCAAATTTCTTACTATCTTTCTATGATTGATCACCATCTTCATCTCCTACCTCCACAATATCTAGTATCTCTATTAACATGATCTTTTTTACTTATATTCTCCACTTTGATACCCTAACCATACCAACTATATCCCACCTCCTATCACTGAATTCATAGATTTCGATGACATATCCTCCACACCTTCACCTTTTGAATTCCTTCCAAAACCTCAATTGTTGTGATCCATTAATGCACCTTTGCCCTCCATTCCACCTAATCTGCCATGGATTAATAATACATATCGTTATCTAGATGATGAATTCCATATTCTTGAGGCCATCAATGACCTTCATCTTATCCCCACACCCACCCAACTTCATGATGGTTATCACATGCTTATCGAGGACACTATCAAAGTTGAAATTGGCAATGACCCTAATCACCCTCACATTGTCTATCTTACTGCTAGTCTTTTTGATGATGAGTGTGTCCTTTTCACCAATTTCCTTAGGAACTATATAAAGGTGTTTGCCTGGCCCTACATGGATATGCTAGGACTTGATCCATCATTATTTGTGTACATCCTAGTTTTGGATGACAATGCCAAACCTGTCAGACAAAAGTTGCATCGCATGAACCCTATCGTTTCCCTTATGGTTAGATAGGAGTTATATAAACTCCTCGATGTGGATTTCATATGGCATATCAATTACCCTGAGTGGGTTTCAAATATGGCTCCCATTGGAAATACCAAGGGGGGTATCCGTATTTGAACTAATTTTAGGGATCTTAACAAAGCTTGTCCCAATGATAATTTTTCACTCCCTAATATTGACACATTGGTTGATCCTACAATTGGACATGAAATGCTATCACTCATGGATGGTTTTTTGGGTTACAATAAATTTTTTGTCAATTGAGATGATCAACATAAGACTTATTTTATGACCCCTTGGGGAATATTTTGTTACAAGGTCATGCCCTTCAGCCTTAATAATGCTGGGGCAACTTACCAACGTGCAATGACATACATTTTTCATGATATTATGCACAAAATTATTGAGGACTATGTCGACGATCTTATAGACAAATCCAAAACCCATGGTCAACATCTTGAGGACCTTCACCAAATATTTGACCACCTTCTGGAACATAATATCATATTAAATCCAAAAAAATGTGTCTTTGGTGTTACCACAGGAAAAATCTTGGGTTGTATTATTTCATGAAGAGGTATCAAAGTAGATCCCCAAAAGGTCCAAGCTATCATTGATATGCCTCCCCCTATTAATATTAAATAATTACATAGCTTACAAGGAAGAATACAATCCATTCGATGATTTATTGCCCAACTTTTGATAAATGTCAGCCATTCAATCATCTTCTTCAAAAGTGAGTCCCTTTCAAATGGGATGATAAATGTCAAATCGTATTTGATGGCATAAAATCATACCTCACATCTCCACCTATTTTATCATCATTCCATACAGATCGACCTTTCCATATTTACCTTTCTATAACTGATGTCGTGTTGGGCACACTCCTCGCTCATAAGAATGAAATGAACCAAGAATATGTCGTATACTATATCAGTAGCACATTGATTAGTTATGAGACACGATATACCTACATGGAAAAAATTTACCTTCCCATTGTATTTACCACATAGAAGCTATGACATTACATAATTAATAACACTACCTATGTAGTAGCCCATGATAACCTGCTTCACCACATTATGGGTAAGAGCTACGATAATAGTCAGACAACCAAATGAATCATGCTTCTCATAGAATTTGATCTTGAATTCATTAGTCAAAAATCCATCAAAGACTAAGTTATTGTTGATCAGTTGGTTGATATCCCTTTACCAAGTTATTTCCCATTACTCATCCATATTCTTAATGGTTTTGTATTCCATACTATCAAGGTTGAAGAATTGGTGGAACCTGAACCACCACTGACTTAACCCTCTTTTTGATGGCTCTCATTGTGAACGTGGAGGGGATGCAGGTATAGTATTTTTTACTTTGTAGGGGGAGCCACTCCCCTTTTCCTTCAAATTAGGCTTCCCTTGTACCAATAACAATGTCGAATATGAAGCTCTCATCCTTGGCTTAAAATAAGCAATCTCAATGCATATTTGGTTCCTAGACATATATGGTGACCCCCTTATCATTGTGAATAAAATTAAGGGAGAATGGTAATGTTTTTGCCCAATACATCAGTCGTATAAATAGGTTACAAAAAACTTAATGGCCTAGTTTGAGTGGTATGATATCACTACTACTCCCCATTCTACAAATCATTTTGCAGATACCATGGCTTCTCTAGGGTCACTCATTCCAAAAAATCCATTTTTTAACACAACTCATGTGTCCATTCACACCCTCTTCCATTTGGCCATATCTACCAACCCACCTTCTCATGATAATTCCATCGATATTATCAATGTTTAACCACACAAACCCATGGTTTTCTCGAGTAAAATATTACATTAAGCTTGGTATTCTCCCACCTAATATAAGTCATATGCACAAATGAGATTTCAAAATATGTGCAATTCGCTATACGTTGCTAGGAGATATCCTTTACAAGTGAAGTTACAACGACATTTTATTGCACTATCTTGAACCATTTGAAGCCCAACACATCATCCAAGAGGCTCATGATGATACTTGTGATGACCATTTCAGTGGTATGGAGATTACCAAATGCATTTTATGAATGGGCTATTACTAACCCATAATGGAACATGACTATTGTGATTATGTCAAAAAATGTATCAAATTCTAACATCATGCCAATCTTACATATTTGCCTTCTCAAGCTCTTCAACCTATTCAATCAATGTGGCCCTTTTCACAATGGGGTTTGGATCTTATCGATAAAATCACTCCTACCACATATAGAAATCACAATTTCATCATTATAGAAATCGAATACTTTATAAAATGGGTTGATGTCATCCCTTTAATCTAAATGACCGGTTCTAAAATTATTTATTTTATCACCCAACACATCATTTGTCATTTTGACATCCCATATACGATTATCTTTGATAATGGTACCCTATTCAAGAACAAGAATTTTCATGCATTATGTGAGAAATTCAACATACAGTATAGCTTCTCTACTCCATACTAACCATAGGGTAATGGCCAAGAATAATTTGCAAACAAAACCATTTGCATCATTCTTTGCAATACTGTTATAGAGTCACATCATGATTGGCATAATAAAATGCCATTGACATTATGAGCATATGTCACAAGTATCCATACTCCAACTAGGGCAACCCCATTTTCTCTTGTATATGGCACTGAAGCCATCATGCCCTTGGATCTCGAAATACTATCCTTATGGGTCTCTATGCAAGAATTCATTAATGATGATACCGCTCTCCAAGCCAGGTTAGATCATTTGATCCTATTGGATGAACATCGCATTCATGCTATTGAAAATATGCACATTTACCAAGATCATATTTGACATGCCTATAATTCTAAGGTACACCAACAAGATTTTTAAGTTGGAGATTTAGTACTTAAAGAGAACCAGTAAATTACTAGCCAACCACGTCATCACTATGACAAATTTACACCCAATTGGCTAGGCCCTTACATGGTTACTCAAAATTTTGGATCAGGGGTATATCACCTTGCTACGTTGGAAGGAATTGCAAACCTTGATACCATTAATATTATTTATCTTCTAGAATTTTATGCCTAAGAGTATGCATCATAGCTCATCATTACTTGTACATATACTTATAATTACAAAAAAAAAAAACCATAACAACAAAAACACAAAATCAACCACGATACCTTTTTGGCATTCTACAACATTAGATCAAATTGCATTTACATTAAAATTTGCTTCACCCAAACTTTATTTCTTCTTCCTCCATATCTCCTTCTTTTGCAATGAATATTGTATGGTCACACTTCGAGTGGCTACATACCTTTCATCCCCCCCTTATTTTCTTCTTTTCCTTCTATCTCTTATTTTATCTCTCTTATTGTTACTTATCACTGTTGTATGCTAACGCTTCGAGTGACTACATACCTTTGATTGATTTTTATTCTTCTCTTCTACTTATTTTCTTTTCTCTTATTGTCATATTCTTCCATCACTCTTTTTCTTTTTTTATTTCTTCATCATCTCCCCATTAACTTTATTGTCCCATTTCATTGTATATAACATTGGGGAAACCTTGTACAATAAATTTCCACTTTTCATTCATTTATAAAATACCATCACATATTTTGTACTTTCCACTTCTTCCATGCCCCTTAGCATACTCATAAATCACATTCATTCATGTAATTATACATCATCATTGTGAATACCATGCTTGGAGAATTAAACACGCATATGCTAGCATAACAGTTTTGGTGCCCACTCCCATTTTCATGAGATAAAATTATTGAAATTTTTTGAGTGCTTCACCCATATACAGTTATGTAATCAACCACCATCCAAATATGGCACACTTCAAAAGCATTTCCAGACTTCCCTTGGTTAACTTGCTCTCAGTCATGGATTAAATTGCACGTTCTACACACTAAGCAATATTTAAAAATAGGACTGAGTACATTGTATGAATGTTGATCGCCTAGAAAAAATCACTTTGCTCATCATATCATTTACATGATTTATATCAAACCTGAGGATTTACAAAAGGAGAAGCTACAAAGCAAAAGAAAAATGGTAGAAAACAAAAGCCAATGCCCACAAAAAAAATTCAAAAGCAAAGGAAAGACAATACAAGGGCAGAAAACAAAAGAAAAAGCCTCGAAAGTACTATAAATAATATTGAATCCGTACTATCCTCAAGTCCCTATTGATGATATAGCTTACATAATAAGTTACCATGTAGCTAAAAACCACCCTTTTTCAAAATGGTCAAATGAACATCACTTTACACACACTAATCCATGATTGAGGTCTTGTTTACCAAGATAGCCTAGATATGTTAAAGAAATTTTGCTCAGTTATTCAATGGGTTTGATTACTTAAAAATGTAATGTTTGAATCTCTTTAATACAATCTTCATATCCAAATTACTCAAAAAAAAAATGAAAGGGATTACACCATCTGATTCTTGCAAATATGGAAACGCTTTCTCCAAGAAGTACTCCTTCGCCCTTACATTTTAATCACATGCATATTCACTTTATGTTAGTTCATATGCAATGTCTTATTTATCTATACATTCAATCATTCCATGCATATATGTACCTATCCTCTACCACAACTACATCATTCATACTCATACATCATCACAAGTAGAAGCAAACATACACATCAATGCAATTAAACACAAATACCACAAAATATCATGTATATATATGTATATATATATATATATATCACAAGAGCACCATAAGACTATAATAAATTGTATGTTCCCTTGCGAGTGTACCACCACATGTCCATATTATGTATATATCTCTATCAAAACTTCCATATGGCTACAATTAGCTGTGTACCCATACTGATACATAACTACCAAAAACAACTCAACATATGTACATCCATCAAATGCAAAATGGTAGGTTGATACTCCGATAGCCGCCCTTGCATATCCCTCATCCACGTTGCCCCATGGGAGTCTCTCCACTCCCCTCCTTTGTATAAACTCACTTTACCACCACCTATGCTGAATGTGCATCCCTCGTATCCTGTGTTGCCGGTACCTCCATCCGCCCCACTAGTGACAACCTTCTTGCCTATGACATTTTAGGTGTCAACATCTGCTGACTCCTCCTTACAACTGATAGTGAACTCTGTTGGCTTTGGTGTGAGTGTGTCTATGACAGACACTGAACCATAATAGGAAGGAATAGGTATCCCACGCATCAATATCTCCCCCTCGCACTTTGTCCTCTTTGCAACCTCCTTCATGTTGGCTACTACCAATCCTTTGTTTACCTTCTAAAAACACCCTACCTCTACCTATACCTACTCCAACTACGACACCATCACCTCTAAGCCCTCAATATCCTTCGTTACCTACCTATCTATAGCCAACATAAAATGCATGTACTACTCTATCTCTGTAATCCTTTCTAGGTGACTGGCCTTTATGGCCTCTGTATCATCTCTCAATGCATATAGAAACCCCTATAGCCTATCCACTAACTCAATAATCTCATCCCTATATGCCCTCATAGAATTTTTTTTACCCCTAAGTGTATCCCAATCACTCATGACCACATCTTTCTCCACCTTCAATGCATCCCTCGCTTCCATAACTAGCTACCACATAACTCTTACCTCATCTCTCTCATCCAAGGTGACCCTCAACTCTTTCTCCATCTCCTACCTCTCCTCCTTTAATATTGAGCCATTAGTCACCCAATATAAATTAGTGTCTAGAAGTTTATCCTTAAGCCTCTTCACCTCTCCTCGAAGCTGCTACGTCTCATCCTCAATCGCCATCATCTTCTACAAATCTATAGAAAAATCAAAATCCACTAACTCTACTATTGAATCCCCATCAATGCCACCCTCCTCCATGAATCGTAACTCGTTGAACCCCACTACACCCTCCTTATTTGATGAATCATCAACCATGTCCATCACTAGTATATCCTCCATTGTTGTTATACCCTCTTTTATACCCCCCTCCATCGATGGCCCTGCATCGCTATCACTCACCAAGTGATCTTGCCCATCATGGCATGACCTCACCCACCTAATCAGCCAATCTAGCTCTATCTCCTCCTCCTAACCAAGATCAAGTGATCCCTCACCCCTAAGGCCACCCACCTATCTTGGATATACTACCCTCACCCCACCTGATAATACCCTCATAGGTAACACTTTCACTACCTCAACCCATCCATCCACTACCTCAAGCACATGTTACCATCACTGCTTGGACCACCTTACATCATACTCTAGTGTGGTCCCTATGTTATCCACATACGGTACAACCAATGGCTAATAAAGTATCAATTTGAGTTGTGGCACCACTAGCTCTAGTCTTGCATCACCTACCACTCTGAATATCACTACGAGTAGATCTAGTTGCTCCTATCGTAGTCCAAACTATTGCAACACCATGAAAATTGAAAATACTCTATCTGTGATAGGTTTTTCCCTACCACCCATCAACCCTTCCTGATGCAAACTAACTACTCTACATCCTTAGCCTAATTATGTGCTCCTCACCATGGTTTCCATCACACCTAATCCATATTCAATCCACCAAGCTCCTCTCAATGATACATAAAATCACCTTCATGAACTCTCTTCACTCTCTTCTCCATGTTTGTCCTCCATCTTGTTGCATAGGGCACATCACCATAATCTATACTATGGGTATCATGTGGCAACTTTGATGGTTGTAATATTTAGATATGATTCCAAGCCCACACCTGTATTAGTGGACTAACACTAATACTTTTCTTCTCCATCCTCACCACCCCATGGAGCTCTCTGTACACCTGTTCCAATAACATGGGCACCCATGCATATGCTATGCTTCACTCCACCATATCACATACTATCCCCATCATATTCCAAGGAAATATCACCCTTGAAATATATGGTAAAGCATAGCTCACTGTCATCAGCATCACCATAACATGGCGATTGGATAAGAACTTATTTAGCCAATACTTTGCATAATCCATCCCACCCTTCGCATCCACCCTCTCCAAGATGCCATCTCGTACATCCTTCTCCACTGTCATAACTGTAATCCCTTCTATAATCAAATGATAGATACAATATATATCCTCCAAGGTCACTATCATCTCTCCTGTTGGTAGGTGAAAGGTGTTCCTATCAGGATCCCACCTCTCACATAATGCAAAAATATACATGTGGTTCACATGAACCTCATGCATCTCCCACATACCATAAAGCCCTAAAACACACAACCAATCCCCATACTTCGCACACCACACATCCTACAATACCTTTTTTAAATTTTGTAGTCAATTTCATACAAATATTTTCTTCACCTGCCATAAATCATACATCACATGTTAGATATCACTCACAACTTTTCAAAAACATCATTGTAAATAACAAAAATTCATGCATTCTATTTTTCAAATCACTTAGGGATATTTCATTTCATTAGTATATTTCTACATTACAGTGTAGTTATATTCATATCATACATTGCATTTTTCACTTGCACACATGTACATACTAAAGAAGCAAAATCTAAGACACACATTTAATGTTCTTTATTGAAATGTAAAAGTGTGTTAAAGCAAGAATTCAAAGGGAAATGTGCATAAAGATGTAACTATTTAATCTATTAAAAAATATGGATTGTATGGTATAAAAATGGGGGTTTCTCCTTATCTTTTATTAATCTAAAGTATTCAGTAATATTACATTACATCCCCTTTAGAGCTTCATAATTTGATACATCTCAATTTACAATTTTCTAAAGGGATAAAATCCCTCCATGAGCTTGATGGTGTGTTTCAACGCTCCTCTCACAACCCACAATCAATATATAGTCTTAGGCCTATCCTTCTATGCCTCTTAGCTCCTCCCTCATGTCTAGAATACCTGTACCTACACACAAGAGATTGAAATAGTTAATAGCATATGTGTTTGATGATTTATAACTAAGAAAACATAGAAAGCATGCATATATAATGAATAAAACTTATTTGTGATAAATAAAAACAACTCCAAATGACTTGAAAATCTACTATGATGTTATTTACATGGTTTTGGAAATATCTGAGAATGAATTGAAAGAAAATTGTTAGCATAAATAGTGACCATCCTTGACAGGGACAACTAGACCTGCAACTACAAAACTCCAAATTGACCCATCAAAAAAACTCCAAATCTCACCAGAATTGAATGCAAGGCTAATATAAACATTTCTCAATTAACTATGGTGGAATTGGACCAAAATTCCTTATTGTTTTCTAACCGTCCCTAGCAGGTGCAACTACCCACTTCTAACTGTCCCAAGGTGGGATGATCACCAATCTGAGTGGAATTTACGACCAATTCCAAAGGGATCTAGTTCGTAACTCTCCTAAATGTTGTTTCAATAAATGTGGTCAAATTACTCTTAAATTTTACCAGTTTTGGAATAAAATTGGTGTACTTGGGATACCCTTAAAAGCACCTTCGAATGAAGAGGGTTTCAAGGAAATACTAGGGCAAATATGATAGCAAAAGCAAGGGTAGATTTGGGTAGCACTTCGTGGTCTATGATTCAACTCTTATCTCTTGAAATTGGGGTGATCACACCTCAATTTATAGCCCAATTTGGGCATTTGGGGCAAATATGTAAGTTCTGGCATGCAAGGCAAGTGCCACCATTTGTCAAAACCTTTGCCATGCAATGGTGGAAGAGGTTGCCCATTTAGGGCCTCTAATTTGGAGTTTCTGGTCTCTATGACAGTATACAAATAAATTTTTGATGATTGGGTGGGGAATATGGTAGTAATTTATTGCTATTTCTCCACCCCTTTGACTTTTGGAGGGTCTGTTTAGGGATCGTCCCATCCAAGGATGGTTTAGAGTGGCCATACTTGGATGGCACGGTCACCATATGTGACCATACCAGGGTGAGACGATCATAAGGATATGACCCAAAACCTCCAAAAACTAATGGAAACCTTCCAAAAAGTTCTATGAAGACTTATGTTGCCTTGGAGGGTTGCTTAATGGGGTCATATGATATCGATAAGAATGGTGCAAGTGGTGCATTAGCTGTCTTATCTAATTTATACAATTTTAGTGTCTACACATACATAAAAAAGAAGTGTATTCACATGACCCCATGCAAACCTGTCCATGTGCACACCCCCCTGCACAACACCTGATTCGCATGACTCCATGTGAACCTATCCATTCATAGGCCCCCATGCAAACCAGCTGATTTGCACAACCCTGTGCGAACCTCCAATTTTTCAAAAATTTCTACATATGTGCATTCACCCACCATACCACAACCCATACATATATTTCACACATGCAAAAAATGGCAAAATCATGCTCAAAAATACAAACATATATACAACCCCCTCCACACATGCATGCAAATCGAGGTCATAAACTGGAAGTCAAAATTAAAAAAAAAATATATATATATATATATATATATATATATATATATATATATATATATATATATATATATATATATATATATATATATTTGGATACCCACTTGGCCAAATAGCATTGTCCACTTGTTATTTTTCACATGCATCCACTCTCACATCCACAACTACACATCCCATCCCATTCACTCTTTCCTAGGGTCAACGCTACTTGCATACAAAAATAGAAAACACCCTGAGATACCCATTTGATATTTTTACCATAAAGTACATGAATTTCGCTCCTACCTAGAATACACATCTAATCTATGCCATTTCAAAAAAATACAACATTTTTTTTACCTTAACCAATTCACACGTAATTTGAGAAAGCAAACCCCACTTACCTTTGGCATCACTACCCTCGCACCCATGCTCGTTGACATACTTGCCATCTCATCTCATCTGATTCACACTTCGGCAGTACCTCGCTTTCATGTATCTCCTCCTTAGTTGTTTTCCCTCCATTATTATGGTGAAAATGATGTTAAATGTGACATTTTACTATTTAAATGTGCTTTATGCATATTCACACGCCCACACATGTGAACCGACATGTTTGCATGACCCTGTGTGAACCATCCCCATTTGCACAATGTCGTGCGAACCTTTCTTTCTCACTCAAATTCATTTCCCCACATCAAATTCTCCTTGTATTTCTCCTAATTTCCATATTTTGTTGTTTTTCATCTAAATTCTTACCTTTTTCTTCTTCATCATCATCAATCGGTTCGTTGCCAATTTTCATCACCAACTCATCTCTTGAGGGGTAGTCATCCAACACATCAAATGATACCTTGAACATGATCAAACAACCAAATATCTAATCATGGATACACAAATACCTAAGAAATTTTTTACTGAAGAATATCTCAAGTCCTCATGCTAGGACAAATATAAAAGCACAATTTATCTTCTCAATCAAGACTCCAATCCAAAATAAATCAATGTTTGATAGACCTCAAAACACCTCTAACTGTAGATATCTCATGGATTTCTTTCTTCATTGTGGTAGTTATAAGACCACTATCGAATAAAGTTCCTGAAAGATCTACCCTATGGCTCCAACAGTTTATCAAATATTATCAAAAGAGCTCATCAATCAATCGAAAGCAAAAATTGGAAAAGGCATTTGTTTCTTCCACAATTGGAACATCTCATATTGATCACAAAGTAAGGCAATATTACACCTTCCCCCAAAAGAAATTATTACAATGTTTTAAAATTTCATACTCAATCACACATCATCTTTTTATCAATGCGTCTCTCTCAAAATTATCCACAAGTCATTAATCATAAATTCTTTGTCTTCAAATCATTCTATTAATTCATATCATCATACAATCCAGTACAAAAGGGGTAAAATATAGACACCCAAAAGTTGCACATTGTCCCTCTCCTCATCTTCACGTTCAATCAATTTGCAAAACCCTCAAAAATTGCATAAATTAGCTAAAAATACTATTCATTTATCAAAATCACTATTCATAATCCTTAGCCTCCTTGAGATAGATAATCCCCTTCCTATACTTAACTCTAGGTCCTCATGAGACCTCATTCCCAACTCAACTAAGGTTGAATCCTCCACCATGGTAAAAAAGCACTTTATGATCAAAAGTCAACATTTTGGTCAAAATATGCTTTGTGGCTAATCACATGCTTAATTAGATCTAGTTTTGATTCGATTTAAGCCTTCCACATCACCTAGTCTACTTTGACTAGCCTAGACTTCCACCTCACCTAGTCTACTTTAACTATACTTTAACTAGTGTAGCCTTCCACCTCACCTAGTCTACTTTGACTAGCCTAGTCTTCCACCTCACCTAGTCTACTCTATCCTAGCCTTGCCACATTTCACCGAGATATTTCTCCACCTCACACTCTCTTGGGTCATAAATGAAACATGGAGAATTTTGCACACAAAAGGTAATTTTCAATTAAGATATATTTTCAAAAAGGTGTTCATAAATACCAAATGGATATTTTAGCCAGGTCATCATGACTTATGGATGGGTGAGGAATTCTCTCACCCAATCTCATTTATGAGCCAAGACAACTTAGGAGACACCTCTTAGGTGGACACCTCACCATAGACACATCACAGGGGACACCTCATCCCCTCCCCCTTACCTTGGCAAAGTATATAAGTAGAAGGCCATTTACATCATTTTAGAGAGACCACTTTTGGCTTATAGAAACTCTGTAAAAATTATTTCAAACACACACATCCATCACATATCCAACATACATCTATTGTACTCACATTGCAATCATAATTCATTCACTTTCATAATATTCCTCATGCTTGAGATAGGTCATAAACACTAAAAAGGGCAATTTCTGAAGGTGACCTATCGAAAAAGTGAAGAAGCAGCAGAACCAAGACAACTCAAAAATTGAACTTGCAGATTCGGTCACAAAAAGATAATTTTGCATGCCCCTGTGCGAACCTTCCGGTTCACACTATGTTTGCACCCCCATGAAAATATCTGCCATAGTAAACAATGATTATCTAGCAGGTAAATATAGCATAGTTTAGGGTTTTTATGTTTTTTTTATCAATTTTCATCATGTTTTAAGCCTATTTAGAGTCTTTTATCTGTATAAACACAGAGTTTACTGAGGTAATCTCCCAAATTCTCTAACCACATTTTACAGGTCAACAGGTACATAGAACATATCAATCCAGTGGTGGCACATAAGCAAGAAGCCCATCAGCATTAAGGAATGCCAAGAAAACATATCATGATGCCTTTGTACCCATATAAAAGGGCTTCCTTAGGGAATACCCCATTGTAGCTTTTAGGGCAAGATTGTAAAATAATATCAATCTGTAACCTCCTTTTATCATTTCAATAACAAAAGCAGTGGATTCTATAATTTTGAATGAGAATTGTAGTGTCTTTTTGTTGGTTTCAATTACTTTGTAGAATAGCAATGCTTCTACCAATAAGGTAGAAAAACTAAGTTTAAAGTTTTAATCCTTCATTTTTAGCATCTTAGATCATAGGTCTAATTACTACCTCTCCTATACCTACTTCTATTTTAGTATTTCTATTTTTATTCATTAAAAGGTAAAGAATAAAAGAAGGAAATAGTTAACATTATTCATATTAGTGGATTGTTGTCATCTCATAATACACCAACCCATTGTGGAGGTGAATTGATGTGTTTGGGACACCCACACCTCATGTAGAGCAACACTACAAGAAGCATCATAGGCGAAGTGGATTGCTTATAGGGAAACCTCTAAGTTTTTTAACTAAGGTTGGGTCCTTATAAGATTGATCCTTGGTATAGAGAGGCCTTTGCAAGCTAAGGCCTAATTTTCTTTGGGTATTTTATAGGGAAAGGAATTGTAATAAAAGTAAAAATATTCAAGAAATGTAAACTTGTAGAAATTTAAACCTAAGCTATGGGGGTGATGTGTCAAGATTAAATATTTCCCTCTCTTAACTAGAAAAAATGACCATAAATGAACACATGCACCACAATCTAACATCTAGACGTGAACACACTAAATTTCATATAGTCCAAAATTGGAAACATAATAAAGAATTAGTACAAAGAAAAATTAGTTATAACTTCCATTCATGTGCCAAAAGTGATTACAAGGCATACGACCTAAAGAGGCTCAATTCTCCCTAGATAGTGGCTCAAGGCTTGAGATCTATTTTTTATAATTAATAAGGAAGAGTGAAAGGAAGAGCCCATAAGGCTAGATAAGAGACATAAAGAGATAGCTCCCAATACCTTTACAATGCAAATTTAGGCCTATTTATAAGCCAAGAGGAAGGTCCTTTCCCTCAAAAACTCAACATAGAAGACATGTAAATTTTCCTTTGTTCTACAAATTCAATCCTTCTATAATGGTAGATAGTAGCTTTGAGATATTTGGATGTAGGGCCAAATGCTAAATGCTTTTGAAACCTCAAATGATGAGCTACCACTAATATATCTCACTACTGCTACATTGGGATGGGTGCACCATTAAAAATTTGCTAGGTCTTCTCTAGATACACCCACTTGATGATACAATGGGTATGGCCTCCCTGACTAACTCAAAATGGTAGGGTAGGCTCACTCGTAAGATGGGCACTCATCGTACTAACATGCAAAGGGTTTTGATAGGCTTGGACATTAAAATCAATCTCAATGGTCAATGTCCTCTTAAATGCCTTCTTGGTCTACCTTCTTGTATGTGTACACAACTACAATATATCTTGGGTTAATATGGGACCTCCTTCATCCAATTGTATTTCTTTTATTTTTTATTTTTAATTGACTACCACGTCTGATTTTGGACTACATCAGGGCATTTTCTTCTTTTTCTATACTTTTTTAGGATCAAATAATAAATCACGAGCAATAAATAAATGCAAAAATAAAACATAGAAGAATAAAGTAATATACGAGATACAAATTTACATGGTTCACCCAATATGGTATACATCCATGAAGAAAATAATCAGACCTTATTATTCCATCCAACAAATCTTGAAGGGATATAACTTAATAGCAAATCCACTATACTTCCTCTTCGATATCACAATTATAGTCTCTCTTCCTTCTTCACTTCTTTCGCACCCTTCACACTACTTAACACTACTACAATCTCCAATGATGTACAACATCCTCTTATAAAACGAGGGTTACAATTATAGGGTAAATCATTAAGATCGCAAAATAAAAAAGAATTACTATTTTAGGTAAATTATATTTTCTATCACAATTTACCATTTTTAGTAATTACTATTTTCGGAGTTATTTTTCATCAAAATAATTTTCATTTTTAATAATTACTATTTTTGATAAATTATTTTTCGTCAAAAAAATCCGTTTTTAGTAATTACTATTTTCAAAAAATTATTTTTCATCAAAAAATTTCCAAAAATAGTAATTCACAAAAAAAATTGGATTAACATGCAATTTGACACACAATTACATAACATCCATATCCATTCATAGAGTGGGTCCAAACGCGGCTAAAACGAGACCTTCAAATTAGAATTAGACTCCATAACTAACAATATCCTAGTTGGAGACTGATCACAGTAACTCCATTACTACTGCACCTGCTGGACTATGCTTCAACTTTGGACCTGGAAATTTTCTCACCTTTTACTATCATGTTTGAAGATCAACTAAAACTGAGCAAGAAATCAATTTCTCCCTAGTTACTGCCTTTGTGAACATATCTACAAGATTTGTGCTAGTGTTATCTTCTCAAATTTTAATTGTCCAACTTCTAACACTGAGCGTATGAAATGGTACTTGGTCTGTATATGTTTAGTCCCAGAGTGAAAGGCTGAATTCTTGGCAAGATGAATGACACTCTGACTGTCAATGTATAATATGTTATTCTCTTGCTTCTTTTCCAACTCCTCCATAAAACTTTGTAACCAAATCATCTCCTTACTAGTCTCTATAACATAAACATACTCTACTTCCATTGTTGAAAGTGTAACAATATTGGGTAATTTTGAAATCCAACTTATTGCAATTCCATCTACATTAAAAACATACCCTGTGGTACTCCTCCTATTGTCTATATCATGTACTATATCTGAATCAACATATCCCTATAATGTAGTATTAGAACCTCCAAAGCATAATACCTGAGTGATAGTACCACTCAAATACCTAAGAATCCACTTCACTACCTCCCAATGTTATTTTCCTGGATTGTTCATAAACCTGCTCACAACTCCTACTGCATGTACAATATCTCGTCTTTTTCACACCATCGCATACATCAAACTTCCAACTACTTATGGATAAGGAACCTTGGACATATAGTTAATCTCCTCCTATGTATTGGAACACATCTCTTTGGTAAGTTTTAAATGATTTGCCAAAGGTGTATTAATAGGTTTTGCATCCTGTATATTAAATCTTTCCAGTACCTTCTCAATGTCATCACCTTGAGATAATGTTAATTTGTAATTTTTCCTACATCTTTTTATTCTCATACCAAGGATTTTCTTTACAACACCCAAATCATTCATTGCAAATGATTCTATCAATTTTCTTTTGAGTACAATTATATCCTGCATGTTAGACCCTACAACAAGCATGTCATCTACATACAATAGCAACATAATATAATTACCATTATCCAATCTCTTAAAATAAATACAGTGGTCATAATAATATCTACTATAACCTTGTTCTAACATAAACCTATCAAATTTCATATACCACTACTTTGGATCTTGCTTCAGGCTATACAAGCTCTTATACTAATTCCTCCTTCCCTTTGACCTCATACCCTTGTGGTTGTTGCATATAAATCTCTTCCTCCAAATACCCATGGAGAAAAGTTATTTTTACATCTAACTATTCAAAATGCAAATCCTCTATAGCCACTAGGCTTAAAACAATTCTAATTGAAGTCATTTTAACAACAGTAGAAAAAATTTCATCATAATCAATACCTTTCTTTTGTGCAAACCCCTTTACAACTAGTCTAGCCTTATACCTATTTTTACCTTCATCTTCTTCTTTCACCTTGTAAAACCATTTTTTCTGTAATGTTATTTTTCCTATAGGCAACCAAACCAGATCCCAAGTCTGATTGTGTACCAAGGAGTCCATATCCTCTTTCATACCTTGATCCCACTTCTTCCTAGTTTCTACCAGCATCACTTCTTCATATGTTTTTGGTTCACCAAAGTTAAACAATAATACATAATATAATTAAGGAAAGTAACAATCAGTAGGTCTACTTATATTGGTAGATTTTCCAACACTTGCAGGAGTTTGAGGTGCTTACTTCTGCTGTTGTTGATTTTCTAGCACCTTTGGAGTTTTAATTTCATCAAGCACTATGTATTATATATTTACCTTTTCTTATTTCTTTTGCTGCAAGTGGTATTTATACATGAATTTTTTTTATTGAATACCACATCTCTACTCCTAATTATTTTATGATTTTCATAATCCCAAAAATGATAACCAAAATTATTAACTCCATATCCAATGAAAGTGCACTTCTTGGATTTTACCTCAAGTTTAGTTCTATTTTCTTTATCAATATGCATGAATGCTTCACAACTAAAATTCTTCAGAAATGAGTACTTAATAGGCTTACCTATCCATAACTCTTATAAAATCCCACCATCCAGGGAACTTGAATGCCCTTTGTTTATTAAATAAACTACATTATCCACAACATCTACCAAAAAATATAAGGGTAATCCTGCATGTAATCTCATACACCTAGCACATTCCATGATAAACCTGTTCATCCTTTCTGACACACCATTTTTTTGGAGTTCCTGGAACCACCTTCACTCTACAAATATCATGGTATGAATAGTAATTGTTAAAATCTTAGCTACATTACTCACCTCCATTGTCTGATCTGAGACACTTCAAATTATTTCCAGTCTCATTCTCAACCAAATATCTCTATTTATTAAAAGTATCAAAGACAATTTATTTCGAATACAATAAACCAAAGTTTTTCTAGTTGCATCATCAATAAACGTAACATAATTATAAGATCCACCAAGAGATGATACCTAATATAGTCGCCATACATTTGTATGCATAAGCTCTAGCTTTTCACTCTGATTTTCTTTTCCAACTCTAATAAATATGACTCTTTTCTATTTTCCATAAAATGCAATGCTCACAAAATTCCAAATTAACCTACTTCAAACCTTGCAACAAATTCCTTGAGTGGAGAATCTGCATCCCCTTCTCACTCATGTACCCAAGCCTATGATGCCATAAAATTGTATCCACTCTTGTAGAAACTAAAGCAATAGAAATATAAGTATTACAAGTACATACATACAATGTACCTTCTTTCTTTCCTTTTGCTAATAATAGTGATCCTTTAGCAACCTTCCACAAATTTGCTGAGAATGTAACTGTACATACTTCATTGTTCAATTACCCTATGGAAATTAGATTTCTTCTCAAATCTGGAATATGCCTTACCTCTTCCAACAACCATTGGTTTCCATTCAATAACTTTTATTTGTATCTTACCCTTTCCAATGATTTACATGGTCTATCATCATCCAAATAGACCTATCTAAAATCACTTTGAACATAATCTAAAAAATATTTTCTATGAGGTGTGGCATGATATGAAGCCCCTAAGTCTAGCATCCAACAATCATTAATATTATCTAGTGAAAGTATTAAAGCATCTTGTAATACATCACCTGTTATGTTTACTTCCCGATTACCTTGTTTTTATTATCCTTGTTTTTCTTTTTGAGTTCAACAATCTCTTTTTAGGTGTCCTTTATTTCTGCAATACTAGCATTTCAACTGCTTCCCTTTGGATTTCAATTTGCCTTTCTTTGATTTTGCATGTTTTTTTGGACTCTTTCCTCTCTCCTTTTGTCTATCCATATTTTACATAGTCAATGCATTACCCGATGTCTCACTTATGCTTTTTCATCGCATTTTATCACTAAGGATAACAACAATAATATCATCAAATTTTAAAGTATTTAAACCAAAAATATAATTACTCATAACCATGACCAAGCCATTCCAACTTTTTGGCAATGATCATAAGATTAAAAGAGCCCTAACCTCATCATAAAAATTTACTCCAATAGAATTTAACTAATTAGTAACTATGTTAAACTCATTTAAGTGATCAGTAACAGACCCACCTTTTAACATCTGCTTATCAAATAAATGCTTCATAAGAAATACCTTGTTTGAAGCTGAGGATTTTTCATATATTTTAGCCAACACATTTATTAAACCCTTCATTATCTTTTCCTTTGAAATATTTAAGGCCACCGATGATACCAGGTATATTCGTATTGTTCCTAATGTATTTCTATCTAGAACTTCCCATTCTTCGTTTGATGTCTTTACTGGCTTCTTTGCAATTCTGCATAATGGTAGGTAAAAATCATTTTGATAAATATAGTCATCCATTTGCATCTTCTATAGCTGATAATTTTGACCATTAAACATCTCAACCCTAAACCTACCTTCTACCATTTCTCCCACTCGAGCCAGAAACCCTCATTTCAAGTGTGTATTTCAAACCCTAGGCTCTGATACTAGTTGTTAGGATTAAATAATAAAACATGAGCAATAAATAAATATAGAAATAAAACATAGAAGAATAAAGCAATACATGAGACACAAATTTATATGGTTCACCCAATATGGGCTACATCCATGAGATAAAATAACTAGGCCTTATTATTCCATCCAACAAATCTTGAAGGGATATAACCTATAACAAATCCACCATACTTCCTCTTTGATCTCACAATTATAGTCTCTCTTTCTTCTTCACTTCCTTCACTCTCTTCACACTACTTCACACTACTACAATCTCCAATATCGTACAACATCCTCTTATAAAACAAGGGTTACAATTTTAGGGAAAATCATTATGACCCCAAAATAAAAAAGAATTACTATTTTTGACAAATTATCTTTTTTGTCTCAATTTGCTATTTTTAGTAATTACTATTTTCAAAAAAATATTTTTTATCAAAACAATTTTCATTTTTAGTAATTACTATTTTTGGCAAATTCTTTTTTCATAAAAAAAAATCGATTTAAGTAATTACTATTTTTGGAAAATTAGTTTTAGTTAAAAAATCCAAAAATAGTAATTCACAAAAAAACTCGGATTAACATGCAATTTGACACACAATTACATAACGTCCATATCCTTTCATAGAGTGGGTCCAAACATAGCTAAAAAAATACCTCCAAATTAGGATTAGGCTCCACAACCAACACACTTGCCTTTATTTGAAGGATTATGTAAACCATTGGATGGAAAATCAATGATCTGTAGGTCTTGGTGCCTTCAATGTTGTTGGCTTTAGGTAAAAAATGAGTGTTGATTATTAATGGAATATCTAATGGTTTTTGTAGATTTTGGACTCATTCACCTTTCTTTTAGCATCCCTTATTCTGATTGAAGTTAGGAGGAGCCTCCCGACTACCTTATTCAACCTATCCTAAATTCAATTTGAGATTTTGAGTGAAGCTAGGGTTGTAAGGAAAATTTCCATTTAGTCTTGGTGGCTCCCAAGGCTTTTCAATCTAAACTACTTGCCTTGTTCTTGGGTCAATTCAAAATTAGAAACTATTAAAAATTGTTAGGATCCTACTATAAAATAAACTCAAATAACCACACTCTCACACAATTGCTTGGAAATACACTCACATAAATATCATATTAATATTCAAAACAAAATACACATTATAACAAAAATTTGCATAAAGGAACAATCTCACAATAATATAGAATCGCAAGCCTCTTCGAGGGGGAAACCTCCTTCAACACTTCATTAATTTACAAAAATATGAATACATTGGTGCCTTCTCGGGTATTTAAAGAGTTCCCTTCCATGGTTGGATTACATGCAAAATGCCACCTGGATTACATGTATAATGCCACCTAAATTGCATGCATAGTGCCACTCGAATTACATGCACAATGCCACTCGAATTACATGCACAAGGCCACCTTACATAACCTATCTACCATGTGTTACATAAAAAGTGTGTCATTTTTCATAGGCACTATATAAGCTAAAACTTAGAATATTACAAAATATTAATCATGGGTACTACCCATGTTATTTAGGAATTATTACATCATGGAAATTATTACATTAAGGGTTAGGATGGGATCCTAACATGTCCTTCCCCTTGAAGAAGCTTTGTCCTCAAAGCTAAAATGAGGAAACTGTTGTTGGAGTTGGTGGAGAGATTCTCATGTAGCATCTTCAGGTTGAAGCCCATGCCATTGAACTAGGATATCTATAATTGTATGGTTGTGAAGAGTGCAAGTCCGATGATCCAACAACTACTCAGGTTTAAGTAATATGGAGCCTTCTTCATCCAATTTAGAAAGTGTGGATTGAACCTATACCTGTGTGCCCACAACTTTCTTGAGAGCGGAAACATGAAAAATAGAATGAATCTTGGAAGTAGGTGGGAGTGCCAATTTGTAAGCTGTGGGGCCAATCCTTTGTAGCACCTGGTAAGGACCATAGAATTTTACAGCAAGCTTTTGGCACCTATGAAGTTGTAGGGATGATTATTTGTACGGCTGCAAGCGAAGGAAGACCATATCACCTACATCAAAACTATTCTTAGAATGATGTTGATCAGCTTGTTGACGCATCTGATTCTGGGCCATGTTCAAATTCTGCTTAAGTTGGCGAATGACCTTAGTTTGTTGACTTAGAGTGTTGTCGATAGCCTGGACCTTGGAGCTGCCAGGAATGTAAGAGGAAGGCATAGGTGGAAGGTACCTGTAGACTACTTCAAATGGCATGATTTTGGTTGCAATATGATAGGAAGTGTTGTACCACCATTCAGCCAAGGATAGCCATTTGGCCCATTGAGTGGGATGATCTGAGACAAAGTAGTGAAGGTAGGTTTCCAAGCATTTATTAACAACTTCTATTTGACCATCCATTTACGGATGGTAGGCTGAACTCATTTTGAGCTGAGTCCCTTGCAACTTAAACAACTCTTGCCAAAAATGACTAGTGAAGGTGGGATCACAATCAGATACAATGGAGGTGGGCATGCCATGAAGGAAAAATATGGAGTCAAGAAAAATTTGTGCAACAATGGATGTTGTATAAGGATGGGCAAGGGCACAAAAGTGAGCATACTTTGAAAGGTGGTCCACTACCATGAAAATAACTAACTTGCCTCCAAATTTAGGGAGCCCTTCTATAAAGTCCATGGAAATGTCAGTCCAAACCTGATTCGATATAGGCAATGGCTGAAGAGTGCCCGGAGAGCGCATTGTTTCACCTTTCATCCTTTGACATGTGTCACAGGTAGCAAAAAAAGAGTGGATGTCATGTTTCATACCTTTACAAAAGAAGGTGCACTTGAGTCACTCATATATTTTAAGGAACCCTGAATGGCCTGCAGAGGGAGTGGCATGCAATTCCTTCATGAGGAGATCTCGAAGTGGGGACTTATGAGGTAGAACTAGACGTTGATGGTAGCGCAAATCATGGCCATTCCAATTATGCCCTAGTTTAGAATCTGGATCATCCATTTGTGAGGCTATCAAAGCTTGCAAATCTACATCCTGACGTGCTTCTTAATGCAAGGAATCAACCTTTGGGAAAGTGGTGCTGAGATGGCACACAACATACTTACGGTCTCCATTTGGTGAGAAAGAGCATTAGCCACAATATTCTCCTTTCCTTTTTTGTAGGTGATATCATAATCATAGCCCATGAGTTTAGACACCCACTTTTGTTGGTCAGGCATGGCAACTCTTTGTTCTAGAAAATATTTGAGACTTTGATGGTCAATTTTTATGGAGAAGTGATGCCCAATGAGGTAAGGTCACCAATGTGTGACTACATGCAATATGGCTAACATTTCCTTAGCATATGTGGATTTCCCCATATTACAATTAGAGATTGCCTTGCTAGTAAAAGCCACAGGTCATCCTTCTTGCATGAATACTGCCCCAATACCATGAATAGAAGCATTACTTTCAATGACACATGGTTTAGAGAAATCTAGCATGGCTAATACGGAGGTGGTGGTCATAGCATGCTTAAGTTTAATGAAGGCTTGGTCAGCAGGCTCTGTCCAAGTGAAGGAATATTTTTTCAACATGGAGGTGAGGGGGGCAGCTATCTTCCCATAATTTTAGACAAATTTGTGATAATAGCCTGTAAGCCCTAAAAATCCTTGAAGTCCCTTGAGGGTGCAAGGTTTTGGCCACTCTTGAACTACTTGAATCTTATTAGGGTCAACCTTGATGCCATCCTATGAGACAATGTGTCCCAGATACTCTAATTCAATCATACCAAAGGAACACTTGGACCTTTTGACAAAAAGGTTATGGGTGACCAACAACTATAAAGTTTGATCTACATGATTTAGGTGCTCTTCGTATGTGCAGTTGTAAATAAAGATATCATCAAAGAACACAAGGATGAACTTTCATAGAAATAATCGGAAGATGTTCATAAGACTTTGGAATGTAGAAGGAGCATTTGTGAGATCAAATGGCATTACCAAGAATTCATAATGATCTTCATGAGTGTGAAAGGCAATTTTGGGGATGTCCTCATCCTTGAGCCGAATCTTATGGTACCCAGAGCGGAGATCAAGCTTGGTGAAATACATGGTCCCATGTAGTTCATCGAGTAATTCATAAACCATTGGAATAGGAAATTTATCCTTGACCATAGTCTTGTTGAGTTCCCGGTAGTCAATACATAGGTGCCATGAGCCATATTTCTTGGGAACAAGTAGGATAGGCAAGGAATAGGGGCTAGTACTAGGCCGAATGACACCAACCTTGAGTAATTCCTGTACCAATTTTCTAGTTCTGATTTCATGGCATGAGGGTACTTGTATGGCCTGATATTTGGTGGTGCACTACCTAGGAGCAATGGGATACAATGGTCGTGAGAGAGACACGGTGGTAGTGTAGTTGGTTCTGCAAAGACAGAATCATGTTTGTGTAGAACTAGTTGTAGGTCTGATGGAATTTTAGCCATTAGTGAAGTGGTTGGTTGGATGGATAAGAGTTGTGCAATGACCCCATGTTTTGATTTCTTTACCACTTTATCCATATGATTGGAACTAATGAGGTGAGGTGTTCATACAGGGGATCTAATGCATTGTCGTTATGCATATCATTAATTCTCAATGAATTTGTCAATCCAGGGCAGTGTACAAGGCTGTTTGCAGAAGGAGTGAACAGGGCTATAACTTAGGTCATTTGGGAGCAACATGTCTTATTGGTGAAACCAATTGTGTGGGGGATTTAGGACATTTTTATCTTTAAATTGCATAAATTAAACTTTTAATATAATTGCAGGAATGGAAACTAATTACTAACTATAGAAATGAAATCCTAGTTATAATTACAGAATGAAATCTAATTATATTGCAGAAATAACTCCCTAGTTATAGTTGTAGAATTATAAACCTAATTATGATTGTAGAAAGGAAGTCTATTTAATTTTGTAGTAATGGAAACCTGATTATAACATGGAAATTAAGTCATGTCAATGCTCTGTAATAGAAGGTTGGCAATCTTCTATGCAGGGGTTGACAGCAAAACACAAAATGTAGTAAATTGCAAAAAATAGTAAATTTTGGAAATGACAATCTACAGTAATTTGAAAGCTTGCTGAAAATGGAGATTACAACCAAACCTATCATTAATCACAAGTTCATTCTAATCATGAAATAAACTAAGATTACAAAGACTGTTAGTTGTTTATAAAAAAATAAAATGACAAGTTTTACAACGTATTCTGCTATAGCAAAATCAGAATAAAAACCTGCTGTTAGTCCTCCTCCTAGGTCTGGAAGTGGCCAACCTCCTTGTCCAGAAGAAGGTATGAGTATTTATCTCCCTCTAGATCTTACTCACACTCATTCACAACAACATGAATAGAAAAAGTAGTGCACTTTATTGATTCAAGAACATAATTACAGTATTGCTACTAAAAACCCTGTTACAGGACTGTAACAATCACTTTTCTACTATTTTCTTATTATTATACTTTTTGCTTATTTTCCCCTCTACCTCTCTTAGCTCAACCTGGATGGGAGTTATATATTTATAGATATCCTAAAATCTATTTACAAACTGAGAATGTATCATTACTATATTACAGATCTATTCCTATTATGCTGCAACATTTCCTGGGTTTATCCTAGAAGAGGATCAAAATTGATATTTTACATGAATGGTAGCTTTGGATGGCAAGGACGACAAAGTCAGATGGGAGATATATTTTTTTAACCTTTTAAACCTTATTTTCATTTTTCCATCGTTAGAAATCAGTCAACAAGCAAAAAATCACTTTCAGTTCTCATTTTGAAGATAAGTAGCTCATTTAGAAGAGATTGTATTTCTCATTCCGAAGATGTCCGCTCATTTCGAAGATACTGTATTTATCATTCTAAAGATGTCTGCTCATTTCGAATATCTTTAGAATGAAAAACTATGTGCTCTTCAAATTATTTCATTTGCATTTCTCATGTGGGTTAGCTCTCAGGATCAGATTGCAATAGCCTTCATCTCTCTTCATGTGTGAATTACATGCCTTGCCATTCATTGGCAGCTGGTTGGAATTTACATTGGAAAACCAGTTTTTGCTGCATAGTAACAGTTTGCTTGCACTATTTGCTAGATTTAGATAAAAAAATGCTTGAAACACATTAAAACAAAACTAGTGAAGTGTTGTTATCAACCTAAGCATACTTCTCATTTAGCAAGTCATGACAAAGTAACATAAAACTATGCAAAAACTATAAAAAATCAAAATATAGTATTTCTAACACATTGATCATGCAAACAATTAATACACAACATATTAAATCAAATTAACTAACATATTAGATTAAACATAAGAGTTTTTAGGCAGTTTGAATGTTCAAAACATGCTATGATTGAGGCATTTACATGCCTCATAATTTTTCTCCCAACTTATATTAATGCATGTCCTCATGCATTCTATTGGGCTATAGAATCACATATATCCATATTCAAATTCTATGATTTGTAGAACAATTTTGTTCCTATATAATATCCCTTGTTCTCTTGAAGGTTTCTAAGCCATTCTTCAAACTAATCATCAGGTTGAGGATCTTCTTAAAAATAGAAGAGAACTAGATAAATGATGGTTGGAGGCCTAAATCTGAGACCTATCCAGTGATGTTGCATGATTTAAATCAGTTGTATCACTCCTTCTGCCCTTCTTCTAGACCATTCTAGGTTAATGATGGAGATAGGTTCCCTTTTCTGTAAAGAAATGGAAAGTTTTGTCCATCTGCTTCTGCAAAATGATAATGCTGGAACAAAACTGTTATTACAAAATTATGGAATTTGGTCACACAGTCCCTTAAATTGCTTAAGTATATCCTTTTTACATATTCCTTGTTCATCATGGTGAAATGTTGTCTGGTGATAATTGGATGATTTCGCTGAACTGCTCTGACTAACAATTCAAATCTTAATTCAATTTCTTTATTTTGTATTTTCTCCTGGTCCCAGTAAAATTGGTTTTGTAAAGTGGACATGAATGCTCTCAGTTCAACATCTCCTATTCAAATTTGAGGGTGAAACTCTACCTCTTCTAGAATAAAGAAGCTGTGTAAAAATAATTCACATAAGAGGTTTTTCTGTTCTACAGGGCTGTCAAAATAGGCTTCTAAGAAATCTACAATTGTGTCCAATTTGTATGGGAGACCTGAGCTAATCCTCATGACCTGCCATCTGAGATATTTCTCCTTCAGAATGAGACTATAAAATCTGGTCGATCGTTTGAATTGGACCAAAAACTCAGCAATATGACATAAATTAGTCACTTTTTCATTCAATGCCTTGATTTCTATTTCTTTTGCTTCTAATTGTTTACCTTCCAATTTAAAATTTTCAACTTTAGTGGCAAGTTTTTCATATCTGATCACCCAACTAGCTATGTCTGTATTATATTTCTCTAGGGATACAGTATTGGGTGGTCTAACTATAGGTGGAAATATGGGTAGAAAATCTACCTGAACCCCTTTTTCTGCTACTTCTGCTGGTTGGTCATCTGATAATAATTCTATTTGTATCTCTTTTTCTACTATTTCCACTGGTTGGTCATCAGACAAAAATTCTACTTGTACCCCCTTATCCTCTACTTTTATTGAAGGTATAACAGTTTTAAATACAAAAATCTCATTTGAAGGAGTACTTACTTGAACAATTGCATGTTGTTGTTTAAACTACTCTTGTGTTGGTGTTTCCTGCTATGACTCATCTCCAATATTCTTTTCTATGTTTTTTATTAATTCTAGAGCATCTTTGAAATGAGAAGACAGTGCTTCAGAATGGAAGGGCACTTCTTCAGAATGAAAGGGCGCTACTTTAGAATGAGCACCTATGTCTTTAGTCAAAGTTTTAGATACCTCAATGAAAGTAAAAGAGTCATTTGCCCTAGATAATCCCATAAGTAACTGAGCCAAATTATCCTCATCAATAGATACAGTTAGCTGTTCTTCAGACTATGATAGCCTCTTCCTCAATTCTGCCACTTCCTATTGTAATTTTACAATCTTCTTTTCCTGTATTTCAATGATATTTGCTTTTTCTTCAATCCATTTAGTTTGTGTTTGATAACACTTTTTGCTGCTCTTAGTTGTTCTATGATGTCCACCTCCTCTGGTTTTGATTCAAAATATGATGTAGACAAATCATTTGTAGTTGGTTGCTCAACAAATATCTCATCTTCTACTTCAGTTGTCTGCTCTTGTTCAGGAGGTTCCATGAAACTATCTATGATTGCATCCACATATTTTGTGGCTTATTAAACTGTAGCAACTTCAAAACTGTCTTGCCTAGTCTCTTCCTCATTCATTTGTTTAGGGAATTCTAAAAAATATTTAGGGGTTGGTTGCACTTCTATAACATCCATACTGCCTTGTCCACATTCTTATTCTATCACCTATTTTTCTATTTCTCTCAAGTGGAGTCTTGTAGACCTCCTAGTTCCTGATGCAAATTTTTTTCTTCTTGCCCTATTTTTTGGTGACAGCAGGGGCTATGGGGACAGTTTTAGATTCCGATGGGAGTGCTTCTATTTCCCTTGTTGTA
Source organism: Wollemia nobilis (assembly GCA_028583015.1). Classification (NCBI taxonomy): domain Eukaryota; kingdom Viridiplantae; phylum Streptophyta; class Pinopsida; order Araucariales; family Araucariaceae; genus Wollemia; species Wollemia nobilis. The sequence continues at coordinate 3,064,973 of JAQPPZ010002362.1, forward strand.
TCTTCCCCTATTTTTCTAGGCACTTCACTCCCCTATTTTGACAGATCAACAACATCTTGATAAAAATGAACTTTCTTCTGCTTTTCTTTTCGACTGTCGATTCCAGGCCCTCTCTTATTTTGTTTTTTAGCTTGTGAGGTTGAAGGTTTTGGAGAAAGGTGCTTTGTTGCTACTTCTGAGTGTGTTTCCTCCTCTATAATAGCATATGTGGAAGCATATATTTCTTCTTCCTCCTTTCCAACAGTATCTATGACAACATCTATTTCTTCTTCTTCCTCATCCTCTCTTCCAAAAATTATATCATTCAGAGTAGAATAAAACCTATCAAAGATTCTAGGGTTTCCTCTAAAATGATGCTGATAGATTAATTTAATAATACCATGGTGGCGAGGGCTCCCTTTTCCTTCCTGATATCCTTTTGCCATTTTTTTCAAGTCCTGGTGTAGATATAGGGGAAGATTTACCCTAACTTTTGGCTGTTGCCTACCATGTCTTAGGTGGTTCAAAATTTTGAAATGATGCCCTGATAAAAGTACATATTGCCCTTCACAGGTAAAAATTTTAGTACCCATGTGGACACTTCATTCCATGGTTCTTGTATACTGGCCATTTTTACCCCCTTGCATGTGTTGTGTATTAAGTATTCTGGCTCCTTATCATTTTCTTCCAGAAATTGACTAACTACATTTTCTAGTGAATTTTTGCCAGTTCTAGAAATTTGAAGACCCTCTAATGGAAGCTCAGTAATTTGACTTAAAAATTTAGGGGTTACCTCAATTGTCATGCTATTAATGTGTGCCCAGTTATTTCTGACTGTGTGAGCGAACATGCCGGCCAAATATTTAGAGGACCCATCAAATTTGTCCAAAAATGGCATAAGCCCTCCATCTTCAAAAATTTGCAGCACTTCTAGATTTTCTTGAATGTGGGTGGTATCTACTAGTTCCATCTTTGTATTTCATCCCATTTTACTAATTTGGTATGTTAAAAACTACTCACCTCTGCTGCTACTCTTTCGCTGGATCGTTGGTTTTTGGTTCTTGCAGACTTACAGGGTTTGTTTTCAGGTTTTCAATTGCCTTTTTTGTCTTCTTCGGAATGAACTACAAATATTGGCACTATACCTCATAATCCTTTTGCATTAGCAATTATTTCTTCAGAAGGAAGGGTGGCACACATCTCTATTTCTGCTCCAAACACCTATCCATTAATGATTGCATAGATGTCCTTGTTGTCAGATCCACCATACTTGTTTTTAGCTCATCTATTTTACCCGTAGATTTCTCACGTGCATGGTTATCAGCATCGAACAATGGTGGCATGTTGTTGGTCACTTCCCCATGATTTTGGTACTTCCTTAATGGGTGCAAGATAAGACAAATCACATCTCAACTAACACATGTCATTTATCATATGCAATCAAAGAATTCTACTGATCGTATATTTTCCCCCTCCTTGGATGCCATTTGGAAATATCATGTTGAATGATCATTCCGAAGATTATGCTTCATTGCAAAAACAATTCCTCATTTCTAAGACAAAGCTTCATTCTGAATACAAAGTGCAAAATTCATTCTGCTATCATTTCGAAGACAATTTCATTTTGAAGACAAAGTGCAATAGTCTTTCTGAAGACAATTTCATTTCGAATACAAAGTGCAACAGTCATTCCGAAGACAATTTCATTTCAAAAACAAAGTGCAACAGCCATTCTGAAGACAACTTCAATCTGAAGACAATACAATAGTCATTCTGAAGAATATAGCAGGCATTGTTTTTGGCATTCTCATTCCGAATATTAGGCAGAAACCAATATTCTCCTTCTCAAAATATGTTTTAAGTATCCCAACTCTTATGGATACCTTTTATGCTAATGGTTAATTTTTATATACTACATATCAATCATTTACAATGAAAAAATGTAAGAAATATATACCTAATTAAAATAAGCTAATGCAAGTTTTGAAGAATGACTGCTTCTGTTGATGTTCTGCTGAGATTTTCTGCAATATTTCAAAACAAGTGTAGTTGGTGAATTTGTACAATGATGATTCAGAAATTTTCAAGGTTATGCATGCTAGAAAACTGGTTTTCATGCATACCAACTCAATAGTGCCTTAGAAAAGGTTTTCACTACTGAGCTATTCTTTTTTCTCTTTTTTTTTTTATTCTGATTATGCCTGTGAAGGAATTCATGATTTCCCTGAAACCATGTCCATGAAGGAATTCATAATTAGAATTTATTCATCTTTTTGTTTTCTACTTTTTTGTTTTTTTTATTTTTTTGCTTTTCTTGAAATCCATGATCATGATGATTTTATTGAAGTGGAAGAGGGAATATCTTCCACATGTTGTGCATCCAAATTTTCAAGTTGTAAGAATTCCTCTTTAGTCAGAGGTGTATGGTACACCATGAGGTGATGTCCATTCACTACCAACTTTCTTCATGATCCATCAATAGAAGATAGACGAGCTGCTCCATTTTCAAATACCTCTTCAATCTGGTAAGGTCCAAGCCATCTAGTTCTTAGCTTTCTAGGGAAGTCCTCATAGCAAGAATCAAACAGCAAAGCCCAATATCCTTGCTAAAATTTACTCTGTTGAATGTGACTGTCATGCCATAGTTTCCTTTGCTCCTGAATTACTTTAGTTTGGTGTAGAGCATCCAACCGAAGTTCATCCAATGCATTCAGCTATAGAATATTGTTCGTCTATGCCTGTGACAATTCAATCCCAATTTCCAATGTTATGCACAATGTTAGTAGCTCAAATTCAATAGGTAGGAGGGATTTTTTACCAAAAACTAGTTCATAAGGTGTGAATCCAGTAGTGGATTTCCAAGTAGTATTGTAAGCCCAAACTGCTTCAGGTAATTTATCTAGCCAGTTTCTCCTATGAAAAGCTACTATTTTTGTCAAGATTCATTCTAGTTCCCTGTTTGTTATCTCAACCTAGCCATTTTCTTGTGGGTGGTAAGGTGATGATTTCCTATGTTTGATTTCATATAATTATTTAAAAACCTCAATGACTTTAGATGCAAATTGAGGTACTTGGTCTGTGGTAATAGACCGTGGAGCTCCAAATCTTTAAAAAATCTGAGTATACAAAAAATCGACAACCTTCTATTCATGAGCATGTTTTAAAGCACGCACCTCTACCCACTTTGTCAAGTAATCAGTGCATACTAGAATATGCACCTTTCCTTGAGAAGGTGGATCAATAGGTCCTACAAAATTAAGCTCCCACCTCTCAAATGGCTCTAAAACCAATTGAGGTTGTAGTGGCATTTCATTTGTATGAGTGGGTTTCCCCATTATTTGGAATAAATCACAATACCTGATGTTCTTTTTCACATCCTTGTGAAGAGATGGCCAATAATATCCTGTCCCTAAAATTTTTTTAATTGTGCTTTTTACATAATAGTGTCCACCTAAGGGTTCATCATGACAAGCCCTAAGGATATCATATACCTCATCCTTTTGGATGCACCTACGTAACACATGGTCAGAATTGCACTTAAAAAGTATACCTTAATCCACTCAAAGGAAGAACTCTATTTGATCAATTATTTTTTCTGTTTTGAAGTGAAATGTGGAGGAACTTTCCCTGTGACCAAATAATTGGCTATATCTACAAACCAAGGTGATTGGACAGATATAGTAAATAATTTTTCATCAGGAAAAGTATCCTCAACTAATTCCCCTTCCTCTGTGTTTTGCAACTTGGACAAGAAATATGCTACAACATTAGCTTTTCCTAGTTTGTTGATTATTGTGATATCAAATTCTTGTAGCAACAGTAACCAACGAATAATTCTTGCACTTACCATAGGCTTATTCATCAAATACTTAATGGTTGTGTGATTTGTGTGAATGAATATTTGATAACCTATGATGTAATGCCTAAATTTTTTGATGGCATAAATTACTGCCAAGAATTCCTCCTCAGTTGTGGTATAATTTTTCTCAGCTCCTATCAAATTCTTGCTAATGTAGTAGATGGCATAGTGTTCACTATTTTCAATTTGTCCTAATGCTACTCCAATTGCAGTATTGGAAGCATCAGCCTGTATGTGAAATGGTAATGTCCAATTAGGTCCTCTTAACACAGGTGGAGTTACTAATTTCTTTTTCAGAGTTTCAAATGATTCTTGACACATTGCAGTCCAGGAGAATTCATAATCTTTAGTCAATAGGGAAAACATGGGATTGGCTATTTTGCTAAAACTGGGAATAAACCTATGGTAAAAACCAATGTGTCCTAGGAAGCTTCTGACATCAATATGAGTTTTAGGAGGAAGAAGATTCTTGATAATTTCCACCTTATTTAGATCAACCTGGATCTCTTGAAGAGAGATGTGATGACCAAGAACTATTCCTTCCTCCATCATCATAAAACATTTGTCTGGATTAAAGGATAACTGGTATGTTTCATAGCGAGTTAAAACTCTATCAAGGTTTTCTAATGTAAAGTCAAAAGTCTGTCCACATACTATGAAAACATCCATGTATATCTCAACACTGTTGGTAGTCATATAAAAAAAAATTGCTAATACCGCTCACTGAAATGTTGCTAGGGCATTACACAAACCAAAAGGTAAAACCCTATAGGCAAATGTTCCCCATGGACAGGTAAAGGTTGTTTTCTCTTGATCTTCAGGTGCAATCTGAATTTGATTATACCCACTAAATCCATCAAGAAAACAAAAGCATTTATTTCCAACAACGGTATCTAACACTTGATCTATGAAAGGTAATGAAAAATGGTCTTTGTATGTCACTTTGTTTAGCTCTCTATAGTCTACACATACTCTCATTTTTCCATTTTTCTTAGGAACTATAACCAATGGAGAGACCCACTGGCTATCAAAAATTGGGTAAATTAATCCTACCTCCAAAAGTTTTTCAATTTCTTCCTTTACAATATCCCTCAAGGAAGGATTTAGTCTTATCTGGGGTTGTCTTACTGGATTGAATTCATCATTATAAATCTTGTGGATGCATATATTAGGGTGAATCCCTGACATATATTTGTAGTCCTAAGCAAAAGCATGAACATGCATATGCAAAATAGTTATCAATTTTTCTTCCTCTTCCCTAGTAAGCCAACTATTAATGTTCAAAAATTTGCCTCGCTGGACTTCTATTTGTTTTGTATTTGGAAGGACTAAATTCACTTCTTCATACTTGGTGATTAGGGAGTTAAGATGGAAATGATGAGATGGGAGGAAATAAGAAGTTTATGTTTCATTGATTTCTAATGGAAGCATATCCTGTATGGAACAGTGAGAAGGTAAAATCAGGTGATGGTGCCACCCATGTGGTAGTGAAACAAATATTTCCTATGATAGTACAGATGGCTCACCTTCAAAATTTTGGTTCTCCTCATTTCCTAAAAATTGATGGATATTTACTGCTTCTTCTTCTAACCCTTGTTCATGCAGAACATTCATTAGGATAGTTTCATTCTCTAAATTTTTTGTGTCATGGAGGTCTTCTATGTGTTCCCTTACTACCAAGGTGGCTAGTGTGGAAATAACCTCTTCTGGTTCTTCATCTAAGTCAGGAAACCATAACCGACCTAAAAAATTACTGGAGGGTCTTGCAGGAGGATATAGAGAGATCTATTTTAGATCAATACCATTTGAAATAGTCATTTTTCTAGATCTGCAGTCTATGAAGGCTGCTGTAGTTACAAGCCAAGGTCTTCTCAAAATTATGGGATATCCATGTGCTAAATTTCTTGGCTGTAAAACCAAAAAATCTATAGTGAATTCCAAAGAAGAGACTTCTATAGGGATATCTTCAATGATACCTTCAGGTTTTGCAACTGACCTATCAACCATTTCTAAAATTGTAAATGTGGGACTGAGATGTTTGAGCTGTAATTTTTCCATTATATCCTTGGTCATGACATTTATTGTAGCTCCTATATCTACTAAGATATTTGATATTGGTACTGAGCCTATGGTAACTATGATAACTGGACTCCCTGGGTCACTATACTTTGGAGGTACTAGTTTTTTAGACAAGAGATCAGCTATCTTTACTTCAACCTGAACAGTCTTGGGAAATGCTTTCTTTTTTCTTCTTCCTCTTCTAATGCACAAATATCAGACAATAATTTTAATCACTGGTATATCCTTAATGGCTTGCAATAAGGTTAATGATATAGTTAACTTTCTAAGTTCCTTGACCAGGTCTGACTCAAAATTTTTTGTTGTGGTATTGAATCTTTCAGGATATGGAATTATCCTTGATGAAGGTAATTGTTATGCCTGTGGTTTTGTTTTTATTCTTCTTTCTCTATTGTTGGTTTAACTCTAACTGATTCTAAAGGTTCTTGATTTTAATTTTCCTTGATTTTAGTTGAAACAGGTTCAGGTACAACTTTTCCTGAATGAATTTGGATGTTACTACAATCAAGAACATTTATTTCAGCATTTTCTTAAGCTTCAACCACATAGATAGGGGATGCATGTCTCATGTTGTTTGGATTAGTGACTGGTTGAGCTGAAAGTTGATGCTATTTCACCTGTTGTGTTTGCTATGGTTGGTTCTATTTTTCTTGAAATTTTTGATTAGGTGTAGGCAGCAAATGCTGAGTTTGACCTTGATTTCTTTGTTGCCTTGGATAGGACTAGTATTGTTGACTCCACTGTGGTTGACTTTGCATCCAATGTGGATTAGTATGATTCTAATTCCAGGGTGGATTGTTTTGATTCCATGATGGGTTATTCTGATTTTGATTCCAGGCTAGATTACTCCAACTTGTTTGTGGCCATTCTTGGGAATTTGTCCATTGAGAATAATTCCAAGGACATTGGGGTGGTTCTGATTGTCCCCAAGGCATAGTCCAAGTATTATACCCCCAATTTGTAGGAAAACAAGGGGGATTTTGGTACTAAGAGAAATTCCCCCCTATTTTGGTCCAACATAGTTGAGTTCCTCAGTATGACTTTCTAACATAGTTTTGAGTTGTGGTAGCAGGTGGCATTTATCAGTCAAATGCTTCTTCTAATAAATACTACAAATGGTTGAGATAGACGTTTCATTCAAAGGACACTCTTGCAAGGCATGTTTATTTCTACATCTTGGGTAATAAATTGCCAAAGGTTCTATGGTTTTTTCTTTTGTAGCCATTTCTCCCAAAGTTGTGTTCAATTGCACCAGAATATCAGTTTTAAAATTTGCAAGTTCCTCTATTAGGTCCTTCACATCAGTGCCATTTGTACTCTTTTTTCTTCTTCCCTATTTAGTGTGAGAGTAATTCCTGTAGAGATCCACAATTTCCTCAATTATGAGATTATTTACATATCCTTTTCCCATCAAGTCCAATACTTCTCTGGATTCATCTTGTAATCCTCTCAAAAAGATGGTTTTGCATAACTCAGGTTCTACAAGTCCACATCTCTTTTGAACAAAGGATAACCTATCAAGATAGTCTTCTAATGTTTCATCATCTTCCTACTTAATCCTGAATAACTCATATTTATTGTTCCTTACATGGTAATACTCCTGATATTTGTCTAAAAACACATTTTCCATTTGATCCTAGGTTCGGATGGAATTTGGCTCTAAGCTCATGAACTAGCATAATGCTGAGTCCTTGAGTGTTGAGGTAAAAACCTTAAGTTTATGATTGTCATTTACATAGTCATAGGTTTGACACACTACTTTGAATTCAAACAAAAACTGATTAGGATCTTCAGATACAACACCTTGGAAGGTTGGAAGTATTGAAGGTGAAATGGTTTTCAAGGGGGAGTTTTATGTTGGATTCAAATGGATAGGATATTCAAATGTTCTAGAAGGTTGGGGTATATCCTGATCATTTCCTTCATTATGGACATAACCATGATGGCCATCCCCATCTAGATTATCTATCTCTGCCATAGTTTCATTTTCCTTGGGAATAGTTAAACCTATCCAAATTTCACTCTTAAGAGGTCTAGAATCCTCTATTGATGATGAGTCTAATGATTTTTCTTTCTCAGGATGTTCTAATGATGATGAAGCTAGTGATTTTTATTTCAATTTTTTTGGTAGTTCAAACACAGGTGATTCACCCCTTAGGCATGAAGATCTTCTTAATGGAACAAGCCAAGGATCCTTTTGAGTAATTCTACATTTTTCATCCCTAGGCTTACTCATTCATGTTTACTATTGAATGACATAAATTATAGGTCAATAGTTGTTACTTTAACCAGCTGTTATATTAAGATTTTATCTCAAATTTTCATAGCTCAGTCTAATTAATAGCTATTGGATTGTTTTCACCTTCTAGCAACACTATTCCTTGGAAACGATGCCAAAATGATGTGTTGTCATTATGCACATCATTAATTCCCAATGAATTTGTCAATCCAGGGTAGTGTACAAGGCTATTTGTGGAAGGAGTGAACAGGGCTATAACTTAGGTCATTTGGGAGCAATAGGTCTTATTGGTGAAACCGATTGTGTGGGTGATTTAGGATATTTTTATCTCTAAATTTCATAAATTGAACTTTTAATCTAATTGCAGGAATGGAAACTAATTACTAACTGTAGAAATGAAATCCTAGTTACAATTACAGAATGAAATCTAATTATATTGTAGAAATAACTCCCTAGTTACAGTTGCAAAATTAGAAATCTAATTATGATTGTAGAAAGGAAGTCTATTTACTTTTGCAGTAATGGAAACTTGATTATAACATGGAAATTAAGTCCTATCAATGCTCTGTAACATAAGGTTGTCAATATTCTATGCAGGGGTTGACAACAAAACACAAAATGCAGTAAATTGCAAAAAATAGTAAATTCTAGAAATGACAATCTGTAGTAACTTGAAAGCTTGTTGAAAATGGAGATTACAACCAAACCTATAATTAATCACAATATCATCCTAATAATGAAATAAACGAAGATTACAAAGACTGTTAGCTGTTTACAAGGAAATGAAATGACAAGTTTTACAACTTATTCTGTTGTAGCAAAATCATAATAAAAATCTGTTGTTAGCCCTCCTCCTAGGTCTGGAAGTGGCCAGCCTCCTTGTCCAAAAGAAGGTGAGTCTTTCTCTCTCTCTAGATCTTTCTCACACTCATTCACAACAACATGAATATAAAAAGTAGTGTAATTTATTGATTCAAGAACATAATTATAGTATTGCTGCTAAAAACCCTATTACAGGACTGTAACAGTCACTTTTCTGCTATTTTCTTATTATTATACTTCTTGCTTATTTTCCCCTCTACCTATCTTAGCTCAACTTGGATGGGAGCTATATATTTATAGATATCCTAAAATCTATTTACAAACTGAGAATATATCTTTCCTATCTTATAGATCTATTCCTATTATGATGCAACATTTCTTAGGTTTATCCTAGAAGAGGATCAAAATTGATCTTTTACATGAATGGTGGCTTTGGATGGCAAGGATGGCAAAGTCAGATGGGATATATTTTTCTTTAACCTTTTCAACATTATTTTCCTTTTTCCATCATCAAAAATTAGTCAACAAGTCAAAAAACACTTTATGTTCTCATTTCGAAGATAAGTGGCTCATTCTAAAGAGACTGTATTTCTCATTCCAAAGATGTTCACTCATTTCAAAGAGACTGTATTTCTCATTCCAAAGATGTCTACTCATTTCGAAGATCTTTGGAATGAACAATTGTGTGCTCTTCAAGTGATATCATCTGCATTTATCAGGTGGGTTAGCTCTTAGGATCATATTGCAATAGCTTTCATCTCTCTCCACGTGTGAATTCCATGCCTTGCCATTCATTGGTAGCTAGCTAGAATTTACATTGGAAAACCAGTTTCTACTGCACAGTAACAGTTTGCTTGCACTATTTGCTAGATTTAGATAAACAAATGCTTGAAATACATTAAAACAAAACTAGTGAAGTGTTGCTATCAACCTAAGAATACTTCTCATTTAGCAAGTCATGAGAAAGTAACATAAAACTATGCAAAAACTGTAACAAATTAGAATATAGTATTTCTAACACATTGATCATGCAAACAGTTAATACACATCATATTAAATCAACTTAACTAGCATATCAGATTAAACACAAGAGTTTTTAGGCAGTTTCAATGTTCAAAACATGCTATGATTGAGGTATTTCTAGGCCTCATCAGGAGCCCTTGAGTAAGTGTGTTTGTCCATTTTGGGAGAATTGCATCTAGAGTTTTGCAAAGTTCCAACTGATAGTGCCAATCGTACTCAACCATTGAGATCCCAAAACCATATCACATCCTCCCAATTGGAGGGCAAACATGTCCTGCTTGAGTTCACAGTCCCCTATCATGATCTTGACATTACAACATTTTCCTTTACAAGGTAATGGTCCCCCATTGGCTACCATGACCTCAAATGAATTACAAGTGTGGATATAGCAATTTGCCCTTTTAGCAACTCGAAGATCAATAAAGTTGTGTGTGTTTCCTGAATCAATAAGGATGGTAAGACGTTGGCCCTTGAAAAATCCCACAACTTTCATGGTTTGTGGAGTGGTAATTCCTGCAAGAGAATGGACTAAAATCTCTACATTATACCCCTGTGTATCTTCTTCCTATGGAGAAGGTGTTTCAGGGGGTCCTCATCCTCATCACTCTAGTCAGTGTTAGTAGGTTCCTCAACATATATCAAGAACAATATTTTGTTTGCACACTTATGTCCTTTAAAAATTTTTTCATCATAATTATAACATAATCCTTGGGCATGACATGCATCCATCTCCTTTGTAGTCAGTCGCTTGGGTGTAGTAGGTTTACTATCCACTAAATTTTGGGTTCAAAAAGGAAATGAAGGTCAGTTTTGAGGAAACCATGGGGGGCACCTTTGGTTTGAGAGTTTATATTCGACCAGATGGACCAAATTGATAGCTTCCATCATGGAATGTGGTTTCAACATCTTTACTTCAGCTTGGAGATCCCCTTTTAACCCATTGATAAAACAACTTGTGAAGAACCCTTCCGTTAGTCTTCTTGTCTTATTGGCCAAATTTTCAAATTGAGTTTGGTATTCACGGACTAAGGATGTTTGTTGCAGTTTGGTCAAGGCCCCTATGAAGTTCTCATACTCACTAGGCCCAAATTGGGTCAGTAGTTGAGACTCAAAGTCCTCCCAAGAGAGATTTGGGTTGGAATTACATAACCACTAGAACCAATGTAGAGCCTCAAATTTCAAATTGAAGGAAGCCATATGAACACGATGATATATGGGAAAATTATGAAGTTTAAAGAATTGATCAACCCTACATAACCACCCATCAACATCCTTTCCATTAAATCAAGGGAAGTACAATTTTGACATTTTAAAGGATGAGTCATGGTCATTCCTTGTAGAGTTTTCAACCTGGTGTTCTATTTTGAGTGGTCCCTTATGTAACTTGCTACCCACATCTATCAGTGTTTCTTCTAAGCGAGCGCTAGTGGCCTCATGATCTAGACGAAGACCTTGGACCTCTTCCCTTATGGAGAAAATTTCCAAGTTCAAATTCTCAATGGATTTTGTTAAGGAGTCCATCTGTTCTAGCTCTTTTTGATGTCCATGGGTACCCTGGGCCATTTTGGAACCTTTTGTGACTAGTTACTAAAATTAGAATTGGGTTTCAGTACTTACTATTTTTAGTGAGTATTCAAAAAAGTGCTTGGGTGCTATATATCAAAACAATCAGATCGAAGAGGTGGTCACAATGAGCTATATCCCACAACACTACTTTTGGGCACCCCAGACTTTTTTTTATCTCCTATTTTGTTGAGTCTAACGGTGTTTATAGTTTTTTATTTTGAGCTATAGTGCAAAAGTTGGGTACTGGAGCACTATCTATAATTGGTCTCTAGTCACTGGCTTAATATTTTGCTCAGCCCGAACAGTCTCTCTGACACTGCTTACCTCACTAGTCTTAAGATTCTTTGTATTGTGTAGGTTACTGTTATGACAGTTCTATTCTGACACTAAAAACTACAATTTTTGACCTGATCTGTGCTGACCTGACTAACCTAACTGTTCCTACCACTTTAAATTTAAATGTTATTCTCAAAAATGTCAACTTAACTGTCACCCTCATATTCTATCCTAAATTCATGCAATTTATGCTATTTTTTTGGTAGAGGATTCCTTTCACATATGCTCACTTTTAGGAATTTGGAATGCAGGTTTACAAATAGGGAGTTTTGGTTTGTGATTTTATTGCAGGTTGAAGTTTTAAAAGAACCAGGGTATGTTAAGTAAAGGAGTATGTAACACCCATAGGCCCTCTGTTATACCGTAGTGACGAATAATAGTGCTCGGATCAATATTTCAGGCCACTACCCAAGGAGGATTCCACACATACCCTTGTGCACACTATCTGCCTCTCTAATAGTATGGGAGGGTAATCATCCAAGATGTTGTGTCCCGTGGACTATGGATGATATAAGGCCGATAAGCTTCGTACTGGATAAAATTTTGTTAACCCTATAATGGTCTCCCAATATACCCAAAGATGTGTGGGAGCTCAAGTCCGTGCACGAGTTCTATCTAAGGCCTGGGTATTGGAGCCTGATCACCCCTCACTTCACTAGACGTTGTATGGGCTATTTAGCTTAGCCAATAATGACAGATCCTTCGTGATATTTTAAAACCCTCGGCACAAGGTTTCTACCTACTCAACTAAAAAAGACTATTTTTTTATTTATTGGTATTTGTCTTTTTTTTTTTATAATAGTAAAAAAAAAAATATTACACAAAAATAACAAAGGATTATACCTAACAGGAAATAATCGTTATTGTTGCAGAAGAACTTGGCCTTGGAAAGCACTCTGATACCACTTGTTGGGATCCTACTATAAAATAAAATCAAATAAACACACTCTCACACAATTGCTTGAAAATAAACTCACATAAACATCATATTAATATTCAGAACAAAATACACATTATAACAAAAATTTGCATAAAGGAACAATCTCACAATAAGATAGAATCGCAGGCCTCTTCGAGGGGGCAACCTCCTTCAACACTTCATTAATTTGCAAAAATATGAATACATTGGTGCCTTCTCGGGTATTTAAAGAGTTCCCTTCCATGGTTGGCTTACATGCAAAATGCCACCTGGATTAAATGTATAATGCCACCCGAATTACATGCATAGTGCCACTCAAATTACATGCACAATGCCACTCGAATTACATGCACAAGGCCACATTACATAACCTATCTACCATGTGTTACATAAAAGTGTGTCATTTGTCATAGGCACTATATACGCTAAAAATTAGAACATTACAAAATATTAATCATGGGTACTACCCACGTTATTTCAGAATTATTACATCATGGAAGTTATTACATTAAGGGTTAGGCTGGGATCCTAATAGAATTATTGAGCATATTGTTGTCATTGATGTCAAAGAGTACATAAGGCAAAAGTATTTTGATGTCAAATGGTTGTCAAGGCAAAAATATTCAAGATGCATGGTTGTCAAGGCAAAAATATTCCCCATGGTTTTGATAGCAAGTAATGAACAAAAATTTAGATTAAAGCAATGGTCAAAAAAATTCACGGCAAGAGAAGGATTACAATATTTAAATTTTAAATTTAAATATTATAAAGTTGAGTTTTTGTGTGTGTGGAAAATATCCTAGAAGGGATGCCACTTTCTAGTAAGACCCAAGGAGGCAGGGGTATCCATTCCACCAAAATCACCCAGGGTTCGAACCTAGCCTACCACATTTAACATACTCAAAGAGCAAAAAACACACAATAAGATTAAAATAATAATAATAATAATAATAAAATAAAAAACATAACGAAATAGAAGTTTGTAATTGAATTTGGAGCTTTGCTAGGGTTTGATGAGTAAAAACTACTTTGCTAGGTTTTGACGAAGAAAAATTGCTCTGTGGGGATGGCAACAAATTTCGAAGGAGGTATAAAAAATTGGAGGAATGTTGTGATGGCATCAGGTCCAGCATAGAGAGTGTATGCTCCTGATATTTTTTCATCTAAAAATTACTGGAAGGAACATGATTTTCCAGTGCATGTTGATAACCGCTTGTTAAATAATAATGGATGTTTGGAATGATGTGAAGCCAGACCAGTTCTAGTGGTTCAACCAGACTCAGTGGCAGAAGATGTGGAGTATCTACCCAAACATGCCCTTATTGGTAAATTTTTGGGCATTTGAATTTCTCTCCCTTTGTGAAGGCTTGGGTTAGGAAGACTTGGAATCCTGAAGGCGATGTGGAGGTGATGTTGAGTGCAAACAACTATTTTATGGTGGTTTTCTCTTGTATTGCAGATCATAACAAAGCATTTGAATGGGGCCCTTATTTCTATAACCAAGTGGGACTCTTTCTTAAACCTTGGCATGTGGCTTTCAACCCATAGGAGAAGAAGTCGTCATGGGTTCCAGTATGGGTGTAGCTTCCATGGCTCCCGTTGGAATTCTAGAGAACTGATATCTTGCATTAGACTGCCCTTCTGCTTGGGAAGTTGGTTGGACTGTCACAATAGACAATGGATAAAAAGGTAATCTATGTTGATCGTATTTGTGTTGAAATTGACTTCAATAATCCTATTCCATATTCTATTGAAATACAATTTCGATCAACTACATGGGTTCAAAAACTTGACTATGAAGCTCTTCCATTTTGTTGATAGATTTACCGTGAATATGGCCACCTGCAAAGAAAATACCCTATTTTTATCTCGCTTATGGCTTCAAATCCTGGGACCTCTCAGTCTGGATAAAGTTTGGATAAAGGAAAATTCTCGATAAAGGAAGGGAAACGGGATAAGGAAGGTTTCGTTCTGGTAAAATCCTGAAATAGAGGACGAAGGGCAAACAAAGACCTTAAGGATAGCCAACCAGATGCTCTACTCAATTGTTTTGAAATATTAGATGATCTTGATCAGTGCATGGAGATACCTGAAACGTCGCTACCTGATGCAAATATAACAAGGCCGAATCAGATGTCTCTTCTTGAGGGGGAACTTAAGGAATCATATCTAGGAAGTTTAAATGAATAACAAAGGGCTTTTGATCTGAGTATAGGGGACATGGTTGGGTCAAGCCCTATAAGGGAAAATATTTTGGAAAGTGGTACAAATTTAGTTATGCCTTCTCCTACTCAGGCACTGATGCAATCATCCTTAGACTACAAAAATCCTACGGTGTTGGGATTGCAGCAAAAAATAATTAAAAAAGTTTTTGAATAAGAATATGAAGGTGAGTCGAAAGAAGGACCAGGATAAAATTAAGTTAATGGGGGATAATTTCGTGGATTCAGGCTTGGTGAGAACATTAGACTCCCATTTTTAGAACCCACAAAAATGATTATCCTCTCATGGAATGTAAGGGGGTTGAATAGCATCCCCAGACAAAAAATTGTTTGTGATTTTGTTCGTGTGCATTCTTTGGATGTGGTGTTTATTCAGGAGACTAAATTTTCTATTGATAGTATGTTAAATATTACTCCCAAGTTGTGGAGAAGGGGGTAATGCCAATGTATTTGTGTAGTGGATATGCTGGTGGCATCGCTTTTTTATGGGATCTGGTTAAGATATCCCATCTTACTTGGATTTCTAGTAGATGGTCTATTTCAATGGTCGAGCATGATATTGAATCTGGTGAAATTATCCTACTTACAAATGTGTATTCTCCTATTTATTACAATGGTAAAGTGAATTTGTGGAAGCACATTTGCTTTGTGAGAAGTTTGGTTCCCCTGTACCCATGGAAATTGGTTGGAGACTTTAACTCTATCACTTGTCTAGAGGAGAAACGTGGTGGGGTGGATCATCTTGAGCATTTTTCTTCTATCTTCAATGCTCATATCCAAGCCCTAAACTTGGTTTACATCAAGCTAGATAATGGGATATTTACTTGGCACAATATAAGGTGTGTGGAAGCTTCCATCTCAAAGAGACTGGATAGGTTTTTGATATCCAGTTATTGTATGGGTAATAACAGAGGTGCTAGTTTTGTGATTCTAGAGGGTAGGGGATCTAATCATTGGCCTATCAAACTCTCTACTTTGGAGTTAGGGCTAAAAAATAATCTCTCCTTTAAGTTTCAACTTATGTGGCTTCATGATCCTAAGCTTCATGATTTCATGCGAGGCTGGTGGACCATTGGAAAACCTCCTCATGGCACCACTATGTATTCCTTTATGAAGTGACTACAATTTGTAAAACATAAATTGAAGAGATGGAATAGACTAAATTTTGGGAACCTTTCCTTGGCTAATATGGAAGATCTTAGGAGTATGGAAGAAGCTTCAAGGAATATTAGAGATTAGGGATTCACGAAGAAGCTTATTATTGAGGAATCTGAGGCTGCGAAAGACCTTGTTGAATGGGAACTAAGGGAAGAATTTTTTTGGAAACAAAAATCTTGAGTAGATTGGCTTCAATAAGGGATAGTAACATAGCCTTCTTTTATAACTCAGTTAAGGATCATCATAATGGAAACCTGATTACCTCTCTTGTGAATTCTTAGGGTGGTCTGCTCTCTTCTTTCAGGGATATTTTAGAAGAGACTAAGAGGTATTTTTCCTCTCTTCAAGGAGGACTCCCTATCAGATGATGAGAATGAAAAGCTTATTCTAAAATGTATTCCAGTGATTATTTATAGAGATATGAATGAGCACTTGATGGGTTAAATTTCCCTCGAGGAGTTGAAAATGTTGTATTCAAGATGAAAAAAGAAAATCCCCAGGCCCAGATGGATTCCAGATTGAGTTTTCTCAAGAGTTTTGGGATTTAATCAAATTTGATATTTTGGAGGTGGTCCATGAGTTCCAAAAGAACAAATAGATGCTAAGGGCCCTCAATGATACATTTGTGGTGCTTATACCCAAAAAAGAGGGAGCAAATTCCTTGGATATGTTCAGGCCTATTGCTCTCTACAATATTGTGTATAAGATCATCACAAAAATTATTGCTGAGAGGCTAAAGATATGGTTGAGCAAAATCATCTCTGAGGAGCACGAAGGGTTTGCTACTGGTTGACAAATATTGGATGGGGTTGTTATTGCTATAGAATATATTCACTCGATGGAAACTTCTAAGGAGAAAACTATGTTCATTAAGTTGGACATGGCCAAAGCCTATGATCGGGTCAGATGGTCCTTTCTTTAGAAAGTTATTATTGCTTTTGGATTTGAGGAGGAATGGATTAGATGGGTTATGAGCTATGTTTCTTCTTCCTCATTCTCTATTCTTGTTAATAATGATCCATCAGAGCTATTTGAGGCCTCAAGGGGATTGAGGTAAGGATATCCTTTATCTCCTTATTTTTTATCATTATGGCGGAAGGGTTGGGAATATTGCTCAAGTCTCAAGTCATGCAGGGTCTCATTTAAGGGTGGAAGTGGGATAGTAGTTTGCCACCTCTTTCCCACATTTAATTTATTGATGATACTAATTTGTTGGGATTTGCCACTATCAGGTAAGTTGGAAATATTAGATAGTCTCTTGACATATATCTTGGTGCTTCTGGACAGTTGATTAATGAGGACAAGTCTTATATTTTCTTCTTCAATACCCTTCCTCTTATTCAAGCCTAGATTGCTTGTATTCTAAGATTCCAGGTTGGTACTCCCCCCTTAATTTATCTTGGTATTGTAATTTCATCTCACCCTCTACCTAGATATTATTGGAAGTCTATGCTTGATAAGTTTAGAAGGAAGGTGAATCACTAGACTTTCAGATGGCTATCCACTATAGGTAGAGTGTTTCTTTTTAAATCTATTGTTCAAGCTTTACCTATTTATATATGTTTTGTACAAATAGCTCCCTCTCACTTCATCAAGGACATGGATTCTTTTTCAAGACAATTTTTATGGTCTGGAAAACTTGATCAATCTAAATGGAGTTTGGTTAGGTGGGATTCTATATGTAGGCCAATGCAAGAGGGAGGCCTTGGGTTGCGACAAACAACTCTTTTTGGGCAGTCTTTGGATACAAAAATTTATTGGAAATGGTGTACCTCTCAAGATCATATTTGGGGTAAAAAATTATCTTGTAAATACTTGAGAGGTATTTTTGAGGCTGAAATCCCTAAAGTCAGCTTGGTTGGGAAAGGTTCAATTATCTGGGACACTCTGAAAAGAGGAGCTAATTTAATCAGGCAGGGTTTGTTATGGATTTGCAATCAGGGATCAAATACTCTTTTTTGGGAGGATTCTTGGGATGGCCACCCTCCTATCTTGAATAAATATCCTAGGTTACGTTCCCTAACAATTTTTTTCTTGGAAGTAGGCTGGTCTCATGTGGAGGACTTTAAAAAAATCTAGTATTTTGTAAATATGGAGATGTACAAGTGGAAAGATTTGCAAGAATGGCCCCAAGGGGGACTATCCAAGGATAGATAGGTGCTTGCTCTTATTCTTATGGGGAGGCATTATTCTTCATTGAGGGGTAAAGATATTCTATATTGGAACCCTGATCCTAAGGGAACCTACTCGGTAGCCTATGGTTATCAGGTTATTGTTAAGCAAAAGTATGGGAGTCTTCCTATCACTTGGTGGAAAAAGGTGTGGAATAAATTTTCTTGGCCAAAATGTAACTTCTTTCTCTGGTTGGTAGCTCATAATAAATGCATCACTTGGGATAATGTGAGGAAGAGGGGATTTTAGGGTCCATATTTTTGTGTCCTTTGTAGTAAGAATAAGGATGACTCTTCTCATTTATTTTTCCAATGCTCCTTTGCCAGAGACATTTGGCACCATTGGTGGAGCGCCTGGAACCATCCATATTTTCATGTGCTATCCTTGGTGGATTTTTGGAGTAGTCTGGGCAGACCTCTGGCCAAGGCCCCCTTACTTAGGGTTGCTTGGAATTTGGGCCCTTCTTGCATCATCTGATAAATTTGGCTTGAACAAAATTGACACATATTTTAGGGCAATTATTTGGTTGTTCAACAGATCTGGCAAAGGATCTTGTATATGGTTCAAGAAACCATCCATAGCAAATGTGATGTGGACCCTCTTTTGTATTCTAGGGAGGAGAAGGTACAACAAGCCCTTGGTATCTTTTGGGATGGTGTGAAATCTTCTAGATCTAGTAGGGTTCCTCATATCAACAAGAAGGTTAGGAGATATGGTAGGTGGAGGCCACCCCCTAGAGGAGTTTTAAAAATTAATACTGATGGATTGTCCAGGGGTAATCCTAGACATGCTGGCATTGACGGTGTTGGGAGAGATTCTACTAGTGGTATCAATTTTTTCTTTTCCATTTATAAATGTGTTCACTCCAACAATTTTATGGAAGATCTTGCAATTCTTGAGGCCTTGTGAAGGGGTTTTCTCTTGGCTGGCATAGGATTATCTGTGAGTCTGAATCTCAAATTGTGGTTAATATTTTAAATAGTAAAAGGGTGGAGGAATTTAATTGGTAGTTGACCTCTGTAGCCATTTAGATTCTCAGAATGAGTGAAGAGTTTGAATTTATATCCTTTGTGCACGTTCCAAGGGAATGGAATGTGGTTGTTGATTACCTGGCCAAAAGGTTTTTTGAGCTACTGTATCCTTGGAGTATCTATAATTAGAAGAATCTCCCATCTGGGGAATCTCAATGCCTGTGGGAGTTGATCCACAAGGATGTACATACTTAATGTGGTTTATTCATGTTTTTTTGGGTGTCATTCTAGTCTAGTGGTTTTAGCCTGTTTGGCTGTTTATTTGAGTCCTAGTTGGAAGCTTAGTTGTACTCTGTAATCCAGACTTTTATCAATAAATTTTTACCCCTTTATTTAAAAAAATAAACTAAAAAACATGCTCCTTGAGTGTGTCAAAAAGATAAAGCACAACCAAACACAGACACAATAAGATAAAAAAAACCACAACACGATCCACATAGAAAAATACAAGAAGAAGAAAACAAAACACAAACATGACAAAAACAATAGAACACTACAAAGACATAACCAACAAAAACATGAAAAACAAAAACCACCAAAACCTAAAAAATAAAATAAAAAATAAAAAACAACCAATAACAGATAATAAACAAAAACAAAAAACATAGAAAACACTCACACACAAAAACACAAATTAACACAAACATACAAAAACACAAGAACAAGAACAACAAAAACATAATAACAATAACAAAAAATACAAAACAACACAAAACAACAAAAACACAAGAACAAAAAAAACAACACAAAGAACACAAAAAAAAAACAAAACAAAAACACATACACACCTCAAAAAACTAAACAAAAAATAAAAAAGGAAAAAGAAAAAAATTGAACATAACAATGACCTTTCTAGACCAAAAGAATTTTAAGGCAAGAATCAACAAAGGAAACAAAAGAAAGAATAGTTTGAGCTAGGGAACTAAAATAACCTAACCGAACCAAAAAGAAGAAAAAATAAAACAAGAAGAAACTAGATACCTTCATAAATGGAGCCATCCAAAGAAATGATAGAAATAAGAGCTTCCCTTATTTGCGAAACCCACAATATAGGAATTATAAAGCTGAGTTTAAAAGCTTGGGATAAAAGTTTAAATTTGCATGGGCCAAAAATATCTAATTTTTAAAATAAAAGGAAAGAGGTTTAAACTGCAAAGGACAAGGCTTAAAGATAAATATTATAATATAAAGTTTTAAAAGGGACAAGGCACCAAAAATTATTAAGTGCATAAAACCAAAGTTAAATGTCATATTAGCGTCGACATCATGAAGCAAGGCAAAGGACAAAGCAAAGGATATAAATACACCAACAATTTTATTGCAAAGATGAATGTTCTTGGATATAGCATTTTTGATATCCCTTCATGCTTGAATCGATGAATGAGAAAAGGGAACAGAGCACAATTTGTGGCACCAACAAATGAAGGACAAGTATTTCATGTTGTGTATTGAGTTTTAGCTAGGAGGCTAGCCCATTTGGTCACTGAGCTAGTGCTAGGGCACTTGGGGTAGGAAGGTCACAGGTTCAAAATCGGATGGCTCCTATTTTTGCCTAGAAAAGTTAAAAAGATTTTGATTGGTCAGAGAAAGCGCTTCAAATATTTCATGTTGCACTAAGGTTACTACCCACTGGGGTAGCCCGGCTGGTAACCAAGCCTTGGCTTGGGTGTTGTGTGGGCATAGATCACAGTTTCGATTCTCTTGCACTCACGGGGTGTGTTGATTGAGGTATGAGTGCCAAAAATTTTATTTAAATTTTTGAAAGGATAAAGTGTGCTGCCCTTGTATTGATTAAAATGAGGATATAGTTTGCTGCCTTGTGTTGATTAAAATAAAGACATATTTTTTGTGAAAAGGAGATAGATTTTCTCACTGGTTATTGATTAAAAAGGGGGTAAATTTATGTTTATATTTTATTTAAGAAAAGGAGTTATAAGGTGTATAAGGGACTAGTTGAAAGTGTATTTTTGTATGTGAAAATTAGAGACAAGGTGGTTTTGCTATTGCTTGAAAAGTATAACTCTTGCATGTTAGTAAAGGGGATATAAGGTGTATTGTGGATTGTTTTGAAATTGTAATTGTTGCATTTTAGAAAGGAGACATAAGGTGTATTGTGGCTTATTGTTTAATTGTATTTTTGTATGATAAAGAGGAAAATTGTAATGGTTTAAAAGCTTTATCTTGTGAGACCAAAAAGGAGTTATAGAGCATTATTTTTCAGGCATTATTGTGCACATATTTTGAGAAGGATTTTTAATGTATGAAGAAGAGATTTGCTAACCAAGTTTTCAAGTGGCAAAAGAAAGAAAATTATTTTTGAGACAGGTTTTTGATGGCACATCTTCATCAAGGTAGTTTTTAGAGGCTTAAAGTAAATTTGAGCAGGTTTTTATGAGTAGATTTGAGCAAGCCTGGTGTGTAGGCTTGAAGCATATTTGACCAGGTTTTGATGAGCATATTTGAGCAAGCCTTGTGTATAGGATTGGAGTATATTTGAGTAGAGTTGAGAGCAAGTTTAGGAGCAGAATTGAACAAGCCTTGTGTAGGCTTGGAGTAAGTTTGAGAAAGTCTTATGTAAAGGTTGGAGTGAACCAGAGAGAGAGGATTGAGGTATCCTATGGATATAGGTCCATGAATGAGAGTAGAGGGAATTGAGGTCTCTTGTGGATATAGGTCCATGAATGAGAGTATAGGGGATTGAAGTCTCTTGTGGATATAGGTCCAAAAACTAGAGAGAGGGTATTGGTGTCTCTTGTGGAGAGAGGTCCACGAACCAGAGTAGAGGGAATTGAGGTCTCCTATTGAGTGGTGTCCACAAAACTTGAAGTAGAGGGGATTGGTGTCTCATATGGAGTGGGGTCCGCAAAACCTAAATTGGAGGGGATTGGTGTCTCCTGTGGAGTGGTGTCCATAAAACCTGAAGTAGAGGGTATTGGTGTCTCCTGTGGAGTGGTATACATGAACTTGAGAGGGGATTGATGTCTCCTTTGGTTTGGTGTCCATAAATATTGTAATAGGGAATTAGTTCCCAACAGATTTGTTGAAAAAATTTATAAGAAACTTTTTCTTCATGGAAATAGCCCACATTGGGTGAACCACATTAAATATGTGTCTCTTATGTGTGTGATGATATGTGCATTGTTTCATTATTGCACTTTATGGTATTGGATAATATTGCTTTGGAAAGAAAAGTAATTTTTTTTATCTTATACTGTTCACCCCCCTATTAGTATAAGATTTTGTTCTTCAATTGGTATCAGAGCGGGTTCCTTCATGAAAGCATAATTTATTGAAAGAAGATCTTAAAAGAACACACATGGACACTAAAGTGATATAAGATGCTCATATAGTTGAAATCAACAATAAAGATTCAAAAAAGGAAGAGGAAGTCACAATTGATATGGAAAAAGAACTCATTGTTGCTCTTGGAGAATTGAAAAGGGTTAGAAATAATAATTTAGGAGTGAAGGCTCAAGTTTAAGAGGATGAGGAAAAAAAGACAAAGCTTCTACAAGATCTCATATACTTGAAAGTGAAGGTTGAAGAGACAAAAATAATTGAAGAATTTATGGTTGAGAAATTAAAGATAAAATAATTAGAATGTAAAAAATTGGAACATGAAGTTGTCTCTCTAAGAAAGGAAGTAGAAAATTCTAAGGATAAGTTATAGAAAAATACAAGTTTAGGGAAACATAAAGAGGAGTCAAGCTCAAAAGGAAGAAAGACATCAAAAAGGGTTAGTGAAAAGGAATCCATGACCTATGTTGATGTATTAAAGGAAGAAGAAGATAGAGAATCATCATGGACATAAGTCAACTATAGGAACAAAAATGAAAGAACCATGTGACCAAATCATTCAGGAAAATCAAACAGGTTTAAAAATTTCTTCCATTGTTATTTTTTTTCATGTAACAAATATGTTCATAAAGTTGTATATTACATGATCTATGTGAAAATAATGTTGGCATAATAAATAGAAATTATAATTCTTTTGTACCTCTCATGAATAACAATGTCATGTGTTACAAATGTAATAATTTTGGAAAAAAATCTAGATGGTGTAAAACTATATTTCTTGAAATTCCTAAATCAAACAAGAAAGAGGAAGGTCAAACAATTCAAAAAGAGATGTCCTCAAAAGTTTGGAAAAAGAATGAACAAGAAAAGGAAAAGACCATGTTGGTACAAATAGATATTCATGTGCAAAATGAATGAAATCAATAATACATTGATAGTGGTTGTTCAAGCCATATGATAGGTGATAAAAGAAAATTTCTTTCTCTCAATAAAATAAAAGGAGGAACAATGAAACTTGATGATAATGCTTCTACCAAAATTATTGGAAAAGGGACTTTGAGTTTAATTAATAGAAAATATAGGACATAGAAATGTGTTATATATTTATGTATTGAAGCACAATATACTAAGTATAAGTCAACTATGTGATCAAGGGTACATACTCACATTTCACACAATTGAATGTGATATCAAGAAAACCAAGACAATAAATCTTATTGTAGATGCTAGTAGAACTACAAACAATCTCCACATATTGAATGAAATTAAAGGATAAAAATTCTCTTTATTACAAGAGGATAAGATTTGGTTATGGAATAGAATAATGGGTCACCTGAACTCTGATAATATAGTGAAAATAAGCAACAAATAGGTAGTCAAATATTTGCCCAAAATAGAAAAACCCCAAAGCATGATTTGTGTGCAATGCCAGCATGGTAAGAAAACAAGATCAAGTTTCAAATCAAATGATTTTTCTTCATACAAACCTTTGGAGCTAGTTCACACTGATCTATGTGGTCCTACAAGGACAAATATTTTACAAGGTGAAAGTTACTTCATGTTATTTACTGATTATTTCTCTAGAATGACTTAGGTAACATTCATAAAGGAAAAATCAAAAGCATTTAAAAAGTTCAAGGTATTCAAGGCACTTGTAGAAAATAAAATAGGGAAAAATATCAAGTGCCTAATATTAGATGGAGGAGAAGAATTTACTCCAGGGTAATTTATAGAATTTTGTGCACAATATGGAATCAAGAGATAATACTTAGTAGCAAGAACTCCATAACAAAATGGAGTAGTTGAAAGTAAAAACAAAACTATTCAGGATATGGCCAGAGCTATGTCAAATGAATCTAATATTTTTGATGCTTTTTGAAAAGATACAATTCATACAACTATTTATATCATCAATAGGGCTCAAGTAAAATTAAATCACCACAAAAACCCTCATGATATTTGGAATGGAAGACCAACTACTATAAAGTACTTCAAAAAAATTGGAAGCAAATGCTACATTAGACAAGAAGAGAAGAATTTTGGCAAATTTTATTCTAGGTGTGATGAGGAGATCTTCCTTGGTTATTCCACTAAGATTAAAGCCTATAGATGCTACAATAAAATATCACATACAATTGTCGAAAGTGCAAATGTAAGAGTTGATGAAGAAATAGATCTAAGAGAACCAACTCAAGAGATAATATATCAAGAAGGAGAAAGTTGCAAATAAGAAAAAGGTGAAGAAACTAAAGAATATGAGACAAAAAGAGCACCACCTAAGATATCTTTAAAAAATTATGCTTTAAACATAAAATAATAATAATAATAATAATATCAACAATTATGCTTTAAACATAATATTAAGAGAACGAAAATATGGAAAACAAAAAAAAAATTGTAAAAGATAAAACCTATTTAATTTTTTCATCAATACTTAATCACTAATGGTTTCCTTCTCCATTTTATTTGTAAGCCTCTCGATCCATCTCACATTCAATATAATCATGACTCCCTCCATCACTTAACCCCATCATATCCTCCTTCACCGATATTATCTCATACCTCACGTCCGATGTGGCCTGCGCTATGCACCTGCAAAAATCCAATAGCCCAAACAACATCACATCATTCTTGTCCTCCACAAACTCAAGCGTAGGAAAATAATTTTCTTACTAAATGCAATTCTGAGGTCTATCATCTACAAAAATAACTTTCCCTAGCTCCCATCCAAGCCACATTAGATCTTTCATATAAATCGGATCATCATGGATCCTGCATGAATTCCTATACCATTGGTAAATCATCAAAATTAGGCTTTCATTGGGATGCAACACCATATGCAGCGCAACATCCATGTAAGCCTTGTTCACCACCATAAATAACACAATATCATAAACCCCCTACAACTCCAGCAATAACTCCTCCAACCCTATCCGCTTTGACACATAGTAGGTAATTTTTGTGGAAACTTCTCCTAACTCGAAAGAGAAATCATGGTTACCCACAATATCATAAACCCTTCATGCATAAAGTTAGCTTCTTCTCCATTGCTCAATTCTTCACTTGACTCTGGTTCTTTATTATTTTTCTTATTTGAATCTTTAAATGCGGCTTCCCATTTGGATGTTTGATATTTTTCAATCCTCATCTCATAGGCTATAAGAATTCTATGTAGCTCATCCATGCTTAAGATTTTAACATCCTTAATTCTTCAATCACCAAGACCTTCGCATCAAACCTCATGGGAAGTGACCATAAGAGTTTTTGAATAATATTAGAGTCATCAATACTTTGTTCAATTCCATGAATGGTGTTGACAAATTCATCAACACAGAGTAGATATTTTGCAATATCTTCCTCATATTTCATCTTCAAGTATTTGAACTTCCTCCTATGGGTTTGAAGTTTT
The DNA here is from genome assembly GCA_028583015.1 of Wollemia nobilis. Classification (NCBI taxonomy): domain Eukaryota; kingdom Viridiplantae; phylum Streptophyta; class Pinopsida; order Araucariales; family Araucariaceae; genus Wollemia; species Wollemia nobilis. The sequence goes on from JAQPPZ010002362.1 coordinate 3,091,084, forward strand.
TCCATTTTAACCTTTTCATCTCCTTCATATGTTCCTTGTAACTTATCCCATATTTCTTTTGTTGAGGTGCATTACATCACTTTCACAAACTCTAATTCACATAACACACTCAGTATTGCATTCATTGCCTCGACATTATGTTCAAATGGTTTTTTGCCATTTTGATATGTGGGAGGGATTGTAGGTTGTTTGAACCCATCCACAATATATTACCATATATCATATCCATGTGCCATAAAATAGGTTCACATCCTCATGCTCCATAAGGCATAGTTAGTCCCATAAAACAATGGAGCCCTATTTGATTAAAAATCTTCTTGGTAAGCCATGTGTGTTCTTGTAAGATCTTCCTTCAAGCGATTAGGTTGTTATGAAGGAAATCGCTCTGATACCAATTGAAGAAACACATTCTTATACTACGAGGGGGGTGAAAATTATAAGATAAAACTTTTCTATTTTCTTCCCAAAGTAATAACTTGAAATAATATCAATGTAGTAGTAAAACAATGCATAAATCACCACACACATAAGATACAAATATTTCACATGTAATCACCCTCTTGGGAGAACACCATAGGAAAATATTGCTTATATTTTTTTTAATAAATTTTGTGGGCACCAACCCACATGAGACACCAATCCCCTATACAAGTTTGTGGGCACCAACCAATAGTAGACATGAATCCCCTATATAAGCACCAACCCACAAGATACACCAATACCCTATACAAATTCATGGGAACCAACCCCGCATGAGACACCAATCCCCTGTACAAGTTCATGGGCACCAACCCACAAGATACACCAATATCCTATACAAGTTCATGGTCACCAACTCACAAGAGACACCAATCCCATATACAAGTTTATGGGTACCAACCCACAGGAGACACAAATTCCCTTGAGGCACCAACCTCGCTCAGTTCTACTCTAGAAACTGATCACAAACATTGCTCAAATATACTCCTAAATATTCTCACAAACACTAATCAAATGTGCTCCCAAATATACTCACAAACACTTCACAAATCTACTCCCAAATCTATTCATTATAATCCCTATTATACCTTACTTTTACTTTTTAAATTATTTAATTTTCTTAAGTTTGTTTTCTTCAAATAAAGGCAATTTAGACATTTATTCTACCCAAAATTCTTTTAAATTCATCAACACATATAGGGTGATATGCACTAGTGTAGAAATATTCAAATGACCAATATGTTCTTCACATTCATTAAGTCTGTTGCTTCCACATATTTCACATTTATTACATTTTAAAGGTAGCCCAAGTCTAGCACTAGATAACTTACTTACATGTTGAATTGGAGATGCTAATACCTTGCTTTCACTCTTTTATACTTCCATGTTATGAATCATTTCTCATGTTCTTAAAATTTTGAATTTCAAATCTTCTATGCTTGCCAGGCTCTTGCCAAATTATACATGAATAATATCCAAGTTTTGTTGATATTAATTAATCTATAATGCTTTATATTAATTAAATAAATCCTTTTTAAAATAAATATCAATGCTCCTTATTCCTCCTCACTTTATAAACCCAAATATTTACCTCAAATAATAAAATCACCTTATCTCTCCAAAATAATATAAATAAATTTACTTTTAATAAATACTTATCTTTTGACTTCTTTTCACTGGCATATAATGCGATGTGGTCCTCTATTATATTCTACAATTATCGATGATGACTTAAGAAAAACCAAATATTGTCTCACTCAAAAAAAAAAAATATTATGCTTCCTTTGTTTCATCATGAAGTTTCTATATTTGCAATATTTCTATCTTATTTTCATCAATTTTCAGTCTCAATATTTCAAAAATAGTCCAAGAGGATATTTCTTTAAAGAGCTTGTAGGAAAATGGCTACCACATGTTGCATAATACCTTGTTTGCTAGATAAAATCTAGGTGTTTTTAAATTACTCAACCACCACTAGTGTTTTGAGAAAATTTCATTGAAATTCAAGCAATCATTTAATGTTGTAAGTTATTCCTATTCAATCAAATTTTTTATTAGACTACGCACATTTGAAATTATAAAAACATTATGATATTTGGAGATATTAACTCATGAGTTACTATTGCCACAAAGTGAATTGTTTCACCTGCTTATCCATCTATGTGCATGGTCTAGAGTACTAATAAATTGGAAAAAGGACAAGCTTGCCCTTCATCCTTAAAAAAAAATAAAAAAAATAAAAATAAAAAAAATAAAATAATCCCTTGCTCCGCATATAATAAAGAAAGTGTTAGAATAAATAATTATTCTCTTAAGTTCTACTAGGATAAATTTACTTGAGCTACCACTCTTCCATGAGTCAGGTGAACTCTCAGTTTAGACTAGTGAGTTGTAATCCAACGACTCTCAATGATCAACTTTGCTATTTATACAAAGTTTATCCATGGAATAAATCAATCAGTTATATTTGTCTCTTCAAATATTGTAATGCTTTGTAGTTCTACTCTTGGTAAATTCTAACATGGTACTAGAGTAGGATAGATTTTTCTAGGCATTCTCTCTTGAAGGCAGTTTCACAAACTGGTTCTTATCTTTTATGTTTTTTAAAAAGGAGTTTTTTTCACATATATTGTAGTCTACTCATATTTCATCTACAATGTTTTTAAAAAAAATCTATTTATGGTTCTATCTAATATTTTTTTACAAGTTTATTTTACCATAATAGATTCTCCTTTAGTTTTAGAAGATATTGATATTTGCCTCACTATAGGAACAAGTATTTAAATTTTTTTTTTGCCAAATTGCAAATGCAACATAGGCATATCATTTTTCCATTTTTTCTTGCCATATTTTTCTTGTTCTCCACAGATCATAGTACAAGAACATGTTGGTCCACCTCTCTTGACAACGCTTTTTCCTTGGCTCCTCCTTCATAATTGTTGCATCATATTCATGGAAAGTAAATTTGTGGCCATACCTTTTTTCATGGAGATATTTTAGTTTTGTGGCCTCTTTTTATCTCACAAATATTTGTATTTTTCTTAAAATCCAATGTATATTTTCGTGAGATATTTTATATTTATAAAAGCACAATTTTTATTTTCTAGTTTTATTTGCTAATAATGAATATAGAGGGAAAAATTTTCAATGGGGTCCTTGGTTTTTTGGAAGGGCAGGGCTTTTCATGAAGACCTGGCATACTAAATTTAAATCCGCAGAAGATATGCCTTCTATAGCTCCCATGTGGGTTAGACTCTTTGGCCTCCATATTGAATTTTGGAATCCTACTATTTTTTCTTCAATTGGAAACTCTTTAGGAACTTTTATGATGACTGTTGATTGTACTCAAAATTCTGAACATATTATTTATGCTTGAATTTGTGTTTTAATAGATTTTGACAAACCCCTACTTAAAAAGATCACATTACAATTTGGGGAAGACACTTGGGAGCAAGTAGTGGACTATAAGAACATTCCTTTTCATTGTAGAATTTGCCATGAATATGGTCATTTGGCCAGTGATTGCCCAAATAAAATTCCTAATCAAAAGAAAGAAGATATAAACTCAACAAGTTTCCAAATACCTAAGAAGAAGAACCCTAAAAAAAACTAGTTATGAAGTATCAATCAAAGTCATCTGCTAATATGTTTGAAATCCTTTCTACAAGTGATGTCCCAAGTGAGTAAGAGGAAATAATGGAAACTAAAATCTTAGAAACACAATTTAAATATGAAGGGAAGAACTCAGAGACAAACCAAAAAATCAAAGGTTTTCAACAGAAAAAAAAAAGGATAAAATTTACACAAGAAAAACAATATTTCAAGTGTCAAAACTTCAAATAATGCAGGTCCCAATATAGACTCCGTTGAACCATATAGTAAAATGTTGGTTGTGTATGAGCATTCTTCAAGGTTAGAAGCCATCTCAAATTCAATTGGAATAAGTCAAGAAACAAGGAAAAAAAATTGAAGATGGATTCTAATCAAAAAGGTCACAAGACCAATCAATATCATATGGTAAAAGAAGGTGAAAAGCTTGTAGAGGAAGGTAATATTAATGCCCTTACCAACGTAAAATAGTAGATGATATAATTATTGCTCAGGAAGCCATCCATTCCATGGATATGCAAAATTCTCCTTCCATGTTCATTCGGTTAGAATTATCCAAAGCTTATGACAGAGTGGATTGGCACTTCATTATAAAAGTTTTGAGGTAATTTGGTTTCTCTAAGGATTGGATGGATTGGATAATGTATCTCTTCATCTTCCTACTTAGTTCTTATCAATGGCAGACCTTCTCATTCTTTCCCAGCTTCCAAAGGTATTAGGCAATGCGACCCGCTATCCCCTTATTTATTCATCATTCTTGTTGAATGCTTGGGTAGGACTATACCCAAAAAGAGGGAAAACAAAACCCTTGAGGGAGTTACCATTGCTCATGGAGCTAGACCTATCTCTCATATTCAATTTATGGATGACTCTACTCTTTTAAGTAAAGCTACAGTTAAGGAAGCTTCTAATATTAAGCAAATCATTAGCTATTTTTCTAAGGCTACTGGGCAGTTGATCAATGAAGACAAATCTAAAGTTATTTTCTTTCACCGCTCTGCTAGACAGGAATCCATGGTCTTGGATAAATTAAGATATAAGAAGACCTCTCTTCCAATCACTTATTTAGGTATTCCCATAAATATTCAAAGGCAGAAAAATAAAGATTGGAATTGGTTGTTGGACAAATTCAAGAAGAAAATTGGAAAGTGGACCAACAAGTGGCTTTCTTATGGGGGTAGAATCACGTAGGTAAAATCAGTCATTCAAGATATTCCTATTTATGTTTCTTTTATTTTGAATATCCCAAAGGTTGTTCTTCGAGAATTGGATCAAATCATTCATCGTTTCCTTTGGAGTGGTACTAAGGAGAAAAGAAAATGGTCCTTGGTGAAATGGGATACTTTATGTCTTCCTAAGAGTGAAGGGGGGTTAGGATTCCGATCTTCAATTAATAACAATAAAGCTTTAGCTGCTAAATTATATTGGAGGATGTTGCATAACCCCAATGCTCTTTGGGCCAATAATCTTCGTGCTAAATATACTAAGAACAAAAGTCCTGAAGACCTTGTTCGCTATCAACTTCCTACCAAAGGTTCTCCCATTTTAGCAGTTCTTAAGACTAGTGAGGATTTGATAAAGAAAAAATTATTTTGGATCATTCATAATGGTCAACATGCAAATTTTTGGACAGATTCTTGGGATGGTCACAAGCCTTTGATAACTCAATTTTCCGATTGGAGGCCTTGGATGGAGGAGCTTCACCGAGCTAATTGGATAAATGTGGCTAATTACTGTCGATACCATACTAGTAATTCAAAGGTTGGTAGATATTGGATCCCTATTGAGGACTAGCCTATTCAGATCCCATAAAGGCAAAGACAAGATATCCAAGGCATCCTTCATATGATATCCCTCTCTTGGTCCAATGAAAAATATTATTTTGGATGGAACAACACTACTAAGGGTGAGTATTCAGTTGCTCAAGGTTATTTGACCTTATGCCATAATAATTCCAACCATTCTTCTGATATATTTTCTTGATTGTGGGTTCAAAATATCTAGCCTAATTTGAGGTTCTTTAATTGGCTTTTATTGTGTCGTAGGGTGCTTACTGGTGAGAAACTTATGAAGCGTGGTTTTCATGGCCCTTTTAGATGTGAAATGTGTGAAGAGAATGTAGAAAATATCAACCATATTTTTATTGAGTGTACTTTAGCCTCTGAGCTATGGAGGAGAATGACCACTTTACTTGGCTTATAGTGGTCCAATTTTTTTACTTTTGAACAGCTTTGGAGGGATTTGCCTAATCAAGAGGGTGTTGATCATTTTATTAGGCAATTAGTTTGGATGGGTTCTACCATTCTTCTTTGGAATATTTGGAATGAAAGGAACAACCAAATTTTTAATTAATATAGGAAGGATATTTACTACATTTTGCAAAATACCATAGCCAACTTAGTTGAATCAGTCCATCAACTCCTTAATCACCCCCAAAACTCCCACTAAAGATGGGATCAAGTGATGCAAATATTGAAGATTAAACCTTCTAAGGGCAACCAACTTAAAGGGAATGTGAGTATTAATAAGATTGATAGGACTAGAAATTGGCAACCTCCTCCTAAGAATTTTGGAAAAGTCAATACTGATGGAGCATCTAGAGGGAACCCTGGAAAATCCAGTGTGGGAGGAATTGGTAGACTTTTAGATGGCTCCCTGGTTTTTACTTTTGCTGAGAATTTGGGTATTCTTTCCAATAACCTTGTTGAAGGGTATGGTATCCTCGGAGGTCTTCAGGAGGCTACTAAGGTTGGATGGGAAAAGGTGTTAGTTGAGTCTGACTCTCAACTTATGATTAATATCTTGAAGACTCCTAAGAATCATAAGGTGGATTGGAGAATAAAAAGAATTATTGAGAAGATTCAGTTAATCCAGATGGGATTTTTGAAAGTTGATTACAATCATGTGGTTAGAGATCAAAACAAAAGTGTTGATGCTTTAGCTAATTGGGCTTTGGACAAAGGTGATCTTACTTGTTATGGCCACCCTCCTATATGGTGGGCTTCTCAAATTAGGGAAGCTCTTCTTTCTATCATTTCTTTGGATGGCTCCAGTTCTGAAGGTACCTAGTTTCTTCTTATTATTTGTTTTTTGCTTCTCTTTGGTTCATTCAATTTTTTTTTAGTTCCCTAGCTCATTCTATTCTTTATTTTGTTTTCTCTATTGATTCTTGCCTTAATAGTCTTCTGGTCTAGATAGGTCATTGTTTTATTCAATTTTTTTTTCTTTTGTGTTTTTTTTTGTTTAGTTTTTTAAGGTGGGTGGGTTCTTTTGTTTTTTTTTTTGTGTGTTCTTTGTGTTGTTTTTTGTTGTTCTTGTGTTTTTGTTGTTTTGTTTTTATTTATTTATAATTTTTGTTATTGTTCTTGTGTTTTTTTCGTTCTTGTTCTTGGGTTTCTCTTTGTTTGTGTTATTTCATGTTTTTATGTGTGAGTGTTTTCTATGTATTTTGTTTTTTTTTTATTGTCTGTTGTTGGTTGTTTTTTATTTTTATTTTTATTTTATTTTTTTAATTTTTTAGGTTTTGGTTGTGTTTATTTTTCATGTTTTTTTGGGTTATGTCTTTGTAGTTTTTTGTTGTTTTTGTCTTGTTTGTGTTTTGTTATGTGGTTCTTGTGTTTTTCTATGTGGTTTGTGTTGTGGTTTATTTTATATTATTGTGCATGTTTGGTTGTGCTTTTGTTTTTGACACACTCAAGGAGCATGTTTTTTATTTTATTTTATTATTTTTGTTGTTATTTACTTATTTTTAAATTGGTTTTGTGTGTTTGTTTGATGCTTGAGTATGTCAAAGGTGGTAGACCAGGTCCGAGTCCTGGGCATTTTTGGTGGAATGGATACCCCTACCTCCTTGGGTCTTACCCGAAAGTGGCATCCCTTTTGGGATGTTTTCCACACAAAAAAAAAGCACAATTTTTGTGTCTCATATTAAGAGATTTAGGGTCATTAATTTTAAATACCATAGTGCTTATACTTAATATTAAAACATGGCAAGTTATCTCCAACATTGCCACCGTCTATATATTGGAGCACGATGTTCTTTATTCTTGTCTTCCTCAATGGGCATTTCAAAAGGATATTAGAACTCGGTGAAAGCTAAATCTTGAAAATAGTTTTCCCTCTTCACTTTACTCTAAGATTCGCCTATTATCCATTCTCTAGCATTGCAAGAAACTTATTTAAATATTATAAATATGAATGTGATGATTATTGCTCTCCCATAATAGCTTTCAATTAGCATCTTTATTTTTTTGGAATGTGTATGGCTTTGTTATGTTGTGTGGTACTTACCCTCTCTGGTGCAGTGAGCAACATAGCCTTACCTCTATGGTAATTTTGCAGATCAGCGAACGCTTGATTAACACCTTCGCATTCATTATATTCTCTTCACACTCCCTGATGTATTTCAATCACTTTATGAGCACCTTCCCTGGCATATTTTGCATCATATTATTAGGAAAGAGTAAACAAAGTATTATTAAATTTTTAATATTATTTGAAATATTGATATCCTCTAAAAAATGTAGTGTAATTGTAGGTAAACATTAACGTCCTTTTGGAGTGCATCCTCGAAAGTGTAGTGAACCTTCTCTCACTGTTTACTAATGAAGTGCAGTGAAACATGATAGTCGTGCTCTTTCGAGCCTTTTGAAGATCCTTCTCTCACTATTCATTGACAAAGTGTAGTGAAAATGAGAGTCGTGCTCTTTCGAGCCTTTTGGAGACACTTCTCTCATTATTCGAAGACCCATATATTTTTTTGGATGAACGTCCAATCCGGTCAGGTAATATTGTATTTTTTTTATTATTTTTCTAATCCTTGAAAGTACAACAAAAATAATAGGTAATCTAGCATTCTCGAAGTACAGTGAAGAATGAGATTCATGCTCTTTCGAGCCCTTCGAAGACCCTTCTCTTACTATTCATTGACGTCTCTTATGGGGTTGGAGTCACCTATTAAAAATTTAGTGGGCTCTGTCAAAGCCCTAGAAGTGCTCTCTCGAGCCTTTTTCATCTATTGAGAGGGTAAATTAATAATATCTTCTATTTAAAACTAGTTTTTTTAATTTTTATAATAACCAATACTAGAATAAATATCTGCTCTTTGTATTTAAATATAACACCCTCTCATCAATTTGATGTTATTTTTACTTCTTTAGTGCCTTTTTTTGGCCACTAAAAGAAAAAAATGACAAGTTTGTAACCTCATAAATAATAATTTTTGTTTGGGTGGTTTTAAAGGTGCCAACACTTGCACATTTTTTCTAAGACTTCAAGGGGGGTTGTTGTTATTATTGGTCATTGCTTCTTTCTTTTTTGAATCATTGAATTTGTTTTAATCCCTTTCTTAATGTTAGTCTCAACTTGCTCCTGCATACTTTCTCCTGTGTACAACACACTGTTGCTGTAATATATTCTGCCTCTGCTATGGATAAGGAAACTGACTCTTGTTTCTTACTATTCCACGTGACCAACCTGTATCCAAGATAGAACACACCTCCACTGCTACTCTTTCTGTCATAAAGTCTTCTTGGATAAGAACTCTAATATCTGCTCATCATATTAGAATTCCTGTTGTACCTTGCTTTTACTTATTTAGTATAGTATGATCAATAATCAAATTTCAGCTGTGCAAAAGTTACTCCCAAATTAAAAAAAAAATCGACTCTCCAGGTAGCCTATGTGTAATTTCTTCAGCCTTTTGATTGCCATATCCTCCGTGACTGATGACTTTTCCTCGCATCAATTGTGCATCTCAATGTCTCTGGTTTCTAATGGCTGTCATAAATGTTTTCATCGCTTGCACAGGTATTGACAGTTGACTGTTACATCTAGCGTTGGAACCTCAATCTACGCACAGTCATCAATACTTGATATTCTGCTTCTTGCTAGGGTATATGTCAGGGCTACTCAATGTCTTTGCCTTGCATGTGCCAATTTGCACTCTTGACCAACTAGGTGCTAGTGCCATTGTTTTCTTTGAATCTAGCATCTCTTTGACAACTGCTACTTCTTTAGAGAAAATTAATGCTATCTTATACCAAACGATGTGTTATATTTTTGGTTAAGAAACGCACGCCTTCCCACTCACAACACAGATTCTATTTTATCTACAGATTGGGAATGTTATAGGCTTCAAAACCAGCACCTGCCATCTTATGCTTCCATGACACGTCGAACTGTGCTTCATGTTCTATCTCAGATAATTCCTATCAGCTGCTGCATCAAAAAACCTAGTTGTTCACCATGTTGTTCTGCTGAAGCACATCAGTTTGATACTATATCCACAAACATCTACATGAACTGAAACACATTTTGAAAACTATACGAAAACTCCCCGACTACTTTCCTTTCATCCTCAGATAACCACACAAATATATAGGAGCATTAAAATAAAACTTTAACATTGCTCCCCCTGAGGATGTGCTACCTGGAGCTACTTAGTGCAATAGAGGAGTAATCTCCTTCAGTCAAAGGAGACACAATTTCCTCTCTTCTTTCTTTCTCCAATATTTCTTGAACTTAGGCTGAAGGTTTTCAACTGCATCCCTATTTTGAACCTTTTCATGAACTTGAACATTTCTCTTGGGTGGTTGTCTCTTGTACATCCTTGATGGATGATTATTTTCCTTTCTTTGATGCACATGATTTCTTCCATGTCTGTGTTGCATTCTTTGCATCTGATGAAATCTACTGTCTTGCCTTAGATTAGATACAAAATTTCTTGGACAAGACCTTGCTATGTGCCCATGATCATTACATTTAAAACATTGCACATGGTTTTCAACCGAAATAATAGATGTATTTCTACCAGCATAACTCTTTGATCTATTATTCAATCCATAATAAATTTCCTTATGACCATAATGGTTGCATCTAAAACAATAGCCATTAAAAGCATTATTATGAATAAAGTGAGAGTGATAGAACCTATTTTGTTGTGGTTGCTTTGTTGTAGATCTCCTTTGATATTTTCTTCCTTTTGAGGATTCAGCTTCAAGATTTTCTTTCTTTGATCCTTCAGCAGTGGATTTCTTCTTCTCTGCAGATTTAGAAGATGAAGGTTGTTCATCTTCACATCCAAGACCAAGCTTACACATGGGGCTTCTTTGTTGCCTTATCATTTTATCTAGCAACTCTATGCTCTTCTCAAATTTGAGATTTGTATTGGCCTCTTCTAGTTGTTTCTTCAATACAATAATATCCTATTCTTGTTTGCAGAAAACAATCTCTTTCTCATTGATCTGTGACCTGAGAGTTTCTTCAATCCTTTTGGACTCTTCTACTTGTAGCTTTAGATCACTAAAAACTTTGTTAGATTCATCTTCACGTTTGCTACATACATCGACTTTATCATCTAGGTCTGACTTCAAGGCTTCTTTTATTTTCTTGGCTTTATGAATTTGTAAGAAGAGATCTTCGATCTTATCCCCATATTCTTCCAACTTCTTGGACAATCTTCTATTCTTTTTCCTTTCTATATTCAACTCTTCAAGTGTGGCGATCAACTCACCTTCTAGATATACTTCAGCCTCAAGGTTTTCATCACATACTTTAGAATTCACTTCAACCTTTTCTAGTTCAATTTTCTCTTCCATAGGAACTGAAACTGACTGAGATGCCTTATTGGAGGAGGATCTATTCTTCTTACCCATTGCATACTAATCCAAGATCAACCCTAGCTAATTTATCCTGACAAGGGAAACTAGATCTGATACCAATTGTTAGTCTCAAAATGACACTGAGAGGGGGGGGATGAATCAGTGTAGCTCTTTCAAACTTAGATCTTCAACTCTTAAAGCCGAAACAATGAAAACTTAAAATAAAATAAAGAAAACATAGCAAGAGAGCATCACACAACACAAGATGTAACGAGGTTCATCGATTTGGCTACTCCTCAAAAATTGACTGCTTGGACTCCCATCCAAATCCAGCCTTTGCAAAGTAACAACTTTACAATCAATTTACCAACACCCACTGGAATGAGCACCAACCCCTGATTTATTTGCACTAACAGAAAGGAGCACCAACCTCTGATTTACTAGCACCAACTAGAAGGAGCACTAACCCTTGATTTATCTACACCAAAAGAAAGGAGCACCAACCCCTGATTTACCAGCACCAACTGGAAGGAACACCAACCCCTGATTTATCTGCACCAACAGAAAGGAGCACCAACCCATGATTCTAAGCTCCAACTTGGATTTTTTGATGCTAGAAGATTGACATAAAAATGCCTTCACTTTTACAAGACCCTGACTGGTCTATTGCTTACTCAACATCGCTCACGCTTCACAAAACACACATCCTTCTCGCTCGCCTGTCGCGTGCCTCTCACTCTCCTCTCGCTCTCTTCTTGCGCTCCTCTTGTGCACTTCATCGAATAAATTCCCCTACTAAAATTCTCCAAGCAACGCTCCTTTTATAACCATATTGTCTCTTTGTAACTCCAGTTGTAACTCCTTTCATTTCTCATACACCACTTGTCAATTGTAACGCCTTCTATATGTAACTCCTTTTGTATATATAGAGTAGGCATTTTTTCAAACATGTTACATGCAACGAATTGACACATATACTCCTACCATGACTGTTCGTCTTCTCGATCATGACTATTCGTATTCTCCTTAGTGACTGTTCATTTTATTTTCTGTGTATGCATGCATTTTTATTTCTATTTTTACGACTGTTCATTTTCTCCTTCCATGACTGTTCATTTTCTCCTTCTTTGACTGTTCATTTTCTCCACTTGGGCATGCATTTGTTTTCTCCTTCTTCGACTGTTCATTTTCTCCACTTGGGCATGCATTTGTTTTCTCCTTCAATGACTGTTCGTCTTTTTCTTCATGATTGTTCATCTTCTTCTTCATGATTTTTCATTTTCTCCACTTGGCATGCGTCCACTTCTTTCCATGTGTAACAAAAATATTAAATGATTTCAAATAATTAAAGATTCCTTATGGGTCCACGTCACTCTACAGTCTTCAGTTTCACCATCCTGGTATTCATGTCACGATATCGTGACACTTTTGTTTCTCTGCCTGCCTGGCCTTTTCGAGTCGCAAAAATGTGACATGTCGCGATATTGCGACACTTTTGCTTCTCGGCCTTCCTGCCATTTTTGAGTCATGAAAATGCAACATGTCACGATATCGCGACACTTTTTCTTTCTCTGCCTGCCTGCCCTTTTGAGTCACAAAAATGCGACATGTCGCGATATCATGACACTTTTTCTTTCTCTGCCTGCCTGCCCTTTTGAGTCACGAAAATGCGACATGTCGCGATATCGCGACACTTTTTCTTTCTCTGCCTGCCTGCCCTTTTGAGTCACGAAAATGCGACATGTCGCGATATCGCGACACTTTTTCCTTCTCTCTCTCTCTTCGCTTTGGACCGTGAAAATGCTACATGTCACAAAATCATGACACTTTTTCTTCCTTGCATTTTCTCTTCGCTTTGGACCGCAAAAATGCTACATGTCGCGATATCGCGACACTTTTTCCTCCTTGCATTTTCTCTTCGCTTTGGACCGTGAAAATGCAACATGTCATGAAATCGTGACACTTTTTTTCTCTCTCCTCTTTCTCTTTGCTTTGGCCCACAAAAATACAACATGTTGCGATATCGTGACACTTTTTTCTCTCTCCTATTTCTCTTTGCTTTGGCCCGCAAAAATACAACATGTCATGATATCGTGACACTTTTTTCTCTCTCCTCTTTCTCTTTGCTTTGGCCCACGAAAATACATGTCGCGATATCATGACACTTTTTCTCCTTGCTCTTTTTCTTTGCTTAGGCCCGTGAAAATACATGTCATGATATCGCGACACTTTTTCTCCTTGCTCTTTTTCTTGCCTTCGAGTCACGAAAACGTGACATGTCACGATATCATGACACTTTTTCTCTCGGACTCTCTCTCTTGCAATATGTCATGAAATCGTGACACTTTTTCTTCCATACAATATTTCTTGCAATATGTCACGAAATCGTGACACTTTTTCTTTCGTATAATCTCTCTTGCAATATGTCACAAAATTGCGATACTTTTTCTTCTGTACAATCTCTCCTGCAATATGTCACAAAATCATGACACTTTTTCTTTTGTACAATCTCTCTTGCAATATGTCATGAAATCGTGACACTTTTCTCTTGTACAATCTCTCTTGCAATATGTCACGAAATCGTGACACTTTTTCTACTTGCCTTTTTCTCTTCCAACATGTCATGAAATCGCGACAGTTTTTCTTGCTTGTGCTTTCTCTTCAAACATGTCACAAAATCGTGATAGTTTTTCTTGCTTGTGCTTTCTCTTCAAACATGTCATGAAATCGTGACAGTTTTTCTTGCTTGCACTTTCTCTTCGAACATGTCGTGAAATCACGATAGTTTTTCTTGCTTGCGCTTTCTTTTTGAACATGTCACGAAATCATGAAAATTTTTCTTGCTTGGGATTTCTCTTCGAACATGTCATGAAATCATGATATTTTTTCTTTCTTCTCAACATGTCATGATATCGTGACAATTTTTCTTTCTTTTCAACATGTTGCGATACACGACAGTTTTTATTTCTTGCTCAACATGTCACGATATCACGACAGTTTTTCTTTCTTGCTCAACATGTCATGATATCACGACAGTTTTTCTTTCTTGCTCAACATGTCATGATATCACGATAGTTTTTCTTTCTTGCTCAACATGTTGTGATATTGCGACAGTTTTCTTCCTTGTGATTTTATTTTGATTTTTAGTATATGGGCCACTTCGATCTTTTGGAAAATCATTGTACATACTCTGAAGAACCTCTTAACTCCTGTCCACTGCATCAACTGATCTATCTAACTGTGTTGACAACAATGAAAATACTGTTGTTGCACCTTGCTCATCACTTAAAAGTTCATTACTCATAACAATAATAGGAGATATTTTTTTATGTGAAACTAAATGTGGCTTTTTATTTTATCCACTTGGTCATATGATTTCATATCTTTTAAAAAGAAATAATTTTCATACAATATATGCTCCTTTTTTTTTCAAATCATATAAAACTTAAAATAAAACAACAAAATAAAATATTTTCATAAAGGCACTTCAAAATTTATAATCACCTATGTTCCAAGTATTGGACTTCCTATTAACTTATAGTTTACCTCATGTAAGGGCGAAATATTAAGAAATACAATATATCAGTCTGACTGGTTATCATTACATCAAAATCCTATGTTCCACGTATCAATTCTACTCATTAATTATAGTTTCCCTCACATAAGGGCAGGTAATTGAGAAGAATAGGTATAAAGGAATGGCTAATTTTTCTTGCTTCATTAGCCTAATTTAATATATCAAATATCCTCATTTACTTATAGTTTCCCTCACGTTAGAGCATGTAATTTGAGAAGATTGGTATTAATAGTAGGCTTTTGTTCCCTTCTTTTAGCTCCATTGTATTCTCTAAAAAATTGAATTTAAAGGGGGGAATTATTGGTTTACTTCAATTTTCTTTGGAAAAATGAATACAATGAATACAATTGATCCACTCACCCCTCATAACTATCATTCATGGAAACCTAAAATATTAAATCTCATTTCTCAAAAAGGGCTCACACACCTGCTAGAAGAGAAGCAATCTAAATTTGAAAAGGAATATGAAATATTTTCTCATAAAGGAAAAATGTATGAAACAATGGGTATTATAAGAACTAATGTAAATGAAAGCTTATGGTTTCACATTACAGATTGTAAAAATCCATATGAAAGTTGGCAAAAACTAAATAACTTGTTTGGGAAAGTAGATCAAATAAGGTCAATGCAGCTAGAGGCATAATTAACAACATTATCTCCTGAAGACTTCAGCAATATTGTTGAATTTCTCACCAAATTTAAATACGTCATCACTCAATAAAAAGGTAGTGGCAAGAATAAAATAAAAGAATAATACATCTATCTAATTATTTCTAAATTAAATGGTGTATTTCAAATTTTTGCAACCACCTTTCTGTCTACAAAAGATGCTCTTGGTGCAAGTTTTAAAATGCCCTCCTTAGAGGAATTTTGTGATAGGCTAACTAGAGAAGAAACAAAAATTGCAAAGTATGATATCTCTTCCTCTTCCTCAAAAGCCTTATTAGCATCCACATCTACTAAATAAAAATTCAAAAAGAAAGAAAGGAGTCCCATAACTTGTACTCACTACAAAAAGAATGGTCATTTTGTGAATAATTGTTGGAAAAGACTACAACAACTAGAGGCAACAATGAAGGATAAAAATATAGACACTAAGAAGTAGATAGGAAAAGCCTTAAATAATCAAAGCAATACTATAAACACTTCATCAAAATACTGGGTTCTAGATTCAGGAGCAACTCATCACATGACTTCCTCAGATGAGTCATTCACTTCAATATCCTCAAGTTAAACATGTAGCATAAAAGTTGGTGACTCATCCTTTATCCTAGTCAAAGGAAAAGGTGACATATGCATTTATGGTGGTTATATAAATAATGTTCTCTATGTACCAAACATTGCCATAAATCTCCTTTTCATCTATTAGATTTGTACTTCTAGAAAATGTAAAACAATTCTCTTCTCACCAACAAGAGTTGAGATAAGAAAATTTCAAGACCCAAAATATCTCATAGAAAAATGAGATATTGATCACAACACTCACCTATTTCACTTAAAAATTATTCAAATATTCAAAATGGACCCCATGTTTTATTACACATGGAGATCTTAAAAGCAAAATTTGGCATGAAAGATTTGGACATTTTAGTTATAACTACCTAAAGGAATTGAACATCCATGAAATGGTAACAAGATTGCCTCAAGTTTCTTCTATTGATGGAGTATGTCCTAGGTGTGCTCTTGGAAAGCAACATCAAGATCATTTCCACCCAAGTGGTTCTCTAAAGGCCTCATCCCCTCTAGAGTTAATCCATAGTGACTTGATGGTCTTCCCAAAGCCTTCCTTAAAAGGAGCAAAATATGCTTTAACCTTCATTGATGATTTTTCCAGAAGAACTTGGATCTACTTTCTAAAATACAAAAGTGATGTTCTATCCCACTTCAAAATATTCAAAGCCTTAGTTGAAAATCAGGACTCTTGTAAAATCAAGCAAATTTATGCAGATAATAGGGGGGAATACTTTAGTAATGAGTTCTCAATTTTTCTAACAGGTCATGGCATAATTCATCAATATTTTGTCTCCCATAATCTGTGGCAAAATAGCACTGTAGAGAGGAAAAAAAGAACTTTAAAGGAAATGGTAAACTGTATGCTCCACTCAAGAGATCTTCCAAAATTTTTTTGGGCAGAAGCAATTAACTTTGCAAACTATATTCAAAATCGGACACCTCATAAAGCTTTTGGCCATTTGACTCCCAAGGAAGCATGGACTGGCTCAAAATATGATGTCTCTTTCTTCAATATTTTTGGGTGTACTACTGGGGTGCATATCCCAAATAAGAAAATGAAGTCTCTAGATAATAAAAGTAAAAAACTCATATTTTTTTGTTATTGTTAGAAAATGAAAGCATATAGGCTACTTGATACCACAACTCATGAGGTCTTTTTTCATAGTAATGTTCAATTTGATAAAAAATTCCCTCATAAATATCCTCAACCATCCTCTTCCACCATTGATTCTCTTAAGCCATATCCAATGTTAGAGCCTAAATATAATGAAGAACCCACTTTAGAGATTAATGATCAAAATGACCAAGATGAGAATCCTATACTCCAAACTCCAACTCAAAGTCCTGCCACTCCAATTACTCTTTCCACAATGCCTAATGGGACCGCATAATTTTTGAAGAAGCAACTCCATACATCCAAAATCTTCCATCATCCATATTAAGCAACTCCATAGGATCTGGTCTTGTCTATTAATCCAATTCCATAGATCCTCAATCCTTCAAAGAAGCAAATGGTATTAAATAATGGGATGATTCCATCGAAAATGAATTCTCTTCCTTAATAAAAAATAAAACTTGGGATTTAGTTCCTCTACCTAAAGGAAGTAAGTTAGTTCATTGTAAACGGATTTACATAATGGAATATGGACATAATGGAGAAATTGAAAAACACAAAGCTCACCTGGTAGCCAAAGGTTTCTCTCAAATTGAAGGGATTGATTATTCTAAAACTTTTGCATCAGTTGCCAAAGTGGATTCTGTTGGACTGGTACTTGCTCTAGATGCTTCCCAAAAGTAGCCTATTTTTTAAATGGATGTAAAAAGTGCTTTCCTATGTGGGGACTTAAAAGAGAAGATATTCATGGAAAAACCTGCTGGATTCACTCAAGACTCCTCCCTTGTTTGTAGACTTTGAAAATATCTCTATGGCCTCAAACAAGCTCCTAGATCTTGGTATAAAAAAATGGACTCCTTCCTTCTTTCCTTAGGTTTTTCTCATTGTGAGTTTGATGCCACAGTTTACATTTGGAGAGATGAAGAGATGATCACCTTACTTGTTCTCTATGTTGATGATCTACTACTCACTGGTAGTGACATTTCTCACATTTAGAATATCAAAGACTCTCTTTCTAAAAATTTTGAAATGGTTGATTTGGGTTTAGCTCATTACTTCCTTGGGATTCAAATAAATTAAACAGATGTAGGAATTTGATCATGTCAACAAAAATACACTCTAGACATTCTTCAATGGTTTAAGATGACTAATTGTAAGCCCTCTTCTACACCTTTTCAGTCTGGATTCACTCTAAGTACTTCTTGAACATCCCCTCTATGTGATGCTATACCTACAGCTAGTAGGGAGTCTCTTATACCTCACTCATTCTCACCCAGATATATCATATGTTGTTGGATTGATATCTAGATTCTCACATCAACCTCATTTTAGCCATTGGAAAGAAACAAAAATAATCCTATGCTACTTGTAAGGAACTACTCAATTTGGGCTCTTATATGAAGGAAAATCCATGGATATCATTGGTTACACAAATTTTGGTTGGGAAGGTTCAGTAGAAGATAGATGTTCAACTTCTGGCTATGTATTTTGTCTTAGTTCTTCACCAATTACTTGGTCATGCAAAAAACAAGTAGTAGCACTATCATCTATAAAGGTAGAATACAGGGCAAAATTTTTAGCAAGTCAGGAAGCTCTTTGGATTTGTTAGATACTAAGAGAATTTGGTTTTTTCCATGAAAAAACTATTACTCTTTGGTGTGATAATCAGAGCATAATTCATATTTCCCGCAATCCAGTTGAGCATTAGCGTACGAAGAACATTGAAATTCACATGCACTGCATTCGACAACATATTTAGAGAGGGGAAATACACTTAGACTATATTCCCACATAAAATCAAAATGCAGACATCTTCACCAAATCCTTTCCTTCTCCATGTTACATTTAGTTGCAAGAGAAACTTGGAGTAAGGCAGATGCATTAGAAGGTACAAAAGAGATTTTCACCTCTCCTTTCTTCTTATTGTTTCTTTTTCTTTGGAATATGGTTTTTTCCCATGTGGTTTTTTTACCATCTCTCCTATAAGTAAAAAACATTGTACATGAGTACCTCATAAGGCCTAGTTGTCGGGACTCATTTCTTTTTTCCAATGAGGACAATCTTCGCCATCCGAAGATGTCTCTTCATTTTTCTTTTTTTATAGATGGTTTTTTCCCATGTGGTTTTTTTTACCATCTCTCCTATATGTAATAACATTGTACATGAGTACCTCATTAGGACCAGTTGCCGAGACTCATTTATTTTTTCAATGAGGACAATATTCGCCATCCAAAGACACCTCTTCATTTTTCTTTTTGATATATGGTTTTTCCCATGTGGTTTTTTTAACCATATCTTCAATAATAATCATTGTAAATGAGTACCTCATCAGGCACTATTATCGGGACTCATTTGTTACATTCACCCCTAGCATCACTTAAGGGGGGTGTTAGAATAAATAATTATTCTCTTAAGTTCCACTGGGATAAACTTACTTGAGTTATCACTCTTCCATGATTCAGGTGAACTCTCAGTTTAGACTAGTGAGTTGTAATCCAACGACTCTCAATGATCAACTTTGCTATTTATACAAATTTGATCCATGGAATAAATCAATCAGTTCTATTTGTCTCTTCAAATATTGTAATGCTTTGTAGTTCTACTCTTGGGAAATTCTAATATAAAGTATTCACAAAAATACCTTCTTGCTTCCTCTAAAAGTAAGCAAGAATCCCAAAAAGCAATAACAATCCCTTGCTTCCTCTCAAAATGAGCAAGTACCCTAACAAAAAGTTAAAATAAGGGTAAAAGAGATTGAATCCCTAGAATTATTAGTATCCCAAAACCATGGGGTGATCGTCATTACAGTAATAGGTTGAATGAAACTTACCTAGAAATAAGGTATCCTTACGCAGTAGCACTATTTCTAGACAAGACCTATGGATGCTCATAGATAAGATAGCTTGTTGGCATAAGTGATATTTGTTTTATTTAATCCTTACTAATAATGGGGAAATGAATGCTCACTGCACACACAGTTGGTCCTTAAGAAGCTTAAAAATATTAGGATAACTTTAACATCATATTGATTTATGAAATGAATAGATGAATTTGTTTAAGGTCACTAAGATGTTTGAGTCTTTGTGAAACAAATCTAGAATATCATAAGCAGGAAAAAGTCAAAAGTAAATTCCTATGGAAGTACTATAGTTCATCTTATCCTAAAAATATGTGGCTTGTATATCTCAAAACTTTGCACCCTTTAGCAAAACGGCATCAAGATAATATCAAAATATCTCTTCCATTTTTACAAGTAAATGCAATTATCTAATATTGTGATAGATATCTATTTTTGCATACATTGATGACTGATATCAAGATTTATAATCATTATTTTTCTCTCACTTGGATACTCCTTAATGAAATTCAGGAAGCACAATTATAAAAATTATAATAAACCCCCATAGATAAAACTTATTATTATACTATCCACCAATATAAATAAAACACCCTTCATCTTGTTTTGGCTATATAGTCAAAATTACAGTTTGGGAGGGTAATAAATAGACATATGGAGTTCACAATACAGTTTTGGGGGAAGAATCAGTTAAAGTATTTTCTCAATTCTAACAACTACAGTTTCTGTAGATGTCTTCCATAGATATTTTTTGTAGATATCTTCCATAGATGTTTTCTACAGATGTCTTTCACAGATGTTTTATATAAAAATATTCTATATATATCTTCTGTAACAATATTCTGTAGTAATATTCTAAAAGTTACATCCATAGATAGCATTCATAACACACACCATAAAATATTTCCAAGTGTGGATATCTAAATTGACAAAAGTATAAGCGACACATGGCAATCCAAAACATGGCAAAATGTGTCAACCAAGAATATGAAAGAATGCGTCAATGCTAAATATAAAAGAATGTGACAATACATATCATAAAAGGAATTTATCAATAAAGGTTTGGGGAGAGAAAATATACGAATATTTATAATACCCTTTTTACCACCTTTAGCATATGGACTAAGGCATCAAATTAAAACTTAAACTTTAAAAATTATTTACATTAGTAAGTATATCGAAAGCTTGTCCACACATATGTAAAGGTAATGTTGAGCAAGGTGCAGCAACAATATTGTCATTGTTGTCAACACAGTCAGATAGATCTGTTGATGCAGTGGACAGGAAGTTCAAAAGCTATTCAGATGCAGAAGACAGGAGTTCAAAGGTTATTCAGAGTATGTACAGTGATTTTCCAAGAAGACCGAAGTGGCCCATTTGCAAAAGATCAAAGAAAAAGACAAGTAAGAAAAGTGTCGCGATATCGCGACATATACAACAGGCAAGGAAAACTGTCACGATTTCGTGACATGTTGGAAGAGAGAAAAAGCAGGAAAAACTATCGCGATTTTGTGACATGTTGGAAGAGAGAAAAAGCAAGTGGAAAAACTGTCATGATTTCATGACATGTTGGAAGAGAAAAAGAAAGTACGAAAAAGTGTCACATTTAAAGAAAGAGAACAAGTAAGAAAACTGTCACGATTTCGTGACATGTTGGAAGAGAAAAAGGCAAGTGGAAAAACTATCATGATTTCGTGACATGTTGGAAGAGAAAAGGCAAGTGGAAAAAGCATCACGATTTCGTGACATGTTGGAAGAGAGAAAAAGTAGGAAAACTATCATGATTTCGTGACATGTTGGAAGAGAAAAAGGCAAGTGGAAAAACTGTCATGATTTCATGACATGTTGGAAGAAAAAGAGAAAGTAGGAAGAAGTGTCACGATTTCGTGACAAGTTCGAAGAAAGAGAACAAGTAAGAAAAGTGTCACGATTTCGTGACATGTCGCATTTTCATGACTAAAATAGGAGAGAGAAAGTAAGTTGGAAAAGTGTCACGATTTCGTGACATGTCGCATTTTCATGACTAAAATAGGAGAGAGAAAGTAAGTTGGAAAAGTGTCACGATTTCGTGACATGTCGCATTTTCACGACTAAAATAGGAGAGAAAGGATAAAAAGTGTCACGATATCACGACATGTCACATTTTCATGACAAAAGAAAGAGAGGAAGCATACGAAAGTAGAACTGTCATGATTTCATGACAAAAGCAGAAAGCAAGACTTCAGAAGTAGAAGTGTCATGATTTCATGACAAAAGCAAAGAAGTAAAGTATGAAAGCAAAAGTGTCATGATTTCATGACAAAAGTAGAGAAGAAGACTTCAAAGGCAGAAGTGTCACGATTTCATGACAAAAGCAAAGAAGCTAAGTACGAAGTAGAAGTGTCACGATTTCATGACAAAAGCTAAGTTGAAGACTACAGAGGCAGAAGTGTCGCGATATCGTGACAAAAGCAAAGTTGAAGTCTTTGGAAGTAGAAGTGTCACGATATCATGACAAAAGCAAAGTCGAAGTCTTTGGAAGCAGAAGTGTCACGATATCATGACAAAAGAATAGAGAAAGCGTACGGAGGTGAAAGTGTCATGATATCATGACATGTTGTATTTTCGTGGGCCAAAGCTAAGAGAAAGAGCAAGGAGAAAAAGTGTCACGATATCGTGACATGTAGCATTTTTGCGGTCCGATGCAAGGAGAAAGAGAGAGAAAGAAAAAGTGTCACGATATCGTGACATGTTGTATTTTCATGGTTAAGTTGAAGTCGACGAAGACCGATGACAATCGACTAAAATTAGGGTTTACAATTGTTATGAAAGCCGACTAAGATTAGGGTTTACAGTCGACTAAGATTAGGGTTTTCATCATGAAAATGTTGTTATAAAAGGAGGGTTATTTGGAGAATTTAAAAGATGTTGAAGTGTGCGAAGTTCGATCATAGTGCATAGAGAGCAAGTCATGTCGAATCATGCTAAGTGCAAAATTTACAAAGAGAGCAGAGTGCATGAAAGGGAGAAGATGATCATGAAGGTCGACTGTAACGAAGTAGAGTGTGCGAAGTGATTACGCAGAGAGAGCAGAGTGCACAGAGAATGCAAAGGTGAAGAAGACCAATCAGGGTCTTGCAAAAACAAAGGTATCTTTCTATCAAACTTATAGATTCAAATTGAAGTCCAGGTTGCAGCTTGGCATCAGGGGTTGGTGCTCCTTTCTATTGGTGTAGATAAATCAGGGGTTGGTGCTCCTTCCAGTTGGTGCTAGTAAATCAAGGGTTGGTGCTCCTTTCTATTAGTACAGATAAATCAGGGGTTGGTGCTCCTTCCAGTGTGTGCTGGTAAATTGATTGTAAAGTTGGTGCTTTGCAAAGGCTGGATTTGGATGGTAGTCCAAGAAGTCATTTTTGAGGAGTAGCCACATTGGTGAACCTCGTTAAATCTTGTGTTGTGTGATGCTCTTTTGTTATACTTGTTGTATCTAGTAATAAGTTTTAATTGTTGTTGTATTAAGAGCTATAAATTCAAGTTTAAAGAGCTACACTGATTCACCCCCCCTCTCAGTGTCATTGTAAGACTAACAATTGGTATCAGAGCTAAGTTCTTATACAAGCTTAACCGGCTAGGGTGATCTTGGAAGTAACACAATGGTAGGTGGTGAAGGCTTCTCATCAAACAAAGCACCATTGTTTGATGGATCTAATTACGCATTCTAGAGAATCAGGATGCAAACATATCTCTATGCTTTGGGATACGACATCTGGGATTCAATAGTTAGTGGATACACAATACCCATCACTCCTCCAAAAGAGGTCGACGAAAAGAAACTATTTGAAAATAACTCAAAAGCAAAGAATGCTCTCATGTGCGGATTAGCAGATAGTGAACTAGTAAAGATCATGAGTTGTAAAATGGCAAAAGAGATATGGGACAAACTGAGGAGTATTCATGAAGGAGATGATAAGATCAAGGAGGCCAAGTTATAGACACATCGAGCTCAGTTCGAAGCATTAAAGATGAATGACAATGAAAACATTGAGGCATATATGCTGAGAGTTAATGGAATCATTAATGCGATCAGAGGACTCGATGAGGATATCGAAGACTCTGCCATCATGAAAAAGGTATTAAGATCTCTTCCTCAAAGGTTTGATTCTAAAGTCTCAATGATAGAAGAAGCTAAAAATCTAAATTATTTTAGTATAGATGAGATGTATGGTTCTTTGACTGCATATGAGATGAGGATAGGAAGATCTAAACCCATAGACAGAGAAGCGGCTTTTAAAGCCCTTAAAGATAAAAATGCAAAACAAGAGTCCGAGGAAGAAGAGACATCAGATGAAATGGAAGCAAACTTTGTTAGAAAACTAAAAAGGGGAAAAGGAAAATACAGAGGAAAGCTACCACTTAAATGTTTCAACTGTGGAGGCGTTGGGCATTTTGTGACTAAATGTCCACTTAAAGAGAAGAACAAAAATGATGAAGGATCGCACCAAGAAAGAAGTGACTGGAAGAAGAAAATGAATTTCAGAAAAGGCAACTTCAAGAAGAAAAGTTTCATCTCCAAGAATGCCAGTTCATCAGAAGACAGCTCCGGTGAGGATTCTGAAGAGGAAACAGGTGAAGCTCTTTTCATGGCATTTGAAGAAGTAAGATCGAGAAAAGGGAAGGAGTGAACTCTGAAGTATGTGGTGAAAACCCTGAGGCTGAAGTAGATCTAGAAGGTGAGTTGATCTCTGCACTTGAAGAGTGGAAAATAGAGAGGAAAAAGAATAAGAAAATTTCAAAAAAGCTTGAGGATGCAAATGAAATCATAACCAGTTTGAAAGTACAGATAGAAGAATCCAAGAAAATCTTCGAAGATCTCGAAGTGCAAATAACCATGAAAATAGATTATTGCAGCAAGCTAGAAGAAGAGATTGTTGGTTTAAGAATGCAGCTAGAAGAGATGAATAAGAAAATTAGTTGTTATCACAAACGTGAAGAAAGTTCTATGAAGTCTGGATAAGATCATAAATGACCAAAGGCCTACAGGCATCAAATTTGGTCCGGGTTTCGTCGAAGGAGAATCATCAAATGGATCAAAGGCCAGAAATGTAGAATCCATAAAGAATGAAGATAAGAAACAAGTTGATCAAGGAAAAACATCTCATGCAAAAGAAAGCAATAATGCCGGGCACGAAAGGAGAATTGACAATGATGGATTCACCAATGTCACACATCAAAGAAGAAGAAGACCTATGGCTCCTACGGCAACATGGCAAAGACCATCACCCAGGTTCAATTATCCCTTTTCTGGTTTCTATTTTAAATGCAATGGCTATGGACATAAAATCTCAGACTACAAATATAATGTAAGACCAAGGAATTTCACCAGTAGAAATGCTTTTTCTCCTCTCATGAATTATACAGTAGAATGTTATAACTGTCATAATTTTGGGCACATTGCAAGAAACTGTAGAAGTACATTTGCATCAAATCAATTTTAGGGAAGAAAATTTCAACCAAATAGGATGAGACAAAATAGAAAACTTCCCGAAAAACATGCACAAGCTATTGATAAGGGAAAGGCAAAACAAGAACCCAAAACTACTATCAAAATGGAGTGGAAAGGAAAAGAGCGACTTAAGGAAGAAAAGGAATCCTTAATCGTACAAACAACATTTAAAGCACAGAATAAATATGTACCATGGATACTTGATAGTGGATGCTCCAGTCATATGACAGGTGACAAACAAAAATTTGAGAAGTTACAGAAATATGAAGGTGGTTCAGTAAAGTTTGGAAATAATGATGGAGCTAAGATAGTTGGCAAAGGTTCAGTTAAAATTAGTGAAGGAAAAATTAAGTCAGAAGAAGTCTTGTTTGTGGATGGTTTGAAACATAACTTGTTGAGCGTAAGTCAGATTTGTGATAAAGGTCATGAAGTAGTTTTTATGAAGCAGGGTTGTGAAGTCAGAAAAACAAACAGTGGAAAATTGATAGCAACTGGATCAAGGACATCTGGCAACCTGTACACGCTCTCAGAGACTTCAAAAGGAGCTTGTTTTATTGGACAGGAAGAAGAAAATTGGTTGTGGCACAAGAGACTCGGTCATATCAGTTTTGATAATCTAGTAAAAATCACCTCAAAAAGGGTAGTGAGAGATATTCCCACCATCAGCAAACCTGCAAACAACATTTGTGCTTCATGCCAAAAGGGGAAGCAAACTAGAGTCACATTCAAAACAAAAGAGTACTACACAAGCAAACCTTTGGAACTAATACACACTGATTTATGTGGACCCATGAGAACACAAAGCATAAATGGTGACAAATATTTTATGTTGTGCATTGATGACTATTCCAGAATGACATGGATATTTTTCTTGAAGCATAAATCAGAAGCTTTTGATATGTTCAAGATTTTCAAAAACCATGTTGAGAATGAAACAGGAAAGAGGATCAAATGTTTAAGATCAGATAGAGGAGGAGAATTCATTTCAGAGGAGTTTACTGAGTACTGTGAAAAATACGGTATTAGGAGACAGTTTTCAGCAACCAGGACACCTCAACAGAATGGAGTGGTAGAAATAAAGAACAGGACAGTGCAGGAAATGGCACGGACTATGTTGGCTGAAAGCGAGTAGCGATAGATTTTGGAAAGAAGCAGTCCATACCATGGTGTATATCCAAAATAGGTACATGCTGAGAACACATGAAAGCAAAACTCCTTATGAGTTGTGGTTCGGCAAAAGGGCAACAACAAAATACCTCAAAGTTTTTGGCAGCAAGTGCTACATCAAAAGAACTGAAGATAATCTTGGTAAGTTTGAAGATAGAGTGGATGAAGGTATTTTTGTTGGTTATTCATCAAAAAGCAAAGCTTACAAATGCTACAACAAGAGGCTAAAGAAAATTGTGGATAGTGCCGATGTTAAATTTGATGAAGGCAGAGAACGAGTAATTAGCTATGAAATGAACTACCCAATTTATGAAGAGGTTATTGAAGGAGATGAGGAAAACAAAATGGAAAAGATACAGAAAATTGACTCAGATGATTTAAGTTGTGATTCAGAAGTGGAAGAAAATAAGAAATTCAAAATAGGAAGTCGGCAGAAAAATCATCCTAGAGAGCAAATAATTGGAGACCCCAAAGTTGGTGTTCAGACAAGAAGAAGAGTAGTAAGTAACTACTCTCTATTATCCAACATTGAGCCCAAAAATGTTGCTGATGCAAGCAAAGATGAAAGTTGGATGAAGGCAATAAATGAAGAATTAGATCAGATCGAGAAAAATGAAACTTGGGAGTTAGTACCTAGACATGCAAATAAAAATATAATCGGGACTAAATGGATTTTTCGAAACAAATTGAATGAAGATGGACAGGTAGTCAGAAATAAAGCAAGATTGGTATGTAAGGGTTATGCACAAGTTGAAGGCATTGAATTTGAGGAAACTTTTGCACCAGAAGCTAGACTAGAGGCAATTAGAATGTTTCTGGCTTTAGCAGTCTACAAGAATTTCAAAGTTTATCAAATGGATGTGAAATCAGCATTTTTGAATGGGAAACTTGAAGAAGAGGTTTATATTGAGCAACCAGATGGTTTCCAACTTGGTGATGATCCCAACTTTGTTTGCAAGTTGAAGAAAGCATTATATGGCTTAAAACAGGCACCCCGAGCATGGTATGCAAGGCTAGACAACTATCTCACCCAACAAAGGTTTAAGAAAGGTATGGTGGATAGTAATTTGTATGTCAAAATAGAAAATGGGCATCTTATTGTTCTTGTTGTATACGTAGATGATATCATATTTGGCAGCAGCAAAGATGAGTCATGTAAAGATTTAGCAAATAAGATGCAGAAAGAATTTGAAATGTCAATGATTGGTGAACTTTCGTATTTCCTCGGGTTGCAAGTTAATCAAAATAAGAAGGGCATATTTATTTCTCAAGTTAAATATGTGAAAGAGATGTTAAAAAAGTTCACAATGGAGGATTGTAAGCCAGCTAGCACTCCCATGACGACAGGTTGCAAGTTGAGCAAGGATGACAAATCTCCACCTGTTGATCAAACCATGTACAGATCTATGATTGGAAGCATATTGTATCTGACAGCTACCAGACCAGATATTTTGCAGCCAGTATGCATGGTAGCATGATTTCAAGCTAATCCCAAGGAGACTCATGTGACAAGAGTGAAGAGGATTCTTCGGTACCTCAAGGGTACTATGGAGTATGGGTTATGGTATCCGAAAGGTAAAGACTTCACCCTTATTTCGTATTCAGATGCAGATTGGGTAGGATGTGTAGATGACAGAAAGAGTACCAATGGAGGTGCATTCTATCTTGGAGACAGATTGGTCGTGTGGCACAATGAAGAAACAAGAGTTCGGTTTCTTTATCGATAGTAGAGGCAGAATATATTGTAGTGACAACATGTTGTACGTAGGTATTGTGGATGAAACAAACCTTGAAAGATCTTGGTATTAGCTTCAGTGAGCCAATATCAGTTAAGTGTGATAACACCAGTGCCATTAACATCTCCAAGAATCCGGTTATGCATTCATGCACAAAACACATTGCTATCAGGTATCACTTTTTGAAGGAGAAAGTTGCGGAAGGTGAGGTTAAGTTGGATTTTGTTCCAACTACAGAGCAAGTAGCAGATATCTTCACAAAACCATTGCCCAAGGAAGTTTTTGAGTACCTTCATAATAAATTGGGAGTGGTCACACTTCCCAAGAATTGACTAGCTACAAGGATCACATTCTCAGGGGGAGCATTTAAGTATTTGATTATATTTTTGCTCATGTTCATGATTTTTGCTAAGTGTAATAAATTGTGCCTGAGAATGTTGTGCATGGACTCATGGGGAGTCTGCAGTAGCCCTTTGGTATTATTGTCAAAGGGGGAGAAGAGTTACAGGAAATTGCACATGTGTTGCCAACAATTCCAAAGGGGGAGATTGTTGAGCAAGGTGCAGCAACAGTATTGTCATTGTTGTCAACACAGTCAGATAGATCTATTGATGCAGTGGACAGGAAGTTCAAAAGCTATTCAGATGCAGAAGACAGGAGTTCAAAGGTTATTCAGAGTATGTACAGTGATTTTCCAAGAAGACCGAAGTGGCCCATTTGCAAAAGATCAAAGAAAAAGACAAGTAAGAAAAGTGTCACGATATCGCGACATATACAAAAGGCAAGAAAAACTGTCATGATTTCATGACATGTTGGAAGAGAGAGAAAAAGCAGGAAAAACTATCACGATTTCGTGACATGTTGGAAGAGAAAAAGGCAAGTGGAAAAACTATCACGATTTCATGACATGTTGGAAGAAAAAGAAAAAGCAGGAAAAACTATCATGATTTCGCGACAAGTTGGAAGAAAGAGAACAAGTAAGAAAACTGTCACGATTTCATGACATGTTGGAAGAGAAAAAGGCAAGTGGAAAAACTATCGCGATTTCATGACATGTTGGAAGAGAAAAAGGCAAGTGGAAAAACTGTCGCGATTTCATGACATGTTGGAAGAGAAAGAGAAAGCAGGAAAAACTGTCACGATTTCGTGACATGTTGGAAGAGAAAAAGGCAAGTGGAAAAACTATCATGATTTCATGACATGTTGGAAGAAAAAGAGAAAGCAGGAAGAAGTGTCATGATTTCATGACAAGTTCGAAGAAAGAGAACAAGTAAGAAAAGTGTCACGATTTCGTGACATGTCGCATTTTCGTGACTAAAATAGGAGAGAGAAAGTAAGTTGGAAAAGTGTCACGATTTCGTGACATGTCGCATTTTCATGACTAAAATAGGAGAGAGAAAGTAAGTTGGAAAAGTGTCACGATTTCGTGACATGTCGCATTTTCATGACTAAAATAGGAGAGAGAAAGTAAGTTTGAAAAGTGTCACGATATCGTGACATGTCGCATTTTCATGAAAAAAGAAAGAGAGGAAGAGTACGAAAGCATAACTGTCACGATTTCATGACAAAAGTAGAAAGCAAGACTTCGAAAGCAGAAGTGTCATGATTTCATGACAAAAGCAAAGAAGTAAAGTACGAAAGTAGAAGTGTCATGATTTCATGACAAAAGCAGAGAAGAAGACTTCGAAGGTAGAAGTGTCATGATTTCATGACAAAAGCAAAGAAGCTAAGTATGAAAGCAGAAGTGTCATGATTTCATGACAAAAGCTAAGTTGAAGACTACGGAGGCAGAAGTGTCGCGATATCACGACAAAAGCAAAGTCAAAGTCTTTGGAAGCAGAAGTGTCGCGATATCGCGACAAAAGAATAGAGAAAGCGTACGGAGGTGAAAGTGTCATGATATCGTGACATGTTGTATTTTCATGGGCCAAAGCTAAGAGAAAGAGCAAGGAGAAAAAGTGTCACGATATCGTGACATGTAGCATTTTCATGGTTCGATGCAAGGAGAAAGAGAGAGAAAGAAAAAGTGTCACGATATCGCGACATGTTGTATTTTTATGGTTAAGTTGAAGCCGACGAAGACCGATGACAATCGACTAAAATTAGGGTTTACAGTTGTTATGAAAGTCGACTAAGATTAGGGTTTACAATCGACTAAGATTAGGGTTTTCATCATGAAAATGTTGTTATAAAAGGAGGGTTGTTTGGAGAATTTAAAATATGTTGAAGTGTGCAAAGTTCGGTCATAGTGTGCAGAGAGCAAGTCGTGTCGAATCGTGCTAAGTGCAAAATTTACAAAGAGAGCAGAGTGCATGAAAGGGAGAAGATGATCATGAAGGTCGACTGTAATGAAGCAGAGTGTGCGAAGTGATTGCACAGAGAGAGCAGAGTGCGTAGAGAATGCAAAGGTGAAGAAGACCAGTTAGGGTCTTGCAAAAACAAAGGTATCTTTCTATCAAACTTATAGATTCAAATTGAAGTCCAGGTTGTAGCTTGGCATCAAGGGTTGGTGCTCCTTTCTATTGGTGTAGATAAATCAGGGGTTGGTGCTCCTTCCAGTTGGTGCTGGTAAATCAGGGGTTGGTGCTCCTTTCTGTTAGTGTAGATAAATCAGGGGTTGGTGCTCCTTCCAGTGTGTGCTGGTAAATTGATTGTAAAGTTGGTGCTTTGCAAAGGCTGGATTTGGATGGTAGTCCAAGCAGTCATTTTTGAGGAGTAGCCACATTGGTGAACCTCGTTAAATCTTGTGTTGTGTGATGCTCTTTTGTTATACTTGTTGTATCTAGTAATAAGTTTTAATTGCTGTTGTATTAAGAGCTGTAAATTCAAGTTTAAAGAGCTACACTGATTCACCCCCCTCTCAGTGTCATTGTAAGACTAACAGGTAAACCTTAGCATGTGATGAACATAGTCAATATGGTGCCACATATCGCTTATCCTTAATTCTATTTCGAAAACGAAAATGCTTTATATGAACACATGGATTCTCACCATAAAGTTTCAAAGGAACCAAATATCGATACACATGGATTCCAGAGTTAATATAAGCTACCATGGGACCCATCTAAATGATGACACGATGAAATATAATGAAAAATAAAAATTAAAACCTAAATTCTATGCTAATAAATTGAGATACAATGAATAAAAGACATCAAAGCATGAAAGGTTGATCATAAAAAGGGTAGGCATCGACCATGAGTTTGATGCTTCTCCACATCAACAAGATGACAAAGAGCATAGATGACATGGACATCAAAGCTAGTGAAACATAGAAGGAAGTAGTTATATGACACGGTGGAATATAATTTGGGCATAAAACACTATGGTAAAGGAAAATGGTACATGTAACGTACATACGTAAGGGAAAATACACATGGCATACACAGTGAAAACTTAAAATAATTAATGAACGCATGCCACATATGCACAATGTGTGAAATTTAAATAAGTTTTTAGTTACACCGATGACTAAAGAGGTGACAATTATTGGTGCCAACTTACGCTTACCCTTCCCATGTAGTGGCGATAAATTTTATGCCAAGAAAGGATGTTGACCACCCTAAACTCATTGACGATGATCAACGCGTGGCACATGCAACCAATTGACAACACTGATATGGATGGAAAATGTTGTTCATAAATTAAAAACTCCATGAAGGGCTACGATTAACATGAAAATTCATGCTAGGTCTAGAAGCTTCACCATGATGCTGGCACAAAAGTTTTATTTTGACCAATTACATGAAGGTGACATAGATTCACGATTTAAACCATTGATTAAAACAAAATTGAAGGTTGTGATTTGCTAAGTTTTGATAAGATTTGCTACCATTGATTTAGGACAAACAAATGATCTAGATCTTTTGCATGGCTAAAATTCCATGCAAAGGAAAAATAATCCCTAATTCATTTTTCTTTCATAGAATATAGTGAACGCCGAACAAAAACTCTCTGCAACCTAACCGAAACTCTACCGAATTTTCTAGCAAAATGAAATTAAGGGTTTGAATCGAGTGCAAAAGGGAATAATTGTTGAGAGCAAGCAAAATTTTGAGTAAAAAAGGTAAAATATGAGCAAAGGATGATAATCGATGAGGATTTACAAATTCTTTTTTGTAGGTGACCAAAATTTGACAATAGCAGATAGCGACGAAAGGTAATATTCTAATCATTTCGAATTTGTTTTTAGTTGTAAAAAGTTGTAGAAGACAAATATATATTATACTCTAATATCTCTATCATATACACATAGGTATATATCTTTTTGCAGTCGCATACATAGACAAATAGATTTTAAATTATAATTATTTTTGTCAATGAAAGAAGTCACTGCGAAACATAAAATTATTTCAAAAAAAGAAATTTTTTATGATTTTGAAATGATAAATTTTTCTCTATTCTGCAACATATCAAAAGTTTTCTTTTGTAAAATGAAATAATCTTGCAGGTCTTTCAAGCTACTAAAAATCAAACTAGAAAACCACCTTGTTTAATTTTAAATTATCCTGTCTATTCTTACTCTAAACCATACCTTGATCTATGTTTCAGAAAATAAGTGAGCCCTCATCTGTTGAAACACAGAATCCTAATGATTATGTAAAGAAATTTTTTCAAAAATATTGTTGGTGGGATGCCCTCACGAAGTTCTGGGGGCATGACCAAGGGGTTTCTAAGAAATTTATTATGAACTGTAACCATGAAAAAATGACCACCAAAATTGGGGATATTCATTTTGACCTAAGCCCTAGTGTTATCTTCGAAGTTGTAAGTCTACAGGAAGTAGGGTTGTCTTATTACAAGAATTCCTCTAAAAGTGTCACCCAACTAGTGGAAATATTTGGTAAAAAATGCACTATCATTCATGATAAAAAGAGATGGATTAAGGGCGTCGTCACCTCTACACTTCCTCTCAAGTGGTAGGAGGTCATTGTCCTGATCATTAAGTTCTTTACTTTAGAGGGTCAAATGTCTACCTATGCAGCCTATCATCTTTGAATGTTGATAAACTTGAAATTTCTAGAAAACAATGATTGTATCATCAACCTACCATATTTTCTATTTCAATCTCTAAAATACACTATTGTTCATGTTCAACCTAAGAACTCTCATGGAAAACCTAAACTTCATTTAATCACACACCATGGCCTTATCAAATTACTAGTCTTGAAAAGAGCACATGAAGTAAAAGTAGCTTGGAACAAAATAGTTGAAGAGTCTAACCTGCCAGAATATTATGAGTCTATCGAAAATGAGCTTCAAGAAGAAATTCCATCTGAGGAGGATCATGAGTCAGAAATTTAGGAGGAGGATCTTGAGATCCCAAAATAAAAATGCCAACCCACCAAAACTACTAAGCTAACCTATACTGCACGAAAGACTCAACATCAGAAACACACTCCTGAAACTCATGAGAAAGGAGATATGTTAGGGCACAAATCTAATTTACCCACACCTGAACTAGATGTTGAAACTTTATCGTACCTTCAGGCACATAACACTGATTTATAGATAAAAATTGATAAACAGAGGGAGTATTTCACAAAGCATTCAAAACTGGCCCAATTTACCTTCGCCCTTCAGATAGACAAGCTAAAACAACTCGTAGTGGATAGGGTGATGAAACCTATTGATTTCGTCAAATGACCACCACCTATTAATGTTTCTCCCAATAAAAGCTCCACCACTGGTAGAAAGTATAAAAAAGTCTATCAATTTTAGTAAAAGTACCTACACCAACAAGCCCTTTGAATTTTCCAAGCTCCTTGAAGAAGATAGTTCATTCCCACTTGCCAGTCTGATGCAACAAAATCGATCTAAATATTTGGATCCCTCTACCAAAACAAAAATTGCACCAAGGAATCTAGTATTAGATGTTAGGATGCCTCCAAAGGTTAATATGGTTATCGATAATGTAGTTGCATCATTTGAGAAGCCTCTACCTTCTAAAATGTAAGACATAGTGTAGACAGAGGATTCCATTGAGGTAGAGCATATCAAAATAGTCATGGTCGAGACACCGATCGATGAGTAGAAGGCCAAAGTGCAAGTGCATAAAGTGAAATGTGAATGCAAATTACCACCAAAAAGACCTTCATCATCAAGAATGTCCACTCAAAGGACACAAGTTGGATGAACTGATAAACTACTTAATATTTTTATGATTTTTAGACTGAGTATTTGATACTTATATATTATTGTGTTTAAATGTTTTATTTTTGTTGATATATTTTCTGTGGTATATGTATGTATCTTTGTAAATAATGATGTAGACATTATTTTATGTTTAGAATTATTTGTTTATGCAGTGCTTAATGTTACAATTTTCGCAGGTTATCACAAGTGAAATGATTTTGAAAATTCATTTTTCTGTTAGGAACTATCATGATATGAAGAATTGCAAATAGTTTTTGTTGAAAAAACATATAAGTGCTAATTCATCCATCAGATAATGATTATATGTTTTGTGTTCATTACTGCAACTATTTCTTTTATGTAAAATTGTTACAGATAGTCTTCAGACAGACGATTGAAAAAGTTATTATTTTCTTTTTAATCTGATTAATAGCCTATGTAATATATGTGCTATTATAAACAATTTCTTGTGAAAATCTAAAAAAATTGCTGCAAACATTTATGTAGAACCTGTGTTGCAATTGAAAATTTTTGGTATATTCAGAAAGATCTCTGAAAATATTTGTTTTTTATACTGCTACTACTGATTTTCAGAAACCATGCATAATAGACCTATTTGATCATTTCTGAAAATATATTTGTATTCTTTTTGTTGTTTCATACAATTGTAAATTTCTGAGAAAATGTGTAAAATTTCTTAAAATACTTTAATTTGCAGTATGTTGTGTGAAACATGTGTAATATTTGTGATATCTGTGACATTTTGTTGAAACCTCATTTTCTTCACATGCATGAGGACATGCATATATTTTAGTTTGGGGGAAAATGATGAGTAATTATTTGGCATGTATTTTTTGTAGTAAA
Source organism: Wollemia nobilis (assembly GCA_028583015.1). Taxonomy (NCBI): domain Eukaryota; kingdom Viridiplantae; phylum Streptophyta; class Pinopsida; order Araucariales; family Araucariaceae; genus Wollemia; species Wollemia nobilis. The sequence continues at coordinate 3,126,438 of JAQPPZ010002362.1, forward strand.
TTGTTTCATTTCTATCTTTTAATTGTGGTTATAATATATTTTAAGTGGTTATTCTTACTTATTTTCATGATTTATCAGTTAAAATGATGGATGTGATTAATTTGACAAATGTATGCATTTTATGCAAAATACGCACAAGTTGTGTATGATTATGCAGGGAAATATTGAAGGACGTTCCATAGGTGCACGATGCAGTAGCACAAGCTTTGGAATACACCTCAAATGTGAGAAGATGGACATACGGACAATGGATTAAGAAGTCTCTAGATACGATGACAAAGCAGTGGCTAATTACTGTTACAGAATATAGTAGTTGAAGTATGTTACTAAAGATAGTTACTTAAGTATGTTGTAGAAGGTAGTTACTAAAGGCTATTATCGAAGACAACTTTTACCAATAGTTACCAAAGAAATACGACTAAGTTAATTGATCAATGCCACATACCACATCAGTGATAGCATGATATTTTTACACTATGGCAAAATTATTTCCAGTCAATATGATTAGTTGACATGTCAAAAATGATTCTAGTGGATATTATAATTAATAAAGTTGTTGTAACCTTATTTTATAAAGTTATATAGTTGGAATATTGCTAGATTGCTTAGATTCTAACACAATATTGTTATGTCCTTCCCATGATTTAAGAGGCATATAGTTATGTGTTACATCTTGAAAAATGTCTAAGTTAGTATTTTTTTGTTATGTTAGTTCATAAAGTTCCACTTGGACCACTTAGGTTGTTTACTGAGTCCAAGTAGAATTAGAAATTGTATTAGTTTAGATTATTCTCATTAGGACATAGTTGTCGCATTATCAAGTACAAAACTCGACATAGAAAAATACGTGGAATAATATTACTTAGAATTATCCAAGTCACAATATATATTACATAGGGAGACCTTTGAAAAGGTCTAATATTCAATATTCTAATGAAAATTTGTATGATGTTGAAATAACTCTGTATAATTTTTGAGGAAATGCATCAACATGTACATTTGAACTTCCAACAATAAAAGCAACACTTTACTCTTCATATATGGTAACTGTGTCATTTGTATTTACTGATTGATTTCTTTTATGTAGTTGTAATTGTAGTTTTCCTGCATCCATAGAATAGAATAATGTTAGTAGTAGTTATGCATCTTAGTTACTAAGATAAAGTAGTTTAGGAGTGAAATACTTACACTATCCTCTAGGAGGTAGGTCCCAATCCTATAGTCATTTCCTAATCTCTCGCCCCTGCAATAGATTAGAAATAGTTAATTAACCTTAGAGTATAAAATAAATTAAATTGTATTTTCATAAAACAAAAAGTCAAAATATATAATTAAAACTAACTACACGAGGATCCTCATCAATAGATAAAATCATCAATAGGGAATTATCATTAGATCAAATCATAAATAGGTAAATATCATATTTATTACATTAATCATAAATTGCATTCTATTTTCATTCCTGTAAGATTTAATTTTTGTTTACTATTTTAATACAAAACCTAAAACTAAAAGAGATCTGAATTAAGCTTAGAATTGATCCCCATGGTACAATATATACTGGATTTCTACTCTTTAAATCTAACCTTGATTACCCTAGATTGATAAAATTAAATGTAAGCTATTACAAGTGATCACAATCTCTCCCTTTGTTATTGATGGTAATCCTACAAAGAAACTATCCTTTACTGTAATAGGATCACAAGCTACTCCCCCTGACAAGCTGCTCCCCCTTACTTTAATTCCCTCCCTTTGAAGTCAATGGCAAAGGATTTTCAAGCCTAAAATATAAGACACTGGACAACGCCCCCTTACTACTACTCTTAATAAGATATTTGATGATGATATGGGAGTGGAAATCCCAACTTACTATGCTCCTTTTCTTTTTCTATTTTCTTTCTCCAATATTTAGAAGACATATCATTTTGAACAATTTAACCATCCACATTCTTACTATATTTTGGAAGTTCAGGGAACACCATTCTACACCATTTAGATGTACACCCAAAATTATCACATTTATAAAAAATAGTGTTGTAGTCCATGAGAGGTGAAAATGAATTGAAATTCCTCTTCGTGAAGCCAAAATTATTTTTAGCACTAATTCTAAAATGTACAACATTATGACCAAATTGGTGACATGAAAAGCAATAACCTCAAAAGAAATATTGAAACCTGTTTGAGTGCCTTGCAGGATATGGTCGTATGGTTCTCTCATTTTTGTTTCTATGATGGACCTTTTTCTTTGATGATGCTTTGTTTTATTCATTCCTGATGCTTCCACTTCTCAATACATCATCATAGGTCTTAGGCTTGTTGGCATTTTTGCCACACTATTTTTTTTTTTACTGTTAATGTAAAAGAATGTAAATTGTAGAGATACTAATTCTTCTGTTTGTCCCTCCAAGCACTTTGAAAGGGAAAATGTAAAAATCTCTATAAGTTTTGTGTTAGAGCAAGGTAACTGTAACTGTCGCGATATCGTGACCTATCACAGTTTTGCGGTGTCAAATGCAAAATTTAACTAAGTATGAAAATCATCACGATATCGCAACATGTCACATTTTCATGACCTGTCACATTTTCACGGTCAAAACAGTCAATGGAAACAAGGAAATCAAACTGTCGCGATATTGCGACATGTTGGAGTTTCGTGACTTGTCACGGTGAGGAAACAAAAAAATGAAAAGTTGTCACGATATCGCGACATGTCACATTTTTGCGACTTGTGGTGGCCACAGAGCAGAGTGATAGAAAATGTCACGATATCATGACATACAGTAGCCAAGGGCAATGACAATGAAAAATGTTGCGATTTCATGACAAAAAAATGAGAAAGGAGCTAATGGTATGGACTGGCGTGATTTCATGACATGTCATGTTATCACGAAAGGGTTGAAAGATAAACACAAGGCAAAGAAAGATGTCACGATATCATGAAATTTTTGAAAACAAGGCCAAGCAAGAGAAACTTGTCGCGATATCGTGACAAGAAGCGGCAACGACACAGAAGGCAAGAAATTGTCACGATTTCATGACATGTTGGACAGGAAGGACAAAGCACAAAGAAATTTCATGATTTCATGACATGTTGCATTTTCACGAGGAGGAAGCAAGGAGGCAGCCAAATTGTACGGAATGTCACAATTTTGTGACATGTCAAATTTTCATGGCCTAAAAGCATCAAAGTAAAAGAAGACAAAAAATGTCATGATTTTGCGACATATTGTGGAGATAAAGCCAAATGGAGAAACATGTCGCGATTTCATGACTTGTTGAAGATGAAAGAGCCAAATGGAAAAAACATCGCGATTTCGTGACATGTCACATTTTTGTGACCTGTCGCGTTTTCGTGGAATGAAAGCTGAACCGTACAAGGCAAAGGAAATTGTCGCGATTTCGTGACATGTCACATTTTTGCGGGTATAAAGCAGACAAGACAGTGCCAAGTGGAAGATGTCACGATTTTGTGACATGTTTCATTTTCACGATTTGGAGCAGCAAACAAAGCCAGATAGAGGAGAGTGTCACGATTTCGCGACATGTCATGGAAATGAAGCTAAACGAGAAGAAGATGTCACAATTTCATGACATGTCACATTTTCGCGACTGGTGGCAGAAACAGAAGGCAGCAAGGTAAAAGTGTCACGATTTCATGACATGTCGCATTTTCATGACTTGTCTCATTTTCACGACTAAAGCAATAACAAAGGCCCGATATAGTTCTGTTTGCATTTTCCTTCAGGATTGCATAGGAGAACGTGAAGAGAAGATAAGGATCAAGTAAAATCTCTCCAATTGATTTTTAGATCGTGGTCAAGGAAACTCAAAGATTAAATGTTTTTGATTACCGATGTGTGCAATATGGAAGAACATGAAGCAGTTTTCGAAGCCACCAAAATTAAAGATGCCTCTAGCATTAAAATATCCTGTTTGTGATCTCTTAACAACTTCCAGCTTCCCCTGATAATGGTCATTTAATGAAGAAATATGGGCCCTTGTTTCTATTTCATTTTTAGTTGTAATCCATTTAAGAACAGGGACTATCATTTCTCCGAGGCAGATTAAGGGGATTGTTTCTTCAAAATATGTTTCATGTATTAAATGTTGTAATATGAAGGGAAGAGGATGGACCTCTATAAATACCAATGTAAAACTCAAGCAAAAAGAGGAGGATCTTGTTGCAAAAATTAAAATAGAAATCCTAGATGCATTTGCTTCCATTCTTAGTGTCTTCTGGAGTTGGTGATCTAAATAGTTTTTATGTTTTGCTTTCTGTCTGAGTCACTTCTGTTAGTCCAGTGTTAATATAAGTAAAATTCTGTTGTTCTGAATTTGACTGTGTTTGCATTTGAATGTTTGAAGTACAATTGGAAGCGAACTCATGGCTAATGCGTGATCCAATTTTTGTATACATATTCTAAGAGTCAGTTGTTGCTTAGCTTTAGGATCTAGTTGAGGTTATTGCTATTCGAGGTTGTTCTCCCCATCAACGATCTGCTTTGGCCATATTTACATCCCTTTTCATTATTTCCCATTTATTTTTGCATTTTCCCATTTCTTTCCTGCATCTCTAATCTTGAAACTAGTTTAGATTAGTTTGGGAGCCAACCCTCTCTAGATATTGGCCCGGGAGACTTCTCTTTCTCTTGACCTTTCAATTTTGGCCAAGTCTAGGGCACGTACACGTACAAAATCCTTTCCTGTGGCAGATTTGTGACCAACTGTTGGATCTGGATGTAGCAAGCTCATAGCAGTACTGGGAGGAGTCGGAGATGGCACAAACTGACCTGCATCCTGCGATGAGATAACAAATGATGGGTTCACAGGAATTACCAATCTTGCACGCTCCCTCCAGTTCTGAACATCAATCTCAAAAAATTTGACTGGATCTTTCGATTCTTTGGCACTTGATCTCATGATCATGAAGCAAATATTTTCACCAGCTTCACGATTAGAAGTTTCTAGGTATTATACAGTCACCTTCAGCAGAGATGGAACCATTAAGGGTACTGGTTTATCCAAAGATGCAGAATGAAAGAAAATGAGTACAAGTGAAAGCTCCTATTTTAGTATCAAATCCAGATTCACTTGTTCTATTAAAAGATATTTTGCCACCATGAGCGAAGGAAAAATTGCAATAAAAATCCTCAGCTTCGCAGGCAAGAGCTGAAACGAAGGAACAGTCTGAAGAAAAGCTTAAGTACCCATATTTGACTAAAATATTGAGGGTAGAAGCCACTCAGCAATATCAGAGCAAATATGAAGACACTAGTGAAAAGAGGGAGTTCGGTGCATCTGCATACAATATTGTTGAAGAATTGAAGAAGATTCCAGCCAAGGTTAGTCTCTATGATACATTACAATTACCTGGGCAAGTTGATTTGTTACAAGAATCGTTGAAGTCTATGAAAGATAATGAGAAGAATCCTACCCAGATGATTTTTGCTCAAAATCTGACCACTTCAGCCATTGGAAAGAATAGACCACCCCCATTTTATTTGTCACTCAGAATGGAGGGTTGGATAGTGCACAACTGCATGATTGATTCTGGTGTCTTGTGACAACTGTCATGCCAAAGGCAGTTTGTGAAGCCATGGGTATGGAGTATACAAGAAGTAGCCCTGGTGTCTTGTAGTTGGATGGGACTCCCATGAAAATAGTGGGTGTAATTAAGGATTTTCCTATTGCTCTACATAGTCTGCCTCATATTATAGTAATTCAGGAGATAGTTGTGGTTGATTTGGAACCGTATTTCAGTATGTGTTTGTCAAGAGAATTCACTGCTAATATGGGAGGCTACCTTTCTATGGATTATTCTCACTTGGATATTCCTTTCAAAGGAAGAAGAATCCAGATCTACAATCAGAAGACTTCTACTTTTCATGTAGATAAGATGGAAGAAGAAGAAAGATCCAAACATTCTATCAATATGATAACTGAGGAATTGGAAGATCCTGATTTGATGGGTGAAGTCCTGGATGAGCTTTTCTTGGAGGATGAGTTTTCAATGCTTAATTTTAATGCCATGATAGAAACCGACTTGGGGTGTTATTCTATTCTCAAGACTGAAAAGGCTCAAGAATAGAATAATGGAAGTCAAGATCAACTCTATTTTGATGGAGCACAATGCAAAAATGGCACTGGCACTGAGACTGTTCTAATGTTACCTTCTAGAATTCCATGATCCTATTCATATTAGTTGACCTAGAGCTGCACAGATAATACCGTAGAGGATGAAGCTTTATGCTTAGGTTTCAAGATGACTGTGACACTTGGAGAGCAACAGTTGCAAATCTTTGGTGACTCCGAGCTGATTATCAATCAGGAGACCACTGAGTGTTTGTCCAAGGTCTGGGATCTAGGAGATCAAAGATCCATGTTTGAGTACGTGTCTCTCCCGAGAGTTCATAGCTAATTCGAGAGTTACCTTGTACATAGGGGAAAAAAAAAAATTAACTTCAGCTCTTTTTACATGCAAGCCCACAGGTATGTTTATTTCTCTTTCTTTTTCTATTCCTTCCCAGTAGATAGTGGCTTCCTCTCTACTTCTTCCTTCCCCTCTACTTCATTCCCTTCCTCTCCTACTCCTTCTTCTGCAAATTAATCAAGCCACTACTATTTTTTCTACTCCCCTTTCTAATGTTCCCTTTCCTTCACTTCCCTTTCTTCTAATTCTTTGTCTTTTGAGCACTTCTCCACAGCCACAGTTCCCACCACCTTCTCCATTCCATCCACTTCCATTTAATTTTTTGTTTTCAGCAAAACCTAGCAACTAGTAGCACAGTAGCACCCTGTTGTTGTATCTACCATTTCTACTCCTTCATTTTCCATCATTTCATCATTCCCCATTTTTGTTTCATGACCTACACATTTGCTGGCCATCACTCCATTCATTTATGTTTTTGCAACTCAGGTTATTTTCACTACTGCCATGGAGATCCTTGCATAGCACCTGGTGATTACCTAGCTCATCCGAGCTAGGCAAAGTGTAGTAGTTCTAAAGAAATAAAGGAAGTTCTATTCTTCCACAAATTTTTATTGAAGGTCCTATTTTGAGAGTCGAGTACTAGCAAGAGCTTGTTGCAACAGCCTACAGACGCATCCAGCATCAACCAACACTAGTTTTTTTTGCTCCTCTAGTTTCTTGACTCTATTGCCCAATGGATAAAGGCCTGAGGTTCGTGCATATAGCAAAACTGTATACCTTGTGAGCTACCAAGAATATTGGTATTTTTGCCACATTATTTTTGTTGTTACTGTTAATGTAAAAAGAATGCAAATTGTAGAGATCCTAATTTTTCTATTTGTCCCTCCAAGAACTTTGAAAGGGAAAATGTAAAAATCTCTATAATTTTTGTGTTAGAGCAAGGTAACTGTAACATGTCATGATATCACGACCTATTGCAGTTTCGCGACGTCAAATGCAAAAATCAGCTAAGTATGAAAATCATCGCGATATCGCGACATGTCACATTTTTGTGACCTATCACGTTTTTGCGGTCAAAATAGTCAACGAAAGCAATGAAGTCAAACTGTCGTGATATCACGACATGTTGGAGTTTCGTGACTTGTCGCGATGAGGAAACACAAAAATGAAAAGTTGTCGCGATATCACGACATGTCGTGTTTTCGCGACTTGCAGTGGCCACAGAGCAGAGTGAGAAAATGTCACGATATCACGACATACAACAGCCAATGGCAATGACAATGAAAAATGTCATGATTTCGTGACAAAAAATCGAGAAAGGAGCTAATGGTACGGACTGGCACGATTTTGCGACATGTCATGTTATCGTGGAAGGGTTGAAAGATAAACACAAGGCAAAGAAAGATGTCACGATATCGTAATATCGTAACATTTTTGAAAATAAGGCCAATCAAGAGAAACTTGTCGTGATATCGTGATAGGAAGCAACAACGACAGAGAAGGCAATAAATTATCATGATTTTGTGACATGTTGGATAGGAAGGACAAAGCACAAAGAAATATCACGATTTCGTGACATATTGCGTTTTCGTGAGGAGGAAGCAAGGAGGCAGCCAGATTGTATGGAATGTCATGATTTCATGACATGTCGAATTTTCGCGGCCTAAAAGCATCAAAGTAAAAGAAGACAAAAAATGTCGTGATTTCGTGACATATTGTGGAGATAAAGCCAAATGGAGAAACATGTCACAATTTCGTGACTTGTTGAAGATGAAAGAGCCAAATGGAAAAAACGTCGCGATTTCGCGACATGTCACATTTTTGCGACCTGTCGCGTTTTCGTGGAATGAAAGCTGAACCATACAAGGCAAAGGAAATTGTCACGATTTCACGACATGTCATGTTTTCATGGGTATAAAGCAGACAAGACAGTGTCGAGTGGAAGATGTCACGATTTCGCGACATGTTTCATTTTCGTGATTTGGAGCAGCAAACAAATCCAGATAGAGGAGAGTGTCATGATTTCGTGACATGTCATGGAAACAAAGCTGAATGAAAGAAGATGTCACAATTTTGTGACATGTCATGTTTTCGCGACTGGTGGCAGAAATAGAAGGCAACAAGGTAAAAGTGTCATGATTTTGTGACATGTCGCATTTTCGTTACCTGTCTCATTTTCATGAACAAAGCAATAACAAAGGCCCGATATAGTTCTATTTGCATTTTCCTTTAGGATTGCATAGGAGAATGTGAAGAGAAGATAAGGATCAAGTAAAATATCTCCAACTAATTTTTAGATCGTGGTCAAGGAAACTCAAAGATTAAATGTTGTTGATTACCGATGTGCGCAAGATGGAAGAACATGAAGCAGTTTTCAAAGCCACAAAAATTAAAGATGCCTCCAACATTAAAAGCTCTTGTTCATGATCTCTTAACAACTTCCAGCTTCCCCTGATAATGGTCATTTAATGAAGAAATATGGGCCCTTGTTTCTATTTCATTTTCGGTTGTAATGCATTTAAGAACAGGGACTGTCATTTCTTTGAGGCATATTAAGGAGATTGTTTCTTCGAAATCTGTTTCATGTATTAAATGTTGTAATATGAAGGGAATAGGATGGACCTCTATAAATACTAATGTAAAACTCAAGAAAAAAGAGGAGGATCTTGTTGTAGAAATTGAAATAGAAGTCCTAGATGCATTTGCTTCCATTCTTAGTGTCTTCTGGAGTTGGTGATCTAAATAGTTTTTATGTTTTGCTTTCTGTCTGAGTCACTTCTGTTAGTCCAGTGTTAATATAAGTTAAATTATGTTGTTCTGAATTTGACTGTGTTTGCATTTGAATGTTTGAAGTACAATTGGAAGTGAACTTATGGCTAATGCGTGATCCAATTTTTGTATACGTATTCTAAGAGTCAGTTGCTGCTTAGCTTTAGGATCTAGTTGAGGTTATTGTTGTTCGAGGTTGTTCTCCCCATCAAAAATCAGCTTCGGCCATATTTACATCCCTTTCCATTATTTCCCATTTCTTTTTGCATTTTCCCATTTCTTTCTTGCATCTCTAATCTTGAAACCAATTTAGATTAGTTTGGGAGCTAGCCTTCTCTGGATATTAGCCCGGGAGACTTCTATTTCTCTCGGCATTTCAATGTTGGCCAAGTCTAGGGTGCGTACACTTACAAAATCCTTTCCTGTGGCAGATTTGTGACCAACAAGGCTCTTCTTTAATTAATTTATTTGATGCCTCTATTCCTTTTGATTTTGACTCTGCATTTATTTCTTTTGACTTTCTTTGAAACCAATTCCAATATTTATAACCAAAGATCTTTGAGCTTTGAGAATATAATCCATGATTTTTTTGCTTTTCTCAAACTTATGTAGCTTATCATTAGATTCTTCCACTTCCTTCCTCGTAGATACAACCTCATGTTCCATTTTTTCACATTGCAACTCATTTGTATTTAACTGCTCAACCATACATTCTTAAATTTACTTTACCTCTTCAATTTTTATTTTTAATTCAATGAGATCTTGTTAAAGCTTTATCTTTGTCTTCTCATCCTCTTGTACTTGAGTCTTCAATCTTGATTTCTTATTATTAAGCCTTTTCAACTCTTCAAGATAAAAAAATAGTTCCTCTTCTATGTCAACTATGGCTTCCTCTTCTATGTCAACTATGGCTTCCTCTTCATTTTTTGGATCTTTCTCCTCTTCTTATTTTTCAACAATAGTAGCATCTTCTTTCACCTTCATGGCCAAAAATAAGATTTTTTCTCTTTCACTATCGGAGAGACTTTCATCACTACTGTTGGAAGAACTACTTGCTTCCTCAACATAAAGATTCTTCTTGTACCTTTGAAAGATCTTCTTCTCATGCTTACTTTGACCATACCTCTTTTTCTTTTCATGATAAAATTTTATTTCCTTCTTTTTCTTGTGTTCCTCTTCTTCACTACTACTACTTCTAGCTTGTGGGCACTAAGCTGCATAGTGAGCCAGTGACCAATTTTACCATAGTTAAAACATTTTACAATATGCGTACCTTTGTGTTTTCTTGGTCCCTTATTATTTCTTCGCATAAAGTTAGCTTCTTCTCTACTACTTGATTCTTCATTTTTCTTTGGTTTTTTATTCTTTGTGTTCTTCAAGATTTAAATGTGACCTCCCATTTGGATGTTTGATCTTTTTCAATTCTTATCTCATAAGTTGTAAGAATTTTGTATAGCTCATCCATGCTTACGGTTTTAAGATCCTTCATTTCTTCAATTGTTGAGACCTTTGCATCAAATCTCATGGGAAGTGACCTTAAGATATTTTGAACAATCATAGAGTCATCAATACTTTCTCCAAGTCCATGAATGGTGTTGAAAACTTCATTAATGTGGGGAAAATATTTGGCAATATCTTTCTCATATTTCATCTTCAAGTCTTCAAACTTCCTCCTGCGGATTTGAATTTTTGACATTTTAACCTTGTCATATCCATCATATGTTCTTTGTAAATTTTCCCATATTTCTTTTGCTAAAATGCATTGCATGAATTTCACAAAATCTGATTCACATAACCCACTCAGTATTGCATTCATTGCCTTGGCATTATGTTCAAATGGTTTTTTTCCATTTTGATCCATGGGAGGGGTTGTAGGTGAGTTGAATCCATCCATAATATATTGTCATATATCATAGCCATGTACCATCAAATAGGTTTGCATCCTTACACTCCAGGAGGTGTATCAAACAATGGAGACCTATTTGATGAAAAACCTTCTTGGTAAGTCATCTGTGTTCTTGTAAGATCTTCCTCCAAGTAGTTAGGCTATTATGAAATAACCTGCTCTGATACCAATTGAAGAAACACACGCTTATACTGAGAGGGGGGTGAACAGTATAATATAAAAAATTTCTCTTTTATTTCCAAAGCAATAACTTGAAATAATATCAATACATTAATGAAATAATGCACAAATCACCACACACGTAAGAGACAAATATTTTTAATGGAAACACCCTCTTAGGAGAAAACCATGGAAAAATATTGCTTATATTTTTCTTCAATAAATTTCATGGGCACAAACCCAAAGGAAACACCAATCCCCTATACACGTTCATGGGCACCAACCCACAGGAGACACCAATCTCCTATACAAGTTCATGGGCATCAACCCACAGGAGAAACCAATCCCCTATACACATTTGTGGGCACCAACCCACAGGAGACACCAATCCCCTATACAAGTTCGTGGGCACCATGGAACCAACCCATAGGAGACACCAATCCCCTATACAATTTTGTTGGCACCAAACCACATGAGACACCAATCCCCTTGAGACACCAACCTCACCTAGTTCTGCTCTAAAAACTAATCACAAACACTGCTCAAATCGGCTCACAAACACTGCTCAAAATTTATCCCAAATCTTCTCACAAACACTGCTCAAATCAGCTCCCAAATCCGTTCATTATAATCCTTGTTGTACCTTGATTTTACATTTTAAATTCTTCCCTTTTCTTGAGTTTGTTTTCTTCAACTAAAGGTAATTCATACATATTCTATCCAAAATTATTTTAACTTCATGAACATATAGAGGATGATATGCACTAGTGTAGAAAGCTTCAAATGGCCAATATGTTCTTCACATTTATTAAATCTATCACTTCCAAATATTTCACATTTATTACATTTTAAAGGTAGCCCAAGTCTAGCACTAGATAACTTACTTGTGTGTTGAATTGGAGACACTAATACCTTGCTTTCACTCTTTTATACTTCCACATTATGAAGCATTTATCAAGTTCTTCAAATTCTGAATTTCAACCTTCTATGCTTGTTAGGATCTTATTAAATAATATATGAATAATAGTCGAGCTTTTTTGATATTAATTAATCTATAATGCTTTATATTAATTAAATCAAACCCTTTAAAATAAATATCAATGCTCCTTATTCCTCCTCACTTTATAAAACCAAATATTTACCTCAAATAATAAAATCACCTTATCTCTCCAAAATAATATAAAGAAATTTACTTTTAATAAATACTTATATTTTGACTTCTTTTCATTGGCATATCCTGCATTGCAATCCTCTATTATCTTCTACAATGATCGATGATGGCTCGAGAAAAACCAAAATTTATCTCGTTTTGATCTGCTACTTTGATGGATGTGTTGACTACCGGTGAGGTCCAACATATTTTTAAAAACCTTGATTCTACCTCTCCAATATTAGTCGCACTGCCTCTGTTCTACATGAGCTCCGATTGAAAATCTTACACTAGAATAATACTCCTCTTTTTTTTTATTGCACTATCCTATTCGTGCTGCTAATACCGTACTGCACACATTTTCCAAGGTTGTCTTGGTTACGTTGATTACCTCAAGTCCTTTGTACACTTTGTATTTCAGGATACCATATCAACAATGTCTCTCCAATTTGTTGCTTCTATGCAAAAGTGCCTCCCTGATGTTGATGAAGTTTCATGTAGTAAGATATGTCCTTTCTCAACTTCTATTACATGTACACGATCTACATAAAAGTTTTCAAACCAATCCTTGTATCCAAATTCTTCTTTAAGTAAATTGTATGTCCTCCAATCGCATAACCTACTGGACGATCATCGTTGGAATAATTATAGAGCCACTGTGCTCATTTTTATTGCTTTATGTCATGTCCTGGTTGCTTCTAATTTGGATTTTAGTAATAGCTAGCTCCTTTGTACAATGTTTGATTGTCCATGCTCTTGTATTTTGAAGATACTCTCTTCATCGTAACCAAAAAAATAGCGCAACCTCACTGTTTCTTCCCTTACATCATACCGAATCTGATCTGTAGCTGCTTGTCACATCATCATAAGTTCTCTACTTCTCTAGGTGGTCAACTGTTCCATTTCACCACAATAAAATAATTTTTATTTGTTACGCCAAACTTCATTTGCAGAGCTTCATCCGTTACTCTATACTTTGTATCCAACACAACTCAAAGATATTCACTTTCCTATTGTACCTTGATGCACTTTCTTGATCTATCAACCTGCCTTCAAGACATTAATCACTCCCTTACACACTTCACCGCTAATAGAATATGGATATTGTGAAAACTCTTATTGTCTTCAATACATCGATCGCTTGACGACCTTCTTCTCCTCTGGTATCTAGTGCAACACCTATATATCGAAGGCATTCCCCTTCCACTACACACTTTAAATGAACTCTTGGCCTTTGATTTATATGCAAATGTTCACTTTATTGGTATTTATGCTAAGGGGTCAGGCTACACTATTTGAATGCTTAAATTTGAAACCTTTAATTAAAATATTTAAATCTTTTGATTTAAATATTAAAGCATACTCATATTATATTTTTATTTTAAAACATTACTTTAATATTTAAATATTTAATTTAAATATTTAATTTAAATATTAAATCCATACACCACCACTTAATATTGAAGCATACATCACCACTTAATATTGAAGAGCATACACCACGGTTTTCTAGCAACCAAGTCGACCTCTGACATCAATGACAACTTGATATTTCTAACAGTTAATTACAATTTTCCCCATTTAATCCCTTAGTTCCCTAAGTTTTTCTCTTGTGATGATATCGCAGCCCTTTGAGATAGATCATGATATCGTTATTTAGTTGTTTCTTACTTCATTTTCAAAAACTAGCTGACATCATTTCATGTGACCCACAATGGTCATGTCAATGAATTTTTGGTTATCCAAAGCTAACTATGATGTTGTTTTACTAAGGCAAGGAATCTAAATCATGGATTCTCTACCCTCAATATTTTAACCATTTATGGTGTCATCTCTTGGGTACCCTTGCCCTGCTACTAAATCTCTAGCTAGTTCCCCTTTGGTCTTGGTGAATTTCAAATTCACACATCTCTTCCTCATTACTATAAATGCCCTTCCCTCTCCCTCCAAGCCATGTTCTCCTATAAATAAATGTGTTAGACCTTCATTTTCAAGAAACTCTCTTATGGTAAAAAAAACTTTAATATTTTGGTCATTCAAGGTTTTAGTGCTGAATTATGTCTTTCTTGGAGAAGCCCTTGGAGGAGGTCTACTTGGTCATATTGAGATGAATAACTCCTATACTTGGTTCTATATTTTCCCTCTTTATTTCTCCCTCTTATATTATGATTTTGTTAGTTTTCATTCAAGTGATTATTTCTTGTTTTATTTCTCTAACATTATCCTAGGAATCTTGTAGCCATAATTCTAGACTTAACCTAACTCTACCCTACTTTGGAGCCTCCAAAAGCCTCTTTTTTGGCATAAATTTATCTCGACATGCCATACAAGATGATATCACATCATAGAATTATCAGGTATGATTTCATTTAACATAGGATTTGGAGGTAAATCTTATGTATCTTTCGCTATCCTTGATGTCCTCTATTTCCTGTCTATTATATCCACAGTTACTCACCTTTATAGTCTATATTTTAGGTGCATTCCATACCTCTATTCCTCAAACTGTCTCAATAGAGATGTGTTGGATTTTAAGCCAAATTATCTCAGGTTCCAGTATATTTGAGACACAATATATCAGGTCCCAATATAATTAATCAAGAGCAAAATTAAATATAAGAGCAATAAAAATATATATTAACCAATATAATTTATAATAATATTCACTATAATATCAAATATAAATGTAAATGGACAAAATCATTCATGTAATAAAATGAAAAATACTTACAATAGAATTGCTCAAAATATGTATACAAGCTTCAATATTATAAATGCTTGTTATGGTGATCTCTTTTAGACCGTTTTCCAATACAATACATGGAGATTTTTCTCCATTATATAGACATTTACGATGACCCTTCAAATACTTGACTATTGCTCTTCATTTGACAACTCTCATGTCATTTGGCTTCTCATCTTGCCACTTGTATACATGAATCTTCACTCTCTACTTACATGCACACTTAACTCTATGACACTTACTCTTCTACATGCACACCTAATACATAACACTTTTGCACATCCTCACATTACATATTTTCACACTTACATACATAACACTTGTCTTGCTCTCATTTCACACTTGCACTCTTACTTACATGAAACTTATGCATATCCTACACATAGACATCACCCCCTTATATTACATTATTTGATTATTGAATACTTTAGTCTTCAATATTTATCTTCATCTTGGATCTTGTGTTCATCCATTACCTCTATCTATAATCTTTGCAAGGTAATCTTGGATTACATATGATCCATTTTTTTTTTTCCTATCTTTTTGAAAAATCAAGCAAGTTATCATTAATTTGATCCTGAGGTAATAAATATTCAATTATTTCTTGAGAGAATACCATTTTTTCTAAGGAAAATATTCTATTCTTTGATGGACCCTGTAACTTCAGTTTTGTTTTGATTTTTTTATAATGCATTTTCTACGTTCATTTGTATATTTTAATTCCATTGTTCTTTCTTTTTCAACTAATTGAGCAACTGATATAAGATTAGTTGATAATCCAAGAACATATAAAACATATTCTAGCACAAAATATAAAAATAGCATGCTAGGTATTACTTTTCTAGCTCCTTGAACATAATAAATCTTATCATCTACAATTTTTAGTGGAATATTTTATCTTATTTCTAAATATTTAAACCAATGTAGATTTTCAGTCATATGATGACTAGCACCTAAATCTATATACCAAGCATCTTTTTCTCTTTGTATTATTTTATGAGATTCAAGTGATGTTATTTCACATCTTTGATAAGAATTGAAAAACTCTTTTATGATTTTACCATTTGAACTCAACAAATTGTTTTTGATACAACATTTGATTTTGAAATATTCCTTTCATGAAGTATGGTTCTTTATATATATTTTGAATATTTCTCCTATGATGTGAAGTTCCTATTTTTCTTTATCATTTATCCATTTTCAAGTTTTTTTTATTCCTTTGAAGTTTAAATCACTTTTTCTCCAAAGTTAAATTGCAATTTCAAAAAATTCAAATTCTTCTTTTTCAAAAACTTTCAAAATAAATTTGAAAATTTAAATTCTTTAATTTTCCTAAATTTTAAATTTCAATTCATCTAGTTTTCAACTCTTTCAAATTGCAATTTGGACTAGAAATCTTTATCTCTCCAAAATTTATCAAATATATATATTACAATAATTTTATTTACAAAATAAGCTTATGTTCAAATTTTATAAAATATGGTAGAAGCCCTTATAACTCCCACCTAAATAATAGCATAAAGTTGAAAACCTTTTATCTCCCTCTCTAATATTTAAAGTTCCTAAGTAATGCAATTCTTTAACTTAGAACTTTAATAAATATCAAATAAGTTGGAAATATTTTAACTCCCACCTTAATAATTCATGTTTCTAAGTAATGTAATTATTTAACTTAAAACTTTAATAAATATAAATTAAGTGGACAACCTTTTAACTCTCACTCTAATAATTAAAGTTCATAAGTAATTTTTAAACTTAGGACTCTAATCAAATATAAAATATCTTCTAAATATGAAGGTAATGTCTCTTACCTTCTCTATTATCTATAAAAAATTGACTAGGGTGTGCAGGACAATCACTTCAAATTTAATAACATCCACCATGCAATGTAATGTCCTAACAAAATTTACCTGAATTAATGCATTTTAAATTGTAATGTTAAACTTTAAACATTATATACCTTATGTCACCTTATTTCTATCTTTTCCCATGAGAATGTCACTTTAATATTTTTTTTGGCTTCTGCTTTAGCTAGAGGTGATATGCTTATTATTGCAATGCTTTGATTGGATGTGTTATGCTACCTTCTTATAATGCTTTGGTTGGAGGTTCTTATACTTCTTTCCAACAATGCTATGGCTAGCTAGATATGCTTATCCTTCTATCTGATAATGCTATGGCTGATTGGATGTGCTTATCATTCTATTTGGAAATGCTATAGTTGGAGATACTTATCTTTCTAGATACATTTGCAATATTCGTTTCACTTAGCCTAAATAATATAACGCTCTATCTAAATATCATAGAAGTATGACATTATAATTAAATGATGTTGGTTTCTTCTTTTGAATGTGTTGTGACTGAATAATGTTGCTTTCTCTTTTGATTGTGTTGTGATTGAATAATGATGCTTTCTCTTCTAAATTTCTTAGCCTTATAAGCACTTATGGTGATTCTCTTACGTTTCCTTTGATTCTTAGTCTAATATATCACTCTTAATGCTTCAATATTTTCTCAATTGCTTCAAATATTTTTTTATTTACCTTATTACAAACTTTTGCTTCTCTTATTTTTATAAAAATATCAATGAGGATTATTTTTTATGAAAATGATTCTATAGTTATTGGACACATTGTCCAATGCAAATATATATAAGGAGCTTTTATCCTTCAATGTTGGTTTTAAACCACAATAGTGATTCTCCTATTGTATAGAGAATCTAATTAGTATCAAGGTGACTTTTGAATGCCCCCTTACGTCCAACGTTATTTAGAGTTGGCTCTCTCAATCTTCTTATAGTTGAGTCCCTATCTTCATTGAATTGTGGTTAGACTCTAGCATTCAAATCAGGGTGATTTTTATTTATCCCCTCTTTATCTACTCTACAAGACCTTTAGAATAGAGTCCAAGTCTTCACTTCCTTTAAAGTGGATAGATTCTAGCAAATAATCTTATCAAATATCAATTAATCTACTAATTCAAAATTTATAGCAATCACATTGAAGTCTTCCTTCAATGGTAATAATAATAGAGACTACTTGTGGTAACTCTAAATATGGCAATGACTCTAATACCATTGTTGGATTTTAATCCAAACTATCTCACTTCCCAGTATATTTGAGCTTAGGTCCTAATATAATTAATCAAGAGCAAAATAAATACAAGAGCAATCAAAATATGTATTGGCCAATATAATTCATAATAACATTCACTATAATATCAAATATGGATGTAAATGTACAAAACCATTCATGTAATAACATAAAAAAGTACTTACAATAAAATTACTCAAAATATGTATAAAAGCTTCAATATTATAAATTCTTGTTATGGTGATCTATTTTAGACCATTTCCAATACATTACATGGATTTTGTTTCCATAATATAGACATAGAAAATGACTCTTCAAGTACTTTATTATTGCTCTTCATATGACATCTCGCATGTCCTTTGGCTTCTCATCCTGCCACTTGTATACATGACTCTTCACGCTCTACTTACATGCACACTTAACTCTATGACACTTACTATTCTACATGCTCACCTAATACATAAGACTTGTGTGTATCCTCACATTACATTCTCTTAAACCCTTGCCTAAAAAAATAATGATTTATTTTCTGGTAACCATGGAATAGCTCTCATTTTTAAAAAAATCATCATAGGGTAGCTCTTGTTTTATGCATTATTCGTATTATACATTTCTAGTATAAGGTTATTTTAGCACTTGGTTACAAAGGTAAACTTAGGTATTTTCTCAAAATACACATCAAACAAAGGATTTGGAGTGAATCCATAAAATACTCATGGTGAACCATTCAACCCATTAAACCACCTTTGGGTGAGGATCCTCATGGGGGTTTTAGCCCTTTTTATCCGCTAAGTTTTATGCATGTCCTTACAATATTATGGCCTTACAATATTTAGATAAAAATTACTTATTCCTTGAGAGAGATGGTGTACCCCTAGGTCTACAAATATCACTATGTATGATCTCCAAGGTATGATATGCTCACCGTATGACTCCTTTTGGAAAGGTATCCCTATGGTGCTTTCCCAAAACACACCCATCACATGCACCATTTGGAGGGCATATACATAGAATTTAAAAATCTATTTGATGTTTACTCATGTATCTCAAAGAACCATAGCTAATATGCCCAATAATATGATGTCATTTCTAACTTTCATTATCTACATGTGCATCTATAGCAACAAAGCATTTTTTCATGTAATGATGGGCAGAAGAAGTAGGTTTGTATCCCAACTTATACATACAATTAGTCTCATCACAATAACTATAATCAATAGTTTTAAACCCATTATCTATATATTTGATTACCCATCTATTAGGCCACGATTCTACTTTCTTGTTTTTAATGAATAATATGATAAATAAATAAAATTTATGACCAACATTAAGAACATGAATTAACTCATCAAATGATAAAAATCCAATACTGTCTCCATACCCTTTAACTTACAATGAAGAATCATCTCCACTCATATCACATTCCCCTACATGTGCTTTGTTGTAACTCAATAGGAGATTTGTATGCTTTGTCATGTTCTTAGTTACTCTTAAATATGTTATCCATCCATTCATCTAATGAAGTGGATGTGTAATATATAAAGTGAACCACTACATTGATTTTGGTTTTTATTATTTAATTGGCCTAGTTACAATCATTTTTAATTACTTTTTTTTTAATTACAATTAAGATGGATCCTAATGTTATTTTTCTTTTAACCTTTTCTATTTTAGAATAAACTTTTAATAATAAAATGTTTAAAAACTTTTATTATATTTTACAACTATTTCTTTTTTTTGTTTAACTTTTATTTCTTTAATTGCAATGAAGATAGATCTTAATATTATTGTTTTTTACTCATCCTTTACGAGGGGTCATGGTTGGGAGGAGACTGCTCATCAATAACCAAATTATATATATATATATATATATATATATATATATATATATATATATATATATATATATATATATATATATATTATTATTTGTAATATTTTCTATTTTATAATACTTTTTTAATAATAAAAAATGTAATATATATATATATATATATATATATATATATATATATATATATATATATATATTATTTTACAAAATATTAATGTTATTTATTTTAATCAACTTTCAATCATTCTTTCACAACTATTAAATATTGTATGTAAGTATTATTTAACATTAAATAATATTAAATATATTTATTTTAATTAGTTTTTAAATTATAATTTAATAATTATTAAAATATTGAATAAAGTTTTATTTGCATAGGAAGTATTACTTAAAAAAAATATATATGTAGTCAAAATTTTTAAATATATAATATTAAAACTAAAAGGTTTAACCTCGGGTGCAGCGCAACGGTTCCGTATTTGACTCTTCTTCGAGAGGTCCAAGGTTCAAACCATGGATGGGCGAGTATGTGAGGGGGTGGGTGTGTGGTGGCTTTGTGTTAAATTATCTATTGATAAGTATAGCTCTTGGCTTTACGAAGGGCTTTACGAGGGGTCATGGTTGGGAGGAGACTGCTCAGCTCTATTCGTCAGTCATAGGGGTTTCTCACAATAACCAAAAAAAAATTAAAAGATTTAATAACTTTTAATTTTTTTTTTTTATTTAAATTGGTCACATTGTTAAGTCGCATGGTGCTACCACTATGACCCCTACCTCACCTCAATAAACACGTTTGGTGGCTCGGGGTTGGTACCGTCATCTTCAAGCTGCTGCACACTCTAGCGGACTTAGACTACTACCTTTGTCCTAGATCGGGCATGTCCGCGAGGTTTGAACCTAGGTCTTCTCTTGGTAAGTGCTCAACTTCTTGCCAATCCACCTAGCCCTCGCCGACTATTTAGGATAAAACACAGGTTAAAGGTCTAATATAAAAATTATGTAAATATAAAATATTTTTTTAATTATTATTAATAATTAATAAAAAAAAATTAGGCACTTACCAAGAAGAAACCTAGGTTCAAATCTGGGACATGCTCAATTTGGGTAAAGTTAGTAGTGTGACCTAAGTCCGCATCGCGAAGTATGCACCAACTTGATGACAGTGGTACCAACCCCGAGCCATTGGAGGCCTCCCTCACTCGTGGTAGTGTTTACCTGGCTCAATAGGGGTTATAGAGGGAAAATTGACACCAGTTGTTAAAAAAGAAATGTGGTTATGGATTCCTCTATTAATAAAAAAAGGCAATTAATAAAATTTTATTAAAATATTATGTAAGACACGGGTTATTAAAAAGGAAAAGTAGTTACTGAATTCTTTATGTTAAAAAAACAATTAATAAAATTTTATTAAAATATTATATAAAATTAAATATAATGTTAAATATATAAGTTTGGATTTTGACTCTTTTTCGAGAGGTTCAAGGTTCAAACCATAACATAAATAAGTGTGTGAGAGGGATGAATATATGTTCATAAAAAAAATTCATTAAAGATATTGAATGTTTTTGTTACTGCTTCGAAGTTGAAAGGTCAAATCTAAAGGTTATAGAGTTATATACGTTTTTAATGTTTCTTAATGCTTTAAAGTGGAAGGGTCAAACGTAAAGGTTATGTATATTTTTATATATACAATATTTTTTAGTTATTATTAATATTATTTTATGCTACGTTATTAGGTTTTGTTTAGAGTGTTAAGGGTTTGAAACTTTTGATGTTCATTTTTCTAATCAGTAAACCAGCAAAATTGATCTGGTTCCTCTTTCCTGACAAAACCAAAATAATAGATACCAGAAATTAATTTGAAACGTGAAGGCTTCCTCACCAAGATTTGATACCAAACGTGATAGCTTGAAACTCTAGATTGCCTCTCCTCTGGAAAGAAAAATATCCTCTCAAAAGTTTCTGGTAAACCATTTTTCTTAAGAGGGATTAGGAATCTAGCATCTCTAAAAATAGTGCATTCGCTTTTCTGATCGTACATGAACTTAAAAATTATCTTCACATCTGAGGTTTTGCAAAATATTTAGGAATTAAGATCAAAAGTCGTTTCAGATTCTCCATGGAATTTTGCTACGGTAATCAATAAAATTTTATAATTCCCGATAAGTGTTACAGAAACGGGAACTTGTGTTAAACCCATAAATGAAATTGTGAACTGCACCATTGAATTAAGAACTAGTGATATAGTTTGAGTAATGGCTATGTTCATAAAAGCTGCAGTTAGACCATAAATCTAATAGTGACTATTAATTGAAGACAATATTCTTTACTCCCTGATTCTGTAAATATACCAAATCACATTAAAAAAAAAAAAATCAAACACAGGAATAATTTGACTGAAATCTGCACTGTTTATAATCATTTGCGAATACATAACTATCCAAAACGGATCTGCATACATATGTAGAAATTTCATGCTTAGTTAGTAGAACCTGGGCATTCTGGGCATGCTTAAAATGTATAAGTGCTTAAAATGTATAAGTAGACAAAGCAGAAGTTGAATAAGCAGGAGCTTGCACTTCAGAATGCCATGCAGGAAATGTGACGTCGATATCTGCCATGGCCTGGGCTTGAGAATATGAAGGTGGCTTAAAGCAGAAATAGGGCTGGGGATCCAGGTTACCGGGGATTCCATGAGTACCCAGAACTGGAGATAAAGTGGAGGTGTCAAGAATGCCAAGACTGGGCATAATTGGGTCATGGATGGGCACTCTTCTTGGAAGTGGCTTGGGAATCTGGAATCCATGAGCAACAGCAGAAGAAGAAGCAGAAGCAGAAAAAGGATTAGGATCAAATTTTATACTGGGCAATCCAGTGAAGTGCTGCACCATAGCCTTGAAATTGGAGGCATCAGCACTGAGAACCGTTGTGGGTACTCGCTTTGAGGCCCTGGACTTTCTCTTTGAGACCCTTCCTTTTTTCCCACCTACGCCCAACTGAATAGAACCAGAGTCCCATGTATGCAAAGACACAGACATGCCTTCTGTCCTATTGCCCACCATAGGGGCGGAGAAACCCAATGATTTTAGAACATCATCAGAGCAGTTTACTGTTCTGGAATTGGAATCTAACAGTTTTCTTTCCCACAGACGCAACCAATGACTGTCTATGGGTATGGCTGTGTCCGGATTCATGTAACCTAAGAAGATTTTCTCATAAGTTGCTCAAACTTAAATCCTAATATATGATGTATCCAAAGACTCCTAACCTGCTTCCAAGCAGGAGCTGCTTGTTGGTGAGAAAACAGTTGTGGGGGAGGGCTTATATTGTTGTATTTGGGGCACTAATGGGTGTCGCCTTCACACCGAGCATATTGTGGAAGTAAAGTCTAGATGCTATGTAGACTAAGGCGATCATTGACTCGACCTACAAGAATGTCTTGCCCACAAGTGGGCATACCTCCTTGATTTTCAAGGTGTCTACGGCACGTTCTTGGATTTGCTTTTAAAATTGTTGAAAGTTAATTATGCTGTCGTCAGAGTGATAGATTTTTTAAATCTTGGGTGCGTTGTCCACGAATCTTTGTGCTGATGTTATTTTACCTGCAATATTTCAATTAGAGGAATCAGGACAGAGCCCTTGAATTCAAATGTTCGTCTTGTAGGAGTTTTCATGATGGTAAGTTGGTCCTAATGGAGAGGAAGATTTGGTATTGACTTTGAAGTAAAGGCAGTACCATTTCAAATTCTTGCTTTGGTTCCTTCGTTAGTTTTCCTTTTAATTAATATAGGAGAAGAACCAAATTGGATTTGACTTTGAAGTAAAGGCAGTGTCAATTCAAATTCTTGCTTAGTTTTCCTTTTAATTTAAAACGAAGGTGATTAAATTTTTGATGAAAAGCTAAATTATATTAATAATAAAGTTTAACATGAAAAAAAGTGGCAGGTGGAAATGATCACACCCCTGGAAGAAACAAATCAACCCTAACCATGGGTTTGGAAACCACAAACCAGAGCTCACTACAAACTAGGCAACATCAATCAAACAGGCAGTGAAACTTGCAGGCAATCAGAAAGTTTGTGGTTGGTCCTCTACATTGGAGTCACATGAAATGGCCAAGGTATGCGATAATCCATTTGTGTGTCCCTAATCCTCATGAACATTTGAATCTCCCCAGCCCTGTCCTCGAGATCTATCAAGCTGGCGATTATGTGCACTTATATCCCTGCATTCCAGGCATGATCCTGTGTGCCACCATTAACTTCCACCAGCTCATCCCAGGCACCTCTGAGTGGAGAACATGATGGTAATTGAATTGGCTATGCATTCCATCCATCATTGCAGGTAAAATTTTCATGTCCCCAACCTCCCTGTGCATGCACCAGACGTGGCAGTTGATGAGACCTCGATCGGGAATAGGACGTCTGTTGTGCATTGTTTGGAAAAACCCTGCTAACTGAGCATGGTGCATTTTTCCAGTCATCCAAAAGTGCCTTCATGCGCACCTGCTCAATTTCAAGTTTAGTCTGCTGATTACAAATCTGGAACCATGTATCTTGAAACACCTCTATTTTGTCAGCTAGAGAAAATTCATCAGAAGGATTTTGATGCTAAAAAACTATCTTGTTTCTAGATTTCCACATGTGAAAAAGAAGACTAATTCGAAAGATGTGCCACACTTTGGACAAGGGAAGAACAAATTTAATCTTATCCCCTAACAGAGCTTGCTGCCAAGTAAGGGATTCATCCCGAAATTGGAAAAAAAAGACCATCCCCATTCCCAGGCACTCCTTGCTCTTGTGCAGAACCAAAAAATATGAGGAGAAGATTCATCCTCATTACAGAACGCACATTTAGGGTTTGCAACTCCCAAGTGCCTGAGTCTGTCTCCTAAGGGTAAACTTTGAAAGAGAAGGCTCCAAGAAAAAAAAAGATTGTTTTGGCTCAAGAAAAGAAGACCAAACTATCTGAAATCAAGCCTTCCAACCAGAAACCGCCACTCGATCTCCCCATTTATCATTAAGTCTAGGGACCATTGGCAACATTGGGGAGAGCCACTTGTAACCCAATTTAACTGAGTAATTCAACAATGGTATATCCGAAAACCAGGACCAATCTTTCCACCATGGCCTCTGAGAGTGTTGCCCACACTTGTGCCACATGGAAAAGGGGATAATGTCAATTACTGAGTCATAAGTGAGCTTTTCACTAGTGCTCAACTGAAATTGTTTCTTAAAAAGTGGCCAAGGGATCCAATCCCTCGAGGCTTGAGAATAAAAATAAAAAACTATAGATATACCTTTTTTTAAAAATGTTTGGGCATGAATCCACGGGACCTGAGCAAGAGGAGTTCCTTGAATGTTAATCACCGAAGACCACAAAATGTTTAAATAATTGATAGACAGTCCTTTATGGCCTCTATTCCCTTTCCACTAAGCCAAGGAGTGAATTGCTGCCATGATTTCCAAATACTTTTAATCACAAAATAACCAAAGATTTTCACAAAGATTGGCATTACAATTAGGGAAGGGAGGTCAATTCCTCTCCAGGCTTGTTTGTTCAAAGGCAGCCCTGAAGAAATACAATGTCTGATGAGGATTTTCCAGGCCTCCGAGCCTTTAAGGGCTCGTATGATCCATTTGGCATAGAGAGCCGTGCCTTGTCTTTTACAGTCAACCATGCCCATTCCTCCTGAAGCTTTAGGTAAACAACACATATCCCAAGCAACCCGGTGAAAACCTTTCTTCTCAGCTGAGTTTGCCCACAAAAAATTCCTCAATAGTCTTTCAAGCTTAAGGTAGCATGCTTGTGAAGGGACCCAACAAGAAGAGTAATACACATGAGTAGAGGCAAGGACCTTAGAACAAATTTGGAATTTTCCTTCCAGAGACATCTTTTTAGTAATCCAATACTCAAGCTTTTTCTCAACTTTCTATAGAACATAGTTCCATAACTGAACAGGGGAACCATAAAAGGCAAAAGGGATCCCTAGAAATTTGAACACTTCTCCTGGAAAAATCCAATGCCATTGAAACTATTATAGCCAAGGAGGGAGCGGGTTAGGGGACTGCCGATAAAAAGAAGTTTTTCTCCACTGAATACTAGAACCAGAGGCCTAAAAAAAAACTTCCAAACATCTGAGTGCTTCCTTTACTAAGTGTTCCTCCTCTAAAAGAGTGAGAAAAGAGTCATCAGCAAAGTGACCATTAATGAGCTGACCTTGGTTATGAAGGAGAGAAATACCCTTAGTTTGGCCCAAAGAAGCATGCCTAGCAAGCAAATATCCAAAGGCTTCAATAGCAAGGATATACAGAGAAGGAGCCAAGGGACAACCTTGCCGAACAGATCTGAACAAACCGATTGGCCTAGTTTGATGATTATTCAAAGATAAAATAGTTGAAGCATCCTGAAAAAGAATATTGATAGATTGAACAAACACAAGCCCAAACCCTAAATACTATAACATGGAAAGAATGAAGTTCCATTCAATTCTATCATAGGCCTTTTCAAAATCAATCTTCAAGAAGAGGGCTTGCTGACCAGACCGCCTAGCCCATTCCATACCTTCCCAAACTGCAATGACATTATCCAAGATATATCTGCCTTTAATAAATCCATAGGATATGACCCATATATTGTGGGATGCATATTTCTTTGTTGGGTGTTTGATAGTAGTGGTAGGAGTGGCACATTAGATTTTTTTTATCAATTGGTCATAAATGTTTTATTAGTTAATTTTTATTTAGAAGTGTTAATTGTTTAGAAATATAATTTTTGTTAATGTTAATCTAAAGGATAGATAAAAAAGATTACTTTTATATGAGTTACATCTAGATGTCCTTTATTTAATGGTAAAGGAGGGAGGACATTTCAAAATTCAAGTTAATGGGTGAAAGTTTCAATGTTTAGAATGGTCCTAGTAAATTGTTTTTTTGATATTTGTAAAATTGCATGATGTCGGGTCATTTTCTTTGGAGAGCTCTTAGATTTATCAGCTTGTAGCTACAAGAATTTTGAGAGATTTTTCTGATGAGGGATTCATTTTTTGAAGATCTACGTCTATGCATGGACCCATTTTTGGAGATCCGTGGATTTATCTACTGAGGGCTCATTTTCTGAAGAGTTGTGGATTTATCTGTGGACTCCATCTTTTGGAGATTTGTGGAAATACCTACTGAAGGTTCAATATTATGTAGATCTATGGACCTATCTATTGAGGGTATCATTTTCTAGAAATGTGTGGACATTGACTTTCTAGATGCATTATGAGGCATGTGAGAAGGGTTCCATTTTCTAGAGATCTATGGATCTATTTGCTTAGGGTTTTATTTTATGAAGACCTATGGATGGATTTGTGTGTTGAGGGATCCATTTTCTGAAGATCTATCAACTTGTCTATTGAGGGTTCCATCTTCTGGAGCCAGTGAATGTGATGAGAATGAATTTTATTGTTTTGCTAGAGTATGTTGCATGTTTATGCATAAAAAAAATAAGTATTAAAGTTTTGGTAGTTGAAATAAAATGAATAGTAGTTGTGGGATGTTGTTGTAAGAATATATATGGAGATTTTAGTATGTAGTAAAGTTTTTTTATAAGAGAAAAATTAGAATGTAAGACTAGATAGACCAATCTAGGCTTGTAAAAGGAATCAAACTCTTTTAAAAACATTATTTTACCAATATAAAATAAATAAGGCTAGATAAAAATATTTTTATTGATATAAGTTGTAAAGAATTATTTTCATATTATGTTTATCTATTATATTCATTTTATATTATATAAACCTGAATTAACCATTTATAGTATATTGAGCTTTAGTATTAATCATATCATGATGCACTAAAATAATTGGAAATATTAAAGGAGAGTGGTGTAACTAATTACATTTTATCGAGTCAGTCAAAAATTTTAATTTCATATCTAATTTTTTTTTGTAGGTAAAAACATTTTATTGCTTTACGGGTTAAAGGGTCTCGTCCCTGTTACATCAATAGCAAAAAGTGACAACTGTGCCTTCATAAGGCTACAAACATAAACCAACTGATGTTTAACCTCATACAACAAAATCCAAACAGGGCCATAGCCTTTCAAAATAGAAAAGAGACAACTATTACAATATTTCACAAAAGAAAACCCAACAACACTGTTGCCCGTAGATGACCTTCCCAAGTTATTGGGAATCCCTGTTCTTTCCCTGCTGAGCACTGTAATTAGAGGTGTGGAGAGTATTTATCAGGGCCGAGAACTCCTTGATATCTTCCATGGCATTGGACAGCATGGCACATCCTTCCCTATAGATATTGGCAACCACATAAAGATGGTTGACAACGTCACTAGCTTTCTTGATGGTTATGGACCGCAAGGATTCCTAGGCATTGAAAATGAGCTTGTCTTTGTCATCACTGATGAATTCAGTGTCTGGTTGCTGGTCAGTAACCTTGGGGGATTTCAATATGAAAGCACGAGGATACGAAAACAAAAAGGAAAAGCCAAGATGCGATGCAAACGAAACAAAAGATAACGCTAAATCCTATGAATTGAAAGTGCATGAAAGGAGAGAAGCATAAACGAATCGAAACCAAATAGAAAGCCAATATGGAAGACAACCCTTTTTATTAATATGCTTCAGAACTCGGTTACAATTCACCTCCTCCCTTTTTAGGGGCTAGGAGCGTTAAATGTGTTCTTGTCACATCAATGGATGCTATTCCTTCTTTCGCGTGCCCACATGTAAAGTGGGCGGACCAAACATCACCGCCACTTGCGTTGATGAGTCTTGACTCCTTGCTGCTCCTCTAATGTTGAGACCATGCATTCAAGGAAATAGGAAACAGTCAGTAGCACCTTTAGATAAAATGAAACATGCAATCCCCACGCCTTCAATTAGTACATGCAAAATATAAATGAAACGATAGCTGAAATAGATCCAAATGAACTAAAAACTTGACAGGGGCATAAAAACATCATCGGGAAGGCACTACAAATGGAACAGTCAAAAAATTCGCCACAGATTCGTATTCGCTCCGGGGCGGGACGATTAGACCTACAACAAAGTGTCAAAAAGCACAGTCCCAAATGTCACATCCGGGAAGCTCCAAATCACCTACAAAGTTGGGGGTTAGCTAAAAGGGGGTATTTTGGGAAGACCCAGAAGGTCAGATTTTCCCAATTTGGCCTCTATCACTGGGAATTTGATGATGCTACCTACATGTTAGTAAAGGCGGGAAATGATAAAAACATGATAAAAAATGCTCAAAACGATGTGAAATTTGAATGACAACCTATCTAAGCAGCATAGAATCAGATGCAAGAATAACGAAAGGAAATCTACTACAGATTTCTAATCACTCCGGGCGGGGCGATTAGAACTACGACAGTGCGGGGGGCTACCGGGGGCAGGACGCCCATCGTTTAGGGCCCGATTTTGGCACCAATCCACTTGGGATGGGTCCAAAACCTCTTGTGGGGTGTTGTCAAAAAATTTGGTAGGATTTTGTGGCCAAATGTCAGGTTTTGGTTTCGGATTTGCCCTTCCAATAATCACCCAATGACCTCCTCTCCAAAAGAGATCAAGGATGTGAAAGGCACAAATCAAAAAAGATGTGTGGATGTAAAATGACAGCACTTCGTTGCTCAAAATGCTCCTTCTCTCTATATCTTGTGGTGAGAAAACTCACCAATTTATAGACCTGGAGGTCTCTTGTGATTGAGCATGCAGAGGCGCCACTTGGCAATCATGCCTTCCAAAGGGGAGAGAAGATTCCTCCCTGATTAGGGGCTCCATGACTGCCCCTGTAACTGCCTCTAATGCTCGAAAATGCTCACTCACACTCCTATGCAGTGAAGGAAGAGTTAAGTGGCGGATCTGAGCTGCCATTTGTCAAGATTTGAATTTTTTCCCATCAAACCTGCTATTCGCCCCACCCTGGAGCGAATACTGCTAATCGTCCCTGGGTGGGGCGAATAGAAGTTTGTAATCATCCCTGGGTGGAACGAGTATGAAGTAGAGTGCCTGAAGGTGCCAAATTGACTTTTGACCTTCCAAAACTACTGTGAGAGTGGTTAGGACCACTATTTAACCTCTGGGGGCTGCCCTGGGGGCTATGTGTGTCAATGCGATCAGTGTTTGCAGTCACATAATCGGATTGGTGCCGTTTTGGTGTCTATAGATGCCCCTTTTTGGGATGCGTTGTGCGTGGCACAGTGCTGAGAAAAAATAGATAACCAAAGCACTAATGATTAGGGTTTCTCAGTAACCTAACCAAATTTTGATGCCTCGAGTATGGAAAGGGCATGCATTCTTGAATCCTTGCTTCTGACGAGCGAAGGAACTCAATTCAAGTGTTAACCTTTTTCGGTGAGGTGTTACTTGATCTTGGCCATTGATCAGTCATGAATAGGCAAAGGGTGCAACCTTTTGTCTGTGGGAACCTTGAGTTCATGATTCATGAATGCCAAGTGTTTGATCAGCTTGTGATTATTGCTTGTTTGCTGCCCCAAGCAGGGGCGTGATTGTCTTTGTCAATGATTCTTTGAATGCATGCCATTTCCATGATTGGGTGTGTATTTGTTGATTGGTGACTAAGTGTGACTACCCCCTCAAGCGATGAATCGATGAGGGAATGACCTACATGAGAAAAGTGACGAGTCGCTTGACCCAAGATGACTTGTGTAAGGGTGCCTTTAGAGGTTTATCTTTGAATGTGTGTGCAATTTTTTGACATTTAGACCTATTTTTGGTGGGTGTTAACCCTTTTTGCGACGCCCCTTGGGGTTGAAATTGTCAAAAATCCGTCCTCCCGTGGAGCGGTCCGGCTATGGTAGCCTTCTTGGGGAGTAGGATAGTGACAATTTGTGACCCCGACATCAGTTTTGTATGCCAGTGAATGGCGGGTGCAAAGGCGCCTTTGTTCGGCAATTTTATTGCTATTTTTGGGTGGATTTTGACCCTTTTTGGGATGCTGCTTTGGGATGAAATTCTCTGCAATCCATCCTCCCGTGGAGCGGTCCGGCTATGGTAGCCTTCTTAGGGAGTAGGATAGTGAGGATTTGTGACCCCGACGTTAGTTTTGCATGCCCAAAATGTTGAGTGCCAAAGCACTCTTATTGGACAATTTTATTGCTATTTTTTGTGCATTTTTTTTGTTGTTTTTGCTATTTTTTGTTTTTCTTGCTCTGTAATCGTCCCTGGGTGGGGCGAATACCAGGTTGGTAATCATCCCAGGGTGGGACGAGCGCTAACCAGAGCGCTCATCCCAGGGTGGAATGATTACAGGCCTAAAAGCCTATTTAAGGGCCAAAACTAGGGTTTGGGCTCATTTGCATTCGAATTTTCTGGCGATTTGGAGCTCTGAGGAGGAGGAGGTCGATTCTGTGAAATCGAAGCACTGTCGATCTTTGTCCAGACATCATGAGTGCACGGACCGGGTCATCAAGTGGCGGAGCCAATGCGAGACCGGTGAGTGTGCCTCCTCATTTAATTAGCTCGCAATTATTTGGAAATTGTTTGATTTTACAATTTAAAATCGCAATTTGTTTTTCTTTTGTAGTTTGTTTCATGATTTTAAAAATGAAACCCTAGTTTAAATTTATTTTGAAAAGACGTAATTAAATTCTGAAATTTGTTTTCCATTTTAAACTAAGGTAAACCCTAGGTAAAAAGAAAAATTTGTTGTTTTTTGATGTTTTTGTTAAATTAAAACCCTAGGATAAACGCAAAACCCTAGCTTAGAGTTTTAGGTTAATTTTGTCAGTTTTAAAACTTAGCTGAAAACCCTAGGTTTTAAAAAACTGTCATTTTAATTTTGTTTTGTTTGTATATTTTTATCAGTTTAGACTAGGATTATAAACCCTAGGTTAACTTTTTTTTCATTTTATGCTGTAATAAAATTTTGTTTTTGTCAGGTAGACTAGGATAAACAACCCTAGGTTAACTGTTGTTTTTATATTTTTTTGGTTTGTTTTTGTCAGTTTAGACTAGGATAAAAAAATCCTAGGTTAACTATTTTTGATGCTGTAAAAATTTTGTTTTTGTCAGGTAGACTAGGATAAACAACCCTAGGTTAACTGTTGTTTTTATTTTTTTGGTTTGTTTTTGTAGTTATTTGTCAGTGTAGACTAAGGGTAAACCCTAGGTTAACTGAAAAATTTGTTTTTGTTTGTTTGGTTTTTTTTTGTTTTTATTTGTCAGTGTAGACTAAGGGTAAACCCTAGGTTAACTGAAAAATTTGTTTTTGTTTGTTGTTTTGTTTTTTTTTTTTTTTAGTTATCAGTTTAAACGTAGAGTTAAAACCCTAGGTACTGGCAACTATTTTTGACTATTTGTGTGTTTTTAATTTATCAGTTTGAATTAGAGTGAAAGACCCTAGGAACTGAAAAATTGTTTTTGAATTTTTTTGAATTGTGTTTATCAGTTTAAACGTAGAGTTAGAAACCCTAGGTACTGACAAACTATTTTTGATTTTTTTGAATGTTTTGAATTTGTTGTTGTTTTAGTTATCAGTTTAAACGTAGAATTAAAAACCCTAGGTACTGACAACTATTTTTTTTGAATTGTTTTGAATTTTGTTGTTTGTTATTTGTCTATTTTTAGTTGTACATTGTTTTATGTATTGTTGTATATTCATGTTATTGTTGTATAGTTTATCATGTTTTTTAATGTTTTTGTCTTGTTTTCTTTGTAGGTTGTGAAGAGTCAGTACCGTGTGCCTACGATTTTCTCAGAAGCACGGGAGGCACTGACTTTGGATGACTAGGAATGGCTTGATGCCCTTGGGCTCAAGCATGTGACTCGATTGGAGCCTGTGGTCGGGGATCGGGCCTATCTGATGGCCCTGATCAACTTGTGGGATCTCTGGACCAACACTTTCCATCTCCCAACAAGGGAGATGACAGTGACCTTGGAGGACGTCTATCGGATTCTATGGATTTCGATAGATGGACTACCGATCAGGACGACACCGTGGGATCAGCGGACAGCAGTGCTGACATGCTACTTTGGGCATGGGGAGGAGATGGGTGTGGATAGCCTAGTGGAGAGGGTAGAGGGTGACTTCCAGATTGGTGGCATTCTTGTACGGTGGTGGCTAGAGAGGGGCGTGTTGGGAGCGAGGCATGCAGTACTGATGGGCCTCATTTCCAACATGTTGCTACCCAACTCTTCGGGTGTGAGGTTCCCATGGAACCTGTTGGAGGTGGTCTTTCGGTTGGTGGATTGTTCGACGCATGAGCCCTTGATTATGAGGTGGGGGCAGACACTGCTAGCATAGCTCTATGATGAGTTGTATGAGGTCCACTGCCGGAGGCAGAAGGGGATTGGCTGTAGCTATCTATTGTAGAGCTGGGCTTGGCAGCACATAGTGGTGGAGAGGCCGGTGGGGTTGTCGTGGACTACTCGGTCAGAGATGGTGGATAGAGATATAGGATATGCGGCTCTGTGGCGGTGATCTGAGGAGCAGGGGTAGAGTCAACGGTGGGCAGGTGCCGTAGGGCACTATGCCGATGCCTTCGCTCGACTTACTCTAGGGGAGGTGTTCGGCACCCATACCAAGATTGTCCAGCTTGGCCAGAGGCTATAGAGGGGGAGATGGCTGATCGGGCGACACGAGACTGAGCAGGAGTACTTCCCATACGTTCGGGTGACATGATAGTTTGGGGTGTGCCAGGGGTTACCTGGTGAGCCCTTGATCTATCGTCATCGAGGGGATGAGAGGACCTTGGCCTGGCCGATCATCGAGCCACTGGGGGAGGAGGCAGATACAGTTATTGATGCACTGACATGGACGACATCGGGGTGACAGCTGAGTATGAGCAGTGGTGGACACTACGGCGATGGTGGGGAGAGGGACCACTGGGAGGTGCAGAGGTAGCGAGGAGGGTGGAGAGGCACCAGGAGATGATTGGGGAGCTCCGCTGGAGGATGCGGACATGGTGGAGGTGGATGATGTGGGTGTGGATTTTGGGGTTCGGATCAGCCGGAGATGTAGGACGTCCCGGAGTAGTGGGAGCTAGAGCAGGATACTTTTTCGGAGATGCCAATGCCTTAGGCAGTCTCGGAGGACACAGAGGTAGGGTTGTGCACTGAGAATGCATGATTGGAGGGGCTACTTCAGAGGTGGGATGAGGAGCTCGGGGATGCGCTACGGGAGAGGGATCTCCTACGAATGTAGCTAGTAGAGTGGGAGAATGCATTTGCTATGTATCACCGACGGGAGGGGGATACAGATGCTGCATGGGAGATGGATCTCCTATGGACATATCTGGCGGAGAGGGAGAAGGCATTGGCACAATGCGATGAGAACTTGGTGATAGTTCATCAATGGGAGATGGATTTGGTTTGACATCGGTTTGAGCTGGAGGCAGAGATTATCCACCTCGATGGGTGGATCCCTACGTTTAGTGGAGGTGGATCATCATGTCGCTCGAGAGGGAGTGATACTAAGCAGTCAGCATCCTCTCGGCATAGGCGATTGGATGAGGGAGGCGCTAGTAGGCGTGATGCAGGGGCTAGCAACAACCACCCTGAGGGGTCCCATAGGACCCACACCATGGGGGGTAGTTCCCGTCGCACCGATCCTGCGTGATCATGGTGGCCGATGCCCTAGGATTGGGGGTTTTTTGAGTTTTTGCTTTTTTTGCGGGGTCAGAGGACCGGTTATTGTAGCCTACGAGCATTTTTGATATATATATATATAGATGAATTTATTTTATTTATACACGTGTCATGATTTGATGTTATGCACAATGATTGTTGAATGTGTATGTATGCATGTTAATTTATGTTGATGGATGCATATGTTATGATGAATGCAAATGTTTCTAATTTTTATGATATGCAAATGGAATGGATGAATTGAATTTGTGATTTTTGGCGGTGGCACCATAGACTGTTTAGAACTTATGGCTTTTTGTCCTAGGCGATTGCTGTGGTAAATGACTTTTTATGTATACATGTTATTTTTTGTATTTTCTGATGGCGATGCAAGGATGAAAGATATCACAGTTGGTTTAGAATGTAGTTAAGGTTTTTTGAGACTCGGATGTTTTAACTAACTAGCCACGACTGTACTTTTATCTTACAAGACTTTTGAACAAGGTATGAATCGGACTTGTCTTTGACCAAGTTATTTCACATCCCTGTGTGTGCAATTGAGTTCGTTTATGTGGTATTCGTCAGGATACCACTAGTTTTAGATAGGCTGTCAACCAAACCTATACTGAGGATCACCTAATTAGCTCCACTAACTCCTTTGTTGTATTTAGTCGGATTAATCTACGGTGCTATCTAGGATACCATAAGCTAGCTCATCCACATGCAAACATTGATCTGCACACAAGTTAATGTGATAGATATATCATCATGCGGGAGGTTTGCCACCAGTGACCGATAGGTTATCCACCAAACCGATACTGAGGTTCACCTCATGACCTTCTGAATGCTGAGAGTTCTAGGGATTCAAGTTTGACTCCCTTATTTTCTTCAATTGTATTGGGATACTTGCTCTTTTGTAGTGATAAAAATCACTGTTTATTTTTGTTTTCTCTTTTGAGCAAGGGATTTGAATATTGAGTGATGAGAATCACTATTGTATGTGCCTTTTGATGTATGCACTTTGGTGGTGATGTCAAATTTTTGGAGTTTTGACTTTTGCAAAATTTTGATGTTTTGCACCTTTTTTAGAACTTGGGATTCTTGGGGAATTGGGTAGGGAAGATGCTTGTCCTTTTGCCAACTCTCAGCATTCTTGGGGTCATTCGCATAGGGGGATGAGCAAGATAACCGTTTCGCTTATGGTGACCTGGATTGCTTTGCAAGTTTCATCTTTCATTCACACAACTTGGGAATTTTTTTATTTGTTTTAACTTGTGGTGGGATGCTTCGTAACAAGGTGTGATCCAAGTAGAACTCTACCTTTGTGAAATCTGTCTGACTTTGTACAGTATGTGGCTAGAAAGCTAATGACAGCTGAATGACAAAAACTCTTGATACATTAGAAGACAACCGACTATGATATGGCAAAAAATATGTGAATGGCATTTATTTTTGATGGACTGTTTATAGAATGGAGAAATGTGGAAAATGATGGTTTTGCCAAGTAATTACAGTCTATGGTGCCTTGACCTGTATTACCACAAATATGCAATGTATGGATGTGATGCCTAATGCAGCTATATATTTTTGTGTTTTTGATGGATTGATTTTTGTGAGTATGAAGATGAGATGCAAAAAGAGCTCTTTATTGTTGTGATGATTTTGAGCATGCATGGAAATGAGATGCAAATTTTTGTTATTTTTGATGATTTTATTATTTTTTTAATTTTCTTATTTTTGACCAAGCGATTGTGGGAACCCTTGGAGATTTTTGTTTGACCAAAGGGATGATGGGTACCTTTGGGGCATTTGGGGATTGACCAAGCGATTATGAGAATCCTTGGAGCTTTTGGTTTGACCAAAGGGATTATGGGTACCTTTGGGGCGTTTAGGGGTTGACCAAGCGATTTCAAAAATCCTTGGAGCTTTTCGGGTTGACCAAGCGATTACGAGAATCCTTGGAGCTTTTGGTTTGACCAAGCGATTATGAGAATCCTTGGAGCTTTTGGTTTGGGCTATGGCTCTTTTAAATATGGAATGGCCTCAAATGACTGATGTTCAAGGGTTCTAGTTCCTTGATTCTATCAAGAGAGGCGAGTCGGTATGTTCCAGGTCCTATTTTACTATGGATGACATAAGGACCTAACCAATTTGCCGTGAACTTGTCCCTTAGATGGGGTGGCAAGTTAGAATTTTGTTGGTTCTCTTTTAAGACCAAGTCACCAACCTAAAAGTCCCTCAGGTGAACCTTCATGTTGTATGCTTTCTTAAGTCACTCTTGATAGATACGTAAATGCTCGAGAGCATTAACATGTCATTCGTCGAGCAATGTAAGCTGGTCTAACCGGGCCTGCCACACAACGTCATCATCGATGAACTCTTGCATTGATATGCGCAGGGAAGGAATTTCCAACTCGAGAGGCATGACAACCTCGGAGCCATACACGAGCAAAAATAGAGTTGCCCCAGTGGGCGTCCGAATGCTAGTGCGATAAGCCCATAGGGCAAGTGGGATCTGAATGTGCCAATCCTTATGACTGTCTATGACTATATTTTTGAGGATGGCAACTAGCATTTTGTTTGACGCCTCTACTTGCCCATTTTCCTATGGATAATAGGGTGTCAAAAAACTATGCTGAATTTTGTACTTTGTGGTCAAAGCATGCACGTCTTTGTTCTTGAATGACGTCCCATTATCCGAGATTATCTTGGATGGAATACCAAAATGACATATGATATTATGTAAAATGAACTCCGAAATACGGGTTCTAGTCATAGAGGTAAGCGGAATTGCTTCCACCCATTTGGTGAAGTACTCTGTGGCCGTTATGATAAACGTGTGATGGCCTGACGACATAGGGGAGATCTTTTCGATTAGATCTAAGCCCCACTACGAAAATGGCCAAGCCGATTGGATCGGCTACAAGGCCTGAGAAGGTACATGTGTCAAATTGGCATGGTGTTGACACTTCATGCACTTCCTTACATATGTGCAACAATCTCGCTCTAAATATGGCCAATAATAGCCCATGCAGAGAATGCGCTTTGCGATGGCCATACCACTAAAGTGGCCATCGCATGTACCATCGTGCACTTGGGTGATCGCCCAAGTGGACTCCTGTTGGTCCAAGCAATGAAGGAGGAGTCCTTCGTAGCTGTGATGGTACAAAATGTCTCCTAACAAGACATGCTTTGCCACTTTCTATTTGAATGATCATTTTGCGGTATGCATCAATCCAAGTGGGAGGTTACCTAACTTGAGGTAGTCCCTTATGGGTGTATACCAATCCTGCTGATCAGAAACCTCGACAGTATGAACAGCCAATCCCTCTTGAAGTTCATCCCTAGAAAAATCTGAGTGGGAAAGAACTTGTAAGAATAGCATTGTGTTGCTATTAAAGGGAGTAGGGGAGAACAAGGACCCCTAGTTAGCGTGATTCAGACAATCATGGATTCGAGAGAACTTGTTCGGGGATGGTTCAATCTGGATCAAGTGGATTCCTGGCATTAAGTCAGAGCTTGCATGCTCCATCACTGATTGCGATAGTTTTTTGACTTGAATGGTTGTCATATCACCAGAAATGTCTTGCGGGATTAGTGACCCCAAGGAGGCCATAGTGTCCGCAAAATGATTCGATGACCGAGGGAGTGCCTCGATGTCATACCATTCAAGCTTTGCCAGGAATTTGTCCACAAGGGCTTTGTAGGCCTATAGAACTGGGCATTTACATTGGAATACCCCTTTGACTTGGTTGACAATTAACAGTGAATCACCAAAGATGTTCAATCATTTGATGTTCATGGTGATTGTTGTCTGAAGACCTATGAGCAAGGCTTCGTATTCTGCATTGTTGTTGGTGCATAGGAAATTTAATTTAAATGATAGAGGCATTGGAGCCCCTTGTGGTGTGAAGAATACAATTCCCATGCCACCCCCTTGCTCACATTTAGAACCATCAAAAAATAGGGTTATGTCAGCCTGTGACTCAGGCTCATCAGAATCTAGCAATTCTGAGACATGGAAGACCCCATCATCTGGTAGTTCTATGATCAGAGGCTGATCATCTTTGAGAGGAGCCTCTGCTAGTTGATCGGCTATGACTTGATCTTTGATGGATTTTTGTCCAATAAACTCTATGTCAAACTCCATCAACAACATGATCCATTTCATCGTGCGACTACTATGATAAGTATGACTCATCATGTACCACAATGGATTCTCCTTAGACACAACATATGTCTTGTTTCTCAGCATGTAATGGCATAGATTTTTGGTAGCAAACACCACTACCAAGTAGAGCTTCTCAACGTATGCATAGTTAAGTTCATAACTGACTAGGGTGCGGCTAAGATAGTAAGTAGCCTGCTCTTTGTGTAGTTCATTTTTCTGGGCTAGCATGGTGCCCAGTGCCACCTCAGTAGCTGAGATGTATAAGTAGAATGGCACTCCTGGTCTAGGTGGTGCCAATACTAGTGGCAAAGCCAAGTATTGTTTGATGTCGTCAAAAGCTAACTGGCACTCGTCATCCCAATGAAATGCGACCCCCTTGTGCAATAATTTATTCATGGGTTGGCACTTGTCAGATAGCTATGCTATGAAGCACTTGATTGACGTGACCTTTCCCTACAGGCTTCTGAGCTGCTTGATGGTAGTTGGGGGAAGCATTTCAAGGATTGCCTTGAATTTGTTTGGGTCCACCTCGATGCCTCATTTTGAGACTATGAAACCCAAGATTTTTCCAGATGTGATGCCAAATATGCACTTCTTGGGATTCAGTCTGACTTTATGTTCCATGAGGTGATCGAGGATCTTGCTTAAGTCATCAAGATGATCTGGGCATAAAAGAGATTTGGCCAACAAATCATCCATGTAATCTTCCAAAGTTTTATGCATGTGATCATGGAAGATGTACGTCATGGCACGTTGGTAGGTGGCGCTAGCATTTTTAAGGCCAAAGGGCATGACCTTATAGCAAAATGTCCCCCAAGGCATTGTGAACACCATTTTTAGTTGGTCCTCGGGATTGATACAAATTTGATTGTATCCCGAGAAACCATCCATGAGGGAAAGCATTTCGTGGCCCGTTGTAGCATCTACCAATGCGTCGATGCTCAACAAGGGGAAATCATCCTTAGGACTCACTTTGTTTAGATCTCAAAAATTAGTGCATATGTGAATCCTCCCATTAGGATTTTTGATGGGCACCATGTTGGACAGCCATGGTGGGTAATCCATGCAGATGACAAACTGTGCATCCAATAGCTTTTGTAATTTGTCTTTGACCATTAAGGCCACTTTTGGGTGCATCTTACGTAGTTTTTGCTTAACTGGCTTGACTGTCGGATCAAGCGTTAGATTATGCATGACTAGCTATGGATCTAGCCCTAGCATGTCTTTGTAGGACCATGCAAAAACCTCCTTCTTCTCTTTGAGAAGGGTAATGTAGTCGGCTTTCTCTTCGAGGGATAGACTTACCCCCAACTTGATAAACTATGGATTCACTAGATTAGATCCGATGTCTACGTCAGTCATCTCCTCGATCGACATGTGGGATCCGTCCTCCAACTAGTGTGGAGTTGGGATCAAGTGGATATCATTTGCTGAGTTAAGATCATCGTTAGGAACCTTGGGTTCCTCTTCAGCATGGAAGATATCTTGAGTTGGCCCTAGGGTGAAATGAAGCATTTCACCAAAATTCTAGTACTTTGATGGGGATGGTGGTGAATTAACGTGATCCTAGTCTATGGCATCTATGTCTAGATATAATGACTATGTCAGATCAACCGGATTGTGGATGGAGGCGGTTAAGTCAATGGAGATCATGTTGATGAAATGATTTTGGTCTTTATTACCGTAGGTGTGGTGACTCAGACATTTTAGATGTTTTTTGTGTTTCAGATCTGGCTCTAGAGGTATTGGCACGAATGGATCAGCTCTATGTGCAGATAGGCAGACAGGGTCTACCCTCGGCACTAATATCGCTATAGGGTCTCCGATCGAAAGGTGTTCTCCATATGCCCAAAGTGACAGATTCAACACTTGGTCCCATTGCATTGGGTTTAGGTGCCACTCATGCCCTGGCATTATGTTTAGTTGTTCAAATATGTCATGAATCTCCAAGGGGTATTGTTGCTGCATCTTTCGCATGTGATTGAGATATGCCATCTTAGTTTCATCTTCATAATCATTGTCAGAGATCCAAAGGCCTTCATTGGTTCCAACAACTGTTTGTGACATTAGAGGCTCATCATGCTCGAGCAAATTGATCTGGCCCCATTGGGGTTGTTTTGCTCTCTATGGGGGGGCCTAATTTTCTTGATGTGGCACTTGTTTGATTGGAGCATCCAAAGGGAACATTGCCAAGAGTCTTTCTTGGTAGTCATCCATGGGGGTCACTTGTGAGTGATTTCTATCTAATTTGAAGGGGTCCCATGGTGCTACCTCATATTATGACTCGTCTTCTAAAGATCCTTCTTGACCTTGTCTATACCTCTCTTGTAGGTGAGCTCTCGAGCTTTCTCCTCTCTCAAGCAAAGGGAGAGGGTTGTTGAGGTCAACAAGGTTGGTTGTCAATAATGGGAGATAATCCCCCAGTGTATATGTCATGTTAGGGTTGGAATATGGATCTAATGCCAATCCCCCCTTATTGCCTATCCTTAGGCCTTGCA
This sequence comes from Wollemia nobilis, assembly GCA_028583015.1. Taxonomy (NCBI): domain Eukaryota; kingdom Viridiplantae; phylum Streptophyta; class Pinopsida; order Araucariales; family Araucariaceae; genus Wollemia; species Wollemia nobilis. The sequence goes on from JAQPPZ010002362.1 coordinate 3,167,780, forward strand.
TGTTCCCTACCAAGATGTCCAAGGGCAGGGGGTGGTTGAACCCTACTCCTGACTTGTATGGAATTTGGTATCTTGGTTGGCAAAGAACACGCACTCCTTACTCATATCTGCCTAAACCATATCCATGCCAATTGCATTGGCCAAGGTATCTCAAAGCAAAGTCTAGGTTGGACAAATAGTTGACATATTCAATAAAAGGCTCTCCACCTTCGTCCTCTTGCATGTATGGTTCAATACCATGATCAAGGCCCCCATACACAAAGTTTTTCTGATTCTACGAGTAGCCAAGAGGAACAATGGTACCGATGGGGATGCAAGGTCTCCCCATGTCCTGCATGGACTCTAGTGCAAGTTTTTTTTGCACCAAATACTCCCCTAGGCCCGTATTGGCCATTTTAACAGTGATTGTTGACGATTAAGGGGGAGGTAATGGAAGTTCTTCCTGAGTCCACTCCATGTCGAGTGAACTAGGAGCCTCGAATTCCATTCTTCTAGGCATCTCCTTAGTAGAGATAGTTGATACTGATGGCGGTGCCTCTTCCATGGGTTTCTTCTCTTTGTCCTTCGATGTGGCCATCATAGGTGGCATTGTTGGTGAAGGACCAGACGATGAATATGGACTCGACTGGGGTTTTGATGGACATGTTAATGGGGATGCCTATGGAATTAGACCATGTTTAGATGGATTCAACTAAAAATCCAAATGAGTTGATGGAAGGGTCGATTACAGCATTAGTTGCATCGCATTGCAATACTTGAAGGGTTCCAAGTCTGCCGGGACTACATGCACCTACCCTTCAAAAGTATACTTTAAGCACTGATGAGCTATCGAAGGGACACAATTCATGTCCTTGATCCATGGCTGACCCAACAAGATGTTATAGGCCATCTCACCCTCCAAGATGTGGCACAATGTAGGTATAGTATTTTGTCCCACTTGGATGGGTAGGACAATTATGCCAACTGTCGAGCATATTACATCATTGAATGCCCATAGTGTATAGGTGGAGGCCACCATGTGAGAAGTGGGAAACTTTAGGTGTTTCAAGGCCATTGTTGTAATGATATTACTAGACGAGACAGTGTCCACCAATACCCTCTTTGGCTCAGTGCATCGTTTGACATGTCCCATGAAGTTATTGAAGGAGTTTGCTTCATGGGGCTGCAACTCGATGGCTTTTAGTATCTCCATTAAAGCCTCCCGATGGGGCATTGATTATTGTATGAGCTCATAGATAGAGAGCCTAGCCAATGTAGTCCTCAAAATTTGGGTGAGTTTTATTCGAATCATGGTCATTGGTCTAGGTGGAGGAGGTTATGCAAGGTGTTGTTGCAGTTGTGACATTGTTGGCACCTCTCCTATAGCTACCATACAGGCAGTTGTGCTCAGGTACCTCTTGTTCCGAGTCACTATACTGATCATCCCTACATACCCCTAAATGGGGCAATTTTGTGTGACCTCATTGACTTGTAGGGTCTTTGCCTGCATATCATGGTTAGGCAAGGGGTCTTTAAAGACCTCCATTTGTTGATTTCTTGGTGCCACGGTATTATCCACTGCTAATGTCTTGTTATCTATTAAGTCTTGCACCAAGCCGTTAAACTTCCAACATGCATTAAGGTCATGTTCCTTCTATCTGTGGAACCTACAGTACAAGTATTCCCTATAGCCCTTAGGTTTTGGTGCATTGGGGTCTATGGGTTGAATCTCGAGAAGGTTGATCAAGTTTTTTGCTGACAAGTGGTCAAACAGGGAGTCTCTGAACTCTATGTAAGTTGTGAATTATTGCCTAGGATGATGTTCCTAATCTTGTTCTTGCATATGATTTTCTTGGTCATAACTGTTAAGAGGCACTGCCTGATAGTTAGCCTTTTGGGGCTACGTTGCTTATGTAAGCTTAGGGACATTTATAGCAAACTGATTGACCGCAGCGGGTTTTTTTTGTGTGGTCCCTATTTTAGTTTTCTTAGAACATTCTTTCTTCTTTGGCTTGGCTATCTTGCAATCCTGAATCTTAATCTCCTCAATGATTCTGGTTTGTGCCATAGCTTCCTCTAAAGTGGCATATTACTACAGCTGCAATAGCATGGAGATTGATCTCAAATAGCTCTTTGAGAACATTTGGGTGAGGTCGAACATAGGAGGGAGGTAGGGCAGCTTTGAAAGCAAAGTCCTCCATCGGTTCTCATAGGCTGCCATGGTTTCTTCCTCATATTGCATGAGGCTGGCTAGGTCTCTTAGTGATGCCTTCTTATTGGTGTTGAAGGCAAAGCATTTGAGGAATGCATCCACTACCTAATCTAAGTTACTAATGTTGTGCTTTGGAAATTGAGTGAACCAATTCGAGGGAGGGCCTACGAACGTGGTTATAAATGTTCTTAGTAGCAAAGAATCATTGTCCTAAATGTTAAAGCATTGGCTTAGGAATATAGTCACATGCTCTTGGGCATCTTCCTCACCTCTAAATATTGCCAACTGAGGCATTTTAAAGTGTTCATGGTAAAGGGGTGTCGGCATTGATGGATGCATAGGATGACTACGGAGTTGGCATGAAGTGGGATTTTGGGGCCTAGAAGTCTTGGTCTCCATAGACTCCAAGTGCTCTAGCAGCGCTTTATATGCATCGCAAGATTTAATTTCTTCCTCCTTAGTTTGCTCCCATTGTGGGTTGTGGGAAACTTGATGCCTATGGAGGGGTGGCCGGATAGTAGCCCCTCTACCTTGGTAGGTCATTTTGGCCTGCTCTTCTTCTTGCTCATACTCCTCATAGGTTTATTTAGGAGTTTCTGGATGAGACCTATAACCATGGGTGGTCCCTACGGGGGGTGCCCATCGTTGTTCCTAGGAGTGGCCTCCCACTCAGGTCTAGGAGGTCTCGGAGGCAGCACTTGGTAATGTCGTGGGGACCTGTCTTGTACCAAGGGGTTGCGCCTCTCATATGGTTCTACTCTTTGGGTGTGAGGGGTTGGAACCCTCTCATGCATCATGTTATGGAGCAGATCATCTATTTGGAACCAAATACGCTCTTTGCTAAGGTGATATATATGTTCTAGATGTTTTTGGTCTTGCTCAAGTTGCATGATCTATGCTTGGCGGGTGGCATGTCTAGCGACTTCTAGGTCAATTTGTTTTTCCATATTGAGTCTAGGAGGCCTAGATGCCTCTCCTATGCATTTATCTTAGTCATGATGATTCGAGATCTCTATAGGTTGCTTCCCTCTATCGAGGTTGGCGACATTCACTCGAGGCTCTGGCATCACTAGGTGATTTTGGTAGATAGCAGGTGTGGAGGCGCATTGCTCCCATGCTATGTATTTCTCTTGAGGAATGTAATGGTCTTCCTTGTGCTCCCTTTCATATATGTGAAAGGGGCAGGCAGAGTTGTCTCACCTTGTTTGAAGAGCCTTGTTCTCTGGATTTTGCCTATTGTTTCTAACAGTGATGGGGGGTAAATGAGGGATGACATAATCATGTGGCCTCTCCTCATGGACCCTATGTTGTTCTAGCACTTCATCGCATGGTGGCCACTCATACCGAGCTTCTAATAGAGCCTTCCCATTTATATTGAGTGCCACGTGTAACGATTCCTCCTGAAAGGGTCTATGTTGGATGAGAGTGTCCCTCAAAGGGATGCCTCTATAGTCCCATTATGAAATGGCACGATGTGGACTCTCTTGTGGGTCATGCCACCAAGGTGGTATGACCAAGTCCTTGGAGCTATAGCAAAAGTGACTTGTGCCCCCTTGTACACTCTCCGTAGCTCCTGCCCGTGATTGGGCTTGGCTACGGGTGTACACCATGGTGGTGTTTTCCTATAATATGCATAGATTTTTATTTCTTTTTATGATTTTTATTCTACACTAAATAGAAATGATCACACACACATAAAGCAATGATTATCTCATTTAAAGATTAAAGGTGTGCCCTAAACCTGGTTTAGTGTGTTTTGATTTTTGTTTTGAAAGCTTTTGTAAAGAATGTTTAAATGCAATATGATGGCTCTTATGACTCCCATAAATGGTCACCCCTTCGATATACCATTTCTAGGCCAATATACCAACCTCTCTATATACCCACCCTTATGTGAGGGAAACTATTAGTACATGAGAGCAGATGGTACATGGAACGTAGGCGGTATAGAAGGGGAATCACCCTATTTTGACACCTACCATGGAAGACTTATCCTCATGCATTGGGAATCACCCCAGCTACACTTGGTCAGATTTCATCAGGATTTATGTCTAGCAATAGTAGTGATCAGGCTTATGGATGTAAAAATTCAAGCCAAGGTAGTGACGAAATCCACCGTTGGTCTTGATCAAGGGCTGGGGTTTTACGACCAGCTCCTTGGTGTTTTAAATTGCCACGTGATGTGTGGGATTATTTTTATTTTGCATAAAATAAATTAAACATGTAGTAAAACTTTCCCTAAGCAAGTAACCAGAAAATAGAAAACTGAAAGTAGAAAATGATAGAAGGTGTTTAGGACCCCTACCTCTTCTCTGCCCAAATTGGCTGGTTTTGAGTTTCTATCCTAAAACTGCACAGAGAGCTATTTATCCCTGGGTGGGATGAATAATAGAACTATATTCTTCATAGGGTGGGGTGAATGCCCATTCGTCCCTGGATAAGATGAATTCTAGCTTTGTATTCATCACATACAGGAATGAACAACAGTCCAATGTTTGAAAACTTGGTACCTGCAAGCAAAAACAAGCAATTTTTAATCAAATTTCTGATCTTAAAAATAGAGGACAATCTCCCATCGTGATCACCACTGAAAGCACAAGGCTATGGAAGCAAAAAATAAAAGCCAAGATGCGATGCAAATGAAACAAAAGATAACACTAAATCCTATGAATTGAAAGTGCATGAAAGGATAGAAGCATAAACGAATCAAAACCAAATAGAAAGCCAACATGGAAGATAGCCCTTTTTATTAATATGCTTTAGAACTCGGTTACAATTCACCTCCTCTCATTTTAGGGGATAGTAGCATTAAATGTGTTCTTATCACATCAATAGATGTTATTCCTTCTTCTGCGTGCCCACATGTAAAGTGAGCGGACCAAACATCGTCACCACTTTCATTGATGAGTCTTGACTCCTTACTGCTCCTCTAATGTTGAGACCCTACATTTAAGGAAATAGGAAATAGTCAGTAGCACCTGTAGATAAAATGAAACATGTAATCCCCACGCCTTAAATTAGTACAATGCAAAATATAAATGAAATGATAGCTGAAATAGATCCAAATGAACTAAAAACTTGATAGGGGCATAAAAACATCATCGAGAAGGCACTGCAAATGGAATAGTCAAAAAAATTGCCACAGATTCGTATTCTCTCTAGCGTGGGATGATTAGACCTGCAACAAAGTGTTAAAAATCAAAGTCCCAAATGTCACATTTGGGAAGCTCCAAATCACCTATCTAAGAAGTATAGAATCAGATGCAAGAATAACAGAAAGGAAATCTGCTATAGATTTCTAATCACTCTAGGGCGAGGTGATTAGAATTACAACAGTGTGAGGGGCGCTTGGGGGCAGGATGCCCATCGTTTAGGGCTTGATTTTGGTACCAATCCACTTGGGATAGGTCCAAAACCTCTTGTGGGGTGTTGTCAGAAAATTTGTTAGGATGTTATGGCCAAATGTAAGTTTTTGTTTTCAAATTTTCCCTTCCAATAATCACCCAATGACCTCCTCTTCAAAAGAGATCAAGGATGTGAAAGGCATAAATAAAAAAATATGTGTGGATGTAAAATGATAGCACTTCGTTGCTCAAAATTCTCCTTCTCTCTATATCTTGTGGTGAGAAAACTCACCAATTTATAGACCTGGAGGTCTCTTGTGATTGAACATGCAAAGGTGCCACTTGACAATCATACCTTCCAAAGGGGAAAGAAGATTCCTCCCTGATTAGGGGCTCCATGACTGCCCCTGTAACTGCCTCTAACATGCAAAAATGCTCATTCACACTCCTATGTAGTGAAGGAAGAGTTAAGTGGTGGATATGAGCTGCCATTTGTCAAGATTTGACTTTTTTCCTGTCAAACCTGCTATTCATCCCACCCTGGAGTGAATACTACTAATCGTCCTTGGGTGGGGCAAATAGAAGTTTGTAATCATCCCTGGGTGGAACGAGTATGAAGCAGAGTACCTAAAGGTGCCAAATTGACTTTTGACCTTCCAAAACTACTGTAAGAGTGGTTAGGACCACTGTTTAACCTTTGGGGGCTGCCCTGGGGGCTATGTGTGTCAATGCGATCAGTGTTTGCAGTCACATAATCATATTGGTGCCATTTTGGTGTCTACACAATATTTTGGATTTCTTGCACTTCTAGGGGGTGAACTAATTTTTTCTTAGGTCTAGGATGTTTACCAGGTCGACCTTCTTCTTTGGGAGTAGTGATAGGGGATGAGCCTTCTTTACCCTGATCAGAGGGAGGAATGCTCCGTGGGAGGGAAAACAAGGGAGGACTTTGGGTGGTGGGAGGCTTCGATGTGGACAAAGCTGGAGGATCAAGCGGGGCACGATGACTTAGAATATAGAGACCTAGAAACCTGATGGGCTAGGGCATGCTTGTACAGAACTAGAAAGAGCCCCTAGTGGTGGGGGGTTTTGGAGACTTACTCTCTAAAATTGATGATGGTAAGGGTGATAAAATGAAAGAGGAAGTCTGGGATATTGACAGGATGAACATCATAAGGTGGTTAACCAGGGAAATATTATAATCCTGAAGGGGCTTTTTAGGGTTGTCAACTAAAACATACTAGAGTACGACGACAATTATCATGGTCCATGGGTAATGCAGGGAAGAATGGACTATGCCCTTTTCCTAAATGAGGTTCTTTCCCTTATCAAGGAATTGATCAGTTTCCTCTTTGACGTTATGTCTATCTCAACAAACCACTATGCCTTCAATTGAAATGCCAAAAATCTGAGAAATGGAGTGGACACTTACCTCAAAATGAATGTCGCAAACCTGTAGTTCCCCTTCGCTCCAAGAATCAGTGAAGTCTCTGGCGACCTCCTCTTCATAGCTAGAGAATAACTTTAATAAATTGATTAATTTTTTGGCATCGAGCAGGTCAGTGGTCTCGACCTCAATTTGCATGTTGGAAGGCTCTAGAATGGCCATGGAGCAATTTGAACCAGGGCTAAAGGAGCTAGCTAGAGAAAAAAATTTGGTACATGTAGAAGAATGGGAAGAAAAGACCTTAGTAGAAGCAAGGAGGGGGATAACCAACTGGATCGAAATAAAGAAGCAAAAGGTGGGGGACTCAAAAAAAAGCCCTAAACCAAGAGATTAATAGTGAAAAAAATGGTGCAAGCATGGCTCGAGATGACAGGGTCACAACAGGAGAGAGTGGAGAGACAAGCACAAAGGGCAACATCCAGGATAGAGGGGGAAAAAAAGTAGCTCAAATAGAATGACTATGGAGTCAGAGTCTATTTGGGAAGGCATTGGTGGAAAATACAAGCGAAAAAAACCACAAGAACAATCATACAAAAATATTTAGTGGGTTTAGTTTTTAGAAACACCTTGGATGTTGAACGAACACCATTTGGATGGTGAAAGACACCTTTGGTGGTAGCCTTTCTAGAAGGATTGAAGCAACAATAATCCGCCTTGGGTATTGAAAAAATACCATGATGGAGGTAGCACAAACTACCTAGCAAGTTCAAGCCAACATCCTAGTTGGCTTGGATGATGATATCAAGTGGTAAGTCTTCTTATCATATGAACAAGGTGGTCTAATCAACTACTTTTTTGGCAAGAATGTCAACCACCTTATTAGCCTCCCTGAGCACATGAATGATCTCATTATGAGAGTTGCAACTGAGAGAAAGTTGATAGTCTTGGATGATGTTCTAAATATTCTTCCCCCCAGTGATCTGGTGAATGATGTGGTCAATGATCACTAAGGAATATCCTTCGAAGATGATTGTCTTGGGGAGGGGTTTGCTTATCTCAATGCTTCTCCTCAATGCTCTAGCTTCTGCATAATTATTGGTTTAGGTCCCAAGATTCTCGAAGAACATTTTTATTATACTACCAATGTGATCCCTGATGACTCACCCTGCTCCAGCTCACCCTTGATTTCCCTTGGAGGCACCATCTAAATTGGCATTAAGCCATCTCTACATATGGGAGGACCATTTAGACATGGTGTGGATGCTGCAAGTATTTTGGACTTTGCTACAGTCTATTGGAATTATGAGGGAAGAAAACAAGGAATCTTCTAGTCCAAATCTATGGATGTCACCACAAGGGATGAGGCTATTATTTTCAATCACCAAGGATAGAGCTCTATTAGCCACAACTTTAGGATATCTTGTGACCTCTGTGAATATGCGATTATTATGTTCTAGCCATATCTACTAGGTAGCATGATAGAGGAGGGAACTCTAGAGGAATCTGAGTCTAGGATTTTTTAAGGTTGTTGGCCATTGAATAAAAGTGTCCATAACTACCTTGGGCTAAGTCCAACAGACCTAGAAAATGTTGATCAGAGTGGAGAAAACACCCACAACAAAAGTACAATCCAGAAGAAGGTGTTGGGTAGATTCCCATGATTGAGAGCATAGATAGCATCTATTGGGAACCATTACTCCTCTTTGGATAAGGTTGTTAGTGGTCAGGATTTTATTATGAGCAACCAACTAACAAAAATGGTCCACTTTAAGGATCAGGGACTTGAGCTAAATGATTTTGGAAAGGGTCTGACTATTGTCTTATTTATAGCCTCTGGTAGGGATTTCCAACATCTGGGAAGCCACTTTGACAGTGAAGCTAACATCACTAGAACCTTTCCAACAATGTTCATCCTTCTTCAGAATCTGGGGGATGAATTTTTATTTGAAAATATCCTAAAGAGTTGCTAGGACTTTATTTATGGTGTCATTATTTATTCTAAACTTAACCTGCTTCCATCTACGGGCACCTTGATCGAAAGTGATGAATTTAGCAACCTAGATTCCATACTTGTTGTCAGTGATATGCTTGATAGGAATCAGATCGAGATCATTGATGAGGGTGTCTTTCCTTACCTATGCATATTTCCAAAATTTGATAGACTTATCGTCACCAAGGTGCCACTAAGAACCCTATTGGAGGAGATGCTTGGTATGGATGATGGATTTCCAGAAATGGGAACCATTACGGGGAGTCTCAGAGTCTAGGAAAGAGTGATGTTGTAAATATTTCTTTTTGATGATCGACACGCACTCTAGTTTGGTATCTATGGCCACTTTCCAAGCATTTTTGGCCAGGAGGGCTTGATTGGTGATATTTATGTGGTGAAGACCTAAACCTCCCTTATCTTTAGGGGTGCAAATTTTTTCCCAGGCAACCAAATAGAACTTTCTTTGATTATCATTCCCATACTAAAGAAACTATTTTTGCACCTTCTCAATAGCCTCCCCTACTACAACAGGTATTTTGAAAACCGACAGAAAGTAGGTAGGTATACTTTGGAGGACTGACTTTACCAAAGTAGTTTTGCCTACACTAGAAAGGAGGGCCCCTTTCCATCCTATCAGCTTTTTATGAATTTTCTCTATGAAGTTGCTCCACATATATTTGAGAGGTTTCCCTTTGAACATTGGAAGACCCAAATTGGTGGTTGGGAAGTCCACAATGGTGCACCTCAGAATCTCTACAATATTGACCTACCTTATGATGGGAGTGTTGATGAAGTAGAGCTTACCTTTTGTGTAATTGATATTCTGACCAACCTCTTCCTCATACATATTAGAATGATATTGATGGCTTTGGTTTTATAAACTAAATCTTTAGTGGAAAATAAGGTGTCATCCATGAATTGCTAGTGAGTGGAGGGGATAAGCCTAGAAGCTGCCTTGATGCTAGATATCAGATTTTTGTAGCATGCATTTTTTATGGCTCAACCCAAAATTTTAGCCAGAATGATGAATAATATGGGGCACAAGGGGTCCCCTTGTCTTAGTCCTTGGGTTCTGGGAAAATAACCAGCAGTAGACCCATTCACAAGGACCGAGAACTAGGAGGAAGAAATACAATTTGAAATAATATTCACCCAAGATTCATGGAAACCATATTTGACGAGGATTTTGGATAGGAATTCTTGGTTCACTCTATCAAAGGCTTTGTTCATGTCCAAATTCAGAAAGTTGTAGATTTGGACATATGAGTTGAGTGAATAATCTCATGAATGGTGATTACCCCATAAAGGATGTTTCAGCCCTTAACTATGCTTCCCTGAAAACGATCAATGATTATGGGAAGGATTTTAGTGAGCCTATTGGCCAAAAATTTGGTCAACACTTTGTATATGATGGAGCATAGGCTAATAGAATGGTAATTAGAGAGGTACTAGGAGTTAGAGACTTTGGGTATCAGGGCCAAAAAGGTAGAATTTATATCTCTAGGAATACATCTAGACTTCTGCATGTTAGTGATGGCACGACACAAGTCAGGGCCCACAATGTCCCAAAAATATTGGAAGAATATGAGGGAAAAGCCATCCATTATAGGGCTTTATCAAGTTTCATGGAGAAGAGGGCTTGATGGATTTCCTTGTGGGTTAGAGGGCTAAGAAGGAAGTTATTGGTATCTTTGTAGATGGTCTGATGGATGTTATTCAAGAGGGAATCCATGGTCTAAGGGGAGGAGGAGGGAGGGGAGGCTAGAAGGTTTTTGAAGTGGCTCACAGCACCATCCCTGATATTGTGGATATTTGAAGTTAAGTTCCCATCCTGCTTGATGAGACCTTTAATTCGGTTGACTCCCTTGTGCCTGAGGGTGGAGATGTAAAAGTACTTAGTGTTGGAGTCACCTTCCTTGAGTGAGATCTATCTAGACTTTTGGTGCCAATGTATTTCCTCTTTTCCTAAAGTGTTATGATACTTAGAGAAAAATGTTCTTTCTTTAGCTCTAATATTATTGTTTTCGTGACATTCCTAGAATATATCCTCAATTTGCTTTAGACGGGTTTTAATGTTTTTTTATCTTCAAAAATATTTCTTAAGACTTCCCTATTCCACACTTTAATATTTTCTTTGACCCATCTGAGTTTTTACATAAACTGGTTCAGAGTTGTCCTAGAAAAACTTTTTCCACACTATTTTGCTACCCAATTTTTGAGATTCGAATGGTGGGTCCACATTGACTTGAACCGAAAGGGAGTATTGAACTATGGTTTGATCACCACCTCAAACAGAAGTAGGTTGTGGTTCAACCCTATATTTGGGATAGCCTGCAGAGTGCCATAACCAAAGAGGGGGAGGACTTCTTGGGATAATAGGAACCGATCAAGGTGTTCTTGAATGAGGTTATTCCCCAACCATCTACTAGTCCAGGTGTACTTGGATCCTTGTAGTGGCACATCCATGAGAGAATTGGCATCTACAAACTACCTAAGATCATTTATCTTCTTGTGGGTAATTGATATCCTCCCTTTTTTATCATACAATTATAGGGGTGAATTGAAGTCCCCTACCAACACCCAAGGTATATCAATGAAAGCATGTCTCATCTAAGTGAGAGTATTCCAAAAAATTATTTTTCCTTGAAAGAGTTGGGAGCATAATTATTTGACATAATCCAAGAGGCATGGGAGTTAAGATCATGGAATAAAATTTTGGATGGTTTGTCTTGACCTGAGATAAACCTACCTTCAATTTTGTTTGAGTTCCAAAGACACATGAATCCTCCTGTAGTACCCGAGGCTGGGGAGAATATGAAGTCACAATTTTTCCAAATTATCTTGGCTACCCTAGGAGACCACTGATCATCTAATTTGGTTTCTTGTATGAAGAAAATAGTGGGATTGTAGTATTTTCTCATGGTGATGGCCAATAGTTGTTTGGATGCACCATTCAGTCCTCTCGAATTCTAGGAGAGAACTTTCATTTGGAACTTTTGGAGGGATTTTTTCCCCATTTCCTTGTTGCATGGGGGGTTTGGGTTTTTGGTTTTATTCCTTAATTGTGTTACTAATTTCTTAAAATAGGGTTTTCTATGTTCCATTAGATATATCCTCTGTTGTGTCTCGATTTCTCCTATCTGTGCTTGAAGGTCTGCTTTCCTGTCTACTCCTACATCAACTTGGGATTTTCTAAAGCTTCTAGTTTTTTTGGGGCTCCAATGGTCGGGGGACTCTAGGGTAGCCTCTTCACTATCAAAATTAGATGCACTAGAGTTCTTTGGGGAGTCAAGAAGGACAAACCCACCATTGGGTGGTGATAGGGATAGGGATGATGGCGTTCGAAGGGGTTTTTTGGTGGGGCTTTGAGGGCTAGCCTCAGAAGTGGAGATTTATGCCTGGTGAGGGGGGAGGGATATTTCTCGATAGAATTGGTGATAGAGCTCTACTGGGAGGGAGTGTTGGGGGCTTGGCCAGGAATGATAGGGATTTCACCTTCCTCAAATTCCTCATTATTTCTAGAATCTATAAGTAAATCAAATTTATTTGCAGTGGTTACTAAGGTACTTGCCTTTTGGAGGTTTTGAGTTGGAGGTGGTTGAATCTGCTACTGGTTCTTCAAAATTTGCTTTTGGATGATGGTGGTTCTCTGCCTAGAGAAAATATTCATGTGCTCCACTAGTTTTTGGTCGGCCTTAGAGTTTCAATGATTAGGGCATTAAGAAGGGAGGTGCCCCTGAGAATTGTAATCCGAGCAAAAGGCTAGTTTTTTTTTTTTTTTATTTCAGTGGTTGTTCCCATCTGAAGTCCTCATAGATGAGATTGAGGTGGTCTAGTAGTTGTGACTCCAAATTCACACTAACATAAATATGAGCCTAGATAAGGTGAGTTCTTATGCAGGTGGCTAGGTCAATGGCCACTAATTTTCCAAAATCCCTAGAAAAACCTTGTAGCGCATCCTCATAGAAAAATGGGTCAAGAGGTTTGGGAGTTGAACCCATATGTGGGTGAGATTTATGCTTTGCGATTCAGGATTGAAACTTGGCTCCCATTTCTTTGAAAACAAGCTTTACCTCTAGAAGAAATACAGACCCCTAGATAAAATTCACTATCCGCCCTCTCGAGGATTCATTTGGATCATAAATAAACCTCTGGTCATCACGAAGAGGCTCATAGTTCCCAAAATTTTCCATTTTGAAAATACCCATCGGTGAATTGCATCTATGTTAGGGCATCCCCCTACAAATTTTCCCACAAAGGAGAATGAATCACACGAGGCATACCCTTCCATAAGTTTTTAAGGGCATAAAATTTCAAACCCTTGAGTAACAAAGCCTTTCGATCCATCTGAGGGTGGTCTACGATTGTTTTGTAGGTGGTCTGCATATGACATGATATCTTGGTGGCTCCTTGAGCCTCCCACTTTGTCGAGTGGTTATTTTCCCTAATCAACATCGCTTTGGACACTCCCATGGTTTATGGTTGAATAAAACTAGGCTTGCCTTGACATTGCCTGCTCTCAGGGAATTTCATTGAGTGAGTCATAGAGTACTTCTTTCGATTGCACCCTCTCTTTGAATTGTGGTTGGTTGACGCCTAAAATTTCGATCACCAAAATCATAGATATCATCGATGCCATCATTCCATCCAAGTTCATATCTAATTTGCAATGGCTTTAAGGTCAAATTTATAGTGCCTTTTGGAATTTTTTGTGAAGTATTATAAGGATAAGGTAGTACTAAGGGTTTGCAAGATCTGCAACTTACAAAATTTAGGATTTAATTCCCAAAATTTCATAAATTTATGAATGGAGTGAAGATATGTATAAGGGGAGGGTGCATGCTCCAAAATGGTTGTAATTGGACAATTTTGGGAGTGTAAAGAAGCTCAAAATGCTCAAAAAATGTTAGGAATGAGATGAAATTACTTAACTAACCCTTATTTAGAGTAAAATTAATGAAAAACAATGTAAAATGATGCATAATTCTATGAAATATAGGTGTTACAAATTTATGAAATCTATATCAACAAGAGAGATAAAAGCATGAAATGATGATTGAAAGGAGATTTTTGGTGGGACAAAAAGATAATAATAATATTTTATCCAACACCATAATAGATTAGGAATGATTATGAGTGCTTATATGCTTAAAAATTTAATGAATACTTGCAAATGCTGATGAATTAGAAATAAATGTGTATGGATATGAAACAAAGAAATTAATATGCTAATAATGAAGAGAAATTAGACTATAAATGAAGAGTAGTGGTTATAATGGAGAAAATAAAGAAAATAGATGAAATAAAACCCTACAATGAAGAAGTTTTATTAGCCCTAAAAACACTCATATTTTTATATAAACTTTTCATATATAATGTGGCATTATTATAGAATGTATGTTTAATGAAATTTTTATATATATCTAATAGCAAAATTATGTATGTTGTCTAATATTTATTTTTAAGTAACTTGTGTGTAGATTCAATGTTTTTTACTATCTTTCAGCATGTTTATGTCAAGGTCCCTTTCAGAACTGGAAATTTTTATTTTATGATGAAAAATAAAAGGTAAACATAACCGCAACAAATAAAGTAATGATGTTGAACCTAGCACCAGACTTTCATTTTGGTGCTCGAATTCCATTTTGGTGCCTAAATTCCATTTCGGTTCTTGAATCTCATTTTGGTGCCTAACTCCCATTTGATGCCTAACTCCCATTTGGTTTTTGACTCTCATTGAAGCAAAAGTATAGCACGACCCCTATTGTTGGTAGAACAGAACAACAATTTTAGCGATGGATGTGAATACAATTTTAATGATGGATACAAATGAAGAACAATGTCATAAAGTAGATGTCATATATTTTTTAGCAAATATATAAATATCCATGTAAATCAATAAGCATAATATCAAACATATTCTTTTCTGATAAAAAATAGAATACGATTAATTAATTTGACAACATATGAAATTGATTGTATATTCACTTTATCCTCCCTACTTTTGTATATTAGTTGTAATGGAAAAATATGAAATTAATTTACCTCAAAATGTAATAAGGTATGACTGCATATCTTATAAATATGTAGGCCACCCCTGAGAAATAGATCCCAGATTGTTTTATGTCATTTTTCTTTTTTTGCATATAATACAATTCATTTGAAATTTTTATTAATATTAAACTAGAATCCGATGAATGAATTGAATCGGTCAGAATATGGTGGAAGATTGTTCCCACTCTCAACAATATTACTCACACTTTTTCCCTGCTTCTTGTAATTTAATTTATTTTCAATTTACTATATTTTCTATAAATTCATTTAATTCTATAGGTTCCCCTATTTTTTTGTATTTTTCCAGCAAGTATGCATTTTACTTTTTGTAAGTTTATTTTAATCATGTCTTTAATAATATGAAATAAGTTAATGATTTGGAAAAAAAACAAAAACTCCAATGCAAAAACACACCCCCAAACCATAGAATCTAAGGGACTCGTCTTATTAAGGATATTACAGGCATATACTATGTTCAATTTTTCACAAGTTTACGAGCTATCCCGAGTTGATAATTAAATGGAGGCAATGAATTAAATCATAGAAAATTAACCAATATTTTTCCCAACATTTAGCATCGTTGCTGGAAAAAAACCAATTGTAAAATCATGTTATTAAGAAAGTGTTTTTTAAGAAGTTTAGGTTACTTTCTACAAAACTACTCCATTCTAATTTTGTATGAGTCCACCTAGAGTTAGAGGATCAAACAGTCATTTCATTAAGAGAAAAAACATTGTTTCTATAGAAACCTATATTTCAGCTATGCCAAATCCTGACAGTGATATCTCCCCGCCACCATCTCCACCTGTGCATTGGATTCAAAATCCATATTTTGCATAGGATCCTTCTAAACCAAACCAATAAAATCTTAGGGAAGTATTAGTGGTAGGAAGAGTTCAATCTGAGGAATATTTTTTGAACATTCAATGTTGGAAATTAGTTGAAGATGGAACTATTCCAACTACTAATTTAGTAATCCTTCTAGAGGATAAAAGAAATGAATTAGAAGCCTTGAAAGCTGCCCTAAAAATAATAGGTGTAGACACCCTATATACAGATAATATAGTTGAAGTAGAAGAAGCATCCACTAGTTTTAACATCACCATAGAAGAGGCATGAGGAGACCACAAGATGAAACATATCTCTCCTATCCACATTCCAATATTTAAAGGATTTCAATCATAAGATATTGACTTATTTATTTTTAAATTTTACGTTCTATGTAGGTCGGTATATTATAAAATTGATGCTTAGAAATTAAAAAAATTCCCTCAACTCTTTATGGTCTAGTCCTATGTTGGTTCATCAGTTTAGGAAATAAATAGATAACTACCTAGGAAGACATGAAAAAACTCTTTCTAGATCAGTATCAAGACTTTTGGTAGAGCTGAAGAACACAAGCTTATACTGAGAGGGGGGTGAACAGTATAAGACCACTTTTTACTTTTCTTTCCCAAATAATATTATCAAATATAATCAATGGAAATATCAATAGTAGTAACCAAAGAAATGCACAAATCATCATACACAATAGAGACACCAATTTAACATGGTTCATCCAATGTGGGCTATTCCACAGAGAAAATATTTCACTAATTTTTTTTCAACAAATCTCTTGGGAATCCTTTACCTATTACAATTTTTATGCATCTTAATCAAAATGAGACACCAATCCCCTAATCAAATTCATGGATCTCTATCCATAGATATATAGATAGATAGATGGGTATTAATGTGGAAAGAAATTCCAAATCATGCAATATGCCACTAGACTTGCAACATCACATAATAGGTTATAAAGCAAGAGGGCCAGCCCCCACACACATTCCCAAACTCAATGTTAATAGGAGAACTTTTTCCCCTTAGATCTGGCTAGTGATATTCTAGAAGAACTGTTGTCTCCACTGCACTAGCTTATGGATATCTATCCACTGAAGACTCTTGCACTCACACATAAGACCTATCTTCACTACCTTGGCTGCTAGACCTCTATCCACTAGATACTATTATCCTCTATACTCTGTCACCTCCAAAGCTTACTCTTAGCTCTGTCTCAAATCTGCACTAAACACAGTACTTCAATCTAGCACAAATTTGCTCAATCTCTATCATCAAATTTACACTAAACATAGTCCTTTGGTCTAGCACAAATCTGCTCAATCTCTATCCTAAAATATGCATTAAAAATAGTCCTTTGGTCTAGCACAAATATACTCAATATCTATCCTCAAATTTTCACTAAACATAGTCCTTCAATATAACACAAATCTTCTCAATATATGCCCTTAAATTTGTATTAAACATAGTACTTTTTTCTAGCACAAATCTGCTCAATATTTGACCTTAAATCTGCACTAAACATAGTACTTCAGTCTAGCACAAATATGCTCAATATCTATCCTCAAATATGCACTAAATATAGTCCTTCAATCTAGCAAAAATCTACTCAATATCTATCCTCAAGTCTTAACACAAAGCTTGAAATAATCACAAATTAAATTTTTTAGATCTGCCCCAAACCTTAACTCAAGGTTTGAACAAATCAATCAATCAACCCCGCTCACAAGTCTTCTCAAATACTTATCTCAAATATGTCTCACACTAATCTGTCCACAAGTCTTCACCAATACTTGCCTCAACTCTGCTCCACAATTCCTCACTAGAACTTGTCCAATCTACTCAACAAGTCTTCCAAAGACTTACCTCAAATCTATATTGTAAGCTTCCACAAAATCTTACTCACCTCAACTCAATATAACATAAAATATTTTTCAATTACACAAACAATATTCATGCATAGACTTTTTCAATGTCATAGAAGCATATAGATAATTTTTAGAGACTCAATATTCTTCACACTCATCACAATGCTCAATCACTTTCAATCTCTTTCGCAAATAAAATTAGAATAGAGAACAATTTGTTTCACATAATTAGAACTATCACTTCAACACTTCCACTCGACTAGGCTCAATCAAATCCACTCAATCAATCACTCAATGAAATACCCCTTGCTTACAAACCCTAGTTCAAGCATATGAACACTCACTCAAATATTTCCAAAAATGCTTATCAAATGATCTCACATAACAATGATACTCATGATCTTGTAAACCCTAATCTAATCTTCAAACTCAACAACAATGGATCTCAATCACCCAACAATGAAGCATGCTTTCACTCAATCATAATCTCCAACAATGCTTATAAAATAAATTTTATAGTATTTACTTCTATTTTGAAAAACTCATCAACTCAACAAACCAACAAAGGAAAACTTAACCAAGTCCTTTTCACTCCAATATTATTTTCAGAAAACCTCAACCAATCAATTACTTCAACCAAGGAAGAATGTGCCCATACCTTTTACTTGATGAAGAGTAGACTTCAAAACCTATTTTAACAAGATCAAACTCTTTGCCAATCTCAAGGGTTAGGTTACCACAACCTCTTCACAAAATAATTTTTACACAAAACATCAAGTCCTCTTGTACACCTTATAATATTTAAACTTAAAATTTTAACTCAAATAATTTCATCAAAAAATAACATACATAGCAATTTTCCTTGTATCCCTTATTATATCCAAACTCAATATTTCACTTCAACAAATTCATCAAAAACAATTATATATAGTAATTTCCCTTGTACACCTTATAATATCCAAACTCAATATAATAAAATCATTCACCACATACACAA
This sequence comes from Wollemia nobilis, assembly GCA_028583015.1. Taxonomy (NCBI): domain Eukaryota; kingdom Viridiplantae; phylum Streptophyta; class Pinopsida; order Araucariales; family Araucariaceae; genus Wollemia; species Wollemia nobilis. The sequence goes on from JAQPPZ010002362.1 coordinate 3,186,448, forward strand.
ATGTCACAATAGAAATATTTTAATCTTTTCACCTTATAACTCCCCTAACATTTAGCATCCATAAAAATTTAAATATTAAACTTGCATACCTTTTATTTCCTCCACAACCTTTGATACTTTCAACCATGACTTAGGTCCTCCAAGGGCTGCATCCTCACATGGGACACTCGGCGCTCACTCCTTAATGACTCTCTACAAAATATGTTGCCAATGTCGTCGATCGTAGGAGTCAAATCGTGGTCACACCACAAGCAAAGCCTCAGCAATTTCAAACCTGCCACTTGCGCTATCGCTATTGGTGGGATAGCCAAAGTACACGCTATCCAAAAACCTTAAACCCTCACATGCATGGAACAAGAAAAAAATGTCCCCTCCTCAAATGTAGTGAACAAATCAACACAACGCATGTAATAAATTGGAGATCATCAATAAAAAAATTGTTTGGTCATATTTGGAATGAAATCATTTCCTTATTTGTATGCATGCCTTTTATATTCAATACGTCGACGGAAATTCAAATTTGAATTTTAAACTTAATTTTAAATATTAAATAAATATTTAAATTAAACCTTAGCACCCATCATTATTTAAATTAAAATTTTAATCAAAGATTAAAATATTTTAATTTAAATTAAATCTAATTGTTAGTCTTTTTCAACTTGGTCCTTGATCTTCTTTAGCTTGATTTTTAGCCCAAAATAATAATAATAAAATTTTATTATTTAATTTGAACTTGCTTCTCCTTCCTTGGGTCTTCATCCTTTGGGTTGTCCTAGGTATATAATATTTAAAAATAAATATTATAACCTATTAATTTTCAAGACCTTATTTATTTTGGTAGAAACACTTAATGTCCTAAAATATGATGAACATAGCACACAAATTCTTTTGACATCAATGACAACAAAACTCCTCAAAATTTCCAAAAATCTCCCCCTTTGTCATTGATGGAAACCCAATTTCCTTTTACCATTCCTTTTACCTTTTTATGTTCTTCTCCCCTGATAAAATGCTCCCCTTGATTTAATTCTCTCCTCCTAACTCAAATATCTCCCCTTTGACATCAATGGAAAAGGTTCACCTTTGCAGCTCGAGGCTAAGAATGAAACTCTTAGCTTAGTCCCTCTCCTACCTCCTCTTTAGATGGTTAATTCTGGGGTGGGAGTATTTCTACTCCCAGCATACACTTCTCTTTTCCTTTGTCCACTTTCCTCCTCATATGATCCTTTTTATTCCTCTGACTATTTATGTTCTTACTTGTCTCTAGAATTTTTTCTCTACACCATTTTGTTGTATGTCCATCATTATTGCACTTATAACACTTAACGTTATTATTCCTTAGAAGTGCAAATGTCTTGGTATTTCTCCTGGTGAAGCCATATATTTTTTTTGGCAAGTAATAAAATTTATTAATATTGTTGGTTTGAATGATCTCAATCCCTATTTACATATGGCTATTATCTAGCACCAAAGAAAAAAAAACATGAACAACCCCCATAAACATAGGGAATAGTTGTGCTAGTTCCATGGGAACATAAAAAAATAAAAAAGAAGATTCCAATAACCTTTTTGATAACATAAATAAACTAGGGATATACTTGATAAAATAGGGAAGGTTCAGTAACAGAAAATGAACTCAAAGTTCCTACTAACCCAAAATCTGGGACAACTGGGCTTTATCACCATCTTCAGTAGCATTACTCTACTAATGAGCGATAAGAGTGTTGAGCGATGTAGGAAGATCCTATAATTCCTTAAAGTTAAGAGAGAAGACGACCCTAGCTTCCTTGATCATATTGGCTGCTACCAAGAGTTGGTCAACCGCCCTTGAGACATGGCTGATGATTCTAGAGTGAAAGGCTTTAGTAGCATAGCTAGTAATAATTTTAGCTGCATCCACAAACTCAATTTGAATCCCTCTAACATGAACCATTCCATAATTCCATGAATTAATAAACTCATCAAATGGATAAGGTTTTGCATAGATGTGAAAACAATATCCTTGTGATGAAAACCACAATTTTGAAAAATCCCAAAATTTGAAAGGAAACATGTGGGATCCTAAAACGGACAAGGAATGGTGTTGAAAAAACAAAAAGGGTGTTTAAGAAAAAGAAAAGACAAAAGAAAAATAAAAAACAAAGACAAAAGAAAAAGGGTGTTTAAGAAACACCTTATAGCATTAAAAAAAACACCTTTATTGGAACTGGCAATAGTTTTGAAAAAATACTTGAAAGAAAAGACACCGGTGTTGAAAAAACACCTTATGGCATTGAAAAAACCACCTTTGCTGGCATTTATGTGATTATTAATAAACCTGCTCATTTTCTGTTTGAACAATTCTGATTAAATTCTCTAGAAATCAGTCTTCCCAAATAATGCAATCAGATTGGTTTGCTTCCAAATTAGCCAAATTTTTAGCAACTATGTTGGCTTCACGGAAGACATGTTGAACTGTACTTAAGGGAAGCTTCCTGGGAATGGATTGAATTTCATTAATAATATTTTGAATATTCCAACCTGGTTTTGATGAAACTTTTAAATGATTAACCACAATAAGGAAATCACCTTAAAATATTATTGGGTTAGGAAAATATTTGCACAAAACATGACACCTCCATAGGGCACGAGACTCAGCATAATTATTTGATTGAATTTCTAAATTTTCAATGAAGGCCTTGACAATCTTTCCACTATGATCCTAGATTATACCACCAACCCCAACATCCCCAGGATTGATTTTATATGAACCATCAAAAATTACTTTTATCCAACCCAACGATGAAGTTTTCCACTTAGTATTGATCTTGTCATTGATGTGAACTGGTTGCTTAGAAATTTTTGTGGAAGTATTGAGAAATTTAAACAAAACCATTTCTAAAATTGGATTATGGGGTTTGTCACACTGAATTAAGTTGGTCTTGTTGGTAGTAAATCTCACTGCTTTTTTGGCTACCATCACTAGATCCCTGGTCTGATTATTGAATACTATTATTTTGCTCTAACCAAATATGCCATAAGGTATGATGGAGGGAAGCTTTCCATATAAAATTTAATCTGGGGTGGTGAAACACAGGATACCACTAGGTAAAAATATCAACAATAGTATGGGTCCATGCCCATTGAACTCTAAATATACCTTAAAGCACCATAAAAACATCATAGGCAAATTGGAAGTCAACCATAATACATTGCACTGATTCCCAAGCTTGGTAGCACAAATAACATCTATTGGGTAACATGACTCATAGCACAAATAACATCTATTGGGTAACATGACTCCACGCTTGATCAAATTGTCAGTAGTTAAAATTCTATTCTTAACAACCAACCAATATAAGTGAGAAACTTTGGGTATAATATTTTTGAGCCAAACACATTTGAAGATCAAATATGTTGCTTGCTCATCTTGAAAATTGTAATTGGCATATAACCCATGGGTCATTTTGATTGATAAGTTACCATCCTCACTACATTTCCAGAAAGGCCTATCTTTTTCCTGGAAATTTGGGATAAAACTTGATATGAGAATGGGTTACATGGCCTTAATAGCTTGAGAAATTAATTCATCATCTGAATTGAAACTTAGCTATTTCCACATGGGATTCCCCTAGGTTTGGATGATGAATTCAACAACTTTTGATCACATATTTGCATCTATTAAGGGTTTTAATAAAACAATGTTCTGATAATTTATAAGAGCCTCATCCTTGACCCAAGGATCATTCCAAAAATTGATTGTCTTCGCATCACCAAGCTACCATCTTACACCTCTGTTGAGCAATGACCTTGATTGGAGGATAGACTTCCAAAAATGGGTTCCAGCTTGAGGAGCTTCCTCATCTATAAAGGAATGATGTTGTAGATATTTCTCCCTTATGATAGATATCCATTCAAAGTTCTCATGAGTAAATATATTCCATGCCTATTTTGCCAAAAGGGCATGATTCATATTGTGAATTATCTAAAAATCAAAACCTCATTTATCTTTTAGGGAGCAAACAATATCCCAAGCAATCAAGTGAAATTTTTTTTGATTATCAATTCCTGTCTATAGGAATAATTTTTGAATTTGTTCTATTTTAGATCCAATTGCTACAGGCACTTTGAATGTAGAAAAAAATAAACAAGAATGCTCTAAAGAACTGACATGACCGTCGTGGATTTTCCTACCAAAGAAAACAAAACACCTTTCTAGCCTACTAATTTCTTGTGAATCCACTCAATGACATTATTCCACATTGCATATTTTGGATGACCCAGAAACATGGTTAACCCAAGATAGGCAGTGGAAATATTAGCAATGGAACATTCCAAGATATTAGCAATAGAAATTTTCCGTGAGATAGGAGTATTAAGAAAAAATATTTTTCTCTTTGAATAATTTATTTTTTGCTAAGATGCAGCTTCAAAGAGGTTAATAATAGTCTTGATAATATGGTTTTCTAGTATGAAAGCTATGGTAGCTAGGAAATTATCATCAACAAATTATTGGTGGGTGGTAGGCCTTAGGTTGGAAGAAAAATTTATACCAAAAATTAACCCTAGATAACAGGTTGACTTTATAGTTATGCCAAGAAATTCAGCCATAATTATGAAGAGGATGGGGAACAAGGGGTCCCCTTGTCTCAATCCTCTAGTACTTGGGAAGTACCTAGATGTGGATCCATTCACTAGGATGGAAAACCAAGAAGAGGAAACACATTGCATAATGAGATGGGTCCAATCACTATGAAAGCCAAAATTTAGAAGGAATTTAGACAAAAAATGGTGAATCCATATCTATTCCTATCATGAACCCTACAATTCATTGCCTTGTGATAAAATTGATTACAATAGTAGCAATACCCTTGAAATAGCTACCTATTTCTAAAGTTCCCATATTCTTGTTTTCATGTGTCCTACACTGATAATCTTTGTGCCCAAACCTGTGACATGAGAAGCATCATCCATTGAAATTACCTTGCCTTGACCCCATGGATCTTTTAGTCTCTTCTTCCCTATGTTGTTTCATGTTCCATATGTTTCTCATGTGTGCATTGCTCCTTTCCCTATTGATATTTCTATTGTCTAACTTATAATCAGAAAGTCTCACTTTCTTTTCTACTCTCTTTTTCTAAAGCTTCTTCTTATTTGGTGTTTGAGCTTGACTCTCTTTTTTCTACTTCCTATTTCCCTTGTTCTTCTTCAAAACTAAGTCTTGTTTTGGTGACTAATGATATTTGTGCATTGATAATCCTATCTAGGTATTTTAATTTTTTCTCAACCTTGTGTAGCTTGTCCTTAGATTCTTTCACTTTCATCCTTAGTGAAACTAACTCATGTTCTAATTTTTCACACTCTAGATCTTTTATATTTAATTTTTCATCCATACATTCTTCCATTTTCCTTACCTCTTCAACCTTAATTTTGAATTTAGTGAGCTCTTATAGAAACTTTGCTTTTGTTTTCTCAACTTCTTGAGCTTGAACCTTTAATCTTGAATTCTCCCTTTTTAATTATTCAATATCAACAATAAGTATTTCACATTCTAGCTCTTTTACCTTTGACTGTTCAACCATACCTTTTTCAAATATCCATGCCTTATATTTCAAGTCAGAGAGATCTTGTAGAAGCTTTGTCTTAAATTTCTCATCCTATTTTATTTGAGCCTTTAATTATAAGTTCTCCCTTTTTAATTCAACAATTTCCTTAAGTGTGGATTCCTCCTTTTCTGTTTCTAAAATTTTCTCTTTTATTTGGTTTTCAATTTCTTCTATTGTCCAAAGTAGAGTTTCTTCTTCATACCTATTTTTACTGTCCTTGTTATCTTTTTCTAAATCATCCTCTAGGACTTCAATTCTGAAAGTATCATATTCATATTCATCACTACTAAACCCATTGCAATAACCTACATCATGACCAAGGTGACCACAAACAACACATTCTTCACCTTCTTGTAGAAAATAAGTTGCATGGTGACCTGTCTTCCTACATATGGTACAAAAATTTATCAATATTGCCTTTTATCCACTGCTTGAATCATCTCTTGAATCTATTTCTATTTCTCCTCCCAAAACAACAACATTAAGTTCATATTCCCTTTCTTTCATGACCATGTGTGTTCTTTTCTTCTTGTATCTCATGATTCTACTTTTGCATTTATTTTCCATTTGTGTTCTTGTAAGATCTTCCTTCAATCTTTTAAAACCTTTTTGAAAGAACCCACTTTGATACCAATTTAAGAACACAAGCTTATACTGAGAGGGGGTGAACATTATAAGACCACTTTTTACTTTTGTTTCCCAAACAATATTATCCAATATAATCAGTGGCAATATCAATAGTAGTAACCAAATCAATGCATAAATCATCACACACAATAGAGACACTAATTTAATGTGGTTCACCCAATGTGGGCTACTCCACAGAAAATATTTCACTAAAATTTTCTAAAAATATATCTTGGGAGACACCAATCCCATAATCAAATTCATGGATCTCTATCCACAAGAGAACTCTTTCTCCTTAGATCTAGTTGGTGATATTATAGAAGAACTGCTACCTCCATTATATTGGCTCATGGATATCTATCCACTGAAGACTCTTTCCCTAATACATAATACATGTCTTCACTACCCTGGCTGATGGATCTCTATCCACTATACTAAGACTATCATCCTCTATAATCTGTCACCTCAAAATATTGCTCTTAGCTCTATCTCAAATCTACACTAAACACATTCCTTCAATCTAGAAAAAATCTACTCAACCTCTATCCTCATATATGCACTAAACATAGTCCTCTAATCTAGCATAAATCTACTCAATCTCTTTTCTAAAATCTGCACTAAACATAATCCTTCAATCTAGCACAAATCTTCTCAATATCTATCCTTAAATCTGCTCTAAACACAGTCCTTCGTTATAGCATAAATATGCTCAATCTCTATCCTCAAATATACACTAAACACAATCCTTTGATCTACCAAAAATCTTCTCAATATCTATCCTCAAATAAACACTAAACAAAGTCCTTCTATCTAGCACAAATTTGCTCAGTTTCTATACTCAAATATGCACTAAACACAATCCTTAGGTCTAGCACAAATTTGCTCAATATTTATCGTCAAGCCTTAACACAAATCTTGACTTAATCACAAATCAACTCTATTAGATCTACCCCAAACCTTAACTCAAGGTTTGAACAAATCAATAAATCAACTCTACTCACAATTATTCTCAAAGACTTATCTCAAATCTGCATTGTAAGCATCCACAAAAGCTCACACTAATCTACCCATAAGTCTTCACCAATAATTACCTCAAATCTGCTCCATAATTTCTCACTAGAACTTGTCTAATATCCTCAACAAGTCTTCCAAATACTTACCTCAAATCTATATTGTAAGCTTCCACAAAATCTTACTCACCTCAAATCAATCTAAGACAAAATATTCTTCAATTATACAAACAAGATTCACACATAAACTTGTTCAATCTCATAGAAGCATATAAATAATTATTAGAGACTCAATATGCTTCACACTCATCACAATACTCAATCACTTGCAATCTCTTTCTCAAATCAAATTAGAATGTAGAATAATTTATTTCTATCACTTCAACACTTCCACTTGACTAGGCTCAATCAACTCCACTCAATCAATCACTCAATGAAATAATCCTTACTTACAAACCCTAGTTCAAGCTTATGAACACTCACTCAAATATTTCCAAAAATGCTTATCAAAAAATCTCACATAACAATGATACTCATGATCTTGTAAACCCTAATCCAATATTCAAACTCAACAACAAGGGATCTCAATCACCCAACAATGAAGCATGCATTCACTCACTCAAAATCTCCAACAATGCTTATCAAATAAAGTTTATAGTATTTACTTCCATTTCAAAAAAAATCATCAACTCAACAAACCAACAAAGAAAAACTTAACCAAGTCCTTTTCACTCCAATCTTATTTTTATAAAACCTCAACCAATCAATTACTTCAACCAAGGAATAATGTGCCCATACCTTTTACTTGATGAAGAGTAGACTTCAAAACCTGTTTTAACAAGATCAAACTCTTTACCAATATTAAGGGTTAGGTTACCACAACATCTTCACAAAATAATTTTCTACACAAAACATCAAGTCTTCTTGTACACATTATAATCTTCAAACTCAATATAAATAATTTTATCAAAAAATAACATACATAGCAATTTACCTTGTACCCCTTATTATCTCCAAACTCAATATTTCACTTCAACAATTTGATCAAAAACAACATATATAGAAATTTCCCTTGTACACCTTATAATATGCAAAATAAATATAATAAAATCATTCACCACATACACAAATGTCACAATAAAAATATTTTAATATTTCACTTTATAACTCCCCTAACACTTAACATCCATAAAAATTAAAATATTAAACTTGCACACCTTTTGTTTCCTCCACAACCTTCAGTTATTTTGACCATGAATTAGGTCCTCCAAGGGTTGCATCCTCACATGGGATACTCGGTACTCACTCCTTAATTATTCTCTGTAAAACAAGTCGAACGCAAAAGGGTAAGAACCAATGTCATCGATCGTGGGAGTCAAACCGTGGTCACACCACAAGCAAAGCCTCAGTAATTTCAAACATGTCACCTACACTATCATTGCCGATGGGATAGCCAAAGTCCATGCTATCCAAAAACCTTAAACCCTCACATGCATGGAATGAAAAAATGTTCCCTCCTCCTTGGATGCAGTGAACGAATCAACACAGCGCATGTAATAAATTGGAGATCATCGAGAAAAAATTGCTTGGTCATATTTGGAAATGAAATCATTTCCTTATTTATATGCATGCCCTTTGTCTTCAATATGTCGACAAAAATTCAAATTCAAATTCGAATTTGAATATTAAAATTAATTTTAACTATTAAATAAATATTTAAATTAAACCTTAGCACCCATCATTATTTAAATTAAAATTTTAATCAAATATTTAAATATTTTAATTTAAATTAAATCTTCTTGTAGGTCTTTTTCAACTTGGTCCTTGCTCTTCTTTAGCTTTATTTTTAGCCCAAAATAATAATAAAATATTATTATTTAATTTTAAATTGCTTCTCCTTCCTTGGATATTTATCCTTTTGGTCCTCCTGGGTATATAATATTTAAAAATAAATATCATAACCTATTGATTTTCATGAACTTCTTCCTTTTGGAAGAAACACTTAATGTCCTCAAAGATGATGAACATAGCACAAAAATTCTTTTGACATAAATGACAACAAAACTCTTCAAAGTGTCCAAAAATCTCCCTCTTTTCATTGATGGCAACCCAATTTCCTTTTTCCATTCCTTTTACCTTTTTCATTTCTTCTCCCCCTAAGAAACTGCTCCCCCTGACTGAATGTTCTTCTCCTAACTCAAACATCTCCCCTTTACTCAAATATCCCCCCCTTTGACATCAATGGTAAAGGGTCACCTTTGGGGCTTGAGGCTAAGAATGAAACTATTAGCTTAGCCCCTCCTCCACCTCCTATTGAGATGGTTAATTGTGGTGTGGGAGTATTTCTACTCCTAGCATGCACTACTCTTTTCCTTTTTCCATTTTCCTCCTCATCTAATCCTTATGATTTCTATGACTATTTTTGTTCCTGCTTGTCTTTGGAATTTCTAATCTCCACCACTTTGTTGTATGTCCATCATTATTGTACTTATAACACTTAATATTATTATTCCTTGGAGGTGCAAATGTCTGATATTTGGTAGTTATACTAAAACTACTCAAGAAGGAAAGGTAAATTAACTTCCAAAATTATCAAACAATCATCCATAGTCACAAAAATAAAGATAAGAAATATTTTAGAATACCTCAAGAGTGAGATGTTGTCATCTCTTGTGCTTCAAATGGACACTTTTCTACTTTAAATAAAGAAGCAATATATTCTAAATTCAAGGGAAATCGCCCTTGAAATGAATGTCCTAAGAACAAAGTTAGAGTATGTGTTGTATGTCAAAAATATCATAAAACTAAGTTGTGTTCACAATTACCAAAATCTAGAGAAGATCCTGAAGTAACGAAAGCTTATTGCATGGGCAATAGGAGAAATTGGCAAGAGTCTCCTATGGGAAATAACATGTTAGTTGAATACCATCCTATAGGGGTAGAAATTTTTATCACCAAGGCAAATTTTATGGGTTGGTGGGGATAATAATCTTGGAAACATATCCCTCAAGGAGAAAATCCTTATAATCCTTACCCATAGGTGCCATACTAGTAGCTTGGGCTATAGTGGAGAAATTCCAATGCTTGAAGCCCAACTCCACAACATGTAGGTCAAGTCCCACTATATATACCTGCTCAAATTTTGGTAGAGACTATGTCTAATTCAAACAATAAAACATAGCTAGCATACCATATGGATAATGATATGTGCTCCATGTATAATATAAAAGTAGATTATAGTCCTATACAATTAAGATCGGGTAAATAGGTAGGTGTAGAAATAGATCCTTTGTTAGAAGAGGAGGAAATGGTGGATTTATAAAAAGATAAATCACCTCTTATAGAAGAAATAGAAGATGAACCAATAGCTATAAATACTAGAGAAGGAGTTCCACCTTTCCCAAAACATTTGCAAGAACCCAAGAAGCCAATACAACCATAATTTGATATTCTTTCAAGTATAAAATTTCAGATAGTCATAATCCCTATTTTTTAGGACATAAGAGATATTCCCATATATAGAAAGGCCATAAGATGATTGTGTCTAATAAAACCAATAAGAAAACTAGCAATCAATTTGGTGGATTAGTTAGCTAATCTTGTGCTAGAAAAAACCTATAGCCAAAACTATTTAGACCCAAAAAGCCCTATTTTAACTGTAAAAATTGGAGGCTGTGTTTTACCCAACACATTGGTAGATCTAGGAGCTACCATTAATTTCATGCCCAAGGATACCATACAAAAACTCAGACTTGCCAACCTGAAACCAACCAAAAATATCCTTCATTTGGTAGATACGTCTATAGTGCTCCTTGTGGGAATGTTAGAAGACATAACAGTCATAGTGGATGCATGGGAATACCCAACAGATTTTCGAGTGTCACAATCCAAGTTTGGATTATGTGGTTATCCACCCATATTATGTAGTCCATGGCTAGCAATAGTTGATGCCTATATAAGTTGCATAAATAGGAAAATGACCATTTTTTATGGTCAAAATGTGAAAATTTTGACCATCCATCCACCTACATAGTTTGTAGATTTTTTGGGAGAACCTGAATGTGGAAACCAAAATATGAGTTATTTATCAATGATTCAATCCATCATATCACTTTATGAATTGGAGGATGAGATTTATGAGGAAAGAGTTATATAAATATTTTTCCAAGGATATCCCTCATGTCCTCCTCTAGAACTGCCACTTTTTGGAGGTAAAACTCACCATATTAAGCATTTTGAGGTTGCACCTAGAAGGATATTAAAAATATATAATGATTTGATAATTTATCAGTAGATAAAATTGAAAGAAACATTATTCAAAAATCAAGGTGCCTTTTCTTGGGATTATTCAGACATGAGAGGAATAACTCCTAAAAAATTTACTCATCACATATATCTAAAATATGAAGTAAACCATATAAGACAACCACAACATAGGATGAATCCAGCTATGAAGGATATTGTTAAAATAGAATTGCAGAAACTCTTGAAAATTAGGTTTATCTACCCTATATCATATAGTGAGTGGGTATCACCTTTGGTGGAGTTGCCAAAGAAAAATGGCAAGTGGTGTATCTATGTTTATTATAGGTTTCTCAATAAAGTAACCAAGAAATACCACTTCCCCTTACTCTTCATAGATCAAGTCCTTGATACCTTGGTAGGAAATAAATACTTTTCTTTCCTGGATGGGTTCAGTGGATATAATCAAATTTATATTGGGGAAGAGGATCAACATAAGACCACATTCACTTTTCCATGGGTACCCTTCACCTACTAATTTTTTCCCTTTGATTTATGCAATACACCTACCACATTTCAGAGGGTAGTTTTAAGAAACAATTTTTATTTCTAAGCATCAATTTTATAATATACGAACCTACCTAGAACATAAAATCTAACAGTGATAATCCATATTTTTTAGGCCATAAGAGACATTCCCATATATAGCAAGGCCATAGAGAATTATATCTAAGAAAACCAAGAAGAAAACCAACAATATTTTTGGTAGGCTAGTTAGTTGATCTTATGCTAGGAAACACCTATAGCCAAAAATATTCAGACCTAGAATACCCTGTTTTAACTGTAAAAATTGGAGGCTATGTTTTACCCAACACATTCATAGATATAGGGGATACCGTTAATTTCATGCCCAAGGATACCATGCAAAAACTTGGATTGACCAACCTAAAACCAACAAAAACTATCCTTCAATTGGAAGATAGGTCTACAGTGCTCCCTGAGAGAATGTTAGAAGACATAACAATCATAGTGGATGCATGGGAATATCCAATAAATTTTCTAGTGTTACAATCCAAGTTTGGGTTGGGTGGTTATCCACTCATCTTAGGTAGTCCTCGGCTGGCAATAGTTGATGCCTACATAAGTTGTATAAATGGGAAAATGATCATTTTTTATGGTAAAAATATGAAAAATCTAATCATCCATCCACCTACACAGTCTGTAGATTTGTTGGAAGAACCTGAATGTGGAAACCAAAATATGAGTGGTTTATCAATGATTCAATACATCATGGCACTTGATGAATTGGAGGATGATATTCATGAGGAAAGAGTTATATCAAACCTTTTCCAAGGAGATGCCTCCTATCCTCCTCTAGAACTACCACTTGTTGGAGGTAAAAATCACCATATCAATCAAATTGAGGTTGCACCTGGGAGGGTATTAAACATAGATAATGAGTTGACAATTTATTAGTAGATCAAACTTAAAGAAGCATTAGTCAAACGTCAAGGTGCCTTTGCTTGGGAGTGTTTAGAAATGAGAGGAATAGCTCCTAAAAAATGTATTCATTGCATTTATATAAAAAATTAAGTAAAACTGATAAGACAACCACAACATAGGATGAATCCACCTATGAAGGATATTGTTAAAAAATAATTGCAAAAACTCTTGACAATTGGGTTTATCTACCCTATTTTACATAGTGAGTGGGTATCACCTTTGGTGGTGTTGCCCAATAAAAATGGCAAGTGGCATATCTATTTTGATTATAGGTTTCTCAATAAAGCAACCAAAAAAGACCACTTCCCCTTACCCTTCATAGATCAAGTCCTTGATACCTTGGCAGGGAAAAAATACTTTTCTTTCCTGGATGGGTTCAGTGGATATAATCAAATTCATATTGGGGAAGAGGATCAAGATAATACCATGTTCACTTGTCCATGGAGAACCTTCACCTTCTGAGTTTTACCCTTTGGTTTGTGCAATGTATGTACCACATTTCAAAGGGTATTTTTGTGAAACAACTTTAATTTCTAAACATCAATTTTATAATCTACCGACATACATAGAACGTAAAATCTAAGAGTCATAATCCCTCTTTTTTAGTCCATAATATACATTCCCATATATAGCAAGGCCATAAGAGAATTGTGTCTAAGAAAACCAAGAAAAATACCAACAATCAATTTGGTAGGTTAGTTAGTTGATCTTATGCTAGGAAACACCTATAGCCAAAAATAATCAAACCTAGAAAGCCCTGTTTTAACTGTAAAAATTGGAGGCTATGTTTTACCCAATATATTTGTAGATCTAGGGGATGCCACTAATGTCATTCCCAATGATACCATGCAAATAATTATACTGACAAACCAAAAACCAACTAAAACTATCCTTAAATTGGTAGATAGGTCTAAAGTTCTCCCCGAGGGAATGTTAGAAGACATAACAATCACAATGGATGAATGGGAATACCTATTAGATTTTATAGTGTTACAATCCAAGTTTGGGTTGGGTGGTTATCCACTCATATTAGGTAGTCCTTGTCTGGAAACATTTGATGCCTACATAAGTTGTATAAATGGGAAAATGACCATTTTTAATGGTCAAAATGTGAAAAATTTGATCATCCATCCACCTACACAGTATGTAGATTTTTTGGGAGACCTTGAATGTGGAAACCAAAATATGAGTGGTTTATCAATGATTCAATCCATTATGGTACTTTATGAATTTAAGGATAAGAGTGATGAGGAAATAGTTATATCAAACTTTTTTCAAGGAGATCCCTCTTGTTCTCCTCTAGAACTACCACTTGTTGGAGGTAAAAATCACCATATTAAGCAAATTTATGTTGTACTTAGGAGGGTATTAAACATATATGATGAGTTGACAAGATATCATTAGATCAAACTAAAAGAAATATTAGTCAAACATCAAGGTGTGTTTGCTTGGGAGTATTTAGACATGAGAGTAATAACTCTTAAAAAATGTACTCATCGCATATATCTGAAAGATGAAGTAAAACTAGTAAGACAACCACAACATAGGATGAATCCAAATATGAAGGAGATTATTAAAATATAATTATAGAAACTCTTTATAATTGGGGTTGTCTACCCTATTTCATATAGTGAGTGGGTATCACCTTTGGTGGTGTTGCCCAAGAAAAATGGTAAGTAGCGTATTTGTGTTGATTATAGATTGCTCAATAAAGCAATCAAGAAAGACCACTTCTATTTATCCTTCATATATCAAGTCCTTGATACATTGGTAGGGAAGAAATGCTTTTTTTCCTAGATGGGTTCAGTGGATATAATCAAATTCAGATTGGAGAAGAGGATCAACATAAGACCACATTCAATTGTCCATGGGTACCCTTCACCTACTGAGTTTTACCCTTTGATTTGTGCAATGCACCTACCACATTTCAAAGGGTAGTTTTGAGCATCTTATCTGATATGATTGGAGAAATTATGGAAGTAACATGGACTATTTCACTGTTTATGGTGAAACCTTTGAAGAAGCCACAAAAAAATTAAAAAGAACACTTTAGTGGTGTGAGGAAACCAATCTGTCCCTAAGCAATGAAAATGTTTTATGTTAATGGAGGAGAGGATAGTATTAGGACATCACATTTATGCATATGGTATCAATGTAGATAGAAAGAAGATAGAGGTAATCCAAAATTTGTTCACTCCTAAAACTTAGAAATATATCTGTAGTTTCCTTGGCTCTGTTGGTTACTATAGGAGGTTTATAGTAGCCTTTAGAAAAATTGCTAAATCCCTAAGCACATTGTTATTAAAATAAATAGAGTTTTAATAGATAGATAAATGTGAATAAATATTTAACACTTTGAAAGAAAAACTAACTACTGCTCCAGTACTGAGGGGTCCAAATTGGACCATCCCCTTTCACATATATGCATATGCATCCAACAATGTGATAGTTTCAGTACTGGGATAGAATTATGGTGATGATTTGTGTGCCATTTATTATGTTAGTAAGCATATTATAGGTGTTGATTTCAATTATACTATCATAAAAAAATAATTTCTTACAATCATATATACTCTTAAAAAAAATTACCACTATATTACAGGTTATCAAGTTTTTATACACACTAATCATTTAGCTATTAGATACCTGACAAAAAAACATAGAATTAGTGGTAGAATTATCAAATGGTTGTTACTTCTATATGAATTTGATGTGGAAATTTTTGACAAACTAGGTAAAGATATTTTAGTGGTAGATTTTATTTCTATATTGACACCTTCTGATCATACAACCATAGAAGATTAGTTTCCAAATGAGTATTTGTTTACTCTAAATGAACAGATACCATGGCACATAGATATGGATAATTATTTAGCCACTGTTAAAGTATACCCTACACATTCACCATGTGAGAAATAAACATTGATAGAGAAAAGTGTAGACTTCTCATGGATTTATGGATGCCTATTTAAAATAGGGTCTAATAAAATCATGAGAAGATGTATTGTTGATAATGAGATTATAGAAATACTAAAATATTACCATAATAAATCTTGTGGTGGCCATTTTGCAAAAAAATGAACTGCATTCAAAGTATTACAGGATGGATACTTCTGGTCTTCACTACTCAAAAATGCAACCAAGCATGTGAGCCGATGTGACTAATGTTAAAGGATGGGTAGAACAACTCTCAGAGATGAAATTCCACTCCAACCACATGTGAACATTAAGCCATTTAATAAATGGGGATGGACTTCATAGGACACATTAATCCATAGTAAAAAGGTAAGAGGTATATCTTAGTTTACACAAGTGGGTTGAAGTGCAGGCATTGCATGATTCTAAAGAGAATACTATAGAAGACTTCCTATTTTCATCTATATTTAAAATATTTAGGGTTCTAAGGGAGATCACTCCTAATAAAGGACCTTAATTTACCTCAAATTTGATCCAATAAATCATGCATCAGTATAAAATTAGGTTTAACAAAACCATTCTTCACCATCCACACACTAATGGTCAAGTAGAGGTAAAAAATCATGAATTGGAGAACATTCTTACAAATTTGGTACAATAGCATAGGAAAGACTAGGCTACAATATTACCAAAATTAGTGTGGGCTTACAGAACCACCCGAAAAACTACTATTGGATTTACACCATTCTAGTTGGTATATGGGAAGAATGTTATAATGCCCATAGAATTTGAGATTAAGACTCTCAGAGCTACAGTAGATTTAGATTTAAATATATATGAGGTACAAAAGGAATGGATTTAGTATCTTAACCAGCTAGATGAATACTAACATGATGCTTTACATCAGATATAGATAATCTAGAAAAAAAGAGCCAAGTGGCATGATCATCACATCAAGTCAAAGCAGTTCAAAATAGGGGAATGGTAATTATTGCATGACTCCAAATTATAGGAGAGAAAATAGAAAGTCATGCAGTTCTGGATGGGGCCATATGAAGTGATTGAAATAATCAATAATGGAGTTGTTAGAGTCATAATAATTGGCAATAGCAACATTACATTAACAGTAAATGGTCACCGACTATGACCATATGATGTGTATGAGACTTATATGATAAAGTCCATATTAGGCATGGGGTAGACCCCAATTTTTTCTTTAAAATTTATTATTAATATGTGGACATTGTTCACATAATTCAAAAATAATTATTCTTATAAAGTCTCATAATTTTTCTTTCTTTAGTTGTATTTTTGTTTTGTGGGAACGATGCCTTGAGTATAATTGTTAGGAAACCTAGGATACCTAGGCCTAACAAGCATAGGATACATGAACCTATGCATTTCTAGTTTTATAGGAGATAAATATTTTATTATAAGTAGTTTATCCCTACTTATATGGGGATACCACATCTAAACACATGTATGGGTGTTTATTTTGGTCTTCATAGAGAAAAATGCCCGAATGCTAGTTCAGGTAGATTTATGTACATTCGAAGATCGTCAATGAACAATTTCTAAGGGAGGGATGTGTGTCATCTCATGAAGACATATTTTTTTTAATATTTTATTGAAACCTTGCAAGAATCCTTAAATGAATCAAATTGCAGCAACCAAGAACTAGTTATACAAAGAAAAATTTGGTCACATGGGAAATGTGCACTCATTTTTTATTATGATACATATGATCATCATAAGGCAACCAATACAAGTTCACCATGAGCGTATGCGCATCATACATGCATGAAACATATTATAGGTGCATACTTAATTTTTTTATTTTGTATATATAGTTTCATAGATGTATATTTCTATAAAATAGTGTTGACACGATCCCCATTAAATTGTCCATCCAACCATTTTGCCCCATTTGGTTTTTTCCATGTGTAAATACTCTACTTGGAGAATACCCTTGGTTTTCATCCACTTAAAATATAGGACACACTTTAATGAGATCCTAAATAGATAATTGTAATTATCTCTAATTATGGCAATGGAGCACCTGTGTTCATGGATGCAGGCAATTTGAAGCCATGTATAGGTAAAAATTTGTGCAAGAAAATAATAGAGTTTCATAATATAGAAACCAAAGTGTGAGAAATTGTTGTAGATAAAACTCAAAGTCAAGGGAAAATTAAAATTCACTATGGGGAAAAATTACCAATCATTTTCTAAGGAAAAATGAGCCCAGTGACTATTCAGGCATTAGTGAGGATGTGCAAAATTAGTTTGAAGCTTTCAGATGGATGGAATATTGTTATTTGGCTAGCCAAAACTTAGATGCATATGTGGCTAAGTATTTTGCAACACGTTTGAGGGACGAGGTTGTTAGAATACGTGGATTGGAAATTCCAATCACAGAACCCTACATTGCCACTGCCACAAGCCTTCCTCAAATAGGAGAATGCATGTACAAGGATGAAAACCCTGCACTCTATGCACAATTATTATTTGGACAACAAACTCCACACCTTATGTGCTCTATTTTTTTGACGTAGCACATCCTAAAATTTTAGTAACTAGTCTTTGAACATATCACCCTATAATTTACATGCATAGGTAGGTTTTCTTGGCTAAATTCCAATCATTTCCATTTCCTCAACCATTTACTTCATGGGGATAAAATCAATATCCTCCATTATCTTGCATGTGCTCTCAAATACGAAGCCATCCGATACTCGATAGAAATGAATTTTTCCCTGCCTTGCCATGGGCTAATTTTTTCCTTAGTGAGACATACCAAGGCAAAAAAGGAATTGCAAGTTAAGGAAGTTGAATAATATAATGTTATTTTTAGGAAGAGAAAGAAATAACTACACTTGAATAGAGTTAAAATTTGGTTTCTAAGGCATAAAAAAAAATAGATATGGTGCCTACTTCCTAGCCTAAGAAAATAACATAGGACTCAGGGCAGGCTTCATCCCCTATTTTTCCTCAATTTTATGATGAGTTAGGGCCAAGTCTATCAAACCCTATTCACATGCAAATCTCCAAAAGGACCAAAATAAAGAGGATGAAGGCGTTCATGATAGTTTTCATCTCATTAGATGATGATGATGAGGATATTAGGGAATTGAGAAAATATGAATTTATGGCTTGAATATTTACAATATTTGGCCAGTGGAACGTCTCCTTAGTAGGAAATACAGATGGAGGATCTATAGTAGTAGTTGTAGGTATTGAAGGAATGAGACTATACTTGGGAGGCCAAGTATAAAGAAGAGTGGACTCTTTCTTAAGATTATAGGACGGAAACTGTAGTGAATATGTAATATTTGTACCAAACCATCCATAATTTTTAGGAAATACTATTAAAATTGTAGCTATAAGCCCATGTAGAAGTAGAGTAGGATTCAAATGAAATAATGGAGGTTTAACATATTTCAATAGCACATTATGCAGACCAGGGGCAAGAACAATATTTTGAGGTAAATGTGGAGCAATCTCCAACATCATTTCACTTTGAAGATATATAGGTTAATAAAGAAGATGAAATTGAAGTTGAGGAGCCTCGAATTTCAACAAAAATCTATAGAGGAAGAGATAAGGCAATAAGATGAAATTGAAGTTGAGGAGCCTCAAATTTTAGCAAAATATACATAGGAAGAGATAATGCAATAATACATTCAAGTTGAAGAGCCTCAAATTTTAGCCAAGTCTATAGAGGAAAATTATAAGGTTGAAGAGCCTCAGGGCTCAACATACTTTGCAAAAAATGAATTCGAAAAGGATGCAAAAATTGAGACTGAGTAGCTTCAAACATAAATGGAACCCTCTATAGGTTAGTCATCAAATGACCATAATGTGACTAATAATTCACCTAAATAGGTACCTATAGAATAGGCATAGGTGAATCGAAATTCTACATATTCTAAAAATTAGGGACAAACAAAAAAATGTAGGCAACAAGTCCACCTCCTGGAAGAATAAGAAGTGATAAAAGGATTTGCGAGTTTGATAAATTTGACAATTTTGTAAACTATATAGGTAGGATTAAATCATACAAGTAGGAGGTAAACTGTATAACCTGAAGGGAAAATCATAAAATGTGCACTGAAATGAAATGAAATGAAATGTATGAGAAATACAATTTAAGTTGTAATTATGCATGAATTTGATAAATAATATGTTTAGAATTAGTAAATGTTATAATTATGCATTTCGTTATGCATGGGTAGTTGTGAATAATTAATTACCTCAAGAACCACTTTTTTATGGCTTGGGAAATGTTATATAAGGCCCCCTTTTCAATTTTAATAGTCTGGTTACATTCTAGTTAGTCTAGGAATGCTAGGATTTTTGGCTATGTTTTGATGTGAGTGTTGTTGCATATTTATGATTGTTGTATATCCTTAGTTATTTTAAGACATTGTTGAGTAGTAATGAATAAGAATAAAAATTCATAGTTTCTCTCATGCATTGTATGATCCTGGAATGGTAGAATAGTATTTTACAGTTTATCTCTATTACATGTACTTATTTTGGTTGTTATTGCTACTTAATTCATTGCTATGGAGGAATTGAGTTATACCAACACTGGTGTCGACCTGATGAATGATCTATGATGATGATTATATCAATAAATATGTAATGAAGTATATTTTATGATTTCTAGATATGCCATTGGATATAGAGCTCTCAAACATTGATAAAGTAACTTGCATGTTGGTAGAAATAGGATTGATTGCCATATTAAATCCTTACAAAATTTATCTGAGAGGGATTGGTCCAAGAGAATATCCAATTTGGAACTTGGTTGTACTTCCTTTTTATATAAAACATACACTAGAGCTCTTACAAATTGTATAGAAGAAACTTACCCTATTTGGTAGTTTATGCGACTGACGAAAACTTATTCGATTTGGCAACATTGGGAAATCAAACAGTTTAGTTACAAAACTGTGTACGAAAGATTGCAAAACCAAATATAAAATATTATATAATTGTGAAATCATACAATTTCTATCACTATATTATTTAGGATCATACAACGGTACGATTTGGGTTTCGTACAAGATTTCTCTTGTCACAAATTGATAGTTGTAAATACTATACGATTGTATGGCTTGGTCCATCGATTGGGGATAAAAAAATTGATCATCCTAAGCCCTTGAAAACCAGCTCCGCCCTAGGAATACTACATATATGTGCTAAATTTGGCACTTTTGCCTTATCAAATCTATCATTTTTGTTAAAATGGATCAAATTGACAAGTAAGAATACTACAAAATTGGAGATGAATGATAGACACCGGTGTGCAAAGGCATAGGATATGGAAAGTACAAGATAAAATTCCATTAAGAAGGAGCACAAGAATTTCTTGAAGAGAGCATGTAAGTAACTCAAATCATAGTATACATGAACCAAAAATAGAGCAATTTTGGACATCTAAAGAAGGATATTTTAAGGCATTGTTGATAGAGACAAAAGAGGAGGTACCAGAACCACCTAGTATAAATGAGCAAGTTAACAAATAAATAGTGCAAAAGTAAGGAGATTAGATGGTGACATATGAGAAAGTGACAGAAGTTTTGCAAGGAAGTTTAGAGGATGGGAGTCAGGCACCAGGCCAATAGGGCATGAGGTCTCAAGAGGAAGGACCAATACCATCTCCCTCACATCAACGAAGGAAGTCACAAAGTGAAGACACACATGATTTTGGTCAATGATTTGTGGGATAGAATAAGATACCTCAAATAGAAAATTCTGATTATTAGGGTAGTGAAACACCCCCAAGGAGGAATCAGACAAAGATTCCATGAGATACCTCAAGTGACGAGGATGATTCTTCGAATATTACTAACAAGGCAGCCAAGTAGATATTTCCACCTTTTACAAGTGAGGGTAAGGAAGACCCCATAAGACATATTAGAACCTGTATAACCATTTGGAGGGCAAATGATGTAGACTAGCTAGATGACTGGATAACTTTATTTCCTGCTACCTTGAGAGGATTGATGATGGATTGGTATTTGAAGAGAGAAAATATAGCAAAATTTTGGACTTGGAATCAAGTGAAGGAGAAATTCATTAAGGAATTTTGGCCTTTGAAGGATAATGGAGATATTGTTACAAAACTTTGTATGACAAAGCAAAATCTTGATGAAAATGTAAATTCATACAACTACAGACTAAAGTAGTTAGTAGATAATATGCAGATGCCTTTGGCAGATGTATTGGTAAAGCAGTGGTTTATAGATGGATTGCTACCAAAATATAAGAAAAATATGAAGGTAGTACCATAAAAAAGGTATGATAAAGTTGTAAAGAATGCAAAGAATTTTGAATGTGAATTAAAATAGATGTACATAGGAATTTTATCTCATACCAAGTCCAATAATTCATATAGTGGAGAAGAATACACTATACAAAGGATAGTAACATCATTTCATTAGGAATTCAACAAGATCATGCAAGAACAAAGAAGAAAACCTGATAGGAATGAAATTTGGTGCACATAATACAAAACTAAGGGTCATAGAAATGTAAATTATCCATAAAATGATTATTATTATATTTATAACATGATGGAACATGGGGTGATGCTATGTATGTATAATGCAAGAGTACACCCACAGGTCTTGATAATCCAGGAGTAGAAAGAGAAACCAAAGACCCTAGGAAGCAGATAGCAAGCAACAAGTGGTGGTTATAGAAATAGCCGATGAGGTGGAAGGCCAAACTAGGGCAATTGACAAGGAGGATAGAGCCATTTGCAGTATGATTTGGAAGGGAGGTCGATCATACAATGTCACAATTGCCAAGATTAGGGGTATTTCATGAAAAAATGACCTTCACCTTAGAGACCTGTTGGTCACGAATCTACCACAGGAAAGGATTTTTACAATTGCGCCCTAGACCCGGCCAACATTGAAAGGCTGGAAGCAAGAAATGGCTCCCAGACCAATATCCAGAGTGGGCTGGTTCCCTTCACTATTCTAAACTTGGTGTAAGATAAGGGTTGCTGGAAAGAGATTTAAAAGGTTGCAGAAAGAAATGGGAAATATAGCCGCAGGCCGAAGTGATGGGATCAAAAAAACAACAGCAGGAAACTACAAACGCAACAACAGCAAGTAACATAAGAAATCAGCTTCATCCTCGCACAATCACATGCCACAAATCCCTCCAAACCCACATTCCAGGAATTGTACCCTGACCGCAGTATTTAAATCCAGTATGCAGAATTTAAATGTAATAGCAATGCAGGAGTACGAATGCTATTAGAAATGCAGAAAACAGAAAGCAAATTCATCCATGCGACGCTTGAAAAATTAGAAGTCGATCCTTGTATTCCCGCAAATACAATTCCAGTTTCTAGCAGCAAGTTTTTCCAACCCTTGTAAATGAGAATTACATTGGTTTTTATAGAGGTCCGTCCTCTTTGCAGCATTAAAAATGTAAAACCAACTTCCTCGTGATCTACAATTATGCATTGGAAATTATGCACACGATCCCCTTAATCGCAATCTCGAAGAAATAAAAATTAAATGCCATGAAACGTTCGCGGTCCTTTATTAAATACGATTCTTCGAACATGCATGAAACCGTTACGCCAATCCACGAACAACAACTTGAACCAATAAATCCTTCAATTTTGGTGGCCTGGGCGCTTCTTCGACTTTAACCGCCTCGGAAATCCACAAAATATTTAATTCGGGTCAGCATTAAATCATCGGAAATCGAAAAAACCCTCTCGGTCGTTCATACTGCACTTGGCGGGAAAACAGTTACAGGTCACGAAAACGCGACGGGTCACGAAATCACGACGGGTCACGAAATCGTGACATCTTATAATGCCATACGCTTTGACCACCGTTGACCTACGAAAATGGCACATGTAGCGATTTCGCTACGTCTCCGGCTTCCTCTTCGCCATCGCAAGCTTGCTCCGCGAAAACGGAACATGTAGCGATTTCGCATGTTTTCGTTGTTGGCTCCTCCCTGCGCTCTGCCCTGCGAAAACGGAACATGTAGCGATTTCGCTACATGTTTCTTCTCTCCGCACCAATCGCCATTTTTCGTCGCGATTTGCTGACATTTCAGCGACGCGCTGTAATTTTTTACTCTGTGCCTTTGCCGCCGATCGACCCGCGATTCCGGAACACGTCGCGATATCGCGACGGTTCCGGCCAACCTGCCTGCATTGACTGCGTTGACCGTGATTCTGCAACATGTCAGCGCGTCGCTGCAGTTTTTTGACTTAACCATTTTTTGCTCAATTTTTCTCCTTTTTTTGCCCAAGCTGCATCAAAGCTGAAGTCAAAGTTAATCAATGAGAATCAATGTGGAAAAAATGCCAACATTCTTGGCGGCTCGCGGGGTATACAGCTCGCTGTATGCAAGAATCCAGGCCTTAGTCCATTGGGCATAGAGTCATATCAGAACAGAAGCTGGCTGTTGCAATACATGTTCTGCTGAAAAATTGAAACTGGAAGGACCTACAACTTGTTGTGAAATGAAACAAATGGAATGGAAATGGAATGAGCTCTTGCGGTTGCACAAGCGGTGACTGCAATGGAGTGATATGAAAATGAATGAAATTATGGAGTGGGAATGGAACTAGGAAAGCTGTGAAATGAAATGAACTAGACTGTTAGAAAATGCGTAAAAGACTGAACTTAGAGGAAAGGGATAAGAAGGGACGGGGAACAACAGAAAAGGAAAAAGAAACAACAGTTGTGGCTTATTTTGTTTTAATGCAGAAGAAAAAGAAGGAAGAAGATGAAGAAAGGAAAGAGAGGAAACGGGGAAGGGAAAAGAAGAAAGTGCTAGAAAGCCACCAAACTATTGGGAGGAGAAAAACAAAGGAAAAACAAGCATCTACGGCTCGCAGGCAACAAGAACCGAGATGAACAAATAAAAACAATACCACTTTTTTTTTTTTTTTTTCTTCTTTTTTCTATTTTTTTTGTTTTTTTCAAAATACTATATACAATAATGCATGACATGATTGGCATGTCGCCACCAGACATCCAATCTCAGAATGTTATCCGGTAAATCTGCAATGTCCCGACCAGATCTGATCATACTTAAGTCGGTCCTTGAAATTGGGCTGGCTCCTTCCTGAAGTTCTCCATGGTGCGAATAGGATGCAATGCAGCAGATTATCCTTCTTACTAGTACCCACATGGAGGACTTCTTCAGGTACTGGATGTAGTGGCTGGAACCAACACCACCACTTTGCAGACTTTACTGGGTCGTGGGTTGAGTACAGGCTCCTCTAACTCCTTGATGTGATCACAGGGCTCTTCAAGGGAGAAATCTGATTCTGGGATCTCCTCAGGTTCTGGAATTTGAACTTGTTCTTCTACTTGGCCCATCTCTTGATGAAAACTGCAAGCAATCATATTGTTCATTGCTGGAAAAGTGCTTGCATGTTCCAATCCTTGACTTTGGATGAGATCTGTCCCTTGAACTTCACATGACTGCATCTCAGGTTTTTGCTCAGTATAAGGGATCTGGCATGAAAAGTACTGTGCAGGGTAAACAGGAGCAGCAACCACCGGAGAAGGTAATGGAGTTTCTCCCCACGGTAACTTTCCTGATAAGAGCAAAAGTTGTTCTGCTCGCACTGCTTCCTCAAAGATTTGTGGGAACCATTGTTCACCTGACTGCAGACAAAAGAGACCTATGTCAGAATTAAAAGCTCGAACATAAAAGAGGTGGGCTTGGGTGGGTGATGGATGGATCTTCTCTGGAATTCTCTTCCAACTTATCAAGAATCGGACATTGAAGTCCGTGATGCTTTCTTGAGGTGCTCTCTTGATGTACATGAAAAATTGGTAGAGATCCAAAGAACTATAGAAAGGATCTTCATCAAATCTTTTGATCAGTGCTCCCGCTAGATCATCCCATGAGCTGATGCTTTGACATTTGAGCAGTCTGTACCATTGCAATGCTCTTCCTTCCAAATACTGAACCAGAAGTCGGATCATGACATCTTCGTGTTCTATGACATGGATCATGGATAGAATAGCAATATCTTCAATATGTGCCAGAGCCATGCCTTTGGTACCATCATATTTTGCCAGGTTCTTCAGGGCACCTTCAGGAATTTCATGTCGAACTTGGAGATTTAGAGGGCCAGGATCATCCCATCTAGAAAAAACCCTCGCCTTTGTGGCAATGGTCTGCGGAATCACGGCCATCGCCATTAGGTCAGAGTCGCCAGAAAAAACATTCTTTGAATTTTTTTTTTTTTTTTTTTAAAACAAAAACAGGCGTCCACGAACAGATCTTCAACTCAGCAAAGTCGCCAGATGAACTTCCAAATCTCCGCTGTGAGGTCAAGACAGCTCATCAAATCTTGAGACCTCCGGGTGTTAAAAGCGTGCCAAAACTGTTGGCACCGGTGGGTTTATCACTTTGGAAAATTATGCGTATCCCACCGATTATGAATTCTTGGAGACAGAAATAGTCTGTCCCACCGGGCGTGCCAAAAACTGTTGGTCACGAATCTACCACAGGAAAGGATTTTTACAATTGCGCCCTAGACCCGGCCAACATTGAAAGGCTGGAAGCAAGAAATGGCTCCCAGACCAATCTCCAGAGTGGGCTGGTTCCCTTCACTATTCTAAACTTGGTGTAAGATAAGGGTTGCTGGAAAGAGATTTAAAAGGTTGCAGAAAGAAATGGGAAATATAGCCGCAGGCCGAAGTGATGGGATCAGAAAAACAATAGTAGGAAACTACAAATGCAACAATAGCAAGTAACATAAGAAATCAGCTTCATCCTCGCACAATCACATGCCGCAAATCCCTCCAAACCCAC
This sequence comes from Wollemia nobilis, assembly GCA_028583015.1. NCBI lineage: Eukaryota > Viridiplantae > Streptophyta > Pinopsida > Araucariales > Araucariaceae > Wollemia > Wollemia nobilis. Next base: position 3,213,158 of record JAQPPZ010002362.1, read on the forward strand.
ATTCCAGGAATTGTACCCTGATCACAGTATTTAAATCCAGTATGCAGAATTTAAATGTAATAGCAATGCAGGAGTACGAATGCTATTAGAAATGCAGAAAATAGAAAGAAAATTCATCCATGCGACGCTTGAAAAATTAGAAGTCGATCCTTGTATTCCGGCAAATACAATTCCAGTTTCTAGCAGCAAGTTTTTCCAACCCTTGTAAATGAGAATTACATTGGTTTTTATAGAGGTCCGTCCTCTTTGCAGCATTAAAAATGTAAAACCAACTTCCTCGTGATCTACAATTATGCATTGGAAATTATGCACATGATCCCCTTAATCGCAATCTCGAAGAAATAAAAATTAAATGCCATGAAACATTCGCGATCCTTTATTAAATACGATTCTTTGAACATGCATGAAACCATTACGCCAATCCATGAAAAACAACTTGAACTAATAAATCCTTCAATTTTGGTGGCCTGGGCGCTTCTTCGACTTTAACCGCCTCGGAAATCTGCAAAATATTTAATTCGGGTCAGCATTAAATCATCGAAAATCAAAAAAACCCTCTCGGCCGTTCATACTGCACTTGGCGGGAAAACAGTTACAGGTCGCGAAAACGCGACGGGTCGCGAAATCGCGACGGGTCGCGAAATCGCGACATCTTATAATGTCGTACACTTTGACCACCGTTGACCCGCAAAAATGGTGCATGTAGCGATTTCGCTACATCTTCAGCTTCCTCTTTGCCATTGCAAGCTTGCTCCGTGAAAACGGAACATGTAGCGATTTCGCTGCATGTTTCCGTTGTTGGCTCCTCCGTGCGCTCTGCCCCGCAAAAACGGAACATGTAGCGATTTCGCTACATGTTTCTTCTCTCCGCACCAATTGCCATTTTTCGTCGCGATTCGCTGACATGTTAGTGACGTGCTGCAAGTTTTTACTCTGTGCCTTTGCCGCTGATCGACCCGCGATTCCGGAACACGTCGCGATATCGCGATGGTTCCGGCCAACCTGCCTGCGTTGACTGCGTTGACCACGATTCTGCAACATGTCAGCGCGTCGCTGCAGTTTTTTGACTTAACCATTTTTTGCTCAATTTTTCTCCTTTTTTCGCCCAAGCTGCATCAAAGTTGAAGTCAAAGTTAATCAATGAGAATCAATGTGGCAAAAATGCCAACAAGACCAAAAATACAAAAAGAAAACACTACACATATGTGTAGGTGGTGTGGTCTCGGTAACCACAAAGAAGCAAATTTCCCTAAGTAGGTGAGTTCAAGTAACCCATAGAATGCAAATTATTTAGATATCAAGGTTCCTCAAGTTAAGGAGAGAACCTAGGAAGTTTTAGCCATGACAAGAAATCAAGATAAAAAGGACAAGTATCCAGATCCAACAAAAGAAAAACAACACTAGCAAGTAGCAAAGAAAATACTACAAGATGAAGCACAAAAGGTTAAACATGTGAACTTAGCAGAAGAAAAAGAACTCAAAAAGTTATCATAACAGAAGGTGATTGTGCAAATTCTGGCAGCACAGGTTTTGGACACCATAGTATAGATCAAAGTAGCTAACATGCTGGAAGCTATCCCATCATTACAGAGAGCAATGGTGGAAGAGATACAACTACATAAGGTGATAGAATTGCATAGCAAACTTATTTAGGAAAAGAAATGAAAATACCAATTCATGGATCCTACTATATTGATGATTGATATAGGAAAGAAAACTACATTAGTTCATATGGATATCCTAGGGCACAAATTTACATAAGTCATTATGGATGGAGGATCCAACGTCAATATGCTACCTGAAAGGACTTGGATAGAACTGGGTGCTACATATCTATGGGAACCGAGCTTCTAATAATATGGTTCTGACCAATATGGTATCAAGACAAAGGAAGTCTTGACAACACAAGTGGTGATAGCTGACCAAGAGTTCATCTTGGATTTTGTTGTGATTACTATGTAGAATCCTACATATGATGCTCTATTAGGAAGAGGATGGCTATGTGTAGCCAAATTTAATCACAAATGGGAAAATAATCATATAACTTTCAAGAAAGGATAGCATAAATACATGATTAATATATCTAATCAAAATATCAATGAGGATGTAGCCATGAATGACAAATCAAAAAATTTCTTAGGAGATGAAGGATATGAACCAGATGGAGAAGGAATGTTGTACCTGGATGAATGTAGTGAAGATGAATCTAGATATAATAGTGGACTTCTTCATTGGAAAATGGAGGAGTACAAAATTTTTAAGCCCAAATACCTCTATATTGACTTAGAGGAGATCAAGGAAAAACAAGATGAAACCAAAGTCATCCAGGAACCTAAGAAGGAGACAAAAGAGAAATGGACATTCGCAAAACATTTTATAGAGTATACAGTAGGAGATGCGGAAATTTATGCAATACCAACACCCCCAAATAATGTGGAGAAATTAGCAAGTGAGCCAAATAATATCAAATATGGAGTAACTCAGATAGTGGATATCAATATAGGGATGAAGGATGAACCTAGGATGATCCACTGTGGTGATGATTGGAACCCTATACTAAAAGCAATAGCTTTTAAGATATTATTGGAATACAAGTATGTATTTTCATGGACATACAAGGACTTGAACGAAGTACCACCTAAGTTATGCATCCACAATATTACACTAATACCTGAAGCACAACTCATTAGGAGGAGATCGTATAGAATGAACCCAAAATATGTTGCATTAGTGAACGTAGAGATAGAGAAGATGTTGGAGGTAGGAATAATCTTTAGGGTTATGACCAGTGAGTGGGTATCACCTATAGTGGTCACCTTGAAGAAGGAAGTGGATAAAATTAAAATATGTGTGTACTTTAGGAGTCTAAATGCAGTAACTATCAAGGACCCCTTCCCTATTCCCTTCACAGATTCCATCCTGGAGGAAGTTGCAAGATATGAGATCTATTCATTTTTTGATGGATTTTTGGGTTACAATCAGATAAGTATAGCCAAGTAGGACAAATTGAAGATCACATTTATTATGGATAATGGCATCTATGTGTACAATCGAATGTCATTCAGGTTCTGTAATGTCCTAGATATATTTCAGTGCATCATACTATATATATTTAATCAGTTGGCAACAAGGAACTTCAAAGTATTTTTGGATTACTAGTCCATTTATGAAAATATCAAGGAGCATCTTCATACCCTCAATAAATGCATGAGTAGGTGTAGAAATGCACAAATATTATTAAATCCTAGGAAGTGTTACCTAATGGTATTGTATGTAAAATTGTTGGGACACAGTGTGTGCAGTGAAGGATTAAAAATAGATCTTGATAAAATCTGTGTGATATTGCACATGGAAGAACCATATGATGTGATTTCACTTAAAACCTTCCTTGGATAAACAATATATTATCGAAGGTTTATCAATAATTATGCACATGTATCCTATCAATTGGATTCATTGATGAAGAATATTATTCCTTTCTGATGGAGAGAGGAGCATCAAAGAGCCTTTGAGGATTTGAAGGCTAAGATTTTTAGTAGCCCAATTTTGGTGTTCCTAAATTGGGATAAGGAATTCCATGTACATATTGATGCTTTGAATTTTGCAATTGGATGTACTTTGGCACAAGAAGGATAGTTTAGGTTGGATCATCCTATTTTCTTTGCTAGTCACCTATTGTAAAGCATGGATATAAATTAAAGTACAATAGAAAGAGAAGATTTGGGAATGATATATGTAGTACAAAATTTTAGGAATTACCTACTGTAAAATCCCTTTTCTTTTTACATAGATCACCAAGCCCTATTGTACTTGATAAATAAACTAGTGATATAAGGATAGGTCAGCAAGTGGCTCATCACCCTATATGAATTTGTATTTTGAGTAGTAGTGAGACCTGATAAGAAGCATGTAATTATAGACCAGTTGTATTAGATATGATTAAGAGATCATGTAGGAACATGGGTTCTATATGAATTCCTTGATAATCATTTATTTGCCATCAATGTTATTTTGTTGTGGTACAAATTTATTGGCTAGTACCTTTCCATAGGAGAATTGCCATAAGAAATCATAACAACTAAGAAAAAGAAAGTTATTATGAAGTCAACACCCTTCCAAATGATAGCAATATTATTGTATAATATGATAAGTTATGGTATTTTACGAAGATGTGTTATGGAGGAAGAAGTCAAAGCGGTATTGAGATAAGCTCATGATGGCTTAGCAGGAGGGCACATGGGACCTGATGCAACTACTAGAAAAATATTACTAGTAGGATTATAGTGGCCCACACTATAGAATGATGCAAAAGAGTATGTAAAAACATGTGATACTTGTCAAAGGGTAGGAAAGATGGTAAATAGGGACTTTATTCCATTGCATCCATCACAACCCCAGGAACTATTTGAGATATGGGTATTGGAATTCATCAGAACTTTTAAAACTTCTCAAAGAAGGAAGTGTAGATACATTGTGGTAGCAATGGAATACTTGAAAAAATGGGTCGAAGCAAGAGCATTACCTAATAATTAAAAAAAATTATAGTAAGATTTTTATACGAGCAGGTAATTACAATATTTGGTATTATGTTATAGATAACGAGTGAGCGAGGAGGACACTTCATTAATGAAATCATCAAAATGCTGACAATGGAATTTAGGATTTTGCACTCATTGTCTAGTCCATACTATCCAAGAGCAAATGGGTAGGTGGAAGCAACAAACAAAGTCCTGGTATCTAATTTGTATAAAAATTGTGGAATAGAATGAGAATATTGGGAGGAAAAGTTACCATCTATTTTTTGGGCATACAAAATAAATTTTAAACCAACAACAGATCATACACCTTTCTAGTTAATATATGGATAGGAGGCAGTGGTGCCATTTGAAGTCTTGATACTGAGTTAGAGAGTCATAGTAGAGAATCACTTGGGTGGTCAATAAATTTTGGAAGAGTAACTGAAAACACTGATCAAGTTGGATGAAAGAAGAGTCATGGCACAATGGATTATTGAGATAGCCTATAAAAGAAGAAAGTTCTGGCATGACAAACAGTTAGAACTTAGTATAGGTGACTTGGTTCTAAAGTTTAATGGGAAGTGGGAAATCAAGCCTAGTAAGTTGAATATGTTATGGCTTGGTCCCTATAAAGTTGTAGAAGTAATGAATAATAGAGGAGTCAAGTTATAAAACTTGAATGAGATTGAGATACCCGACATTGTAAATGGCTCAAATTTGAAGCCTTACAAAGTAAAATGCTTATTTATTTCTTCAAAAGATATCAAATGAAGAAGACAAGCAGAAGTTCAATGGAGGACTTAAGGTGAGCAAGGTCCATCATATGAAGAGTCTGACATGAGACTCACACACTTATTTGCATAAGAGGAGGAGACACAAGGAGGAGACACGACTAACCATAGAATAGTAGGAGTTAGCACCTCAACCATAGAAAGAATAATATTGTAGGTGCATGTCAGATTTATGGATGGGACTGAATGTGTAACAGAGGAAGATGAATATTGGATTCCTCAAAATGAAAGAGAATATCAAGAGATAGTATTTTTACAAAAAAATAGGGGAAGGCAAGAAGAAGCACCCCAATTAAACATGAATATGATGTATCCTTGGGTGGAGCATAGAGAACTACCCCAACAAGCTGAAGGACAAAGAAGGATACAGTTAACAGTATGATATGAGGATAGAGTGGACACTTTTGAAATGGAAGTTCCAGAAGAGAATAGGAATGAGACCATTGATGAAAATTTTTTCTTGGGTAGTGATGAGGTTTTGGAGTGCTACCCCGAACCCTATGATGATGATGTCCATTGATCCCACCCTATCTTGTGATAAGGAGCACATGAGGAACATTGTCAATCGACCCTACAAGGGATGATGTCCCTTGATCCTGCAAAGGGGTTCCCACCCCCTTGATCCCCATCACAGGTGGCGATGGATGTTACCCATCACATTGATGGTGTTGTTCATATTGATCATGTTTAAGGCCATAAGGTGGTGTTAGCTACATAATGAAGAGATACTAGTTGTAGCAAACCTTTGGAATCGATGGAAGACAAAGGAGCCTGACAAGACATAATAGTACATTGTTCAAAAGTGGATTAAAAACCAAAAATGATAGCCCCTTCTGTGAAAATAAAATGAAAATGAAAAAATAAATATATATATATAAATCAATAAATAAAATGCCTTAGTTATGGAAATACCTCAATATGCAATTAAGAAGGAAGTGGTTTGAAAACCAAAAATGGAAACCTCTTCAAGAAGAAAAAATAGAAAATTTCTCTAAGTGATAGATCATACAAGTCAAATTTTAAGCTAAAAAAGCATAAATTGGAGATCGTACAAGCAAAATTAGAAAAATTAAACGAAAAATAATACAAGGAAGCATGTTGTATGATTTATATTGTACAACGTATGATTCTGGGTGCAGTTGTATGATTTTCAACCATCACATTTAATGTTTGCATGTGTGGAATGATGTGTTGTTGAAAAATCACAATAAAAAGATAAAATCGCATGGGAATGTGATGATTTGTCAACCATTCAAGCAAGGAATATATAAATGCATGCAAATTGGTGCAATTTCAAAACTGGAGCAATTAGGGTTTGAGAACAATTTAAATACAAGGCTAACCTTTGTAATTTTATAAATTGTACAAGGAGAAATTCAAAATGTTTAGGAGAACAAAGGTGAAAAGTGTGTAACTAAATGAAATCAAGTACATGGGAATTAAAACTCCTCAATGATCTAGAGTATTGCATGACCTATGTTTAAATTTGCACTAAGGAGACTTTTTGCATTCGAGAAAATTGAATTGGAGGAGAAAAGCAAAGGGTTTGACTCCATAAAAATAATATTTTGAGTTTAGTTGAAGAAAAATAAGGTTTTACAGTATAAGGCATCTAAGCATGAACCATATTGTGAAAAAACATACACCAGGGTTCAAGGAAGTTGTGGATTGGAGCCAGATTAGAGAAATTATAGGAGAAAGAAGATTACAAGCCCTAATATAATAAAAGTGGCAAAATAAAAACTAGATAAGATAAATTAAAGGAAGTATAAGACCGTACAACCCTATTAAATAGCCAAGAAATTTTGTTTTTGGAATAAAATTGTGCCAAGTGTGGAAAAAATGAAGAATTGCTCTGAAAAGTCACTAAAAAGATAGATCAGGGTATTTGGACAACTGGGTTGGTGAGAAATCATGGAGGAGAAGTGAAAAATGTGAAATTCAGATAAAAAATAGTTTCAAAGGATGTATTGTATGATTTGGAGGGCAAATTGTATGATCTCAAGGAAATATTATGTGATTTTAGGTAATTTTGGGGCTGTTTTGAGCTTTTTGAGCAAATCGTACGAAATCGTATGAAAGTGTATGAATTCAGTGAAGGGGAGTAGCTAGAGAGGGATATTGTATGGAGTGGTATAGGTCTTGTAAATTTTGGTGTAGCAGATGTATGATTTATATAAGATTGAATAGTTTGAAACACTTACGAAGATTGTACAATCTAGAGGTGGTTGTTGATATGGAAACCATATAGGAGAAAGTTGAAGAGCATACTGTACAATTTACAATAGACTGTATGATTTCTAGAACACTTATAATTGTAGAATAGGTGATGTCCAAGTATCAATCTGATCGGATGAATGGAAGGAAAATGATTTCAATCAAAGATTTCAAATACCAATTAAGAATAATTACAGCTAACAGAGTGGAATGATCACTAGGACCCCTACATAAAAGAGATTCACATCTGTAACAATACCAAGGGTGATAGTTTCAATATTTTGGTTGGTGTGGTACTCATCCTTGGAGGAGAGGAGGATACAGGCCATGGAGAGGGTAGATATATTGGAGGGTTGATCAAAGAAGGACACCACCAAGATTTTGAGAGGAGGAAATGGCACAAGAGAGGATCCTAAGGAGAGATTTGAGAAGTGAAGTCCATTACCCAGATCTAGAGGAGGATTTGAGTAGTGAACCTAAGGAGGGCTAGGTTGAGATAATGAGTATAGCATTTGTACAACATGGAGGAGAGACATGTAGGAAGTGGTGGAGTAACAAAGAAAACAAGAACCATCCATGGAGAACATAGTTTGATAAGGCTGGTGTAGCTATAATAGTACAAGTGCCACCATACCAAAATGCCTTATTCTATAATCATCTATTGCAAATGGTTCAAGCGTATAATATTGCAACCAAAATTACCTATGTCAATGTGGGCAAGAGGTTAGTGAAAATAGAAGTTAGAACAGAGGCATTCAGGAAAACATTTAGATTGTTAGCATATGACACAAATGTAGTTAAGAATTTGGTTGATCTAATTGAGACACATCACATTATCACTTCACTTACCAATGTGAACATATCAACCGATGTGAAGATCTCGGGTGTAAGGACTTAAGGAATTAAATAGAGCCAGTTGAAAGAGAAATATTGGCCATGTTCCATGAATACCATGATCATTTGACTATTAGGGGATATGCAAGCCATGAAGGTGCCAATCTAGATGGCTTAGTATGTGGAGGGTATTACCAAAGGAATCAGGTACAATTGGGGTACCTATCTAGATAAGAAGATGCATGAAGTACTAAAAAAGAGACCTAATAATTTTGGGATGAATTTCCATGCTATTTGATTATTATTAAATGTTGTTACATATATGAAAATCCGATTTCTAGGTTTGACAGAACCTAGGAACATTGAGGTAGGATATCCAACTATTTTTAGGTGGGAAAAGTTAGTATCGATTCAGAAGGATACCAAAGAAGTCTCAAACAAATAAATAATAGTAAGCCACTATAATACATGAGGATAACTCTTAGGATGAGGAGGTACATCATTGAAGGAAAATTCATAGATAGATATAACCTTAACTGGAGCAACAAGTACTTCAGCAACGGTAGCAGGAGTAGTCGTCAATTTAGAAAAGGTAAGAAATTATGGGGAGGTAATCCAACTTAGTACAAGTAAGAACAAGGAGGCAATGGTAATGTATGGTAAATAATCCTATTCCAAAAAAATAAGTTGAGCCTGTACAGAAGAATCAGTAAGAAGAATAACAGTCAGACTCAAAGAAGTTGGATTTGCATGATTGGAATTGGATAGGAGCAGAAGAGATGGTGGAATCCCCATAGATTTTCCAACATGATGAATTTAAAATTTTGGACTCTTAAAAAATTTTTGAGGATATAGAAGTGAGGCAAATAGCATAAGAAGTAGCAGCCACTACTTAGGAGGAAAAATAGAAAGCCAAGGTGAGAGTGGAAGCCTTAGAGGAAGATTCTAGAGGAAAGAAGAATCCTCACTTAAAATTCATGATGGGAGGAGGTTCAAATCAAAATAATCAAAGTGATGCACAAGAAGAGATGAAGGCATCAGAAGAACAAGAAGAAACTATTGTTGAAAAATTCACAACGATGGAAACCTAGCAGAATTAGGAAGAAGAGCAGGTGATAGAAGAATAAAAGGTGGGCTTAACTAAATAATATGAATCCTAGGAATCAATAGGACAACAACAATATTATTTAAGATATTGTGAATTTGGAATAATAAGTGGAGGTGGAGAGGACTATGGAATATACTCCATCACAGGAAAATATAGACAAAGAAAAAGTACTACTAGATATTGAGAGAAGCTCTGGTCACCACATGGAAGAAGAGGAAGAATGAACTCCTATAGATGAAGAACTATGGATAATGCAAACAAGCTACATCTTGGAGGTACCATAGTTCACAAAAGTTAAAACTAAGGAGGTTGCAAAAAGGGTAGAAGACCAAGTGGAGCACTTCTCTCAGATAGGTAATGCCATGGCTAGCTCAAAATTATAGTTTTACATTGGATGTGTGGGAGAGTTAAAGTTGTGGTAATAACAAGTATTTATCAAGTTGGAGAAGATAACAAAATGGGTGAGCAATGAGGAGCGTACAAGAAAAATTTTAGATATTCATGTACAACACCCATGGAAGTTACCCAGGGAAGAGGTAACAACGATGTTAGGAAGAGATGACTTGCCAGACAGAGTGAGAACCAATTATAGGCAGCATATGAGGTTGTACCTGGATAGAGCCAATTATATGACTTATCCCATGAATTTGGATTTGGAATACAAGTGGGTTACTATAATATTAACTATCACTCTGAGGAAGTTGAACTTCCTAACACATTAGATAAGGTGGTTGAGCATAGGACTAGAGAAAATCTATCAGCTCAAGGAAGCTTAGAAATAGGAGATAGAGGCCACTCAAAAAGAAATGGTTGTAATTGAGGAAGAATTGCATAAGAGTAAGGTTGTAGTAGAGGAGAAATTAAAGAAATTGGAATAATAACTACTAAGTAACAAGGCTAAATTTGATACCAAAATTAGTTCACTTGAATAGGAGAAGCGATATGTCTCACAAACAGTAGAAGATAAGATTAAGGAGTTGGAAGCTCAAATTAAAGCAAAGGATGAATATATGAGAATATATTTGGTAGAGAAAGATGAGAAACTGGTAGAGCAGACAAAGAAGATAGATCTCACACAAGATAATAAATAGTATAATGATATAGTCCTAGATGAGCAAGTGTAGTTGAGTTATAGGGATGAGATTGTTCATGCTTTGGAGGTAGATATTAGTCGCCATCTATAAACCATTGTAGATAAGAATGAATAATTACAAGTAATATCTTGAACAGAAGCACATTTTTAGGAGAAGCTAAATAAGAGTGCCACTAAGCACAAAAAAAAATTGAGACAACTCCTGAATATTGTCGAAGAGAAAGCCAATCAACATGGAATGAAAGCAGTAGAAATGGGAAACTACGCATCCAAGTTGAAGAATCAACATGTAATTATTCACACCCAAGTGGAAGAAATGAAATCTATAGTCATGGATTATGAGATGCAGTTGAAATAGAAATATGAGTCGATGAGGACACCAACCAAAGTAAAGGGGAGGGAAAATGTAGGCAACAAATCCACCTCCTAGAAGAAGAAGAAGTGATAAGAGGATTTTCCAGTTTGAAAAATTTGTCAAGTTTATAAACCATATAGGTAGGAGTAAAAAATACAAGTAAGAGGTAAACTATACAACCTGAAGGGAAAATTGTACAATGTGCAATCAAATGAAATGAAATGCATGGGAAATGCAATTTAAGTTGTAATTGTGCATGAATTTGATAAATAAGATGTTTAGACTTATAAAAGCTATAAATATGCATTACTTTATGCATGGGTAGTTGTGAATAATAAATTTCCTTAGGAACCACTTTGTAATGGCTTGGGCAACATTATATAAGGCCTCCTTTTCAATTTTTATAGTTTTTTTACATTTTGGTTAGTCTGGGAATGCTAGGAGTTTTGGCTATGTTCTGATGTGAAGTGTTGTTGCATATCTATGATTTTTGGATATCTTTAGTGATTGTATGACATTATTGAGTAGTAATGAAGAATAATCATAATTCATAGTTTCTCTCATGTACTGTATGATCCTGGAATGGTAGAATAGTATTTTATAGTTTATCTCTATTGCATGTACTTCTTTTGGTTGTTATTGCTACTTAATGCATTGCTATGGAGGAATTGGATTAAACCAGCACTGGTGTGGACCTTATGAATGATATGTGATGATGATTATATCAATAAAGACGTAATGAATTCTATTGTATGATTTTTGGACGTGCCATTGGGTATAGAGATCTCTCAAACCTTGATAAAGTAACTTGCATGTTGGTAGAAATAGGATTGATTGTCATAGTAAATGCTTACAAAACTTATGTAAGAGATATTGGTCTAGTAGAATATCAAATTTATCATTTGGATATACTTTAATTTTGTAAAAATAATAAACCAGATCTCTTACAAATCGTACAGAAGAAACTTACCTGATTTGGTAGTTTATGCGATTGAGAAAAACTTACCCAATTTGGTAGCATTGGGAAATCAAACAGTTTAGTTACAAAACTGTGTACAAAAGCTTGCAATTTTAAATATTGACTAAGTTTGAAATTTTACAATCTCTATCACTGTACTAGTTGGGATCATATGGTGGTATGATTTTTGTTATGTACAAGATGTTATGTTGTCACAAATTTATAGTTGTAAAGACTATACAATTGTACGACTTGGTCCATTTATTGGTAATAGCAAATTGATCATTCTAATCCCTTGAAAACCACCTCCTCCCTGGTAATACTACACCCATGTTCTATAATCAATAGCCATAGAAGAGGGGAATACCCCTATTTAAATAATTCACATAGGCCCAAAAATACAGCCAAAGAAATTGAGATCTAAAAGGAAGGTTGTACGAGAACCTCAAAAAAGGCCCAGGACCATAGCAAGGGCTGCACAACTAAAATAATTAGGCATCAATTTTGATGAAGAATGGGCATAATATTTGAAGATGTTTGCTGAGTAGAAAATAAAATTTGAACAACTCAAAGTAGACATAAAAAAACACAAGAAGGAGTTTAGGATGGTCTCTAAAAATATGGCCAAGAAATTCAAGGTAGAATTTAAGACTCCTGCCAAGAATATCAACATTACACAAATAGATCAATTTTGGGATTTGTATGGGTCAACTAGTAATCATCCCTCAAGGATGAAGGTATATTTTGAGAAAATGGGAGTACTAGGACCTATACCTCTTGTGCCAAAGCAACAACAAGTAAAGCCCCTATGGTAGAGGAAGTAGATGATGATGATGATCCTAAAATTTAACTAGCAATGGCCAGATTTCCTAAGGCAAAGGTTGTTGAAAAATATAGTGTTCTATTTGGATATGAATCAATAATCCCAAATGGATAAAGTATACCATCTTACCATAAGTACTGGAAGTAGACTGGGCCAACATTCCAAAAAGAAGCCTCAACTTTTACCATATATTACTTGAGAAATATGGCAGGGAAGAAATTTTGGATACAGGAATGGCTAGGTATATGAGTTAGACCAAGTCAGCCAACTCGGTGTAGTAAGCACCTGAAAAATCCATAGTAGGAAGTGAGCACCCCTAAAAGGGCGAAAACCTAGAGATAAAGAAAAAGCCAAGGAAACAACCAAGAAGAGGAAGCAAATAAAAAAGGCCTATTGGAAAGTTATAAATGAGACTAGTAATTATTAGTATAAAGTGGCATAGAAACATACCAATCCTTAGGCATGGAGGAATGATGAGCCCTAAAAATGCTCATATTTTTGTATAAACTTTTCATATATAATGCGACATTATTATTATTATAGAATGCATATTTATGAAATTTTTATCTATATTTAATAGCAAAATTAAGTATGTTGTCTAATATTTGTTTTTAAGTGAATTATGTGTAGATTCAGTGATTTTTACTACCTTTCAGCATGTTTACATCAAGGTCCCATTCAGACCTGGCAGTTTTTATTTTATGATGGAAAATCAAAGGTAAACATATCGTAATAAATAAAGTAATGATGCTAAGTTTGGTGCCTGACTTCCATTTCGGTGCCCAACTCTCGTTTTGGTGCCCAACTTCCATTTCGGTGCTTGAATCCCATTTTGGTGCGTGATTCCCATTTGGTACCTGATTCTTGTTTGGTGCTTGACTCCCATTGAAGCAAACATACAACACAACCCCTGTTGTATATAGAATATAAAAATGATTTCAGAGATGGATACGAACGTGATTTCAACAATGTATGTAGATGAAGGACAATGTCATAAAGCAAATGTCATCTATTTTCTAGAAAATACATAAATATCCATGTAAACCGATAAGCATAATATCAGACATATTACATTTTGATAAAAAATGGAATACACTTAGTTAATGCAGCAACAGATGAAATTGATTGTATATTCGCTTTATCCTCCCTATTTATGTGTATTTGTTGTAACATAAAAATATGAAATATATTTACCTCCAAATGTAATAGGGTATGGCTAAATATATTATAAATATGCAGGCCACCTCTAAGAAATAGATCCCAGATTTTTTTCTGTAATTTTTCTGAAGTTGCATATAATACAATTCGAGTGTTTTATCAATCCCAAACTAGCATCCAATGAAGGAATTGACTTGGTCGAAATCTGATGGAAGGTTGGGCCCACTCTTAAAAGTATTCCTCCCACTCTTTTCCTACTTTCTATAAAATAATTTATTTCATGTTTTTACTGTATTTTTTATAAATTCATTTAATTCTGTAGCTTCCCCTATTTTTCTGTATTTTTCTAGCAAATATGCATTTTACTTTTTGTAAGTTTATTTCGATAAAGTCTTTGATAATATGAAATACGTTAATGGTTTGGAAAAAAACAAAAAATCCAATGCAAAAACACATCTCCCAAACCATAGAATCTAAGGGACTCATCTTAATAAGGATATTACAAGCATATATTGTGTACGTTTTTTCACAAGTTTACAAGTTGTCCCGAGTTGACAATTAAATGGAGGCAATGAATTAAACCATAGAAAATTAACCAATAATTTTCCCAACAAATATTAGTGACAAAAATGAGGGCAACAAGTTAAACAAGCTTGGATAGACCTATTAAAAAATATTAGCAACTTGAAATGGGGATGTAGAAGCTTAAATGAGACCTACAATGGTGATATTAAAGCCTAAAAGAAAAGATATACCTTGCACAAAAGAGATTAGGAGCATGAAAGTAGAATAAAATGTAAGCAAATGAATATTCAAGTTAGCAAGGCCAAAATTAAGAGAGTAAAATACAATGAATGGAAGAAAAAGGATGGAGAGAAGAGAGGTTCTAGGAATGTTATCACCTAGAAATAATCCCTCCTTGCCTCCAATAAGTCCTCCTTGCCCCCAAGCTCCCTTTGCCTTGCTTGAATTACCTTCAAAGAAATGCTTGATAGAAGATGCTAGAGAAGGAGAGCCAGAAGAATATTTATAGAATATAGTTAGCTTTAGAAATTTCATTTGGATGCTTGCCATAAATGTTGTTTAAATAGGACGTGGATGAGATATTGGAAGGTATAATTGGTTAGGAAAATTTTAAAATCTATAGGCCTAGTCCATTTCTAAAGGATTCAAGGTCATAGGAGGTAGTGGGGTGAATGAATCCACATACCCCTGGCTCATCACAGAAGATTTGGGTTGTTGGACATTTTGAGCTCATTTAGTTGTCATTGATGTCCAAGTGAGAAGTTGTCATTGATGTCAAGGTGAGAAGTTGTCATTGATGTCATGTGAACACATGAAGTTGTCATTAACACCATAGAGTACACCATCATTGAATCTAGGAGAAATGTAAAGAGTTGAAGAAAAGTTGTCAAAATATTGTTTTATAAGGGTTTTTGTTAAAAACCATGGTGGTAGAATAATTTTCATCAAATCAATGAAGAACAAATGAAGGTTTAAATTTTACCTAAAGGAGGATTTAATTTTTATTAAAGTCAAAGGTTTATAAATATAATTTATAAAATTTAAATTCTTTTATAATTTAAATAATTTATAAATTATAAAGGTTGTAAGAAGCATCGACATCATCAAATATTATGGAGAGTCGATGTCTAAGCCATATGGTAAATTCATGTATAAATAATATTCCAAAGGGGTATTCAAAATTACCCCTATTCGATTTAATTTTCATGTGACCGAGATAAAAGTAATTCATGCAATATTTGATCGTTGAGGAAGAAGACAAAGAGTTTTTTTGTCTTTTAGTGCCAGGAAGAAGATGAAAATGGAGAGCATAAGGTTTGACCCACATTGGATAGAGTGGTCCATTGGCATCACACATTTTGTGAGAGCGTTGGGAGTGGAAGAGTCCACGATAGATTCACGTGGAGTTGGTGTGTTTGTCTTGAGCACCAAGGGGAAAGGTTTTTTTGGCATGCACTCATTTTGAGTGCCATACTTAGGAGAAAGAGTATAAATTGCTCTTAAGGTTTCAAATGTGTGTCTAGCGCACATAGTGGGTAAGCTCACGACTACGGCGCATGAGGAGGCAGTGATTGGGAGTTCGAATCCCATAAGTGGCAAACGTATTTTTGATTAAAATAAATTTTATTTACCTAAAGTTTTTCCTAAAGTATTTTTGGAGTTATAAGGGTATGTGAAAGGTTTTTTTCTTGGTTCATGTTGTTGGAGTTATAAGGAAAGTTAATTTAATTTTTGTCTAAGTCTTTCTTGCCATTAAATTTAATTAAATAGGTTTTTAGTTAATTTTGGTGAATGATAAATTTATTTTAGTTGGGGTATTATAAGGTGTTAATTGGAAAAATATTTTATGTATGATGATGGTTGTTTTTATAGTTGGAGTGATAAGGTGTAATTGAGTTTTTGCATTACATTGTGAGAAAGATTTATTCTCTAACCTCCTTGAGATTGGCATAGAAGTGTTTGTGGTTGTGGCAGATTTATGAGATCCTTTCATCATCAAGAAAAATATACGAGCACATTCTTCCATAGTTGAATTGATTTATTGGTTTTATGAAAAATAATTTTGGAGTGAAAAGGACTTGATTAAGGTTTTCCTATTGAGTGTGTTGAGTTAATGCTTCAAGGTTTTATGGAATAAAAAGTTGTTATTAAAACCTTTGTTTTATAAGCATTATTTTTGAAGCATTGGTTGTGTGAAGAACTTGAACTAGGGCATGAGTATCATTGTTGTTGTTGAAGTGAGTTGTTTTATAAGCATTGTTGTTGAAGTGAGTTTTTGAGTGAATATAAACTAGGGTTTGCAAATATCATGAGTATCATTGTTATGTGAGATTTTTTGTTGAGCATTGTTGGAAACATTTTGATTTGATGTTTATAATATTGGACTAAGGTTTGAGAGAGGATTATTTCATTTAGTGATTTGTTGAGTAGAGTTGATTTAGCCTAGTCAAGTGGGAGTGTGAAGTGATTGTTCAAGTTCCATAAAATAAACTATTCTATATTCTAAATTGAGTTGAGAAAGTGATTGAGCACTGAGTTGAAATTGAAGCATATTGAGTCTCTAACAATTCTCCTTATGTTTCTAAGAGAGTTATTGTAATTAATTGAGCATTGTGATAATTTTAGAACATATTGAGTCTCTAAAAAATATTTTTATGCATCTATGAGATTGGACAAGTTCTGTGTGGACTTGTTGAGCTAATTTGAGGCAAGTATTTGAGGTGTGAGATTTTGTGAAAGCTTACAATATAGATATTGAGCAAATCTGGACAAGTTGTAGAGAGGACTTGTAGAGTAGATCAAAAATTTTTGAAGAGGACTTGTGGAGCATATTGAGCAAGTTCTAGAGAGGACTTGTGGAGCATATTAAGAAAGTTCTAGAGAGGACTTGTAGAGAATATTTAAGCAAGTTATAGAGAGGACTTGTAGAGTAGATTTGAGTAATTTCTAGAGAGGACTTGTGGAAAGATTAGTGTGAGCTTTTGTGAAAGCTTACAATACAGATATTGAGAAAATCTGGACAAGTTTTAGAGAGGACTTGTAGAGTAGATCATGAAATTTCTGAAGAGGACTTGTGGAGCAGATTGAGCAAGTTCTAGAGAGGACTTTTGGAGCATATTAAGCAAGTTCTAGAGAGGACTTGTAGAGAAGATTTGAAAAAGTTATAGAGAGGACTTGTAGAGCAAATTTGAGTAATTTCTAGAGAGGACTTGTGGAAAGATTAGTGTGAGCTTTTGTGAAAGCTTACAAGGTAGATTTTAGATGAGTATTTGAGAAGACTTGAGAGTAGAGGTGATTTATTTGTTCAAACCTTGAGTTAAGGTTTAGGATAGATCCAACAGAGTTGATAAAAGCCTTATTATAAGGCTTGAGGACAAAGATCGAGGATATATTTATGCTAGACCAAAGGAATATGTTTAGTGCATATTTGAGAGCAGAGTTGGTGCATATTTGAGAATATATTTGTACCAGATCAGAGATAGAGATTGAGAAAATTTGTGCTAGACCGAAGGACTATGTTTAGTACAGATTTGAGGATAATTTTTGAGCAATGTTGTACTAGATTAAAGGATTGTGTTTAGTGTAGTTTTGAGACAAATATTTGGAGGTGACAAATAAGATAGGACAATAGTATCTAGTGGATAGAGATCCATTAGCTAGGGCAGTGAGGATAGGTCTTCTTAGTGGGGACAAGAGTCTTCAATGGAAAGAGATCCACAAGCTATTGTAGTGGAGGAAGAAGTCTTCTAGAGGATCACCATCCAGAGTAGAGGAGAAGGAGTTCTCCTATGGATAGATATCCATGAACTTGATTTAGGATATTGGTGTCTCCTTTGGATAGATGTCCATAAACATTGTAATAGGGAAAGGATTCCCAAGGTATTGAGAAAATTTTAGTGGAATATTTTCTCTGCAAAGTAGCCCAAATTGGGTGAACCATGTAAATTATAGTGTCTCTATTGTGTGTGGTGATTTGTGCATTGTTTTTATTACTAATGTTGATATTTATATCTTTACATTGCATAATATTGATTTGGAAAGAAAAGTAAAAAGTGATCTTATATTGTTCACCCCCCTTTCAGTATAAGCTTGTGTTCTTCGATTGGTGTCAGAGCGGGTTCCTTCATAAGAGTTTAATAGCTTGAAGTAAAATCTAACAAGAACATAATGGATTCTAATAATGTGTCCTTAGATAATTCAACTCTAGTATTTTATGGAAGTGACTATATATTGGAGTTTGAGAATGAAAATCTACCTGATGGCACTTGACAATGAAATTTGGAAAGCAGTTGAATTTGGATACGATCCCTTGATTAATACTCCTATAGATAAGGAATGTAAGCTCCTAAAACATTACAATTAAAAATAAATGAATGCACTTTTGAGAGCTTGGCATAGAACAGAGTCTATGAAAGTTATGCATTGTCAAACTGCAAAAAAAATGTGGGATAAATTGCAAAATATATATGAAGGAGATAAATGTGTCAAGAAAGTAAAGATGCAAAATATTAAAGGAAAATTTGAAGAATTAAGAATGAAGTATGAGGAAGACATTAGTATGTATCTAATTCAAATTTATGACGTTGTTAATGCTATGAAAGGACTTTGAATGAAGATTTATGAATCAGATGTTTGTGATAAATTCTTAAGAACTCTTCCAAAAATATTTTTTTTTTCTTCTATAGAAGTGTCAATGGATGGTGATTATTTGACAAGAGATATGATACTTGGTATTATTACAACACATGAGATAATAACAAAATATATTATTCCCTAGAAAGAAGTAGCATTCAAAGCAATCAAAAAGACAAAGGGTAAGAATTCAGAATCAAGCAATGAGTCGTCTAGTGATGAAGAAGCTAATTATGGTAGAAGAGATAAGGATTATAGAAAATCTAGAGATATAGAGTCTGTTAAATGTTTCAATTATGGAAAGTATGAATATTTTGCAACATATTTTCAAGAAGCTAAGAATAACAATGGTGAAGAAAAATAGGATCATAGGAATAGGGAATCATAAAGGTATAGGCACCAAAATAAAATAAAGTATGGACAAAGAAGACAAGGAAAGAAGCTCTTTCAAAGACAAAAGAGGAGCTACTATGTGGATAAGGCAGGTAAGTACTCAAGTGATAGTGATGCTATTTTTTTAGACAATGATAGAGATGAAGTTATTTTTATGACTGAATAAAAAAAACAAGTTAAGAAAAGGACTCCAATAAATCTTAAGTGTTGTAGATGTGGTAACTTTGGACATCTTGAAGATAGTTGTACAAGGAATGGTTATAGTTTTAGTGATGATTAATATTAAGATACACTTGAAGGACCAGAAGAGAATATTATAATGGTACTAGAAGAAGGAAAAAATGATCCTATAGAAGACAAGCCAATAGAAAATAAAGATGTAGACAAAGGTAAAAAAATAGAGGAATATTCATAGAAATATGGATATGATCTCAAGGGAGAACTTATTTATGCTCTTGAAACAGTAAAGAAGGTAAGAAAGTAAAAATATAAACTTGAAATTTAGTTTCAATAATGTGATGCAGAGAGAATATTTCTTATAGAGGATTTATAAAATCAAAGGCTAAGACAAAAAGGTTAAAGGATAAGTTAGAATCAAAGATATTAGAATATGAAAGGCTAGCACAAGAAGTGGCACTTCTAAGAGAATATTTGGAAGACTCCAAATTCAAGCTAAAAGGGTTTAAAAACAGCTTAGAGAACTTGGATAAGTTCATAAAAGTAAAAAAGCCTACACCAAATAAAACATGTCTTGGATTTGAATAGGTTCAAAAGAGATGGGAAAGAAAATAAACCTCAAGTTTTGAAGGAGAAGAAACTTTAGATGAAGATACTTTAGAAGAAGACACTATAAAATAAAGTGAGACATCTAAGGATGTGTTAGACAATAGAGAGTTCATCAAGAATAGGAACAATGCACAAAGAAGATACATATGGAATAGCAATTAGAATAAGTCAAGAGAAACTAGGATACCAATGAGGTCAAGACAAGGAAACATCAATTGAAGATGTTTTTCATGTCACAGGTTTGGGAACATGGCTTCACAGTGCAGAACACATGAAATACAAGAATATGGGAAGAGAAATTTTCTACTTTCACTTTATTGCATTTAGAAATTTTGAGAGAAAGGCAAAAAAATATTTTGGGAAGATGATAGATAACTAAAGGCAGCCACATAATGCAAATATTATTTGAGGGATGACAAATGTATCAAAGTGAGAGCAAAAGGTGTGTTCTCAACCTAGACTAAATTTTTTATTTCTGGTCATTTTTTGAGGTTTTTTAGCATTTGTGATAAATTTACCACTAGGGATAAATTTGCAAATGGTAATTTTAACCTTAGTGTCAAATTTACCACTAGTGGTTTTTGGAAAGAGATGGAGGTTTTTGTGAGTCAAGAGTTTCATTTGAAGAGCATGGATAGTATCTTGACTCACAAACTTAGTATCTACAAGTTTGAGTTGCTAGTAGCAACAGGCTTGGAGCATGTGACTTTTATGCCCAAGCTTGAGTTTTATCAATCATTATTGATGACACTAGCTAAGATATGGTATCCATAAATTAATGCTTTTAGGTTTCTAATAGAGGATATGACAATGGCACTAGAGGATGTGTGGTGCATCCTTAGAGTTCTTATTTGAGGTAAGCCTATTCAGCTAGGTATAAATTATGTGATTGAGAAGGTGTCATTCTCAAAGCATGGTAATTTTGAGGGGATGAAATCAGGCTTGAGGATTACTAATACCTTCATAGGAGGTCATATAGATTAGTTAACAATGTTCTTGACCTCCATTGTATCTTGAATTTTTATGGGTGATACAAGCAGAAGGTTTATGATTTAGGGATGAAGTGTTATCATTGCAAGGCGTAGAGATCATCATATTTTTTATGCTTGGGGTCTAGCTATCTTGGCTAGACTCTATAATATATTATATTGAGTGGTATATCATAAGGTTAATATCATGGTTTGTTACAATATTCTTCAGTTCTAGGCTTGGAAGAATATAAGGATCCAACAATATATGTTAGTGGTGAGGTATCTTGGGCTTGAGAGGCTAAAAATCTGTAGATGGGTAAGGTGACTAGTGATAGGGAGGAGATAACTTGGTTGATAGAGGAGAGTGTCATAGAGAGGGAGACTATTGCTATAATTTTATTAGACTTAGACTGGATTGGTGAGGAGAGGATGATTGATAGGGTGATAATTGTTATCGTATAATTAGAGCTAGAGATGATGGGTGGAGAGAGGTTGGTAGATAGGGAGGCTATGGATAACCTATAGTATAACTTGGATTCGATGAATCACAAGAGACATGAGGTTATATCAAGAGTTATATAGGGGATGGATGTGGGCATGATGGTCATGATGATGGGTCCACTAGAGTGGGAACTAGAATGGTTGAGAGCAGATCTTGATTTAGCAAGGGTGAATTTTTATGGTCTATGAGAGATGTTATGACTTTCAAAGCTATATATCGAGGAGAGAGATAGGACTACTTACTATCAATAACTTTACCACATTGAGGTACATCTAGAGCATTGATCACCTTCATATTCACAAACTAAATCGATGTTGCAATCAATGAGATATTATTCACAATAATTAGTTAGCTTCATCCATCTCCTTTGTCAAGAGCTAGTGGGGATATAAGTTCTGCTAGTTAGAGGACTTGGAGTGAGTGTACTATTTTTTGGGATGTGGTATACCTTATTTTTATAGGGGTTGAGATTATCATATTTTGTATTGTGATACACATTTCCTAGTGGTATGTATAGGATTGAGGCATATATAGTAATGACATTATGCTTTTGGTGTTGAAATCTATGTGATTGTATTTGTGATGGTTTTGATAAGATGTTGATAATTTAGATTTGATGATGTGTGATGTTGTGATTATTGATGAATTGATAGTAGATATTTTGATGTTGATTTTTTAGTGATGACCTTATAAGTCATATAATATCTAAAAACTAGAAGAGAGTAGTTATTTTGTTGAGTCGTGACCTAAGTGTATAATAAATGGATAAGCACTTGATGTTTATTGGTTTTGCATGGGTGGTGGTCTCTTGACCTGATAAAAGATAAAAACTCATGAGTTTTTTTTACACGAGTGGTGGTATCTAGATCTAATATAATACAAGTGATCATTTGTGACTTTGGTGCAAGGTGTTATCCTTTGAGCCCAGATAACACTTACATATTTCCATGGATGGAAATATTATTTCATCATGCTTAAATGGTGGTCTATGGTGTTACATAAAATACAAGCACTTAAGACACAATAAGGTACCTGTACTATGTACAAGATATATATTTGTTGTTAGTAAAATTAGTTGTTAGTAGTTAGTAATGCATGCTTTGAGATTTATACCTAAAGGATTTTATGAATGCTTTGAAAGGCATACCCAAAGGATTTTATGCATGCTTTGAGAGGCGTACCCAAAGTATTTTATTCACGCTTTGAGAGGCATACCCAAAGGATTTTATGCACACTTTGAGAGGCATACCCAAAGTATTTTATGAATGCTTTCAGAGGCCTACCCAAAGGATTTTATGCATGCTTTGAGATGTGTACCCAAAGGATTTTATGCATGCTTTGAGAGGCATACCCAAAGGATTTTATGTATGCTTTGAGAGGCGTACCCAAAGGATTTTATGCACACTTTGAGAGGTATACCCAAAGGATTTTATGCATGCTTTGAAAGGCATACCCAAAGGATTTTATGTACACTTTTGGAGGCACACTCGAAGGATTTTATGCATGCTTTAAGAGGCATAACAAAAGGATTTTATGCATACTTTGTGAGGCATACTCAAAATATTTTATTCACACTTTGAGAGGCATACCTGAATGATTTTATGCAAATAAGAGTAATGATATATATTTTTTTGATAGTTGTTTCCTAAACAAGAATTGAAATGCATGAGTATGTATAATGATAGATGATATATATATATATTTTTTGTTTTAGGAGTATGTTATTCCCTGATACAAGAAATATTTTGTTGAAATATTATATGGCATCTTAGATTTTCTTGACATATGATAGAGGATTACAAGATTATATAAGTCTATTACCTAACACTTATATAAATATTTACGTGTACATGAGAAATTGGACTTAATACTCATTACCACCTCTAATGTGTGAAAAAATAATAAGACCTAGGTGAAAACACATTGTCAAAGGTGCTAATAAAGTTTTTTTTGAAATCATATGCCCACAAAAATTGTACGTATAATATAATTATGAATATGCAATTTACATGGATATGATAAACAATTTTGTTTGAGAGACACATTAGGTCATGGATTTAGTTGCGAAGATGAAGGATTTTCTAGATTTTGGTTTCTTGAATATTTAAATGCATAATATGAGACTATTGGATCACAAGTCCTTTTTCTAATGCATATGAAAATATTTACAAATACATGAGGAACAGAGTTGGTACTTGGGAGCACATCTGATGTGTTGAAATATTGGATAATTTATATTGTAGTAAATCTCACAGACTGAGGGTAATGCTCTCATATAGACAATCCAAGAAAATGGTAAGCCATTCTCCTTTTCTTGACATATGTACAAATAATTGCATATGTGTAGAACATGGGAAAAAGTAATCTCC
The DNA here is from genome assembly GCA_028583015.1 of Wollemia nobilis. NCBI lineage: Eukaryota > Viridiplantae > Streptophyta > Pinopsida > Araucariales > Araucariaceae > Wollemia > Wollemia nobilis. The sequence goes on from JAQPPZ010002362.1 coordinate 3,237,190, forward strand.
TATTATTAAAGGTCCATATGGTAGCATGGCCCTTAATTTGAAATATTTATTATCAATATGGAGATAGTATCTTTTTTGGCTTTTAGACCTTTTGAAAGCATAGGAATTTAATGATATACTACTTGGCACATTCATAAATAATTATGGATACACAAAGTATTGATCATTAAGTCTCAATATTTCATAAGGGGCTACAAATCAACGAGGATATTTTTTTGTATTGATGAATTTGATTGATTAATGTTTAGAATTTTGATAGAAGAATATTTTGGAATGTGGTGATTTAGAATTGAGTTGCCTAGATTTTGATAGAAGAATATTTTGGAATGTGGTGATTTAGAATTGAGTTGCCTAGCATATTAGCATATGGATTCACAGTCCCTAATTTCATCTACTAGCATTTTATGCAAAGGTTTTGGATAAATGTGAGGTCTTAAAATGAGGTACTTGAGTCCATCTGACAACATGTTGGATAAATTGTGATATTTTTATTTTGATAAGAATTTTGAGGTAATGATGTTCTAATTTTCTTGATATATTAGTAGTTTTGTTGATCATGCTAATACTTTGTCTGATGCGTATGCAAAAATTGTATGTTCATGAGGTATAGGATGTGAAAAACCAAAGGCTCTATTGGTATATTAGGAAAATCAGGATGGTTATGATAGGAAGTGATGACTTGTGGTGCTTATTAAGGTGGAAGAAATTCTCTATCCATTAAATGACACATGAATATTTGTATGAATGGATAGAGAATATCTACTTATCTTAACAGGTAGTTTGGAGCTGTGCATTTCCTAACATGTAAATTATTTAAGATTTGTTTTAATTGCATATTTGTATAATAAACCATTCCAAGGTAGTAAAATTTTGCAAATCTATTATTTGGTGATGCTTAAAAGTAATTATAAGCCTACAAGGCATTAGATTTGTACAATATTTCTACTTGAATGATTTATTAGATAGGTGATAGGTGATGAGAGTATGATTTATTGATTGTATGCTGATGTAGTAAACCATGTAGCTAAGAAGACATCATCAATCTAGTGTTTAGTGAGGCTTACAAATAATTACAGGCCTACAAGGCATTGGATTGATAGAGTTCCTTAGTCTCAATAGTTCATTCAAATAGAAACTTATGAGATTTTGATTTATGTTTAATTATATGCTAATATCATAAACCAAATGACGAAGAAGAAACCATAGATCCAATGCATGGTAAGTTTTTAAAAATAATTATAGACCTACAAGATATTGTATCTAGAAGGTATTTGATTCTAAGTGGTTTATGTGAAAAGCAACTAGTGAGATTTTAATTTATATATGATTGTATATTGATGAATTAAACCAAACAAAAATTAAATACACCATTGATCCAGTTCTTGGTAAGGCTTACAAGTAATTTTAGGCCTACAAGATATTGGATCAATGATGCTTCTCAATCCAATTGATTCATTGAAAATCATCATGTAAGAGTCTGTTTTATGTTTTATTATGAACTTATATGGTAAACCAATCAAGGAAGAGAACCTCATTCAACCAATATATGGTGAGACTCATAAATAATTATGGGTCCATGAGATATTGGTTGAATAAGGCTTCCTAACCTGGGTGGTTTATCAAATAAGCTACATTTGATGAAATTAATGAGTAAATATCATGATAGATTTGATAGGTCATGTTGAAGTGTTGAAATTATCCTATGTTGCACGACATGGTTACAAAGAATTGTAGGATTGTAATGCATCAGAGGAGAAGAAGTAGCACTCCAAAAGGACCTATTAAATAATCATGAGAGTTGAAGAAAATGATTCATTTTTATGGAAACATAGAGTTGATATAATATGTCAAAAATGTTTATGTGAAATATTGGAAGTATGATGTGAATGTGTGGGATAGAATAAAGGGATAAGGATGAGTCATCAGGACCATGAATGATCATTTCATACATCACTTAACCTAAGAGAGGGAGAATAAGAGAGGACATGTGATATTTAAGGAGGAGGAAGTAGAAGAATCATGTGTATGATTTATTGTTTCTATTGTTGGGTTCCCGAAGGCTAGGACAAAATAAATGAGAAAGTTCGGGTCATCAAGATCATGGATGATCACATCATACATAACTTAACATAAGAGAAGGATAAGAAGAGAGGAAATTATGATAGAAAATAAAAGGGGATTAGAAAAAATTAGAGAGAGAAACAAAGGAGTCTTGGGACTAAAAGGATTTCTCATCATGAGGATTTCCTAAGTGGATGCAATGTAAATGAATTTTGTAAAGGGGTATGTAAATGTTTACATCATTGCAAGAATCTTCCTGAATCTATAATATAATCAAGAAAACCAAGTATTCATGCAATAGGTGTAATGTACATTATTTTGGTGCAATGTTTGTGTAGACCATCATGTATTCAATCACATGAGCAAGCAAGAAATGCAACATTTTATTCATACTATCTTTTAAGATGCATGATGTTGATTAGTTTTTTATGTTCTTGTTGTCTAATATGGCTAGGAAATAAGCTCTAGAGCCAAATTGTAGTGATGATGAAGGGTCCTAACCAATTTGGCTTGAATTTTCCCTTAAGGTCATCTTTGACATTGGTATTCTTTTGGTTTTCTTTGAGGACTAAGTCCTCGATTTTGAAGGATCTTGGATGTACTTTCTTATGGTAGGCATGTCAAAGTCTATTATGGTATGTTCTTAGGTGTTCTAAGGTATTGATGCACTAATTCCTCTATTATTTTGGTTTTCTTTTATGACTAAGTCCTCTATTTTGAAGGATATTTTTGGTTTTATTTGATGACTAAGTCCTCTATTTTGAATAATCTTGGATGTAATTTCTTATGGTAGGCATGTCAAAGTCTATTATGATATGTTCTTAGGTGTTCTAAGGTATTGATGCACTTTTATTCTAAAATTTCTAGTTATTGTAGATGTCCTAGGTGATATTCATCTCCTATCAAATATTCTTGTAAGAGAACTCCTAGAGAGGGTGTTTCAAGTTCAAAAGGAAAAACAACCTTTGTGCTATTAACTAGTATATAGGGTGTTACCCCTGTGGGAGTTTGTATACTATTATGATATACCCACAAGGTAGGGTATAGTTTTAGATTACAATATTGGTTATTCTTGTTGAATAATTTCTTAATAATTTTGATTAATGTCTTTTTGGATGATTCCACTTGTCCATTTCCTCGCAAGTAATATGGTGTCAACCATTTTTGTTGAATTTTTTATTTGGCACATAGTTTGGCAAATTCCTTATTTTTAAAATGGGTGCCATTATTTGTGATTAGGGTAGAAGGAATCCTATAGTGATCAATGATTTGGTTTATAATAAATTTGGATACTTGAATTCCTATTGCAGTTGATAGGGGCATTACCTCAACCCATTTAGTGAAGTATTATGTAGATATGATAATGAATTTATAGCCAAAAATGATTGAGGGTTGATTTTTCCTATGATGTCCAATCCCCAAGAATAAAATGGCCAAGGTGACATGATTGGTTGTAATTCATGAGATGGAGCATGGATAAGATTGTCATGTCATTCACATTTGTCACATTTTCTAACATAGTCATGGGTGTCTTTTTCCATGGATGGCCAATAATAACCCATTCTAAGGAGCTTTCTAGATATGTCTAATCCACTAAAGTGTTCATTTCATGATCCATCATGGGCTTATTTGATGATTATTTGTGCTTCTTGTATAATTATGCATCTAAGGAGTATGCCCTTGAAGGAATGTTGATATATATTCGATGATGATATATTTATAGGATTTTAACCTAAATTGTCTTCACTTCTAAGAATTGAACCCATCAAGGAATATTCCTTATTTGAGGAAACTAAGGATGTATTTATACCAAGGTTATATAGGTGTTTTTGATTCAATTGTGCAAATTTTTAGGGGTCGTAGGTATGATTTTAATGTGGAATTTTTGTTTATTGATCTTATGAAAATGGAGGCTTTCTCATCTTCTAGTTCTAGAGGAACAAAAGATGCTACAATAGGCATGGCATATACATGGTAGTTACTAGATCATGGGATGACTTCTATGTCAATATGTTCAAAGAAAATTATCAACTTATCTATGATATCTTTTTAAGTCTTCAATTTGTCATCCTTGTTTTGGTAAATACCATTGAATTGGTTGATTACCAATTGTGAGTCACCATATACCATTAGAGTTTTGACTTCAAGCTTCAATACAACTCTAAGTCCTAAAATTAAAACTTTGTATTCTTGTTGTGTTGTTTGCAAATGAAAAGTGACATTTAAAGGATGGTGGTATGATTTATTATGGGGTGACTAGAATAATTCCTACCCCTATACCTTTGATACATCTAGCTCCATCAAAGTATTTTTGGGAATCGAATTGAATTCAATTTTTACTTAATATTACAACTTTCTATCTTCCAATTTTCTATCCAAGCATACACCCGATAGTCACAGCTCGACACTCAAGCATTAGATGGACCACATACAAATTCAATCCAACCTCTAGATTAGGTTGGTTCCTTGTCAAATTAATATGGTTTTGACACAATTAAAGCTCAAATAGGGTTTTGATATGAGGTTTAGAAAATGTTTAGGGTTAGAGATATTATAAAAATAGTGGTCGGATAGGCTAACATAGGCAACTACAAAAAAAAGAGTCTATATGGCATGCGTTCTATCCATTGCTTACATAGTTGAATATGTAAGAATTTACTATACTAATTAAATTAATAAAAAATTAAATATATAATTAATTTTTTTAATTTTTATATTAAGAATAATTTTATATTTTCTTACTCCATTGTTTTAAATTTTAATTTTTTTTCCTTATATTTTTTATTATTATATATTGTCTTGTGTTTTTACCTAAATATTCTATTCATTTTCACATTAAAGCATAAACATAGATATATTGCAGCAAGGAATTCCAATATCCAATATTGATAATCCAAATAGCATAATAGATCAATAGTTAGATTTAATAAAAATGAACTTCCTAAAAATATAGATCTAACCAAGAACAAATTTCAACTACTCTCACAACTCGTAATACAATAAACTAGAATGAACTAACCATTCAAGTATTAATAGAAATGCAGCTCAAGGATTCGAACCTCTTATACAAGATGATGAAGATGACAAATTTGAGTCAAAAAGAGTGATGCTCCTTACATTAGCTCATAGGAATATTTATAGTAGGGAAAGAAAATGCAATAAAGTTAACCCTAAAAAATGAGGGTTCGACCTATATTTATAGTTTGTAAATGAAATAATATTAAGGATACATTACAAAGATTATATTTTTACAGCTCAACAGAGATTTATTGTTGGCATTATCTTACTATTTTGACCTTGAGGAAATCCACAGTGAGTAAATTGCCATGGTAGCTTGGCTCTCTACAACTTTTTGGTTTATTGATGGCAGTTAGCATTCAGGCCGTTAGGAACTGCATCTTATCTACAGATCATTATTGGAAGCTTAATCCATCATCGATTTGCAACTACCTCTAGTTATTATTCTTGAAACCCTTGTGATGCTTTTTCTTCCTACCTTTCAACTAACTGAGCTTTGATCTAGCAATAAAATGCTTTTAAATACCTTGATAGTGTTAACAAAATCTCGATCGTCGATATTCATCGTGAATAGATATGATTAAAATTGAGAATATACTCTGCAAATTGGTAGGAAGAGACCAAAGCACCATTCTACACATTTTATTACTGACATCATCATTTGTGGCTTGAACTCTACAAAATCAAATTTTGGAATAAAATACGTTATAGAGCGAGTGGGATGCATTCTGCTATTAATTTGCTTATTATATTTCCTTATCTTTCCTTTGACTCCAAATAGAACATAATCCACACAAAAATTATGGTAAAATTAGCATTACCTTGGTCAAAATACAGAATAATCAATCCACACCAAAGCTAGTGTAAATAACACTTTATCACCAATCTGCACCCTTTGTAGTGTAAAATTGACTTTGTCACCATTTCGCTCTGAATTTGGTGCAAATTACTCTTTTTTTCCATTCCATAATTGATGTAGTGCTTCTGCCTCTTTTTTCCAATCGACACCAAAATACTCTTAAGAATCGACAAAATTGGTCTTATTGACACTTAGCTGCTCGGAGCATTTAAAAAACTACTCTCGATCGTGATTTCATACTTCTTTTTGTGTTGACATCGTCATCACCAAAAAATTTTGCAGAATTAGGACCCATCACCAATCCACACCAAAATAAATAATGAACTAAACAAAATTGCTCAAGGCAAAAATTGCACTAAGTGTTGGATGGATTAGGAAACTCATGTTGCAAATCCGCTCCAAAATACATTGGAAAATGTGTGAAATGAAAACTTCATATCTTAGAATAAAAATTTCAATGCTTTCTAAGGATGTAGCCATTTTGGGCCTACATTCTAGCACCTCTCAGGTGGATTTGCTCATAAATCCATAGAACTCAAATTCCTTTCCATTGGGTATCAGGAGTCAAAAAATTTTATCTTCAAAAATGCTTTAAATAATAACTTCCATATGAACACTACCCTCTAAAAGCTTTATGGCCATCTTCAAGGATAAACATTCATATCAAGACCATGCTTCATACATCCTAGAGGATAATTTTTCACATGGAATTTATTCCATAAACATTAATATATGTTCCATTCTAGCAAAATATTTTCATTGCTCTAGCAAAACACATCTATGTTCTATGTTCTCCTTATAAAGCCTTCTTACAATACATGTTAAAAATGCCTTCACACAAAACTTTCTATTTTCTATGTCTCTTTGGACTCATGCTTTTGTTGTTTCTTTATGATCATGTCAAATTAAAAATGAATCAAACAAAATACAAAACTTATGACTAAAAATGTAAAACACAAAAATTGCTAAGTGTGTGCCCCTTCAGGATCCGTAGTTCTATTTGGCCCTTCCTCTTGTTGTATATCTTCTTTAGCAATACCATATATCTCTTTCTCAACTTCCTCCTCTAGAGAAGATTGCTCTTTATTTTCCTCTTCAACATTATCACCAAATAGTTGCACCATCAATTTCAAAATTTGCAGGGCTTGTTTCAATGTTGCTTTAGAGGGGTTGGAAGTCTCCCTAAACTACTTATAAATGTATTGGAGTTCACCAATATCTTCATAATGAGAAACACTTCCTCTACTTACCAAGTATTCCATGAGATCTTTGAGCCTGGTAAAATCAATAATCATTTGTGAAGCTTGATCTTGATCAATTGGTTCTTCTAGAGTATCAATTTTAGACTCATATTGTAAGCTCTCTCCTGTACTTTTATTAATTTCTTCAATTAACATCAAACTGTAATCTTCCATCCATAACCCTTTGAAACCAATTTGGATAATTTCCTTATTAACATCAACTACATCTTTGATTACTCCTTCAATTTTTTCATACAATAGCCAAGCCTTTTGAAGTACCCTGTGCTTCTTCACTATAATTTTGGTAGCAATTCTAGAAATATTCCACTCCTTATTAGGTATTGGCTTAGTAGAATCACTGAGCCAACTATCCACCAGCCTATGAATTTTCTCAACTAGAATTACCATAGGTTGTAGTTCTCCAATGATTTTATCTAGATCCTTTTGAATAATTTGGAGTAGGCATCTGGCATCATCTAAATAATAAATAATAATATGTATCCTTGAACATTTATCTAAAACTTTAGAGAGCAATTCTTCTCACATTCTTTAGTCTAGCCTTGGAAAAACTAGAAGATTTAGCCTTTTCGATCTGAAGCTGCTGCTTCAAACTTTGTATCTCTTTAGCCTATTCTTAATTTTTCTTCTTTTGTTCTTCTATCTGCTTCTTGAGCTTATTAGCTTCATGAAACTTCTCTTTCCAGATCTTAGCTTCTTTTATCAGAGCTTTATCCACTTCTTTATGATTCTTGATAGTTTTATAAATATTTTCAATTTGCTTTTCCAAATTACCCACCTTTTCTTTGATTATATATTTTTTTACTTAAAAATTTTCTAAGAGGGCTTTGGCTATGACCAATTCATCTTCATTAGGGAGCTTCCCAATATCTTTTTTATACTCTTCTATACGAGAATCTTGGGTAGTCATCTCATTTTTAGGCTTACTTACAAGGGGAATCATGGATCTAGATATCCTTTGTCTTAAAATTGGATCAACAAATATGCTTCTCCTCTTTGTGGCCATCCCATTAGAAGGCTTAGATAGATTTTATTCCTATAAATAATTGATTTTATGTGTAGCTTCCTTCTCTTTCTATAAAATTTCTTGGGTAGAGTAACTTGTAGCAAGAGGAGAAGAAGATACAAGGTATGCAAGCATAGAATCAATAATTGACAGTAGTTGTGCAGGATTAGTTATAGCAAAGTCTATGACCATAGTGGAATCTATGAACACTACCATAGTTGCAATTAGCAAACTCATGGAAACTAAAGTGAGACTCATAGATGGGTGAATGGGTGTACTTGAAGTAGTTGGCTTCTCATATGAGGGTGCTAGTTTTAATGGTGATGATGGAACTATGGAAAATGATGAAAGTGGAATCTCAAATGATGAAGGTGGAATTTTGGATGATTAATGTGGAATTGGTGGTGACCTTGGGGGAGATGGGTTGGTTTGCACCTCAGTAGTGACTGATGAAACATGTGGTGGACTATGAGGTGGGGAAGTTACCTTTATTACAACTTCTTTATCATAAAGGGAGAGAGATTTCCTTAAGGAATTTGGATGAGGAAGAGGAGAAGAGGGATTAGAGACCATACCTTCACCTACTGATGTAGGGTGTTGTGGAGTTGTCTCTATGATCTATTGTTGTTCTTGTTGTATCAATTCTTATATAGCTGAAATAGTTGTTTTCTCAACTATATCATCTTTATCCAACCTCTACTTCTTTGAAATATTTTTCTCAGTTCTTTTTGTTCCCATTTTAGTTTTTATATGAAAAAATTGAAAGGTAACTTTCTTATTTTCTATCTCTTATTCAGATAACCCTTCTTGTAATATTTCCTCTAGTAATATATGTTCAAAAATAGAATTTAATTCTACTATCACTATAGTGGTGAAAATTAGAGGTGTAAACCTAAATTTCTCATCCTTTTCATTCTAGTCTATATTTGCATTTGGAGGCTATCCACCCAGGGCTAGGTGCTTAGGCATTTTAAATATTTCTATTATTGGCTCACTGATAGCCCTCTCATCAAAATAGTGCAACTTACTCATCAACTATTCTCCCTTTAGAAAATTCTCTATCTGCTCATTCGTGGGATGAAAAGTCTTCAAGACTTCAATAGAAGTCAATGGAGTATTGGTTACTCTTATTGAAATTCTTCTTCTGAAGGTGGGGATGGGGAATCAAACCCATTTTGTGTCATTTTGTATATTAGCACTATATTCCTTGGGTATTTGGACCTCCAGGTTTTGATATTATTTTCATACCTTTTAGAAAATTCACCATCAATTTTTATCCCAAACCTAGATTTTTCTTTACCGATCTCAATTCTCATCCTCCACCACTTTGATATTTTGGCTTCATTCCATTTCCTCTTTTTCTCTGCTTCTTCACTAGTAGGTTCTTGATACTGAGGGTCCTCTTTATTTTCTATTTTTTCCTCAATATATTTGATGGTAGACTCATTTAACCTATGTTTTATATTGTTATCAGGGTCAAAATCTATAATTTGTTCATAAAAGTCTAACCATGGAGGAATTTGATCCATATTAGAAATATTCCACTCCAAAAAGAGCAGTTTCTTTGTTATTTCTTCCTTGTTCAAAATGGGGCCTAGATATATTTTCAAATTTTTAGGTGTTTTCTCCATTTAAGGCTATATTTATTTTATAGAATATATCATATGGATCATAACTCCATCTTTGAGGAATGTAAAAAGGACCCAACCTATCTAGGTATTGATAAATTTGTTCATCCTAACACTTCTTAGTAATATCTATATCATTAACACTTTGGTAGATCAACATAGATCTCATATTTCTTCTAGAGTCATAATTCAAATCTATAAATTCTTCTTACCTCAAGTATTATAAGGCAAATAACCTATCTGTGACAACATGAGGTAGTATAAAGGGCTTACCCATAAAGACATACAGTCTAATGATTATGCCCTTTGTTAGGAGATACTAGTCTCCTTTATTTGTACCTTATGTTCTCAATATTTTCTTAGCTAGAGGTGGTAGCCTAGGGTATTCTCCATGCATTAATTTCAACGATGAACCTAAGAATTCAAAGGTGAATCTATACACAGACTCAGTGCTTCTTAGATGAGAATTATAATAATAAATGGGAATGGGGTCTTCTTGGTCATTCTTATCCTTAACTAGAATCTAGGGCATCATGTCTCTTATAGCAGCAAAGAAAATCCAAACCAAGCTCAAACAATGCCTGAAATTAGGTGCATCAAAATTCTTCTTCATTCTTACTAATTGTTCATGCATTATCTGAGCAAGGAATATTTCCCAATAAAAATTAATAACCCTAACACATTTTTTTTTTCTTGTCTTCCTCATACATATTCATGTTGGAAATGTAGTATGCAACGAATATTTGTCAATCGTTCACCATTATGTTAGAGTCCAAACCCTCCATACAGGATAACATAGAATAGAGCTCTGGGTTAGCAAATTCATTGATGGGAATATGAGCTTCAAAAATTTCATCTTCATCTCTTATTCTTCTAAACTGGAAACAAATCCATCTTTATAAAACTTTATGTTCTTTTGAAGCCATTAATGAAGCATAAATCCTAGCTTGTTTTTCTATGTCAAATTGTTTAGGTTCTAAGGGTGGGGTCACCCCTATGGAAAACGAGTTAAGGCAAAGCTCTTTGGTAATAGTGAATAGTATTTTTACTATTCACTTCTCAAGTTATACCATCAAGTATTTTTACTATTCTCTTCTCAAGGTCGTAATATTTAATCATCACAGAAACCAATTCAAGGCAATGGTGGACAAAATCACAAATATAAGAAAATAATAAGGATTTTATGGTAATGGTACATTGCGGTTGATTTGGTCTCCCTTTGAAGTGTCTAAATTTGAAATTACTTCTCAAGAAGGTCCTCCTTGTGTAATTATTATGTCAAAAAATCATCTAGTCTGGTCCATATGGCCATCTAATTTTGCTCCTATTATTTGTACTTATGTAAGCACTTTCTTTAGAGTCATTTTTGTCAGCAACAATTTAGATTTCCTCTAGAATTTATAGGTAACATTTTCAGGTATCGTTCTGCTCTTCTCTGCTCGGTTAATGCTGCTCTTTGTCAAATGAGTGGAATTCTATGCTTCATAACTTTTAATTTCTACTACATGCACATCCTCTACCATTAATGCAGCCACCACATGACTTGTCCATTGGTACGCTTCTCAAATTGCATTCATTTCCTTTGGTGTCTTGGAGGTGGCATTCTAATTTTTGATTGGCCAAAATTCAAACATGATTAAACCCTTACGACATTACTTTGTCCTTTCCTCATTTTGAATGTGAGAAAATTAGCATTTATTATGGATGCTCTTTTTCCTTTTTCTAGGTGGTATGATGCGAAATTGTTGCCCTACTAAAAAATTAGCTTGAAACTAGTGGATTGCAAACTTATTTTTCTTGTCCAACATAACTCTGGATTTTTGTGGATTAGGACCTTCCTCATTCTACACATCATAAGTCTCAAAACTTGGTAGATTGGATATCACTAGTCATTCTACTGGTATTGTGGTCCATTTGAGTGTAGAATAGGAACTTGCTACATCATTTGGGAACACTTAGCCAATTTTGTAAAATTTTATCTTTTTATTTTTTTATTTTTTATACATGTTAAAAAAAAACATGATACAAAGTGCAAAAAATAAAAGGAAATATGATACAATGTATGTACGTATATTACAAAATTGGATGAACAACATATACCAGGGTCTTTCTTTGAACAAAAAATTACCTAAAGTTATTCAATGATTTCATCACAACAAATACTTGTTTCTCAATAAAATTATACTTAACCTAGTAATCATGGAGGGTCTAACTCCAGAAGAATATGGGGTGCTCCTCACCTTGATCATTATTTTGAGTAAGTACTGAGGCATAAATTTCTTCAACTCCATAAGCGTAAAGAATAAAATCCTTAATAAAATATGGATTTAATAGCATTGGAGTGGTGGCAATGGACTTCTTAATTATCTCAAATATTTTTTTCCTCACTTCAGTCCATTTGAAATATGCATATTTCTTTAGTAGTTCAGATATAGGCCTTGCATTTTAAGAAAAGTTAGAAATGATTTTCCTGACAAAGTTTATTTGGCCGAAGAAGGACTACAAGGCTTCTTTTTTATAGGTAGTGGAAGAGCTAGAATGGACTGGATTATATCTGGATCTATGGCCATACCTTATTTTGAGACCACATGATCTAGGAACTTTCCCTCATGTAAAAAAAAAATGATTTCTTAGGATTAAGGAAAATTCCAAATTCTCTGCACTTTTAAAAAACTTGCTCAAGGTGTGCTAAGTGGTCATGCTTGTTGTGGGAAAACACAATAATGTCATCTAAATAGATCAGAATGAATTTATTTATAAGTTTCCCAAAGGCATATTCCCTGGCTCTCTAAAAATTGGTTCTCGTATTGGACAACTCAAAAGGCATTCTCTGGTAGGCAAATGTGCCCCATTTTGTGGTGAATGTTGTTTTATACCGATCTTCATTCTTCACCCAAATATGGTAGTAACTAGAGAATCCATATAATCGTGAGAACCTTTATACCCATACCACTAACTATAATATTTCATCAATATATGGAAGAGGGTAGTTATCCTTAAGAGATGCTTGGTTAAGATTTTTGAAATCTACACAAAAGCGAATATCACCATTCTTTTTCCTCACAAGTACCAAGTTAGATACCTAGGTTGAATGTTTAATTGGATAGATGATCTTAGCCTTTAATAACTTTAAGATCTCTTCCCTCATTATGGATTTTATCCTTGGATGTATAGGCCTTTGCTTCTTCCTAAAAGGCTTTGCATCAGGCTCAAGCTCAATGGTGTTTTGGATAATCTTTTTATCATAAACCTTGAGGTCTTCATATGACCAATCCATAATTTCTTGGTACTTCATACATAAAGCTTTGATATCCTCTTATTCCTTTGGTGAACATCGGATCCCAACCTTGAGATTATTTTCTTTTTATATTTCAACTTCTTTATATATCTTGCCATTGACTTCCATGGATCTGATTCTTTTCCTATCTTCATTGTCAAACAAGCTCTCTAGAGTGACCAACCCTCTAGGTATGTGATTATTCCTAAGTTGAATAACATCATGTTGATATATTTCCTCTGTATTTTCTTCTTAGAAAGTGGAGAGATAGGATTATATTACCATAAATTCAATGATCTATTCATCACTCTCAAAAACCTTCCATAAAATCTACTTATCTGGTATCGCAGGTCTAAAAATTATTTTTATTCCCTTGTCTTTCTTGACTCCAATGTCTATATAAGGGTTGAAGTTAGCTCCCATTGCTGCTAAGGAGTATACCAAAGTATTTTTTCCCCTAGGAAAAAAAATTATATTTAGGGCATCAAAGGATTCCATCAGATCCCATACCCTATTTTTGTATGCTTTTAGGTAATGGTGCTTACTACTGCACATTTCTCTTACCTAATGGATGATTAACTCAGAGTCGCCATATATTTTTAGGACCTTAATACCCATATTTTTTTCTTTTAATAGTCCTAGGCATAAGGTCTCATACTCTGAAGTATTATTGGTGTATGACCATGTTAATATGTAGGTAAAAATATTTATCCCTTCTGATTGGGACTATAGTACCACACCAACACCAACTCTATTTTTACATCTAGTACCATCAAAGTGCATGGTCCATACCTCTATATCTTTTAGATATTGATTAGATATAGCAAAAAAATTTCTTCTCTAATTCTACATAAATACTATATGTGCTCATGCCTATCCCAAACTGACTATAATCCTCTCTAAAAGTTAATTCATCTTCTAATTCCAATTCTTCAACTTTGTCCACAATTTCTAATTCTTCAAGAGGAGTGAGGTTTCACATGTCTTATTCATTTTTTTCTATATGATAAGACACATGATTTTTAGGTGTTAACCTTATCCTCTTCTCTTTGAAGGGAATGACCATGCTGGAATAATCCATACATACATCCACCTAATTTTATAGTGAACTCTCTTGAGAGACATAAGCCAAATTAGGGCTCTAGATCAACCACTATTATTTATTGCACTATTGTCACCTCAGGATCTCTATGTAGCCTCATCAAAACATCCTTTATTACTCCCACTATTTTTATAGGTATTCCATCCAATTGTAGTACTCTAGGGAAGGATCATGTATACTCCTAATCCTTATCTTCACAGAGTGCTTTACGCATAACTGTATTTGATGATCCTAAATCTATCATACAATTTTAGACTACCCAAAATTCCATCCTTAAAGAGATATAGAAATGAGAGGGTTTATTATTCAAAACATTAGGGGACATTTCTTTCTTTTCTAAGGGCATACTAAGGATTGTGGTGGCCTGCCTATCCTATGGATACTTATTGAGAGAAGCTTTAAGCAATTTTATCTAGCCAGGAATGAAAAGAGTATCATATAAACTAGCTTTTGATGGAATCCTTTTCATATCTTCCATAATTTTGTATTCAAACTTATCCAAAGTGGTCCTCTCAAGCCTTCTTTCTGGCTCACCATATTTTCTTTTATATTGCTAAGTGGCTTCTATTCTTTATATTTTGGTAATAGAAGGGAATATAAGCCTCTCATAGACCTCATATTTTGACCTCATTCTATCTCCCTCAGTTTATTTATCAAATATCTTGGGGAAATTATCTATCTTCTCTTTCCCTTTAACTTGGAAATAGGAAAAGTATCGTTGCTTTGGTGAAGTGGGTCATTATTTTTCTAAGAAGGAACCTAGAATTACCCTATTTTTTGTGGATCTACTTGCAACGTTTTCTTTCCTGATCTTGTCATAATAGCAATTGGGACATATTCATCCATTATTTTCCCAACCATGATCTATTCAGGTTGCCATAATATATTTAATCTTCATTTTTATTCTTTTTGGCTTGATCCATATCTTGCTGAACATAGTGTTGGTACATAACATAAGATTATGAATCATGAGGGTCATTACATACCAAACACCAAATATTTACAAGAATTATCTTTGAAGAACATTCATGTTCTTCATATTCTACATTTACTCTAACCCCAGTATTGTTACTAGGACTAGGTATTTTATCTTTGTTTACATATGGAAATCTCCTTTGTTGAGACCTCTTTAAATCTCTATTTTCCATTGAATTTATTCTATTACTCAGAGTTTTTAAAGTATTTTGTATATCAAGAATGATAGAAAAATTTTGAGGAGTCTGAGAAGGAAGGATGGGAAAGGGACTATAGCAGAAGGTGCTTTTGGCTAAGGAATGGGATTCATTTGTGAATATGGGGATGATAAGGAAATGGGTTCCATATAAGATGAAGTAGTATCTTGGTTTTCGATATTTATGGTTTCCAGATTGTAAGGTAGTATATATTTGGGAGGTAATCTCCCCACATTTATTAACATATTGTTTGCATGAACTACTACATTATTAACTTGTGGAAACTTTTCCACCCCAGATTGTTGGGTTTACAATCCTAGATATGATCCAAGAGCTTTGATATAGTACATATAAGCAAGGTATGTAGCTAGTATAGCTACAAGGGGAATTATTTTTCATGTCTTGCTAAACCTCAAATTGAAATTTGAGATAGACTCTTGTTCATATTTTTGCATGGATATAAACTAATTAAGCAAGGATAAAGGGTCAGTATATTCATTAAATTCTTCCACAAAAAGCTTAGCCAATGCTGCCCATGAAGTGATGGTGTTATCCTCAAGAGTCCTAAAACAATGTATAATATTTCCTCTAAAGGATAGGGATATGATTCTCATAATAATATCCTCATACTTTATGTTGTGGGGTGCTATCAAATTCAAAATATCTTGATAGTGCTCATATGTCATCTTTCCAGAACCATCATAAGTGGGAATAGCCTTGAACATAGCCTAAGGAATGACATTCATATGGGCCAATATAAGAGGATCAATTGTGTTCCATCTGGGGTATTTCTATAAAGGCTAAATTAGGGGTACATTTCCCTGATTTTCTATTGTATTTCCAATCATATTTCTAGGTGTAGGTCCTATTGTAGGAGTTGTTGAATTAACTGCAATTTTTTCCTCAAGGAGCTCTTCTTTTGAGTGAAAATCTTGGTTTAAATTCCTTATAATAGTGGATCCTCTATAAGGTAGATCATAGTAAAAATATGAATCAAGGTTATTCCTTTTGAAATACCTAGTATACATGAAAGGACACTGATCTATAGGGGTAATTATTTTTTGGGTTAAAAAATAGAGAATCGCCAGGTGAATTTGCTATTATCCACTTAGAAAGGTCAAGAAAATTCACCAAATCTTGATTCCTCTGGTTAGAGATAAAATAGTAACTCATATGATGGGTTTTTGTGTTCCTTATGAACAGGTCCCACCGAGTGTGCCAAAAAAATTTGGCCACCGAATTGACATCAAGTTTTACTTAACATTGCAACTATCTATCTTCCAATTTTCTTTCTAGACATGCACCCAATAGTCATAACTCAACACTCAAGCATTTGATGGACCAAAGAAAACTTCAATCCAACCTCTAAAGTAGGTTGATTCCTTGTCAATTTAAGATGGTGTTGACACGATTAAATCTTAAATAGGGTTTTTAGATAAGGGTTAGAAAAGGTTTAGGGTTAGAGGTATTATAAAAAATAGTGGCTAGATAGGCTAACAACATAGGCAACTACAACAAAAATAACCCACAAGCTACTTCTAGTGTCCCATCACTCAAGATTAACATCACCCAAATCAATGAAACCTTCATAAATTAAAGCATAAATAGAGATATATTATAGAAAGCAATTCCAACATCCAATATTGATAATCCAAATAATAGAATAGACCAATAGTTACATTTAATAGAAATAAACTTCCAAACAATATAGATCTAACCAAGAACAGATTCCAACTACTCTCACAAATAGTAATCCAATAAGTTGAAATGAACTAACCATTAAATTATTATCAGAAATGAAACTCAAGGATTCAAATCTCTTGTACAAGATGATGAAGATGACAAATTTGATTCAAAAATCAAAGTGATGCTCATTTCATTAGCTCACAATAATATTTATAGTAGGGCAAGCAAACACACTAGATATGACCCTAAAAAATGAGGGTTCGGCCTCTATTTATAGTTTGTAAATGAAAGAATATTAAGGAGACATTACAAATATTATATTTTTATAGCTTAGTAGAGATTTATTGCTAGCATTATCTTACTTGTCCAACCTTTGGGAAATCCACTATGATTAAATCACCATGGAAGCTTGGCTCTCTATAACTTGTTGGTTTGTTGATGGTAGTTGGCATTTAGGATGTTAGGGATTGCATCTGATCCACAAATCAATATTGGAATATTAATCCACTATATATCTATAGTTGCCTCTGGTTCTTGTTATTTAAACCCTTACAATGCTTTTTCTTCCTGCCTTCCAACTAATTGTTCTCTAATCTAGTGAAAAATTGATTTTAACTACCTCGACAGTGTTGAAAAACTCTCGATCATCAATATTCATCGTGAAAAGCTATGATTAAAATTTAGAATATACTTTGCAAATTTGTAGGGAGAGACCAAAGTATAATTCTGCACTTCTTATTGCTAACATCATCATCTGTGGCTTCAAATATACGAAATCGAATTTCATAATAAAATGTATTATAGAGTGAGTAGGATGCATTCCACTATTAATCCACTTATTATCTTTCCTTACATTTCCTTCGGCTCAAAATAGAATACAATATACACAAAAATTATGGTGATGTTAGAATTACCTTTTTAAAAATACAAAATCATCAATCCACACCGAAGCTAGAGCAAATAACACTTCATCGTCAATCTGCACCCTTTGTAGTGTAAAATCGATTTTGTCACCATTTCGCTTCGAAGTTGGTGTAAATTACTCTTTTTTGTCATTCTGCAATTGATGTAGTGCTTTCTACCTCTTTTTCACCAATCCACACCATAATACTCTTAAGAATCGATGAAATTGACCTTACCGACACTTAGTCGCTCGAAGCATGCAAAAAACTACTCTCAATCACCATTCTGCACTTCTTTTTGTGCTGACATCATCATCACAAAAAAATTTGCAGAATTATGACCCGTCGCGAATCCGTACCAAAATACATTATAAACTAAGCAAAATTGCTCAAGGAAAAAATTGCACTAAGTGTTGGGTGGATTAGGAAACACATGTTGTGGATCCACTCCAAAATACATTAGAAAATATGTAGAATGGAAACTTCATACCTTAGAATAAAATTTTCAATGCTTTCTAAGGATGTGGCCATTTTGGGCCTACAAGTATAAGATCCAAGATTTAGGGTCTTGGGATTCTATAGTTAGAATTGCCTTATCAAGGAAGGAAATGTTTATGGGATTTTTTTATTCTAGAGGTTCAATGACAAGTTGATCAACTATAAATTTCCATATTAGTGATTTTTATTTACAAATTCAAGGTCAAATTCTTTAGGGGCTATGACCCATTTTGTAGTCCTTTCAGATAGGTAAGGTTTTGACATAAGGTAACATACATGATCTATGCTTTCTATGATATAATTATTTTGGCTAAGTATATAATGTATTAGTTTAAGAGAGGAGAAAACAACTCCTAAGCATAGCTTTTTCAATGGTTTATAACAAGTTTCATAATTAACCAAAGTTATAATTATATAGTAGATGGCCCTTTCTCGATGATGGTCATCATATTAACCTAGTAAGGCTCCAAGGGTATGTTTGGTAGTATCTATGGATAAAAACAATGGTTGATTGGGGTTTGGTAGTATTAGGATAGGTGGTGTCAGGATATAATCCTTCAAGACTTTAAAGTCCTTTTGACACTCACTATCCCACTCAAATTTTGTTTCTTTCCTGAGTAATATAGAGAAGGATTGATATTTTTCTGCTAATTATGATAAGAATCTTAGAATATTTTATAGTTGCCTTGGAGGATATGTGATTTGGTCAAATTTTAAGGTGGATATATATTTGTTATTGCCACAATTTTAGAAGGGTCAACTTCAATTCCTCACAATAAGATGATAAATCCTAATAGTTTTCCTAATGTTACCCCAAATATGCACTTTTGAGGCTTTAATATAACTTTGTATTCCCATAGCCTTTTGAAAATAAATCTTAAATCATGAACATGATTTTATCTTCTCTTTGATTAGCCTAAGCAATCATCCACATAGTCTTCTATAGTGTTATGCATAAGATCATGAAATATGTATGTCATGGCTCTTTGATATATGTTTCCTATATTTTTGAGGCCAAATGGAATGACTTGATAGTAGAAGGTTCCCCAAGGGGTTGTGAAATCTATTTTGTATTGGTTCTTAAGAACAATCCTTATCTGATTATAACCCAAGAATCCATCCATTAGGGATAGAATTTTGGCTCCTATAGTGAATTCTGCTATCATGTCTATGTTTGGTAGAGGAAAGTCATATTTTGGACATGAACTATTTATGTCTCTAAAATATATGTAGATCTTAATGGACCCCTCCTTAGCTATAGGGAGATCTAATCCAAATAGTCTATAGTTTTGAAGAAATAAATATTTAGGAGTTTTTGTAGTTTATCTTTTACCGAAAGAATAATTTTAGGATGTATCTTTCTATGTTTTTGTTTGATGAGTTTGGCATCCAGACATACAACTAAATGATATACTACTAATCCAGGGTCAAGTCCTAGCATATCGTCATATGTCTAAGGAAAAATGTCATGAAATTATTTTAGTAGGTTTGTATACTCTATTTTTTTATCTTGGGTTAGAACCTTTCCTAATTTAAAAAGTCAAGGATTTTTCTATGTATTGATGTTAGCATCTATCATTTCTTCATTCAAGGATTGTGACTCATCCTCAAAATGAGGGGTAGTTAGTATCCCTAATTCTTCAGGTTCTTATGGATATAATGATGTTTTATCTAATTTAGATAGTTGTGTATAATCTAGATTACAAATTTTCTTAAGGGATTCTTCAATAGGAGTATAATCACATGATTTCTCAATGCCATATTTTTTGGATCTACTATTTATTTTGGGTGCATGAGTGTCAACATATTAATGCTAGAAAAGAGTATAGTTTTGTAGGGTGTTTTATTGAGGAGAGACCATAGTTCTTTCTCATCTTCATCACCCCATTGGGAACCATACAAATATTTGGGATTATTATCTTCATCAGCTTCCTTTAACAAACATGAGGGTTCATTTTTTCTTGGGATAAATACTATCCCACATTGTCTAGGCCAAGTTTTGGCTTCCAATGATTCTTTGATACCTTGTTCATACTGACATAGACTTTTACCTTATTTGTTTAGCTATGGAAAATGTAGGTGACATGTAGCTTGAGGTGTATGTTCCTTAACTATGCATGAAGTTATGTCCTTGGATTTTTTCATCAAAGGTGGTTCCCCTGTAGATGAAAGAGGAAGTTTCTAGTTTGACCTTTAACCTTTTTTTTTAGGTAAGCCTTTTGCATGAGGGGATAAGAATATTCCTACCAATTTCATAAATGGGTTAGGATATTGGTAGATTAAGTTGATTTGATCTTTGGTGAAATATTGGGTATCATTCCCTAAATTTATAAGGGGTTCTTCCAATATTTTATTTCCTTTGTTTTCTTTAGCTTTTTTGGATGATAATGTTGGGTGTATTGAGGGGTAAAGTTTTTTTTCTTGAATATCTATGGAGTTACATAAGGTGAATGGTTTGGGATACCCCAAGAAATGGATAATACTTCCTTGATATTTATATTTTAAGCATTGACGCTAGGTGGAAGGTGTGACCTTCATGGCATGTAAGGTCTTCCAAGGAGTACGTTGTATGTTACGTCTCTTGATATAACTTAAAAGAGGGTGTTGAGAATGTGTAGTCCTAAATTTAAGGGTAATGTGATGGTACTTGTTACCTCTCTTTTTTCATTGTCAAATACCTTAATAATAAGGTCTAATTTTCACAAATATTTTATACCCAAGTCACATTTTTGTAAATATTTGATGTTTCATACATTTAGGGATGATATATTATCCACTAAGACTCTCTTGATGTGTTTATCATGTATTTGAGCTATGATATAAAGGTGTGAATCCCCTTATATGGTTTCAATAAGTGTATATGTTTCATGAAATGCTAGGATATCACTATTTACTATAGAAAATTCAAATATGATAGTGATATCTTTAGGTGATATATCTTGGGGGATTTCTTGCTCACTCAATTTTTGTAGCAATATTTTCCTATGAGCAAACATTATCTTTAGTAATTCTAGAAGGGAGTTTTTTACTAGAATTTCTTCTAATTGTTGGTGAAGATTAAAAGAGTGTAAGATATTTTGAGGAGGTGTGAGGACCAAAGGTGATCTATTAGAAATTTTTACTTTAATATTATGTAAAATAATTGGTTTTTGGCTTGTTTTCTAGTCATTTCATAGGATGGTCTTGATATGTGTATAGTTTCTACAAAGTTGGTATACTTTTGATCATGTAGTGGTAAGGGGTTTTGAAAAATCCATAAATTTTTGTTGAGGGAATCTTGTTGGTCAAAAAATATCTTACCTTCTTATATAAGATCTCCAATAAAGTTCTTTAGGAAAATGTATTTATTGGTTGTGTGTCCTTTTGTATGATGGTATTCATAGTGTTTGTCATGCTTATACCAGTTAGGTAATTCTTTGGTTGTATCCCATGGTCTAATGGGTGGGAGTTCCACCATATTTGAGTCAAGGAGAATTTTTAGCATGGTAGCTTGACTTTGTCTAGTATTTATATATTGTCTTTTAGATTTATCTTATCTTTGTACTACTAGTTTATGAGGAGCATTTTGGGTTGTGTTTATATTGTTGCTTTGACATGAATGTGTTACACCATCTCCCATGACATTTTTATTATTATATTTTCCTTTATGGGAAGGTTTTTATTCCTCCTTCTTGTAGTTGAGTTGTCCTCGTATTATGAGGATAAATTCCACGCTTTTAGCCATGTCCATGACTTCATTGAAAGAGGTTATGTTTGTCATTTCTAAGGGATATGATAGTTGTTCATAAAGATTTCTTGTGAAAATATGTAAGAGTTATTTAGGGAGAGGAATATATTGAAGTATTTCCACTAAAGATATTCATTTGGCTAGGAAGTCTAAGAAGTGTTTCATCTTGGATTGTTTGAGTTGGTATATGTCATCTATGGTGACCTTTTCTTCTATATAGACTGAAAAGTGTTTGACAAAAGCTTCTATAAGCTATTTGAATTTCTTGATAGAATGGCAAGGCATTTGAAAATACAATTCTAAAGCTAAACTGCTAATATTTTTTGGTAATAACATATGAAGTAGCTTTTCATCATGATTGATGTCACTAAATGTTGTTTGAAATAACCTTAGGTGGTTAATGGGATCCTATTTTCCATTTTACATTTGGAACTTAGGAGTTTCAAAGTTTTTCAAAAAATGGTGGTTTATTATTGTAGGATCCAATAGTTCATTGTAGAATTATTAAAAATAATACTTTAATTTGAATGAACCTTGGAGAGAGGCAATTTGAAATTCAAGTTCTACAAACTTATAGTCCCTTCATTCAAGGTCTTGAATTTTAGCATTGATGTCTTGGAAATCATTAGGTGGAGGGTTAGGTGGAGTAGGTAGAGTTAAAAGTGGTTGTGTAAGAGGTTTTATGAGGGGTTGTGTGAGAGTTTAAGACAAAGTTTAGGATCATAAAATATGATAGTTTGGCTAGATGCCATGGTTGGAAGGGTTTTATTAACCCCTAAGTCATGAGATAGAAAGAGATTTGTGGACTTAGATTTTGAAATTAGTATTATGATATTGGGGTAAGATGATAAAAAGGGGATGCCCGTAATGGGTATCCCTATAGATATGGTTGGGAGAGTTGTAGAATTAGTAGGATATGTCATGGCCACATTAAGACTAGCAAATTTGTTTTAATATTTATTAATTTTTGCAATAGTGGATTGACCATTAGAGTGTTAAATGTTATCATGAGTGGTAGGTGATTCTTTCTCACTTTTTTCTTTAATTTATTCCATAAGAACATCTAGAAGTATGTTTTTGTTTCCTATAATGTAATCCCTAATATGCTCTACAAAATTAAAAGTAATGTTTTCAATGAAACTTTCTTCTTGTGCATGGTGCGACCAAGGATCTTCCTATTAATCACCAACTCATGTGTGTGGACCTCATAATATGAGGATGCTAACCCCTTATTTTAGGTATTATAAGGATTTTGAGCCATGGTTTATAGGTTTTTAGAAGATGGGAGTAAATTTATTAAGATTTTTTTTCTATAGTACTTATAGAAAATAATATAAGATGTTTTGAATCCTTATGTCACCTTGGAAAACAACCCTCCTTATGAATCCTACTAGCCCACCATAATATACTAGCTAAGAGAGATTGCTCCCTCAAATTTTGTATGTCAGTTTACTCAAGGGATCATTATCATTCCCTCAGTAGGACTAACAATTTGATTATATTTTTGTTATCTTCTTTTAATGTGATGTAATCTATGCAAACAATATTATGTAATCTAACTTAAGTTTGATAAACTTTTATCTTTATTTAAGGTAAAGGAGTGTTCATGTCGACTTCACCAAGATGTAGAATCAGAATCTCATGTTGCATGTAGGGGGATTTATATGTTGGGATCATCCATACTTTCTCACTATGAGGATATCCTTCCAAAGGAGACCTCAAATATATGGGTATCTTTGAATGCGAGTAGACTCTACTCAATGCAGTTTTTCAAGGTGACAATATTGATGTTGTGCTAGTGTAGCAATGTTTTATGGATTTATTCAACAAACACCTAAGATTTTGGACTACTAATTAGAATATTTATCAATCCTTAAAATGTTACTCAAACTTAAGGTTGAGATAACTAAAAATGCATTCTTAATGTAAGAAAACAAGAGCTAAAAAAATGATTTTTCATTTTGATGATGAACTAAACTAAGGAGATATTTTCTTTTTGAGGTAAACAAGGAAGGATGTAAGAAGACAAGTTAGCCTAGAATGCACTTTACATTTTTTTTATTTCCTACCTAAATTCTTAGACATGTAAAATATTCTAAGTCTAATATAAGATTTTTTTGATTTCAACCTGATATGAATGTGTTTTGTAGGATAAATTAGAACTAAACTAGGGTTCCTTAATTTTCCAAATGAGATGTGATTTTAAGTAGAAAATAGTGGTAGATAGAGAGTAGAATATAGGAAATGTTGAAATACCAAATTTAGGGAGGTGTCAAGGGATAAGGTTACCTTGACTGAAGCCTGAGAAAATTTACCATTGTTGTGCAAAATTGACACTAGCAAATTTGACTATGACTAGAAAATTTGAAACCTACAAAAGAGAGACAAACAATATTAGGATTTCAATTTTAGGGGGTCTTTCTAAGTGTTGGTAATATGAATTTGTGACCACCAAAACGGCCTCACACCTATGCTTCCTACTATGTAATTGAAATAAAAGATACAAAAGCAATGCATACAAAATTGACAACAAAATGAGAAAGAATAAGAACACTTTATTCCATTAAATGAGCCAATCCCGATTACAAATACGTCCCTCTTAGGGATACCAATTTGATACTCTTATTACAGTAGGAAAGCATGTGAAATCCCTCTCAAGGGCAAATGTGAGTTTCAGGCCATTCGGGGTGACACGAACTACTCTAGGGTGGAGTTGACCCTCTTCTTCGCATTGAGGAAGGTATTTGATGGTTGAATCTCCTTTAGACCTGATTCCCTACGGTCAAGAAACAACAGAGAAGCATTAAAAGCATTGGGAACCTCTCATGATGAGGTCCTTTGAGGAAATTGAACACAAAGATGCTATAAACATATGAAATCAAGAAAGCATACAAAATGTGTTAAACCTATGTTAAATTGATAAAGATTCCTAGATATGCATAAAGGAATAATACAACTAACTATCTAATGGCCTACTTATGTGAAATAAAGCATGAAAGCATGGAAAGAAGCCATTAATGTCCTAAATGCTATAATGAAGTAAATCTACTCAAATATTTAATCTGATCAGTCAAAGTCTCTAAAATACCAAATAAAGCATTAAACTGACTAATCTAACCTAGATAAGCACTCTGCAAAAAGAACAATAAGGGGATCTTACACCTATTGCAAACCGTAGCTCAGATGAGCGGTCTACACTATAAACATGACTAACAGCCATGGTGAGCAACTCAGTAGTTTTGCCCTCCAATTCTAGGGCTATGGACTTGATCCTCCTTGTCAAATTGATGATCAAGGGTCGCCTCAGTGTCCTCTGATAGATTTGGTGGTTGAATTGCTCGATTGGGCCTCCGTTTTCCCGAATTAGCATTTCTTGGCATTCTAGCTCCTTAGGGCATCCATGGCATGAATCGTCATGATGCTCAATTAGGTTGGCAAGTTGATAGCAACTAATCTCCCTCTCAATGCACTCAAGTGAGTCCACAATTCGATAGGGCTTCACTGCTTCAATCTCCAATGCTTGCTTCATTCAATATTTTGATAGTGCTTCGCTATCAAAATGCACTATATCATTGCCCTAATTTGAAGGGGTACTTATAGGACTACCCAAGGGCTAGGGGTGGCTTCATGGAGAAGCCAAGAACAAGAAGGGGTGGTTAGGATAGTTGGATTGGAAGCTTCCATCCTTTAACCACCTTCTTCTAGAACAAATGGTCGTTCAAACCGATTTGGCTCGGATGAAGGCCAACTGAACTTTAGTTAAGACCGTAGGTGATCACTATGGTTTAGACTGTAGACCGTAGGTCTCATCCATGGTTCAGACTATAGACCATAGGTCTCAGCTATGGTTCAGACTGATTAGGCCAAGGAGCCCAAATTGAGTGGTTAGAACCACTGCTCTATCTTGGAGTCTATCCAAGATCTTCCATATGGTCTTGTAGCATGTCCATATGAGTAGTCACCTTCGACATGACGTATTTTAGGTGTCTACAGATGCCCATTTTGAGATGCATTGTGAGATAGAACAATGTTGAGCAAAAATAGACCTCCTAAAATGATGTCAAAGGTTCTATGATGATCATTAGTCGGATCAACATTAGATGCCCTAGGTCCTGCAAAAGGACATGCATCCTAGAATCATTGCTTCCAACTGGGTGAAAGGCTTACATTTGAAAATTGTCTACACTCATCACTAGACATTTGGATAACATCAATTCCAAGTAGGATTTCATGACCCATTCAGATCCGAAAGGAGGAGAACTACAAGTAAACTATCATATTTGCTATTTTCCCCAAGCAAAGGGGTAAGCTTATGATAGTTGTTGACAATGATTCGTAAGACAAACGCAATTTTGACAAGATCGAGGGATCTACGATTTCAGGGATCTTCTACTGATTTTGATTATGATTATGATATTATGACTACCCCCTCAAGCGATGAGTCGATGAGGGTAATGACAATGAATGAAGCGACGAGGTCGCTTGACCACCATGGATGATCTGAACAATCTTTAGAATTGAGCATTTTAATTACTTGGCTAAGCCTAGTTCAGCTTATGATTCCAACTATTAAAAGTAATTGCACATTTCTATCCCATGGAGCAGTCAGGCTACAATAGTCATCTTAGGGAATCGAAATGATACAAATCCAATTAGTTTTTGTGTTGAATCAATGTGTCGATGATTTGATGAAAATATGTCATAGGAGAAATGACATGAAACGCCTCGTTCTCATGGAGCGGTTCAGCCTTGAAGGCCTTCTTCGGGATTGAAAAGAAGCATATCAAATCAATGATGACAATTTTACCCCAAATGTCCTTATGGTTATTTACTCATCTCGTCGGATTGCATGGAGTATCAAGTCGTTGCAACCACCAAGTGTATAGGGTAAATAACTGAATACGAGGTGCATTTGGCTTTTGATTATTTTAAATGTTTTTGTTAATTTTGAATTTTTTAATTGATCCTGGTGCTTGAACATCACCAAATTTGCAAAATTGATTGCTTTTATTGAGATTTGATCCATTAGGAGTCATTGATTTATCATTTAAGACCTTCCCACGATGGGATTTAAGTGCATTTAATGCTAGTTGCGAACCATGGGTACGGTCTACGGTTGAAACTTTCAAAATTTGGGAACCGCAGGTCAAAGCTACGGGTGACAAACCCTAATTTTGGGACCACGGGTGTCAGCTACGGTCCACAAAAATTAGGAGAAACTATAAATAGTTTTCCCATTTTCAAAATTTCATTATTGTCTTGCAAGAAACTGCATTTCCAGAGAGCTCTGAGAGGTGAGAAGCATTTCCTGATCTAAAACGTTGCTAGACCTCTACCCGATATTGCACTCACACCCTGATGGCGGACCCTGGACAACCCTCCACTAGCAGAGGCCACGGTGTAGGTAAGGTAACTCAAAATTGAGTCCTCGCACTCATTTACCAATTAAAATGAACCACATTAATTAATACGATAAATTAATCACACTAAATTGTTGGCAATGAACCTCACCTTAGACTAGGCTAGTTTAGGTTTAATTTTTCTAGCTAGTTAGGCTAGGAAGTGACCCAAAATGGGTCTCATTCCTAGACCGTAGTTGGTAGCGATGGTTCCCAATTGGTAGATTGGGGACCACAGCTATCAGCTACGGTTAGCATTCAAATTCCAACGGTCAAATTTTGACCGCATGCGGACCGTAGGGTTGACCCGCGGTTTCACAACTTTAGAAAAAAATTCAAAATTTTTTTATTTTTCTAAGGTTTTATGGCAATTAATGCCATTTATTGCACTTTTGAAGTACTTTTATGATGTTTTTGATTTTTATTGATCACTTTTGACATGTTTTTGTTGTTTTTAGCAATTTTTAGATTTGTTTGACATTTTTAAGGTCATTTTTTAGCTATTTTTGGTTGTTTTTAGTTAGCTTTTTCCTTATGCCTTGTTTATTTTTAGAGGTTGACCTCTAGAGCCAGGGAGCCAGATATACTTTGCACCCTCCGTAGACAGCTTACTAGTGGGGAGTGGGAGTGGTTTGGAGCCATCGACTTTGGCTACGTCTTGGATCTACCCACTATTAGGGTAGATCAAGCTTACCTGACTGCATTGGCCCGACGTTGGAATGCATGGACCAATACATTTCACCTTTCGATAGGTGAAATGACCATTACTTTAGAGGATGTCTACCAGATCTTCAGGATCCCTATTGATGGTGAGGCCATCACCTCCTCCTCCTTCCATCATAAGGAGGATGTTTTTGATGCTATCTTTGGTGATCGGAGCGAGGAGGCCCAATGCAAGATCGACCATGGTGGCATTCACATTGGGTACTGGTAGAAGGAGAACATCTTCTCTATCAGAGAGGTAGTGTTTATGCACCTGGTGGTGTAGATTGTGCTTCTAGACTCCTCGAGTGTGAGGATTCCCTAGAACCTTCTAGCCAGTGTCTGGAGGGTTACATAGAGCTCTACTAATGATCCACTGCTCCTATCCTAGGGGAGCACCTTATTATGCCATCTATACCTCGAGTTGTACCAGATCACTAGTAGGAGCTAGGTTGGGATCAGCTGCAGTCTGCTTCTCTAGATCTGGGGTTGGTAGCACATCAGGATCGAGCATCCTGTGGAGCTACCCCTTCCTATCACTTCTATTGATGATGCGCATCAGTGCTACGCAGCTTGTTGGCCTCGTGAGGAGGAGGGGTTCTAGAGTAGGTCCCATGTAGGGGATGTAGACCACTACATTTCTAGATTTGTAGTGCTTGGGCTGGATGACATTGAGTGGTACCCATATATGGATTGCCCTGCATGGATAGAGGCTGGTGAGCGGCTATGCTAGGCTCATCGAGATAGGTGGCTACTCGACCACAAGGACGAGATCAGGGAGTATCAGTTTTACTCTCATGTCTTACGGTAGTTTGGCTTAGTCCAAGATATCCTAGAGCTGCCTATCATCTACAGGCGGCTGGTACTGGAGACTCACTTGACATGGATTCAACCGACAACACTAGGGGATGCGGTTGATGATTTATAGGAGACTAGAGTTGATAGGGTTAGGACCACCCCAATGTATGATACGTGGTGGTCCCTACTACAGTGGTAGGGATCGGGACCCCTCGGTAGGACAGATGACCAGGCAGAGGCCGAGGCTGACCTAGATGGGTGCAGAGTGCGCCAATAGATTGAGGGTGGATGGGGTGCAGAGGTCCCAATAGAGGAGGCTCCGTAGGTCGAGGTAGAGGAGGAGGCATCAGAGGAGGGTGAGGTACCTCCTGATAGTGATGTAGGACAACTCCTAGCTTATATTGTTACTTTGTAGAGTCAGGTGGGTACGCTTCAGACTCAGCTACAACATAGGGATACTAGCCTCACCATAGTAGAGGTGAAGCTCGCTCATGGGTAGAGATAGTGGTGGGAGTATGAGGAGGAGAGGCCTCTCCTCAAGGCCCAGATTACCACAATAGGTATAGAGATCTAGTGGCTTACTATAGAGCATGATTTGGCATGGACTCAATTGGATCTGATGACCAGAGAGAGGGATTCACTAAGGGACTCGAGGGCTATTCCCTCATCCTCATAGGTAGTTATGGCACCACCTGCAACTCCATCTCACATATTTCCCTCAGGTCGGGACCCCATGGCAGAGGTTAGGTGGCTCACTTCCCTCTTGGAGGAGGGAAATGCATGATCGGCTATGAGGGCAGCTCGCATCTCCATGCTGGAGGATCACATTCGACTGATAGGTGGAGAGGTGCCAGAGGACACCCATACCATAGGTACTCATAGGAGCAGCTCTCGAACCAGGACCAGAGAGACCAGATAGTCTTCTGCTAGTTCGAGCCACCAGACCCATAGGACCGAGAGGACACATAGGTCCTCTAGTACGCATGGAGCCAGCTCACATAGGAGCCACATGGATGGTAGGGGTGATGGTGGTGACTCTCAGGCTAGGGGTGTAGGCCCTCTGTAGTACCTATCTATTGAGATATTTATTATACCAATTTTGAGTGTAAGGTCGAGGACCTACATAGTTGTAGCCTACGGGTATTTTTGATGTACCCTCATGTACTCTTTTGACACACACACACACACACACACTATATATATATATATATATGAGATTGATCATTTATGGCTCATTATGTGTACTTGTATATTTTTAATTTTATGTTTATGTAATGCACATGGATGCAGATGTTTATATTGATGCTATGCTTATGTAATGTGATGTATGGATGACATGCACTAGATAGCTATTTAATTTTATGATGATGATGGTATGTAGTGATCTAGATGCTTAGATATGCTTTTTATGATGGATGCATATGGATGCGATGTTTTACTTTTAAATGCATATTTAATTTTGCTTTATTGTATGCATTTAATTTTATGATGATGTCACGATATGTTGATGCAATGTATGTAATGCATTATTTACATGATGGTAATCTAATGTAAATGAACATGTATGCTTTAATCACTTAAAACATAAGGAATGAATGTGATATGTGTTTAACAATCTAATGGATGACACCACAGAATGTGTAAAAATCATGAATGTAATTGAAAGATCCTCATTACAAGAATTTAATCAATTAATCACCCATATATGAAATGCAATGGTATGAAGCGGTATGATGCGAATGATATAATGTGTCATTCTATTTTCTTTTGCAAGTTTGAAAAATATGCACAATATAGTCAGTGGTCATCTAGATATCATTTCTGATATCCATCCGGTATCTATCCTATATCTTGATTGTGCTTTATATAATGATGTATCATGGATTCGATACTTTTCAGTTTGATGATTTGCATGACTTGGTATTGTGTTGCTATTAGAGAAAATTTTGAGGTTTTCCATGAGACTCAAACACCCTAGTAGACTTCTCAAACATCACATACTAACTGTACAAGGCTTTTGTTGGACAAGGCTTTCGTCACGAATGACCCAACTATTCATTACCCCTGTGTGTGCACATGAGTATTTTTAGATAGACCATAGGCATACCCCAGATGTCAGTCGGGACTCTTCCAACCCATATGTGAGATCGGGTTCCTCCTATGTTCATATCATCCTTGTTTCAGACTTGATTGGACTATACTGCTAGACAACCCCAGGCACCTAGAGCTAGCTCATCTCACAAATTGATCAGGACTACCCCTCCAAAAATAGTCGGGACTCTTTCAACCCATTGCTACGTTTGGGGATCACCCAATAAAACTACTACTCCAAAAGTAGGTGGGACTCTTTCAACCCATTGCTGCACTCGGGGTTCATTCTATGGCTTTGAAATGGTGAACAATCCAGGGATTCAAGTTCTCACCCCATTTTGATTTTTGCTCATATGTAGTGATAAAAATCATTGTTTTTCACGTTTTACTCTGAGTGATAAAAATCACTATTTATTCCCATTTTTCTTGAGCAAGGGATTTGTATAGTGCTTTTAATTCACTATATCATTTTAGATTTGAACTTTGAACTTTGGGTTTGAAATTTAAACTGTGTATCTATGTACGAGTAGGGGAAATTCTTGTCCTTTTTCCAAGGTTCACCACTCTAGACCGAACTATTTGCAAGATAAGCAGGTAATAAAACCCATCTCTCTAAATACCCAGGACCACTTTCACAGCTTTCATCCTCCCTTATCTTAGTAGGATTTTAAATGTGTCCATTAGTGATGGGATCCTGATATGCCAAGCACTATCACAACTAATGACCTCATCTACAAAAGCAAAAACAACTTTCTATGACGTCTGAGAAACCCACTAGGTATGGTTGAGTGACCAGAAAAATTTGGTATACACACATATCTCATAGCAATAGGTGTTGTGTATGAATGCAATGGATTATGATAAATGCAAAGGTGCATGATTAAAACACAAACGTGGCATCATTTGTAAGACTGACAAACACAATCCCTCCTACTACGGAATGCAATGGATGACGAATGCCTATATGCAATGCAATAATGAAATGAATGCATGTGTAAATGAACATGCATAATGCAAATGCAAATGTTTTTGGAATTTTATGCTTTACCATTTTTTTTGGATTTTATTGATTTTATAATTTTTATGGATTTTGAGCCTTTATATTTGACCAAACGATGAGTACATGCCTTTGGAGCTTTTTGATTGACCAAACTACTCGCAAGAGAGCTTGGAGCCTTTTAGGATGACCGAGCGGTTTTAAGCAAACCCTTGGAGCCTTTTGGGATGACCGAGCGGTTATAAGAAAACCCTCGGGGCCTTTGACTGACACGACCAAGCGGTTTTAGGAACCCTTGGAGCATTTTTGGGATGACCGAGTATTTTAAGCAAACCCTCGGAGCCTTTGGGTTGACCAAGTGGTTTCTTAGGAACCCTTGGAGCCTTTTTGGGATGACCAAGTGGTTTTAAGCAAACCCTCGGGGCATTTTACTATGCTCTCAAGCATAAAATGCCTTAAGATGGATGATGTTGAGAGGTTCAGGCTCTTCAACACCTCCTAGCGATGTTAGGTGATAGGTACCTGGACCAATATTTTAAGATATGATATAGGGTCCTAGCCAATTAGCCATGAATTTGTCTCGCATATTTGGTAGTAAATTAGAGTTCTATTGGTTCTCTTTCAAGACAAGATCCCCAACTTCAAAGTCTCTCTGGTGGACTTTGATATTATAAGCTCATTTTAGTCGCTCCTGATAAACACGAAGATGCTCTAGGGCATTCACGCGATGTTCATCAAGTAGCGTTAGTTGATCCAATCGAGCTTGTCGCGTGGTGTCATCATCGATGAACTCTTTCAATGTGATGTGCAACATTGGAATTTCCAATTCCAAGGGCATAATGGCCTCAACGCCATATACTAGTGAAAATGGCATTGCCCTAGTGGGCATCCGAATGCTAGTCCTGTAAGCCCATAATGCAAGGGGCAGCTAGATATGCCAATCTTTGTGGTTTTCTTGGACTGTATTTTTCAAGATGGCCACCATTGTCTTGTTTGAGGCCTCAGCTTGCCCATTTGCTTGTAGATAATAAGGAGTTGCAAAATTGTGCTTGATTCTATATTTAGATGTCAAAGCTCTCATAGTTTTGTTCTTAAATGATGTTCCATTATTCGATATTATTTTGGATGGAATCCCAAAATGACTTATGATATGCTCCAATATAAACTCTGCTATACGAGATCTAGTTGTCATTGTTAAGGGTATTTCTTCCACCCACTTTGTGAAATACTCAGTAGCCATGATTATAAATGTATTCCGACCCGATGATGGAGGAGATATCTTGCCTATAAGATCTAATCCCCACTGAGAAAATGGCCAAGCCACTTGGATGGGCTATAAGGCCTACGATGGCAAGTATGTAAGATTAGCATGATGCTGATATTTGATGCATTTCTTGACATACACATTGCACTCCTTCTCCATAGTGGGCCAATAGTAACCCATTCAAAGGATGCGCTTGATGATGGCCATGCCGCTAAAATGGCCACCACACATACCATCATGAGCTTGTGAAATTGCCCATGATGCCTCTTGGGGCTCTAAGAAATGAAGGAGAACTCCATCATAGCCTCGTTGGTACAAGATGTCTCCTATCAAGACATATTTAGTCACTTTCTATTTGAATGTGCATTTTACGGCATGCGATAATCCCTCTGGGATTATACCAAGTTTTAAGAAGTCTTGGATTTGTGACATCCAGCTCTGACAAGCCTCAACTTCGACTACCAAGATGACTTGCTCCCCCTGCGTATTTACTTTTGCAAATGCAGAATAGAAAACAACCTTGTGGTGAATGGTAGTACCACTCCCTATCAGAATCTGAGAGGTTAATGCCCCCCAGGGTGCCTTCTTTAGAAAGTCTTCAGCTCTGCAGAACCATTCAACTTTTGGTTCCACGCTAATCATGTTGATTGACATTTTATTATCAAAGGCTTCATGCTTCGTTGTAGGATGCAAGAGCATCTTGACATGGATGGTAGTGAAATCCATAGATGGATTCTGAGGGATTAAGGATCCCAAAGAGGCCATGGTGTCTACGAACCTATTTGATGAACGAGGGATTGCCTCGATGTCATACCATTCCAATTTAGCCAGATATATAGCAACAATATCCTTATAAGCTTTCAATACGGGACATCGACACTGAAAGAGCCCCTTAACTTGGTTTACTATGAGCAAGGAGTCACCAAAGATGTTTAATATTTTAATGTTCATGGTGACGGCTGTGTGGAGGCCTAGTAGTAGGGCTTCATACTCAGCGTTGTTATTGGTGCATGAAAAATCTAATTTAAATGACAAGGGCATTGGAGCTCCTTGCGGCATGAAAAACACTATTCCTGCACCACCCCCTTGCTCGCACTTCGAACCATCAAAGAACAGAGTCATATCAACATTATTCTCTGGTTCTTTGGGTTCGGGAGCTTCGGATACGATGAAGACTACATCATCTAGAAGCTCAATGGTTAGAGGCCTACTGTTTGATAGTGGTGCCTCAACCAGTTGATCAGCTATGACTTGTCCCTTAATGGACTTTTGGCTTATGAATTCTAGATCAAATTCTATCAGTAGCATGATCCACTTTGTAGTATGCATATTGTGATACATCTTACTCATCATGTACTACAAAGGATTTTGTTTGGATATAACATATGTCGTATGACTTAGCATATAGTGTCACAATTTCTTGGTAGCAAACACTACTGCTAAACATAGTTTCTCCACATATGCATACCCGAGCTCATAGCTCACCAAGGTTCGACTAATATAATATATGGCCTATTCTTTGCCTTGTACATTCTTTTGGGCTAACATGGTTCCCAGTGCAAAGTCAGTTGTCAATATATATAGTATAAAAGGCACATCTGGCCTTGGTGGAGCTAGCACTAGTGGCGTCACCAGGTATTGCTTTATTTTAGCAAAAGTTGCTCGACA
This sequence comes from Wollemia nobilis, assembly GCA_028583015.1. Taxonomy (NCBI): domain Eukaryota; kingdom Viridiplantae; phylum Streptophyta; class Pinopsida; order Araucariales; family Araucariaceae; genus Wollemia; species Wollemia nobilis. The sequence continues at coordinate 3,272,304 of JAQPPZ010002362.1, forward strand.
GTCCTCATCCCAGTTGAATGGGACCCCCTTATGTAGTAGTCGATTCATGGGTTGATATTTATCCGATAACTGAGTGATGAATCACTTTATCGATGCTACTTTGCCCTGAAGGCTTCTTAACTCTTTAATATTGGAGGGAGGACGCATCTCTAAGATAGCCTTGACCTTCTTTGGGTCGACTTCGATGCCTCGTTTAGAAATGATGAATCCTAATAGTTTACCAGAAGTTATGCCAAATATGCACTTCTTAGGATTCAATCTGACATTATGCTCTATCAGGCAATCAAAGACCTTCCTTAAGACCTCTGCATGCTCTTCTCATAGCAATGACTTGGCCAACAAGTCATCAATATAATCTTCTAGAATCTTATGCATGTAGTCATGAAAAATGTATGTCATGGCCTGCTGATATGTGGCACCAGACATTTTGAGGCCAAATGACATAACTTTATAGCAAAATATTTCCCATGGTGTTATAAACATGGTTTTATGTTGGTCTTCGGGTTTAATCCAAATTTGATTGTAACCAGAAAAACCATCCATTAAGGAGAGCATTTCATGACTTATAGTTGTGTATACAAGAGCATCAATATTGGGCAACATAAATGAATCTTTGGGTGTTTCCTTATTTAGGTCTCTAAAATCTATACAAATATAGATTCTTCCATCAAGTTTTCCTATGGGCACCATATTGGATACCCATTCTGGATAGTCGATGGAGATTACAAATTCTATGTCCAACAAATTTGTAGCTCATCTTTCACCATTAAGGCTATTGTTGGATGCATCTTTCTAAGCTTCTTCTTGACTATATTCTTCATCATATCTAGCGAAAGGTTATGCGTAACCAATTTTGAGTCTAGACTTGGCATATCCTTGTACGTCCAAGCAAAAATATTAGGTCTCTCTTTCAGTAGAGGGATGAGTGTGGTGCACTCATCGAGAGTGAGACTCTCTCTGAATTTAACCTTCCTTGGATTAGTGGGATCGTTATTGATATCCACATTGAAGGTTTCCTCAAACTAATGAGGTGTAGGGATCAAATGGATGTCACCAGTTAGGTTTATAGGTTCCACATTGGAAAAATTTTAGGCATGATAGACATCATATGCATAGCTTGGCATAAAATGAAATGGTTGTAGCATTTATTCATTAGGGAAGGCTCATTGGGTGAGTTAACACGATCCCATTCGATAGCACCTACATTGAGATACAACAGTTTGGATAGATCTGCTAGATTGCGGAGTGGGGTGGTAAAATAAATGGAGACCATATTAATGGAATGGAATTGATCTCCAGGACCATATGGAAAAAACTTTACATATTCGATGCAACTCTCATACCTGAGATCTGGCTCTAATGGAATGGGTACAAATGGTTCCTCTGTGAGAACTACAAACTATTACATCCTCTCTATGCACTGGTTGTAATATGAGATCATTCGACTCATGGAGCTCCGTGTAGGTAGGAAAATGGGAAAACATGTGATAAATCACATTAAATTTTGGTGGTATTCCCCTAAGGAGAGGGTCAAGATTGATTTCTCTTCACATGTCCTCGGTCGTATATGGTGCATTGTGGTGATGTAGGTAAGGAGGTCCTAGATAGGCTCTCTCTATTTCATCCTCTTCATCACTGTCATAATATAGTCCTTCATTTGCCCCTATAGGTGGGTGATGTTCTAGCAAGTGCGGTCCCATGAATCTCACTTCCTGGTTGTTGTCATCAATGTCCACAAAAATTGGATAATTAGTCCATATTTATGATGCTGACAAGAAAACTAGATCTGCTTCTTCCCCCAAATGATCAATGTTGGGAAGAATATCCTCGATAATATGTATCGACTTTGTATGAAATAGGTGACATGCATACAAAGGCCTTAAGTAGACCTCCTTAGCTTCATCATCAAATTTATCACTGTTTGAGGATTCACTATCGACATCATAACTTGGTTTACTTATCTCGAAGGTGGACTCATATCCATAATCACTATAGAGATATCTTGACTCAAGATCACCTAAAACTATGGGGTTATACCCCTACACACCTGTATTATTGGTTGCATTATGGATTTTATGACCTAGGTTGCCTCTGGGGTTCTACTCTATGTTAGTCTACTCTAGAAGCCCTTCATGATGCTCTTCAAGTGGCTTAGAAGTGACAACGGATACCATCGGGTTAGTCCTCTAGAAGCTGGAATAATTAGGATGATATGGGTTGAAGTCCACATCATCCCCTAGACTAAGGTACAAATGATCTAAGGATGCTATGCAAAAATTGTCTTATCCTTGTATCTGTAACCCCAGTCTGAACCTATCAGTTGCTAGCTGATAACATGGCTCAAGTAGAGTCCTATTTCCTTGTTCAAACAGACCAAGTCCGTACCCATTCTAGTGATATAACTCAAAAATATGCATGGAGTACTCTAGGTTGGATAAATAACAAACATTTACTATGAAAGGTTCATAACCATATTCATCCATGGACATTTATGTTGGAATCTAATATAGCCTAGCGTAGATAAAGTTAGTATGATTGGGTGGCTCTCCTAATGACACCATCGATCCAACTGAAAAATGATGAGCATGCGGTCGGGCCATCTCTTGTGTAGTATCCAAAATTGGTCCGAAGGTTACATTATGTACAATATACTCACCTAATACTATGTTGGCGAGATGTACAATCACCCATGGTGCGGATGACCCTGCTAATAATGTAGGTGAGGTAGGTTAAGGTACCTCCTTGGGCTTTCTCCACTTCCATGGGGATGGGAGCCCCATCAATGACTAGTTTGGGCACACGCTTCTCTTTTTTTCCCATTTTCACCTTTAACTTTCTATCATCTTGAATCATCACTGATGTAGTCAGATTCAACAAAGTAGCAATAGTGCACTTAGATTTGTGTGATACAAATGTCAATGGTTGAGCACGTACTATTGGTTTACCTCCTATATTTTTAATCGACGATGCAAGCCAAATGTACAGGTGCATTGATGGGAGTATGAAACCCCTAGGCAAATATACTAGGTTTATGAACTTAAATGGTTCTTCATCTTATGGCACTACATGAACCCATCCCTCATGCAAATATTTTACACATTGGTGTAATATAGAGGGAACGCAATGTATTTCATGAATCCAAGGTCTCCTGAGTAGGATGTTGTACTACATGGCACCCTCGATCACATGAAACATCACATAGATGGTATTTAGGCCTACCTAAATAGGTAGGACAATTGTGCCAACCATTGAGCATAGGCCATCATTCAATGCTCTTAACATGAAGGTGGTGGGAACAATATGTGAGTTTGGTAGCTTTAGATGATTCAACGCATTGGTCGTTATTATATTGATCGACAAACTAGTGTCGATCAAGACCCTCTTGAATGACATGTGATTATACACATGATGATATGCAATGGTGGGTCAGTCATATCTATGGGAACCATATTGATTTCATGATCATAAAATTGGATCATGGGCTCTTGGAACTATTGTACATGTCCCACAAAATTGGTAAATTCTTGAGCATCTTGAGACTGTACTTTTATGGACCTTAGAATGTTCATAAGAGTCTCCACGTGCCTAGGGTACTACTATATCAATTCATATATAGACAACTTTGTAGGATCTATGTGTAGGTTTTGAACTAACCTACTCTGTATGGTCACCATTGATCTCGTTGGTAGGCTTGGAATATTCTACGTTGGCCATTGATTCAGTATAGCTTGTATCCTAGTAGGAGTGTGAGGTTGAATCAGCTTCTCATATATTCCATGTCTGGTAAAAACATTCACCATACCTAAAAACCCCTAGGTAGGTGGTTTGACACACACTTCGTTGACCTGGCCAATGTTATTACACGACACCTCATGGTTTGGTAATAGATTTTTATAAATGCCCATGTTCTAGTTGTCATGTGCCAGCGGATTACTTGGTATTACAAGCTCACCCTTTTCAATATTTTTTTGCATAATATGCTTGAAGGACCAACATACTTTGATGTCGTGGCCCTTCACATGACGGAATATGCAAAATAAGTTTTCCTAATACCCCTTCAACTTGGGCTGATTCAGATCAACCAACTTAACCTCGGGAAGTATAATCACCTTAGCCTTGCATAACTGATGGAATATTAATGTCAATTATTCTGTTAGAGGTGTGAATTAGCGAGTTGGGTATTGTTATTTATTTTTGCCCTTATATTTATTATTGTGCTTTTTGTACTACGTAGGAGGAGGTTGGGCTTGATAATTCTACTTTTGTTGTAGAGAGGTTTAGCACTACCTAATTTACATGGGCCTGCTTGCCCTTATTTTTTGTGGAGCTCTTCTTAGGCCCCTCTTTCCTTTTCTTGGGCTTCAAGTTACCTTCTTGCAACTTGATGTCCTCTATTACTTTTGCTTGTGCTAAAGCTTCCTCAAATGTTGGATACTACTACAGTTGCAATAGTAATGATATGTGTTTGGTATAACTCTTGGTAAACATTTAGGTCAATTTTGTAGTAGGAATAGGGAATTTTAGCTTTGCCATTAATATCTTCCACCTCTTTTTATACTGGTCAATTGGCTCATCATTGTGCTAATCTAGCATAGCCAAATCAGAAAGGTTAGCCTATTTCTTAACCCAAAAGGAAAAGTGTTCAAGGAAAACATTAGCCAGTTGCTCAAAATTAGTAATGTTATGGTACTTTTGTTGATTAAAAAACTCTTAGGTAGGTCTTGAGTGATGCGTAGTCGTTATACCATCATTAATTCTCAATGAATTTTTTAATCTAGGGTAGTGTACAAGACTATCTGCAGAAGAAGTGAAACAGCTATAACTTAGGTCAATCTAGAACAACAGGTTTTATTGGTGGAATCGATTGTGTGGGGGGTTTTGGAACATTCCTATATCTAAATTACATTAATTAAATCTTAATCTGAGTTGTAGAATTGGAAACTAATCATTAACTACAGAAATGAAGCCCTAATTACAATTGTAGAATGAGACCTAATTATATTATAGAAATAACAGTTGCAGAATTGAAAGTCTGATCCTAATTGCAAAAAGAAAATCTAATTACTTTTGCAATAATGAAAGTCTAGATCTAATGTGGAAATAAAAACTATCAAAGTTCTGTAACAGAAGGTTGTCAATCTTCTGTGCAAGATTTGACAGCAAAACATAAAATGCAAGAAATTGTTGAAAAACAGTAAATTTTGGAAATAATAGTCTGAAATAAAGTGGAAGCTTTGCTGAAAGTAAGATTGCAACTAAAACATTAAGCACAAGGTTAATATAAGCATAAATAAACTAATACTGCAAATATTGTCAACTATTTACAAGCAATTGAAATAACAAGTTCTACAACTCATTCTACTGCAGCAAAATCAGAATAAAAACCTGCTTGTTAGTCCTCCTCCTAGGTCTAGAAGTGGCCAGCCTCTTTGTCTAGAAGAATGTGTAAGTCTCTCTCTCTTTATAAATCTTAATAACACTCATTTACAAGCAATATGAAATAGAATTGGTGCACTTTATTTATTAGAAGACATGATTACAATAATTCTACTAAAAAACTGTTAGAGGACTATAACAGTCAATTTCTACCTATACTCTGTATTTTTTGCTAGCTTCCTTACACTATTTTCTACCTCTTTTTCTATATAATTCCTTAATAGGCTCAACCTGAATGGGAGCAATATTTATAGCTATCCTATAATCTGATTACAAACAAAGAATATCTCAAAAGATCTAATCCTACAATGCTGCAACAAATTCTGGTGTTATCCTAGAAGAGGACTAAAACTTGATCTTTCCCTTAATTATGGTTTTGGTTAGCAATGACAGCAAAAACAGATGGAAGATCTTTCCATTTACCTTTTCCAACCTTTATTTCCCTTTTTTTGGCTTCAAAAATCGGTCAACAGGTCAAAGAAACACATTATGTTCTTCATTTCGAAGATAAGTGGCTTCATTTCGAAGACAATGCAATTCTCATTCCGAAGATCACTCATTCTGAAGATACTACATTCTCATTCTGAAGATCGCTTATTCTGAAGATATTGCATGCTTCATTTCAAATATCTGCTCATTCCGAAGATACTGCATTCTTCATTTTGAAGATCCGCTCATTCCGAAGACACTGTGATCTTTCATTCCAAAGATATCTGTTCATTTCGAAGATACTTCAGAATGAACAAAAGTATGCTTTTCCAGTGATATCTTTTGCATCTCTCAGGTGGGTTATCTCTTAATATCAAATTCCAATGGTCTTCATCCCTTTCCTCATGTGAATTCCATGCCTTGCTATTTATGGACGGCTGGCTGGAATTTACATGGGAAAGACCAGTTTTTGCTGCATAGCAATAGTTTGCTTGCAATGTTGCCAGATTTAGGTGAAATAAATGCTTAACAAATCAAAACATGATTAGTGAAATGCTACTATTATTCTAAGCATATCCTATTTTAGCAAATCATAGCAAAAAGAACACAAAACTATGCAAAAAGCTATAAAATCAGCATATAATATTTCAAATACATTGATCATGCAAAATGGTTAATATACAGCATATTGAATCAACTTAACTAACATATCAGATAAAACATAAGAGTTTATAAGAATTTTTAGTGTTCAAAACATGTTATGATTGAGGAATTTACAAGCCTCATCATTTTCCCCCTAACTTATATTAATTCATGCCCTCATGCATTTTGTTGGGCTATGGAATCACATATGTCCATGTTTAGATTCCATGACCTGTAGAATAATTTTTTGCCTATGTAATACCCCTTGTTTTCCTAAATGTTTCTGAGCCAATATTCAAATTGTTCATCAGGTTGGGCATCTTCCTCAAAGTAGAATGGAATTGGAGTAATGATGGTCGAAGGCTTGAACCTGAGACCTATCTAGTTATGTTGCATGATATGAATCAGCTAGACTACACCTTTTGCTCTTCTTCTAGACCATTCTAAGTTGATGGGGGAGATGGGTTCTCTTTTCCTCAAAGACATGGAAAGTTCATTCCATCTGTCTCTGCATACTGACAATGCTGGGAAGAAATTGTGGTCACAGAAATTGTTAAATCTAGCCACATAGTCCCTTAAGTTGTTAAAGTACATTCTCTTTATATCATCCCTGTTCATCATTGAGAAGTGCTGTCTGGTGATAACTAGGTGATTTGGTTGGATTGCTCTGACTAACAATTTAGACCTTCTTTCAATCACTTTATTCTACTTTTTCTCTTGATCCCAGTAAAGCTGATTCTGCAAAGTAGACATAAATGCTCTCAACTGAACATCTCCAATGTAGATTTGAGGATGAGAGTCAACTTCCTCTAGAATGAAGAAACTGTGTAAAAACAGTTCACACAGGAGATTTTTTTGCTCAAAAGGACTATCAAAATATGCCTCCAAAAAATCTTCAATAGTGTCCAATTTATATGGGAGGTTTGAAGTAATCCTCATGACCTGCCATCTGAGGTATTTTTCTTTCAAAATAAGGCTATAAAATTTGGCTGGTCATCTAAATTGGACTAAAAATTTAGTAATTTGGCATAAGTCAAACACCTTTTCTTTCAATGCCTATATTTTTGTGCCCTTGGCTTCTAGCTTTTTTGCTTCCAATTTGAATTTTTTAGTTTTAGTGGCAAGCTGCTCATATCTAATCATCTAGCTAGCTATGTCTGCATTGTACTGCTCTAAAGACACAGTATTAGGTGGTCTTACTACAGGGGGGATCCTAGGTAGAAAATTTATCTGAACTCCTTTTTCTACCACTTCCACTAGCTGTTCATATATTAATAACTCTACTTGCACCCCCTTAATTGCTATTTCTATGGGGTTATCATCAGATAGTATTTCTACTTGTACCCCCTTATCTGTTGTTTCTACTGGAAGTGTAACAAGTTGAAAGGCAGGGACCTCAATAAGAGTACTTACTTGAACATTTTCTTGCTGCTAGGACTGTTCCTGTGTTGGTGGCTCATCTTCAACATCCTCTACTATGCTCTTCACCATTTTTGAAGCATCTTCAAAACAAGAAGGCAATGCTTCAAAATAAGATGGTGCTACTTCAGAATGAACAGGCACTTCTTCATAATGGAGTGTTGTTTTAGGATGAAATCCCATGTCTGCTTCAACAGAGTCATCTGTCCTTGATAGACCTAGAAGCAATTGAGCCAAATTGTCTTCATCATTGGATATAGCTGGCTATTTTTCAAATTGTGACAGCAGTTTTCTCAATTCTGCCACTTCTTGCTGAAGCTCTACAATTTTTCTTTCTTGCATCTCAATGATGTTTTCTTCCTCTAAAATCCACCTGGTCTGTGTTTTGACAACACTTCTTGTTGCCCTCAGCTACTCTATGATGTCTTACAATTCTGTTTCTACTTCAGAAGCTAATGAAGACAAATCAGTTGCAGTTGGATGCTCAACCAATATTTCCTCTTCTTCTACAACAATTTGTTCTTGTTTAGGAGGCTCTGTGAGACTAGCTATAAGGGTATCCACCATATCTATAGCCTATTGAACTGTAGCTTCCTCCAAACCATCTTGCTCAGTTTCTGCCTCAGCTATCTATTCAGGGAATTCTGGAAAGTTTTCAGATGCTGGTTGTATCTCTGTGACATCTGGGCTACTTGGTCTATCTTCTTCTTCCATGACCTGTTCTGCAGTTTCCTTCAAATGGATTCTTATAGACCTCCTAGTTCCAGATGCAAACTTCTTCTTTTTGCTTTATTTTTTGGTGACAGTAGGGGTCATGGGGTCAGTTTTAGATGCCTTTGTTTCCCTTGTTGTTTCTGCCTCTGTTTGGTTAAGTGCTTCACTTCTCTATTCTGACAAATTAGTGGCAGGTTCAACAAAATGAACCTTCTTTTGTTTTTTTTCTCTGCTGCTAGTTTTAGATCCTCTTCTCTTTTTTTTCTTAGCTCGTGAAGTTGAGGGTTCAGGAGCAAGGTTTTCTATTGTTGTTGTGGGGTGTAGTTCTATAATAGCTTCAAGGGCACCTTCTGTAGTTTCTTCTGCAACATCTTCTGCAACATTTTCTATAGTAGCTATTTCCTCTTCTACAGTAACATCAACAACATTTGGTTCTTCTTCTTCCTCACTTTCATCCCCAAAAATGACATCATTTAGGGTAGAGTAAAACCTATCAAAACTCCTAGGGTTTCCTCTAAAATTGTGCTGGCAGACTAATTTGATGAGTCCATGATGGCATAGGCTTCCTTTACCCTCCTGATATCTCTTTGCCATGTTATTTAATTCTTGATATAGATACAGGGGAAGATTTACCCTAACTTCTGGTTGTTGCCCACCATGTTTGAGATGGTTCAAAATTCATAAATGATGCCCTGATAACAGCACATACTGCCCTTCACAGGTTAGAAATTTAATTACCCAGGTGGCTACTTCATCCTAGGGTTCCTATAGGCTGGCCCTTTTTAACCCTTTGCATGTGTTGTTATGGGTTAAGTACTCTGGTTCTCTATCATTTTCTTCTAGAAACTGATTAAATACAATTGCCAATGTGTTCTTGCCATATCTAGAAATTGAAATCCCTTTTAATGGCAGCTCTATAATCTGACTTAAAATTTTAGGGCTTACCTCAATAGTCATGCCATTAACATGTGCTCGGTTGTTTTTGAACGTATGGGCGAACATGCCAGCAAAATATTTAGAAGACCCATTGAATTTATCCAAAAATGGCATAAACCCTCCATTTTCAAAAATCTACACAACTGCCAGATTTTCTCGGAGGTAAGTGGTATCTACAGGCTCTGTTTTGATCTTTCGCCCCATCTTTTTTGTTTAAAAAATGTACACTGCGACTGCTATTCTTTTGCTAGATTTCTGGCTATTTTCTATTACATATTTGCAGAGTTTTAGTTTGAAACATTCGTTGCCCTATTTCTCGTCTGCTTCTTTAGAATGAACCGTAACCTATGCATTGTACTTTGTAACATGTCTTCAAAAAGAAAGGTGGCACACATTTCTACTGTTGCATCGAACACCTATCCGTTGATAATTGTATGAATGTCCTTGCCGTCAGATCCACCTCATTAGTTTTGCAAATTCTCACATGCATGTTAATTGGCATTAAAAACTGGTGGCATATGGTTGGTCATGTTCTCCGTATTTCCAATGAGTGCAAAATCAAACCATGTGCTGACTGACACATGTTCCTTCATCGCATGCAACTAAAAACTTTGATTTTGTCATACCTTGTCTTCTTGGATGCCACGTGGAAATGCTCTTTCCAAATATTATAACTTATTGCACAGATAAAATTTCATTCCAAAGATTATGACCTCATTTCGAAGACAAGTCTTCATTTCGAAGACAAATCCTCATTTCGAAGATTATGAATTCATTCTGAAGACAGGTCTTCATTCCGAAGACAAATATTCTTTGCAAAATTTTCATTTTGAAGATTAATCCTCATTCCAAAGATCAATCCTCATTCTGAAGATCAGGCTGTATTGTGAAGGTAAATCATCATTTTGAAGACAGATCCTCATTCCGAAGATAGATCTTCATTTCGAAGACAAATCTTCATTTTGAAGACATATCTTCATTTCGAAGACAGATCCTCATTCTGAAGACAGATCTTCATTTCTAAGACAAATCCTCATTCTAAAGACAGATCTTCATTTCAAAGATGATGCAGCAAGTCATCATTTCGAAGACCAAGTTTCATTCAAAAGACAAATTGTCATTCCGAAGACAAAGTTTCTTTCTGAAGACAAAGTGCAACATTCATTTTGTTGTCATTTTGAAGACAATTTTAATCCAAAGATAATACAACAAGCACTATTTTTGGCATTCTTGTTCCAAATATTAGGCAAAAATCAATATTTTCATTTTCAAAACATGTCTTAAGTATGCCAAATCTTATGAATACCTTTTATGCTAATGGTTAATTGTCATATACTATACACCAATAATTTTACAATGAAGAAATGTAAGAAATATATACCTGATAAAAACAGTTAATGCTAGTTTTGAAGAATGACTGCCTTTGTTGATATTCTACTGAGATTTTCTGCAACATTTCAAAACAAGTGCACTTGGTGAATTTGTACAATGATGGTTCAGAAATTTCTCAAGGTTATGCATGCCAGAAAACTGGTTTTCATGCATACCAACCTAGTAGTGCCTTAAGAAAAGGTTTTCACTGCTGAGTTATTCATTTTTCTCTTCTTTTTTTTTTCTTGATTTTCCCTTTTTTTTTTTTTTTTTACCTCTTCTTTTCTCTCTTTTTTCTCTTTTTTTTTTTCTTGATCCTGACTATGCCCATGAAGGAATTTCATGATTTTCCCTGAAACCATGCCCATGAAGGAATTCATACTCAGAATTTATTCATATTTTTGTTTTCTATTTTTTTTAATTTTTTTTTGTATTTTCTACTTTTTCTTGAAATCCACTGATCATGTTGATTGTTTTGAAGTGGAAGAAGGAATATCTTCTACTGTGTATCCAAACTATCAAGTTGCTGCAAGAATTCTTATTTAGTCAAAGGTGTATGGTATACCCTGAGGCGATGTCCATTCACTACCAACTTTCTTCATGACCCATCAATAGGGGATAGATGAACTACTCTGTTGTTAAATGCCTCCTCAATCTAGTAAGGTCCCAACCATCTAGTTCTCAGTTTTCCAGGGAAGTCTTCGTATTGAGAATCAAACAGTAAATCCCAATATCCTTGTTGAAGTTTCCTCTACTGAATGTGACTGTCATGCCACAAATTCCTTTTCTCCTAAATTACCTTAGTTTGGTGTAAAGCATCCAATCTAAGTTCATCCAATGCATTCAGTTGTAGAATCCTGTCTGTCTATGCCTACGACAATTCAATTCCAATTTCCAGTGCTGTGCGCAATGTTAGTAGCTCAAATTCAATAGGTACGAGAGGCTTTTTACCAAAGACTAGTTCATAAGGTGTGAATCCAGTAGTGGACTTCCAAGTAGTATTGTAGGCCCAAACCGCTTCAGGTAATTTATCTAGCCAATTTCTCCTATGAAAAGCTACTGTTTTTGTCAAGATGCATTCTAGTTCCCTGTTTGTTACTTCAACCTAGCCATTTTCTTGTGGGTGGTAAGGTGATGATTTCCTATGTTTGATTTCATACAATTCTATAAATGCCTTTATAACTTTGAATGTGAATTGGGGCCCTTGGTCTGTGGTGATAGACCGTGGAGCTCAAAATCTCTAAAAAATCTGAGTATACAAGAAATCAGCGACCTTCTCTTCATGAGCATGTTTGAAAGCATGCACCTCTACACACTTTGTCAGGTAATCAATGCATACTAGAATATGCACCTTTCCTTGAGAAGGTGGATCGATAGGTCTTACAAAATAAAGCCCCCACCTCTCAAATGGTTCTAAAACCATTTGAGGTTGCAGTGGCATCTCATTTGTATGAGTGGGTTTCCCCATTCTTTGACATGCATCACAATGCCTTATGTACTTTTTCACATCCTTGTGAAGAGATGGCCAATAATATCCTATCCCTAAGATTTTCCTAACTATGCTTTTTACAGAATAGTGTCCACCCGAGGGTTCATCATGACAAGCTCTAAGGATATCATACACTTCATCCTTTCGTATGCACCTACGTAACACATGGTCAGGTCTACACTTAAAAAACATACCCTTAATCCATTAAAAAAAAGAACTCTGTTTGATCAATTATTTTTTTTGTTTTGAAGTGAAATGTGGAGGAACTTTCCCTGTGACCAAATAATTGGCTATATCTGCAAACCAAGGTGATTGGACTGATATAGCAAATAGTTTTTCATCAGGAAAATTGTCATCAACTAATTCCCCTTCATCCGTGTTCTCGCAACCTGGACAAGAAATCTGCCACAACATTAGCTTTTCCTAGTTTGTTGATTATAGTGATATCAAATTCTTGCAGCAACAGCAACCAACGAATAATTCTTGCACTTACCATAGTTTTATTCATCAAATACTTAATGGTTGTATGATCTGTGTGAATAAATATTTGATAACCTATGATATAATGCCTGAATTTTTTGATGGCATAAATTACTGCTAGGAATTCTTTCTTAGTTGTATAATTTTTCTCGGCTCCTGTCAAGTTCTTGCTAATGTTGTAGATGGTATAATGTTCACCATTATCAATTTGTCCTAATACTGCTCCAATTGCTGTATTGGATGCATCAGTCTGTATGTGAAATGGTAATGTCTAATTAGGTCCTCTGAGCACAGGTGGAGTTATCAATTTCTCTTTCAAAGCTTCAAATGCTTCCTAACACTCTGCAGTCTAGGAGAATTCAAAATGTTTAGTCAATAGGGCAAACATAGGACTGGCTATTGTGCTAAAGTTGGGAATAAACCTGCGGTAAAAACCAATGTGTCATAGGAAGCTTTTGACATTAGTCTGAGTTTTAGGAGGAAGGATATTCTTGATAATTTCAACCTTCTTTGGATCAACTTGGATCCCTTCAGGAGAGATGTGATGACCAAGAACTATCCCTTCCTTCATCATCATGAAGAATTTATCTAGATTTAAGGATAAGTGGTATGTTTCATAGCGAGTTAAGACTTTATCAAGATTTTCCAATGTAAAATCAAAAGTTTGTCCACATACTATGAAATCATCCATGTAAATTTCAACACTTTTGGTGGTCAGATCAGCAAAAATTGCTAGGACTGCTCGCTAAAAAGTTGCTAGGGCATTACACAAACCAAAAGGTAAAACCCTATAGGAAAATTTTCCCCATGGACATGTAAAATTTGTCTTTTATTGATCTTCAGGTGTAATCTGAATTTGATTATATCCACTAAATCCATCAAGAAAACAAAAGTATATTTTTCCAGCAAGAGTATCTAACACCTGATCTATGAAAGGTAATGGAAAATGGTCTTTGTATGTCACCTTATTCAAATCTTTATAGTCTACACATACTCTCATTTTTCCATTTTTCTTAGGAACTATTACCAATGGAGAAACCCATTGGCTATCAGAAATTGGGTAAATGAATCATACTTTCAAGAGTTTTTCAATTTCTTATTTCACAATATCTCTTAAGGCAGGATTCAATCTTCTTTAAGGTTGTCTGACTGGCTTGACTTATTTAGTATAGATTCTGTGGGTACATATATCAGGATGAACTCCTAACATATCTTTGTAGTTCCAAGCAAAAGCATGAACATGCTTCTGTAAGACAACTATCGGTTTTTTTCCTCTTCCCTAGTAAGTTGGTTGTAGATGTTCAAAAATTTGCCTGGATAGACTTCTATTTGTTTTGTATTTAGAAGGACTGAATTCACTCCTTCATACCTAGTGATTAAGGGATTAAGAGGACATTGCTGAGATGGGAGAAAAGAAGCAATTTTTGTTTTATGCTGCTTGAGGGAAGCATATCTTGTATGGAACAGTGAGAAGGAAAAATCAGATGATGATGCCATCCATGTGGTAGTGAAACAGAGTTTCCCTGTGATAGCACAGATGGTTCATCTTTAGATTTTTGATTCTCCTCATTACTTAACTATTGTATATTTGTTTTTTCCCCTTCTAAACCTTGTTCATGTAGAACATTCATCAGGATTGTTTCATTTTCTAAGTTTTCTGTGTCACTGAGGTCTTCTGTGTGTTCTCTTACTACTAAGGTAGCTAGTGTAGAAATGACCTCTTCTGGTTCTTCCTCTGAGTCAGAAAACCATAACTAACCTAAAAATTTGCTATATGGTTTTGCAAGAGGATATAAATAAATCTGTTTTAGATCAATACCATTTGAAATAGTCATATTTCTAGATCTGCAGTCTATGAATGCTGCTGCAGTTGCAATCCAAGGTCTTCCCAAAATAATGGGATATCCATGTGTTGAATTTCTTGGCTGTAAAACCAAAAAATCTGCAAGGAATTCCCAAGAAGAAAATTCTATAGGGACTTCTTCAATGATTCCTTCAGGTTTTACAACTGACCTATCAGCCATTTCTAAAACTATAAATGTGGGGCTGAGATGTTTGAGCTGTAATTGTTCCATTGTATCCTTGGTCATGACATTTATTGCAGCTCCTAGATCCACTAAAACATTTGATATTGGTACTGAACCTATGGTGACTATGATAACTGGGCTTCCTAGATCACTATACTTTGGAGGTACTAGTTTTCTAGATAAGAGATCAGCTATCTTCCCTTCAACCTGCACAGTCTTGGGAAATGCTTTCTTTTTTCTTCCTGCTCTTTTAATGCACAAATTTCAAATAGTACTGTTAATCTCTGGTATTTCCTTAATAACTTGCAATAAGGGCAATGATATAGTCAACTTTTTGAGCTCTTCGACCAATTTTGACTCAGAATTTTTTGGTATTGCATTAAGTCTTTCAGGATATGGAATTATCCTTGGTAATTGTTCTGCCTATGTCTCTTTCTCTATTGTTGGTTGGATTCTTTCTAGTTCCAATTTTTCTTCTGTTTCTATTGTTGGTTGGATTCTCTCTGGTTCTGTTGATTCTTGCTCTTCATTTTCTTTGATTTCAATTGAAACTGATTCAGGTACAACTTTCTCTGACCGAAGTTGGATGTTACTACAATCAAGAACATTAATTTCAACATTTTCTTCGGCTTCAGCCACATAGACAGGAGGTGTCTGTCTCACACTTTTTGGATTAGTGACTGGTTGAGCTGGCAATTGAGGTTGTTTCACTTGCTATGTTTGTTGTTGTTTTTCTTGAAAATTTTGACTAGGTGTAGGCAACAAATGTTGAGTTTGACCTTGATTCCTTTCTTTGCCTTGGATAGGACTAGTATTGCTGATTCCACTATGGTTGGTTTTGCATCCAATGTGGATTAGTCTAATTTTGATTCCAAGATGGATTGTTTTGATTCCAAGATGGGTTGTTTTGATTCCATGAGGGTTTTTTTTATTTTGATTCCAGGCTGGGTTACTCCAATTTGCTTGTGGCCATTCTTGGGAATTTGTCCATTGAGGATAATTCCAAGGACGTTGGGGTGGTTTTGATTGTCCCCAAGGCATAGTACTAGGATTATGCCCCCAATTTGTAGGAAAATGAGGGGGATTTTGATATTGAGAGAAATTTCCCCCTTGTTTTGGTCCAATATAGTTGAGTTCCTCAGTCTGGTTTTCTAAAACAGTTTTGAGCTATGGTAGCAGGTGACATTGATCAGTTGAATGTTTTTTTGAACAGATACTACAAATGGTTGAAATAGATGTTTTGTTCAAAGGACATTCCTGCAAAGCATGTTTATTTCTACATCTTGGGCAATAAATTCCCAAAGGTTCTATGTTTTTTGCTTTTGCAAACATTTCCCCTAAAGTAGTGTTTAAGTGCACTAGAATATCAGTTTTGAAATTTGCAAGTTCCTCTATCAGGTCCTTTACATCAGTGCCATTTGTGTGGCTTTTTCTTCTTCTCTGCTTAGTGCGAGAGTAATTCCTATAGAGATCCATAATTTCCTCATTACTGAGAGTGGTTACATCCATTTTTCCCATCAAATCCAGAACTTCTCTAGATTCATCTTGCAATCCTCTCAAAAATATGGTTTTACATAATTCTGGTTCTACAAGTCCACATCTCCTTTGAACAAAGGAGAACCTATCAATATAATCTTCTAATTTCTCATCATCTTCCTGCTTGATTCTGAATAACTCATCTTTTCTATTCCTTACAAGGCAATATTCCTAATATTTGTCTAAAAAGACAGTCTCCATTTGATCCTAGGTTCTTATGGAATTTGGCTCTAAGCTCATGAACTAGCACAATGCTGAATCCTTGAGAGTTGAGGGAAAAACTTTAAGTTTCTGATTGTCATTTATATAATCATAGGTCTGACACACTACCTTGAATTCAAACAAAAACTGGTCAGGATCTTCAGATACAACACCTCGGAAGGTTGGAAGTACTGAAGGTGAAATGGTCTTCATGGGAGAGTTTTGTGTTGGATTCGGATGAATAGGATATTCAAATGTTCTGGATGATTGGAGTATATCCTGATCATCTCCTTCACTATGAACATAGCCATGTTGGCCATCTATATTGCCTCCTTCTGCCATAGTTTCTTGTTTGTTGGGAGAAGTTAAAGCTTCCCAAATTGTTCTCTCAAGAGGTCCAAGCCTCTCTGTTGATGATGAGTCTGATGAATTGTCTTTCTTAGGATATTTTTATGATGATAAAATTGGTGATTTTCCTATCTCAGAATGTTCTAGTGATGGTGAGACTGGTGATTTTTCTATCAATATTTTTGGTAATTCAAACATAGGTGATTCACCCCTTAGGCGTGAAGATATCCTTATTGGAACAAACCAAGGATCCTTTGGGGTAGTTCTACCTTTTTCATCCCTAGACTTATTCATTCATGTTTACTCTTAAATGACATAAATTAAGTCAATAGTTGTTATCTTCCTCAACTGTTATATTTAGATTTTAACCTAAATTTTCATAGTTTAGTCTGATTACAGCTATTGGAATGTTTGTTTTCTTTTGAAAACACTATTACCCAACAACGGTGCCAAAATTATGTGTAGTTGTTATATCATCATTAATTCTCAATGAATCTGTCAATCCAGGGCAGTGTACAAGGCTATCTGCGAAAGAAGAAGTGAAACAGCTATAACTTAGGTCAATCTAGAGCAACAGGTTTTATTGGTGGAACCAGTTGTGTGGGGAGTTTTGGAACATTCCTATCTCTAAATTTCATGAATTAAATCTTAATATAAGTTGTAGAATTGGAAACTAATCATTAACTACAGAAATGAAGCCCTAATTACAATTGCATAATGAGACCTAATTATATTGCAGAAATAACAATTGCAAAATTGAAAGTCTGGTCCTAATTGCAGAAAGAAAATATAATTACTTTTGTAGTAATGAAAGTCTATATCTAATGTGGAAATAAAAACTGTCAAATTTCTATAACAGAAGGTTGTCAATCTTCTGTGCAGGATTTGGCAACAAAACATAAAATACAGGAAATTGCTGAAAAATAGTAAATTCTGGAAATAACAGTCTGAAATAAAGTGGAAGCTTTGCTAAAAGTAATATTGCAACTAAAACATTAAGCACAAGGTTAATATAAGCATAAATAAACTAAGACTGCAAATATTGTCAACTGTTTACAAGAAATTGAAATAACAAGTTCTACAACTCATTCTGCTACAACAAAATCAGAATAAAAACCTGCTTGTTAGTCCTCCTCCTAGGTCTAGAAGTGGCCAGCCTCTTTGTCTAGAAGAAGGTGTAAGTCTCTCTCTCTTTCTAAATCTTAATCACACTCATTTACAAGCAATATAAAATAGAACTGGTGCACTTTATTGATTAGAAGACATGATTACAATAATTCTACTAAAAAACTGTTACAGGACTGTAACAGTCAATTTCTACCTATACTTTGTATTTTTTGCTAGCTTCCTTACACTATTTTCTACCTCCTTTTCTATCTACTTCCTTACTAGGCTCAACCTGAATGGGAGCAATATTTATAGCTATCCTATATTCTTATTACAAATAAAGAATATCTCAAAAGATCTAATCCTACAATGCTGCAACAAATTTTGGTGTTATCCTAGAAGAGGACTAAAACTTGATCTTTCCCTTAATGATGGCTTTGGTCGGTAATGATGGCAAAGACAGATGGAAGATCTTTCCATTTACCTTTTCCAACCTTTATTTCCCTTTTTTTGGCTTCATAAATCGGTCAACAGGTCAAAGAAACACATTATGTTCTTCATTCCAAAGATAAGTGGCTTCATTCCGAAGACAATGCAATTCTCATTCTGAAGATCGCTCATTCCGAAGATACTGCATTCTCATTCCGAATATCGCTCATTTCGAAGATATTGTATGCTTCATTTTGAAGATCCGCTCATTCCAAAGATACTGCATTCTTCATTTCGAAGATCCGCTCATTTTGAAGATATCTCTTCATTTCAAAGATACTTCAGAATGAACAAATGTATGCTTTTCTAGTGATCTCTTCTGCATCTCTCAGGTGGGTTATCTCTTAAGATAAAATTCCAATGGTCTTCATCTCTTTCCTCATGTGAATTCCATGCCTTTCTATTTATGGACAACTGGCTGGAATTTACATGGGAAAGACCAGTTTTTGTTGCATAGCAACAGTTTGCTTGCACTGTTGCCAGATTTAGGTGAAATAAATGGTTGACAAATCAAAACATGATTAGTGAAATGCTGTTATTATTCTAAGCATATCCCATTTTAGCAAATCATAGCAAAAAGAACACAAAACTATGCAAAAAGCTGTAAAATTAGCATATAATATTTCAGATACATTGATCATGCAAAATGGTTAATATACAACATATTGAATCAACTTAACTAACATATCAAATAAAACATAAGAGTTTATAGGTATTTTTAGTGTTCAAAACATGTTATGATTGAGGCATTTTTAGGCCTCATCACTGAGAGGGTTTTTATTAATATGTGCAAAAGCAAGGCATTATTGCTTACAATTTGGAAACAGGCATCCAAAAATCTTGTGACATGCTCCTATGCATCTTTATCACCTTTAAATTTTTCTAGCATGGGCATAACAAAATGCTCATGGTATGCTGGAGCAGGAATCGAGGGGTCCAAAGGCTCATTATGAATCTTTCTTAATGTCAAATTTTGAAGAGCCGCACCTTACATCTCAATTGCTTTTACCTTCTTAGCTAAGACCTTTTAGGCCTATGAGGATAGAAAGTCCTCTTTCCTAAGCTGACATGAGGGTGGTCTTGGGGGTACATTCTTCCTCTATCAAGGTGGAGGACGTTGCTCTTCCTCCTCCTCATCTTGGGAGTCTTCAAGATACTCTTTATTGTTTTCTTCTTCCTCTTCTTCCTCATATTGTTGTTGCCTCTCATGTTCGAATGGTGGTGGTTGTTCTCTTTGTTGAGCACTAATATGAGTGTGAGCATCTCTACGCTCATGCTACACATAGGCTTGTGAAAAATTCCTTCCTATGTGTGCAATCTCTATTCTCCATGTGAGTGTATAGACCAGCCCTAGCTAGCCTACCTTCCTACTCTACGTGCTCCTTTTGGGCAAGGGTGTGTTGCTCATGCATGCACTACTCATATAGCCTTTGTTTGATGAGCCTCTATGCCTAAATATTCTCATATTCGATGTGCTACCTCTCTAGGTGAGTGTCCTCCAATTGATCTTGGAGGAGCTATCATCACTACTCAAATACCAGTCTATGTGATCTATCAAGTTGATCGGCCATAACAGGCCTCTAGTATGCATGCTCTATGTGAGTGACCTTATGGGTTGTGTACCCATATGACTAATTTGCGATGCTTTTGCCTTTGTCTGTAAAGATAACATTGACATCCTACTGAGATTTGTGCTCTATGCCACCATGAATGGATGGTGGATGTGTCACATGAGGACACTTAGAAGCCTCTCCAAGCTCTCTAGTAATCCTAATAGAACCCCCACTATGCTCACTCAGAGCATGGGTGGATGAAGCTGAAGACCTATAGCCTAGCTACTCAAGGATGCTACCTAAGCCATCCAACTATCTTGATCTCCATCGCTCATATGGTGGTGTGCCATTTTCTCCCATCTTAGCCATATCAATAGTGATCTTTTGAGGTTCACTACGTGTGGGAGTCTGCATAGGCCTATGCTCAGTGGTAGCCCTATCTACATACCCCTAAATGGGTAGGTATCAATCCCATCTATACTCTAAAGGTAGAGCCATAGATCCTCCTATAGACCTATGATGTAGGGGTACCAACTTGGACCCCTATATAACATACTCTTCGGCTAATCTTATGGATGCACATGCAATGCAATATTGGTAATGGCTTCTGAGTGGAACACCCTCATGCTGAGAGGCTCCATGCTCTATTATACATCTAGAGGAATGCTACAAAGCTCCTCTATTGAGGGTACACTCAATAGGTTCCCCTTGTGTTGAATTATCTCCTCTAATGCTCATCAATCAATGTTCAGGAAGCGCATGCAGACAAGGATTCGACATGTGTTATTGTGAATCCATCAGTATTTGGTCATTGGCATTAGATTTATGCCTTT
The DNA here is from genome assembly GCA_028583015.1 of Wollemia nobilis. NCBI lineage: Eukaryota > Viridiplantae > Streptophyta > Pinopsida > Araucariales > Araucariaceae > Wollemia > Wollemia nobilis. The sequence continues at coordinate 3,293,314 of JAQPPZ010002362.1, forward strand.
TTTAACCACTCCGTGTCACCACCATGGTGCACCTAGCATCTAGATTTATTCCTTATTAAGAAAACAAGGTATACAATGGTGATTATATCGTATTAAATTTTAAAAGTGAGCCCTAAACTATTTGATGTTGTTTCAAATTTGTTGTATCAGTAAAGAAACTCCTTATCATGTTTTGTAAAACTTGTTGGATGATATTCTTAGTTTAAATTGGCTTTCATTGGTGAAAGCATGAGATTTTGAAAATAAAAGAAACACTAATATGCAATAAAAATAGAACTAGTTTAATGTATGTAATAACACGGATGTAATCAAATCAATAGCAGGAACACAGCCCTTTTTATTAATATGATGCCGACTCGGTTACAATACATCTCCTCAGTTACATATTTTTAGTTACAACAGATGAATAGTGATCTCCTTTCGCATGCCCACATTTGAAACGGGCAGGCCAAAATGTTGTCGCCGCTTGTGCCTGATGAATCCTTGATGTTTGATGTTTCTCCTGCAATCAAAGAAACATAAAAACGAGTTTAGTAGCACCTATTGTTAAAACAAAGCATTCGGTCTTTTAGAATAAACAGAACAACAGATTGGAAGACTCAGAATACTTTTAAATCTGCATATTAGTTAGAATGAAATAAAAATAATAAAACCCGCAGGTTGATATACATTCGATCTTAAAAACAAATAAAATGCGCATGTATGATTAGAACAACAAACTACGACAGATCCGAAATTATAACGTAAAATAAATAAAAATACATTGAGTTTTGTCGATGAATGGGTGGATCTAGGGATCCGAATCATATTCTCCATATCACGTATGTAGACAAAAATAAATCAAAAAGATGTAGTCGGGTAGCGAGTTCAACAGCACTTCGTTGTGTTTCGAAAATGCTTCGTGGTCCCTTTTACGTTGCATTGAACTAGTTTTTATAGAGGATTTCACCTCTGAAATATTAATGTCAAACCCTACATCTGTAAGGGCCACTGAGATTTGATCCTTGACAGGTGATTATGAGACATGGCTCGCATTGAGACCATCTCTAGGAACTCACATCAGTAGTTATGAGGCATGGCCTCGGATCGGATTTGCTGTTGAAACCGCTCGTCTCATTAATGCAGTTGGTGAAGTCCGCCGTTCTTACAGACACACGGGGTCTTTTAAAAAAAAAAAAAGTGGCACGTAGTGATGCCATGTGGTGGCCATACCTTATTGCTTTGAAGTATGCAATGACGCCACGTGTCTGCTTTTAATTAGTCGAATTCACCTTGACTAGTTGCAAGTCTGTTAAAACATAAAAATGCTGAAGTGTCGCGATATCACGACGTCGCGATATCGCGACACTTCGGCCGAGCCTTCCCTTTGGGCCTTAGGTTTCGCGATATCACGACATCGCGATATCGTGACACCCTTGGCCGAAGCTCCCTTCGGGACCTTATGTGTTGCGATTTCACGACGTCACGATATCGCGACGTCGCGATATTGCGACGTCACGATATCACGACACCCTCGGTCGAAGCTCCCTTCGGGGCCTTAGGTGTTGCGATATCTTGACACCCTCGGCTAAAGCTACCTTCGGGGCCTTAGGTGTCATGATATCACGACGTCGTGATATCGCGACACCCTCGGTCGAAACTCCTTTCAGGGCCTTAGGTGTCACGATTTTGCGACGTCACGAAATCGTGACACCCTCGACCGAAGCTCCCTTCGGGCCTTAGGTGTCACGATATCGTGACGTCGCGATATCACGATGCCCTCAGCTGAAGCTCCCTTTGGGCCTTAGGTGTCACGATTTCGCGACGTCACGAAATCACGACACCCTCGGCCAAAGCTGCCCCTCGGGCCTTAGGTGTCGCAATTTCGCGATGTCGCAAAATCGTGACACCCTCGATCGAAGCTGCCCTTCGGTCCTTAGGTGTCGCGATTTCGTGACGTCGTGAAATCGCGACACCCTCGGTCGAAGCTGCCCTTCGGGCATTAGGTGTCGCGATTTCGTGACACCTAAGGCCAAAGTTCCTTTGCTTTTAAAGTTTGCTTAAGATTTGAATTTTGAAGTTTTACTTTTGATTAAATGCTTGCTTAAGATTTGAAGTTTGAAGTTTTGCTTTTGATTAAAGGCTTGCTTAAGATTTGAAGTTTGAAGTTTTGCTTTTGATTAAAGGCTTGCTTTTGACTTTGTTTTAATGAAGGCTTGTTAAAGCGACCAACTTTGCTCTGCTCATTTTTCGACCTTCTAAACTGCTATGTGAGTGGCTAGGACCACTGTTTGACCTCTGAGGGCTGCCCTGAAAGCTGTGTATGTCAATGCGATCAGTGTTTGTAGTCACTTAATCGGATTGGTGCTGTTTTGGTGTCTATAGATGCCCCTTTTTGGGAAGCGTTGTGGGTGACGCAGTGCTAAACAAAAATAGATGACCAAAGCACTAATGATTAGGGTTTCTTGGTAACCTAACCAAATTTTGATGCCCCAAGTATGGAAAGGGCATGCATTCTTGAATCCTTGCTTCTGACGAGCTAAGGAATTTGATTTCAAGTGTTAACCTATTTTGGTAAGGTTTGACTTGAGCTTGGACATTGATCAGTCATGATTAGGCAAAGGGCGTAACCTTTTATCCACAAGGGAACCTTGTGTTCATGATTCATGAATGCCAAGTGTTTGATCAATTTGATTGTTGCTTATTTACTGCCCCAAGCAGGAGCGTGATTGTCTTTGTTAATGATTCTTTGAATGCATGCCATTGCCTTGATTGGGTGTGTGCTTGTTGATTGGTGACTAAGTGTGACTATCCCCTCAAGCGACGAATCGATGAGGGAATGACCTTCATGAGAAAAGCGACGAGTCGCTTGACCCAAGATGACTTAGGTTAGGGTGCCTTTAGATGTTTTACCATTTAAGCACGTGTAGTTTCCCAAAATTTGGACCTATTTTTGGTGGGTGTTAACCCTTTTGGTGATGCCATAATGGGGTGAAATTATCAAAAACCCGTCTTCCCGTGGAGCGGTCCGGCTATGGTAGCATTCTTGGGGAAGTAGGAGAGTGACAATTTGAGCCCCAACATTGATTTTTTTATGCCAAGAGGTTAAGTGCAAGAGCACTTGTGTCTGGCAATGCTTTATTGCTATGGTTTTTGTGTTGCATTTTTGTGATGTTTTTGTTGTTTTGATTTTCTTTCTTTGTGTATATGTCATGATATTATGGTATGCATAATGATTGATGTTGATGGATGCATGCTACTTTATATGGATGCATATGGTATGATAATTACGAATGTTGTGTGTTGATTTATTTTGATGGATGCATGATGAATGCAAATGTTTTTGATTGATATGTGATATGCAGGAATGGAATGGATGATGGACTTTGTGATGTTTGGCTATGGCACCATAGACTGTTTTAGAACTCCATTATTTTGTGTTTTTAGGCGGTTGCTGTGGTGCACGACTTTGTATGTATACATGTGGTTTTTCTTTTGTTTTTGTATTTTCTGATGGTATTGTAAGGATGAAAAGTAGCGCAGTTGGTTTAGAAATGTAGCCAAGGTTTTCTGAGACTCAGACGATTTTAACTTACTAGCCATGACTGTACCTTATCTTACAAGACTTTTGAACAAGGTATATATCAAACTTGTTTTTGACCAAGTTATTTCACATCCCTGTGTGTGCAATTGAGTTCATTTATGTGGTATTTGTCAGGATACCGCCAGTGCCAGATGGGCTTTCAACCGAACCTGTACTGAGGATCACCTAATTAGCTCCACTAACTCCTTTGTTGTATTTAGTTAGATTAATCTACGGTGTTATCCAGGATACCATAAGCTAGCTCATCCTTATGCAAACATTGGTCTGCACACATGCAAAGTGAATGTGACGGACATATCGTCATGCGGGTAGGATACCACCATTGCCAGATAGGCTATCAACCAAACTTGTAATGAGGATCACCTAGATGGTTTTTCGAATGCTGAGAATTCCAGGGGTTCAAGTTCAAGATGTTTGTTGGCTGAATGATTTAGAGGGTTGCTCGTCTATATAGTGATGAAAATCACTGTTTATTTTCTATTAATTCTTTTTGAGCAAGGATTTTGAATAGTGGCGATGACCACTGTTATTTGATTTTGTGTTTTGAGTATTGTGAATGGTTTTGATCCTTGTGGCCTTGGGGATGACTACCCATCCTGGTTAGGGGTGGATAGTACAAATCCTTACAATGTTGGGGACCAAGGGGATGATGGAGGTTATGGAGTAAGGGCATTGATCTGTTAGGCCTTGGGGATGACTACCCATCCTGGTTAGGGGCGGATAGTACGAATCCTTACAACTTGGAGACCAAAGGTGTTAGGATGATGATTTGTTGGAATTTTGTTTGTGAATGGTGTTGATCCCTTTAGGTTTTGGGGATGACTACCCATCCTTGGCAGGGATGTGTAGTACAAATGCTTACAACTTTGGGAACCAACTATGATTGGGATTTGGTAGTGGTGAAAACCACTGTATATGGAGGTGAGTGGATAGGAAAGAGCTTGTCCTTTTGTCAATTCTCAGCATTCTAGAACCATTCGCACGGGGGGATGAGCAAGATAACCGTTTTGCTTATGGTGACTTGGATTATTGTGCAGGTTTCATCTTTCGTTCACACAACTTGGGAATTTTTATGTGTTTTAATTTGTGTTGGGATGTTACGTAACAAGGTGTATTTCAAGTATGACTCTACCTTCATAAAATTTGTCTAACTTGATACATTACATGGCTAAAGAGCAAAATGATGACTGAATCACGAAAACCCTTGATACATTAAAAGACCACTGATGTTAGTATGGTAAAAGCAATGCATGGTGTTTTTGTTGTTTTTGCAAAATGGAGCAGTGTGGAACAAGGTGGATTATCAGAGCAATTACAGCCTATGGTGCCTTTGACCTGTACGACCACAAATATGCGATGTATGGATGCAATGCTTTGATGTAGCTATATATTTTTGTATTTTTGATGGATTGATTTTTGTGAATATGAATATGAAGTGCGAGAATAACTCTTTATTGATGAATTTGAGTATGCCTATAAATGAGATGCAAATTTTTGTTGTTTTTGATGATTTTTGTTGTTTTTGAATTTTCTTGATTTTTGACCAAACGATTATGGAAATCCTTGGAGCATTTTGGGATTGACCAAGTGATTGCAAGAATCCTTGGAGCATTTTGGGATTGACCAAGTGATTGCAAGAATCCTTGGAGACTTTTGGGATTGACCAAGCGATTGCAAGAATCCTTGGAGCCTTTTTGGGATTGACCAAGCGATTGCAAGAATCCTTGGAGCCTTTTTGGGATTGACCAAGCGATTGCAAGAATCCTTGGAGCCTTTTGGGATTGACCAAGTGATTGCAAGAATCCTTGGAGCCTTTTGGGATTGACCAAGCAATTGCAAGAATCCTTGGAGCCTTTTGGGATTGACCAAGCGATTGCAAGAATCCTTGGAGCCTTTTTGGGATTTGGCTCTCTTAGATATGAAATGGTCGCAAATGACTGATATTCAAGGGTTTTGTTTCCTTGATACCATCAATAGAAGCTAGACGGTACGTCCCGGGTCCTATTTTGCTATCAATGATATATGGACCTAACAAATTTTTTGCAAACTTGTCCCTTATGGGTAAATATCGATGTTTGAGGTAGTCTCTGATGGGTAAATACCAGTCCTGTTGATCAGAAACCTCGACAATATGAACAGCCAATCCCTTTTGAAGTTCCTCCCTAGCAAACGCTGAATGAGATAGAACCTGTAAGAAGAGCATTGTGTTGCTATTAATGGGAGTAGGGGAGAACAAGGACCCCCAGTTGGCACATTTCAGACGATCTCGGATTCGAGAGAACTTATCCAAGGATGGTTCAATCTAGATCATGTGGATTCCTGGCATCAAGTCTGAGCTTGCACGCTCCATCATGGATTGCGATAAGGTTTTGACTTGAATGGTTGTCATATCATCGGAAAGGTCTTATGGAATTAGTGACCCCAAAGAGGCCATTGTGTCCACAAAATGATTCGATGATCGAGGGAGTGCCTCAATGTCATACCACTCAAGTTTTTCTAGGAATTTGTCCACTAGGGCTTTATAGGCCTGCAAGATTGGGCATTTGCATTGATATACCCCTTTGACTTGATTGACTATTAATAGTGAATCACCAAAGATATTCAGTCATTTGATGTTCATGGTGATTGTTGTCTGAATACCTAGGAGCAAGGCTTCATACTCTGCATTATTGTTGGTGCACGAGAAGTTTAATTTAAATGACAAGGGCATTGGAGCACCCTGCGGTGTGAAGAATACAATTCTCGTGCCACCACCTTGCTCACATTTAGAACCTTTGAAGAATAAGGTTATGTCGGCCTGTGACTCAGGCTCATCAAAATCTGGCGATTCTGAGACGTGGAAGACCCCATCATCAGGTAGTTCTATGACCAGAGGCTGATCATCTTCAAGAGGAGCCTCTACTAGTTGATCGGCTATGACTTGTCCTTTGATATATTTCTGTCCAATAAACTCTATGTCAAATTTCATCAACAACATGATCCATTTTGCCGTGTGACTACTATGATAAGTACGACTCATCATGTATCGCAATGGATTCTCCTTAGACACAACATACGTTGTTTTGCTCAGCATGTAGTGGCATAGATTTTTGGTAGCAAACACCACTGCCAAGCAGAGTTTCTCAACGTATGCATAGTTAAGTTCATAACTGACCAGGGTGCGGCTAAGATAGTAAGTAGCCTGTTCCTTGTGAAGTTCATTCTTCTGGGCTAGCATGGTTCCCAGTGCCACCTCAGTAGCTGAGATGTATAAGTAGAACGACACTCCTGGTCAAGGTGGTGCCAATACTGGCGATGAAACCAGGTATTGTTTGATCTCGTAAAAGGCTGAATGGCACTCGTCATCCCAATGAAATGTAACCCCCTTGTGCAATAGTTTGTTCATGGGTCGGAACTTGTCAGATAATTGTGCTATGAAGCGTTTAATCAATGCGACCTTGCCCTGCAGACTTCTGAGCTGCTTGATTGTAGTTGGGGGAACCATTTTGAGGATTGCTTTGACTTTCTTTGGGTCCACCTCGATTCCTCATTTTGAGACTATGAAACCCAAGAGTTTTCTAGATGTGACACCAAATACGCACTTCTTGGGGTTTAGTCTGACTTTATGCTCCATGAGGCGATTGAGGATCTTTCTTAAGTCATCGATATGATTTGAGCGCAAGAGAGACTTGGCTAACAAATCATCCATGTAATCTTCCAAAGTTTTGTGCATGTAATCGTGGAAGATATATGTCATGGCACGTTGGTAGGTAGCACCAGCATTTTTAAGGCCAAAAGGCATGACCTTATAACAAAATGTCCCCCAAGGCGTTGTGAACGCCATTTTTAGTTGGTCTTCAGGATTGATACGAATTTGATTGTATCCTGAGAAACCATCCATTAGGGATAGCATTTCATGACCTGTTGTAGCGTCTACCAACGTGTTGATGCTTGGCAAGGGGAAATCATCCTTAGGACTTGCTTTGTTTAGATCTCAAAAATCGGTGCATATGCGAATCCTTCCGTCGGGCTTCTTGATGGGAACCATGTTAGACAACCATGGCGGATAATCCACACAGATGACAATTTGTGCATCCAAAAGCTTTTGCAATTCGTCTTTGACCATTAAGGCCACTGTTGGATGCATCTTATGTATTTTTTGCTTTACAGGCTTGATTGTCGGATCAAGCGTTAAATTATGCGTGACTAGCTGCGAGTCTAGTCCTGGCATATCTTTATACGACCATGCAAAAACCTCCTTCTTCTCTTTGAGAAGGGCAATGTAGTCGGCTTGCTCTTTGGGGGAAAGACTTACCCCCAGCTTGAGGATCTATGGATTCGTTGGATCTGTTCCGATATCCACATCAGTCGTTTCCTCGACTGACATGTGGGAACCGTCCTCCAACTGATGTGGAGTTGGGATCAAATGGATATCATTAGCTAAATTTAGATCTGTGTTGGGAACCTCGGGTTCCTCTTCAGCCTAAAAAATATCCTGAGTTGTCCCTGGGGTAAAATTATGCATTTCATCAAAAGTCCAGTACTCTGATGGTGATAAAGGTGAATTGACACGATCCCAATCGATGGCATCTATGTCCAGATGCAGTGACCGTGCTGGATCGGCCGGATTGCAGATGGGTGCGGTCAAATCAATGGAGATAATGTGGATGGAATGAATTTGGTCTCCATTACCGTGGGTGTGATAACTTGATTCTTTTATATGCTCCCTATACTCTGGATCTGGCTCTAGGGGAAAGGGCACGAACGGATCGGCCCTATGTGTTGAAAGGAGGATAGGGTCTTCCCTCGACACTGTTGTCATGATAGGGTCTCGGGGTGGACGGTGTTCATCATGAATTTGGATCCATGGATCCAACACTTGGTCCCACCTCACTGGGTCTACCCACCATTCATGTCCTAACCTTATGCCCATTTGTCCCATTAGGTCTTCATGAGTTAAAGGGCGATAATTCCGTCTCGCATGTCTGAGATAGATCATCTCAGTCTCATCTTCTGAATCACTTTCGAAGGTCCAAAAATGTTCATTTTCTTCAGCAACTGTTACTTGCGACATTGAGGGTTCTCCTTGTTCCAGTAAGTTAATCTAGTCCCATTGCAGTTGTTCCACTCTTGGTGGAGGGACCTGATTCTCTTGACATGGTATTGACTTAACTGGAACCTCTAAGGGGAATAGCTTCAAAAAGATGTCTGGACATCATTGATGTTCTCTTTGAGGATTAATGCCCGAAATTTCACCTCTTGCTAGCAAAGGAAAGGGATTAATGTTGTTGCCAAGGGTGTTTGTTGACCATGGGAGATAGTCTCCCAATGTATATTATGTATTTGGGTTGGCATAAAGATCTGGTGCCAATACCCCCTTGTTGCCTATTTCTAGGCCTTGCATATTTTCTACCAAGATGTCTAAGGGCAGGGGGTGGTGGAACCCTACTCCTGACTTATCATATGGCATCTTATATCTTGGTTGGAAAAGGACCCGCATCCCTTGTTCATATCTGCCTAGCCCATATCCATGCCAATTGCATTGGCCGAGATATTTTAGGGCGAAGTCTGGGTTTGACAGATAGTTGATGTTTTCAACAAAAGGCTCTTCGTCTGATTTCTTTTGCTAGCATGGTTCAAGACCATGATCAAGGCCCCCATACACAAAATTTGTCTGGTTGGGTGGGTGACCTAGAGGAACAACTGTTCCTATGGGAAGGCAAGGTCTCTCCATATCTCGTACTGATTCTACTGTAGGCCTTGCCACAACATTCTGCACTAAGTATTCCCCCAGGCTTGTACTGGCCATTTCAACAGTGATTGTTGATGCTTTGGAGGGAGGGAACGAGAGTCCTTCCTGAGTCCATTCCATGTTTGGTGGTTTAGGAATCTCAACTTCCGTAGTGCTAGGTGTTTCTTCTATTAATATCGTTGAAATTGTGGGCAAACCCTCTTCTAAGGGCTGAGCCTCTTCCATGATTTGTTTTCCCTTGTCCTTCTGTTTAGCCATGACAGGTGGCATTGGTAATGAAGGAGCAGATGATGAGGATTCACCTAGCTGGGATTTTGGTGATTTGGTCACCAGTGGTGCCTACGGTATTAGACCCTATTTAGATGGATTTAACTGGAAATCCAAATGCGTTGAAGGAAGGGTCGATTGAGGCATTAATTGTACCGCATTGCAATACTTGAAGGGTTCTAAGTCCATCGGGACTACATGTATTTCTCCTTCAAAAGCATACTTTAAGCACTGGTGAGCAATGTAAGGGACACACTTCATGTCCCTGATCCAAGGTCGCCCTAGCAGTATATTGTAAGCCATCTCGCCTTCCAACACATTGCACAATGTTGGTATTATCTTTTGTTCTACTTGGATAGGTAGAACAACTGTGCCTACTGTCAAGCATATTGCATCATTGAAAGCTCGCAATGTGTATGTGGAGGTTGTGATATGAGAGGTTGGCAGATTCAAATGTTTTAAGGCTGTAGTGGTGATGATGTTACTGGATGAACCAGTATCTACCAACACTCTCTTGTACGGGATCCCATTGACCCGTGCAACAACATGCAGGGGTGGATCTGCCGTGTCATTTGATATTTATTTGACTTCATCCTCTCTGAAGGTGATAACCGGCTCCGTACATCGCTTCACATGTCCCACGAAGTTGTTGAAAGAATTTGCTTCGTGAGGCTGTAATTCGATGGCTTTTAATATTTCCATAAGAGCTTCTCTATGAGGTGTTGATTGTTGAATAAGCTCGTAAATGGAAAGCCTAGCCGATGTGGTCCATAAACTCTATGTGAGTTTGGTTCGTATCGTGACCTCGGGTCTAGGTAGAGGCAACTACATTGGGCGTTGCTGAGGTTGTGATGTTGTAGGAACTTCCCTCGTAGCTACCTCAGGGGCAACTGTTGGGTACTTTTTGTTCCTTGTCACTATGCTGATCATTCCCACAAATCCTTGCATGGGAAGATTCTGTCGCACCTCGTTAATCTGGAGAGGTTTTTCCTGTGCCTCATGAGCAGGCAAAGGGTCCTTGAATACCCCCATTTGTTGATTATTTGGCGCTATGGGGTTGTCCATGGCCAATGTTTTATTGTCGATTAAATCTTGGATTAATCCTTTGAATTTCCAGCATCCATTTAAATCATGTCCCCTACGTCTATGGAATCTACAATACAATTCCTCTCTGTATCCCTTAGGCTTGGGGGCGTTAGGGTCTATAGTTTGGATTTTTGGAAAGGTGACTAAATTTTTTGCTGACAAGCGGTCAAATAGGGAGTCTTTGGACTTCGTGTAAGGGGTGAATTGTCACCTAGGGCGACGTTGCTGATTCTGCTCCTATTTATTATTGTCTTTTTCATAACTAGGAGGCACTGCCTGGTAATTAGCCTTTTGGGGCTGCATTTCTTGCACAGGCTTGGGAACATTTATCGCAACTTGGTTAACCGTAGCAGGTTGTGATTGCGTTGTTTCAGTCTTAGTGGTTTTATTCCACTTTATTTTTAGGCTTGGCGATTGCACCTTCACCTAGTTTAATCTCTTCTATAAATCTAGCTTGCGCCAAAGCATCTTCTAAATTGTCGTATTGCTGTAGCAGCAATAGACCAGAGATTGATTTTAAGCAACTCCGTGCAAACATCTGTGTAAGATCAGACATAGGGGGACGGTAGGGTAGCTTAGAAAGCAAAGCCCTCCATTGATTCCTATATGCTGTCATTGTTTCTTCCTCATATTGCCTGAGGCTGGCCAGATCACTTAGTGATGCCTTCTTCTTTGTGTTAAAGGAAAAGCGTTCAAGAAACGCATCTACTAATTGATCTAGGTTGTTTATGTTGTGTTTGGGTAATTATGTGAACCAATCCGAGGCAGGGCCTATGAATGTGGTTATGAAATTTTGAAGCAATAATGCATCATTATCTTGGATGCCGAAGCATTGACTTAGGAACCTTGTCACATGTTCTTGTGTATCCTCTTCACCTTTAAAGACTGCCAATTGAGGCAACTTGAAGTGTTCGAGGTAAAGAGGTGTGGGCACTAAGGGGTGTACTGGATGACTGCGGAGTTGACGTAATGTGGGTTTTTGATGCCTAGAAGCTTTTGTCTCCATAGACTCCAAACGCTCTAATAGCGCTTTGTACGCATCGAAAGATTTTATTTCTTCCTCTTTTGTTTGCTCTCGTTCCTAGTTATGGGAGACTGGAGGCCTATGGGGGGGTGGCCGAGTGGCAGCTCTCCCACCTTGATGGGGCATTTTGGCCCACTCTATTTCTGGTTCGTACTCCTCATAAACTTCTTGAGGAGTCTCTGGGTGAGACCTATGACCTTGATTGAGTCCCCGTTGGGGGTACCCATCATTGTTTCAGGGAGTGGCCTCCCTCTCGGGTCTATAAGGTCTCGGAGGCAAAGCTTGACGAGGTCATGGAGACCTGTCCTGCATCAAAGGGTTGTGCCTCTCATATTGTTCTTCTCTATGGGTGCGAGGGGTTGGCACCCTCTCTGGTAGTTTATAGCGCATCTCATCCGCTTCGCGCTACATGCGCTCTTTATTCAAGCGGTATAAGTACTCTAACTCCTTATGACCTTGTTCAAGCTACATGATTTGGGCTTGGCGGGCGGCATGTCTGGCAACAGCCGGGTCAACTTGGTCTGCCCGCTTTTGCTGAGGAGGCTTGAATGTTTTTTCTATGTGTTTGCCTCAATCTTGGTGATCTAAAATTTTGATGGGTCGCTTCCCTCTGTCGAGGTAGGTGCCATTTACTTGAGGCTTCGGCCTCGATGTGTGATCATGATACCTAGCAGGTGCGGAAATGCAAGGTTCCCACGCTATTTTTTGTCCTTGAGGAATGCGATGGCTTTCCTCGTACTCCCTTCATGGGTTTGAAAGGGGCGGGCGGAGTTAGCTCGCCCTGTGTAAAGAGCCATGTGCTCTAGATTTTGTCTTTCTATTCTGATGGGAGGAAAAGGAGAGATACCATATCCACGTTGTCTCTTTAAATGAATACTATGCCTCTCTAGCGCTTCATCGCGCTGTGGCCACTCAGATCTAACCTCAAGAGGCGGTTGTCTATTTACATTGAGATCTACATGTAAAGCTTCTTCCCGAAAGGGACTATGTTGAAAGGGCATACCCCACAGAGGGGGTTCCCAATAAGTTATTTTTGATGGGGCCTGATATGGACTCTCTTGTAGGCTAGACCGCCAAGGCGGTATGGCCAAGTCCTCAGGGCTAAAGCGAAGGCGACTAGCGCCCTCTATTTGTGCACCTTCCATAGCATCCGCCCTTGATTGGGCTTGGCTACGGGTGTACACCATTGTGGTGATTCTCTACTATCTAAGTAGATTTTATCTCGTTTATGGTGATTTGTCTTTTTGTCTACACTAAGCAGAAATGAACACACTCATACACAAATCGTGATTATCTCTTTTAAGGATTAATAGTGTGTCCTAAACTGGTTTAGTGCATTTTGATGTTTTGTTTTGTTTTTACAATTTTTGGAGACCATTTAAATGCATAATGTTGGCTCATATGACTCCCATAAATGGTCGCCCCTTCAATATACCATTGCCGGATCGATATACCAACCTCTCTATATACCCGCCCTTACGAGAGGGAAACTATAGGTACGTGAGAGCAGATGGTACATGGAACATAGGCGGTACAAAAGGGGGGATGTAAAATGATGAACTTTATTGTATTATTCAACAGGCATTTAAATAATACATTGCATTCCTGGATTAGCCCGAAGAGGGCGCATCTCAACAGGATGCCGCTGCAACAACTGCAACAAGTTGCTAAACATAAATAACAACTAACAAAATACAAGTACGCTAACATCCCCCTTTATTACATTAGTTGGGTAATGTAATAACTAATAGCTATACTAACATCCCCTTACATTATTTTGCAATACAAAGTGAGCTGCGAAACAATTCAAATTTGACACGTCCAAGTGCCTTAGTGAAAATGTCTGCAACTTGAGCATCGGTGGGAATGTCTTTGAAGCTGAATTCGGTGCTTTGGAACTTCCTCTCGAATGAAATGACATTGTGTGTCAATGTGCTTTGTTTTTTCATGATGGGTGGATTCTTGACGAGGTTCAGAACACCTTGATTGTCGCGAGAACAAGTGTATTGGAGATTTTGATGGATGGCCCATACTTGTCAGAATGCGACGTAACCATATCACTTCGCACACAGCTTCACGTGCGGCGCGATATTCTGCCTCTGTTGAAGAAATAGCAACCACTGTTGCTTCTTGTCATGCCAAGAGACGAGGACCGGATCCCGGATGAAAAATGTATCCAGAAGTTGACTTGCGATCATCAAATGATCCGGCATAGTCGGAGTCCGTGTATCCTTGCAAGAAGAATTTGTTGTTCCTCTTGTATTCTAGGCCATATTCCATAGTACCACGGACATAGTGAAGAACACGTTTTTTTGCTTTCCAATGAGTGGTCTTAGGCTCCTGCATGAACCTCGAAAGATAGTTGACAGCAAATACGAGATCTGGCCTAGTATTGGTCAGATATATGAGACTCCCAATCAGCTGTCGATAGAGAGTACCATCTACCTGAGGTGAGTCATCATATCGCGATAACTGAAGTCCATTCTCCATAGGAGTTGCCATTGGCTTGCGATCAGTCATGCGATATTTATCCAGCAATGTCTTGGCATACTTTTTACGAGACACTTTGATGGAGTGCTCCTTCTGGCTGAATTCCAGACCAAGACAGTAATGGAGAAGTCCGAGATCTGTCATCTCAAAAGATTTGCACAAGTTTCTTTTGACAGTAGAGATCATATCTTCTGAACTCCCTGTAATGAGCAGATCATCCACATAGAGTACAAGCAACACTATCTCAGAACCCTGTTTCTTGAAATAGAGGTTTGCATCTGACGGACATCTCTTAAATCCATGCTGCATTAGGTGATTGTCCATTTTTATATACCAAGCTCGAGGAGCTTGTTTCAGACCATACAAGGATTTGACCAATTTGCAAACTTTCTGCTTGTTGGCCTTCCACTTCAAATCCTTCAGGCTGAGTCATATAGACTTCTTCTTGGAGATCACCATTAAGAAAGGCACTTTTGACATCCATTTGGTGAACTTTCCACCCATATTGCGCTGCCATAGCACACATAACCCGAATTGTGGTCATCCGAAGCGGTAGGTGCAAAAGTTTCCTCATAGTCGATGCCTTCCTTTTGAGCATAGCCCTTTGCAACAAGTCGGGCCTTATGCTTATCAATTGTTCCATCTGCCTTGTACTTGACTTTGTATACCCATTTGCAGCCAATAGGTTTCTTTCCATGCGGCAGATCAACAAGCTTCCAAGTTTTATTCTTCATCAGAGACTCATACTCTGTATCCATAGCGGCCTTCCACTGAGGCTCACTGAGAGCATCTTGCACTGATGCAAGTTCAAGACTATCTATGGTAGACATGAATGCCCTGTCATCATCAATATCCATATCCTCAACTTCTCTACTTGGAGTCACAGAAAGTTCCTCAAAAGATTGACAAAGATCATCAACCTCACCAGTTTCTCGGGCTTCTCTTTCCTTTTGAGCCATACTGCGTGTACGAGGTCTATCCAAATTCAAATTGGGAGGAGTGGATAAATTTGCATCTCTGATTGTATTTGTACACCATTTAGGATTCTTCTTCGGTGGTGGTGAAGAAGATGTAGAAGGACCTCATGTCTGTGTTGACGAAGGAATCTCCTCTTCCTTAGGTTCCACAATATCTTGGTGTACTTTAGATGTGCTCTGTGATGTGAAAGCTTCATCAAAGACAACATCTCTGCTGATATGAATTTTCTTGGTCAAAGGATCTATCAACCGATATCCTTTAGAGTGCTCAGAATATCCAAGAAAAATACATCTCAGTGTTTTCTCATCTAGCTTCTTCCTTTTCTCTTTCGGTATGTGCATGAAAGCTTGACACCCGAAAATACGTAGATGAGATATGGAGGGTTTTCGACCACTCCATGCTTCCTGTGGAGTCATTCCTTTTAGGGCCTTTGTGGGTGCCCTATTCAAAAGATACAGCTTCTGCCCAATATTGTTGCCCAAGAGTAGCTCCTGTGAGCATACAACGAACCATTTCCATGATAGAACGGTTCCTTCTCTCAGCAACTCCATTTCTTTGAGGAGTATAGGCGATTGTTAGCTGTCTCTTGATCCCATGCTTATCTAGGAATGCAGAAAATTCATTAGAGGTAAACTCTCCCCCTCGATCCGAGCGGAGGGTTTTGATAGAAGCCCCTGACTCCTTCTCAACGGATTTCTTGAACTGTTGGAAGAATGCAAAAGCTTCAGATTTCAGTTTGAGAAAGAAAACCCACATCTTTCGTGAGTAGTCATCTACGAATAGCTGAAAGTACCTCTTCCCTCCAACACTGTTGGGTGTGAAAGGACCGCATAGATCGGTGTGAATTAGCTCCGGAGGTTTTCTTGCTCTTGTAGAGCTCTTCTCAAATGGTACTCTATCTTGCTTTCTGCTAGCGGTCGGAGCACACTGGCAATGTGGCAGAAAGGGAAGGAAGACCCTTTACCATCTCATACTTGCTTGAGCTCAAGTAAGTAGCCAGAACTAAGATGCCCATATCTCTTGTGCCATAGGGAAGTTGCCTCCTTGGTAGAGACAGTCATGGCAACATGTGGAGTAGAGATAGCATCTAGTGCAAATAAGCCATGCTTATATGAAGCTGTTGCAATCTGCTTACCCTTCATGGTAATTGTACAACACTTCTTTCCATTCTCAACACGAAAGTTGACAACCATATTTCTGTCCAGGATTTGTGTCATCGACAACAAATTGTTGGCCAATCCCGGAACATAGAGGACCTTGTCAATCTGACACTTGCCATCAGGAAGAGTGACTGAAACTGTACCCTCTCCCTGAACCCTGTAGGTTTTATCATCAGCAATTGTGACAGGTTTGCCCTCTTTGGCCACAAATGATTCAAACCACGATCTGTCGCCAGTCATATGTTTACTAGCTCCAGAATCGACATACCAAATAGGATCCCTCTATGTGGAATCTGTGGTAGTCATGAGCACCTTGTGTGCCCATTCAGAATCTGAGTCAGATTCTTCAACAACAACATTCACCGGGGTTGCTTGTTCTTATTTTGTGGTTTGTTTTGGCCTTTCTGCTTGTTCTTATGCCAACACTTGTTGGTGTCATGGTTGTCTTTCTCACAGATCTTGCACCACCTCTTCTTCTGTTGAGGTTGTTTGCCTTTTCCTTTCGTATCCTGTTGAGAATTTCCTCCTTTCTGAAAGTTGCCTCCTTTTTGCCCATTACCTTTCTTCCTAGAACCCTGCCTGTTGGTGTATAGGGCTGTATTGGAAGAATCATCCTTGTGAAGTTGGCGTGCCTCCTGTTGTTGAAGCAGATTGACCAACTCGATGTAGGTAATTTGTCGTTGGGACACCTGGATGGAGGTTATCAACATATCAAATGAAGAAGGTAAAGCTCTCATCACAAGTGAAATGAGAAGCTTTTCGTCCACAGTATCTCCGAGAGAACTCAATTTCTCTTTCAACTCAGACACTCTGCATAGAAAGAGTTCAACTGTTTCACCCTGCCTCAAACTCAGGTTATGAAGTTGTTGTTGAAGATGAAGAATGGTGGATTCATTCTTCCCCTCATAGATGGTTCTAAGGGCATCCCATGCCTCTTTACCACTTGCTTTATCAGCTATATGAGGTTGCACTTCATCTGAAACAACAAACAAAATGAGCACCTTTGCTCTACTGTCTTTCTTGTCAAAAGCAATCTGATCTGCTGAAGGACCTGTGGATCCTCTTTGTTGGTGAAGGCCTGGTTGCTACTCCAGTAACAATATCCCACAAATCTTCCATTTGGAGAATAGCCTTCATCTTATGTTTCCATGGTGTATAATTTGGACCTTTCAATAATTGATGCGGATCAGTCATCAACTTTGCAACAGCGGCCATAGTGAAGGTTCCTTATATCACCAAATTGGTCCCCCTTTCGATATACCTTTTGCTAGGCCAATATACCGTACAAAATACCCGCCCTTACGTGAGGGAAACTATAGGTATTTAGAAAGATCAACAAAAAATCACCCGCCCTTACGTGAGGGAGACTATAGGTGAATTTTAGAGATCATACGATACGTGGAACATAAGCGGTGCTGAAAGGGAATCGCCTTGTTGATGGCACCTACCATAGAAGATTCTTCTCATGCGTGGGGCGTAACTTCCCCTAAACACTATGAAGAATACTTCGTCGGGATTTACGCCTAAACACAAGTGCGATAAAGGGTAGTGGATGGAGTAAAAAATGCAAAAATGGCGTACTTATTCCTCCCAGACGATTTATAGAGAACAAGCTCGGACGTCGTTATAGCGGCTATATTAGGCGGCGGATACGGTAGCCAAATCACGACGGCTTTACCTGTAAGTGCTGGCGAGAGGTATCGCAAATACCGAACAGCTGCGAGTGCAAATAAATTGCACGAGATGGGTTTTATATTCCGGGGGACTTAGGGAGTGTTTTGATTTTAAGTTTTTAATGTTATAGTGCAAAAATGAAATATGCAACATACAACATAAAAAAACTGCCCACAAGAATAACCCACAAGGTGTCGGTCCACGGTCGAAAATGCACCTTTTACAATGCCAAATTGCTATTTTTTTTGAAAAATTACTCTCAATCCCCCTTTGATTTTTTGAAAAAATATCCCCCCTTAAAAGGCTTTCTTTAACAAAGCATTTTTATAATCATTATTTATTTAAAATTAAAATAAATAATTTCAATTTATATAGTTTTAAAAACTTTAGAAAAAATAAATTAAAATTAAATTTTAATTTATAAAGTTTAAAACTATATTAAAAAAATTAAAATTAAAAATTTTAATTAAAAATAATAATAATTAAAAATGACTTTGAAAAAAAATATACCTGAGGGGAGTCGGCGGGATTTGAACCCCCGACCTGCAGGCTCCCTGAGCCTTAACCGCACGGCTCACGACCACGTGAGCCAGCGGGCTGATCCGAAAAGATCAGTAGACCTCCTCCCTTATCAACCCGAATCCTCCTCCTCCTCGGCCTCTGCGGCTGCCGGCGCTCCTCTCTGCCGAGGCAAAAACACCGCTCCTCTCTGCTGCTGCAAAAAACACCGCTCCTCTCTGCGGCTGCAAAAAAAAAACGTTCTTCCACAGACCAACTTTTTTTTTTTTTTTTTTTTTAACGGGAAGGGGGGGTGGCTCTGTGTTTTTTTTTTTTTTTTTTTTCTTTCTTTCCCGGCCGCGCGCGATTCGCGCTGTGCGCCGGGTGGGGGGGCCTCGTTTTTTTTTTTTAAAACGGGAGGGTGGGGAGCCGCGCCGCTACGCGCAAATGGGCGCGCCGAGCGGGGGGGGGGGGGTTTATACCCCCTCCAATTCCCGCGCGGGCGGGGATTTAAAAATCCCGCGCGGGGGGGTCCCTCCTCTCGCGTCGGCCTGTCGCCTGGCGCGACCGCGGCCCGTCGCGGGATTTAAAAATCCCGCGCGCGGGGGGGGTTCTCCCCTCCTGTCGCTGTCGCAAGGCGCGACCACGGCAGGGCCTGTCGCACGTGACAGGCCTGCGACAGGGCTGTCGCACGTGCGCGCTGTCGCACGGCCCTGCGCGCACTGTCGCGTAATGCGACAGTTGCTGTCGCGCGGGCCTGTCGCGTCCTCGTCGGGCGGGGGGGAGCGATTGCCGCGCCTCCTGCGCGGACGTCCCCTTCCTGCGCTTCTGCGGCCACGGACAGCCAAGGAGCTTCCAGCGGCCTGCGCGTCCGCGGGTTTTTTTTTTTTTTAATATATCACGCAATGGCGTGAAGAAAAAAAAATTTAATCCCGTCGCAACACAGCCACCTTTCACCGCTCCCTGCAATCTTCTCGCCCAGAATTTTCGAGTGGCTCTGATGCCATGTAAAACGATGAACTTGATTGTATTATTCAATAGGCGTTTAAATAATACATTGCATTCCTGGATTAGCCCGAAGAGGGCGCATCTCAACAGGATGCCGCTGCAACAACTGCAACAAGTTGCTAAACATAAATAACAACTAACAAAATACAAGTACGCTAACGGGGATTGTCTTGTTAATGACACCTACCATAGAAGACTTATCCTCGCATGCATGGGAATCACCCCAGCAACACTCGGTCAGCTTTCATCAGGATTTACGCCTAACAACAGTGACAATCAAGGAAATAGATGCAAATCTAAGCCAAGGTGGTGATGAACCCATCGTTGGTCTTGCTCAAGGGCTGGGGTTTTATGACCAGCTCCTTGGTTTAATTTACCACGTGAAGTGTGTGGAGTTCATTTTATTTTTAAAAATGAAACAAACAGTGAAAAAGAAACATTTCCCTATGCCATACAAACACTACTAACCGAAAAATAGCAAGTAGAAATTTAATTTTTTTTTTTTTTTTGTTTTGTCTAAAAAAAAAAAAAAAAACAGAAATATTACAACAGAAATATTACGACTAAAAAAATATATAAACAAATAAAATAAACAGAAATATCACAGCAGAAAATGAAGAAACTGTTACCTCTTTCCTGCCCGGACTTGCTGTTTCTGACCTTCGGCTTAAAAAAAAATCAAGGGTACCTGTTAAGCACAAACACAACAAATCTGATTAGTTTCTGTGATTTAAAAATCTGGGAACGGTCCCACCGTGATCGCCACTGAAAGCATGAGATTCCGGAAATAAAAGAAACACTAATATGCAATAAAAATAGAACTAGTTTAATGCATGTAATAACACGGATGTAATCAAATCAATAGCAGGAACACAGCCCTTTTTATTAATATGATGCCGGCTCGGTTACAATACATCTCCTCAGTTACATATTTTTAGTTACAATAGATGAATAGTGATCTCCTTCCGCATGCCCACATTTGAAACGGGCAGGCCAAAATGTTGACGCCACTTGTGCCTGATGAATACTTGATGTTTGTTGTTTCTCCTATGATCAAAGAAACATAAAAATGAGTTTAGTAGCACCTGTTGTTAAAACAAAGCATTCGGTCTTTTAGAATAAATAGAACAACAGATTGGAAGACTCAGAATACTTTGAAATCTGCATATTAGTTAGAATGAAATAAAAATAATAAAACCCGTAGGTTGATATACATTCGATCTTAAAAACAAATAAAATGCGCATGTATGATTAGAACAACAAACTACGAAAGTTCCAATATTATAACGTAAAAGAAATAAAAATACATTGAGTTTTGTCGACGAATGGGTGGATTCAGGGATCCGAATTCATATTCTCCATATCACGGATGTAGACAAAAATGAATCAAAAATATGTAGTCGGGTAGCGAGTTCAACAGCACTTCGTTGTGTTTCAAAAATGCTTCGTGGTCCCTTTTACATTGCATTGAACTAGTTTTTATAGAGGATTTCGCCTCTGAAATATTAATGTCAAACCCTAAATCCATAGGGGCCGCTGAGATTTGATCCCTGATAGGTGATTATGAGACATGGCTCACACTGAGACTATCACCAGGAACTCACGTCAGTAGTTATGAGGCATGGCCTCGGATCGGATTTGCTGTTGAAATCGCTCGTCTCATTAATGCAGTTGGTGAAGTCCGTCGTTCTTACAGACACACGGGGTATTTTTAAAAAAAAAAAAGTGGCACGTAGTGACACCACGTGGCGGCCATACCTTATTGCTTTGAAGTATGCAATGATGCCATGTGTCTGCTTTTAATTGGTCGAATTCACCTTGACTAGTCGCAAGTTTGTTAAAATGCAAAAATGCCGAAGTGTCGTGATATCGCGACGTCGCGATATCGTGACACTTCAGCCGAGCCTTCCCTTTGGGCCTTAGGTGTCACGATATCGCGACGTCGCGATATCGCGACGTCGCGATATCGTGACGCCCTCGATCGAAGCTCCCTTCATGGCCTTACCTTTGGGCCTTAGGTGTCACGATATCGCGACGTCGCGATATCGTGACGCCCTCGACTGAAGCTCCCTTCAGGGCCGAGGGTGTCACGATATCGCGAAGTCGCGATATCATGTCGCGATATCGTGACACCCTCGATCGAAGCTCCCTTCGGGGCCGAGGGTGTCACGATATCGCGACGTCGCGATATCATGACACCCTCGACCGAAGCTCCCTTTGGGGCCTTAGGTGTCACGATATCGCGACATCGCGATATCGTGACACCCTCGGCCAAAGCTCCCTTCGGGGCCTTAGGTGTCACGATTTTGTGACGTCGTGAAATCGCCACACCCTCGACCGAAGCTCCCTTCGAGGCCTTAGGTGTCACGATATCATGACGCCCTCGGTCGAAGCTCCCTTTGGGCCTTAGGTGTCACGATTTCGTGACGTCGTGAAATCGCGACACCCTCGGCCAAAGCTGCCCCTCGGGCCTTAGGTGTCGCGATTTCACGACGTCGCGAAATCGCGACACCCTCGGCCGAAGCTGCCCTTCGAGCCTTAGGTGTCATGATTTCGCGACGTCATGAAATCGCGACACCCTCGGTCGAAGCTGCCCTTCGGGCCTTAGGTGTCGCGATTTCACGACGTCGTGAAATCACGACGTCGCGATTTCGCGACATCGCGAAATCGCGACACCCTCGACCGAAGCTGCCCTTCGGGCCTTAGGTGTCACGATTTCGCAACGTCGCGAAATCACGACGTCGCGATTTTGTGACACCTAAGGCCAAAGTTCCTTTGCTTTTAAATTTTGCTTAAGATTTGAATTTTGAAGTTTTGCTTTTGATTAAAGACTTGCTTAAGATTTGAAGTTTGAAGTTTTGCTTTTGATTAAAGGCTTGCTTAAGATTTGAAGTTTGAAGTTTTGCTTTTGATTAAAGGCTTGCTTTTGACTTTGTTTTAATGAAGGCTTGTTAAAGCGGCCAACTTTGCTCTCCTCATTTTTTGACCTTCTAAACTGCTGTGTGAGTGGCTAGGACCACTGTTTGACCTCTGAGGGCTGCCCTAAAAGCTGTGTATGTCAATGCAATCAGTGTTTGTAGTCACTTAATCGGATTGGTGCTGTTTTGGTGTCTACAAATGGTACACTCACATCTTGACAACCTAGGTGTGAATCCAGGCCATGTAAATCCCCCGTGTGTGGCAATGAAACTCCACACCTAGACAAGGAGCACCGGTCCTACCAGTCCCTCACCCATTTTCCCCCAGTCAATGTTATACCCTCCAAAGAGAATACATGTAAATTTTCTAGGGTACGAAAGGTTCTTGGGCCTAGCCTTGGTCTAGAACAATAGGTACATGGGAGTTAGGCCAATGGATGGAAATAACTGCCACCGTAGTTGGACCCTACTAGTGGTTGGATGTCACTCCGAAATCACTAGAGTTTAATTGCAATGTGGTGTGTGTGGTTCATTGTATTCTTTTACATAAAATAAAAATACATAATATAGCATAAATGATTATTTCCTACATGATATGCAAAAATAAACGTTTCATTTTAGATAATGCATGCTATATCCTAAATGATCTTTTGATAATGCAATTATGATGATATAGCCTCTGATTGGGCTTCAAACATGTAAACCGACACATAATTTAAACCTAGCATGTTGGATTCTAGGGCATAATGAACTCAGAGGTCCTCTATTCCTAGTAATGCCTAGCTAAATTATAAAATAACGAAACCCTATGACCTAGTTCACTTTACCCTTTTTAGTTTTTTCCTAATTATATTTCATTTTATGCTCTCTAGAAAAATACAGATAGTAAAAAAGAGATAGAGGCTAAAAATAGGACCTACCTCAAATCCACATTTGAAATAGCTCTGAACTCCTATTTTTTGATGTGTCTGTTGTGAACTATAGGTCTGATGCATGGTTTAGACTGTAGACCACATATTGAAGCCATAGGTTAACAATGAGACTACATCTAGAAGCTACAGTTTGCACCCGATATAAGGAAATACTAAACTATTAGAAATCAAGGGCATAAATTGTGTAGTTTGATCATGATCACCTTCTATGACCACCAAAATGGCCTCACACTTATGCTTCCTACTGCATGAAAAAAAAGATACAAAATAAATGCATATGAAATGGACACCAAAATGAGAAATAATAAGAACACTTTATTCCATTAAATGAGTCAATCCCAATTACAAATACGTCCCTTTTAGGGATACCAATTTGATACTCTTATAATAGTAGGAAAGAATGTGAAATCCCTCTTAAGGGAAAATGTGAGTTTCAGGCCATTCAGGGTGACACAAACTACTCTAGGGTGGAGTTGACCCTCTTATTTGCATTGAGGAACGTATTTGATACCTGAACCTCCTTTAGACCTGATTCCTTGTGGTCAAGAAACAAAAAAGAAGCATTAAAAGCATTGGGAACCTCTCATGATGAGGTCCTTTGAGGAAATTAAACACAAAGATGTTATAAACATATGAAATCAATAAAGCATACAAAATGTGTTAAACCTATGTTAAATTGATAAATATTCCTATATATGCATAAAGGAATAATACAACTAACTATCTAATGGCCTACTTATATGAAATAAAGCATGGAAAGAAGCCATTAATGTCCTAAATGCTATAATGAAGTAAATCTACTCAAATATTTAATCCAATCAATTAAAGTCTCTAAAATACCAAATAAAGCATTAAAATGACTAATATAACCTAGATAAGCACTTTGTAAAAAGAACAAGGGGATCTTACACCTATTGCAAATTGTAGGTTAGATAAGCGGTCTACACTATAAATCGCAACTGACAACTACGATGAGCAATTCAGTAGTTTTACCCTCCAATTCTAGGGCTATGGACTTGATCCTCCTTGTCAAATTGATGATCAAGGGTCGCCTCAGTGTCCTCTAATAGATTTGGTGGTTGAATTGCTCGATTGGGCCTCTATTTTCTTGAATTAGCGTTTCTTGGCATTCTAGCTCCTTAGGGCATCCATGGCATGAATCATCATGATGCTTAGGTTGGCAAGGTGATAGCAACTAATATCTCTCTCTTATGCACTCAAGTGAATACACAATTTGATAGGGCTTCGCTGCTTTGATCTCCTCATACACTTCATTCAATATTTTGATAGTGCTTCGCTATCAAAATGTACTATATCATTACCCTAATTCTAAGGGGTACTTATAGGACTACCCAAGGACTAGGGTTGGCTTCATGGAGAATCCAAGAATACGAAGGGGTGGTTAGGACCTTCTTCTAGAAAAAATGGCCATTCAAACCTATTTGGCTCAAATGAAGTCCAACTGAACTTCATTTAAGACCGTAGATGATAGCTGCAGTTCATACTGTAGACCGCAAGTCTAAGCCATGGTTCAGACTGTAGACTGTAGGGCTCAGTTATGGTTCAGACTGATTAGGCCAAGGAGCCCAAATTTATTGGTTAGAACCACTTCTCTATCTTGGATTCTATCCAAGATCTTCCATATGGTCTTATAGCATGTCCATATGAGTAGTCGCGACATGACGTGTTTTAGGTGTCGACAGAATTTATGTTTAGGCAACTGATCAAAAATCCTATTTATAAAAACAAATGAGTATGAGTGCCTTCCTTGGAGTGGAAATGAGAGTTTTCAAATTTTCCAATTAAGTTGAAAAATTGACACTGGCGATTTTGATTGCAATTGGTGAATTTGCTCTATGTATTCCAAAGAGTCAAAATCAGCAACCGCTATAGTAATTGGTGATTTTGACCTAAAACAGGGCTGAGATAGTGTTAATTTGGAGTGGTTTTTAGGAAATTTTGTGAAGTATTATAAGGATAAGGTAGTGTTAAGGGTTTGCAAGGTCTACAACTTAAAAAATTTAAGACTTAAGTCCCAAATTGTTATAAATTGATGATTGGGAAGAATATATGTGTAAGGGAGGGTGCAAGCTCCAAAATAGCTGCAATTGGGTAATTTTGGGAGTGCAAGGAAGCTCAAAATTATTAAAAAATGTTATGAATGTGATGAAATCACTCAAATAACCCTTAATTAGAGAATATAGTGGAAAGAAATGTAAAATGACACAAAATGCTATGAAATATAGGTGTTGTTTCAAATTTATGAAATCTACAATAGCAAGATAGATAAGAGAATGGAATGATGGCTGAGAGGGATTTGATGGGATATAAAGATAATAATAGGCTTTTATCCAACACCAAAATAGATTAGAAATGATAATGAGTGCTTATATGCTTCAAACTTCAATGAAATCAAATCATATATGCATAAGAGAGAGAAATGACAAAGTTCAATGCCTATAAATGATGGTGAATTAGAAATAAATATGCATGGATATGAAGGAAGGAATTTAATATTCTGATAATGAAGAGAAATTATACTGTAAATGAAAATAACAACAAATATTATGGAGAAAATGAAAAAAATGGGTGAAATAAAACCCTACAATGAAGAATATTAGTGACCAAAATGAGGTTAGCAAGTTAAAAAATCTTGGATAGACCTATAAAAATATGTTAGGGGCTTTAAATGTGGATGAATAATCTTAAATGAGACCTATAATGGTGATATAAAATCCCACAAGAAAATATATACCCTACACAAAAGAGATGAGGGGCATGATAGTAGAAGGAAATGCTAGTAGATGAATATTAAAGTTAGCAAGGCCAAAATTAAGAGAGAAAATGCAATGAATGGAAGTAAAATTATGGAGGGAAGAGAAGTTCTAGGGATGGTATCACATATAAATAATCCCTCCTTGCCTCTAAGAAGTCCTCCTTGCTCCTAATATCCCTTTGCCTCACTTGAATTTCCTTCAAAGGAATGCTTGATATAAGATGCTAAGAAAAATATATTAGAGAAGGAGAGCCAAAAGATTGTTGATAGAATGTAGTTATCTTTAAATGATATTTGAATGCTTGCCCCAAGGGCTATTTAAATAGGATTTGAAGGATATATTGAGAAGGAGAATTGGTTAGGGAATTTTCAAAATCTATAGGCTTGATCTATTACTAAGGCATACAAGGTCAGAAGAGATAGTGGGGTGAAGGAATCTGCATATCCCTATCTTATGCCATAAGATTTGGGTCATTTTGCAAATTTTCCACTTATCATCAAAATCGTTAGTGGTAATTTTACCAATGATTGGCATTTTTGACCAATGATCAGTTTGAGCTACTACGGTTTAATTTTTGGGTATTTTGCATATTTTCCACTTGGTTATCAAATTTGTGATGCAGGAGCATCCGATGGAAATAGCGCAATCTTGCATCCACATAAAAAAAAAAAATTGCCACAATTTTGCGACATGTCGTGAAATCATGACCGTCGTGAAATTGCGACAAGGAGGCACTAGGAGAAGACGCCATTGGGAATGTCACGATTTCATGACATGTCACAAAATCATGACATGGAGGAGGCAGCGGGAGAAGATGCATTGGGAAGGTTGCAAAATCATGACATGGAGGCAGCAGCGGGAGAAGATGCATTGGGAAGGTCACGATTTCATGACATGTCATGAAATCGTGACTGTCGTGAAATCACGACATGGAGGAGGCAGCGGGAGAAGACGCATTGGGAAGGTTGTGATTTCATGACATGTCGCGAAATCATGACTGTTGCAAAATCATGACAAGGAGGAGGCAGTGGAAGAAGACACATTGGGAAGGTCGCAATTTCATGACATGTCATGAAATCGTGACAAGTAGCCACCTGAAGAAGACACCAGCAAGAATGTCACGATTTTGTGACATGTCGTGAAATCGTGACCAGCTGCAGGAGGGAGAGGAGGCCAAAGAATTTGTCATGATTTCACGACATGTCACAAAATCGTGATCGAAGCAGAAAAGCTGAGGCGTCCGAAGGCAAATGTCGCGATATCGTGACTTGGAAATGAGGAAGGCAGCGATGGAGGAAAATGTCGCGATATCGCGACATGTCACGATATCACGACCCAAAGGCGAGGAAGACAACGAGCAAGGAAAATGTCATGATATCACAACATGTCATATTTTTATGTCGAAATACGAGTCAAAGACGAAGATTCTGAAAGGGAGACGTGTCAAATATCTAGATGACGAAGTGACATGAGGAGGTGAAATGAAAGGTTCTAGAAGAGGAAACGAAGGGCCACTAGCTGGAAATGGAGCGTCACCTGAGAACTTTTAAAAAGGAGAGCAAAGGCATGCACAAAGGAGGGAAAATAGCTGAAATGATAATATTTTCTCATTGTGTTTCTAGATTTGAGAAATTCTGTAAAGGCGCAATTCCTCTGCGACTATAATATTATGCCGTGACTGTAATATTGTGTTGTGACTATAATATTTTGTTGTAACAGTAATTATCTGTTGCATGTGAATAAAATAAAACTATTTTTTTTTCTCTATAATTTTGGCTCTCAATCAAGTGGTATCAGAGCGGGAAGTTCCTGAGTGTGCAAGCAGATCATTGAAAGTGAGGCAGTTTGCACCAGGATCTATGGAAGGACTTGTGAGAGGAGTACAGCAGAATGCCTCCAAAAAGAAATCATGGTCATGGGAGAAATGTGGCACAGGATGAATATTTCAGAGCGTTGCAGAGGCAAGTGCAAGCCCTGCAGGAAGAGTTGTAAAAAAATGTCAAACCAAAAGGAGAAGACCAGAGTGATGATGAAGCCTAGGAAACTGAGGGTCCATCAGATGATGAAGAAGCAT
Organism: Wollemia nobilis; assembly: GCA_028583015.1. NCBI lineage: Eukaryota > Viridiplantae > Streptophyta > Pinopsida > Araucariales > Araucariaceae > Wollemia > Wollemia nobilis. Next base: position 3,321,514 of record JAQPPZ010002362.1, read on the forward strand.
TGGATCCTTCTGAAGCTAGATTGTTGAAAGCTCTAGCTCAGGCCAAGAAGAGACTGAATTTTGATGTCTCTACATATTCTGGGAATCTCAACCCAGAAGAGTTGATTGACTGGATCAATGATATGGAGGAATACTTTGAGTATGAGGAGATTGTAAATCTTGATAGGATCAAATTTGAAAAAACAAAATTGAAAGGCCATGCTAGTTTATGGTGGAAATGAGTACAACTCGAAAGAAATAAAAAATAGAAAGGAGAAAATAAACAGATGGGACCGAATGGTGGAGAAACTGAAGAGATAATTTATTATCACAAATTACGAGTTGGACCTATTAAGGAGGATGCAGGGTCTAAGGCAGTCAGGCAAGTCTATCCAAGAATACACAGAAGAATTCTACAAGATCTCCATCAGAACTGGCCATTCAGGCGTTAATAAGGAGAAAGTAGTCAGATACATCAACGGGTTGAGAATGAACATTCAGGAAGAACTCAGCTTGATCAGAATAGCCACCATAGAAGATGCATACCAGTTGGCCTTGAAGGTAGAAGAGAAACTAAATAAAAGATTCGAAGGCAACCAGAGAGGAAGGGACCATGGTGGAAGAACCGGTGGAGGAAATTATCGAGACCAAAAGAAGACTGGGGAAACAAGAAAACCCTAGGAACAAAAAAAGGAGAATACCTACCGCCCGCATGATCAGAACAATAACTACCAGAGAGGAAGAGGTAGACCTGGACGTGGATATGGAAGAGGGGTATTCCGTGGAACCTGTTTCCAGTGTGGAGAAGAGGGACACCGGTCATACGAGTGTCCTCAACACTAAGAAAGGATGGACAAGAGACCTGAGGGTCATGCAATAGCTGTTGTGGTAGATGAAGGTGTAGAGTCAGAACACTCTGAAGAGGCAGAAGGAGGAGAAGTGTTGATGATGAGAAGAACACTGTTGAATGAGAAAAAAGAACAAAAATAGAGGAAGAGCCTATTTTGCATGAGGTGCAAATGTGCAGGGAAGGTCTGCAATGTTATCATTGATAATGGTAGCACAGACAACTTAGTTTCAGAAGATATGGTTACTAAGTTGAAATTGGGGAAGAGGAAGCACCCACATCCATATCGGATTGCATGGTTGCAGAAAGACCACAGAGCACTTGTCAGTGAACAGTGCTTGGTCAAATTTCACATTGGGAATTATCAAGATGAGGTCCTATGTGATGTATTGTCGATGGATGCTTGCCATTTGTTGTTGGGAAGACCATGGCAATTTGACAGACATGCAGTGCATGATGGGCATGAAAATATGTACTCTCTAACGAAGGATGGAGTACGTCACAAATTGAAGCCACTGAAGGAAGTGGATGAGAAAGTGTGCAGTAATGCCAGAATCTGCCTAGTGGATGGAAGACAGTTTTTGGATGGTCTGAAGAGGGATTCAATGTGTTATGCATTAATACCTACTATTAAGAAATAATAGTATACAAATGTTCTAACAGAGGCTAAACACCTGTTAGAAAAATTTCTAGACATCATATCAGATAATGTGCTTGAGGGTTTACCACCGATGAGGAAGATCAATCACCATATTGATTTGGTACCTGGATCTAGTTTACCCAACAAGGCAGCCCACATAATGACTTCGGTGGAAAGTGAGGAGCTGAGCAAGCAAGTCCATGAGTTGTTGAAAAAGGGACTGATTCAAGAAAGCTTGAGTCCATGTGCGGTACCTACAATACTAGCACCAAATAAGGATGGGGAGTGGAGGATGTGTATAGACTCCCGAGCTATAAATAAGATCACCATAAAATACAGATTTCCATTACCAAGGATGGATGATATTATGGACTGTTTGAGTGGAGCCCAGTACTTCACCAAGATTGACTTGAAGAGTGGCTACCATCAGATTCGGATCAGAGAAGGAGATGAGTGGAAAACTACTTTCAAAACCATAGAAGGTTTGTATGAGTGGTTGGTCATGCCATTTGGGCTAACCAATGCACCAAGCACATTCATGCGATTGATGAATGAAGTGCTGAAGGAGTTTTTAGGCAATTATATTATTGTCTATTTGGATGACATTCTGATATTTAGCAGAACCCTGGAAGAGCACCTGATGCATATCAGGAGGGTTTTTGAGAATCTTACGGAAGAACAGTTGTTGATCAACTTAAAGAAGTGCAATTTTGTGAAGAAGGAGTTGGTATACCTGGGATTTGTCATCTTCGTTGAAGGTCTAAAAATGGACCCAAAAAATGTGAGGGCTATCATTGAATGGCCTACTCCAAGAAGCACTTTTGAAGTGAGATCATTTCATGGTCTAGCCAGTTTTTACAAGAAATTCATCAAAAATTTTAGCAGTATTTGTGCACCCCTTACGAAAACAATGAGAGGGGATAGGAAAGATTTTAAGTGGACCCTAGGAGTAGACAAGAGCTTTGATATGTTGAAGAAGGTCACTGAGAAACCTATTTTAGCACTTCTAGATTTTAACAAGGTATTTCAGGTGGACTGTGATTCCGGTGGCGAGTGCCATAGGAGCTGTCTTTGAGTCAAGAAGGCAAGCCTATTGCTTACTTCAGTGAGAAACTCAATGAGGCCAGGAAGAAGTATTCAGTGTATGACCAAGAATTCTATGCGATAGTTTAGTCCCTGAAGAAGTGGAGACATTATTTTCTACCAAAAGAGTTTGTGTTATATACTAACCATCAGGCCTTATAGTATATAAACAACCAGGGAAAACTGAACCAGAGGCACTTGAAGTGGGTTGAGTTTCTACAGAGTTATTCCTTTGTGTTGAAGCATAGGAGTGGAAAGTCCAATAGAGTTGGAAATGCCTTGAGTAGAAGGCAGAGTTTGCTGATAGAAATGAAGGTGGAAGTGTTGGGGTTTGATGAATTGAAAGGTTTGTACCCTGAAGATCCTGATTTTACAAAAGCTTGGAAGGCTTGCTTGGCATCAGTTACCTTGGACAGAACCAAGTAGTTGGATTTTCTAATCCAAGATGGCATGTTGTTCAGAGGAAACCAGTTATGCATTCCAAGAAGTTCCATGAGGGAAAACCTAGAAAAAAAAAACACAGTGGAGGATTGGCTGGGCACTTTGGTCGAGATAATACCATTGCCCTTGTGAGTGAGAATTATTATTGGCCACAACTGCAGCAAGATGTGCAAAAATTTGTGCAAAGCTATAGAGTCTGTCAGATGGCGAAAGGTGTGAGACAGAACACCGGATTATATCAGCCGTTACCTGTATCGAAGAAACCATGGGAAGATGTTAGCATGGATTTCGTTCTTGGTCTACCAAGGACACAAGAGGGAAATGATTCCATATTTGTGGTAGTTGACGGGTTTTCAAAGATGGCACATTTTATTCCTTGTCAAAAAACTAATGATGCAGTTCATATTGCAGGTTTGTTTTTCAAAGAAGTGGCATGGCTACATGGTCTACCGAAGAGTATCATTTTTGACAGAGATACCAAGTTTGTTGGATATTTCTGGAGAACCCTGTGGAAGAAACTAAAGACAAATTTGAAATTCAATTCAGCATACCACCCATAGACATATGGGCAAACAGAGGTGGTAAACATAAGTTTGGGTAACCTATTGAGGTGCTTGATAGGAGATAAGCCCAAAGGATGGGATCTGATTTTACCGTAGGTGAAGTTTGCATATAACAATTATGTCAATAGGAGTACCAACAAATCTCCATTTTAGATAATATATGGAAGTAGTCCAAGAAATGTTTCTGAGTTAAGGAAGCTGAATACAGGGGAAAAGTGCAGTGCTGAGGCTAAGGATTTTGCAGAGCATCTGAAGAACTTACATGAAGAGGTGAAGAGGCATATTGCTAAAATGAATACGCAATATAAGACGAAAGCAGACCATAAGTGATAGTTTAAGGAATTCGAAGTAGGAGATGAAGTGATGGTCCATCTGAGAAAAGAAATATTTCCTACTAAAACCTATAACAAACTAAATATGAAGAAGTTTGGACCGTGAAAAATCCTAGCAAAATGGGATTCAGGCAATGTGTATGAGGTAGAATTTCCAAGTGGGTTAAACATATCACCCATGTTTAATATTTCAAATTTGGTGAAATACCATGAAGGGGATAGTAGTGAGGCACTAAGTGCAGAGTTGTGGATTATTCCAGCATCTACTCCAACCACAGATGATATAGAGGAAATACTGGACACAAGAGAAGGCATAAGTACCAAAAAAATATAGTATTTTGAATATTTGGTCAAGTGGAAGGGCAGACCGGTAGAAGATGCAACTTGGTTGTCTAAAATGGAGGTTGACCACTTGGGTCTCCCTCTAACAGTTTAGAAATGATGATCACTTCTCAATCTACCCTGGATGTTTGATGTAGGAGCATCCGATGGCAGCAATGCAATCTTGCATCCACATAAAAAAAAAATTGTCGCCATTTTGTGACATGTCGCGAAATCACGATCTTTGCGAAATCATAACAAGGAGGCATCGGGAGAAGACGCCATTGGGAATGTCATGATTTCATGACATGTCATGAAATCATGACATGGAGGAGGCATTGGGAGAAGACGCATTGGGAAGGTCATAATTTTGTGACATCACAAAATTTTGACTGTCATGAAATCACGACATGGAGGAGGCAGCGGGAGAAGATGCATTGGGAAGGTTGTGATTTCGTGACATGTCACGAAATCGTGATTGTCGTGAAATCATGACATGGAGGAGGCAGCGGGAGAAGATGCATTGGGAAGGTCGTGATTTTGTGACATGTCACAAAATCAAGACTCACAAAATCATGACAAGGAGGAGGCAGTGGAAGGAGACACATTGGGAAGGTCACAATTTCGTGACATGTCGCGAAATTGTGACTGTCGCAAAATCGTGACAAGTAACCACCTGAAGAAGACACCAGCAAGAATGTCATGATTTCATGACATGTCACGAAATTGTGACCAACTGTAGGAGGGAGAAGAGGCCAAAGAATTTGTCATGATTTCGTAACATGTCGTGAAATCACGATCGGAGCAAAAAATCTAAAGCATCTGAACGCAAATGTCACGATGTCGCGACTTGGAAATGAGGAAGGCAGTGATGGAGGAAAATGTTGTGATATCATGACATGTCATGATATCATGACCCGAAGGTGAGGAAGACAGTGAGCAAGGAAAATTTCATGATATCGTGACATTTTGTATTTTTGCATCGAAAGATGAGCCGAAGACGAAGAGTCAGAAAGGGAGACGTGTTGAATATCTAGACGACGAAGCGACACAGGGAGGCAAAATGAAAGGTTTTGCAAGAGGAAATAAAGGGCCACCAGCTAGAAATGGAGTGTCACCCGAGAACCTTTAAAAAGGAGAGCAAAGGCATACACAAAGGAGGGAAAATTGTTGAAACGATAATATTTTCTCATTGTATTTCCAGATTTGATAAATTTTGTAAAGGCGCAATTCCTCTGCGACTATAATATTTTTCCGTGACTATAATATTGTGTTGTGACTGTAATATTTTGTTGTAACAGTAATTATCTACTGCATGTGAATAAAATAAAACTATTTTTTTCTATAATTTTGGCTCTCGATCAATTTGCCACTAGATACTAGGTGTTGAATTTGATAGAGGCAGTAAATAATACCCAAATTGTTGGGTTTGGGCTGATTTGATGTTTGATGATGTTGGGTGACTTGTTTGGTGTCTTTTGCCTTGAGGGTGTGTCAAAATTGGTTGTCTACACCCTTAACCACACATAGGTTGTTGGAACATTTTGAGTAACTGAGTTGTCATTGATGTCAAACGTTAGTTTCAGTGAGCAGTGCAAGAAGAAGCAATTCCACAATCAGTGCAAAAGAAAACTCTGCCTCCAGTTGGTCAGATCTAGTTCTAGGTGGTCAAATGAGGTTCAAAGAGCAATGAAGAGGCCAAGCAAAATAATATTATAATATTTTATTATAATATTAAAATGGGAGATTTAAATTAATTATAAATTAATTTAAATAATTTCATTATAAATTAATTTATAAATTAATTTAATTAACTTCTAAAGTTATTAAGTTAATTATAGATTAATTATAATTTAATTATAAAATTAATTTATATTAATTAAATAACCCTAAGGTTGGGTTATAAAGGTTATTAATTAATTCAAATTTGAAATTTGAATAAGGTGATGATGTTCCTAATGCATTGGTATTCGTGTATAAAAAGAGGGCAAGAACCTTAGTCTAAACTCCAATGCTATTATCGATTAATGAGAGCTCCAAATATTCATGCACAAAGAAGAGTGCAAGTTTTCATGTGTTTTTAAAGCATTCAGTGGTAGAGAGATAAAAAATAGGAGTGGGGCTCCTTTCACTGCACACAATGCTATGTAACATAGTTGGTGATAGTGGGTAGCGCTAAGACATTCAACAGGCAAGGAGAGTAGGGTTCGAAACCTATCGAGTTGGTTTTGCAAGATAAGAGGGTGTTTTGTTTTGTGCCATGTCAATCAGAAAGGGATAAGAGGAAGTCTTGAGCCTTCCCCTTCATGTGGAGGATCATAGCCGACGTGGTGGGCTAGTGCTTCGATAAGGTGCTCTGCTGGGAGTGGTCTCACGTTCGAAACCCGTAGAGGCCTTTTTGCTTGAGATAAAAGGTTTGCGCTATTGTATTGCCAAGGTTGCATGAAATATTTTGGATTTGCTAAGGTTGGTTGAAAAATAAATATTTTGGAGGTTGATAAAGTTTATTTTTAAAATTGGTTATTGAGTATTTGAGGGAGATAAAAGGGTAGGTAGTATTATTTTTGAGGGTTTGATTTTTGGAGGTTATTAATTAAATATTGGATATTATAAGGATTAATTGAGAAATTATTGTATGTATGTTTTGATGATTGCTAATTTCAAAGAAGAAGTAATAAGGTGTATTTGAGTTTGATTATTTTTGTAATGGAGAAATATTTCTGAAAGAGTGTTAGTGTGATATTTTGTCATCTAACCTTTGAAATTGGCAAAGAAGATAATTGTGATTGAGACAGGTTTTTAAGGGCACTTCTTCATCAAACAAAAAGGTATGGGTACATATTCCTAGTGAGTAATTATTGGATATTGTGAATTCTAAGTTGGAGTGAAAATGATTGTTTGATAAGCATTGTTGAGTTTGATTATTGAAGGTTTTTCTGAGTGAGATTCGATGATAAAAACCTTCTTTTATAATAATTTTTGGAAATATTGAGTAAAGCTTTCATATGCTTGAACTAGGGTTTGTGAAAGAACATGAGTATCATTGTTATGTGAAGTTGTGAACTATCTTGAACTAGGGTTTGTGAAATAACATGAGTATCATTGTTATGTGAGATTGTTTGGAAATAATTGAGTGAGTTTTCATATGCTTGGACTAGGGTTTGTAAGCAAGGAGTATTTAATTGAGTGATTTATTGAGTGGAGTTGGTTGAGCCTAGTCAAGTGGAAGTGTTGAAGTGATAGTTCTAGTTATATGAAATAAATTGTTCTACATTCTGAATTGATTTAAGAAAGAGGTTGGAAGTGATTGAGCATTATTGTGAGTAAGAAGCATATTGAGTCTCTAACAATTATCTATATGTTTCTATGGTAAAAATATATTGAAAGTGTTTGAGCATTATTGTAAGAAGCATATTGAGTCTCTAACAATTCTCTATATGTTTATGTGATATTGAACAAGATTCTGTGTGAAGCTTGTTAGTGTGATTGAAGAGGTTTTTTGTGATAGATTGAGTTGAGTAAGATTTTGTGGAATCTTACAATGTAGATTTGAGGTAAGTCTTGGTGAAGGCTTGTTGAGTATATTGGACAAGTTATAGTGAGGACTTATTGAGAATATTTGAGGTAAGTCTTGGAGAAGACTTATGGATAGATTGATGTGAGCTTTTGTGGAAGCTTACAATACATATTTGAAGATAAATATTGAGAGCAGATTGAATAAGTCCTTGAGAGGACTTGTGGATAGAGTTGAGGTAAGTCTTTGAGAAGACTTGAGAGTAGAAATGATTGATTGATTTGTTCAAAACTTGGATGAATATTTGAGGCAGATCTAGCATAGTTTATTTGTGATTAATTCAAGATTTGTGTTAAGGCTTGAGGACACATATTGAGGATATATTTTTTCTAGACTGAAGGACTGTGTTTAGTGTAGATTTGAGGATAGAATTTGGTGCAAATTTAGGGATAGGTTTGTGCCAGAATAGAGACATAGATTGAGCATATTTGTGCTAGATTGAAGGATTGTGTTTAGTGTATATTTGATACAGAGCTGAGAGTAATATTTGGAGGTGACATAGTATAGAGGGCAATAGTTTCTAGTGGATAGATATCCATTAGCTAGGGTAGTTAGGATAGGTCTTCTCAGTGAGGATAAGAGTCTTCAGTGGATAGATATCCACAAGCTAGTGTAGTAGAGGCAACCATTCTTCTAGAATATCACCAGCTAGAGCAGAGGAGAAAGGAGTTCTCATGTGGATAGATATCCATGAACCTGATTAGGGTATTGGTGTCTCCTTTGGACAGAGGTCCATAAACATTGTAATAGATAAAGGATTCCCAAAATATTTGTTGAGAAAATTTTAGTGAAATATTTTCTCCGTGGAGTAGCCCACATTGGATGAACCACATTAAATTGGTGTTTCTATTGTATGTGGTGATTTTTGAATTTCTTTGATTACTATTTTTTATATTGCTATTGATACATTGCATAATATTGATTGGAAAGAAAAATAAAAAGTGATCTTATACTGTCCACACCCCCTCTCAGTATAAGCTTGTATTCTTCATAGGTAAAAATATTTTATAGGTTGTAAAATGGTTGTTTTATCACCACTTATCTAACATTTTACTTGTGTATTTTTATTGGTTTTTTATCATTATTTCTAAAATTATGTCTTTTGTCTGTGTTTGTAGGTCTAAAATAGTCAAAATCCATCAAAATTAGGACCCATCCAAGTTGGTTCAAAAATAACGTCCCTTGACCAGGACTATTTTAGTGAACAAATTATAGTCAAGGCCATTTAAGCAAGGATAATTTATATTCAAGACCATCCAAACAAGGATTATTTATAGTCAAGATTATTCACATGAGGAAATTCTTATTGATATTCAAACTGGGACCCATATTTTTAGGTAGTTTCAAGCGAGTATAAGGTAAGGTCACTTGCTTCCTAATAATTTCTTGTCATTTTTCATCACCATCACTAAGTCCCTTATGCCAAGTCAACAATCTTGGTGTCTGCAAAGGTATCATTCCTTCTCCCACCAATAATTTTAATATTTAGTCCATTTTTATAATTTCATTGCAAGCTTGGTATTTTGTTAGTTATATTTGGTCTATATTAGGTTAAGATTTTTGAAATAGCTTCTAGTTTTTCATTACTTAATATTATTACCTTTTTGTGTTTCTTTTTAGGTCCAAATCCAATTCTTGACTTTTTTTGTTCTCTAGTTTTTGTAGAAAATTTCATTAGACTGGTCATTTGAGGTAAAACAATTAGACTTAACAAAGAGGGAGACTAGAAGTCTCCCCTATCATAAACCTTACTCATAGGGATGATTTCTACTATAAACCATCTAGACGGTGATGATTTCTATTATGAATCATCCACATAGGGATGGTTTATGCCATAAAACTAGTTTAAAAAATAGAGCTTATGCAATAGTTCTCATCAATTTCTAGAGAGAATTGGACCTAAAGTAGGTGCTCCTACTTTTAATTTTAGGTCTAATTTTGTAAAATAGCACTTAATCTAGGATTTTGTTTTATTTTCCAATTCACTTTTCTAGCTTAGATAACATTAAGCAACAACTCCCTTACCATCTGTATGCTCTCCTCTCATGTTGAAAAGCAACTTTGAGGATCACAAAGGTGGTAATAGATTTTGAAGTCAAATAACTTCCTTTGCTTTCTAGGAATTTACAAGAACCCCCCACCCATGCTTCTATTAAATATATATATATATATATATATATATATATATATATATATATATATGTATATATACATATATATGTATATATACATATATATATATACATATATATATATATATACATATATATATATATATATATATATGTATGTATATATACATATATATATATATATATATATATATATATATGTATATATATACATATATGTATATATACATATATATATATATACATATATGTATCTATACATATATATATATATACATATATGTATCTATACATATATATATATATATATATATATATGTATGTATATATATATATATATATATATATATGTATATATATATATATATATATATGTATATATATATATATATATATATATACTACATTATTTGATACATAAGAAGATCAAGGATTCCTTAGATAGATGTCATAACAAGAAGTTCAAAGGTCATTTATGAAATCTATATTATGGAATTAATATCTATAATGTGAATGTACAAGTTTCTTCATAATGAAATCTCTATGCATTGTTTCTCATGTGTTATGTATGTAAGTTATGTTATTGTTATTTTTTTCTATTTTAATATATTCGATCATATTATTTTTTCCTGTGATATTTACATTAGTATTAAAGCTTAAAAAGCTAACAATGGTATCAGAGCCACAAAAATATTGCTTGCATAGGATTTGGGATGATTGTTGTCATCCAATGATAGGTCCATATATTTTTTAGATCTCAAAGATATACCTTGATATTGATATTTAAAGTAGACAAAGGAGACCCATTAGAGGAGGTCCCATTAAAGACAAAGATTAAGGAGACCCATTACAGAAGATATCATTAGAGTTTTTGATAGAAGAATAAGACCCATTTGAAAAAGGTCCATCATAAGTGATCATATTGGTCCTTAGTAATAAAAGAGACCATTATTATAGAAGACAAAGCAATTTGAAGGAAAGGTAGAATTCTTGAGAAATATTGTTCAAAGTTTGTACGTTGAGGATAGATTTAAGGGTAATAAGCTATTATTGAACAACTTTTATAGAAGACATCTTGACAGCAGAAGGAAAGTAAGTTTGGAGGAAAATCAACCTAAGGCCAAGAATTACAAGGAACCTTTAAGGGTAGCAAAGGAAATTGTCAAATTAGTGATCAAAGTGTTATTAAAGTATAGCCTTTGCAAGGAAATAAAGGTTTCTTTGAGAAATATTTGAATCTATTGAACCAGATAGAGCTAGAGGTCATAGTTACAGTGCACCTACAATAATAATAATAATAATAATATTAAAGTATATAGTAAGCATTTAAAATAATTAAAACATGTAAGCATTAATGAATGAATGCAACATTAATGGATAATGTAGTCCATAGAAAATAATGTAGTATTGAGTTGAATGCTGAGTGCAAGACATCGTAGCCTGAGGTGAACACAATGCAACTCTATGTAGCTTGATCCAAAAATAGTCAAGGTAGAATGTAGGCCTAAGTGGAGAGGGAGAAAATCCATCCAATAGAGAGGAATTATCATGCAAACCAATCAAAAAGGGAGGTACCATTTTTGAGTATAGACCAACTAGAAGTGTAGCACCATTGTTGAATATAGTATAACCAAAGAGGAGCATGAGAAATACATTGAACCATCACTAATATAGCTAGAGAAAATGGTATTGAAGCATAACTAATATGGCTAGAGAGGAACGTAAGCATTGAGTTTACATCAAGCATCATCCAAAATTTTCAAGTAGAAGCCAAAAGTTGGAAAACCAAGTACCATAACCAAATAAATAGTTTAAGCACCAAGGAAGGTGAAGAGTCAACAAATACCAAGCATAGTAAAATGTTACAAGAAAGCACTGACTCACTATGACATTGGAATTTTGGAATAATATTTGAGCACCAAATGAAAGTGCCATACAGTCTACTTGAATGACACATTGAAATAGTGAAGGTGGAAGGGAAAATATTGAAACATTTACCTTGAACTATTTCAAGTAGTGGCTCATGCAAAGAGTAACAAACAACCTCACATGCTCAAACCGAGAAGGATAGTGAAATGTTTGAAATATTTAGTTCCAAATTCCTCTAATGGATTCATGCCTAAGGGAGGTAATATTATTAGGGTTTTTCATAAATTAAATTATTTTTTAATTTATCTAAGGTTAAGAGGAGAGATAAGGTTCATATAAATTTAATTCATTTTATAAGGTTTATAATTTTTTGGAGAAATAATTAGTGATAAGAATTATTTATTACAGTTTTTTTAAATTAATATTTGCAAATTATTTAATTTTGGAGAGATAAGGGAGTCTACTTCAAATTTCAAAAATATTAAATTTGCAGTATTTTTATTTTTTCAATTTTTAACCAACTAGGAAAACATAAGGAATCCAACCTCATAAGTATAGAAACCTTGGGTTTATCCAAGAAAAACCATTATGGATTACTAGTACATAGATTATGGAGCTAGTAAACACATGACCAAGAACAAATAATGGTTTAGTACACTTCGAGAAAAATATGAGAAACTAGTTGCTATAGCAGATATGAAAACTTATGAAGTAAAAGGAAGAGATGTTTTAGTCAATCTAATAAATGGAAAACTAATAATTTACAATGTTTTATATGTTCCTAGATTGACTACTAATCTTATTTCAGTTTCTCTACTCATAGATCAAAACATGATAATATAATTGAAAGTTTTCAATGAAATAAAACAATGCCACATTACCAAACAAGGGAAGTTGATAGCCTCATGTTCCTAGAAATTTAGTCTATTTACTTTAGATATTACCACAAATTTGGATTTTTTAGTAGGAATTTCTAAAATAAGAGAACTTTGGCATAAATGATTAGGACATACCAGTACATCATCTTTAAATTAAATGGTTAAATACCAAATGGTAGAATTTCTACCAAAAATTTCTTAGGAGTCTACCATATGACCAAAAATTTTAGTAGTAAAACAACATGGGATAAATTTTGAACTCCATTGGCATAGGTCTCAATAGCCATTGGAATCAATATATATAAATTTATGTGGTCTAATAAATGTTACTAGTATTTGAGGACATAAATATTTTCAATTATTTTTTGATGACCACTAAAACAATGTCGGTATACTTTATGAAATACAAATCTAAAGCATTTGGTTTTTCTAAACAATTCAAACTTCAAGTAGAAAAGGAATCAAGAAAAACTATTGAAACCCTTCATTTGAGAAGAGGAGGTGAATTTTCATCAAAAGAGTTCAATATATTTTTAGAATAAAATGAAATAAAAATAAAACTTACTATAGCATATTCACCACAACAAAATGAAATTGTAGAAATAAGAAATAGATCTATAATGAAAGTGGTAATATGTATGATAAAAGAAGCTCATATTGATCATGAATATTCGGCAAAAGTAGTCAAAATGATTGTATATTTACAAATTAGATTACCTACAAGGATTATCAATAATTTTAAACCAGAAGAAGTATGATCAGGATGAAAATCAAATATTGAAAAGTTTTGAATTTTTGGATGTAAAGTCTATATGCATATTCCAAAACAAAAAAGGACAAAACTAGATAAAAATACCATGTATGGTATATTTTTTGGTTATGAGGATGAATCGCAGGATATCAGATAATTAATACAACCACAAAGAAAGTCTACATAAGTAGAGATGTAATATTCTATGAAAGAATAAAGGGTGAGATTAACGAGCAGAAATATGATTCAAAAGTTCTAAATTTTTTAGAAGAAAATTTATCAAATGAGGAGAGAAAATCAGAATCTCAAGATGAATAGATTGAACATACAAAAATTTCTACAATTTCACAAAGGAAGGAACCTGTGTGGCTTAGACATACACTCAAAGAATCATATATTGAACAAATGCTAGATATTACTACTACAAGGCCTCAAACTCATAGTATAACAATAATAAATAGAGAAATTTTAAGCACCATGACAAAACTAGCAAAAACACTTTAGGAATTAAATCATTCAAAATGAAAGGTAACCATGGAATCAAAATACTCATCATTGCAAAAAAATAAAACATGGAATCTAGCGGAACTACCTTCAATAAATAAATTAGTAGGTTGTAAATGGGTTTATAAGATTAAGTATAAATAAAATGGCTCACTTGATAAGTACAAAGCTCAACTATTAGCAAAAGGATATGCTCAAACAAAGGAAATTGACTATGAAGAAACTTTTGCACCAATAACCAGGATGACTATTATCAGAACAATGTGTGCTTTGGAAGCACATCATGGTTGAAAAATTCATCAAACAGATGTAAAAAGTGCATTCCTTAATGGTTAATTAGAATAAGCCTACATGTCACAACGAGAGGGATTTGTTGTTAAAGGTAATGAACACAAGTTTTGTAAATTAAAAAAATACTTATATGGTCTAAATCAAGCTCCTCAAGCATGGTATATAAAAATTAATAATCACTTATTACAACATAATTTTAAATGAATTTTATCATATCTAAATCTATATACAAAGAAAGTTGGAAATGATATACTAACACTTATAGTATATGTCGATGATATAGTGATTACAGGAAGTTTAAAGAATTTATTAAGTGAGGTAGAAAAGGATATTGAAAAGGATTTTGAGATGACTGATTTGGGACTTATGCATTATTATCTTGGTTTGGAAATTCATCAAAATGAAGACAATATTACAATCACATAGAAAAAATATGCAAAAAATCTACTTGAGAAATACAATATGAAAAATTGTAAGCCTAAAGATACTCCTATGGAACAAGGACTTAAGTTATCCATAAATTATGAAACACATTTTGTTCCAGCAACAAATTATCATCAATTGATTAGAAGTCTTGTTGTATTTAATAGATACTTGACAAAATTTAGTTTTTTCTGTAAATTATCTTTCAAGATTCATGCAATAACAAAGAGAGATTCATTGGAAGGCTACAAAAATAATACTAAAATTTATCAACAAAACTACATATTATTTGTAAAGATATATGAATAATGTTAAAAACAATTGTCTACAAGGATGTTTAGATTTTGACTATGCTGGTTCTATTGATGATAAAAAATATACATCAGGATATATATTTTATCTCAGTTCAAGACCAATATCATGGCATAGTAAACAATAACATGTAGTAGCACACTCATCTACTAAAGTAGAATATTATGTATCAAAGGATGCATCATGTAAAGCATTATGGTTATAATATATTTTATTAGATATGGGAATCAAAAGAACTCCAACTCTGATACATGGTGACAATCAAGGAGTATTAAATTTGATAAAAAATCCAATTCTACATTAACATATTAAACATATTTAAGCTCAATGTCACTTTATTAGAGATCATTTTTAGAATCCTCATATTATATTGAAGCATATTCCTACAAAAGAAAGAATTGTAGATATTTTACAAAGGCTTTATGTCAAAATAAGTTACATATATTTAGAGATCATTTATGTAGATCAAGATAAGCTCATATCAAATAATGTAATACAGGAAGGTGTTATATATATATATATATATATGGGTTCCATAGACAAATGTCATGAAAATAAGCTCAAAGGTCATTTATGAAATCTATATTATGGACTTAAGATCCATAATGTCATTGTACAAGTTTCTTCATAATGAAATTTCTATGCATTGTTTCTCATGTGTTATGTATGTAAGTTCTATTATTGTTGTTGTTATTTTATATTATTTCATTATATTTGATCCAATGATTATTTTTCCTTTATTATTTACATTGGTATTAAAGCTTCAAAAGCTAAAACTTTACATTAAGTAGAGGATTTGACTCTTTTATGCTCTCTCATCGTGCATTAGGATGATCTTGGAGATCAAAAGGGTGTCACTTATTCTAGGTCAAGGAATGACAAAAATTTTCACATCATATCACATTAAGAGGACCCTTATCTTGTGTATGCTCTTCCCTTGCACTTCGTGCAACCTTAGGAATCAAAAGTGGGTAAGTCACCTCAAGTCAAAGAACCTCATCCTTTTCTTGCTTTATTAGATTATATTTCATTTCATTTATTTTCTTTACTTTTGTAGAATATGTTATTGTAGGTTTTATTTTCAAGTAATTTAATTTCAAGTCATTTGTTTTCAAATAATTTATTTTTCAAGTCATTTGTTTTTAAGCCATTTATTTTTCAAGTCATTTACTTTCAAGCCATTTATTTGCAAGTCATGTACTTTTCTATTTTTCATATTGCTTTCGTTAGATTAGGCTTTTATTTACTCATATTGTTGATTACTTTCATTACAATAGATTTATTTTTCTATCTTGAGAAATTCCTTTCATTAATATAGTTTAATTTCTTGTACTTGCAGTTTACTTTCATTAGAATAGATTTATTTTCTTGTATTGCAAATTTCATTTTTTTAATCTAGCTTACTTTCTTGTACCTAAATTTTATTTTCCTTATAATAGTTTTCCTTTATTATCTTGCAAATTTTCTTTCATTAATCTAGTTCACTTTTTTGTACTTGCATTTTAATTTCATTAGAAAGGACTTTCCTTCATGCAATTTAGCATAGGAATTTACTTTCTTGTCCAAATAGCATAGATTTCTTTGCTTTTTTGATTAAAGGAAGAATGTATTGTTCTTTATTCTTATATTAGTTTACCTTTTCGAAAAGCATTTTTTTTTGTTAGTATAGGGTTTGATTTCTTAGAAATGGAAATAACATGTTCATTTTCTAGTCTTGGTTCATTTCTTGTCATTTAATTTAAGCAAATTGTATTTCATTTCATAGATAGAATTTCATTTCCTCTCATATTAGGTAGGAAAAAACATTTCTAGATTATAATTTGCTATCTTTCATTTAGTTTAGGAAAAAATTACATTGGCATTCCTAAGGTAGCTCTTATTTTTGCATCATAGTTAGACGAACATAAAAGAAAATATATAAAAATAAAAAAAAATAAACACATAGTTCACATCACATTTGCACAAAACTTTCAAAACTAATAAATGACATTGGACTTCATCCCCAATCATCATTTTCCACTTTATATGCCATATTTATAATGCATAGTTTCCTAGACTTCATCACCAGGAAGCTAAATCTCCTTTGGATTAACTCAGGGTAGTCTGAAGCTAGACACCATCACTCATAGGTCTATATAATTAGTGAATGTGCAATTATTATTTTTTACCAAGCCTGCATAAGGGTGAAGTGGACGACATTTGGTCAAACATAGGTTTAGACAATGCCACCTCTTATATCCACTAAAGAGGATATTGGAGGTATTTTACCTTTTTAGATACCCAGAGCCACCCCCATATTAGGAATATATTGGCCATTTATGCACAATTTATCTCCATGTACTCTTAGGTATATCAAGGAGCATGTATAGACACACATCTAAATCTCACCTATCCAACTTCTCTCCATGTAATCTTAGGCATATCAGATATCATGCATATACATACCTTTAGATCTCACATATCCACCTTTTGTAGCTTTTAGGGGTAGTCACAAAAAAACACATAACACCAAAATAAATAAAAAATCAACATCGAAATCCAAGTAATACAAAACACAAAATAAACCTAAATCATATCAAACACCTTCAATTAAATTGTTTTTTTTCTACCTACTTGCTTGTTTGCTTAGTTAGGTCCTTATTAAAAAAAAAAAAAACAACCAAACTATAGACACCTAAAATGCATCATGTCGAGGTGACTACTCATATGGGACATGCTAACAGACCATATGAATGATCTTGGATAGCTCCAAGGTGAAGTAGTGGTTTTAACCACTCAATTTGGGCAAAGTTGGCTAACTCAGCCTTAGCTACGACTGACACCCATGGCTAATAGAGCTAGCCGCACCTCAAAGCCATGGCTAGCATAAAAAATATTTTGAATCTTGGGACAAGCCAAATTTTGGTTACAATAACCTGGGAAATAGAGATTCAAATAGTTTTGGATAGGGAAGCATTGAGAAGGTTCCATCCAAATGATCCAACTGCAGGTTTCTTGTTATCTTCTTCTCCTTGAAGCTAGACCAAGGACTTGAGAATGCTATAAGACCCCCTCCAAACTAGAGAGAATTCTAAAATATTGAGGAGTTCAAATGTAGCAAAACTCTACCGAATTGTTGACTCAATTACAACCTTTTGGAGAGAGCTAACTTGCCAATCATGAATGCATTCAAAGTAATGGAGGTGTCAAAGGACTAAGGAGATCAAGAATCCATAATTGAGCCTCTTCCACCATAAATCCAGTGAATTCAACCACAAAATACATTAGAGGACATCAAGGTGACCATTGAACATCAATTAAATGGAGATAATTAAGGATCTAAGCCATGTTTACAAGAGAAAAAGCATTTGCACCTTAGCCATGGCTAACAGTGCCCACCGTGCCTCAGACCCACAATGAGGATTTGATTCTTGACTTACTCTATTTTAGCCATAGATTTCATTTTGTAATAATGTATTTAGGAATATATGACTTCCTTTAGGTTTCTTTCATGCATTTGTGTGGCTAGAATTAGGATTTAGAGGCAGATTTTATTTATTTTCTTATTTCCATTAATTAGACTAGTTTATTGTTAATTCATGCAATTCAAGTTTCCAATGGCTAATTAGGTTTCTTATTACCTAGATTACATGCTTTTATTCTATGATTCATAGTAATATGATGATTTTGTGCTAATATTCATAGATTTACATGTTTCTTTCTTTTATTATCATCATTTATGCAATAGTCCATCAAAAGCCTCATCAAGAGAGGCCATATTTGTGTTTAATCCTTTCTTGTTGTTTCTTGAATGCAGGGTTTATAAGATCCATTCATTTCAAGGCATTCGAGGAAAAAAATACCTCTTTCATGAGATAATAAGGTCACCATTGATCTTGAAAAGTTTG
This sequence comes from Wollemia nobilis, assembly GCA_028583015.1. Lineage (NCBI taxonomy): Eukaryota > Viridiplantae > Streptophyta > Pinopsida > Araucariales > Araucariaceae > Wollemia > Wollemia nobilis. Next base: position 3,340,341 of record JAQPPZ010002362.1, read on the forward strand.
TCTTTTGGGAAAGCCTATGAATTACACCACCACCTCATTTAGAGGGTCTTCAAGATTGTATTAATTGTATCAACATGGAGTATCCCTAAGAGAAATGTACTTGTAACTAAATTTGACAAATTGTAATTATTGTTAAATTAATTATTATCAATATTTTAAGCTTTAATGTTTGATATCATTTGAAGCACTAGTTAGGTGTATGCTTTCTACAAGGTTATAGATGGCGATCATGGTGGAAACCCCACAAATTCTATAGTAACTTATGGATTTATTCTATTTTGTTATTGTAGGTGTTAGCCACGGTCACCATAAAAGCATAAAATAGGCATAAAATAGATTGCCTCTCCATTGAAAAAGGATTTTAGGTAATTTTGATCCTTTATATTTCTGGTTTTTCTATTTTTTTGGTTTTTAGTTAATTAAAATCACATAGAGAACAGTAAAAGGAAAATAATCATGAAAATATTTTGCTATATATCAACCATGCTTGATAGCCATGGCTATCACTATTAGCTATTGTGATAAACCATAGCTAAGATCTTGGTCTACGGATCTATCTCATAGCTAACAGTTAGAGTCTATTTTTTTAGATTTTACCTATTATGGCCTAGTAAGAGGTCAATTAGAGCATTTTACCTAAATTATTTAAACAAATATTTAATAATTAGATGCATATTTATGAATATTAAATGTTGTTATAATTAGGTATTTAGGAAAGAGCATTGCATGCTTGGTGTTGCATCTTTACTTTTATGTAAAATATAAAATGGACAAACACACACCACACACTATCTAAATTCTGGTGAGTTGGAAGTCATATCCAACCACTAGTAGGGTTTAATGATAATGGTAGTTATTTATATTAGTTGGCCCAACTCCATTGAACCCTATCACTAGACCAATATTGGTTCTAAGATCCATCATAGCCCATGGAAAATATGCATGTATCTCTCTTTGGAGAGGTATATCACTGATGGCGGGTGAACTAGGTAAGGACCAAGAGGACCTATGCTCCCTGACCAAGTGTGGACTTAATTACCACATATTATAGGTTTGATTATGTGGCCTAGAATTTCATTGCTAGGTTTTCAAGCTACGAGTATACAGGTGAAAACCCTTAAACAATTGAGTATATCATCAATAATTTTAAACACAATGAGAGTAGTTTAAGTTTCAACAAATCTCAAAACACATCAAATTAGTTAAGGCTCACAAAGAAAATTTAAAAGAGATAATAATAATTTTTATTTTATTTACCATAAAATATACATACGAGATAATACAACATCATGGTTGTCACACAGAGTGGTCGATCTTGACATAGAACCGAGGTCAGATTTGAGGCTCCACCCAATTCACAACATCATGTGAAGAACCCTCAATCACAAGATCCCCTTGGATGATGTTCGATGAGCATTAGAGGGGATAACTCTATGCATAGATATTCTTGTTAGAATACCCCACTTAGAGGAGGTAATGCACATGCCTCATGAGATAGATCTTAGTATGGGATATCCTAACATGGGGAATTCATGCATGGGACTATATATCATGATCATACACCTCATGGGTCAACTAGATCCACTGAAGAGTACATCATTGAGGAAGGAATAGTAAACATGTTGGTTCCCATATGTACTTGAGACAAGGGAGGCTCTGGGACCCCGTGAGTTCAAAATAGACAAGTAGAAAATCCACCCAATTAGGGGCAAGAAAAGAAGGGTGCTTCAAGGCATAGGCCCTCATAGACTCAAAAAGACAATCAACCTAACAAGTTCATAGTTGACATGTCTAATATTGGATTCAATGGCATACCACCACATGAGCCATGGTGCACTAGGTAATTGTATGGTCTATATAGAGTCTTAGGGTAGCTAGGGTATAAAATATTAGTTGCACATTCTCATTATATGAGTTCTCATAGTGAGAGCATGTGTTAGACCATCAAAGATCTAGGAGAATGCTCTAACAATACTTGTATTATATTTTCCCCATCAACCCACATGGGCACATAATATAGACAACACTATAATATGAATGCCATCTACATATACAAGGGCAATAGCATGGTAAACTAGTTTGTCGAAGTTCATACCAATAAATATGCTTGGAATTAATGAGTACACCAGATACTACACACGATCGATATTCTAGATCGATCATAAAAACTGGTATGAAAACAGCTATAACAGATTATCCAAGATCAATTGGAGGATATCTGCATAGAGTGTGAGCACCTCAAAAATAAGGATACTCAAAGGTAGAGGTTTCATAGGCAACATATTTTCAAGCAATGCATGTGCAAAAAAGACATCCTTTATCAAAATGAGCATGTTGAGCCAGAGGATCAATTGTCTTAGGTCATTTTACCTCCTCGTAATGAGTACAGGGAGTGCACTCATAGACAAGCTGCTTCATAGCCTGATTTGCACCTTGACCATATTCAGAATTGTACTTGCCACATGGCCCAAAATATGATGTAGTGATGAGTGCTCGAACATCAGGGGCATATGCAATACAAAGAAGAAGCGGGATATTATCAAGAACACAAATATCTTGAGATCTCCCTAGTAGATGTGGAGGATGATACTATTCCTCCACCTCATCCAAATAAGAATTTGCCTCCCAAGGCTCCTCATGGACCTCTTAGAGAAGAGGAAATTATATCTTTGAAAGCCTATCAGGCCTTAGTAGACAAGGTTTGAGCAATAGAAAATCAAGGGACGACTTATCAAAAGATGACCTTGAACAAAATTCATAACAAACCTTTATGTCCATTCGTGCCCATTCTAGTGGATCCTGAGCACTTCAAGATGCTAAATCTAGAGAAGTTTCAAGGTGAGGACACTCAGGAATATGTTATGAGCTTTATGGACATGTGCTTTTAGATTGAAAGCAATGACGCTCTATTGCTAAGAAAATTCATCACAACCCTTTCAGGCCCTGCCTAAGAGTGGTTTAAACAACTTAAGAGGCACAACATAGCCAACTTTGAACAATTGGCTAATACAGTTATTGAATTCTTCTCCTTAAATGTTAATAAGAATGTAAACCTATCCTATCTAGCTTCTTTAATACAATATTATGATGAGTCGGTCATAGATTATGGTAAAATATGGAGAAACATCATGGAAAAGTTACCATTTTCTATTCTAAGCACTGAATTGACTCGAATGTTTACCAAGATTTGTGTGAAGCACATCTCATTACTACTATAGTTGCAATAGTACTAAACATTCAATGAGGCCTTGGCACAAGCTAAGGTAATAGAGGACATAAAGTTACATGAGGGTAACTTGAAATTCAGGAACAAGAAGGAATGGAACAAAAAGAACACCTGAAGAACACAAGCTTATACTAAGAGAGGGGGGGTGAACAATAAAAGACCTCTTTTTACTTTTGCCTTTATACTTCAAAATAGTAAATAAATATACCCAAAGCAATATCAAAGCAATGCATAATAACATCCACAAAGTGACACCAATTTTAACGTGGTTCACCCAGAATGGTTGGGCTACGTCCACAAAACTTTTCTCTAAAAGTTATCTCAAAGTTCTTTGGGAATCCTTCCTAGTTACAATGTTTATGAGCCTTGGCCCAAAGGAGATACCTTCCCCTAATCAAAATTTATGATCCTCTGTTCAAAGGAGATACCTTCCCCTCTATCTGAATTTATGAGCCTCTGCTCTGTATCGCTCCAAATTTTTTGCATCCTTACCTTCAGGCTATAGGATCCATGCCCGGAAGGAGGATGGGAAAAGGATGGCATGGTACCTCGGACTGAGAGGCCTTGCGAAGGTCCCGCCTCTCGAGGGAGGTGTATTATGGTGATTTTTCGATGGATGGTGGGGTTCACCAGGAAACGTTTAGTGGCAGTTTCCATGCCTAGGTTGGGAATGTGTTTGATGGGTTCAGTTTTAGCTTTAATCATCCAAGTCCTAGGTTTGGCAAAAATGCGTCTAAGCTATTCTATATGAAATGCAGATTTAAATGAAGACAAAAACAGATTTGGACAGAAAAATAGAAAGAACAAGATGGATTAAAGACCCATACCTGATCCGGATGTCTGATGAAGGTTTTGATTTTTGAAGCAGTCAGGATCGCCTCTGATTTAACAAAATCGTCTGTGATCTGACAAGATCATCTGAGATCTGACGAATTCGTCAGACGAATTCGTTAGAGACCTGCAAACAGAGAAATAGGTGCAAAACATAGAAAATACAACAATGCTAACATAGGGAAATAGTGTAAAATAACAATAACAATATCAAACTGAAAATTATAAATAGAAACATGAATGCATTATACTGATTTAATGACAATTATAACTTAATTATGCATTTGATCTAGATGGGTGAACTCCAAAATGCAGAATAGCAAGGAATAATGATAAAACTAACTAAATTCAGAATAAAATAGTGGATAAATGTAAGAAAACACGCAAACTCTAGGCACTGATTGCCCCCAATGTGGACTACAGTCGAAATCATCTCGAATTGGGTCGAGATCGTCCGAGATTGTACGAGATCGTCTGAGACGAACTGAGCTTGCTCCGGTTGAAAAACAATGAAGTTCCTGCAAACAAACTTGGCAAAATACAAATGCAAACATTGATTTAAGATGGTCTAGTGCATGTAGAATTCGAGTTACAGGGAATTTCAGCCAGGGGGGATGCTAAGGGGAGGGCTTAGGATTAAATAGGCTTAGGAGGGAGGTTAGGAGGTTGGAGATCATCCCTATTTGGGAGATCTCCAATAGGGAGGGTCTCTAACAGCGCAGACACGCTTCTGCCCGGATTAGAGACGTCGTTGGAACAGAGACTAATTGTGAAAAATTAGTTTTGGGACAAGATCGTCTGGACGTCCTAGCCCAGACGAAATCGTCCGATCTGAGGCGATATCGTCTGATCGGCGACGATATCATCAAACGGTCAAAACAAACTCTAAAAATGGCGCGAGAAATGAGGAAACGGATTAAGCGATGGTTTGGGAGCAGTTTTGGAGGTTGAAATTTGAATTTGAATTATTTACTAGAGTAAGTGTAATTATTAAGGTTTTATTGCGCCAATTTTAGGGTGCTACATTTTGCCCCCTCTTTAGCGAATTTTCCAAAGAAAATGCGTTAAATATGAGTTCTTCTCGATCTATGAGAAAGCAAAAATTATTCCCATTTTTAGGTGACGATTCTTGGTCGAATCGTACGACAACTTACTATGGTGCCCCCTCCGTGTTTTTACCCAAATCGAACGTTTGAGGTAAAAACGTGGAAAAGCAAAATTTTAAAATGTTTTTAATTGTGTTTTGAATAAAATTAAGAAAAATAGGGTAAAACCCTAATTCATTTTTACTATTCATTTTTTTGGTTTTTAGAGCTCTACAAGCAAAAATGGTCGAGACAGTGCATAGATCGACAGAGGTCCGACACGGGCTACGGGTAAGAGTCTAAACTTAGCTTAGAATGGTTTAAGTTGAATTTACATGCTTTTTAGGTTGATTTTAAATAAATTTTGAGCATCGTGGCCATTTTTGGGCCGTCGACGTCGTCGGGACGAAATCGTCCCGATTTCGACGAAATCGTCTCAAGTTTGCCGATTTCGTCGAAGGGCGAAATCGACGAAAGGGGGACGATTTCATCAAATAAGGGACGATTTCAGCTTGCGAAATCGGAGATGATTTTGCTCAAATTTGGGACGATATCGTCCAATAGTGGACGATATCATCATTTGTATAAAATTGAACTGATTTTACTTGCATTATTAATCACTTGAGTTTTTATTAATGATTTTTGTATTGTGTTGTTGTTTATGTTGCAGAGAGGTTTACTAAAGAGCAGAGAATGGAAATACGGTGGGTTGAGAGATGACTTGGCCACTCTATCATAGGCAGAGCGGGATCAGCTAGCTCAGGCCGGCTTACAGCATGTGGCAGAGATGCCACAAGTTTCTACAGACATGGGGCTACTGACAGCCCTAGCAGAGAGGTGGTATCCGGGTTCTTCCTATTTTTGGTTATCGACAGGGGAGATGACTCCCACACTAGAGGATGTATGGAGGATTTTGAGGATCCCCATACAAGGACGGTTGATCACTCCTATGGCCAATCAGGGCCACGCTATGATGCGGTTGTGTGGCGATCCGAGCTTCACCCTGGAGAAGGGCAGAGTGAACATCGAGGCGCTACGTCAGATGCTTGGGGCATCCAGACTCACATAGGTTTTGGCCGGAGTGGTGGGTGGACTTTTGCTGTGCCACCAGAGCGGGTGTAGGGTACCATGGGTGCTAGCAGATGTGATCTGTGACATGCGTGACCATGGTTATAGGTTCTCTTGGGGCAGCTTTGTTCTATGCCGATTGTACAAGATCCTGCATGGGGTCGTGTACAAGGGCGGCCGATGTCTGGTCATGACATCGCTTCTACAGGTTTGGTGCTGGGAGCACATTGTAGTGCGAAGGCCGATAGGGCTTCCTTTGATAGGGATTGACGGGGAGAGGCCCCAAGTTTTCTACTGGTGGCTCCAGAGAGGGGCACAGCGGTGGATTGATCTATCGATGTCCCAAAGACTACTGGATGACCTTGTCCTAGACCAGATCACCTGGAGGCCTTGGAGGGACCATCCAGGGTGGGCCGAGGATAGACAGGAGCTGGCTCACATTAGGCGAGTCTACTAGCTGAGGATGGAGAGGGGAGAGGTGGAGCTCCACCACTACGACCGAGTTTTGTGATAGTTCGGTCTACAATAGGGGATCCCATCTCTCAGGGATTACGAGTTTTCTCGGACTATCCGGGATAACACTATAGTGAGCGAGGCTCCAGATATGCAGCGATTTTAGAGTCAAGACACAGATGATGCCCCCATTCAGCTAGTGGATGGGGACGACGTTGGAGTAGCCAATGGCTATGATGCCCGGTACACAAGCATCCGCCCTCCTCGGATGACGAGGGCTCACTATCTGATTCACGTAGTTGTGCGTCGGATGGGGAGGCGGTGCCAGGCGACCATTGAGGCGACACAGGGTCATAGCGGGAGAGAGCAGAGGAGACCACAGGCACAGTAGAGGCCGCGACAAAGGGAGAGGAGGGAGGAGAGACCCCCTTCTCCATAGAGAGAGAGGCCACCATCGCCCGATAAGGGCAAGGGTGTTGACACTAGGGAGAGCAGCGAGATAGCGACTCTTCGAGCAAAGATAGTCTATCTCCAGGCATAGGTGCAGACCTTGTAGGAGGAGGCTACATGACACCGAGCTGAGGTTACACAGCTCAGAGATGAGATTGCATGCCTTAGAGCACGGGGCGGAGGGGCGAGCACTCGGGAGCTAGCATGGGCTATTGCCTAGATCACATTTTATCAGACACTATACCACCAGATGGTGCCAGAGGAGGAGAGATTACCACTATCAGCTGCCATCGCGGATCCGATCAAGATTGGGTCATCAAGGACTTCATCCCGATCCACGACTAGGACTCGCAGTACCACACATACTGCGATGGGGCCACCTCGTCCACCTCAGGGTAGGGGAGGAGATGAGGCTGAGAGCTCGAGGGGTTCTCAAGGCTAGCTACTACAGATTGCATTGCACGGATTGATATATAGTATTTATTATTTTTGATAGAGGATTGAGTATGCCGAGGTATAGATTGTGGCATACCGATTCGGTTTTGATATGATGTATATTATTGTTGATACATATATAGATGAGATATTTTTGATCATATGACTTGTGTCTTATGTATTTTTATGATGCTTTAAAATGTTTTGATTGATTGATTTGATGATTCATGTGATTACGTCGTTGGAAATATTATGGTTGAAATGTCATGCTTAAAAGATTTAAATGAAAGAATCTGATAGAACAAATTGGTTGTTGATGATGTGATGATTTGATAAAAAAATAAAAAATAAAAGGGACTTTTAACAATAATTTCAAAGGACATTGTCGCTATTATAGACCATTTCATGGAGTCGCCGCTCACTCGGTCATCAAGCTAATCCCAGTATAGAAATATTGTTAAAAAGTAAAAGAGTGCTTAAGAGACTGTCTTAAGACTTTGGTGCAATGGTGCAAATGATGATGATGATGATTTGTTTTCAGAGTTTCATAAAAATAGTATGCATGAAATAATGTTTAAAATGATTTTTGCTAGGCATAAATTCCTAAGTGTGATAAAATTTTTGGATAATTCCCTAGGAATTATACCATCATTGCAAAATTGAAGGTTGACATAATGACATGAAATAGTGATAATGTGCATTCTTTTGAAAGCATAATTGTGTAACATAATGATTTAAGTCATATGTTTTTCATGATTTATTTAAATAAATGGGGAATAAAAATTGGTACAATGGTTTGCGCTAGGCATAGAATATGTAGGTATAGACTTATACCATCATCGCGAAATCCAAAAAAGAGAGTTTTATTGCATGGTTGATTTTTAATAAACATAAAATATGAAGATGAGGACTTGCGCTAGGCATAAAATTCCAATTTTGGTTGTAGAACTATACCATCATCATGAAAGTCAAAAGTTATATATATATATAGATGTGTTTTTATTGTATGGTTTTGAAAGAAATTTTGATTTTCTATTATGCATGTAGTTGTCTTTATACTAAACAACTGTACTTTAAAGAAGAAAATGAATTATTCCAGACAATTTGCAAAAAAATATTTCAAAGTATCTTAAAGACAAAAGTTAGATTTATAAGGAATCCCATGTGCATATGTGAATTCATTTCCAATCTTGATTTATCATAATGATACACAAAATCTCTCAAATACAAATGTGTGTGCAATTGCTATGTTCATTTACCAGTTTTGAGCAAGATAATATGATACAAGTGATTTGAATGAACCAAATAAGTGTTCATTAACCATGATGTAGATGCATATAACCATACTAGACTACTATGTAAGTCGGATTATCAAGAGCTAGCTAATCCATAAGCAGACATAGGTCTGTACAAAAGAAGGTCGCTAATGTGACGGACATATCGCCACGCTAGGAGTTACCCAAGGCCAAGCGGGTTGGGCACAAACCACTTGTTATGGGGCTTACCTCACAGTTTTCGAATAATTGAGAATTCCAGGGATTCAAGCTCATCAACCCTTCTTTTCTTTTCAAAGGGTAGGGAAAGGGATTTTATTGCTTTTGCTTTTGCTTTCTTTTTTTTTTTGTATTTTTGCTTGATAATGCTTAACATTGTAATGATATAAAATAACATTTTTCTTTTCTCTTTTTCTTGAACTTTGCTTTTTCTTTTTGTTCTATGCTAGGGATACTTGCTTGGATTAGTTGTAGAGCAAGGGATTTTTATTCTGGGTAGGGGTGAGCTTGTCCTTTTGCCAATTCTCAAAGATTCTAGACCATGTGCATGATAGGATAGCAGGGGAAACTTTTCGCTCAAGAAACCACTTCTACTATGTAGCAAAGCATGGAAATTACAAATATAATCATTTTATTGTGAAAGGATGTGCTTGGTTTAAGTAAATAACAAGATCAATTCTCTGTGCTCAAACTTTATTTAATTGAATTTTGTGGACTTTGATATAAGAGAGATTAGTAATCATGTCAGATAAAAATCAAGATATTTATTTTTGTGAGTGTGAAAGTGAGGGATTCCAAATAAATGCTAATTTATCCAAAATAATTTGAAACATATAACTGCAACATTTGTAAGAAGATATATATAAATACTTTTTGAGAAGTTTTGAGAATGTTGACTCTCTCTTTCTTCTTTATGTTGTTTTGGTTTCGAAAGAGTCAAGAATATTGCTGTTTTTTTTTTTATTATTATTATTATTATTATTATTTTTGTTTTTGAAAGAATTAACAAGTGCCATAAATAAATACAACAAATAGTTTTGAAGATTTTGATGATTATGAATGTTTTTGGTGTTTTTGAATTTATTGAAAGAAATACAAGATAGTGATTTTGAAATATTTTAAACAAATATATACAAGGATGAAATGACCAAATTTATACATAGTAACGTTTAAGATGCAAAATGTTCATGGGTTCTTTAAGTTCTTTACCATCTAAGGTAGATAATTTGTATGCTCTCGATTCAAATTTAGCAGTGATAATGTATGGTCCAAGCTAGTTGGGCTCAAATTTACCTTTAAGGTCCTTAGTTGCATTGGTATTTTTTTTATTTTCTTTTAAAACAAGGTCACCGATCTCAAAGGATCGATGACGAACTTTTTTAGCATATGATCTTTTAAGCTTGTTTTGGTAGGCACGGAGATGCTCCAAAGCATTGATGCATTTTTCATCTAGGAGTTCCAGCTGACTGAGTCTTCCATCTCGATATTCATCTCCTACTTCGGTATCTTGAAGTAGTAGAGCCAAAGAAGGAACTTCTAATTCAAAGGGAAAAACGGCTTCAGCACCATAAACCAAAACAAAAGGTGAAGTTCCAGTGGGGGTTCGAACACTAGTTCGATAGGCCCACAAGGCTGGATATAACTGAATGTGCCAGTCGCGGCCAGTTTTATTGACCAATATTTTGAGGATTTTGATTAAGGTTTTGTTAGATGCTTCTGCTTGACCATTACCCCGAGGATAATAGGGAGTGGACCAGCGATGTTGAATCTTATATTTTTGGCATAATTTTTTAACATATTTATTTTTGAAACAAGTTCCATTATCAGAGATGAGATTTGCAGGAATTCCGAACCTACAAATGATTTGATTAAAAATAAATTTAGAGACTTGTGTGCCAGTGCGGGAAGCTAAAGGCATAGCTTCAACCCACTTCGTGAAATACTCGATGGCGGTTATGATGAATTTGTGTCCATCAGATGACACAAGATTGATTTTGCCAATAATGTCTAAACCCCATTTTGAAAAGGGCCAAGGAGATGAAATCGCCTGCAGCTCTTGTGTAGGCGCATGGACAAGGTCAGCATGTTTCTGGCACTTGTCGCAATGGCACACATAATCATGTGCGTCATTCTCCATGGTAGGCCAAAAGTATCCTATCCTAAGGAGCTTTTTAGCAATGACACTACCACTGAAGTGTCCTCCACAAGATCCATCGTGGGCTTCACTCAAGGCTGATTTGGATTCTTCTAAATTCAAACATCTTAATAGGATACCTTCAAAAGATCTCCTATATAAAGTATTGCCAATTATTACAAATCGACTTGCTCGTCTACGTAATAACCGACGCTTGGTTTCTATTAGAATTGGCGGGGAAAGTCCCATTTTGGAGAAAATCAAATATATCCGTATACCAAGGTTCAGGAGTAGTTTCATTGATTAGAAACACATCCAAAGGTTCTAAGCATGACTTATTTGAAGCGGGTTCTTGGAGTCGACGAATAATGATAGTGGCATATTCGTCATCTAACTCCAAGGGTAGGAGAGATGCAGCTGCGGCCATAGCATCAGCTGCACGGTTGCAAGTTCGAGGAATAGCTTCCAAGGTAACTTGATCAAATAGAGACATTAATTGTAAAACATAGGCTTTATATGGGCACAGTTTATCATCTCTAGTCTGATAAACTTCATTAATTTGGTTTATAACAAGTTGAGAATCACCAAAAACTAACAGATGTTTAATTTTTAGCACCAAGGTAGCTCGTAATCCAAGGATTAGAGCTTCATATTCAGCAGTATTGTTGGTGCAAGAAAATGTCAATTTGAAGGATAGAGGAATAAGATGTTTTTGTGGGGATATTAAAATAATACCCGCACCAGCCCCACTCATGCATCGGGCTCCATCAAAGTATAAGGACCATTGTTCAATATGGTCTGCCTCTAATTGAAGGCATTCATCAGGAAACTCAATGATGAGGGGATGGGTAGACTCTAAGGGTGCAGCAGCTAATTGATCTGCTATGATTTGACCCTTAAAAGACTTATGTCCTATGAATGTGAGGTCAAACTCGCTTAGAGCAAGAACCCACTTGGTTGTACGACCCGATAAATAAGGTCGACTCATGAGATACCTCAAGGGATCATATTTAGCAATGACATAAGTTTTTTGACTAAGCATATAATGGCATAATTTTTGCATAGCAAACATGACTGCTAGACATAATTTTTCTAATGTTGTGTAGCGGGTTTCATAACTGACGAAGGTTTGGCTAATATAATAATTAGCACGTTCTCTCTTCGCATCATCAAGTTGAGCTAACATAGCTCCTAAGGCAGAATCTGAAGCTAAAATATACAAGAGAAATGGGCGATCAGGTCTAGGCGGTGAAAGCACAGGTGGGTTAAGGAGGTATTGTTTGAGAAGTTCAAAAGCTTCTTTACATTCGTCATCCCAATTAAAAGGGACATCCTTCTTAAGAAGTTTAAGAAAGGGACCGGTTTTGTTCGCTAGCTTATCGATGAAGCAATGAATGGCTTGAAGCTTACCTTGTAAACTTCGTAACTCAGATATATTAGTAGGTGTGGGCATATCAGTGATAGCCGCAATCTTGAGAGGGTCGATTTTGATACCACGTAAAGAAACTAAAACCCCTAATAGTTTACCGGACTTAACTCCGAATATGCATTTGGATGGATTTAATCGAATAAGATATTCTCGTAATCGATTAAAAACTTTTCTCAAATCATCTAAATGATTATCTTCATTAATAGAGCGAGCTATAATATCATCTACATAATCATGTAGGATATCATGCATCATATCATGAAAAATATAAGTCATAGCTCGTTGATATGTTGCACCTGCATTCTTTAAGCCAAATGGCATCACTTTCCAACAAAAGGTACCCCAGGGGGTAATAAAGGCTGTTTTAGCCTGATCTTCAGGAGCTATCCTGATCTGATTATAACCGAAGAATCCATCCATTAAGGACATCATCCCACTCCCGACAGTAAAGTCAATGATTTGATCCATGTTTGGGAGAGGAAAATCATCTTTAGGGCATGCAGCGTTAATATCTCTAAAATCTGTGCAAACCCTAACTTTGGTGGCTTCTTTCTTGGTGACTGGAACTACATTTGAGATCCATTCAGCATAATCAATAGCTTGTATAAAAACAACATTCAAGAGTTTTTCTAACTCCCCTTTGACTAGCAAAGCCACTTTGGGATGCATTTTTCTAAGTTTTTGTTTAACAGGTTTAGCATCCGGATGGACCACTAGGTGATGCATGACTACAGAAGGGTCTAGACCTGGCATATCTTCATATGTCCAAGCGAAGACATCTTCATATTCTTTAAGGAATGCAATGTATTGCTCTTGTTTTTCTTGACTTAATTTTGATCCAATATTGATTATGTGAGGATTATCCTCAGTTCCAATATTAATTTTAATGACATTTTCTACCTCCATGTGTAGATCTCTTTCAAAATTAGGTGGGGTGGGTGAGACGCCCAATTCTTGTAATTCTTGTAAGGTTAAGTTGGATAATTCATCTTGAGGATTAGTGGTCTCAAGTTGGGCTATAGTTGGTATAGAACCATCAAAATAAAATCCATTGTGTAACATCTCTTCAACGGAGACATTGTGGAAGATATCTCCTTCCAACTCCTCATCGAGTCGACAATCATTTCGGGGTAAGCTATGGATAGCATGTTACATGTAAATGGCTGATTTTTTAGAGGCAAATCATCAGGCCTATCCAAATAATCTTGATAACATATGAGTTGATCATCATCTTCAAAAGGAAAGGGTTGACCCTTACTAGGAAATAGGCCCACACCACAGCGGGTAGGCCACGGTTCTACCTCGAAAGGTTCTTTCATGCCATTTTGGAAAGGTCCCAAGCCTTTCCCTTTATATCCCATTTTAAGCATCATGGGTTTAGCTTTAATATATTCATTGGTAAAATAACATCGAGCATATCCCTCATGATGAGTTTTGATATTCTTGGGGATTCTTCCCTAATCATATCCTTTATAAATGAAGGCACAACTCCCGACTTGGTAAATACTTCCCATAGGTTGTGGGAGGCCCAAAGTACGAGGAGATGGTGGCAAGTTATTTAAAAGAATTGAATCTTGCATGAAAGTATTTGTTTTTTTTTATATTAAGGTTGTGGATAAATCTGGTAAAAGTTCATCAGAAAGAGCATAAGATGTAGAAGGATCATTCCCTATATCTTTAGATGTGGAAGGTATGATAGATGTTGATAATGTGGAAGTGTTAATAGATGGGTCTATAGGTTTTGAAATTATGGGGATGGAACATGAAGGATTGGTCGTGGATTGAAGATCTTTTTGAGGTTCTAGAGTGGTTTGTTTAGAAGATTGTTGATCTATATATGAGGATGAAATTAATGGAGGGGAAATAGGTGAGGCTATGGGTGTGTGTTTCACAATTTTAGATGAAAAATAAGAATTAGGATGTGTGGATGATAGAGCAGGGCAAAATTGCACTCCAACAGGTTCTTCCAAAGCACACATATCAAAGGGTCTAGGATCACCGTGGATAGTGACCAACTGATTTTTAAATTTGAATTTAACACATTGGTGTAAAGTTGATGGGACAGCCCGCATTGCATTGATCCAAGGACGACCCAAGAGTATATTGTACGATGCGGGGCAATGTACAATAAACATGGTGGTATCTAGAGTTCGAGGACCAACTTGCAATGGGATGGTAATAACTCCACACGTTTCTTGTGTTTCGTCATTGAAAGCTTTGATAATCATGTCGGTTTTCTTCATTTCATCACTTCTAAAGCCAAATCGTTGGTAGAAGTCAAAAGTGCAAATGTTTAGAGATGAACCATTATCAATCGGGACTCTTTTAACGACTACATCTCCAATTAGAGCAGTAATATATAAGGTATTATCCTTATGTAAAGCTGTGTTGTGGGATATCTTTATCCCGGAAGTCAATACAATCAACTTCTCGAGTGATGATAGTATTGGCCATGGCTTCGAGTTGAATATTTTGAGGTACCATCATTTGGCTTAATGTAAGCATCAACTCATCCCTATGGGTGGGAGAAGATCTTAATAAATCCAAAAGGGAAATTCTGGCTGTAGTATTGGATAATTGCTCATTAATATTGTAAGGGGGTTTAGGTTGAACATTGGAAGCATGATTCCCTTTATTGGGATTTTTCAAAACAAATGGAGCTGATCCATCATTCTGGTTTGGTTCTTGTTGAGAATTTTGAGCCTGTTGTCGGGTAACGACTCCAATGGTACCTACAATGTTATATTGAAGACGCTGAACTAGTCTCGGTCGAGCATTTATGGCTTGTTCATTTGGGAGGAATTGATTAGAAGAGGGTCGAGTAGTAACTCTTCTAGGAAATGGTTCTTTTGGAACCATAGCATCTATGATAGGTTGAATAGGATCTGATTCATTTTTAGAACTATTCGATTGGTTTGAAGTGATGTCTATTTCACTTTTAGTATCTGATTCTATATCACTAGGATCTGGAGTTTGAATATTATGTAGGGGCCTGGTTGTGACCATGGATAAAGTTGTGTCAAATATTTTAGGATCATGATTAGGTAAATGTCCGCTAATAGTTCCTACATATCGGGTAGGAGGGAGGAACATTATGATGTTCGATTTGATTGGCCACCTCTTTACCATGTCTTGGTAAAGGGTGTTGAAATATGTCTAATGATTGATTAGCATTTTGATTTTGATTTTGGGGAATTGTCTTTTGAGGATTATTAGGAGCATTTTGTTTAGGTTGGAAGGCTTGCACCTCCATTTCATTATTATCAATCAGATCCTGTATTTTATGTTTCAACCTTTTACAAGCGTTGGTAGAGTGTCCAGGCCCTCTATGGAAATCACGAGTGTAAGTCAGCTTTGTATCCGGGTATAGTTGGATCAGGTTCCCGGATAGCTGGTAATTGGATCAAACCTCTTTCGAGTAATTGAGGTAAAATAGTTGATAATGGTTGATTCAATCTAGTAAATTCTTGAGGAGGCTTATCAGGCGGTTTCAATATAAATTTTTCTATTGTTTTCGTTGC
The DNA here is from genome assembly GCA_028583015.1 of Wollemia nobilis. Classification (NCBI taxonomy): domain Eukaryota; kingdom Viridiplantae; phylum Streptophyta; class Pinopsida; order Araucariales; family Araucariaceae; genus Wollemia; species Wollemia nobilis. The sequence continues at coordinate 3,356,247 of JAQPPZ010002362.1, forward strand.
ATTGATATTAGCAACATTTCTCTTTCAGTGACTCCGTCACCTACAACTTGTTTGTTTTTATACTGATTTTTGGATGTTTTCTCATCATCCTTCCTTTTAAGTTGGCCTCTCCTAATGAGGGCATCTTCTACTCTTCGAGCTAAATCTATAGCCTGATCGAAGGTAGTTAAGGTAGCAGTTGATAGCTCATAAGATATTTGTTCTTGTAAATTATTAATAAAAATGTCCAACATTTCCCTATAAGGTAGCACAAAGTGCAGTTTTCCTATCAACTGCCTCCATCTAGCTAAGAAATCGGCAAAACATTCATCCTTGTCTTGTTTTAAATTGTATAAATATTTAATGGTTACATGCCTCTCGATGTAGGCACTAAATTGATGGACAAAAGATTCAGTTTTTTCTTCAAAGTTTCTCAAAGAATGAGTGGGCAATTGATAGTACCACTCTAATGCCATTCCACCTAAACTTTTCAGGAACATTTTTAGTAATAGCAAGTCATCATGTGATATATCATGACATGCTATCCTAAACATGCGAAGATGCTCTATGGGATCTTCGGTTCCTTTATATATAGGCAGGATGGGCATGGGAAAATGCTTAGGGTACGGTTGTGCTACAACTATGGGATCCAAAGGTTGACTACATATCTCTCGATAATTGTACGAGGGACGATAAGGATCTATCTGGTCCATACGCGAAGCTAACTGTTTCACCATGGCTTCCAGATTACTAGTTTGCCCACCATATTGGTTCGGTAGGGCATTGATATGGGATTTGTGAGCATATGATGGAGGGACATGAAGATTAGATGCTATGTTGCTATTGTGTAAATTGTTGGTAGGAAAGGTGTTATGAATGAATTTTGAAGTTGTATTATGTTGTATTCTAGATTTTTGAAAATTGGTGTTTGGCTTCATTTTAGGTTTTTGTTTACTTGAAGCATATTGATCAATAGTTTGGCAAAGTAAAGCAGTGAAGGAAGTTTTCTTTTGTGTGGGAATGATTTTAGGCTCAATAACTGGTTCCTTAGGAGGTTGGGTAACCTGTTGTTTTGGCATGTTCTGAATCATAGTGACCATATCTCTATTGGATGGTCCAACCTTATCACTTTCTTGATCAATGAAAGACAAGGGATTAGTGTGCACATCAAACATATGTTCCATGGCTGCTTGAGTGTCACTAATTTGCCCTTTATCAATACGAACTGCCATATTAAGAGTGCCAATGTTATTATTGAAAAATTTCCAGAAATGATCTAAGTTGTCAAAAGCAATAGTTCCATCTGGAGCTACTCTAGGGGATGAGGATCCATCCTCTTTAACATTTTCTTCTTGTTCATTGTCTTCACCTAGGTCATCTTCTGGTTGATCTAGAGTTTCTCCTTCCGGAATTGGATCTTCGGGAAGGACATTTGGGCTTCTAGTTTTATCTTCTAACCAATCTTCCTCTTCTCCTTCGGTTTGTTTACCATTCCTAAGTTTAGGCATTGTGCTTAATTTAGATTTCAGCAAATATATATATATATATATATATATATATATATATATGCAACAAGCTTAAGAGGTATATATTAATTATATACCTACTACAATATTTAAAATGAAAGGTTTTAGTTTTTGTTATGTTTTTTAGTTTTTCTTGTTTTTGTAATAATATTGTAAAGATAACAAACAACACAATAAATGCAAGAACTAATACTGAAAGTAATGATCTAGTTTTCTATAAACAATTTATAAATATCATTAATGGGCTCGAGTTCTTCAGGAGTCATGAAGTGTTCTTCTTCAAATTGAAAATTTTCTTTCAAAAATTTAATGAAAAGAGCTATAGTGATATTATCTGTCTCAGATTTTGGTTGATAGAAGTAAAGCTCGTGGCAATACTCTCGATATAACACAGCTCGAGGAACTCTATTCCATATTTCCCTATCCGTAAGAACAACCTCTTGGTCTTCTACACGACCTAGGAACTGGTGTATAATGGTTGCGTTCTCGAGGTATTCCTCAAAGGTGAACAATTCTGAAGACACAAGAGCTCTCCTATAAGCTAACCATCTATGGCAGGCTCTCTGAAGTTCATGATAAAAGATGAGTTGATGAGGATCCAGGATTCTATCTAGGACAAGCCTCTTGATTTGTTTAAGTTTTGTTGACCTAGATGAAATGACACTTAGTCTTCTATCAAGTTCATCCCACAAAAGTTGATTTCTATCTGTTTTAGGCACACCAAGCACAAAATTGATTTCTATGGCTGCTAATTGGTTTTCAACATTTATAGTAACTGCTAATATTTTCTTAGGAGCTACCATCTAAACATGATATGCAACTTATTAATTTTAATGATTTGAAATGCATCTATGTTTTGGTTGTTTTATTTATTTTTTTTTTTTTGTTTTCTTGTTTTCAAAAGGTTTTAAATGCATTCACGTCGGGTTCACCAAAATGTATCACTCCAAATTTTTTGCATCCTTACCTTCAGGCTATAGGATCCATGCCCGGAAGGAGGATGGGAAAAGGATGGCACAGTACCTCGGACTGAGAGGCCTTGCGAAGGTCCCGCCTCTCGAGGGAGGTGTATTATGGTGATTTTTTGATGGATGGTGGGGTTCACCAGGAAATGTTTAGTGGCAGTTTCCACGCCTAGGTTGGGAATGTGTTTGATGGGTTCAGTTTTAGCTTTAATCATCCAAGTCCTAGGTTTGGCCAAAATGCATCTAAGCTATTCTATATGAAATGCAGATTTAAATGAAGACAAAAACAGATTTGGACAGAAAAACAGAAAGAACAAGATGGATTAAAGACCCATACCTGATCCGGATGTCTGATGAAGGTTCTAATTTTTGAAGTAGTCAGGATCGCCTCTGATTTAACAAAATCATCTACGATCTGACAAGATCGTCTAAAATTTGACGAATTCGTCAGACCTACAAACAGAGAAATAGGTGCAAAACACAGAAAATACAGCAATGCTAACATAGGGAAACAATGTAAAATAACAATAACAATATCAAACTAAAAATTATAAACAGAAACATGAATGCATTATACTGATTTAATGACAATTATAACTTAATTATGCATTTGATCTAGATGGGTGAACTCCAAAATGCAGAATAGCAAGGAATAATGATAAAACTAACTAAATTCAGAATAAAATAGTGGATAAATGTAAGAAAACATGCAAACTCTAGGCACTGATTGCCCCCAATGTGGACTACAGTCGAAATCATCTCGAATTGGGTCGAGATCATTCGAGATTGTATGAGATCGTCTGAGACGAACTGAGCTTGCTCCGGTTGAAAAACAATGAAGTTCCTGCAAACAAACTTGGCAAAATACAAATGCAAACATTGATTTAAGATGGTCTAGTGCATGTAGAATTTGAGTTACAGGGAATTTCAGCCAGGGGGATGCTAAGGGGAGGGCTTAGGATTAAATAGGCTTAGGAGGGAGGTTAGGAGGTTGGAGATCATCCCTATTTGGGAGATCTCCAACGGGGAGGGTCTCTAACGGTGCAGACATGCTTCTGCCCGGATTAGAGACACCGTTGGAACAGAGACTAATTGTGAAAAATCAATTTTGGGACAAGATCGTCTGGATGTCCTAGCCTAGATGAAATCATCCGATCTGAGGCGATATCGTCTGATCGATGACGATATCATCAAACGGTCAAAACAAACTCTAAAAATGGCATGAGAAACGAGGAAACGGATTAAGCGACGGTTTGGGAGCGATTTTGGAGGTTGAAATTTGAATTTGAATTATTTACTAGAGTAAGTGTAATTATTAAGGTTTTACTGTGCCAATTTTAGGGTGCTACATGCTCAAAGGAGATACCTTCCCCTCAATCTGGATTTATGAGCCTTTGCTCAAAGGATATACCTTCCCCTCAATCTAGATTTATGAACCTCTGCTCAAAGGAGATACCTTCCCCTCTACTCTGGAAATGATCCCTCAGAATATCAACTACCTATACCTCTTTCCAACACATGGAACTCCTTTCCATCGAAGACCTCCTGTCCTCAATACTTAGCCTAAGAGACCTTTGCCTTCTATGATCACGTCCACAGTAGCTCAACAACCTGTACCAAACACAGTCAGTCGGTCTAATACAAGTCTTCCTCTGTCTGTCAGATATGTCCAACACTTGAAAAAATCAATCCTCTACACACAAGCCTCCTCAAAGACTTGTCAAATCTATCCTTAGGTTCTTCTCAAAGAACCAGTGCATCTCTATCCTCAAGTTCTCTGATAGAACTCTCAAAACTCATATCACAAGTCCTCTGCTAGGACCTGTCCAAATATGCTCACAAGTCCCCACCGAAACCTATCCAAAACTGCTCACAAGTACCCACCGGAACCTATCCAAAACTTGCTCACAAGTCCCCACCGAAACCTGTCCAAAACTTGCTCACAAGTCCCCACCAAAACCTGTCCAAAACCTTAGCAAGATCACCAACAAAAACTTTCTTAGTAGGAAATCACAAGGTGAATTGTTAGAGACCCAATGTGACTTTTCAAACTCATAGAAGCATAAAGAGAATTGTTAGAGACTCAATATGTTCTATACTCAACTCCCAATATCAAAACTCAACTCAAATCAACTCAGCTCAAACTCAATCTCAAATCTAAAAACTCAACTCAACCTCAATCTCAAATCAGAAAACTCAACTCAACCTCAATCTCAAATCTAAAAACTCAACTCAAAATATGAAATGAAATGGATAGGATAGAATGCTTTCTTTCAAGAACATGAAACCCCAACAATTTCCAACTATGCAAAGAATCACATAACAATGATACTCATGTTCTTTTCACCATCAATAAGGGCTTCAACAACAATGCTCATCAAACAAGGTTCAATCAACACCATTCAGCTCAAAACACAACCTTGAAGCATTTCACAATCAACATCAGAAAAGGAAAACAAGTAGAACTCCTTTTCTCTCCAACATTATTTGAACAAAAAGCATCCACCAACTCAACTCACAATAGCATAAAAACAACTTTTCAATTCATCAACAAAGGAGTAAGCTCAACACTTTAACCAAGTAAATAATAGCTTGATTATAACCAACTTAATGAAAGCAAATGTCAATCTCAAAGCTGCCCACTTAAGGTTTCACAACTTCACACAAGAAGCAATTAACCTTAAAACATCATGCTTTCATTTCCATAATCAACCAAAAGCACTCTCAACATTATAAGAAACATGTATCCACTATACACCTTATTTCTCCCTTATTGTCTCATCAAAAATAAAGTGTATCTCTCATAAGAATGCAATAAGATATTTCAACAACATCTTCAAAATAATATTTTATCAAAATAACAACAAGATTTAAAACCCTTATGACTCCTAAGCTGTTTTTCTTCTAACAAACATCCTCCATCCACAAAAACACTTAGCAAAAATTTATTTCAAAAAGTACCTTAGCCAATCATCAAAAATTGCTATGGAGAAATTGTGCCCGAAATCTAACACCACCTGCTGCAACCACTTCACATCGAAAAACCCTTTCGCATGATTTGAACGTGGAACCTCCTATTCGGGTAGCGCGCCAATAGCCTAGCCGCTATCGGTGCACCAAAGGCACCCGATGAGGTTTAAACCTCACTCTGTTATGCTTGTCCCTTCTACACCAGGGAAAATAAAACACAGTTTTCCCTTCCTTCTGATGCCAACTCGTAGATGACAAGCTATATGGCATATTCAACAAACGACAAGACAATCAAATGAACAGTGGATTACGAAGACAGTGAATATACACAAACAATTAGCGAATTACGAAGACGACAAAGACACACAGCCGAACAACGGATTACAAAAATGATGAATACACACAATCAAAAACATAGCGAGCAACTTTCTTTTCAAAATTCAGATGGGATACATTTGATTTTCATCGAGGGATATTAATATGAATTTTACCATAGGCTCTTTGACGTCGGCGGAGGTCTTGGCTAGCGCCCACAAAGCTAAAACATAGCGCACACCTTGTTAAGACATTTTGTGCCATGGATTAGGAGAACCCATGCAAATAATAAATTAATATTTATTTAAAAATAATTAAATGGAACCTTAACAAGGTTTTTTAATTATTTAAATAAATACTTCCTCTTGGACCCAAATGCATTAAACCAATGCATCCACCTGTAATATTTAAACCTGCCAACTTGGAGTTTGCAAAAGACCTTTGAAACTGACATGCCGAAACCTTCATCAAAACAAATTATTTGACCTCAAATCAAATTCCTTCAAGACCTTCTTGACATCAATGACAACTTATACACTTGATCAAAGGCAATGTACCCAAAGTACCCAAAATTGCCAACAATCTCCCCCTTTTTCATTGATGGCAAACCTTTACTGAAAACACTTCTCAAGAGCCAAAACTGAAACCAATTGTGCTAACAACTGAGAAAATGTGCCCACAACTGAGAATATTCCTTTGAAGTTTTGCTCCCCTTGACTTGAAGCTTTCCTCTTCACTTTGAAGCTCTCCCCCTTACTCATATCTCTCCCCCTTTGTCATCAATGGCAAAGGGCCACCTTTGGGGCTCGAGACTAAGAATGAGCCTATTAGCTTAGTCCTCCCCCACCTCCTAATGAGGTGATTAATTCTAGTGTGGGAGTAAAACTCCCATTAGGCATTGATCATCATCAGCGTCTATAACTTCCTTGTCGGGCCTTCTCTTGAACTCTTTGTCCATATTCCTATTCTTGTCACTGTTCTTGTTCTTGTTCTCATCCCTGTTCTTGTCCATGTCTTGATCCTTGGACCTGATCATGCCACTATTCCTATTCCTGTATTTTGGAATTTTAGCTCTACACTATTTGATTATGTGACCTTCATTGTTGCACTTGAAACACTTGATGATGTTTTTCTGAGGTAAACCTGATCTTTGAATCCACTTGTTCTGACCAAACTGTTCTGACCAAACCTGTTCCCAAACCTGTTCTGACCAAACCTATTCTGATCAAACTTGTTCCTATTATTTACCTTGCAATAGACTACCTTGTGCCAAAACTATTGACAAGAGTAGCAATACCCTTGAAAGAAACTAGAACTTCTAAAACTATCATTTACCTTCTTCACTTGAGCCATGCAATGTGAAGCCATGTGACCAAACCTATGACAAGCAAAACATCTGCCTTGAAACTTTCCTTTATTTGACCTCTTGGGTCTTGAAAACTTCTTCTTCTTCTCATTTTGAATTCTATTTTCTATTTCTATGCATCTATCATTCAAGGATTCATGATCTGAAATACTTTCCTCATCAGAACTCTCTTCCTTTTGGAGTCTCTTACTAGACTCTCCAACTTGTTCTTTGTGTGGCTTAAAAAAACCAAGGCCTGTTTTATCTATTGTCTTTATTTGACCTTTGATGAGTGACTTAACCTTTTTGGAGCTATATTGAAACTTGTAAAGCTTATCCTTGTACTCTTTAGTTTCCTCTTTCAAAAAATCCATTTTATGTTCTAACTCACTATACTCAAGAACCTTAGACTTTAACTCATCCTTGAGTTCTTGTGTCTTAGCTATAGAGAAGTCAAGACTTTCTATAAGATCATCTCTCTCCATACAACATTCATCTAACTTATCCTTAAGTCTAGCATTCTTATTTCTTTCCTTTTTCAAACTTTTTCAAAGCACTAATAGAACTAATAAGTTCACTTTCAAGATATTTTATTTGATTGCTTTTGAATCATCAAAGCCTTTTTCAGATTTCTTATCACTAGAGGTGTTACCATTTTCAAAAACCATACATGCATCTTCCTTATAGTTTTATGAAGCATCATCATACATACTAGAAACCAAATCATTATTTGTGCAATCATCCTCAAGGTGATGAAAATTTCCACATCTAAGACATTTCATGATAATGAATCTATGTTTCGGTTCTTCCTCTTTTTCTGATATGAACAACATCTCATTTTCATTATCACTTGAAGAACATTCACTATCACTACTAGAACACTTACTTGCTTTGTCTAGGTAGAAACTCTTCTTGTGCTTGTGAGAATACCTCTTTCCTTGATTGTTGTGCTCATATTTGATCTTCCTGTGATGCTTGTGCTTTTCATAATCCTTGCTCTTAGAATCCTGTTTATCTTTGGATTTGTTGGTAGCCTTGAAAGCTGCCTCTTTCTTGGCATCAACCTTCACTTGAGTTCTCAACTCAAATGCTGCAAGTATACTATGGAGCTCATCCTTTTTCAACTTATCCAAATCTTTAGCTTCCTAAATAGCAAAAATATTTTCACTAAATCTATTAGGAAGATATCTTAAAATATTATCACAAACATCATTTTCAGCAAGCTGAAGACCTAAGTTTTTCATGGAGTTAACAACCTCATCCATACGAAGCATGTAGTCACTAATATTTTCATCATAATTCATCTTGAGTTGTTCAAAAATACCTTTGAAGTGTCTCAACTTGGCCTTTCTAACATTTGTATCACCTGTATGAACCACCTTCAACTGATTCCACATTTCACTAGTTGTCTTGCAATGAATCACTTTGGTGAGATCTGCTTTCTATAAGCCTTTCAGGATTGCATTCATTGCTTTTGAATTGTTGTGATGTAGGAGCATTTCTTCTTTAGTATTAGGACCATGTATAGGAATAGTGTACTCATCTTCAATCACTTCCTATACCTCATTACCAAGTGCCATTAGATGAACCTTCATCCTTGCACCCCAAAGACCAAAATCTGACCCATCAAGAATAGGTGCTGCATTGCCACTTGAATGATCCATTGTTTTCTTTACTAGCTTTTCCTTCAATATGTTAAACTTTTCGAAGGCACCCACTCTAATACCAATTGAAGAACACAAGCTTATACTGAGAGGCAGGGTGAATAGTATAAGACCTCTTTTTACTTTTGCATTTATACTTCAAAATAGTAAAGCAATATACCCAAAGCAATATCAAAGCAATGCATAATAACATCCACAAAGTGACACCAATTTTAACGTGGTTCACCCAGAATGGCTAGGCTATGTCCACAAAAATTTTCTCTAAAAGTTATCTCAAAGTTCTTTGGGAATCCTTCCCAATTACAATGTTTATGAGCCTCGGCCCAAAGGAGATACCTTCCCCTAATCAGAATTTATGAGCCTCTGCTCAAAGGAGATACCTTCCCCTCTATCTAAATTTATGAGCCTCTGCTCAAAGGAGATACCTTCCCCTCAATCTAGATTTATGAGCCTCTGCTCAAAGGAGATACCTTCCCCTCAATCTAGATTTATGAGCCTCTGCTCAAAGGAGATACCTTCCCCTATACTCTAGAAATTATCCCTTAGAAGATCAACTAACTCTACCTCTTGCTAGTATGTGGAACTCATTTCCACCGAAGAACTCATGTCCTCAATGCTTAGCCTAAGAGACCTCTTCCTTTTATGATCATGTCCACAATATCTCAACAAACTACACCAAATACAGTCAGTCAGTCTAGTACAAGTCTTCCTCTATCTATTAGATCTATCCACCACTTGACCAAATAAATCCTCTACACACAAGCCTTCTCAAAGACTTGCCAAATCTATCCTTAGGTTCTTCTCAAAGAACCAGTGCATCTCTATCCTCAAGTTCTCTGATAGAACTCTCAAAACTCAACTCACAAGTCCTCTGCTAGGACCTATCCAAATCTTCTCACAAGTCCCCATCGAAACTTTTCCAAAACTACTCACAAGTCCCCACAAGAACCTGTCTAGAACCTGCTCACAAGTCCCCATCAGAACCTGTCAAAAACATTCTCACAAGTCCCCATCGGAACCTATCCAAAACCTTAGCAAGCTCACCAAGAAAAACTTTCTTAGTAGGAAATCACAAAGTGAATTGTTAGAGACCCACTATGATTTGTCAAACTCATAGAAGCATAAAGAGAATTGTTAGAGAATCAATATGTTCTATACTCAACTCAAATCAAATCAGCTCAAACTCAATCTCAAATCTAAAAACTCAACTCAACCTCAATCTCAAATCAGAAAACTCAACTCAACCTCAATCTCAAATATGAAAACTCAACTCAAAATCTGAAATGAAATGGATATGATATAATGTTTTCTTTCAAGAACATGAAACCCCAACAATTTCCAACTATGCAAAGAATCACGTAACAATGATACTCATGTTATTTTCACCATCAATAAGGGCTTCAAAAAAAATGGTCATCAAACAAGGTTCAATCAACACCATTCAGCTCAAAACACAACCTTGAAGAATTTCACAATCAACATCAGAAAAGGAAAACAAGTAGAACTCATTTTCTCTCCAAAATTATTTGAACAAAAAGCATCCACCAACTCAACTCACAATAGCATAAAAACAACTTTTCAATTCATAAACAAACGAGTAAGTTCAACACTTTAACCAAGTAAAGAATAGATTTATTATAACCAACTTAATGAAAGCAAATGTCAATCTCAAAGCTGCCCACTTAAGGTTTCACAACTTCACACAAGAAGCAATTAACCTTAAAACATCATGCTTTCATTTCCATAATCAACCAAAAGCACTCTCAACATTACAAGAAACATGTATCCACTATACACCTTATTTCTCCCTTATTGTCTCATAAAAAATGAAGTTTATCTCTCATAAGAATGCAATAAGATATTTCAACAACATCTTCAAAATAATATTTTATCAAAATAACAACAAGCTTTAAAACCCTTATGACTCCTAAGCTGTTTTTCTTCTAACAAACATCCTCCATCCGCAAAAACACTTAGCAAAAATTTATTTCAAAAAGTACCTTAGCCAATCATCAAAAATTGCCATGGAGAAATTGCACCCGAAATCTAACACCACCTGATGCAACCACTTCACATCGAAAAACCCTTTCGCATGATTCAAACGCGGAACCTCTTGTTCGGGTAGCGCGCCAATAGCCTAGCCACTACTGGTGCACCAAAGGCACCCGGTGAGATTTAAACCTCACTCTGTTATGCTTGTCCCTTTTGTGCCAAGGAAAATAAAACACAGTACTCCCTTCCTTCTGATGCCAACTCACAGACGACAAGCTATATGGCAGATTCAACAAACAATGAGACAATCAAACAAACAGCGAATTACGAAGATGACGAAGACACACAAACGATCAGCAGATTATGAAGATGATGAAGACACATAGCCGAATAGTGGATTACAAAAATGGTGAAGACACATATCTAAAACATAGCACCCACCTTGTTAAATACATTTTGCGCCATGGATTAGGAGAACCCATGCAAATAATAAATTAATATTTATTTAAAAATAATTAAATGGAACCTTAACAAGGTTTTTTAATTATTTAAATAAATACTTCCTCCTGGACCCAAATGCATTAAACCAATGCATCCATCTGTAATATTTAAACCTGCCAACTTGGAGTTTGCAAAAGATCTTTGAAACTGACATGTCGAAACCTTCATCAAAACAAATTATTTGACCTCAAATCAAATTCCTTCAAGACCTTCTTGACATCAATGACAACTTATACACTTGAGCAAAGGCAATGTACCCAAAGTACCCAAAATTGCCAACAACACCCATAATTAGAAGGAACAAGCCAAGTTGGCCCATGTCAACCAAGTGGTATTAAACCTCCAGATAGGGGATAAGGGGCAACAACAAAATTATCAATCCCAACCTCGTCCTATGCAGTATAAACAACACAATAATAAGAAAAAGGGTAAAATAAAGAACAATGTCTAGCTCATCAATTCACACCATTGTTGGAATAGATGAATTCGATATTCCATGAACTGTGTGAGGCTAGGGCTCTTAAATTATCAAATATTAAGTTAATATACCCTAATAAACCCAATCCAAAGGGGTATAGGGATTATTTATACTATGCTTTCCACAAGGTAAAAGGACACGACATCAAAGGATTTTGGAGTTTTAAATATGTTGTACTGAACATGATCGAAAGAGGTGAGTTAACTATGGATAAACCTCAAGCACAAAACAACCAAAATATGGGGATATTCAAGAACCTCTTACCAAATCATCAGCCACTGAGGAAAAATGTCGGTCATGTGAATCAAGTGTGGGTTGAACCGCCAACACAAGGATTTGTTGGCATGGTTAATGTTATCATTAGACAAAGGAGGTATGAAATACCAAATCCACTTATAGCTATAATTAGAGTGCATGTTACATCTCAAAAAATTCTAGCTCAAAATATTCCAAGCCCACCTACAAGACTGATGGTGACCATTAGGAGTAGGCTAGTTTAAATCCTGTAGACAACTCCAACAAAATTATCAATTTATGAACTGATTCAACAATCTCCTAAGTATAGGGATATTCTCATGGATATTCTAATATTAATATAAGTTCAATCCCATGATCCTAAATAATTTATGAACTTTGTGGGACATGTGCATTAGTGTAGTGAACTAGTCATTCAATTTAGTGATCATAATATTAAGATGACCTCCACTACTATAGTGGAGCCACCGCTACATATAATTGCATGTGTTAATCACACACCATTCCAAAATGTTTTTATTGATACAGGGTCATCAATCATCATAATTACAACCAAGGCATTAACATATCTAAATTTGCCAAAGTCACATATTGTACCTTCCATGTTAACCTTGAGAGCATTCAATGATGTGTTATGCTCAGCGATAGGTACCATAGTTCTTTCAATTTAGGTTGGACTTAAGACCATCCCTATGATGTGTCATGTGATTGAAGGTGCCATGCATTATAACATACTTTAGGGGAGACCTTGGATTAGATAAATGCATTGCATTTCCTCGATATTACATCAGTGCATAAAATAGATACATGATGGAAAAGTTCACATGGTTTCTTCTGATGAAGAGCCATTCAAATATGTGAACCTAGATTATTTTCCATGGGATTTTATTTTCCCCTCAATGCATCTAGATATACAATTGGTGTTACCTATTATACATACAAAAGGTAAACTCAAAGGAGTGTGCATGGGAACTTCCATGGTGGCATCACAATTATCAAAACATACAATAGTAGCTTTGACTAAACCTATGACATTCATAGTACTTAGAAATGATAATAAGCTCAAGGTAAAACTAGGTGAAAAAAAGACAAAGCAAGCACCCAAAGTAGCCACTGTTGAGGGTCCCAATCCCATGGATGAATGGTAAATTCAAAATCAAGTTGAGGAGGCATCTTAGCCTACCTTACCTACTTTTTGAGTAGGGTCATCTACACCGTAGGTGACCATACATTTTGTTAAACCTGGATTAGTGGAATATATTGTGTAGAATGTGAGATTCACACCTGTAGACACCTAAAATACATCATGTTTAGGAGACTACCCATATGGAAACATTTGTAGACCATATGAATCCTCTTGGATCTCTCCAAGAGCAAGTAATGTTGGCAATTTTGGGCACCTTGAGTACATTGCCTTTGCCTAAGTTTAGTTGTTGTCATTGATGTCAAGGATCTGTTGGTAGATGTTGTTTTTGATGTCGAGAAACTATTGGAGCAATTTGTTTTTATGTCCAAGGATGTGTTTTGATGAAGGTTTCAGCTGGTCAGTAAGTCTCCAAGAAAATCAGAGTAGCCCAGTTGCCAAAAAATACAGAAAAGATAAAGTAGAAAAAGTTTGCAAGCTGCTGGAAAAACTATCATGATTTTGTGACATGTTTGAGGAGAGAGAAAGTCATGATTTCACGACATGCAGGAAGGCAGAGGCAAAGCAGGAAAAAGTGTTGCGATTTCGTGACATGTTTGAGGAGAGAGAAAGTTTGGCCAAAATTGTCATGATTTCACGACATGCAGAAATGCAGAGGCAAAGTGGGAAAAAGTGTTGCGATTTCGCGACATGCAGGAAGGCAGAAGCACAACGGGAAAAAAGTGTCACAATTTCGTGACAAGTTTTGAAGAAGTTGTATGGATGCAGAAAGTGTCGCAATTTCGTGACAAGTTGAGTTGGCAGTGTTGAGTTGCAGGAAGTGTCACGATTTTGCAACAAGTTTTGAAGAAGTTGTACGGATGTAGAAAGTTTCACGATTTCATGACATGTTCCAGTTTAATGAGTAGTTGGCAAGAAAGAGCCTAAGGCAGCGAAAGCATCATGATTTCACAACATGTTTCATTTTCGCTAGTGCGAACCAAGAAAAGGATGAAGAAGCAAGAGGTGTCATGATTTCACGACAGAGTTGTTGGTGATGTCAGCAAAAGGCAAAGGTGTCACGATTTTGCAATAGTTGCAGAGAAGAAGGCTTTGAAGTCCAGAGCATCATGATTTCATGACCAAAATCATGATGACATCAGCAAGAGGCAAAGGTGTCACGATTTTGCGATAGTAGCGGAGAATAAGGCTTTGAAATCTAGAGCATCATGATTTCATGACCAAAATCATGATGACATAAGCAAAAGGCAAAGGTGTCACGATTTCATGACAGTAGCGGAGAAGAAGGCCTTGAAGTCTAGAGCATCACGATTTCATGACCAGAATCATGATGATGTCAGCAAGAGGCAAAGGTGTCACGATTTTGCGACAGCAACGGAGAAGAAGACTTTGGAGTCTAGAGCATTGTGATTTCGTGACAAGATCTACGATGACATCAGCAAAGGCTATAGTGTAGCAATTTCATGACAGCAACAGAGAAGAAGTCTTTAAAGTCTAGAGCATCATGATTTTGTGACAAGATTTACGATGACGTCAGCAAAGGCTGTAGTGTAGTGATTTCGTGACAACAAACCAAAGAAGGTGTACGGTAGACCAAGGCATAGCGATATCGTGACATGTTTGAGTTTTGCGTGAGAAAAGCTACAGAACAGCAGAGGCGGTTGAAGCTGACGAAGTTAACCTTGGCCAAATAAGTATAAGGTGTTACAGTCGACGTGTTAGAAGATTGATCAGCTGACTAGAGAACAAGATTTCATCTTGAGATTGTGAGTATTAAAGGAGGACTGTTTGAGCATTTTTGTGAGTCGATCGATGTGTGCATTTCAAAGAGTGGCGTTTGTAGATTGAGTGCGACAAGTAAGGTTTGATCATCGATAAATAGAGTGAGTGAAGTTCGAATGCAGCATTAGAAGTGCATTTCGCTGAATCTTCTAAGTGTCAAAGACTCTGGTGCTGTTTGCACGAAGAATGTGCTGCTGTTCATGAGAAGACTGTGCGAAGAGAATGAGCTATTGCAGTTGCACACAGGCACATAAGTTACTATGCATTCGAATGCTATAGTAATTGTGAAGATTAAGCAAGGGTGGAATATGATCTAAGGATAGTTGTGATTGCAAATATATTCACGTAGTCTGTGTAAAAGAAACCAAAGTGCACAGAGTAGATGCTGCTAAAATTGCAAATAGTTGTGAAGGACGAACGGTGATATTTCTGCTATAATTTTTGCAAAAATAGCACTACTGTGTTTGCACAAAAGTTAAGAAGATAGTGCAGCTGTAATTTAAGAAGACTGTGTTGTTGTAGTTGTGTAGATAGTGAAAATTTGTTCTCCAACCAAGTACAGAAAAGAACAGAGGAAGAGGACATAATTGTTCCAGACCGAAGGACTGTGTTGTGGTGTAGAAAAGAGGACCAGCTTGCTGTGATAGAGTTGAGGACAAAGATCTCCAGCCAGAGCAGGGAAGACAGGTGTCTTCTATGGAAAGAGTTCCACTTGCTAAGATCAAAAGAGATAGAGGTCTTCTAGAGGATCACTAGCAAAGCATATTTAGGGGAAGGTGTCTCCTTTGGGCTGAGGCTCATAAACATTGTAATCGGGAAGGATTCCCAGAGGTTTTGATATAACTTTTAGAGGAAAAGTTTTATCCGTGGAGTAGCCCACCTTGGGTGAACCACGTAAATTGTTGTGTCTCATTGTGGATTGCTTCTTATACATTTTTTTACTACTATTATTACTGCTATCTTATTTTGCATGTTAATGGTTTGAAAGCTGTATTGATAGATAAGGTTAAAAGAGGTCTTATACTGTTCACCCCCCTCTTAGTATAAGCTTATGTTCTTCAAGTAATGGCCCTAACCACTCAAATAGGGTAGTTCTAACCCATCCAAGGTTGGTCTCTCTTAAGTAGAGTGGTCGCTACACCTAGACTCTAAAGACTATAGTGGCCACACCTAGCCTCTAAAATTAATAGTGGCTATCACCACACATAGTCTAGCCATGAATACAGGCCCATACCATGTAGTCTGACTACACATCTACATGGTTAGCAAAAAAATTTTGGTGAGGAATTCCCTGAGTTCCTCCTAACCATCCCTTCTATGCCAGTTTGTGATTGATGCTTCCCATATGGAATGACCAGTTACATGCAATTTGGATTGAATATTTTCAAGGAATCCAATGTCTAGATCTAAGAGGGAAGTATACATATGGTCTCTTCCATGAAGAGGAAGAGATCCATGAAGTTTTAGAGTTATGCAGTGAAGCCCTATCAAAATGGAGAACCAAGCTATGTCCCTTTGAGGAGCATTAGAGTTCCATCCGACTAATCTACGACCATGCACCAATTTTCATATTTATTATTTCCAACTACAAATTAGTTTATGATACACACTCAGTGACACTTGAGCATCAATTGCAATAAATAGGATAGTCCAACAACCCCTGATTCACAAGGATAAGAGCTTCATATCATGGTCACTATCTTTATAAGTGGTTCATAGGCATATTTTAGGGCATGGACATTAATTTCCTTTGATTTAGCTTAGATTCATTACTATTTGACTTTCTGATTAACCATAGATTAGATCTGGTTTCATGAACACATTTATTTCATATTTCTCATCTTTCCATGTATTTATTATTTTATTTATACTTGTATTTTATTATTATCATATCTATATGATCCGCTAACAAAGACCTCATCCAAATAGGTGGCCCATCTTAGTAAGTGTGCTTTGTTATTTTCATAAGCATAGGTATAGGTCTTCAAGACCAAATTGAAGTTGTAGGAGCACAAATATCCCACCAAGAATAGATTTGGATAAGGAGGCATCTATAATCCCCCATACATTTTTGTTTGCGAGACTAGAAGCCCTACATAGGTGCATCATTCCCTTGTGGGAAATACATCCAATCGCTGCTCTATATTGTGTAAAATTGTGTATCAAATTGATAGGTATCCCTAAGAGGGATAAAATTGTAACTAAGGATTTGAGATATTAATAAATAAAGCATCTTTATTTGTTTATTATTTTTTGTGTTACATTGTGCTTTCAATACTTTCATTTTTGTGCAAGTGATAATATACATAATAAATCAAAATTGCAAGTAGGGTAGCTGGGGTGCATAATTCTTGGGATTTCACAAATGACAATCATGGTGGGACCCCCACCAGGTTTTGTTTTCTATTTAATTTATTGATATTCATGGGTTTTTCTATGTGTAGGTTTGGTCGCTCTAGTCAACAATGACTTGCAGGTCTTGACCGCTCTGGTCAATAGCAACCAATAGATCTTAGTCATTGTAGTTGTCAGCAACCAAAATCAACCACTCTGGTTGATAGCGACCAGAATCAGAGTGCAATTGAGCTCAAAATTTCCATCATCATAGTAGTATTTGAGGTTGGTTTCATCCTCTATTTTATTCGTGTTTTCTATATGTAACTTTTATTTCTAGAAATAGCAAGTGAAATCATAGTTTAATTAGGAAAAAATAAATAAAAATGGTAAAATTAATTGCATTTGATGTTTCATAGGACTTTATTTAGTTCCTCTAGGTGTTTCTAGGAACAACAAGCCTCTTCTTGTAAGGTCTACCCTAGTCTCCAACGTGCTAGGCTTCTATGTGTTAGTTTGCTTGCATGCGACCCAACTAGTGGCCTTTGATTCATAGAATAGAATGCATTCTCTGAAGTTCATTTAAGTTGAATACATGCACCTTTCTGAATTGAAAATGTCTTTTAACTTAGTCATATACGAAAGATGATTTTTTCTAGGTGATGCATTTTATTTACATGTAAGGTTAAAAAGAACCACACAAAATTACACGTTCTACAATAACATTGGTAAGGTTGGATTTCATCATCGACCCCCAATTCATATCAATGATGTTGGAATTCATATCCTTCCATTGACTTGACCCCTAGATGTCCTTAGATAGAATAAAGAACTCCTTTTTAGTTGGCATAGGTCACTTGTGTTAAAAATATATCCCACTATTTCATAGTGGAAGAGATAGGTGAACCCCCCACTGGGATTTAAGTGGTGTACCCTAGAATCTTTTGAGAAATAATATTTAGAACTAGTGTTCCTAATCTCCACTTTGATTGAGTTCCCTCATTCTAAGTCCAAAGCATGAAAAATAAGTCAATATCAACAACAAATCCAAACACACTAAATAGTTTAGGGAACACACTAATCCTTAGAATATATAAACACCTACTTTTTTTTTTTCATAACTTGGAAACTAATTAAGAAGATAATGCATAATCAAAATTGTGTACACATGGAGCAAATACCCCCAATCCAAAATTGAGGGGGAAACTAATGCTCCTCACACTCATAGTCACATTGGCATTGATCCACCCACCCATAGTATTTTCAAACAAATTTTGACAAGTCTTAGGGGAAACAACTCAATACTTGGGGGGACTCCACGGGAAACCCTAGCAAGAGAGCCATATCCTAGTTCCTCACCATATAGGCATGAGGAGACGTCATGGTCTATCTCATCACTCAGACACATGCAAGCATCATGAACTCCTTCATCACATAGGTATGAGGATACCTCAAGGTCTTCCTCATCACATAGACAAGTAGGGGCATCATGACCTCCCTCTTCACACTGACATGCAGAGGAATCATGACCTCTCTCATCACACATATATGTGAAGGCTTCAAGGACTCCGTCATCATTCTAGCATGAGGAGGCATCAAGACCTCCATCATAACATAGGCATATAGGGGTTACAAGACCCCAAGCTTCACATGATACACATAGGAAATATCCACCTATTGAGGAGCAATACCATAGGGCTACACCTATTCATTGACCTAGGACATCCTACAGTCTCCTTAGACCATGAGCTCATTGGTTCCAATGGGACTCCATGGGATCAATCATGGGTAACTTGACAACTTGATGGGTTGGATTGAGTTCCCTCAAGGCCAGATCCTAGAAGTATTACTATCAAACATCTACTTTAGGAATTTCATGCAGTGTAGCTACTATATGCACCTATGACCCAGGGGAAGCTTCAAAGTGACCCTACAACACATACACTACTTTAGATCATGAAGGTACTCAACCCATAACACATTACATAGAATAGGTTGCCCTAATGGACAAAGGAAAGCACACAACAGGAGCCTCACCAAAGGTCCCAAGCATTAGAACTCCTTTCATAGAGTTAGAAAGATATGAGCCTTCAGTAGCAGGTAATTCTTACCGAATACATAGGTTAGATCAAGCATTGTGCATCGAGTGAGAGCATGTAGAAGCTCTTGAGCAAGAAGAGAGAAGGAAGAGGTACCTACGCCTATATGAAAAATTCTCAAGAGAAAAAATAGCTTAGCACGAGGAGGTAGTAGAGAGGCTATCTCAAAAAAATGTGCATATAGGTTGTGAGAGATATCGACATGAGAGACTTACCGATTCTCAATGGGAGATAAGAACTAGGTTAGAAAATGAGCATGCTCACCACACTTCACAACATCAAAAATACATAGACCTCGAACAAACACAATTCAATGAGGAAACAATAGGGATGGAAGACTAGGAATAAACATATCCTGAACCTCCATCCATGGTTATAGGAGATGAGTATAGACACCCAAATCGGGCCATCATAGGGCTACCTCCTTTACCATTGTGATCAAACCTTCAATAATATTATATTATTTCCTCTAAGGTATACCAGACGATCACCAAGAGAGTCAAATCTCTTGAGAAGTAGGACATAGGAAGACAAAATCTAACATTGAGCAAGATTCACAACTAGCCTCAGTGCGCCTCAGTCCTAAGTCCAACATATCCTAAGAACTTTGATATGCCTAGGGTGGCGCACGGCCTGAGGCAGTCCGATCTGGCGAGGTGGCCCGATCTGGTGACGTGGCATGGCTCGAGGCCCGAGGTGGCCCGATCTGCTGATGAGGCTCTCCTGCTGACGTGGAGGCATGCGGCCCGAGGTGACCTACGCGTGGCTGGAGCAGACAGCAAAAGAGATTCCTGCGCGTGGCTGATTGCCCGTAGGCAATCAAATTCAAAGGTGTTAGTTTGTTGTTTTAAAGAAGGGAATTGCGCCCGCAGGGCGCATGTGGGACTAATCCCGCGATTTAAAAAAAAAAAACAAACGAGGAAGGCTTAACAAGCCTTCCTCACACCAGGCTGTCGAATCAGCCACGGGAGGCGGACTGGCAATTGCTGCCAGCCTCGAACACTCCCCAACGCGGACGATCCGCGTTCGAATCCCTGTTTCAAATTTTTTTTTGTCTTTTACTGCCGCGCGACGGATTCAAGGGAAGGCATTTACCTTCCCTTGTCGTCGGGCAGTGTAGACCGACTGGCAGGAGCGCCAGTCGGCCGAAATCCTGCCGCGGGGTCGCAGGATCGATCCCCGGCCGCGGACAGGTAATAATAATTTTTTTTTTTGCATTTTTCTTTAATTTTTTTACTTAGGTTTTTAATTAATACATTATTTTTTATTTAAATCATTTTCTAAGTGATTTGTTTATAAAATAATTTGTTTATTAATTAAATTCTATTAAGTTCAAGATTAAAATGATGCATTGAAATTAAAAAAAAAAAAAATTAAAAAAGAAAGGCAAATTTTTTTTTGTATTGTTTTCTCCTAATCAAACTGAGGGAGACAAGAGACAATCCTTAAAACAAATTTCTTTTGCAGCTTTTGAGATTTCTAAATAAATTTTTAAATTCTCCAAAATTTTCTAATCAATTGTTTTGGGAGAACAAATTTTTTGTCTCATGAAGAAAAAGTTGTGGATCACAAAAGCCCTTCGTCGTCTAAGAGTTATTCGAAAGAGGAACGAACTTAGACGTCAGACGACAAGATCTCATTTTCGTCGTATGCTTAGAGAGCATAGAAGGAGCTTACCCTGTTTCAATACTTACACTGATCCTTGGAAGGGTTTGGATCGTAGTTATGGTCCCATGAGGATTAGAGAACCCTTTAATCCTGATGCACCTCCTATTTTTGAGTATTGAATAATTACGAGAGATAGAAAACCAAGTTGTGTGTCAACTGGTTCTGGAAAGTCTTTCAAAAGCTTGTCGTGTGTCGACTTGTCTTGAAAGATATGCTCTAAATTCTACATTTTGTAAACATTAAGGGGGGATAGAATTTTTATAGAATTCTATAGTTTTCAAATTGTAAAGATAAAGGGGGGGCTATTTCAGTTTTTAAAGAAAGGTGCATTCTCGATTTTACTCGACACCTACTTTTCAAAATTGCTTGTACTAGGTGCATTTTCGGTGGAATCCGACACCTAGAGTGATATAAATTTGGGTGCTCTTATGTTTTTTTTTATTATTGCACTAAAAACATTTTTTTTGCAATTACAAAGTCACAAATAAAACATTACAAGGAGCTTTTTCACAAACACCCAAACTTCACTCAAAAACCATGCTAAACTTTGCATAGGTTCAAACAAGTAATTTCTCCCCATCAAAAGGTCAAAAATTTCAATCACCTTGATAAGACTCTCTTTTGTTTGGCTTAATTAAACCTCAAATTTTTTCATCTTTTTTCAAAGGTGTTAAAAGCAGGTGCCATTAAATATCTTAGAGAGCAAATATCAAAAGTTTGACAAAATACACCCTTGTTTCATTTGCTCTATTTTGTTTGGCTCAATATTCCTCAAACTTTTCATCTCTTGCTAAGAGTGTTAAGGCAGGTGCCATTAAATATCTTATAGAAAGCAAATTGAAATAACTTCTCTATACTTTTTTAGGGTATAGTGCAAGATAGCATCATATTAGTCTTCTCCACAAATTTGAAACCTAAACAATGGCCATGATACACAAGTATCTCACTGAGAGCCAACTGCTCAAAGGTTCAAATTACTCAGCATGGAAGACTAAGATGAAGGCTATCTTAACTGTAGAGGACTTGTGGTCAATAGTAGATGGAACTATCACTAGACCTCAATCTTCTGGACAATATCAAAAAGACTTTGATAAAAAGGATAAGAAACTTTCCTTAATGATCTTGCTTGCTATTACTGATGATATCCAACCTCATATCAGTGAAGCTACAACTGGTAAGGCAACTTGGGATGCCTTAAGTACCATTTTTGAGGGCAAGAATCAATCAACGATTCTTAACCTTCAAACATAGCTTCATACATTACATATGAAATCAGGAGAAACAGTAGAGCTATTCCTCTGCAGAGTCACAGAATTAAAAACAAAGCTGTAATCCTTAGGAGAAAAGTTGGAAGACCAAGTCTTAAATTCAATCATTTTGAGAGCTCTTCCTGACTCCTACAGAATTTTGATCACCTCCTTACAAGTTTCTGGTAGGACAGTAACTTTTGTCGAGTTGGTAAATATGCTTCAAACAGAAGAGGTATCAAACAATGCCCTTTTTTCACAACAACAAGGGGGTAAGAAAAAGTGGAATCAACAAAAGGGTTCTTCTTCTAGACAAGACAAGGGTAAAGCCAAAGAGGTTCCAAAGAAGAAACAACATTGTAAAATTTGTGACACAGACACTCATGAAACCAAACGATGTTGGTTTAAGAACAAACCACCCAATGAACAAAGAAATAAGAAGGGCAACGACAAATCTAAGAACCAGAACAAATAGCAACAAGGTCACATAGCAGCTGAAGATTCTAGTTCTGATTTTGAATGAGCACACAAGGTGCTCATGACCCATACAGATTCCTCCCACAAGGATTCTTTGTGGTACATAGATTTAGGCGCTAGTAAACATATGACTGGCGATAAATCATGGTTTGCTACTTTTGAAGCTCAAGTAGGTAGACCGGTCACCATTGCTGATGATCAAACCTATAGAGTTCAGGGTGAAGGCAGTGTTTCAGTCTCCCTTCCAGATGGAGAATGTAATATTGAAAAATTTATTTATGTTCCAGGATTAAAAAATAATCTCTTGTCAGTTCCACAAATCCTGGACAATAACATGAATGTCAATTTTATTGTGGACAAAGACAAGAAACGTTGCTTCATCACCAAAAAGGGAAAACCGATAGCAACAGGCTCATACAAACATGGTTTGTTTGTCTTAGATGCACTTACCTCCACTCATACTGCACTTGCAGTGACCACAAAGGAGGCCACTTCTCTTTGGCATAAGATATTTGGGCATTTGAGTTCAGGATATTTACTAGAGCTGAGTAAATATCAAATGGTGAAAGGACTTCCTCCCCTTTCGTCTATTTTGCCAGTGTGCTCTGATTGCTTGTCAGGAAAGCAACATAGAGTACCTTTTGAACCTAGCTCTTTTCAAGCTAAGGAACCTTTGGAGTTAGTACACACAGATTTGTGTGGTCCTATGTCTACAAGTTATGGAGGAAAATGGTATTTTCAATTGTTTGTTGATGATCATTCACGCAAAATGTGGGTCTTCTTCTTGCAGTTGAAGTCAGAAGCATTTTCCTATTTTCAGTAGTTTAAAAATCTTGTTGAGAAGGAATCAGGATGCTTTATTAAGACCCTTCATTTAGATCGAGGGGGGGAATACACATCAAAAGAATTTTCCTCATTCTTACAGACACATGGGATAAAAAGACAGCTAACAATAGCCTACGCTCCTCAATCCAATGGGGTTGCTGAGAGAAGAAATCGGTCCATAATGGAAATGGTTTGATGTATGCTTAAGGGGGCCAACATTGAGCAAACTTACTGGGCTGAAGCTATTCAAACTGTGGTATATCTTCTGAATAGGGCTCCCACAAGGGCACTAAAAGGTATGACTCCTCAGGAATCATGGAGTGGTAGGAAACCCTCCATAACTCATCTAAGGGTATTCGGGTGTAAAGCATTTATGCATATACCTAAGGAGAAAAGAAAGAAATTAGATGAGAAATCTCTACCTTGTATATTTCTTGGTTATGATGAAATTTCAAAATGCTATCGTTTGATAGACCCATATACCAAGAAGATATATATAAGTAGAGATGTAGTGTTTGATGAAGCTTTCACATCCAACACTACATCAGTATACCTAGATGATGAGGAGGAACAACAACCTCCTCCTCCTCCTCCTTCTTCTTCTTCACAACAGAAGAAACCACCCAAATGGTATACAAGCACATTGAAGGACTCTAAACTCACTTCCCCTCCAGATCTTACTCTCAATCATCCAAATACAAGAAGCATGTCATAGAAAGAAAAGGGTAAAGCATCCACTTCAGTTGATGATCTTTGTGCAAATTTTCAAGACCTTTCTGTAGATAGAGAGTTACCAAGGGAAGATGAGATGGAGATAGATGAGGATAGGGTTTACTTATTAGCATGTGATGAGAATGAACCTTCTACAGTTGATGAAGCACTTAGTCTGCCTCAGTGGAAGACAGCTATGGATGCAGAATATAACTCCCTCATTAAAAATAAAACATGGAAGCTAGTGAATTTTCCTAAAGGTAAGAAACCCATTGGTTGCAAATGGGTCTACAAAATAAAATATAAGGCAGATGGCACTATAGATAAGCATAAAGCCCAACTTGTGGCAAAGGGCTATGCTCAAAAGGAAGGACTGGACTATGAGGAAACCTTTGCTCCTACAGCAAGGATGACCACCATTCGAGTACTTTGTGCTATGGCAGCACAATTTGGATGGAAGTTACGTCAGATGGATGTAAAAAGTGCCTTTCTTAATGGTGACTTAAAATAGGAAGTATTCATGACTCAACCTCCTAGATTTGCAGAGGAAGGCCATGAGCAACAAGTTTTTAAATTGGTAAAATCATTATACGGGCTAAAACAAGCCCCAAGAGCATGGTACATAAAGATGGATAGTCACCTATTGCAACATGGATTTAAGAGAAGTCCATCAGACGCAAATCTCTATATCAATAACACAGGTTATGAGATAGTGATTCTTGTGTTATATGTAGATGATCTGATCATCACTGGAAATTCAAAGAATTTAATTAAAGCCGTGAAGGATGACTTGAAAAATTCATTTGATATGATAGACCTAGGACTTCTCCACTACTGTCTTGGCCTTGAAATAGAACAGAAAAAGAATCATCTAAGGGTGACTCAGAAAAAGTATGCTAAGACTTTAGTAGAAAAATATCGTATGACTGATTGTAATCCCAAAGCAACACCGATGGAATCAGGGTTACAGTTATCACGATATGAAGACTCACCACGGGTAGATGGAACACTTTACAAACAAATGATTGGAAGCCTTATCTATCTGACTAATACTAGACCAGATATTACTTTTGCTGTAAACTATCTTTCTCGGTTCATGCAAGAACCAAAGGTCTCCCATTGGAAAGCAGCTAAAAGAGTCATACACTACATTCAGGGTAGTACAGATTATGGTCTAGAGTATAAGAAGAATAACTCATTCTTCTTACATAGTTACACTAACTCTGACTATGCTGGCTCCATAGATGACAAAAAATCAACTTCAGGCTATGTTTTTCATCTTGGATCTAGTCCTATCTCATGGCATAGTAAAAAGCAATAGGTTGTTGCCTTATCTTCAACTGAGGCAGAATATCGCGCTGCACGTGGAGCTGTGTGTGAAGCGATATGGTTAAGTCGCATTTTGGCTACCATGGGCCTACCAAAGAATCTTCCTATTCACATGTTTTGTGACAACTCAGGTGTTTTGAACTTGGTTAAGAATCCAGTACATCATGAACGAACTAAACATATTGATACAGATTGTCATTTCATTCGTGATGAAGTTCCTAAACACAGAATTCAGCTCCAACACATTCCCACCGACGAACAGGTTGCAGACATTTTTACAAAGGCACTTGGACGTGTCAAATTTCAACTGTTTCAAAGTAAACTTTGTATATCAAAGTAATGTAATAAAGGGGGGATGTTAGGGTAAAATGAGGTAGTATATTGCATTATACTACATTAGTTAGATTATTACATCTACTTTGACTATTTACCATGTAGATAGTCAAATGGTTAACCTAGGTTAATTCCTAAATATCCTAGGTTAGTTAGTTGTTGGCGCTTATTCATCCAAGCGCGTAGGTTAGCGATATTTAGGTTAGATATTAATTTAATATCTTTTCTAAAGCTCTGTAACCTATATAAACCTAAGGCATTTCTATGCTAAGGTTAATGTGATTAAGGTTTGATATTTTGTTAATAATTATTTGTTAGCACTTACCTTTCTTGCATCAAGCTTGCTTAGGTTAATCAGGTTGTATTGGCTACACCAAATAAGGGGAATGGACAACAACCCCTGAATTATCAGGTTCACCCTCCACTGACCAACTATGATCCTAAGAACAACTAGGTCCATAACAAGGAATTGTAGCCACCTTGTTATTACACACCTCAAAATGAATCAATGCAATTAATGTTTAATCAATTGAATGAGGCATGGAGGGTAAGTTTTTATGATGTACAACTTCTTGATCCTATCATAGGGTATAGGGAAGATCAATATTACCCCTATCATAGGATACAAGGACATGAAATAGAGAATTGCATTGGATTCAATAATGTTGTACAAAACATGATTAAAAAGGGAGAGCTCATAGTTGACAACCTGCTAGCTCTCGACAATAGAGAAATGGATATATTCAGGAATCGATTGCCTAATAACGAGGTCCCTAGAGATCAGGACCCCCAAGTTAACCAGGTTTGGATCAAGACACCTATTCAGGGATGCATCAAAATGGTTGAATTGGTTAATGTGGAAACCCAAAATAAAATATATGGGCAACCATAGCCTCCAGAAGATCCCATTAATATATTTATTACACCTTGATAGAGACAAGTGCATGACAATCCTCCAGGTTCACTAGTGAGACCTATGGTAACTGTTCAAATTAGACTAGAATAAAATCTACAAATAACTCTAGCTAAGTTATCCATTTACGAGATCATACAACAGTCCCCTATGCACATGGATATTCTAATGGATATTTTGAGATCAATCAATCTCCATCCCCAAAACCTTGATGTATTCACATATTTTGTGAGGAAAGTACAATAGTGCCAACAGCTTGTGATTCATTTTTATGATCACAAAATTAAGGCAGTCCCTAATACCTAAGCAAACCCACCTCTACACATTATCGTATCAATAAATGAAATTCCATTCAAGCAGGTTCTAATTGATACGGGCTCATTGATCAACATCATCACCACCAAGGCTATAGGGTAATTGAATATACCTAAGTCCAACATTGTCCCAACTTCCTACATGCTCAGGGATTTCAATGATACACTGTGCTCCACAGTGGGTACAATCATTCTACCTATAAAGGTAGGACATAATACCATCCCCATGATGTCTCATGTGTTAGAAGGGGTGATGCAATATAACATCCTTCTAGGGCATTACTGGATTAGGGACATGCATTGTGTGCCCTCAATCCTACACCAATGCATCAAGTATGTGCATGAGGGATAAGTTCATGTGGTTTCATTTGATGAAGAGCCATTAAAGTACATGCATCAGGTCAACTTGCCAAGGGAATTTTTCCTTTCATCAACTCACTTGTATATAAGGCCTTCATCCTCAACCACACAGCTAGGAAGCAAAAGTAAATAAGTGCTAGGTGACCCATCCATGTCAGCACCACCTCCAACATCCAAAGCTACTAGCACTTCTAAAAATCCTTTGAAATATAATGTAAAATATAAATAGAATCTAAAGGCACCCCTAGTGGAGAAAGGACCCAAGGATATTTTGACCATAGTATCTAGAGGAATTCCTACTCCCATAGATGAGGAACATTCCCAAGAAATAGTCAAGGAGGTACCTCAACCTACCTCACCTGCATCATCAACAACATCATTTACATCATAGGTGATAGTTCACCTAGCCAAGATAGCACTAGGTGAATATCTTGTGTAGAAAGTGTCCTTCATGCCAATTATTGAGTCTATACAAGACATGAGATGACCAAAAGTACCAAATATACTAGTAGGGATAGTGGTTCCCCTAGGGATTCTTCCCAACCAAACATTTTCATATATGCTAGTCTAGATTACACCCATACTACTCCTGATCTATAAAGGTATTAGGATGAGCCATTAACCATTAATGTTCATTACTTGTCGAATCTCGAGTTTGCTTTAAAGTACTTTGAGTAGTATCACTAGCAAGGCTATGTCTTAGGCTTGTATGAGCAACGACACCAATTTCCATTCTAGCTATAGTGCCAACTATATATTGATAGGTGTGGTGTAGGCTATCAAATGTGGAGTCATGATGACTCTCTAGAAGTAGCCCTAGATAGGCTAAGTATTGGGTTTAGGGAGGACATCAACTGGAATCCCTATCAACCCCTTAGAATAAACTACTTGGGTGAAGGATGTGTGTCGATGGTCAAAGTAAAACCACTTGATCAATATCATCCTGGATCCTCTCTTTGAAGTTCCCCCATTAGGAGCCATCATGTGGGAGGAAGATCCAATGCATGGATATGATCAATAGCAGTATGATTATGTTCCAAGAAAGGACATATATGGAACCATCCTGGCCTACCATGGGCCTCGGTATGTGCAAAATCTTACTTGTACAGGCCACACATAGAGTGGTTACATCTCATATGAGAGTGAATACATCTTCTATGAGTGTGGATACATGTCAAACAAGAGTGGCTACAATACAGAAGACTCAACTAAGATGGACTTCATAAGACATGCATACCAAATGGTAGGGCACATAGTAAACACCAATGGATTCTTCATAAGTGAAAATGATTATGAATATGAGACTAAAATGGCCTATCTTAGGCATCAATAGGCAATTCCACACCCAACCCCAGTGGGCAGAGAGTTCTCCCACAAGCAATGATGGCTTTGAAATTGAAGCTGAAAGGGCTTACCTTGAGATTCACTTTCAACAATTCAATATTATTGTTGAAAGAGAAGTGTTACTTCACACCATAGATCATAACCTTTGCTTCCTAGGAATACCAATAAACCTAGATTTTATCCATTGCATGGTCAACCTGTATCCCCCAAAATTTAGAGAGTAGCTATTGCCTAATGATCTCATCATCTCTTCTATCCATATATTGGATCCTAAGATCCCTATGCCCCCAAAGCCTCATCATGAGTATGGAAAGCACACCCAAGATATAGAATTTTATCCATGTGGTCCTAGAGATTTCATTCCATCCATCAACATGATATCCATTTATTTGACCGCTTCACTCCATAACCTTTCAGATCCTACAAAACCATTATTTCTTAACTTAGATGCTATCAATTGGGATCACGATGACTCACCCTTAGAGCCTAAGTATTTCTTCCTGAATTAAGAGATGTTGCAACCATTTCATTTTGCATCAAGTTATGCATAGGATGTCTCATGCTGGTCTCGACCCCGGGTCAGTTAGAACTATAAATCTAGTAGATGATATTCATTTAATCCCCACTCCTCACTAGCTTGAGGATGGGTCACATATGGAAATAGAGGAGACTTTTGAGTTGGACATCATCAATGATCCTTCTCAACCAGAGAAATTCAAGTTTAGATAGATCTTATCTCTAGAAGAATAGGCCATCATATTCCTCTAATAAAAGAGATATCAAATATATTTTCTTGGACCTACAAAGACATGTCAGGACTAGATCCATAGTTGGTTGTCCACAACTTGTTTCTAGACCCCATGAAGAAATCGGTCAAGAAAAATCTCAGAAAGATGCATCCAATCATAAATTTTATGGTTAAAAATAAGTTGCAAAAACTATTGGATCTAGTCTTTATTGTTTCCATCGAATATTCAGAGTGGGTATCAAACATCGTGATCATAGGAAAACCTAATGGAAGAGTCCACATTTGTATGTATTTTAGGGATCTCAACAAGTCAACCCCAAAGGATTCATTCCTATTGCCCAAAATAGATGCTCTTGTAGATGTAACTATAGATCATGAGATTCTCTCTCTAGTGGATGGTTTTTCTGGTTACAATCATATTTAGATTAAACCTGAAGACCAACATAAAACCATGTTCACCACTCCATGGGGGACATTCTATTACAAAGTGATGCCATTTAGCCTTAAATATTGGTGCCACATATCAGTGAGCTATGACATACATATTCCATGACTACATACACAAGATCTTTGATGACTTGCTAGCCAAGTCATTACTATGAGACGAGCATGCTGAGACCCTAAGAAAGGTCTTTGATCACCTGATTGAGCACAATTTTAGGTTGAACCCCAAGAAATATGTCTTTGGTGTAACTTCTATAAAACTCTTGGGATTCATCATTTCTAAATGAGGCATCAAGGTAGACCCAAAAAAGGTAAAGGCTATCCTGTAAATTGCCTCGACCACAAACATCAAAGAACTAAGAAGCTTGTAGGGCAAAGTAGCATCCATAAATTAATTTATCACACAACTATCAAACAAATGTCAACCCACAAATTGACTGCTACACAAGGGGATACCATTCTAATGGGATGAATAATATCAGTAAGCCTTTGCTGATATCAAAGAGTACCTAACAACACCACCATTCCTAGCTCCACCAAGGCTAGATGTGTCATTTCTGCTATATATATCCGCTACATATTTTACTTTGGGCACCATGTTGGATCAAAATAATGTGTAAGACAAAGAGCAAGTGATATACTACATTAGTCACACCTTGGTGAGCTACAAAATTGGATATGCATATGTAGAAATTTTGTGCTTAGAAGTGGTATTTACAACCAAGATATTGTGCCACTACATGCTGAGCCATACGACATATGTAATATCTAAGAAAAATACTTTGCAGTATATGATGAGCAAGACATATCATAACACACATACTACAAATTGGATCATGCTATTGATAGAATTTGATTTGGAATTAATAAGCCAAAATTCCATCAAGGGATAGGTCATAGCTAATCAAATAACTGAGGTGCCTCTTCAAAATAGTAGGCCCATCATCATATAGCTTCTTGATGATGTAGTCTTTACACTATTAGAAGCACCTGAATCCTAAGAACCAAAAAATGAAGTTGACATGACTTTGTTCTTTAATGGTTTGAAGTGTGATCAAGGAGGCGGTGCAGGGATTATCTTTTTCATGCCAGAAGGTGCTCCAATACCCTTGTAATTCAAGCTAGACTTCCCTTGCACCAATAACAACATCGAATATGAGGCTCTAATCTTGGGTATCTAAACACCCATCACCATGATAATCAAAAGGCTAAATATCTTCGGCTACTCCCTACTCATAGTCAACTAGGTCAAAGGACTATTTCAATGTTGGGATCAAATCCTAAAAGCTTACAAGGAGATTTTTGACACATATCTAGCCAAAATAGAGTGGTATGACATTGAGGCAATCCCTCATTCATCAAACATATTTGTATACACCATGGCATATTTGGGATCCTTGATCCCTTAGAATTCATCTATCGATTTCACTACCATTCATGTTAAACTGCTTTTGCATTCATCGATACAACGTGAGGCTTTTGATGACAAGGAATTAGTCAACATGATCCATATAGATTCAGACCATGACTGGTTTTGTAAATCTAGAGACTTCTTATTGAATGCACCTTTGGGGTCTTGGATCTCTTAGAGTCGTATGGGGAATGATACCACTATTCACCACCAGGTTGTTTTCCAATCTATGTTTGTGCAATTTGAATTTTAGGAGGAACAAGTCATCTTATCTATCGATGTTGTAGCCTATCAGGATTGGCTATCCTAATTACAAGACTTCCTTAAGCTTGGAATTGTCCCACAGGGACTGTCACATGCTGAGAGACGAGCATTAAAGAAAAAAGTGACTATATATATCTTTCTAGGAGGCATATTGTATCATAAAAACTACTATGGAGTTCTCCTATATTGTTTATAGCCCAAGAATCATCTTAGGCAATTTTCCAAGCTCATTATGGTATGTGCGGTGGCCACTTGAGTGGCATGACCATTGTTAAGCACATTCTTTGAATGGGATATTACTGACCCACCATGGAGAAGGATTATTTTGAGTATGTCAAGAAATGCATTAAATGTCAACATCATGCAAATCTGATGCACTTTCCATCTCAAGCCTTACAATCCATTCATGCGGTCTGGCCATTTTCTTAGTGGGGTTTCAATATGATTGGAAATATTTCTCCCCATATTTGGGTTGGCACATTTTTATCTTAATGACCATTGAGTACTTCACAAAATGGGTGGAAGTGGTCCCCTTATCCTCAACAATTGGTCATCGGATTGCGGAGTTCATACTCCACAATATAATTTGTCATTTTGGGGTACCCTTCAAGATAATCTTGGATAATTTTCCATCACTCAAAAACAAAAATGTGTGAGCTCTAATGAGAAAATACAATATTCAGAACATTTTTGTGATACCATACTATTCACAGCCAAATGGGCAAGCAGAGGCCTCAAACAAGACAATAGTAGCCATATTAAAGAAGACAATGAAATAAAATCATAAGTATTGGCATCTGTAAACCCTTACCATTATGGGATTATAGGACTAGTGTATGGATACCCACTAACGAAACACCATTTTCACTTGTATACGACACTGAAGCCATTATTCCCTTAGAGTTAGAAATTCCTACATTATGCATCTCATTGAAAGAGTTCATCAATGATGACACTGCACAACAATCTCACTTGGATCAATTGTCCCTTTTGTATGAACAGTGCATCAATGTCCATAGGATCTATGCCCTTATGCTTAAATAAAACTAGTAGAACTAAAATTTGCCACTGCATCTGTGAGAAAAATTTATGGCCAATTGGATAGGTCCCTATATCATCTCAAAGAATATTGGGACTAGGGACCTAACAAAACTAGAAGGTGTTGAGGAGATAGATCCTCTCAATATCATTCATCTAAAGGCATTTCACACATGAATAAAAAAATATAAAAAATATTCAAATAATTTCAAAATATTCAAAAATAATAGAAATCATAAAAATCCAAACAAATTAGAAAACATTAAAATCAAAAATAGAAAAGCTCCAAAGGCATTTCAAAATCATTTGGTCAAATCATAGAAAGGCTCCAAAGGCATATCCAAGCCGTTATGTCAAATCATAAAAAAAATCCAAAGGCATCTTAAAGAACTTTGGTCAAATCACAAAAGGCTCCAAAGGGATCTTAAAGACCTTTGGTCAAATCACAAAAATCCCCAAAGGCACCATAAGCCCTTTGGTCAATAGTAAGATATAAAAACCTAAAAGTAAGTTAAAATAAAAATATCAAAAACATTCAAAATAATCAAAAGCTCAAAAAAAATTGAAAGCATACAAAATACAAAAATATTTACATTATACATTTGCATTTGCATTCACATAGTTGCATTGCACTTAGGCATGTCCATCCATGGTACTTGCATTAGGGTAGATTGTGTTTGCAATCCTACCAATGACACCATATTTGTATCTCAATCATGCATCTTCAAAATCCATCATCATCCATCACCATGTGTGTAATTGTATTTTTCAACACAAATCCTTCTATTGCTATAAGGAATGTACTAGGGTTTTCTAGTCACTCAGCCATACCTAGTGGTTTTATCAAACTTTGTAGAAAGTTATCTTTAATTTTGATAGATGAGTTTTGGTTTTTATAGTACTTGGTATATTTTAGAATCCCATCACTAATCAAAACACTAAAATCCTAGTTGGAACAAGGTAAATATGAATGTTGCAAAGCAGTATTAGGTATCCTAAGGTGAAAATTTTATCTTGCTCATCTCCCTATGTGATCGAATTAGAAATATTGAGAATTGGTGAAAGGACAAGTGCACCCCCACCCAAAGAAATTCCTTGCTTTAATAAAAAAAATAAAAATTCCTAAACAAAGAAAAATAAGCAGTGATTATCATCACTACATAAATCCCTTGCTCAAAAGAAAAATAAAAATTCAAAATAAATTGTGATTTTCACTACTAAATCATGAGCAAGTATCCCAAATAAATGTGAAGAAAACAAGGGAGTATTGAACTTGAATCCCTAGAATTCTTAGCATGAACGATTCATAAGGTATCCTTGTGCACGATGATATATCTATCATATTAGCATATTGCTTTTGTACAGACCAATATTTGCATGTGGAAGAGCTAGCCTTAGGTGTCCTATATTGCCCGGTGGTCTAATCTAACTGAGTCCAGCCTAGGATCAGGATAAACATTTGAGGATCCCCAATACAACAATGGGTTGAATGAATCATTCCTGGCACTGGGGTATGATTATGTTTTATATAATATATTCATTTGCACACATAGAGATAATAAATATCTAGGTCTTCATAATAGGAACTTTATCCTCTAAAAGCTCTGTATGATTAGTATACAACTTTTTATGAGGAAGCTAGGGTGTTTGATTCTCATGGAAAACCTCAAAAATCTTCTAATAAGCAATAAGTCATATCATCAATCACATCATCAACTTTCTTTAGGAGGTTTTGTTTGCTAAACGAGTGCATAAGATAGGATAGATACCGGATAAATGTCATAAATGACAATAAAATGGCCATTGACTATTTTGTGCATGTCTATAGCAACCTATAAAGAAATCCATACATGCCACATCATCTCATCTCACATTTAGATGTTTAATTCTTATTATGAGAATTGTTATTTATTCATGATTTTCATACATTATG
Source organism: Wollemia nobilis (assembly GCA_028583015.1). Taxonomy (NCBI): domain Eukaryota; kingdom Viridiplantae; phylum Streptophyta; class Pinopsida; order Araucariales; family Araucariaceae; genus Wollemia; species Wollemia nobilis. The sequence goes on from JAQPPZ010002362.1 coordinate 3,390,955, forward strand.
TGGTGTCGCCCATTAGATTTTCAAACTCATATCACATCATACCATATGTTTTAAGTGATTAAATCATATAGGTTCATTCACATTAGATCATCAACATAATGCATAACATATTTCATTTACCATATCGTAGCAACATAATGTTAGATGTATACAATATATAAAAATATAAACTTGCATTTAACAACAAGCATTGCATCCATATATGCATCCATAATCATCATCTATATCATAACATATAAACATCCACACATCATAAAGCATAATTCATGTAAGCCACATAGCATAAGATCATAAAGTAAGTCACCTAGACATACACATCATAACATCTAAAGCATCACATCACATCATATCACGTAAAATCATGATACTACATCCATAAACATAAAACAAAATCATAAATAACACACATAATGAGTCTCAAAGTCTATATATCATATAAATGTGTCCAAATAAGTACATATGGTACAAAAATTGCCAATAAGGCTACAAATGTGTAGGTTGGCTGACCAAATGTGTATTTCTTATCTGCTGCTAAATTTGAATTTTGTGTCTGAGTTTAAATATTGCTAGTGAGGAAGTGAGTTCTGGAATGTGGTTTTGGAGGTTATCTATGCAAGGTTGTAAGTAGATTACGTCGCTATATTTTGTTATATGTTGTTAGTGTGCTTGAAGTTATCTGCTGCTAATCTTTCCCGATCTGACAAAATTGGCCTGTGGCTATATTTCCCATTTCTTTCTGCATATTTCCTATTTCTTTCCTGCAACTTTAGTCTTCAACAGCATAGAATTTAGTAAGGGAACCAGCCCTCTCTGGAGATTGGTCCGGGAGACATTTCTTTCTCTCGGCCTTTCAATGTTGGCCGGGTCTAGGGCGCATTTCGCATAAAATCCTTTCCTGGGGGGGTTTGTGGACCAAGAGTTTTTGGAGCACGGGGGGGGAGATGTATTTTTGTCTAAAAGATCCCTCCCATAGTATTGAGGGTTTAATGTTCGCCTTCATGCCGTATAGTTAGAACATTTGGTGACTCTACAGTACCCAGAAATCTCTGGACGTGGATACAGTGAAAGTTGTACTTCATGATCACGAGATCAAAGTCCAAAAAAGTTGAAAATCTTGTTGAGTTTTTTGAACTTGACAACACAAAAAAAGGTGAACACTCTAGGTTGGTTTCCCCATTACTTGCATCATCTGCCATATCCACACAAATCCCTGGTATTGTTACTAGTTTTCCATCTTCTCAGTCACATACACTAGTCCCAATGGCCTAGTATCCTCCACCCAGGCAGTTTTCAGCATGGAATAGTTTAGGAGCCTTGAATTTGCAGGCTCAAAATCTAGTTCCCTAGGCTGCTTTGAAAGCCTTGCCAACCTATGATGGTACGGGTAAGACTGCATATGAACATATTCATGATGTAGCTTCTTTGGCAGCCATTCATGATATAACAGATGAAGATGTGATGGTGAAGTTATTAGTATTATCCTTGAGAGGAAAATTGTTGTACTGGTATCGATCTCTGCAACCAGGCACTATTGCATCATGGGATCAGCTAGGAGAACTGTTAGTTAAGAATTTTCATGAACAGGCTGATCCATTTTCATTGTTGCATCAGTTTAACGCAATCCAGAGGCACCCGTAGGAGGCGATAGCAGATTTCAATGTTCGTTTTACCAGAAGCTGGCAACGAGTGCCTGAAGGTCTTCGCCCTACCCCTGAGCAAGCTACGTTCTACTACCTTCGAGCGTTCAACACAGACATTGGCTTGGCGATCAGGCAGTCCAATGTGATGACCTTCCTGGAACTATTCGAACAAGCACAAAAGGTGGAGGCAGACTTGATTGCAATCGGTAGGCTTCCTCCAAAGGTAGCAATGCCCATTTTACCTGATATTCCACAGCATTTATATCCTAGTTCATTTTTGCAATCTATGTCTTCCATGTACCCTGTTCCATCATGGAGTTCCAATGCACCTCAGATTGCACCCATCCTAGTTCCTTAGCTCTCTACTTCAGCAAATCCCCAGTTGCCTGCACCCAGCATTCTGCCATTCCTCGCTTCCACTTCATTCCTAGCATTACCAGTACTGCCAGCACCTTTGCCCTTACCAGCACCTCCTGTGCCTATAAATCCTGATCCTTATATGGCACTCTTGCAAGAAGTAAAGTTTGCCAATTCTGCAATAAGAGCAATGGGTAATAAGATCACACTTATTGAAAGGAAGCAAGCTGAGCGAGATTTCCAGCCTAGGAGATTTCAGCCTCCGTCGATTACTAGAGAACAAGCTGCTTCAACAAGCAAAGCACCCGAGAAGAACTTGACTGTTTTGGCAAATGAAGATGCAGTCCTTGCAGAAAGAACATATTGGTGTTCAACATGTAATGATCCACATGGAGAAGACACTTGCATGGTTCATTTGAATTATGTGCAGACATTGGTTGCTAGTTCTTCGGGAGGGCAAGTCAATATGATCTCTGAGGTAGGCCATAGCTTAATGGTTCCATCTGAAGAACAAGTTTCAGTTCTTACGAGGACTGGAAAGAAGCCTGTTACAGTAGATCCTGCTGAGCTAGAGCCATTAAACGTGCCAGCCGATTCGAGAAAACAAGTGAAAACTCCTGTGTCAGTTTCAAAGCTAGATGTGCCTGTTTTACCGAAAGATCCTGTTCCACATAGAGTACAAGAAAAAGCCGCAACTACACAAGCAAGATCGGAAGCAGAGGAACAAGCAAGAGAAAATCTGAAGTACCCATCATTGACTAAAAGGTTGAGAGTAGAAGCCACTCAGCAGTATCAGAGCAGATATGACCCCCTCATTGAAAAGAAGGAATCTACTGTAGTTGCATACAACATTGTCGAAGAATTGAAGAAGATCCCAGCTAAGGTTAGTCTTTATGATGCATTGCAATTGCCTGGGCAGGTAGATTTATTGCAAGAATATTTGAAATCAGTGAAGGATAGTGAGAAAGGTCCTACCCATACAATTTATGCTCAAGCGTTAACCACCTCAATTACTGGTAAGAATAGACCACCCCCGTTTTATCTGTCACTACGAATGGAGGGTTGGATCGTGCATAACTGCATGATTGACTCCGATGCCACTACAACTGTCATGCCAAAGGCAGTTTGCGAAGTTATGGGTATGGAATACACACGAAGTAGTCCTGGAGTCTTGCAGTTAGATGGTACTCCTATGAAAATGATGGGTGTAATTAAGGATGTCCCGATTGTTTTACACACTATGCCTCAGATTACAGTCATTCAGGAGATAGTTGTGGTCGATCTAGAACCGTATTTCAGTATGTGCTTATCAAGAGAATTTACTGCAAAGTTGGGAGGCTACCTTTCACTAGATTATTCCCACTTGGAGATCCCTTTCAAAGGAAAGAGACTCCGGATTCATAATGAAAAACCTTCCTCTTTTCATATTGAAAGGTTGGATGAAGCAGGAAAGACCATGCAGTCTGTCAACATGCTAACCGAAGAGTTAGAGGGGTCTGATTTGATGAATGAGGTTTTGGATGAGCTTCAGTTGGAAGACGAGTTTTCCATGCTTGATTTCAATGCTATGTTGGAGACCGAAATCGGTTGTTATTCTATCACAAAACCCGAGGATGGCGCAATGCAGGTACTCCTTAACCAAGATGATCAGAGCTCTATCAAGAATCAATTATGGAAGTTGTATTTTGATGGGGCAAGATGCAAAAACGGTGCAGGAGCAGGTATGGTTCTGATTTCTCCCTCTGGTTTACAAAGAACATATTCATACCGTCTCACTTGGAATTGTACTAACAATGCTGTCGAGTACGAAGCATTATGCCTAGGTTTGAAAAAGGCAAGAAAATTGGGAATCGAACAGTTGCAGATTTTTGGTGATTCTGAGTTGATTGTAAACCAAGTAACAAACAAGTGTATTTCCAAGCAACATTATCTCAAAGCATACCGCAACCAAGTTTGGGACCTGTTTGAGTCTTTCACAGCTCTGAGTATTCAAGCCATTTCACGAGAGTTGAATAAGCATGCTGATCTTCTAGCATCTCTTGGAGCAAATTTTTCTCCCATTGAGCAGGTAGTAAAGAAACCAAAGACAGTAAGAATGGTGTATAGGCCTAGTGTCCCAGACAAAGATACTTTCTGGCAAGTCTTCGAGAGTGATGAGCAAATCATTAATTTTTTGATTCAAGAAGCTGCCACTATCAAAGGAAGAACCTTAGAGCACGAAGAAACCGATGGTCTGATTCAGTTGTGGAATAATCATATTCCAAAAGGTCTTATCACTCTAGAAAGTTTGTTTGATCAGCATGATCGGTCCAAGAAACATCGGATTGAGATTGACAAGAAAGAGTATATGGAGCTACAGTTGGAACCCAATAAGGTCATTAAGATTGGGACTGATTCTACTCCTGATGAACTGCAAGAGATCAGGCAACTGTGTCAAGAATTTTTTGATATTGTGGCTTGGAGCTATGAGGATCTGAGGGGATATGACAAACAGATTATTCAACATACTATTGAGTTGGAAGAAGGAGTCAGACCCTTCAGGAAAAAGTAGCGACCAGTGAACCCAAATATTGAGACTCTCATGAGGGCCGAACTTGTGAAAATGCTGCAGGCCAAGATTATATACCCGGTTAAGCACTCGACTTGGGTTGCTAATCTGGTTTCGGTTCGAAAGAAAAATGGAGACATACGACTATGTGTAGATTTTCAAAATCTGAACCGTGCATCTCTGAAAGATCACTATCCCTTGCCTCGCATTGATCAGATACTTCATGTTGTTGTTGGGGCTCAGCGTTTCTCACTGCTAGATGGTTTCTCTGGATATAACCAGATTTGGGTTAGGGATGAGGACCAGTACAAGACTGCATTCACAACCAAGTGGGGTACTTTTGCTTATCAGTGCATGCCTTTCGGATTGTCCAATGCTGGGGCCACATTCCAGAGAGCCATGGACATTGCATTCGAGGAGTTTTTGAATAAGATTATTGTCATTTATCTTGATGATATGACTGTCTTTTCACATAAACGGGAAGATCACTGTTCTCATCTGAGGCAAATCTTTGGAAAATGTAGAGAGTTTGGTATTTCCATTAATCCAAAGAAGTCGGTTTTTGCAGTGAAGGAAGGTAAACTCTTGGGGCATGTCATTTCAGAAGATGGTTTGGCAATTGATCCATCTCGAGTCGAAGCATTGAAGAAACTATCGCTCCCTGCCAATAAGAAAGAGTTGCAGTCTTTCTTTGGGCAGATTAATTTTATCAGGAAGTTCATTTTTTATTTTGCCCAGGTTGTCAAGCCCATGACTGAGTTGTTGAAGAAGGATGCAGAATTTAAGTGGACGACTCAGAGGAAAGATGCATTCCAGGAGATTAAAGACAGAATCGCGCAGGCTCTCGTATTAATTAATCCAGATTATTCGAAAGATTTCATTCTGTATGCAGTTGGAGAAAATGAGAGCTATGTCGCAGTACTCACACAGAAAGGAGACGATGGGAATGAAAGGCCTATTGCTTTCCTTAGTCAGGTTATCTTACCTCATGAGGCGAGATATAATTTCATTGAAAAATAGGTATATGCTGTCATGAAGTCTCTTAAAAAATTCAAGCACTTCATATCTCAGAGTAGGACAATCGTCTATGTTATACATCCCGATGTAAGGAATTTCATCATTCAGGGTGAGATGGGTGATAAACGTGGTAGTTGGGTCACCAAAATTCAAGAATTTGATGTTGAGATTCATCCGACCAAGCTAGTGCGGGGTAAGGCCTTATGCCAACACTTAGCAAAGACTGCAGCATCTGGGATAGTTGATTATCAAGCAGATGATCTTGTTGGAGATAGCAATCTGGTGAACTTCTTAGTACAAGGACAAGATTGGGCTGATGACCTCATTAACTATTTCACAATTGGTAGATGCCCTTCACAGTTAAATGCCTCACAACGGAGAAGGTTTCGCCTGCAAGCTCTCAGGTATGTGTTGCTGCCCGAAGGATTGTTTTTCAAGAACATTGATGGCATTCTTTTAAGGTGTGTCAAGGAATCAGAGAAGGCTAGACTCCTGGAGGAGTTTCATTCTGGCATATCAAGAGGACACTATGCAGGAAGACCAATGGCTTTAAAAATTATTTGGGCTGGTTATTATTGGCCAACTTTGTTCACAGATGCTTTCAAGATTGCCCAAGCATGCGACAGATGTCAGAGGTATACAGGAAGGGTTAGAAATGCATCATTGCCCCTGCATCCAATTCAGGTTGAAGCACCTTTTCAACAGTGGGGATTGGACTTTATTGGGATTATTGATCCGAATTCTTTAGCTGGACACAAGTATATCTTGACAGCTATAGATTATTTTATGAGATGGTCTGAGGCTATTCCAACCAGGGTTGCAAATCAAGATGTGGTGATCTCTTTCATTGAAGGGCTGATCACACGTTTTGGCATTCCTGATGCTATTATCACAGATAACGGAACTCCATTTATTGGAGCTGAGCTGGAAAAATTTGCAAACAAGTATGGTGTTTTTCTGAAGATATCCTCTAACTATTACCCTCAAGGAAATGGCTTGGCAGAGTCCACAAACAAGAACTTGCTACGGATTTTGAAGAGATCTTTGGGGGATAACAAGAGATCATGGCACCTTCTGTTGAATCAAGCTTTATGGGAAGATAGGATTTCAATCAAGAAGTCTATCAAGACTTCACCATATGCCCTGGTATATGGAAAAGAGGCAAGGTTGCCTGTTCATCTAGAATTTCCAGTATTGCAGTAGTTGCAGGGATTTCAGGATGATGAAGCAGATATGGATTCCATGGGTATGCGGTTGGCTCAGTTGTTGCAGTTGGAAGAGCAACGTTCTTTGGCCTATGAGGAGTTTGCTAAGCATACACAGGTTATTTCAAAATGGTTCCATAAAAATTCCGTTGATCGTCCACTCAAGGTGGGTGATTTGGTCCTGAAATGGAATGAAAGGAAAGCCAAGCCAGGAATGCACAAGAAGTTTGATGCTCTGTGGGAGGGTCCGTTTCGCATTGTCAGTGTCGGTGCAGCAAATTCGTTTCATCTGGAAGATCTGGATGGCAGCCCACTTCCTATTTTAGTGAATGGACTTTCATCTGAAAGCCTACACTCCATGAAGTGTGAGTCCAGTATTACCTTGTACAGTTATTTTGCTTTTATAAAAAAAAAAAAAAAAAAAAAAAAAAAAAAAAAAAAGAGTATTGTGGATTTCCTCTGTCAACTTCGGCTCTTTTTGCATGCGAGCCCGTAGGTACGTTTATTTCTTTCTTTTTTCTTCTTCCTTCCCAATAGATAGTGGCTTTTGTCAATTTCTTCCTTCCCCTTCCTTATTTTCATTCCCTTCTTCACTCATTCCTTCTTCTACCATCCGTAATCCAGCCACTACTGTTGTTTCTTTTTCCCCCTCTGATATTCCCATTTCTACTTTCCCTTTCTTCTAGTCCTTTGTCTTGTGAGTACTTCATCACAGCCATGGTTTCTACTACCATCTCCATTCCATCCACTTCCATTTTCATTTCATAGCAGCTGGTAGCACAGAAGCACTCTGTTGTTGTATCTATCACTCCTACTCCTCCATTTTCCACCATTTCATCATTCACCATTCCCATTTCATGGCCTGCGCATCCGCAGGTCCTCATTCCATTCATTTCCATTTTGTAGTTCAGGTGACTCTCATCACTGCCATGGAGATCATTTTACAGCACCTGGTGATTACCCAGCTCAACTGAGCTAGGCTGAGTGTAGTAGTTCTAAAGAGATAAAGGAAGTTCTGTTCTTTCATAATTTTTTGTTGAAGGTCTTATTTTTCAGAGCCAAGTACCAGCAAGAGTTGTTGCAGCAGTCCATAGAGATGTCTCCCATCAGTCAGCATTCTGTTCCTTCAGCTTCTTGACTCTGTTGCCCAATGGATTCAGGCCTGGAGTTCATGCATACAGCAGAACTATATACCCCACGAGCCACCAAGAATGTTGGCATTTTTGCCACATTGTTTTGATTGTTGATTATTCATGCATAAATTGTAAAGTTCTCACTCCTCTGTGTTTCTCTACGAGTTTTTGATGCCAAAAAGCTAAGTCCGAAAACTGTCGCGATATCGCGACCAAAAAGCAGCATGGAGAGCACAGGTTGAAAACCGTCGCGATATCGCGACATGTCGCGTTATCGCGGGTCTTTTGAGGAGAGAGAAGCCAAAATCGGAGAATGTCACGATATCGCGACGTGTTCCAAAATCGCGGTCAAAGTGGTCAACGGGGCAGAGCAGTAAAACTATCGCGATATCATGACATGTCGCGTTTTCATGACTTGCAATGGCCATGGAGTAGAGTGACAAACAATGTCATGAAATCGTGACATAATTGAGCAAAGGGCAATGACAATGAACCTCATCATGATTTCATGACAGAAAAATGAACAAGGGGCAAAATGTGAAAGGCATCGCGATTTCGCGACATTTTTGAAGATGAAGTCAAGCAAGAAGAAGACGTCGCGATATCATGACAAGAAGTGGAAAAAATTAGAGAAGGCAAGAAAATGTCACGATTTCATGACATATTGGGCAGGAAGGACAAAGTGTGAAGAATTGTCACGATTTCGTGACATGTCACATTTTCGCGAGGCAAAAGGCGGAAATAAGGAGAACATGAAACCTGTCACGATTTCGTGACGTGCTGAAGATGAAAGAACCACATGAGGTAAGAATGTCGCATTTTCGTAGGTTGAGAGCTGGACCGTACAAGGCAAATGAAAGATGTAGCGAAATCGTGACATGTCAGATTTTCACGATAGGGAAGAGAGGATTGAGCAGTTGGGGAAATCGTCATGATTTCGTGACTTGTTTGGTTTTCGTGACCTGGAGATAACAACAAAGGTGTCGATGGAAGAATGTCGTGAAAGCACGACTTGTCTTGTTTTCATGGACGTATCAAGAAGACAAAGCCAAGTGAAAGGAAGGTGTAGCGAAATCGTGACTTGTCGCATTTTTGCGGTTCAAAGCAGCCAAAGGACAACATGGGGAAAGAACGTCGCGATTTCGTGACAGGTCATAGTTTCATGAAAATAGAGCAAGGAAGGAGCAGAATAGTACGAAATGTCACGATTTCATGACGCGTCGCATTTTCGTGACCTAAGGTGACGAAGGAGAACAAAGAGCCGAATACGTCATGATTTCGTGACATGGTTGGTTTTCGCGATCCAAAATGGCAAAAGCATACGGAGCAAGAAAATGTCACGATTTCGTGACATGTCATGTTTTTGCGACTCGTCACAGTTTCATGCTAGAAAGCAGTTCAACGGCATGATGAAGCATTGTGATTTCCAAGGATTAAAAGCTCTCCAAAATTTAATGTTTTGTTGCTTTCCAATGTGTGCAAGATAGAAGAACGTGCTCAGGCCTATAGTTTTCGAAGCCACCATAATTAAAGATGCCTCCATTATTCAAAGCTTTTGTTCATGATTTTCTAACGGTCCAAGCATGCTCCGAGGATGACCATTTAATGAAGACGACCGGTTCCTTGTTTCATTCAATTTTTGGTTTCTCCGAGGCTGGTTTAAGGGGATCATTTCCTTATTTCTGTTGCATATTTTGTAGATCTCGAGGAAGTCCGTTGCATGTTTTAAATGCTGCAGAGAGGCAAGACCTCTATAAATATCAATGTATATCTCAAGAACAGGGATCGAGAGAGAGACTTTTGCTAAAAAACTTTTCAAGTTCTTTGCATGAATGAAAGATATTTGGCCTCTGGTTTTGCAAGCAACTTTCTGTGTGTTTTTCCTTCTATCTTATGCATTCCTCATTTATGCTCGTATTTCTTATCTGCTGCTAAATTTGAATTCTGCGTCTGAGTTTAAATATTGCTAGTGAGGAAGTGAGTTCTGGAATGTGATTCTGGAGGTTATCTCGTGCAAGGTTGTAAGTAGATTACGTCGCTATATTTTGTTATATGTTGTTAGTGTGCTTGAATTTATTTTGCTAATCTTTCCCGATCTGAAAAAATTGGCCTGTGGCTATATTTCCTGTTTCTTTCTGCATATTTCCTATTTCTTTCCTGCAACTTTAGTCTTCAACAACATAGAATTTAGTAAGGGAACCAGCCCTCTCTGGAGATTGGTCCGGGAGACATTTCTTTCTCTCGGCCTTTCAATGTTGGCTGGGTCTAGGGCGCATTTCGCATAAAATCCTTTCCTGTGGCAGATTCGTGACCAACAGGTTCCTTTACCAAATTTCTTAGTGAGGTTAATTTTACCATAGTAATAAAAGAAGGCTAGGGTTTAGAGAGGTACTCGTGAAGCTCTGGCTCCTTCGCTCATTGAAGCCTCACCCTACTTAGCCAATATTTAAGATCAATGATGTCCTGGATCACAAGTAGTCACTTTCAACCCAGAGTTCTAAAAGTAGAATTGAAAGCTAGAAGAATTAAGGGTCAAAAACCCTAATTTACTTTTGTCTTTTCTATTCAAGATTTTGCCACTAATAGGGATAGCGGCCCAAAATTTTTGGTTGATAGACCTGACACCAGCCATGAAGCACTATTTGGGGGTTGCTAGACCTAACAGTGATCAAGAGCCAATAAGGAATTTTCACAATTTCTCACCACAGAGCACCTCAGAATAAGCCATAAAGCACACCATTTAAGATGCAAAGAAACCAAAATAAGCAAAATACCAAAAAAATTATGTATATCAAAATCCAAAAACATCATAAAATTTAATTAACAAAAAAAAAAATTACAATCTCAAGTAAGCCTCGTATCTAGTTATTTTCTCTATGGACTTGGCAATTGTAGCAACTAGAACTCGATGCAATTTGCTGATATAAGAAAATTACCATAAGGCCACTTGGGGTAAAATAGTTATGGTAGAATTGAGACATCACAGCTCAAACCCAAAGAAGGCTATAATATCCAGACTACCCCATGGGAGTGAGGATCCATCTCATTTCTCCTATAGAAAATAGTGATTCAACATAAGCTAAAATAGAATTGCTATCACCTTGATTCCTTAAGAAGGCCATTGTGGTCAGACCGCCCCATGGGATAAAAATGTATGATTACCAAAAAGGGTTGAAATCACACTTGGATGTGAACTAATCTATAACAACAAATGCAAACCTCTAAAGATGTCCAAATCATTCATTTTGGTCAAGCGACTCCTTGCTTTATTAATTTTCCTTTCCTCATTGACTTGTTGCTTGAGGAGGTAGTAAAAAAATTTCAACAATCATAATAAAAGTCAACAAAATATTATTGCGATCATGTCAGAGTTGCATTCATCTTATGAATCATTGCTAACAACTATCATAATCTTACCCTTTATTGGGGCAAAAAAAGTAAATATGATAGTTTAGCTTGTAGCTCTTCTCCTTTTAGACCTATAGTAGTACTAAAGCTACCCGGTCGCTTGATGGTGAGTGTAAACTCCCATAAATTTAAGCTTTCCATTCCATTGGAAGCAATGATTCTAGGATTCACACCCTCCCACATGAGTGGGGCATCCTATTTTTATAAGATCAATGATGATCATCCAACCTATAATATGGCCCTAGGTGGTCTACTTTTTTGCTTCACACTATATTTTGCTCACAATGCATCCCAAAAATGGGCATCTAAAGACATCAAAAATACATCATGTTTAGGAGACTACCCATATGGACACATTTGTAGACCATATGAATCCTTTTGGATCTCTTCAAGAGCAAGAAGTGGTCCTAAACACTCAAACAGGGTAGTTCTAGCCCATCCAGGCTTGAACAGAGCAACCACCACACCTGGCCATTGAAGACTACAACAACCACACCTGGCCACTAAACCTAATAGTGGCTATCACCACACATAGTCTAGCCATGAATACAGACCTAGATCATGTAGTCTAATTGCACGTCTACATGGTTAGTGGGTAGATTTTTGTGAGGAATTCCCTGAGTTCCTCCTAAATTCCCGTTCAATGCCATTTTGTGACTAATGCTTCCCACCCAAAATTTCTAGTTGCATGCAATTTGGATTGAAGCTTCTCTAGGAATCCAAGGTCCATATCTAAGAGGTAATTCTACATATGGAATCTTCCATGAAGAGCAAGATATCCATGAAGTTTCAAAGTTATGCAACGAAGCCCTATAGAAATGGAGAACCAACCTACGTCTCTTTGAGGGGCATTGGCGCACCATCCAGCTGAGCTACGACCTTGCACTAGTTTTTAGATTCATTGTTTCCAACCACCAATCAATTTAGGAGACACTCTCAATGACTCATGAACATAAATTGCAGCAAATAGGATAGTGCAACATCCCCTAATTCACAAGGAGAAGAGATTCATATCATGGTTGTTGTCTTGTATAGTGGCCCACATGCATATTTTAGGGCATAGACATTATTTTCCTTTGATTTAGCTTAGATTCATTATTGCTTTATTTTTTTATTAGTCATAGCTCAAATGTAGTTTCATTAATACATTTATTTTATATTTCTTAGCTTTCCATGCATTTATTATTCTATTTATGCTTGTATTTCATTATTATCATATCTATATGATCCACTAACAAAGGCCTCATCCAGAGAGGTGGCCCATACTACAAAGTGTAGACACCAAAATAGAACCAATCCGATTATGTGACTACAAGCATTGACCGAATTGGCATACATACCCCCTAGGGCAGCCTTTAGAGGTTAAAAAATGGTCCTAACCACTCCCATATTAGTTTGGGAAGGTCAGATGTCAATTTTGCACTTTTTAAGCACTTTTCTCCCTATTCGTCCCACCCTAGGATGATTAGAATCCTATTCGTCCCACCCCGAGATGATTAGCAGCAATCACTCCATGGTGGGACGATTAGTAGGTTTGACTAGAAAAATATTAAACCTTAACAAATGGCAGCCCAAATCTGCCACCTAACTCGGCCTTCAAGGCATGCATGGGATTGCAAGGGAAGGTTTCAAATCATGGAGGCCTTAATCAAGGAGGCCCTAATCAGGGAGGAATATTCTCTCCCAAAAAAAGGCATAATGAGCCAAGTTGTGCTCTCACATGCACATTCAAAGGAGACCCTTAGGTCTATAAAAAGGTGAGCCTTCTCACCCAAAAATAAAAGGATAGAGCTGGAGCATTTGGAGCAATGAAGTGCTGCTAAAATATACCCCCAGTCCTCTTTGTGCTTCCTACATCCCTAATCTCTCTTTTGGAAGAGAGGTTATCGGGTGAACACTAGGAACGTAATCTAGATCCAAAAACCCAAGCAATCGGCCACAATCCCACCCCAAACTCATTGAAACAACCCCCAAGGAAGTTTTGGACCCATCCCACTTGGATTGGTGTCAAAACTAGGCCCTAAACAGTGGTTGTCCCACCCCTAGGTGCCCACCAAACTGCTATAGTCCTAATCGCCCCACCCTGGAGTGATTAGAAATTTGTGCATGGTTTTGCTATTGTTATTTTTGCATTCTTTTATATCTAATGTACTTATGTTGTTGTCCAAATTTCATTGCTTTTTGACATGATTTGACTTGGTTTTTGTCATTTTATGCGTCTACTAACCTATAGGGAGCACCTTCGGATAAAAGATTACCTCGGTAGAATATGCAAAATATGACCTTCTAGATCATCCCAAAATGCTATTTTTAGTCTACCACAAGTTTACAAAAGTTTTGGAGGCCTCTGGGAAGGACATTTGCAAGGTCACTTTTTGAAGGTTTTGCGACAGTCCCCAGCATCCTACCCTAGAGAAATTAGAAATTTGTGCATGATTTCCTTATTTTTATTTTTGCAATATGTCCCAGATGATATCCTAATGCTTCTGTTAAATTTTGAACTCATTCTGACATGATTTGATGATCATTTTATTATTTTATGTATTAACTAGCTCGCAGGGTGCCCCTGTCACATATAGTAGAATCTGGGTAGGATATGCAAATTATGAGCATCTGGGTAGTATTATAATTACATATAATGTCTAACCCATGATTTTTAGGTTATTTGGATAAGCGTAGGTGGGAAATTGGAGTGCTCACTTTGGAGAGGCCTCCGACGGGCAAACAAGCATAATAGGGCCGTCGGACACCGCTTCGACGCAAAATCAGGATCTCACCACTAGGAATACTAGAGGGGCAGAAAGGAAAAAAAAACACACAAAAACAAGTAGTGGTAAATTTTAGCCCACCCATTTCAAATGTGGGCACGCGAAAGACATTGGAAGCGTACCGTTCGATCTTGGAAGCATGGCTTCTTTCGGGCATCCATTAATGTAACAAATTGTATCAAATGTTTTGATCCCTAGATGGGGGATGTATTGTAGTCAGATTAAAAGCAATATCAATAAAGGAGGCCATGCTTTTTTTCTCACATTTTTTTTTGAATCATTTCCTTCATGCAATGCTCATCGCATTCGTAGGACTTAGCATCTATATCTATTTTTGTTTGCATCATATTGGTACGCCATTTTTTTGCATGCTTTCAATGGCGATCATTGTGGGACCTTGTCCTCTACTGTTAGGATCAATTTTCTGATCCAAATTTTGTGGTTTTTCTTTATAGGTTTTACTCATTCGGGAACTGGACTGCTACTCGTGCCACCCCAAGACAAATACGTATTCATCCCACCCTATGATGAATGCAGACCTGTTATTCATCCCATTCCAGAACGTTTAGAGCTCTGTGCATTTTTTGAGCAGAAACTCAGAGGCATCTGTTTTAGACAGAGAAGAGGTAGGCCTTCTAAACATCCTCTATGTTTTTCTACTTTATTTTTCTTGAATTTTTTGTTTTCTTTGCTTTATCTTCAGACACTTGCATAGAAAGGTTAAGAAGTTTGCTTTCCTTTCTTGCAATAAAAAAAATAAAAATAAAAACATAGAGTAAATTAAATGGAAGGAACTTGATTAGGAATGCATGTTTCTCTAGTTTGCTTGCATGATACTTGCACAAATGGCAAGTCATCATTGTAGGTTTCAGTTCTAGTTAGGTTTTGTGATTTTCTTTTTGCTACTAATTATCTTTGAAAGATAAAACATACTTTAAAGCATTGCACTAGTGAAAATCATCTTTTGCTGTATGTTTTATTTCTTTACATAATTAAAAGGAACCACACACACCACCTAATAAAATTAACATCAAGGAGTTGGTCTTAATACCCCAACACTTGATCAAGACCAACAGTGGGTTTCATCACCACCTTCGCTTGGATTTTACATACATATACCCTGATCACGACTGTTGCTAGACGTAAATCTTGATGAAAGCTGACCAATTTTAGTGGGGTGATTTCTCATGCATGAGGATAAGTCTTCTAAGGTAGGTGTCAAAAACAAAGCGATCCCCCTTTCATACCACCTATGTTTCACTTACTGTTCTACTTTCACATACCAATAGTTTCCCTCACGTAAGGGCGGGTATATTGAGATGTTCGATATAATAGCCTGGCAATGGTATATTGAAGGGGCGACCATTTTGGAGATACAAGAGCCCCCATTATGCATGGATAACAAATTTTTCTTTACAAGATTTACATAACAAAAATCAAACACACTAAACCAGATCTAGGACACACATTTAATCTATAAACAAGATAATCATTTCTTTGTTTGTGTGGTCCCATTTTGTTTAGTATAGCATAAAAATTGTAAATGGGATAAAAATATACATATATTTCTATAAAAACCACCACCATGATGTATACCCATAGCCAAGCCCAATCATGGGCAGAATCTGTGGAAAGTATGCAAGGAGGCACAAGTCACCTTCGTTATAGCCCCAAGGACTTGGTTATACCACCTTGGTAGCCTAACCCACAACATAGTTCACACCATACCACTACAGAATAGGACTATAGAGCCACCCCTTTAAGGGGCACTCTCATTCAACACAGACCCTCTCAAGAGGAGTACACACATGGGAAGGCCCCCTTAGACACTCATTATGAGTGGCCACTATGCGATGAAGTGTTAGAGCAACATAGGGTTCATAAGGAGGGCCCACATGATTATATAATTCCTCCTCCACCCCTCATTACTGTTAGAACTAATAGGCCAAATCTAGAGCACAAGGCTCTTTAGATAGGGTGAGTCCCTTTCACATGTACGAAAGGAAGCATGAGGAAAACCAGTATATTCCTCAAGAGCAATACACCACACAGGAGCAATGCGCCTCTGCACCTGCTAATTATCAAGATCACCTATTGAGGCCAGAGCCTCGAGTGAATGCTTCTAACCTTGACAGAGGAAAGTGACCCATAGAGATCTTGAATCACCATGACCGAGATAGATATTTAGGGGAGGCATCTAGGCCTCCTAGACCTAGGATGGCAGAACAAATTGACTTGGCATTTGCTAAACATGTCGCCTACCAAGAAAAAATCATGTAGCTTAGGTAATATCAATAGCAGTTAGAACAACTATATCATCTTAACAAAGAGCACATTGAGTTGTTCTAGAACACTATGCATGAGAGGATTCCAACCCCTCGCATGCATAATATGGAAATTTATGAGAGGCACAACCCCTTAGTACGATATAGGTCTCCACGACCTTATCAAGCATTGCCTCCAAGACCTCCTAGACCTAAGCGGGAGGCCACTCCTAGAACTAATGATGGGTGCCTTCCTTGGGCACCCATCCATGTTTATAGGTCACACCTAGAAACTCCTCAAGAGGCCTATGAGGAATTTGAGTGAGAAGAAGAGTGGGCTGAAATGCCCTACCAAGGCAGGGGGTGCTATTTGGATACCCCTCCATAGGCCTCAAGTTCCTCACAATTCACAATGGGAACAAACCAAATAAGAGGAAATCAAATCCTCTGATGCATACAAAGCATTTCTAGAGTGCTTAGAGTCTATGGAGACTAAGACTTTAGGGCCCCAAAATCCCACCTTATGCCAACTCCATAGTCACCCTGTGCATCCTTTAGTTTTGGCACACCCATACCCCGACCACTTCAAAGTGCCTCAGTTGGCAATTTTTAGAGAGGATGAGGATGCCCAAGAGCATGTAAGAAGGTTCTTGAGTCAATGCTTTGGAATTCAATACAATTATGCATTGCTTCTAAGAAAATTTATAACCACGTTCATAGGCCCTACCTTGGATTGGTTTACCCAGTTGCCGAAGCATAACATCAATAATCTAGACCAGCTAGTGGATGCGTTCCTTGAACATTTTACCTTCAACACCAAGAAGAAGACATCCTTAAGTGACCTAGCTAGCCTTTAGTAGTATGATTATGAGAACATGGCTACTTATGGGAATTGATGGAGGACATTGCTTTCAAAGCTACCTTACCTCCCTCCCATGGCCGACATGACTCAAATGTTTTCAAAGAGTTGCTTAAGGTCGATCTTCATGTTATTGCAGTTGCAACAATATGCCACCTTCGAATAAGCCTTGGTGCAAGCCAGGATAATTGAGGAGATCAAAATATAATATGGTGAGATTGCCAAGCTACACAAGAAAGAGTGGCCCAAAATTTCTAAAATTAGGCCCACACAACTGAAAATCACCATGGTCAATCAGGTTGCCATAACTATACCAAATACTACACAAATGACATAGCCCCCAAAGGCTAATTATGAGGTAGTTCCTCTTGATAACTATGAAAAGAAAAATTATAAACAAGATCAAAACTAGTAGCATCACCCTAGGTGACAATTCACAGAGTCTAGAGACTCCTTGTTTGACCGCTTGTTTGCAGTAAACCTGATAAACTTGTTGGAAAGTTGACCCATAGGCCCCAAAACACAAAAACCCAAGGGCTATAGGGAAGACTTATATTGTAGATTTCATTGACAGAAAGGACATGAAATCTCTACTTGTTGGAAATTCAAACACTTAGTGCAAGACTTGATAGACAACAAAATGCTCATGGTAGATAGTCCAGTAGCATTGAGCAACCAAAATATGGAGGTCTTTAAATATCCCCTACCTACCCATAATGCACAGGAAAAGACTTTACAAGTGAATGAGGTAACATAAAACTACCCCATGTAAGGATACGTAGGGATGATAAGCATCGTGATATGAAACAAAAGATACCCAAACATGGTTGCATCCGTTGTAGCTATAGGAGATGTTTCGTCAACGTCACAACCTCCATAACACCCTACGCAACCTCCCCCACCTAGACCAGTGGCCATGATTCATACTAAACTTACTCAAATTTTAAGGACCATGTCCACTAGGCTCTCCATTTATGAGCTCATCCAACAATCACTGCTCCATCAGGAGGCTCTGATGGAGATACTCAAAGGCATTGAGCTACAACCCCACAAAGCCAATTCTTTCAATAATTTCATTGGACATGTGAGAAAATACATAGAATTAGTCATAACCTTTAGGGAAAATGAACTAAAATTGGTGATTTGTGATATGGTGGATCCACCCCTGCACGTCATTGCACGGGTCAACAGAATTCATTCAAGAGGGTGTTTTTGGACACTGGATCATCCAACAACATAATCATGATAGCGGCATTAAAATACCTTAAGCTTCCAACATCCCATATTGTGGATTCCACTTACACTCTTTGAGCATTCAACGATGCATTATGCTCGATGGTTGGCACAATTGTCTTGCCCATCCAAGTAGGACAAAATACCATTCCTACATTGTGTCACATCATTGAGGGTGAGATGGCCTACAATATCTTGCTAGTTCGGCCTTGGATCAGGGACATGAAGTGTGTCCCTTCGATAGCCCATAAATGCCTCAAATACACATACGAAGGGCAAGTACATGTAGTCCCAACAGACTTAGAGCCATTTAATTTTTGCAATGTGGTGCAGATGATGCCACAATTGACCCTCCCATAGACACATTTAAAATTTCAATTGAATCCATCCACACAGTGTCTGATTTTGCCTACATCCTCACTATTGAGTCCCTCAACTCACCAACCTGGCCCACCTCTATTAATTGTTCCTTCACCAATGACAAAACCTATGGTGGCCACACTGAAAGACAATAGGAAGAAGCCCCTAGAGGAGGTACCACCATTAGTCTCAACCATATCTACCGAAGAGGTGCCTAGCTGAATGGAAGTCAAGACACCTGGTTCACCCAACATGGAGTGGACTTAGGGAGAACTCCCATTCCCTCCCCCTCAACCATCAACGATTATCGTTGAGATGGCCAATACGGGCCTGGGGGAGTACCTAGTGTGGAACATTATGGAAACACCTGCACTCAAATCCATGGAATACATGGTAAGACATCGCCTCCCCATAGACACTATTGTCCCTTTAGGCTACCCACCAAATCAGACCAATTTTGTATATGGGGGCCTCGAGAATGGCATTGAACCCTACCTACAAGAGGAAGAGGATGAAGAGCTATTTTTTGATAATGTTGACTATTTTTCCAACCCATACTTCACCTTGAAATACCTAGACTGATGTAATTGCCATGGATATGGATTGGGTAGATACGAACAAGCAACACGCATTCTTTGTCAACCAAGATACCAGATGCAATATGATAAATTAGGAGTAGGGTTCAACCACCCTTTGCCCCTAGACATCTTTGTAGAAACCATGCAAGGCCTAGGTCTAGGCAATAGGGATGGGTTGGCACAAGATCCATATGCCAATACCATCACAACATACACATTGAGGGATTATCTCCCATTGTTAACAACAAACCTTGTTGACCTCAACAACCCCTCCCATTTTATCAAAGAAGGGGAAAGTTCAAGAAGTAACCTCCAAGAGTGATATGAATAATATCAAGGGGGGTCTTCTGAAGATGATTCAGATTATGAGGTAGCACCTTGGGACCCTTTTAATTCTGATAGAAATCACTCATAGGTGACACCCATTGATGACTATCAAGAGAAATCCATGGTAATGTTATCCTTTAATGTTTTGATCAGGAAATTACTACCTGCAGAGAATCTAGCCCTCCCGTAGAGAGTGAAACAACCCATAAGGGACCAAATCAACTTTCTCGAACAAAATGAGCCTCCCATGCCAGCCATAAGGCCAAGTGATCCATCGAATTAATAAGATCCAAATATCTTCTTCAACATTAACTACTTGCATGTCAAATTTCTGATTTTTGTAGAGAGTGAGGATAATGATCAAGAAACGCCTAGTGAGAGGCTATAATAGCCAGAGGAGCACATAGTTTTCAAAGCCAATGAAGGCCTATGGATCTCTGATAGTGACTATGAAGATGATACTGAGATGGCATATCTCAACCATATGAGGCAACAAGAATACCCCATAGACATCAATGATATTTTTTAACATCTAAATATGGGATGAAGGCATAAGTGGCATTTAAACCAAGTACATTTAAACCAAGTGCTTCATACACCACTTCGAGCATACAGAGAGCACCTCCCACCTAGAGACCCTATAGGGCCATTAGTTCCAAGGGTAGATCCTATCCTTCTATCCACACATAGGGCTAATCCTTTTGTTCCAGTACCCATAGAGCCAGATCTGGGGTACAAGGATCACCAAGGATTTCTAAATCAACACCCATGCAGAAATGGATAACAAATTCATTCCATAAACATGATATCAATTGATTTAACTACACCCATCCACAATCCAGCCGATCCAACATGACCATTGTATCTAGACCTGGATGCCATAGATTGGGATCACGCTGACTCACCACCATCCCCATTAGAGTACTGGCCTTGTAGTGAGATGTTTCATTTCACCCCAAGATAGACTTAGGATATCTTCCATGTTGAATAGGAACATGATATTCCCAATGCAAATCTAAATTCATAAAATGATATCCACCTGATCCCAACTCCACACCAGTTGGAGGACGGATCCCACATGTCAGTCGAAGAGATGATTGACATAGACATCGATTCTAATCCAATGAATCTATAAATCATCAAGATAGGGGTAAGTCTATCCCCTGAAGATCAAGTCAATTACAATACCCTTCTCAAAGATAAGGAGTTTTTTGCATGATCCTACAAATACATACCAAGGCTAGACCCGTAGCTAGTCACACATAATCTAACACTTGATCTGAAATTCAAGCCATTCAAGCAAAAGCTACGTAAGATGCACCTAACAGTGGCTTTAATGGTCAAAGACAAGCTACAAAAGTTGTTGGATGCACAATTTGTCATCTGCATATATTATCCACCATGGCTATC
This sequence comes from Wollemia nobilis, assembly GCA_028583015.1. Lineage (NCBI taxonomy): Eukaryota > Viridiplantae > Streptophyta > Pinopsida > Araucariales > Araucariaceae > Wollemia > Wollemia nobilis. The sequence goes on from JAQPPZ010002362.1 coordinate 3,412,062, forward strand.
CAACATGGTACCCATCAAAATCTTGATGGGAGGATTCACATATACACCAATTTTTGAGATTTAAACAAAGTGGGTCCCAAGGATGATTTCCCCTTGCCTAGCATCAATGCATTGGTAGACGCTACAACAAGCCACGAAATGCTTTCCCTCATGGATTATTTCTTGAGATACAACCACATTCATATTAATCTTAATGATCAACTAAAATTGATGTTCACGATGCCTTGGGGGATATTTTTTTATAAGGTCATGCCATTTGGCCTTAAAAATGCTTGCGCCACCTACCAATGCGCTATGACATACATCTTCCATGATCACATGCATAAAAATTTGGAAGATTATATGGATGATTTGTTGGCCAAATATATTTTGCGCAAAAATCATCTCGATGACTTACACAAGATACTTGATCACATCATCGAACATAAGGTTAGGCTAAACCCCAAGAAGTGCGTATTTAGCATCACATCTAGAAAATTCTTGGGTTTCATAGTCTCAAAATGAGGCATAGAGGTAGATCCAAATAAATTCAAGGCAATCCTTGAAATGCTTCCCCCATCCACCATCAGGTAGCTCAAAATCTTGTAGGGTAAGGTCATGTCGATCAAGTGCTTCATAGCATAGTTATCTTACAAGTGTTGACCCATGATTAAATTATTACACAAGGGGATAGCATTTCATTGGGATGACGAGTGCCAGTTAGCCTTCGACGACATAAAACAATACTTGGATTTGCTACCAGTATTGGAACCACCTAGACTAGGAGTGTCATTATATTTATATATCTCAGCTACTGAGGTGGCACTGGATGCAATGCTAGCCCAAAAAAATGAATTACATAAAGAACAGGCTAATTATTATCTTAGTCACACCCTGGTCAGTTATGAACTTAACTATCCATACATTGAGAAGCTATGCTTGGCGGTGATATTTACCACAAAAAATATATGCCATTACATGCTGAGCAATACGACGTATGTGGTGTCTAAGGATAATCTATTGTAGTACATGATGAGTCATACTTATCATAGTAGTCACATGGTGAAATGGATCATGTTGTTGATGGAGTTTGACATCGAATTCATTGGAAAAAAGTCCATCAAAGGTCAAGTCATCATCGATCAACTAGCAGAGGCTCCTCTCAAAGATGATCAACCTCTTACCGTAGAGCTACCCGATGATGGGGTCTTTCATGTCTCAGAATTTTCAGATTCTGATGAGCCTGAGTTACAGGCTGACATAACCTTATTTTTCAATGGTTCTAAATGTGAGCAAGGGGGTGGTGTGAGAATCATGTTTTTTACACCGCAAGGGGCTCCAATGCCTTTATCATTTAAAATTGATTTCCTATGCACCAATAACAATGCTGAATATAAAGCCTTGCTCATAGGTCTTCAAACAACCATCACCATGAACATCAAATGCTTGAATATCTTTGGTGATTCACTATTAATTATCAACCAAATGAAAGGGGTATTCCAATGCAAATGCCTAGTTCTGCAAGTCTAAAAAGCCCTTGTGGATAAATTCTTGGAAAATCTTGAATGGTACGACATTGAGGCACTCCCTCGATCATCAAATCATTTTGTGGATACTATGGCCTCCTCGGGGTCACTAATCCCACAAGACCCTTCTAGTGAGATGACAACCATTCAAGTCAAAAAATTATCGCAATCCATGATAGAGCATGCAAGCTCTGACATAATGCCAAGAATCCACTTGATCCAAATTGAACCATCTCAAGATAGGTTCTCTTGAATCCATGATAGTCTGAATCATACCAACTAGGGGTCTTTGTTCTCTCCAACCCCTCTTAATAGCAACACAAAGCTATTTTTATAAGTTCTTTCCCGCTCAACTTTTGCTAGGAATGAACTTCAAGAGGGATCAGCCATTCATACCATTGAGGTTTCTGATCATTAGGATTGGTACACACCCATAACAGACTATCTCAAGTTAGGTAGCCTCCCACTTGGATTGTCGCACACTGCAAAAATATCATTCAAATAGAAAGCGACAAAACATGTCTTGCTAGGAGATATTTTATATCGTTGAAGCTATGAAGGAATCCTTCTCCATTGCTTGGACCAGTAGGAGTACATTTGGGTGATCACATAAGTGCATGATGGTACATGCGGTGTCCACTTCAATGGTATGCCCATCGCAAAGTGCATTCTTCACATGGGCTATCATTGACCATCTTTAGAGCCAGATTGTTGCGCATATGTGCAAAAATGCATGAAGTGTCAACACCATTCTAACTTGACACACGTACCTTCTCAAGCCTTGCAGCAGATAAAATCGGCTTGGCCATTTTCATAGTGGGGATTATATCTCATCAAAAATATCTCCCTTGCATTGTCAGGTCAACACATGTTTATCATAACGGCCACAGAGTACTTCACTAAGTGGGTGTAAGCAATTTCGCTTACCTCTACGACTAGGCCCCACATTGCAGAGTTCATTTTACATAACATCATATGTTATTTTGGTATTCCATCCAATATCATCTCAGATAATGGGATGTCATTTAAGAACAAATATGTGTGTGCTTTGACAACAAAGTATAAAATTCAGCACAGTTTTTTGACACCCTATTATCCGTAGGCAAATGGGCAAGCAGAGGCATTAAACAAAACACTAGTTGCCATCCTTAAAAATACGGTTGTGGATAGTCATAAGGATTGGCACATTAAAATACCACTTTCCCTATGGGCTTATCACACTAGCATTCGTACGCCCATTGGGGCAACTCCATTTTCTCTAATGTATGGCTCTGAGGCAGTCATGCCTCTCGAGTTGGAAATACCCTCCCTACGCATATCAATGCAAGAGTCCATCGATAATGACACTACACGGTAGTCCCTGTTATACCATCTTACATTACTTTATGAACGATGCATCAATTCTCTTGAGCATTTACATATCTATCAAGAGCAACTTAAGAAAGCATACAACATGAAATTTCACCTAAGGGACTTTCAGGTCAGTGACCTAGTCTTAAAAGAGAACCAAAAAAATTCTAACTTGCCACCCCATTTAAATGACAAGTTCACAGTAAATTGGCTAGGTCCTTATGTAATCGATAGTAAGATAGGACCTAGAACATACCGGCTTGCCTCTCTTGAAGGAATCAAAGAACTAGAACCCTTGAACATCAGTCATTTGAGGCAATTCAACATTTAGAGATCCATGGCCCACTCCAAAAGCTCCAAGGATTCTCGTAATCACTTGGTCAACCTAAAATGCCCCAAAGGTATCTATAATCCCTTTGGTCAAACCAAAATCTCCAAGGGTTCCCGTAATCGCTTGGTCAACCAAACACCCCAAAGGTATCCATAATCTCTTTGGTCAAACCAAAAGCCCCAAGGGTTCTCACCACCTCTTGGTCACCCAAAACTCCCCAAAGGTATCCATAATCCCTTTGGTCAAACCAAAAGATCCAAGGGTTCCCACAATCGCTTGGTCAACCAAAAACACCCCAAAGGTATCCATAATCCCTTTGGTCAAACCAAAAGCTCCAAGGGTTCCCACAATCGCTTGGTCAACCTAAAATGCCCCAAAGGTATCTATAATACCTTTGGTCAAACCAAAGCCCCGAGGGTTCTCACCACTTCTTGGTCACCCAAAATGCCCCAAAGGTATCCATAATCCCTTTGGTCAAACCAAAAGCTCCAAGGGTTCTCGCCATCGCTTGGTCACCCAAAACGCCCCAAAGGTATCCATAATTCCTTTGGTCAAACCAAAAGCTCCAAGGGTTCTCGCCACCGCTTGGTCACCCAAAATGCCCCAAAGGTATCCATAATCTCTTTGGTCAAACCAAAAGCTCCAAGGGTTCCCATAATCACTTGGTCAACCTAAAACACTCCAAAGGTATCTATAATCCCTTTGGTCAAACCAAAGCCCCAAGGGTTCTTGCCATCGCTTGGTCACCCAAAATGCCCCAAAGGTATCTATAATTCCTTTGGTCAAAACCTCCAAGGATCTGTAAGAATCACTTGGTCCACACCTATTCGGGTTAAACCACCATAACGCATATTCAAAAACAACAGATAATCAAAAAAAAAAAAAAAATTGCATCTCACTTTAATGCATAATCTTTAAAAAAAAAAGCTACATTAGGCATTGCATACATAAATTGCATATTTGCTGGTCATACATGTCAAACGCACCATAGAATGTAATTACTTGGAAATTCCATCATTTTCCACATTCAATCCATTTTGTAAATGATCCATTAAGAATAACGCCATTCACATTTTTGCCATATCATAGTCAGTTGTCTTCTAATGTCTTTAGGGTTTTCGTCATTCAGCTGTCTTTAGATTTCTAGTCAAATGCTATAAAACGTCAATAAGGTAGAGTTTTACTTGGATCATGCCTTGTTACATAGCATCCCAAAAAAAGCTTAAAACACATAAAAATTCCCAAGTTGTGTGAACGAAATATGAAACCTACAAAGTGGTCTAGGGTACCTTGAGAAAAAAATTTATCCTACTCATCCCCCTGTGCGAATGGTTCAAGAATGTTGATATTGACAAAAGGACAAGCTCTTCCCCATACACTTCCCCAAAATAAATAGTGGTTTTCACCACTATCAAAAATCCCAAACACCCTTGATCCCTAAATTCATAAGGATTCGTACTACACATCCCTAAGAAAGATGGGTAGTCATCCTCAAGGCCTAAAGGATCAATACCATTCCAAAACAAAATCCCAAAATTTCACCATCAAAATTCCCAAATACATTTGATCCCAAAAGTTGTAAGGATTCATACTACACACCCTTGAGAAGGATGGGTAGTCATCCCCAAGGCCTAAATGATCAATGCCATTCACAAGCAAAAAATCCCACAAGCTCAACTTTGAAATCAAAATTCAAAATCTAAATCCTCAAAAAGCAACAATAAAAAATAATAGTGGTTATCACCACTACTCAAACCCCTTGCTCAAGAAAAAAAAAAAAAACTCAAAATAAATCATGATTTTCATCACTATATGTGAGAGTAAGTATCTCAACAAATTGAACAACCGAAGGACGTTTGAGATTGAATCCCTGGAATTCTCAACTTTTGAAAAACCATTTAGGTGATCCTCATTACGGGTTTTGTGGATATCCTACCTGGAAATGGTGGTATCCTAAATGCATGATGATATGTCTATCACATTAGCTTTATGTGTGTGTAGACCAATTTTTACATGTGGATGAGCTAGCTTATGGTATCCTAGATTGCGTCGTAGATTAATACTACTAAATACAACAAAGGAGTTAGTGGAGCTAGTTAGGTGATCCTTAGTATAGGTTTGGTGGACATCATACCTGGCACTGACGGTATCCTTATGAATACTACATAAACAAACTCAATCACACACACAAAGATGTGAAATAACTTGGTCAAACTCAAGTCTGAGTCGTACCTTATTCAAAAGTCTTGTAAGATAATGTACAATCTTGACTAGTTAGTTAAAGCATATGAGTCTTAGAAAAACCTTAACTACATTCTAAAACAATTTTTGTATATTTCATTACTTACATCACCATAAAAAAATACAAAACAATTATTACAAATGCAAAAGTTATTTCATAAAGCAATCACATAGTACAAAAAGCCAATAAATACTGTATAGTCTATGGTGCCACCTCCTATATACTAATAAATCATTCCATCCATTCCATATTCATATATCTATATCATATAGTTAAAATCATCCATAGTAATAATAGCATATGCATACATCAACATAAATAAATGTGCATAAAGAACAATAAACCATGACAAGTATATATTCAAACCAAAAAGAGTCATGTATATATATGATGAGCAAGGTGTAGCAACAATATTGTCATTGTTGTCAACACAGTCAGATAGATCGATTGATGCAGTGGACAGGAGTTAAGAGGATATTTAGAGTATGTATAGTGATTTTCCAAAAGATCGAAGTGGCCCATATGCGAAAAATAAAAATAAAATCACAAGAAAATTGTTGCGATATCACGACATGTTGAGCAAGAAAGAAAAACTGTCGTGCTATCGCGACATGTTGAGAAAGAAAGGAAAACTGTCATGATATCACGACATGTTGAGAAAGAAAGGAAAACTATCACGATTTCATGACATGTTCGAAGAGAAAGCGTAAGCAAGCAAAACTGTCATGATTTTGCGACATGTTCAGAGAGAAAGCACAAGCAAGCAAAACTATCGCGATTTCATGACATGTTCGGAGAGAAAGCGCAAGCAAGAAAAACTATCGTGATTTCATGACATGTTCGGAGAGAAAGCGCCAGCAAGCACAACTGTCATGATTTCGCAACATGTTTAGAGAGAAAGTGCAAGCAAGATAAATTGTCACGATTTCATGACATATTACAAGAGAGATAGTATGGAAGAAAAAGTGTCATGATTTCATGACATGTTGGAAGAGAAAAATGCAAGTAGAAAAACCGTCACGATTTCGCGATGTATTGTAGGAGAGATTGTATGGAATAAAAAGTGTCATGATTTCATGACATACTGCAAGAGAGAGAGTCCGAAAGAAAAAGTGTCACGATTTCATGACATATTGCAAGAGAGACTGTATGGAAGAAAAAGTGTCATGATTTCATGACATATTGCAAGAGAGAGAGTCCAAAAGAAAAAGTGTCATGATTTCATGACATGTTGCATTTTCATGGTCCGAAGCGAAGAGAAAATGCAAGGAGGAAAAAGTGTCGCGATATCGCGACATGTTGCATTTTCGTGACTTGAAAAGAGTAGGAAGGCTAAGAAGGAAAAGTGTCATGATATCGTGACGTCGCATTTTCATGACTTGAAAAGAGCAAGAAGGCCGAGAAAGAAAAGTGTTGCGATATCGTGACATGTCACATTTTCGTGACTAAAGGAGGAGAGAGAAAGTAAGAAGGTAGAAGTGTCACGATATCATGACAAAAGTAAAGAGGAAGAGTAAGGAGGCAAAAAGTGTTGCGATATCGCGACATGTTGTGTTTTCATGGGTACAAGCAAACAGAAGAAGCAAGGAGGTGAAAGTGTTGCGATATCGTGACATGTTGTGTTTTCGCAGGTACAAGCAAACAGAAGAAGCAAGGAGGCAAAAGTGTCACGATATCATGACATGTATTTTTGCAGGTGCAAGCAAACAAAAGAATCAAGGAGGCGAAAGTGTCATGATAGCACAACATGTGTTTTTGTGAGCTAAGAAGAGAACCCAACCGAAATAAGATATATGACTGTTAACTAAAGTTATACAGCAATTACAGGGGTAGTTACAAAGAAAAATCATGCAACTAAAATAAGAATAGTTAACTGAAGTCAGTACGAATAGTTATAGGTGCAGTTACAGAGAAATATCATGCAGCTAAAATAAGAACAGTAAACTAAAGTCAGTACAACAGTTACAAGGGCAGTTACGGGTTGCATGCAAAAATATGGAAGTTAAAAATAGAGTTAGAACTTTGTTATAAAATGAGGTCTGCATGGAGAATTAAAGTGCTACTAAAATAGTGTGAAAGTGCTACAAGAAGGGGGTTGAAAGAGTGCTACAAGAGTGTATTAAGCAGAGCCGTGAGAGCCATAAAAGTGCAGTAAGTAGAGCTTTAAGTGTGTGTGTGTTTTGGTGAATACTGAGAGAGGTTGGGTTAGCAATAGATCAGTCAGGGTCTTGTATAAGCGAAGGTATTTTTATGTCAATATTATAGTTTCAAAAGTGTAGTCCAAGTTGGTTCTTGGAATTAGGGGTTGATGCTCCTTTCTATTGGTGTAGAGAAATTAGGGGTTGGTGCTCCTTTTTGTTGATGCAGATAAATTAGGGGTTGGTGCTCCTTCTAGTGGGTGCTGATAAATTGATTGTAAAATTGGTATTTTGCAAATGTTGTATTTGGACGGGAATCCAAGCAGTCATTTTTGAGGAGTAGCCAAATTGGTGAACCTCGTTACATTGTGTGTTGTGAAATGCTCTCTTGTTATATTTTCTTTATTGGGTTTTAAGTTTTCATTGTTTTAGCATTAAGAGTTGAAGATTTAAGTTTTTAATAGCTGCACTGATTCACCCCCCCTCTTAGTGTCATTATGAGACTAACAATTGGTATCAAATCCAGGTTCCTAAATAAGCTTAATCGGCTAAGGTGATCTTGGAAGTGAGACAATGGCAGGTGGTGAAGGATTCTCATCAAATAAAGCACTATTGTTTGACGAAACTAACTATGCATTTTGGAGACTCAGGATGCAGATATATTTGTGTTCTTTTGGGTACAACATTTGAGAGTCAATAGACAGTGGATATACCATACCCACCACTCCTCCAACTGATGTTTTCGATAAGAAACTGTTTGAGAATAACTCTAAAGCAAATAATGCTATCATGTGCGGTTTGATGGACAGTGAACTGATAAAGATTATGAGTTGTAAAACGGCAAAATATATGTGGGACAAACTAAGGAGCATTCATGAAGGATACGACAAGATCAAGGAGGCCAAGTTACAAATGCATCGAGCTCAGTTCGAAGCATTAAAGATGAATGACGATGAGAACATAGAGGTATACATGCTAAGAGTTAATGGAATCATTAATGCGATTAGAGGACTCGATGAGGAAATGGAATATGCTATCATCATGAAAAATGTACTAAGATATCTTCCCCAAATATTTGATTCTAAAGTTTCTGCAATAGAAGAAGCTAAAGATCTTAATACTTTTAGTATGGATGAGATGCATGGTTCTTTGACTGCATATGAGATGAGAATAGGAAAAACAAAACCCATAGATAGAGAAGCTACTTTTAAAGCACATAAAAATATAAAAGCAAAACAAGAATCCGAGGAAGAAGAGACATCAGATGAAATAGAAGCAAACTTTGTTCTAAAACTTATAAGGGAAAAAGGAAAATATAGAGGAAAGCTACCATTTAAGTGTTTCAACTGTGGAGGCATTGGGCACTTTGTAGCTAAATGTCCACTTAATAAGAAAAACAAAAGTGATGAAGGTTCACACCAAGAAATAAGTGACTCGAAAAAGAAACTAAATTTTAGAAAAGAAAACTTCAAGAAGAAAAGTTTCATATCCAAGAATGTCAGTCCTTCAAAAGACAGCTCCGGTGAGGATTCTAAAGAAGAAAAAGGTGAAGCTCTTTTCATGGCATTTGAAGAAGAAAAAACAGAGGAAAAACATGAATGTAATAAAAACCTTGAGGCTAAGGCTGAAGTAGATCTGGAAGGTGAGTTGGTCGCTGCACTTAAAGAGCTAAGTATAGAAAGAAAAAAGAATAAGAAAACTTCAAGAAAGCTTGAGGATGCCAATGAAATCATATCCAACTTGAAATTATAGATAGATGAATTTAAGAAAATATCTAAAGATATCAAAGTACAATTAATCGTGAAAATAGATGAGTGTAGCAAGTTAGAAGAAGAGATTGTTCGTTTAAGGATACATCTAGAAGAGATGAATCAAAAATTGAGTTGCTATCACAAAATTGAAGGAATTTATGTGAAGCTGGAAAAGATTATAAATAACCAAAGGACTATAGGCATCAAATTTGGTTTAGGTTTTGTCGAAGGAGAATCACCAAATGGATCAAATGCCATAACTGTAAAATCCATAAAGAATGAAGATAATATTAGGTTTGATCAAGAAAAAATGAATCATGCTAAAGAAAGCAATAAAGCCAGGCACGAGAGGAGTATTGACAATGATGGATTCACCAATGTCACTCATCAAAGGAGAAGAAGATTTATGGCTCCCACTACAAAATGGCAAATACCATCACCCAGGTTCACTCATTCCTTTTTTGGTTATTGTTTTAAATGCAATGGTTATGGTCATAAGATTTCAGATTGCAAGTATAATGTAGGACAAAGGAATTTTACTAGTAGAAATGTTTTTTTACTGCTGATGGATTATGCAGTAGAATGTTATAACTATCATAATTTTGGGCACATTGCAAGAAATTGTCGAAGTACATTTGCAGCAAATAAACATCAAGGAAAAAAATTTCAACCAAATGGTTTGAGATAAAATATAAAATTTCCCAAAAAACATGCACAGGCTACTAACAAAGAAAAGTCAAAATAAGTGACCAAAACTATAATCAAACCAGAGTGGAAAGAAAAGGAGCGACCCAAGGAAGAAAAGGAATCCTTGATTGTACAGACATAATTTAAAGCATAGAATAAATCTGCACCATGGATACTTGATAGTGGATGCTCTAGTCATATGACAGGTGACAAACAAAAATTTGAGAAGTTATAGAAATATGAAGGTGGTTCTGTAAAATTTGGAAATAATGATGGAGCTAAGATAGTTGGCAAAGGATCAGTTAAGATCAGTGATGGAAAAATCAAGTCAAAAGAAGTCTTGTTTGTGATTGGTCCGAAGCATAACTTGTTAAGCGTAATTCAGATTTGTGACAGAGGTCATGAAGCAATTTTCAAGAAGTACTGTTGTGAAGAACACAAGATTATAGTGAGAGGGGGGGTGAATAGTATAAGACCTCTTTTTACTTTTTCCTTTATACTTCAAAATAGTAAAGTAATATACCCAAAGCAATATCAAAGCAATGCACAATATCATCCACAAAGTGACACCAATTTTAACGTGGTTCATCCAGAATGGATGGGCTATGTCCACAAAACTTTTCTCTAAAAGTTATCGCAAAGTTCTTTGGGAATCCTTCCCAATTACAATGTTTATGAGCCTCGCCCAAAAGGAGATACCTTCCCACAATCAAAATTTATGAGCCTCTACTCAAAGGAGATACCTTCCTCCAATCAGAATTTATAAGCCTCTTCTCAAAGGAGATACCTTCCCCTCTGCTCTAGAAATGATCCCTTAGAATATCAACTACCTCTACCTCTTGCCAGCACGTGGAACTCCTTTCCACCGAAGACCTCCTATCCTTAATGCTTAGCCTAAGAGACCTTTGCCCTCTATGATCACGTCCATAGTAGCTCAACAACTTGTACCAAACATAGTCAATCGGTCTAGTACAAGTCTTCCTCTGTATGTCAGATCTGTCCAACTCTTGAACAAATCAATCCTCTACATACAAGCCTTCTCAAAGACTTGCCAAATCTATCCTCAGGTTCTTCTCATATAACCAATGCACCTCTGTCCTCAAGTTCTCTGATAGAACTATCAAACTCAGCTCATAAGTCCTCTGCTAGGACCTGTCCAAATATGCTCACAAGTCCCCATTAGAACCTGTCCAAAAAACTGCTCACAAGTCCCCATCGGAACTTGTCCAAAAACTGCTCACAAGTCCCCATCGAACCTGTCCAAAAACTCAGCAAGCTCACCAAGAAAAACTTTCTTAGTAGGAAATCACAAAGTGAATTGTTAGAGACCCAATGTGATTTGTCAAACTCATAGAAGCATAAAGTGAATTGTTAGAGACTCAATATGTTCTATACTCAAATCCCAATCTCAAAACTCAACTCAAATCAACTCAGCTCAATTTCAATCTCAAATTTGAAAACTCAACTCAATATCTGAAATGGATAGGATAGAATGTTTTATTTCAAGAACATGAAACCCCAACAATTGCCAACTATGCAAAGAATCACATAACAATGATACTCATGTTCTTTTCACCATCAATTAGGGTTTCAACAACAATGCTCATCAAACAAGGTTTAGTCAACCAACACCATTCAACTCAACATCAACCTTGAAGCATTCAACCAATCATCACAAGCAAAGGAAACAAGTAGAAATCCTTTTCCCTCCAAAGATATTTGAACAAAATAGCCACCAACACAATATCACCAAATGCAAAGAATAACGTGCTCAAATCAACTCAATTAAGTAAGCCCAATATCATGAATCAAGTAAAGCAATAACTTGATCAAACAACCTCTATGGAAGCAACTCAACCATAAAACTCAAAAAAACCAACCAAGGGTTCCACCAACTCAATGCAAGGAGCTAGACTCACAAATATAAACCCTAGTGCACAAAGCTTCAACTATCTCAAACCAAAAATTATGCATTCACCAAAAACTCTCCTTAAGGATAACAATGCATAAGTAGTCTTCAACAAACCAGAAAATAGGATTCACTTCAACGTTATTTCAGAAAACATACACCAATCATACTCATAAGAAGAATGTGCCCATACATTATTGGAGTAGAAGATAATTGAACCTTCAAGCTGTCACCACACACAACTCTCAAACTTATAAATCGCTGTCCAAGAAACTCCGAATTTTGTGGCATAAAGACGTTTTAATAAAAACATGTGTTACTCTAGCAAAGCACCCCCGCGAGACTTGAAATGGTGACCTCCGCCAATGCAGTGCCCAACAGTAGCCTTCATTGCCACTAGCCCACGTGGGCTATGAAGTTCACAAGTGAACTTCCCTCTACTTCACCCTAAAAAAAAACTCTCGAAGACTTTTCAACCGCACGTGCTTCTAAGTCTTCCTTCGATCGTAGCGAATACAGAGCACAAACATCGCAAATTGCATTTAGGGAATTTCAAATTGATTAGCCTTCCAACCTTAGGAGTTGGAGAATAAATAGTCTCTTCGAAGACACCTTGACGTCGATGAAAATAAAGACAATTTTGAAATTAATCAAAAGTATTTTCAAAAAGGGTTTAAAAACCCTTAAATAATTTTAATAAATTAAGAATAAAAAAATGTTTAAAAACCTTTAAGTATTTTTAATAAATTAAAAATAATTTCTCCCTTAATTAATTAAATAATTAATTAATTAAAACCTTGAAGGGTTTTAAATAATAATTAAATAAGTAATAAAGAGAACCTCCATTGGTTTTAATAAAAACCATTTAACTTGGTTTTAATAAAAACCCTATCCAACTTGGTTTTAATAAAAACCGGTTTGGTTTTAATGAAAAACCCTTGCCAATGGAATATCTCTCGGATTCTCTTAAAAATATTCTCTTGGAATATTCCACCTTTGAAGCCAACACATCCTCTTAACATTAATGTCATTTCCTTTTGACATCAATGACAACTCATAGACAAGAAGCTAGGATCTCAAACCCAAAATTGCCAACAATCTCCCCCTTTGTCATTGATGGCAAACCATGCTTCTCAACAACACAAAAACTCAACATAAATAGCTCCCCCTATCTTGAGGCTCTCCCCCTTACTCAGATCTCTCCCGCTTTGTCATCAATGGCAAAGGGTCACCTTTGGGGCTCGGGACTAAGAATGAGCCTCTTAGCTTAGTCCCTCCCCCACCTCCTGATGAGGTGATTAATTCTTGGGTGGAAGTAAAACTCCCATTAGGAACTGATCATCATCAGCATCTATAACTTCCTTGTCAGAACTTCTCTTGAACTCTTTTTCCATATTCCTGTTCCTATCACTTTTCTTGTTCTTGTTATCATCCTTGGACCTGATCATGCCACTGTTCTTGTTCCTATATTCTAGAATTTTAGCTCTACACTATCTGATTGTGTGACCTTCATTGTTGCACTTGAAACACTTGACGATGTTGTTTCTCTGAGGTAAACCTAATCTTTGAATCCACTAGTTTTGACCAAACCTATTTTGACCAAACCTGTTCTGGCCAAACCTGTTCTGACCAAACCTATTCTGACCAAACCTATTCTGGCCAAACTTGTTCTTGTTATTTGCCTTGCAATAAACTACCTTATGCCCAAACTATTGACAATAGTAGCAATACCCTTGAAAGTAACTAGCACTTCTGAAACTTTCATTTACCTCCTTCACTTGAGCCATGCAATGTGAAGCCATGTGACCAAACCTGTGACAAGCAAAACATCTGCCTTGAAACTTTCCTTTAATTGACCTCTTAGGTTCTGAAAACTTCTTCTTCTCATTTTGAATTCTATTTTCTGTGCATCTATCATTCAAGGACTCCTTTTCTAAAATACTTTCCTCATCAAAACTCTCTTCCTTTTGGAGTCTCTTACTAGACTCTCCAACTTGTTTCTTGTGCGGATTAACAAAACCAAGGCCTATTTTATCTGTTGTATTTCTTTGACCTTTGATGAGTGACTTAACCTTTTTGGAGCTATCTTGAAACCTGTAAAGCTTATCCTTGTACTCTTTAGTTTCCTCTTTCAAAGAAGCCATTTTTTGTTCTAACTCACTATACTCAAGAACCTTAGACTCTAACTCATCCTTGAGTTCTTGTGTCTTAGCCATAGAGAAGTTAAGACTTTCTATAAGATCATCTCTCTCCATACAACATTCATCTAACTTATCCTTGAGTCTAGAATTCTTCTTTCTTTCCTTTTTCAAAACACTGAGAGCACTAATAAGTTCACTTTCAAGATCCTTTATTTGATTTCCTTTTGAATCATCAAAGCCTTTTTCAGATTTCTTATCACTAGAGGTGCTACCCTTTTCAAAAACCATACATGCATCTTCCTTAAAGTTTTCTGAAGCATCCTCATACATACTAGAAACCAAATCATTATTTGTGCAATCATCCTCAAGGTGACCAAAATTTCCACATCTAAGACATTTAATGATAATGAATCTATGTTTCGGTTCTTCCTCTTTTTTTGATATGAACAACATCTCATTTTCATTATCACTTGAAGAACTTTCACTATCACTACTAGAACACTTACTTGCTTTGTATAGGTAGAAACTCTTCTTGTGCTTGTGAGAATACCTCTTTCCTTGATTGTTGTGCTCATCTTTGTTTTTCCTGTGATGCTTGTGCTTTTTAGAATCCTTGCTCTTAGAATCTTGTTTATCTTCATCACTTTCATTCTTGGGAACAATACAGTTAGTAGCATAATGACCAAACTTTCCACAATTGAAACATCTTATATTTTTCATAATTTTGTTCTTTCTAGAGAACTTGCATTTTTTGCTGTAATATGCCTCTTCATCACTAGAAGACTCATCACTATCTTGAAGCTGTTTACCCTTGGAATTCTTGGTAGCCTTGAAAGCTGCCTCTTTCTTGACATCAACATTCACTTGAGTTCTCAACTCAAATGCTGCAAGTATACTATGGAGCTCATCCTTTTTCAACTTATCCAAATCTTTAGCTTCCTCAATAGTAGAAATATTTTCACTAAATCTATTAGGAAGAGATATTAAAATCTTATCACAAATATCATTTTCAGCAAGCTCAAGACCTAAGTCTTTCATGGAGTTAACAGCCTCATCCATACAAAGCATGCAGTTACTAATATTTTCGTCATCATTCATCTTGAGTTGTTCAAACATACCTTTGAAGTGTCTCAACTTGGCCTTTCTGACATTTGTATCACCTGTATGAACCACCTTCAACTGTTTCCACATTTCACTAGTTGTCTTGCAGTGAATCACTTTGGTGAGATCTGCTTTTTGTAAGCCTTTCAGGATTGCATTCATTGCTTTTGAATTGCTGTGACGTAGGAGCCTTTCTTCTTTAGTATTAGGACCATGTTCAAGAATAGTGTACTCATCTTCAATCACTTCCCAAACCTCATTCCCAAGTGCCATTAGATGAACTTTCATCCTTGCACCCCAAAGACCAAAATCTGACCCATCAAGAATAGGTGCTGCATTGCCACTTGAATAATCCATTGTGTTCTTTACTAGCTTTTCCTTCAAGTCGTTAAACTTTTCGAAGGCACCTATTCTGATACCAATTGAAGAACACAAGATTATACTCGAGAGGGGGGGGTGAACAGTATAAAACCTCTTTTTACTTTTTCCTTTATACTTCAAAATAGTAAAGCAATATACCCAAAGCAATATCAAAGCAATGCACAATATCATCCACAAAGTGACACCAATTTTAACATGGTTCACCCAGAATGGTTGGGCTACATCCACAAAACGTTTCTCTAAAAGTTATCTGAAAGTTCTTTGGGAATCCTTCCCAATTACAATTTTTATGATCCTTGGCCCAAAGGAGATACCTTCCCTCAATTAGAATTTATGAGCCTCTGCTCAAAGGAGATACATTCCCCCAATCAAAATTTATGATCATCTGCTCAAAGGAGATACCTTCCCCTCTGCTTTGGAAATGATCCCTCAGAAGATCAACTACCTCTACCTCTTGCCAACACGTGGAACACCTTTCCATAGAAGACCTTCTGTCCTCAATGCATAGCCTAAGAGACCTCTGCCCTCTATGATCATGTCCATAGCAGCTCAGCAACCTGTACCAAACATAGTCAGTTGGTCTAGTACAAGTCTTCCTATGTCTGTTAGATCTGTCCAACTCTTGAACAAATCAATCCTCTACATACAAGCCTTCTCAAAGACTTGCCAAATTTGTCCTCAGGTTCTTCTCATAGAACCAATGCACCTCTATCCTCAAGTTCTTTGATAGAACTATCAAACTCAGCTCACAAGTCCTCTGCTAGGACCTGTCCAAATATGCTCACAAGTCCCCACCAAAACCTATCCAAAAAACTGCTCACAAGTCCCCTCTAGAACTTGTCCAAAAACTGCTCACAAGTCCCCACCGAAACCTGTCCAAAAACTCAGCAAGCTCACCAAGAAAAACTTTCTTAGTAGGAAATCACAAAGTGAATTTTTAGAGACCCAATGTGATTTGTCAAACTCATAGAAGCATAAAGAGAATTGTTAGAGACTCAATATGTTCTATACTCAAATCCCAATCTCAAAACTCAACTCAAATCAACTCAGCTAAATCTCAATCTCAAATCTAAAAACTCAACTCAATATCTGAAATGGATAGGATAGAATGTTTTCTTTCAAGAACATGAAACCCCAACAATTGCCAACTATGCAAAGAATCACATAACAATGATACTCATGTTCTTTTCACCATCAATTAGGGTTTCAACAACAATGCTCATCAAACAAGGTTTAGTCAACCAACACCATTCAACTCAACATCAACCTTGAAGCATTCAACCAATCATCACAAGAAAAGGAAACAAGTAGAAATCCTTTTCCCTCCAAAGATATTTGAACAAAACAGACCACCAACACAATATCACCAAATGCAAAGAATAACTTGCTCAAATCAACTCAATGGAGTAAGCCCAATATTATGAATCAAGTAAAGCAATAACTTGATCAAACAACCTCTATGGAAGCAACTCAACCATCAAACTCAAAACAACCAACCAAGGGTTCCACCAACTCAATGCAAGTATCTAGACTCACAAATATAAACCCTAGTGCACAAAGCTTGCACTATCTCAAACCAGAAATTATGCATTCACCAAAAACTCTCCTTAAGGATAATAATTCATAAGTAGTATTCAACAAACTAGAAAATAGGATTTACACCTAGCCAAAGGATGCCTAGTAGAATACCTTTTCACTCCAACCTTATTTCAGAAAACATACACCAATCATACTCATAAGAAGAATGTGCCCATACCTTATTGGAGTAGAAGATAATTGAACCTTCAAGCTGTCACCACACACAACTCTCAAAATTATAAATCATTGTCCAAGAAACTCCAAATTTCACGGCATAAAGACATTTTAATAAAAATGTGTGTTACTCTAGCAAAGCACCCCCATAATACTCAAAACGGTGACCTTCGCCAATGCAGCGCCAAATAGCATCCTTTGCCGCCACTAGCCCATGTGGGCTATGAAGTTCACAAGTGAACTTCCCTCCACTTCACCCTTGAAAAAAACTCCCGAAGACTTTTCAATCACACGTGCTTCTAAGTATTCCTTCGATCGCAATGAATACAGAGCACAAACACTGCAAATTGCAGTCGAGGAATTTTGAATTTATTAGCCTTCCAACCTTAGGATTTGGAGAATAAATAGTCTCTTTGAAGACACCTTGACGTCGGTAGAAATAAATACCATTTCAAAATTAATCAAAAGTCTTTTCAAAAAGGGTTTAAAAACCCTTAAATAATTTTAATAAATTAAGAATAAAAAAAGGTTTAAAAACCTTTAAGTATTTTTAATAAATTAAAAATAATTTCTCCCTTAATTAATTAAAACCTTGAAGGGTTTTAAATAATAATTAAATAAGTAATAAAGAGAACCTCCATTGGTTTTAATAAAAACCATTTAACTTGGTTTTAATAAAAACCCTATCCAACTTGGTTTTAATAAAAACCAGTTTGGTTTTAATGAAAAACCCTTGCCAATGGAATCTCTCCAGATTCTCTTAAAAATATTCTCTTGGAATATTCCACCTTTGAAGCCAACACATCCTCTTAACATTAATGCCATTTCCTTTTGACATCAATGACAACTCATAGACAAGAAGCTAGGATCTCAAACCCAAAATTGCCAACACTAAGATAGTTGGCAAAGGATCAGTTAAGATCAGTGACGGAAAAATCAAGTCAAAAGAAGTCTTGTTTGTGATTGGTCTGAAGCATAACTTGTTAAGCGTAAGTCAGATCTGTGATAGAGGTCATGAAGTAATTTTCAAGAAGTAGGGTTGTGAAGTTAGAACAAAAAACTATGGAAAGTTGATAGCAACTGGATCAAGGACATCTGGCAACCTGTATACTCTCTTAGAGACTTTAGAAGGAGCATGCTTGATTGGATAGGAAGAAGAAAATTGTCTGTGGCACAAGAGGCTTGGTCATATCAGTTTTGAAAATCTAGTAAAAATAATCTCAAAAAAGGTAGTGAGAGATATTCCCACCATTGGTAAACCTTTAAATAGCATTTGTGCCTCATGCCAAAAGGGGAAGCAAACTAGAGCCACATTTAAAACAAAAGAGTACTTCACAAGCAAACCATTAGAACTAATACATACTAATTTATGTGGACCCATGAGAACGCAAAGCATAAATGGTGACAAATACTTTATGTTGTGCATAGATGATTATTCCAGGATGACATGGGTACTATTTTTGAAGCTTAAATCAGATGCCTTTGAGATGTTCAAGATTTTCAAAAAACAAGTTGAGAATCAAAAAGGAAAAAGGATTAAATTTTTAAGATTAGATAGGGTAGGAGAGTTCATTTCAGAGGAGTTTGTAGAGTACTGTGAAAAATATGGGATTAGGAGACAGTTTTCAGCAGCAAGGACACCTCAACAGAATGGTGTGGTAGAAAGAAAGAATAGGACAGTGCAGGAAATGGCATAGACTATGTTGACTAAGAGCAAAATAGCAAATAGATTTTGGAAAGAGGCAGTCCATACTACATTATACATACAAAATAGGTGCATTTTGAAGACGCATGAAATAAAAACTTCGTATGAGCTGTGGTTCGGTAAAAAGGCAACAACAAGATACTTCAAAGTTTTTGGCAGTAAGTGTTACATCAAAAGAACTGAAGATAATCTTGGTAAGTTTGAAGATAGAGCTGATGAAGGTATTTTTCTTGGCTATTTGACAAAAATCAAAGCCTACACATGCTACAACAATAGGCTAAAGAAAATTGTGGAGAGTGCCGATGTTAAAGTTGATGAAGGTAGGGAATGAAAAATAAGCTATAAAGAAAACTACCCAATTTATGAAGAAGTTATTGGAGGAGATGAGGAAAATAAAATGGAAAAGAAACAAAAAATTGACTCAGATGATTTAAGTAGTGATTCAGAAGAGGAAGAAAATAAGAAATTCAAAACAGGTAACTGGCAAAAAAATCATCCTAGAGAGAAAATAATTGGAGACCCCATAGTTGGTGTTCAGACAATAAGAAGAGTAGTAACTACTCTCTATTATCCAACATAGAGCCCAAAAATATTGTTGAAGCAAGCAAAGATGAAAGTTGGATGATGATAATAAATGAAGAATTAGATCAGATCGAGAAAAATAAAACTTGGGAGTTAGTACCAAGACCTGTAAATAAAAATATAATCAGTACTAAATGGATTTTTTGAAACAAATTGAATGAAGATGGACAAGTAGTCAGGAATAAGGCAATATTGGTCTGTAAAGGCTATGCACAAGTTGAAGGCATTGACTTTGAGGAAACCTTTGCACCAGTGGCTAGACTAGAGGAAATCAAAATGTTTCTGGCTTTAGCAGTTCACAAGAATTTCAAAGTTTATCAAATGGACATGAAATCAGCATTTCTGAATGGAAAACTTGAAGAAGAGGTCTATATTGAGCAGCCAGATGGTTTCCAACTCGATGATAATCCCAACTTCATTTGCAAGTTGAAGAAAGCATTGTATGGCTTGAAACAGGCACCCAGAGCATGGTATGCAAGGCTAGACAACTATCTTACTCAACAAGGGTTCAAAAAGGGTATTGTGGATAGCAATTTGTATGTCAAAATAGATAATGGCCATATCATTTTCCTTGTTGTATACATAGATGATATCATTTTTGGCAGCAACAATGATGAATCGTGTAAGGATTTAGCAAATAAGATGCAGAAAGAATTTGAAATGTCAATGATTTGTGAACTTTCGTATTTCCTCGGAATGCAAGTTAATCAAAATGAGAAGGGCATATTTATTTCTCAAGTTAAATATGTGAAAGAGATGCTAAAAAGTTCACAATGGAGGATTGTAAGCCTATTAGCACTCCCATGATGATAGGTTGCAAGTTGAGCAAGGATGAAAAATCTCTAGATGTTGATCAAACCATGTACAAATCTATTATTGGGAGCCTATTGTATTTGACAGCTACCAGACCAGATATCTTGCAGGCAGTTTGCATGGTAGCACGATTTTAGGTGAGTCCCAAGGAGACTCATGTGACAGTAGTGAAGAGGATTCTTCGATATCTAAAGGGTACTATGGAGTATGGGTTATGGTATTCGAAAGGTAAGGACTTCACTCTTATTGCGTATTCCAATGCAGATTGGGCATGATGTTTCGATGATAGAAAGATTACCAGTGGAGGTGCATTCTATATTAGAGACAGGTTGGTTGCATGACATAGTAAGAAATAAGAATCAGTCTCTTTATCCATAGCAGAGGCAGAATATATTGCAACAACTACATGTTGTACATAGGTCTTATGGATGAAACAAACCCTAAAAGATCTTGGCATTAACTTTAGTGAGCCAATTTTAGTTAAGTGTGATAACACCAGTGCCATTAACATCTCAAAGAATCCGGTTATGCATTCTCACACAAAACATATTGCTATCCAATATCACTTTCTGAAGGAGAAAGTTGTAGAAGAAGAGGTAAAGTTGGATTTTGTCCCAACTATAGAGCAAGTAGCGGATATCTTCACAAAACCACTGCCCAAAGAAATTTTTGAGTACCTTCACAATAAATTGGGAGTGGTCATGCTTCCCAAGCACTGACTAGCTATCGGGACCACATTCTCAGGGGGAGCATTTATATATTTGATTATCTTTGTGCTCATATTTGTCATTTTTGCTAACTGCCATAACATGTGCCTGAGAATGTTGTGCATGGACTCAGGGGGATTTTGCAATAGCCCTTTGGTATTATTGTCAAATGGGGAGAAGAATTACAGGAAATTGCACTTGTGTTGCCAACAATTCCAAAGGGGGAGATTGATGAGCAAGGTGCAGCAATAGTATTGTCATTGTTGTCAACACAGTAAGACAGATCGATTGATGCAATGGATAGGAGTTAAGAGGATATTCAAAGTATGTACCATGATTTTCCAAAATATCAAAGTGGCCCATATGCAAAAAATAAAAATGAAATAACAAGGAAGAAAATTGTCGCGATATCACGACATGTTGAGCAAGAAAGGAAAACTGTCGCGATATCGTGACATGTTGAGCAAGAAAGGAAAACTATCATGATATCACGACATGTTGAGCAAGAAATGAAAATTGTCACGATTTCATGACATGTTCGGAGAGAAAGCACAAGCAAGAAAAACTGTCATGATTTCGTGACATGTTCGGAGAGAAAGCGCAAGCAAGAAAAACTGTCATAATTTTGTGACATGTTCGGAGAAAAAGCGCAAGCAAGTAAAACTGTCATGATTTCACGACATGTTCGGAAAGAAAGCACAAGCAAGATAAACTATCATGATTTCATGACATATTGCAAGAGAGATAGTACGGAAGAAAAAGTGTCGAGATTTCATGACATGTTGGAAGAGAAAAATGCAAGTAGAAAAAGTGTCACGATTTCGTGACATATTGCAGGAGAGATTGTATGGAAGAAAAAGTGTCATGATTTCGTGACATGCTGCAAGAGAGAGATTTTTAAAGAAAAAGTGTTGTGATTTCACGACATATTGCAATAGAGACTTTACGAAAGAAAAAGTGTCACGATTTAATGACATATTGCAAGAGAGAGAGTCTGAAAGAAAAAGTGTTGCGATTTCGCGACATGTTGCATTTTCATGGTCTAAAGCAAAGAGAAAATGCAAGGAGGAAAAAGTGTCATGATATCGTGACATGTCACATTTTCATGACTTGAAAAGAGCAGGAAGGCCGAGAAGGAAAAGTGTCACGATATCACGACATGTCGTATTTTTGCGACTTGAAAAGAGCAGGAAGGCCGAGAAAGAAAAGTGTCATGATATCATGACATGTCGCATTTTCGTGACTAAAGGAGGATAGAAAAATTAAGAAGGTAGAAGTGTCATGATATCACGACAAAAGTAAAGAGGAATAGTAAGGAGGCGAAAAGTGTCACGATATCGCAACATGTGTTTTTGCGGGTACATGCAAATAGAAGAAGCAAGGAGGCGAAAGTGTCATGATATCGCGACATGTGTTTTTGCAGGTACAAACAAATAAAAGAAGAAAGGAGATAAAAGTGTCATGATATCATGACATGTGTTTTCACAAGTGCAAGCAAACAAAAGAAGCAAGGAGGCGAAAGTGTCACGATATCACGACATGTGTTTTCATGAGCTAAGAAGAGAACCCAGTCGAAATAAGATATGTGATCGTTAACTGAAGTTATACAGCAGTTACAGGGGTAGTTACAAAGAAAAATCATGCAGCTAAAATAAGAATAGTTAACTGAAGTCAGTAAAAATAGTTACAGGTGTAGTTATAGAGAAATATCATGCAGCTAAAATAAGAATAGTAAACTAAAGTCAGTACGATAGTTACAGGGGTAGTTACGGGTTGCATGCGAAAATATGGAAGTTAAAAATAGAGTCAAAACTTTGTTATAAAAGGAGGTCTGCATGGAGAATTAAAGTGCTACGGAAATAGTGTGAAAGTGCTATAAGAAGGGGGTTGAAAGAGTGTCACAAGAGTGTATTAAGCAGATCCGTGAGAGCCATAAAAGTGTAGTAAGAAAAGCTTTAAGTGTGTGTGGTGTTTTGGTGAATAGTGAGAGAGGTTGGGTTAGCAATAGAACAGTCAAGGTCTTGTATAATCAAAGGCATTTTTATGTTAATATTATAGTTTCAAAAGTGCAGTCCAAGTTGGTGCTGGAATTAGGGGTTGGTGCTCCTTTCTGTTGGTGCAGAGAAATTAGGGGTTGGTGCTCCTTTCTATTGGTGTAGATAAATCAGGGCTTGGTGCTCCTTCTAGTGGGTGCTGGTAAATTGATTGTAAAATTGTTATTTTGCAAAGGCTAGATTTGGACGGGAATCCAAGAAGTCATTTTTGAGGAGTAGCCAAATTGGTGGACCTCGTTACATCATGTGTTGTGGAATACTCTCTTGTTATATTTGCTTTATTAGGTTTTAATTTTTCATTGTTTCAGCATTAAGAGTTGAAGATTTAAGTTTTTAATAGCTGCACTGATTCACCCCCCTCTTAGTGTCATTGTGAGACTAACAATATATCAAGTCAAAATGCCCTCAGGCTACAATAAGAAGGTCCTCTAACCTCACAAAAACCAAAAACTCAAAATCCCTAATGCCTAGGGAGTCAGCCACCATTATCACACATAATTGGTGCAACTGGAACTACCCTCGCACCTTGCCCACCAACACTACCCTCACCTAGCAGCCTACGATGATATGATGCATACTACTTATTCTCACTACCTCTCATACAACATGATGAACCACCTTTGACAAGCACAAGCAACTATCCACTAATACGTACAACCTCTATCTCTAACTCTATCCGATACTGACCCCAATCCATATCTTGTTGGTGATACACAACCAATGTACTATCATGCTATGCCAACTGAGTTCATAGGAGATCCCTCTACTATGTTACCTCCATAAAATCTTCTCTATGCTCCTCCTCTCGTCTCTGTAGGAGACCCTCTAATCGTGCTATCTCAGCATGAAGCCTAGCCTCCACATCCCTTGAGATAGCCTGAGGCATGGGCACATCTGGGATGGCCTACTGCTCTAGCACCCACTACTCTGAGATATCATGTACATTCGGTTGCTTTGGAACCCCCAAATCATGTCTATCATTGGTGAAGTCATCAACATCCACCATGTCAACATCATCAAGTGAAGTTCCACAACCCTCCATCAGTGCCTCTGCACCCCCACCTCCTACTGATATAGTATCCATACCTCCTAAAGGCCCCTCACTCTGCCATCACTGCATAATCCACCATCGGTCATACTTTGCAGTCACCCCAACATCATCCATGTCGAGTACATCAATAACTACATTAGACCCCTTGCCCAATGGCTTAATGGTAGGCAAAACTAGAGTCTTCTCATCCCTACGATGTCAATAGATCAAGGTATCACCAAGAAATCCTTGGTGCACCCCAAACTATCACGTCACTCGGACATATGGGAAGTACTACTCTATCCTATGCCGCCCAATCAACCATATACCCTTATGCACATGTCGGAGCCACTCTCCAAAATTATTCTAGGTTGGATAGTCTTGATATGACTGCAAAAACACCTATCCTGGAATTAGATGAGAGAAGGCATTAGTATAGTGACCTACGTCACCTACCCACCACCAACTTTGTCCATGCTCCTTTGACCTCTACCATAAATCAGCATATCCAATTTCTTGATCCACCATCTCACCTTGGGTGGTCCAAGGCAAACCCTGCAACTGCTCCACAATTATGTATTTCCACCCCCATCACTGCAAGAGATAGCTTCACTTGATCCCCTTTTGATTTTGGTAGCGGACCTCGTACAACTCATCGTACAACTACACCAATAATGTCTAAACCCATCTCATAATAAGTGGAGATGATGTAGGACACTCCACCAATGTGAAAACCAACTCAAGTAGGTTCCAAGGGAACCTCACACCTAAGGAGTTAAGAAGTAGCATATTGTATATGAGGGTCATGATCAAAGCACACCTCACCCCTAATACGCCCTTCTCTAGCCACCACCACACTAGAATACTGTCTATCTGGAAGTTAGCCTCTAACCTCTCCACAACCATCTCCACCCCCCTCTCCACCGTTGGACCAAAACACCATGTCAATATAGTTATCTACTAGTCACAGTGGATCATCAAAATAGGCAGTCCATCTATTAGAATTCATAGAATCCAATACACATCCTCCAGAGTAACAATCATCTCCCCCATTGGGAGATGAAAATTGTTGGTATGGGGATCCCACAGATTGATCAGGGTAGTAAAATATGCTCGATCCCCCACCATAGGCTTTAGATGCATCATGTGCTTGAGACCAATGGCATCAAGCCACTCCCAATCCACAATTTTTAGTTCATCCTGGGTATCAAAGAAAATAGTCAGCTGACAGTACCGACTCTTCACAACCTAAAACAACAAAATAAAATGAAAAAATATATTAAGTACATACTTAATATAAACAAAAACATTACAATACAATTGTACAGCAACGACAGTATACATGAAAATAATTGTACAATCAACAAAAAACAACAAAAATCATATTAGGGTTTCTACCTTAATGTGAAAAAAAAACAAAAAAATAACATATTAGGGTTTCAACCTTAATGTGAATGCAAAACAAAACAAAAAAACATATTAGGGTTTCAACCTTAATATGAACAAAAAAAACAAAATAAAATGAAAATGTTTTGGGTTTTAAAGTTCCTATATTAGGTTTTCAACTTGATATACAAATAAAATCAAACCAACACACACACAAAAATTAAGTTTTTAAAACCTTAAAAACAAAATAAAGCGAACAAACATTTTATATTAAGTTTTAAACTCCATATAAAACATGCACGAATAACAGGCAGAGAGAAGGAACATCATACCGGTATCGCCTCGACTCCTCCACTCAAAGATATGGTTATTTCACTCATGATGTCTATGAAATTTCAGCAACACTCTAATACGCACACTCGCACTCCTCCTCACTACTCCAAATTGCCAAGAAAAAAATATTGCAAATGAGCCCAAAACCTATTTTTGGTCCTTATATAGGCTATTAGGCCTGTAATAGTTCCACCCTAGGATGAACACTCTAGTTAATGCTCATACAACCCTAGGATGATTACAAAATTGGTATTCATCCCACCATGGGATGATCACAGAGCAAGAAATAAAGCAACAAAAACTGCATCCAAAAAATGCATCAAAAATAATAATAAATCTGCCGAACAAAGGTGCCTTTGCACCTAACATTAATGACATGAAAAACCGCCATCGGGGTCACAAATACTCACTATCCTAGTCCGTAAGAAGATAGCTGGACGTCTCCATAGGAAGGAGTATTTTTGATAATTTCTACACCAATAGGCATAACAAAAAGAGTCAAAACCCACCAAAAATAGGTCCTATGGTTGGCAAACTGCAATAAGCGTTCAAAAAAAATAATTGAAAGCACCCTTACAAATTTCATCTTGGGTATTTTCTCATTTTTTGTCATTCCCTCATCGATTTTTCACTTGAGGGGGTAGTCACACTTAGTCACCAATAAACAAATACACACCCAATCAAGGAAATGTCATGCATTCAAAGAATCATTGACAAAGACAATCACGCTCCTGCTTGGGGTAGCAAACAAGCACTAATCATAGGTTAAACAAACACTTGGAATTTTGGAAGCATAAAGAAAAGGTTCCTCGGACAAAAGGTTGTGCCCTTTGCCTATTCATGTCTGAACAATGTCCAAGATCAAGTACACCTCACTGAAAAAGGTTAGACTTGAGTTAAGATCCTTAGCTTGTCAGAAGCAAGGATTCAAGAATGCATGCCCTTTCCATACTTAGGGCATCAAAATTTGGTTAGGTTACTGAGAAACCCTAATAATTAAGTGCTTTGGTCATCTATTTTTGCTCAGCACTGTGCCACATACAATGCATCCTAAAAATGGGCATCTATAGACACCAAAACAACACCAATCTGATTATGTGACTACAAGCACTGACCGAATTGGCATAAATACCCCCTAGGGCAGACTCCAAAGGTTAAATAGTGGTCCTAACCACTCCCAAATCAGTTTTGGAAGGTCAGAGGTCATTTTTGTACCTTTTAAGCACTTTGCTCCCTATTCGTCCCACCTCGGGACGATTAGAATCCTATTCGTCCCACCTCAAGATGATTAGCAGCAATCGCTCTAGGGTGGGATGATTAGCAGGTTTGATTGGAAAAAAGTCAAACCTTGACAAATGGCAGCCCAAATCCACCATCTAACTCCATCTTCAAGGCATACATGGGATTGCGATGGAAGGTTTCAAATCATAGAGGCCTCAATCAAGGAGGCCCTAATCAGAGAGGAATCTTCTCTCCCCCAAAAAGGCATAATGAGCCAAGTGGTGCTCTCACATGCGCATTCAAAGGATACCCTTAGGTCTATAAAAAAGTGAGCCTCCTCACCCCAAAATAAAAGGATAGAGCTAGAGAATTTGGAGCAATGAAGTGCTACCAAACTATACCCCCACTCCTCTTTGTGCTTACTACATCCCTAATATCTCTTTTGGAAGAGATGTTATCGGGTGAACACTAGGAATGTAATCTAGATCCAAAAAACCAAGCAATCAGCCACAATCCCACCCCAAACTCATCGACACAACCCCCTAGGAAGTTTTAAACCCATCCCACTTGGATTGGTGTCAAAAATAGGCCCTAAACGGTGGGTGTCCCACCCCCAAGAGCCCCCTAAACTACTACAGTCCTAATCGTCCCACCTCGGAGTGATTATAAATCTATGCATGGTTTTTCTACTATTATTTTTGCATTCTTTTATATCTAATATACTTATGCTGTTGTCAAAATTTCATTGCTTTCTAACATGATTTGACCTGGTTTCCATCATTTTATGCGTCTACTAACCTACAAGGAGTACCTTTAGATACAAGATGACCTGGGTAGAATCTTCCAAATTTGACCTTTTGGATCATCCCAAAATGCTATTTTTAGTCTAACCGCAAGTTTGTAGGAGTTTTGGAGGCCTCTGGGCAGAACATTTGCAAGGTCACTTTTTGTAGGTTTTGCAACAGTCCCCAGCATCCCATCCTAGAGCGATTAGAAATTTGTGCATGATTTCCTTACTATTATTTTTGCAATATGTCCTAGATGATATCCTAATGCCTCTATTAATGTTTGAACTCATTCTGATATGA
Source organism: Wollemia nobilis (assembly GCA_028583015.1). Classification (NCBI taxonomy): domain Eukaryota; kingdom Viridiplantae; phylum Streptophyta; class Pinopsida; order Araucariales; family Araucariaceae; genus Wollemia; species Wollemia nobilis. The sequence goes on from JAQPPZ010002362.1 coordinate 3,440,269, forward strand.
TTTGATGATTGTTTTATTATTTTATGTATTAACTAGCTCATAGGGCACCCTTGTCACATATAGGAGAATCTAGGTAGGATATACAGATTTTGAGCATCTGGGTAGTCTTAGAATTACATATAATTCCTAACCCATGAGTTTTAGGTGATTTGGATAAGCGTAGGTGGGACATTGGAGTGCTCGCTTTGGAGAGGCCTCCGACGGGTAAACGAGCATAACGGGGTCGTTCGACGCCGCTTCGACGCAAAATCAAGATCTCGATGCTAGGAATACTAGAGGGGAATCAAGGAACAATGAATATATGGACATAAGTAGTGGCAAATTTTAGCCCACCCATTTCGAATGTGGGCTGCTGAAAGATGCTGGAAGCATACCGTTTGATCTTGGAAGCGTGACTTCTTTCGGGTATCCATTAATGTAACAAATTGTATCAAATGTTCTGAGACCTAGAGGGGGGACATATTGTAATCATATTAAAATCAATATCAATAAATGAGGCCCCACTTTGTTTGCTCACATCTCATTTTTACATCATTTCCTTCATGCATTGCTCATCGTATTCGTAGGACTTAGCATCTATATCTATTTTTGTTTGCATCATATTAGTACACCTTTTTTCTACTTGATTTCACTAAGTGTGCTTTGTTGTTTCTATGAGTGTAGGTACATATATTTAGGACTATATTGAAGCATTAGGAGCACAAAGATCCCTCCAAGAATAGATCTAGAGAAGGGGGCATCTGTAAGCCCCTATACAGTTTCATGTGTGAGACTAGGAGGTCTGCGTAGATTCACTGTTCCCTTGCAAGGAATACATGCAATCGCTACTCTATATTGTGTAAATATATGTATCAAAATGATGGGTATCCCTAAGAGAGATGAACTTGTAACTGAGGATTTGAGATATCAATAAATAAATCATCTTTATTTATTTCTTGTTTTTCATGTTACATTATGCTTTAAATACTTTCATTTTTGTGCAAGTGATAATATACATAATAAATCAAAATTGCAAGGAGGGTAGCCGAGGTGCATGCTTCTTGAGGTCGCACAACACCATTTATCAAAAATACATAGGATATGGGCCAAATTCAAGCCCATCGCTTTCCCATGGGGATGGTGGTACCGCTAGGGGTACCACCCAACCAAATAAACTTCATTTATGGAGGGCTAGATCAACTAACAAATTGCACGCCCATAGATGAAGATGATGATAAACCATTCATGGTGAATGTTCATTATCTGTCTAACCCTAAATTTGCATTTTGCTACTTTGAATGTTACCATTGGTATGGTTACGGCTTATGCTTATTCAAGCAGAGTTTCAGAGTTCCCATCAAACCACAATATCAGCTACCAACTGATAGGTTTGGGTTAGGCTATCATATCTGAGGGTAGGACAAGCTCCTAGTAGCATCTTTAGATCATATAAACCTCACTTTAGGGGATGATGTGGATTGAAATCCTTATCACCCTAACCCTTCTTATCTATGAAGGGGTAATAGGCTAGTAACCTAAGTCTTAGAAGCACCACCAGAGATCTATCATGAGCACATAGTGGTAGAGGTAAATCAAGGAGACAATCCAAGAGCTAACTTGGATAATGAAATTCATGAAGCTATCAACAACATAGGTATGCAAATCTAGAATCTAGATGTAGCCGAGTCCATCATTGAAAGTGATGGATAAAATTATAATTTTGAAATAGATGATGATGAGCTATCCTCACACAATGAACGATATGGGAATTAAATTGAGTTGGCCTATTTAGGCTCCTTAAATTTGTTTCATTTGCTACCCATGGAACAAATGGGTGAGACTGAAGAATACTTCATAGTCAATAATGGCTATGAGGAGGAAACATAGTAGGCCTACCTTGGGCCCCATATTTCTAATCACCCAATCCCTATATGGAGAGGTGAAGGACTCATATATGATAGCGATTATGAGGATGAGACTGAGAGATCTTATCTCAATTCTCACTATTTATTCCATCATGACATCGACGATATGTATCAGTGATTCTATACTGGCCCACGTCTCAGAGGGAGACCACCAAATTTGGAATGATTTATCATATAGTCTTCCCTAATATATCGACATACATGGATCTCCTTGAGCCTAGAGATCCTATTTTTGAGTCTATTCATAGACCAGATATGAAGATCCCCATACTGCTAGAGCCACATCTTAGGGATGGAAGTTTTATCAACATAGATTCACACTCACATGGTCTTGGAGATCTAATATATTCCATCAATATGATCTCCATTAATTTGACCACTCCACTTTGCAATCTAGTCAACCCCTAAAAACCATTGTATCTGAATGCAGATGTTATTGATTGGAATTATGTTGATTCACCGCTAGAGCCTGACTATTTCTTCTCTAACAAAGAAATGTTGCAACATTTTTGTTTTGTGCTAGACTATGCACATGATGTTTATCATGCTAAGAGAAAGTCTAATGTAGGACTTTTAAACCTAGCTTATGACATCCACTTGATTCCTACACCTCACCATCTTGAGGAGGGATCACATATGTTAGTAGAGGAGACCTTCAATGTGGATATTAGTAATTATCCCACTAATCCTAAGAAGGTTAAGTTTGGAGAGTATCTCTTGATGAGCATGCCACACTCATTTCTCTACTGAAAGAGAGACCTAACATTTTTGCTTGGAAATACAAAGATATGTTGGGACTAGATCTAAAATTGGTTACTTATAACCTTTCATTAGATCCCTCCAAGAAACCTATCAAGCAAAAGCTCAAAAACATACATCCAATAGTCACTTTAATGGTTATATGTAATCTATAGAAGTTGTTGGACATAGAATTCATTATCTCCATTGACTATCTAGAATGGGTATCAAACATGGTACCTATATGAAAACCTGATGGAAGGATCCTTATTTGTATGAATTTCAAAGACCTCAACAAGGCAACACTAAAATATTCATTCTCATTGCCCAACATAGATGCTCTTATAGATGCAACTATGGGTCATGAGATGATCTCCCTTATGGATGATTTTTTTGTTACAATGAGATTTAGATTAAAGCTAAATACCAGCACAAAACCATATTCACAACACCATGGGAATATTTTGCTACAAATTTATGCCATTTGGTCTTAAAAATACTGGTCCCACATGAAGATATGAAATTTACTACACTGCCTTAAGGGCATTCATTGCAATGTATAACAATATAGAAGCATTCAAAGGGAAATAACACATAAACTTGTAATCTATGAAAGTGAAGCAAATGTATGACCAAATGGTGGATTTATCCTTCTATTTAATCAATGTATAACTTCAAATATAATATTACAAATATCCCCTTGAGGGCTTTTACAAATTGATACAAATTCCATTACAATGTTCAAGGGATCTAGTCCCTTGAAAGAGGCCTCAAAATGGTGTAAACTATGGTTTGTCTCTATAAATCTCACATCCCATGATTGAGAGCTATCCTTAAACCTATTCTTATGGTATTCTTATATCCTTCATCCTGCATATAACTACCTGGACCTACACACAAGGGCTTAAAATGGGGTTAGTAGCACCTGTTTCATAAAATGAAGATAGCATAGAAAACATAGTAAAAGGTGTGAATGCTACAACCAAAAAAAGTGATCTACATATGTAAAAACTGATCTAAAATGAGCATATATATATTCTAAGATAATATAAATAATAATAACTAGATTTGGAAGCAATATTTAATACAAAACTATGCTAAAATTTTGGCTGCTCTTGGGTGATCCATGGAGACTTGCAACATTGGGGACTCCAAATCCTAAACAAAAACTCCTCCAAATGACGTCAAATTTGGACCAGTGATTCATCTAGATATCCTAAGAATTTCTATGGAGGAATTTCTCCAAAATTATCTACTGGTTTGGGATCGTCCCTATGAGTGCCATGGGATGACTCCTAGTCGTCCCCAGGTGGGACAGTTACAAAAATGAATTAGTTTTGTCACCTATGGCCTTGTTAATTGGTCTAAAATATGGTGAGGGTGTTGTCAAAATATGGGGCCAAGTTGTCCTTCAATTTGGTCAGTTTTGGATTGGTAAATTGGGTCCTATTGCCCCTGAAAGCACCTTCAAATGAAGAGGATTTCAAGGCTAGGGAAAGGGCGAGTTTTGGTTTGCAAATAGGTTGGTAGCAAGTAGGGATAGATTTGGGCAGCACTTCATTGCTCAAATGCTACTTCTCTCTTCCTTTAGAATGAGGTTTTAGGCCTCATTTTATAGCCCAAAAGGGCATCTAGGGCCAAATGGCATCTTTTCCATGCGAGGCAAGTGATGCCACTTGTCCTAATTGCATCATTGATTGGGGAGGGGAAGGTTTCCCCTTTGGTGCTCCCAATATACTACCCTATAGTCCATTAGTAGGTCCCAAATCAATTTGGGGTGATTGGACACACTAATGGTAGTATTGGATTACCATTTAGTGTGTCCTTTGAATTTTTCAAAGGTCCAATTAGGGACCGTCCCACCTAGGGATGGTTGTTGATGGTCATACCTGGGTGGGATGATCACTAAGAATGGTCGTCCCTTGGTGGGACGATCACCAGTAGGGGCCCAAAAACTTCTCCAGACTTTTAGGAACCCTCCAAATGAGTTCTAGAGGGTTTTGAAAGCCTTTTTCTAGCCTAGAGGGGTTCCTAATAAGGCCATATGTTGTTGATAAGAGGACATATGTAATGCACTAATAGTCTTATCTGATTTATGCAATTTAGGTGTCTACAAATGCCCCATTTTTGGGATGCATGATGTGAAACAAAGCATTGAGAAAAAAAATATCACTAAATAATAGAATGATCAAGGTTTTTTTCATTAACCTAATCAAATCTAGATGCCTTCATTGTGGAAAATAATACATTCTTGGAATCCTTTCTATTGACATAGTCGAAGGATTGATTTTGGGTATACCTTTTAGTCATGCTATAGTAACAGTCTTATGGTACTTAGGGCATACTAGGTCTTGGTACCTTGTGTTATTGTAAACCTTTACATGGGTCAATTCCTAAGGTTTCAAGGAGGTCAAGCTCATTTTCTTGTTTCTTATGTTGATTCTTTGCCCCAACATGAGCTTGAAAATTTATCTTTAGCCAAGATTCTTTTGAATGTATGGAATTTTACACTTCTGAGTGTTTAAATGTTGATTCAATTTTTGACTTCATTATGATGACTACCCCCTCAAGCGATGAGTCAATTATGGCATGAAAAATGCTAAAGTGATGATTCACTTGAAACATATGACTTAATTGGGGCAACTCTCTATTTTGCCCATGGTACTCTATACCTGTTTGGAGGTGATTTTGGAATATTTTTATGAATAGTTTTGGAGGTAAAAGGCCCAATATCTCATTCCCATGGAGAATTATAGACATGTAAGCCTTATTTGGGACTAAAATATATTCTTTTAATGCATCCAAAAATATTTTAGGTTCGGTCTTGATCCCTCTCATTTTTTTGCCAAATCTGCCTTGTTTTTGGTGGGTTTTTGGCCCATTTTTTTATATTTTTGATGTTTTTAAGTGAAATTTAATTATTAAAATCCTAGGAAGGATGAGGGAATTATTTTTGAACATCCCATGGTGGTACAGCTATCCAAAAATATGCTCATACCACCCAGGAGTGGTTGGCTTCTTTTGGAGCTATAAAAGGCCAAAAAGGGCCATTTTAGCTCATTTGTGCAACTTCCTTGGAAAATTTGGAGAGGAGAGAGGTAGGAGAGATTTTTATGAAGTGGAGTGCTGCTAAAATTTCAACCCACAACATGATCCAATCAGCGGACGCATCGGGCAGTGGAGACAGTGTGAAACGGGTATGGATTACATGCCTCCTCTGCCCTATTTTATTGAATTTTTGCAATTTCTACTCTAATTTCATGACTACAGCAAAAAAATTGATTTAATAAACTTATTAGTACTGAAATACATAAAATTGAACCTTAGGCATGCTTTATTTGCAAAACATTAGGGTTAAAAATATATTTTTTGTGTTTTTTTAGGGTTTTTAGGGTATTTTTAAGGGTCAAATTGACCCTATTTTACCCCTATTTTGGGACCGTCCCTATAAGGTACGGTTAATAGTGGCCATAACTTGGTGGGAAATATACAAAATTAGGGGCTGTACCTAGGTGGAATGGCCAAAAACTGGGCCAAAAAAGGTCTTTTTGTATGTGTTTTTTTAGTGTTTTTATAGTAAAATTTTGCATTTTTAGGGTCTATTTGACACCCCGATTTGCATGAGCAGATAGTTATGATTTAGTACAGGGTATAAAGTCTATTTAAGGTCACTAGATACCATTTTAGTGTTGAAAATTTGTGTTGTATCGATCCCATTTATCTGAAGCAAGTTATGTAGTTAGATCTCGTCATGGGAGACCGCGCCTATCTGACTGCTCTGATAGACTTATGAGACCCTCACACTAATACTTTCCATTTAGCTAAATGGAGATGATAGTGAAACTAGAGGATTTCTATTAGATACTAAGTATTTTTATATATTAGGACCAGATAGTATCTTCCCCTATAGAGTGACGAGAGGTCATAGTGTAGAGGTACTTCGACACATGCTGGGAGGATGTCCTAACTAACATGGTTAGTGGAGGGATTCTAGTGTCTAGACGATACTAGGAGGGTGTACTTGGAATTAGGCACACTTTATTGATTACATTGATTAGCAACATGCTACTACTTGACTCTTTAGGAGCTAGGTTCCCATGGAACCTAATAGAGCTTGTATTTACTCTAGTTGACTGCATAGAGGAGGAGCTGATAGTGATGGATTTGGGTCCTACTTTGTTGGCACAATTATATAGTAAGCTATATGAGATATGCTCTCATGGGTGAAAGGATTTAGGCTACAAATTTATACTATAGTCTTGGACTTGGTAGCATATTGAAGTGGAGAGACCACGAGGACTACCGTGGACCACTTGAGCAAAGCTAACAAATATGGAGATTGGCTATGGAGTGCTATGGATGAGGTTGCATGATTCAGGGTATAGCTGACACTGTGATGGGGAGGTGAAGCACTATGCAAAGGATTTTGCATGGATTAGGGTAGTGGATATCAATTAAATACCCTAAAGGGATTGTCCTTCCTAGGATGAGGCTTCCACACATCTACGTTGAGTTAGGCGAGGTAGGTGGTTGATCAGGCAACATGGCACAGAGTGAGAGTACTTGTCTTATGATCATGTGCCATGACAATTCAAGCTACACCAAGGATTTATTGGTGAGTATATGTTCTATCATAATTGTAGGGATAAGAGGACTCTAGCATGGACTATGGTAGAGGAGTTGGAATATGAGTCAGATTTTGAGGTGAAATTCATAGACTCAGGTGATGTGGGAACTACAATGGAGTATGACGTATGGTGGATCATGTGGCAGTGGCAAGGGGAGGGACCACTAGGGGGGGATGCATCTACGAGGATAATAGATGTCACTTGGGGTGCTATAGATGAGGAGGGTTTTGGTGAGTCTCCATATGATGAGGAGGTGGATACAGGTGAGCAAGTTGTGTGTTAGTGTGTGTTAGTGGACAAGGTGGAGCTGATAGATGTACAGGATCCAATTGGATTTGATGAGGGAGACTTGGGAGATCTGGGTCTACAGGTAAATTTAGTAGCACAAGATGATAGGATTATAGAGTTGTAGAGTGATCAGGATTTACTATAGGCACAGGTGCAGAGTGCACAGGAGGAGATGGAGAGGTAGGAAGTAATGATAGCTACATTTTAGGCATAGGTCGGTAGACAAGGCCCTAGTCATGGGGAGTCCAGCAGTGGTGAGCTAGCCAGGATGCAAGAGGAGATAAAACATCTCTAGGGTTTGGTAGTGACCTATAAGACTAGGTTTCAAGAGGAGCATGCCTACATGGATATGATGGAGGATGAGATAGTGCATTGTAAGGGTAACATACCAGATTGGGTATTAGCTATTGGATCATAGCATAGCCAGGCGAGCGCGACAAGACACTCGTCTGATCGAATGACGGATCCAAGTACTTCTTAGAGGATGGATGTATATAGAGGTAGCAAATCAAGGGGGAGCAAGTTAGGGAGCTCATGATGGACTCATACTGAGAGTAGAGGAGAGATTCAAGGTACCGGTCCTGCATGACCATGGTTAGTGGACTTTGATGGTTATTTTTGGTTTTTTTTTGGATTGCGAAGTCGGATGACTCGTTTTTATTGTAGCCTATGGGAATTTTATGGACTATGATGTTGTTTTCAAATTTTATATATGGACATACATATATGACTTAGATTTTTATCATTATGTCATTTTACTGCTTTATGATATGAATGCAATTTTTGTATTTGCTATATGATGTTATGATGTATGTCTAACATAGATGCATGTATTTATCTTATGATGTGATTTTATGATATGTAGATGTGTATGATTCATTTTATATGATTTTTTAAAAAGGTATACATAAAATATTTAGTGGTCGTTTAAATATTATTGACAATATTTAACCGGTATCTATCCTAGATCATGAATATCACTTAATAAACACAAGTTTTAAATGTGTATGAATGAAAGTAATGATTTGATTAGATTTAATTTTTGTATGATGTATTTACAATGACTATTGGACACATTATATGCTAGAACCATAGACTATACAAAATTTATCTTGTTTATTTTCATTTTATTATAACACTTTATTTGATGGACATCGTAGTTTTTACAAACATGTGACAACATGATGTAAAATGGAATAGATAATGTGATGTGATATGATTTTATTTGATAGTTTTTAAGAGACTGAAACACTCTAATTACCTAATCAAAAGTCATATACTAACTATACAAGATATTTTGACAAAGTATGCACCTACTAAGATGACCAAGATAATCAATATCCCTGTGTGTGCACGTGAGTTCATTACCATGATAAAACAAGATTACTCTAGTGCAAATGGGATTCATTCAGCCCATCGACATTAGAGATTAGTCTACAAGTCTCATTATCCTGAGTTTTATACTTAGTTGGATTATACCACTATATAACCTAGGTTACAACAAGCTAGCTCATCCACATTCAAACATTGGTCTACACCTAAACAAGTTGCTTAAGTGATAGACATATCGTCATGCGGGAGGCTACTGCCATTTACAAGTAGGCTATCCACCAAACCTGTAATGAGGATCACCTTATGGTTCTATGATGCTGAGAATTTTAGGGATTCAATTTCTAGAGTCCCTAACTTTATTTTACTTTCTCAAGGGAATTTTCTCATTTTGATTTGTTGAGCAAGGGATTTTAATAGTGGTGAGAACCACTGTTTCTTTCTTTGCTTTTCCTAGTGATAATAATAACTATTTATTTATGCATATTTGGGAGTGATAATAATCACTATTTTATTTGGAATATTTCTTTGAGATACTTGTCCCATTGTAGGGCAATGTATGTTTTTAATATTAGGGGGATAATAATAATTACTGATTTTATTTTGGGATACTTACCCCAGTGTAGGGTAAGGGATTTTGGGTAAGAAGGAACTTGTCCTTTTGTCAATTCTCAGCATCTTTGAACAATTCACATAGGGGGATGAGAAAAATAACCTTTTTTCTTGAGAGTAACCTAAACTACTTCATAGTTTTCATCTTTCCTTGTGCTAAACTTGGATTTATTAATTTGAAAATTGTGTTGGGATTTTGATGTATACCAAACATCATGTAAGTAGGATTCTACCTTCTAAAGATCATGCTAGCTTTTTAAAAATTTGAGAAGACAACTAGATATGGCTGAGTGACTGGAAACTTTAACTATGTTTTGGTAACAATGGCTAAGTTACGGGAAACAAACATATAAAATAAATGGTATATGTAATATAAATAGATGGTATGACTTGTCATATGATAACAATGAATTTTTTTTACCAGATGCCTAATGTACAAACTTGGTGCTAGAAATATATTATCAATTTGGAATTATGCATAATGCAATGATGAGTATGCCTAATGCAACTATGATTATAATGCAAGTGATGAGAAATGTAATACAATGCAATATTTTTGTATTTTGATGATTTTATTTGTTATTTTTGAGATATGTGTATATAAATACAGGTTGACCAATGGTCTTAATGAATGACATTGGGGATTTTTTGGTTACCAAAGGGCTTATAGATGCCTTTGGAGCATTTAGGTTTGACCTAGATAGTTGTAAACTACCTAGGAACATTTAAGCTTGGCCTAGATGGTGATAGACCCTCTAGGGGCATTTTGGGTTGACCTAAAAAATAATGGACTTCCTAGGAGCATTTTAAGGTGATAAAAGTGCTTATAGATGCCTTTGGAGCATTTTGGATTGACCTAGATTATTGTAGATAATCTAGGAGCTTTCTTTATGTGACCTAGCCAGTCAAAAATTGCTAGGAGATTTTAGGGTGACCTAGGCAGGTAACACCACTTAGAAAGTGTCTACGACTACCTAGGGGTATTTGGTTGTGACAAAATGGCTTATGGATGCCTTTGGAGCATTTAATGTTGACCTAGATGATCTTAGATAGTCTAGGGGATTTTTTTTATGTGACCTAGCTGGTCAGAAACTGCTAGGAGCCTTTAGGGTGACCTAGGTAGGCAATGATACTTAGAAAGTGTCTATGACTGCCTAGGAGAATTTGGTTGTGACCAAAGGGCTTATGGATACCTTTGGAGAATTTAAGGTTGACCTATATGATCGTAGATTGTCTAGGGGCTTTTTTATGTGACCTAGCCGATCAAAAATTGTTAGGAGCTTTTAGGGTGACCTAGGTGGGTAACACCACTTAGAAAGTGTCTACAACTACCTAGGGGCATTTGGTTGTGACCAAAGGTATTATGGATGCCTTTGGAGAATTTAAGGTAGACCTATATGATCATAGATAGTCTAGGGGATTTTTTTATATGACCTAGCAGATTAGAAACTGCTAGTAGTCTTTAGGGTGACCTAGGCGTGAAACGACACTTAGAAAGTGTCTATGACTGCCTAGGGGTATTTTGTTGTGACCAAAGGTCTTATGGATGATTTTGGAGCATTTAAGTTTGACCTAAATGATCGTATATAGTCTAGGGGCTTTTACATGTGACCTAGCTGGTCATAAATTGCTAGGATCCTTTTGGGTGACCTAGGTGGGCAACGACACTTAGAAAGTGTCTACGAATACCTAGGGGTATTTGGTTGTGACCAAAGGGATTATGAATGCCTTTGGAGACTTTAATGTTGACCTAGATGAGCATAGATAGTCTAAGGGCTTGTTTATGTGACCTAGCTGATCAAAAACCACTAGGAACCTTTAGGGTGACCTAGACGAGCAATGACACTTAGAAAGTGTATACGACTACCTAGGAGAATTTGGTTGTGACCAAAGGGGCTATGGATTCCTTTAGAGCCTTTAAGGTTGACCTAGATGATCGTAGATAGTCTAGGGGATTTTTTATGTGACCTAGCCGATCAAAAACTGCTAGGAACCTTTAGGGTGACCTAGGCGGGCAACGACACTTAGAAAGTGTCTACGACTATTGAACTAGACTATCATAGATAGTCTAGGGGATTTTTTATGTGACCTAGCTAATCAAAAACTGCTAGGAGCCTATAGGGTGACCTAAGCAGGCAACAAAACTTAGAAAGTTTCTATGACCACCTAGGGGTATTTTATTGGTGTTTTAAGCATGAAATGGTCACAAATGACTTATATTCATGGGTTTAGGCTCTTCATTTCCTTCGATGGATGCCAGGAAATAATTTCTAGGTCCAATATGATGTGTAATTATGAATGGACCTAGCCAGTTTGCTGCAAATTTATCTCACAAATTGGAGGGCAAATTTGAGTTTTGCTAGTTTTCCTTTAGAACTAAATCACCTACTTAAAAGTCTCTTTGATGTACTTTCAAGTTGTAAGATATCTTAAGATGCTCTTGATAAATACATAGATGCTCGAGGGCATTCACATGATGTTCATCAAGCAACATTAACTAATCTAACCGAGCTTGCCTAGTTATATCATCATCGATGAATTCTTGCATGGAAATGCACAATGACAAAATATCTAACTCCAGAGGCATGATGGCTTCAACACCATACACTAGTGAAAATGGAATTTCCCTAGTGGGCGTTTGAATACTAGTGCGATAGACCCAAAGGGTAAGAGGTAATTTATTATGCCAATCTTTATGATTTTCTTGAATGGTTTTCTTCAAGATGGCTACTACTATTTTATTTTATGTCTCTGCTTGCCCATTGGTCTGTGGATAATAGGGCATGGAAAATATATGCTTTATGTTATACTTTGTTGTTAATGAATGCACATCCTTATTTTTAAAGGGTGTTCCATTATTCGATACTATTTTTGATGGAATAACAAAATGACATATAATGTTATGTAGTATAAACTCTGCAATGTGAGGTATAGTAATTATGGTAAGGGGAATTACTTCCACCTATTTTATGAAATATTTTGTTACCATTATGATAAATGTGTGATGGCCCGCTGAGGCAGGTGAGATTTTTCCAATTAAATAAAACCCCCATTGTGCAAATGGCCAAACCGATTGAATTGGTTGTAAGGCCTATGAAGGTACATGTGTTAAATTTACATGGTGTTGACACTTCACACACTTCTTAACATAAGCGCAACAATCTTGCTCTAAAGTTGGCCAATAATAGTCCATGTGAAGAATGCGCTTGGTGATGGCCATGCCGCTAAAGTGGCCATCGCATGTACCATTTTGTGGTTGGGTGATGTCCCAAGTAGACTCCTGTGAGTCTAAGCAATGAAGGAGAATACCTTTATAACTTCGATGATACATTATGTCTCCTGTTAAGACATATTTTGCCACCTTTTGCTTGCATTCTTTCTTTGTAGCGTGTGACAATCCAGGTGGAATATTACCCAGTTTAAGATAATATTTAATATGGATGGCCCAATATTGCTTTGAAGAAGCCTCAATATTATGAATCATGCTATCCCTTTGATGTTTGTCTCGTGTGAATGCTGATTGAGAGCAAACTTGGAGATATAGCGTTGTGCTAGTATCAAAAGGATTATGAGGGAACAAAGTCCCCTAGTTAACATTATTCAAATATTGGTGTAGTTGAGAGAACATTTCATGAGAAGGCTCAATCTGAATCATGTGAATAACTGGTATAGCCTTATGCTCTTTGTGCTCAGTCGTAGCTTGCACTAGCATTTTTACTTGGATAGTTGTGATATCATCTGAAGGGTCATGTGGGATTAGCGACCCTAACGAAGCCATTGTATTTGCAAAATGATTATATGAACGAGGGAGTGCCTCTATATAATACCATTCAAATTTTATCAGGAGTTTGTCCACTAGGGCTTTGTATGTTTGCAATATGTGACATCGACACTAGAAAATTCCTTATACCTAATTAACTATGAGCAAGGAATCACCAAAAATGTTTAACTTCGTTATTTTCATGGTGATTGTCATCTAAAGTCCTATAATGAGAGCTTCATACTCGATGTTGTTGTTGGTACAAGGAAAATTGAGTTTAAATGAAAGAGGTATGGAAGCCCCTTACGGTGTGAAAATGTGATACCTACACTGCCACCTCGCTCATACTTGGAACCATCGAAGAATAGAGTTATGTCTGCCTATGACTCAGGATCTACAAAATCAGGTGATTCTAAAATTTGAAATACTCCATCATCAAGAAGTTCTATATTTAAAGGCTTATCATACTATAGAGGAGCCTCTACTAGTTGATCGGCTATGACCTATCCTTTGATAGATTGTTTTCCAGTGAAATATAGGTTAAATTATGTCAAAAACATTATCCACTTTGTCGTGCAACTATTATGATATGTTCTACTCATCATGTAGCACAATGGATTTTATTTAGATACAATATATGTGGTGTGATTTAACATATAATGGCATAGATTTTTGGTGGAAAAGACCACTGCTAAGCATAGCTTCTCAACATATGCGTATCTAACTTCATAGCTAATCAGTGTGTGGCTGATGTAATAGGTAGCATGTTATTTATAAAATTTGTTCTTTTGGGACAACATGGTACCCAAAGCTAACTCAGTAGCTGAGATATATAAATAGAATTACACTCCTGGTTGTGGTGGAGCTAATATAGGTGGTGAAGACAAGTATTATTTTATATCATCAAAGGCATTTTGACATTCCTTGTCCCAATGAAATGAGACCCCCTTATGTAGCAACTTATTCATGGGTCGACACTTTTCCGTTAACTGTGCTATGAAGCATTTTATGGATGTGACCTTTCCTTGCAAACTGCATAGTTGTTTAATAGTTATTGGGGGAGGTATTTCTAATATTACCTTGACCTTGTTGGGATCTACCTCTATGCCTATCTTGGAGACTATGAATCCCAAAATTTTACCAGATGTGACATCAAAGACACACTTTTTGGGATTAAGTCTAACATTGTGCTCTATGAGGCAATCTAGGATATTACATAGTACATTGAGATGTTCATGGCATAATAAATATTTTTCCAATAAATCATCCATGTAATCTTCCAAAATCTTGTGCATGTAGTCATGGAAGATATATGTCATGGCTCGTTGGTAGGTAGCACCAAAATTCTTAAGGCTTGTTGTGGCTAATCCACAACACACCCCGAAATTGGGGACCCACCTTTTTTGCATGCTTTCAAAGAAGATAGCGGTGACCTAGATGCTAAAAAATCAAGGAAAAGGGCAAAATATAACAAAAGAGAAGAAGTGTCATGATATAACGACATGTTGCTCTGTCGTGGCCAGAAAAGAAAAGTTGTCTTGATTTCGTGACATGTTGCTCTGTCGCGAATAGAAAATAAAAGTTGTCACAATTTCACGACATGTTGCTTCGTCGCGGCCAGAAAAGAAAAGTTGTCGCAATTTCATGACATGTTGCTTCATCGCAGCCAGAAAGGAAAAGTTGTCACAATTTCATGACGTGTTTCTCTGAGAAAAAGAAAGTGTCGCGATATCATGACAGGTCACATTTTCGCAGCTCAGACAAGTGAGGTGTAGTGGAACAGAAAAGTATCACGATTTCACGACATGTCATGTTTTCACAACCAAGAGTGACAAAATGTAGCAAAATGGAAATTTGTCATGATTTCGTGACATGTCATGTTTTCGTGGCTCAGATCACGAGGTGAGAGAAAAATTGAAAATTGTCACGATATCACGACATGTCATGAAATCGTGGTGCAAGACAAAGAACCAAGTTGAAGACTCAAAATTGTCGCGATATCGCGACATGTCATGTTTTTGTGATGTCTGGTAGGTAAAAAAGCTAAATGCAAAAATTGTCATGATATCACAACTTTTGAAATTGTGGTCGAAAGGCAGTAAGAGAAGAGTCAATGTAGAAGTTGTGATATCGCGACATGTTGCCATTTTGCGACATGAAGACGAGATGAAGGACAAAGATAATAAAACATCATGATTTCATGATAGGTTGCATTTTCATGATCTACCGACGGTAAAAGAGGTAAAGATAGAAATATGTCATGAAATTGCGACATGTCTCATTTTTTTGATTCACGATGACTGGCAAGCTAAGCGAGGAAAATGTGTCACAAAATCGTGACATGTCCTATTTTTGCGACCTGGAGCAGCCAAAGTGGTATGGAATAGAAAATTGTCATGATTTCATGATAGAAAGTAGTGAGATAGCCCATAATGAAAAGGTGTCATGATTTCATGACTGAAAGTAGTGAGATAGCCCATAATGAAAAGGTGTCACGATTTCGCAACAGAAAGCAGCCAAAGTTGTACGGAATGAAAAGGTGTCATGATTTCACGATAGAAAGCAGTGAGACAGCCCTGAAGAGAAAAACATCATGATTTCACGATAGAAAGCAGTCAAGTGGTACAAAATGAAAAAAGTGTCACAATTTCGCGACATGTCACGTTTTCATGGCTAAGTGCAACAAAACACAGCGATAGAAAAAAATGTCGTGATTTTGTGACAGGTTGCACCCACATGGCCCGATAGCAGAAAAATGTCACGATATCATGACATGTCTCATTTTTGCGATGCATGAAGGCTGACAAGGCTGCATACAAGAAAATGTCGCGATATCGTGACATGTCTCATTTTCACGATATAGGTAGAGGAGCAAAGTTGCATGCATAAAAATGTCGTGATATCGTGACATGCTATTTTTTGTCGTGATTTACACGGGGCCATTATAGAACATGCAGAAAAGCACAGAACATGTGGCATGAAGATGTCATGGCTGTGATAACGCTTCAGGATCGATAATTATAGAGAAGATCAAATGTTTTGACATCGAGCAGAAGGTCAAAACAATGAAGAGGCAGGAAGATGAAACGAAGCGATCTAGGAGATGAAGCGAAGCATCATAGGGCAAAACAGAGAGCATTGCTAGAAAGTTTAAAAGTAGAAGCACATATTGGTACGGGGGTCAAAAAACCACTACGGGCAGTGTTGTAGAGCCAAAGGCAATAAGCCATTTTGGGCCTACTTTTGGAGTGTTTTTCTTCCACCTTGTCTGGATTTTTCCTTTACATTGGACTAGGTAGGAAATTGTTGTAAGCAGTGTTGCAGTGCTGAAGGCCAGAGGGCCATTCTGGGCCTGCTTTGAGGTTGTTTTCTTCCATAGACTGTGTTTGGGAAACCAGAAAGTTCTATTGTTGTAAAATGACCAATTTTTAATACAAAAAATTCAGAGAGTTGCACCTCATTGACAAGAAAGAAGGAGTTATTTTTTGCATGCAAGGATTGAATGTTTATCTTTCCCCTTTTCATATTTCTAGGCTTATAGGTGAAGTTTAATGCAAGTTCTCTTGGTTGCTTCATGCGAATGTCTAAATCTGAAATCACAATTAAAACCCTAGATACCAGCACTTAACTTATCTGGATTGTGCATGTTTTGCAGGTTCAATAGGTTAGGTTGTATGCAGAAAACATCATTGGCTTCGATTTTGTCAAAATAGGATAGCATCATATTGAAAACCCTTTTCATTTTCCTTTTGCATTATATTTACATTTTTTTTGTACTTTATTTTCATTTACAGGCATTAAAATAAAAAAATAAAAAACTAAAAATTCCAAAATCTGAAAATAGAAAATTTCCATTTCAAGGCCAGAATTTCATTTTTAGTTTTATTTTTCATTCATGAGCCAATGATGACATTCCCTTCATGAAAATTCCAATTTCATTGAAGGAGTTCTGTTTTATGGCATTTCATCAATTTCCACTTTGAAGTTACAGCATGGTCATATAAGGACCAAATCACATTTACTTTATTCGGGTTCAACGAACAATCACTAAAGTTTCACAATAAAATAAACCAACATTGCCCCTTGTTTTCAGTTACTTGCAACCACTAAGGTGTTCCAAGCATTTAAATTGAATATTTTTATTTGAGATTATTAATACACACGTGTAAAATGCTGATATAGCGGAGACCTTGGAGAAGTTATTTGTTTAATTTCTTTGCAAGAGAGGATTTAGAACCCAAATCCTATCGGAGAGTGTGTTTTCACAATCGGGTGAAAATACCACTCAACATATTGGCGCTAGAAGGAGGGCATGAAACGGTTTATTTCATTATGATTTTAAATGCTTAGAATTGCTTAAGAGCTTTGCAACACATTTTGATTGTTCATACAGAAATAAAGTGATTTGATTTAATTTTGAAAATTTTGGTCTTGACTAACGAAGTGTTGTTTCCATACAATTATTTTCATTTGATTTTAATGAATACATCTCTTAGTTGATGCTAACTTGATTTTGTTTATACATTGCAGGTTGAATATTCAATAGATTTGGTTCTAAAATTACATTTTAAGTTTCACTAATGGCAACACTTGAGGAGCAAATGGTATCCCTGAGAGCTGAAATAGTGTTTCTAAGAGAGAGAATGGTATCTATGATGGAGGACCATTATAAGGGTTTGTCTATACACGTGATACCCTATCAAATTCCTACAATGTTATTGGATTTTTTACGGTGTTTTAATCAAGAGGTGCCACTAGGATACTTGCAAAAATTGCATGTCTACAAGAATACATTATGTCAATTCCAGGTTTTCTATGAGGAGGTGGCTTGTAAGTTATTTGCATACATTTTGGATGATAAACCATTCTTTTGGTACAGCCAACTACCCATGGAGGTTAGGACTTCTTGGATACAACTAGAAGCAGCCTATCTTTACCATTTTGGTAATCAGGTTGACTTAGAAATCCTGAAAAATCAGTTTACCTCCATATGTAAGGAGCCTAATGAATCCTTGAGTCAATTCAATGGAAGATTTCATGAGTTGCACTCCCAAATGTGGGAAAATTTTAACACATTAGAAGATGAAGCCATAGAAGTATACTTGGGAGCCATACACCCCACACTTGCTTCACTCATTGAGGAAAAAATGGGTGGCTTGTCTCTAGAGAAAATCCATGAGATCTTAGAAGAGATAGAATGACAAGGTCTTGAAGAAGAAAAGGCACAACATGTTCACATGAGAGATTGTCCTTCTAAATATTGATGCCAACCTACACCAACCATCAAATATAGCACCCTCCACTCCAATGATATCTAAGGTAAATGATCAAGGGGATGAATTTGAATATCCAAATCTTACAACCACCTTAGATGTAGTCCACGGGGAGGTGCAAAGTGCTAAACCAACATCCGCTAGTGAAGATTATGCAAAAATGATCTCATTCATAGAGATACATGATTATCTAGATGAAGGGGTTCTAAATTCAACAATGTTTGAAATATGTGATAGGACGGAACCTACCATAGAATTGAATGAAGTGGTTGAAAGTGAAATTGGAAAAAAACCAATAAATGAATTTGAAGACATGATAGAATTTCACCACTTTTTCTTGGAAGATACTATTGATGAGATGTGTAAAATTAAAGATCAAGAAATTCTTCACCCTCCAAATTATGATAAAATTGAATCATGGGTTACTAATTTGGATTATGATGGCCTTACAAATTTGAATTCAAGAAACGACCCACTTTTGGAAATAATTGAACCATCTAAGGAAGGTGAAGATGAATTTGATGAGAAACACATTGATGAATTGGAATATGTTGAAGAAGTAGTTGAACGCCACCACTTGATTTTGAAAGATGATTATTATGATGCTTGGAAGAAGTGGGAGGACTACACTCACTCCAAAACTACTAATGAAACTTGTGTGCCAATTGATATACAGGACAACATAATTGCCTACTCAAAGGAAGATTTTACAACTCCTGTACAATTTGAGGATGTTTTGGAAGAGAGTTTCAAATCTCATCAAATTTTGGAAGATTATAATGATCCTATTACCAAGGACAAAGAAGAAAATGAATTGATGAATGAATCAAAAGATCATGCCACAAACATCATGGAATTTCATCCCACAGATTTGGAAGATAATTTTTACAATGGTTGGGGGAGATATGATAATGCATTCTTTTCTCACACCCCCATAGATGAAACTCATATTTCACTTGATATGCAGGATGTTGAAACTTCTACCTCACATGAAGAGATACCATGGATAGTGAACAAATAATTGGAACCAAATGACAAAGAGATTGATCAATTGGAAACAACTCAAATGAAGGATCATCAAGATGAGTCATTGGACATACACTTTGACCAAGAATATTGGAGGGTTGAAAAGGATGGGCATGTTTTCAATTGGGTGCCCAATTTTGGTATGTTTAATGAACAAGTAATCAATGAAGAGTATGAAGACCATGAGGTAAAAGAGGGAATTGCAAATCCCCATCAAATTTTGGTAAATAAAAATGTTCAAAAGTTAGAATCTAACCTTTTATGTTCAAGCATCCAAAATTTAGGTGAAAATTTGCATGACCATGTTTTGAATTTGAATGATGTTTATGGTGAAATGTCATTAAAGGTGAATGAAAAACAAGGTATGATTTCTAATCACACCTTTAATAACATTGTTTTAATGAATGGAAAAGAAGTTGATGCACTTGAATTGTTAAATAAAATTCATCAACAATTACTAATTGAATCTAGGGTAAAAACTTTTAATGATCCTAATTTGGTAAATATCCTAGATGCTTGCAAACTATTGCACAAATTTTATTGGCCTACAAATTTGGAAAATGATTTGGCTTTAAAATTTTTAGAAATAGGCTCTTGCTTACAAAGTCTCATTTTGGATAAAGAAAGCCTAGTTCTAAGTCATGAAATGGATACTTTCAAGAATGGACAAGATAAAATTGAATATCATTTATTGTCTAATCATTTTAGTATTTTAACGCTCACCTATGAGAGTACTAATGGAATTAAATCTAATTGGTGGGGTGAGCAAGGGAAGTTAAAAGTTGTTGCATGGTGTGGTCTAATATTGTTTTTGTTGGATTCCTACAACACTTGGCATGCATATCACATTATATTTTTGTTGAAGTGTTCTAATCATGTTTGGGATCCAGGAAGGTGATAGTCCAAGCTTTGCATCATCTTGTATTATATTGTACATTTGTATATAGGTTTTGATTTTTGGTTTTGGTTTGTGTTTTCAAATTTTCATTTTTGGATTGCATTTTGGTGTTGGTTTGAATAAGTTTTGATTTAAAGTTATGTGTTGGTCCTATGGACATGTTTGGTTTGTAAAAAAAAAAAAAATTTGAGATGTCAACTTATGCCTAAAATCAGGAGAATATGAAACATTGGAATTGTATTGCAGAAAGCTCCACAAGTAACGCAAACACATTAAATAATATTGTTTGAAACTTGTGATGCATGAAGTTGTCAGTTTTACAAATTATGGCAACATAGGTGGTATACTCCATCCACAATTCATAAAAGCAATGCATTCATATTACATTCCATTTTGCATATATATTCCATCTTAGTTGCATATCCATTTCCAATACAATCATTGAAAAGTGTCCAATCCTCTTAGGGTTATTCTATAACATAAAACATAAAAAATCCTAAGGTTGGGAACTGATGCCCAAGATATCTTGAACCAAGCACATTCTATACACATTAAAAAGCATCTTGGGCAAAATGATCAAAACCATGCTTGGAAGAAAAGGTGAGGTGAAAAGAATATTTCATGTCTGTCCTATCATGCAACATTATCCTTAAAAAAATGGTTTTTACCACTCCCATAATGCTTAAAGCCTAAAATCAGAGTAGTAAGGATAGGGTTAAATCCTCATCTCACTTAGGTTGAGGATCCAATTCCCCAAAGCTCTGATTTGACCTACATGGAGTAGTAAGGATAGGACATAATTCTCATCTCGCTTAGGTTGAGAATCCGATTCCCCAAAGCTTCCATTTTTCCCATTTCATCATAAATCTTGGATTGGAAGGATCGTACTACATGTCCTCTGCAAAGGATGGATAGTCATCCCAAAGGTCCAAGTAATAAAATTAACTAATATCTCCCATTTCATCATAAATCTTGGATTGGAAGGATCGTACTACATGTCCTCTGCAAAGGATGGGTAGTCATCCCCAAGGTCCAAGAAATAAAAATATTTTCCATTTCATCTTAATATTGGATTGGAGGGATCATACTACATGTCCCTAGCAAGGATGGGTAGTCATCCCAAAGGTCCAAGAAATTAAAAAAAAAAGAGAGAAGAGAATGAATGAAGCCAAATCATGGATTATGGGGTTAAGTATGCCCATGCGTGGCAGCATGTCTTGTCTAAAACAAGACCACTGACTATTCAAATGGATAGACTAGCCTGACCATTTCATCCATAACAGGTTAAATCATTTTGTTCAAGATGAGGTAATGAACTCCAAATCAGAATAGTAAGGATAGGGTTAAATTCCCATCTCGCTTAGGTTGGGAATCCTATTCCCCAAAGTTCTGATTTCACTTACACTTGCACATGGGTTCAAGATGGTAGTGACACATAACCAACTTTGGGATCTAATAAATCAATTCATTATACATATAGTTGATCCTAAGAGGGTTTGACAATTTTGATATGTTTGTTCATGATATTGGAAGGTTTGAGCCTTTGCAAAGCAAGTTGTTATATCTCTAGCATCTTCATCATACATCAAATCCTGCACAAATCATTCATAGCCTTGCATACAAATCATAAGTGAAACTGACAATGGAATGTTGATCAATTTCAAGCGATAGGGAATGAAAACACATTGCACACATCGAGCTGATACTTAATGATTTTGATGTTTCATGTATTTTTGATCTATGGGTATTTGTTTATCCTTTATGTGCTGACACCTATATCTAAGCTTGTATATTTCAGGTTGGGTTCTCACCAAAATGCTCAAGAGCATTTGACAGCAGAGTCACCATTTGTTGTGGCTGATCCACAACACACCCCAAAATTTGGGACCCACCTTTTCTACATGCTTTCAAAGAATACAGCGATGACCCAGATGCTAAAAAATCAAGGAAAAAGACAAAATATCACAAAAGAGAAGAAGTGTCACGATATCGTGACATGTTGCTCTGTCGCGGCCAGAAAAGAAAAGTTGTCGCGATATCGTGACATGTTGCTCCGTCACGGCCATAAAAGAAAACATGTCGCGATTTCACATGTCGCTCCGTCGCAACCAGAAAGGAAAATTTGTCACAATTTTGTGATGTGTTGCTCTGTCACGGCCAGAAAGGAAAAGTTGTCATGATTTCGCGACACGTTGCTCTGAGAAAAAAAAAGTGTCATGATATCATGACAGGTCGTGTTTTCGCGACTCAGACAAGCGAGGTGCAGTGGAACAGAAAAGTTTCATGATTTCATGACATGTCATGTTTTCGTGACCAAGAGCGACAAAATGCAACAAAATGGAAAATTGTCATGATTTCATGACATGTCACGTTTTCGTGGCTCAGATCACGAGGTGAGAGCAAAATTGAAAATTTTCACGATATTGTGACATGTCATGAAATCGCAGTGTAAGACAAAGAACCAAGTTGAAGACTCAAAAGTATTGCGATATCGTGACATGTCATGTTTTCACGATGTCTGGCAGGTAAAAAAACTAAATGCAAAAATTGTCACGATATCGTGACTTGTCATGAAATCATGGTCGAAAGGCAGTAAGAGAAGAGTCAATGCAGAAGTTGTCGCGATATCATGACATGTCGCCATTTCATGACCTGAAGACGAGATGAAGGGCAAAGATAAAAAACGTCGTGATATCGCGACAGGTTGCATTTTTGCGATCTATCGACGGTAAAAGAGGTAAAGATAGAAAGATGTCACGAAATCACGACATGTCTCATTTTTGCGATTCACGATGACTGGCAAGCTAAGCGAGGAAAATGTGTCATGAAATCATGACATGTCACATTTTCATGACCTGGAGCAGCCAAAGTGGTACGGAATAGAAAATCATCACGATTTCATGATAGAAAGCAGTGAGACAGCCCAGAATGAAAAGGTGTCGCGATTTCATGATAAAAAGTAGTGAGATAGCCCAGAATGAAAAGGTGTCACGATTTCACGACAGAAAGTAGCCAAAGTGGTATGGAATAAAAATGTGTCACAATTTCATGATAGAAAGCAATGAGACAGCCCTAAAGAGAAAAGCATCATGATTTCACGACAGAAAGCAGTCAAGTGGTACGGAACGAAAAAGTGTCATGATTTCACGACATGTTGCGTTTTCGCGGCTAAGTGCAACAAAACACAGCGATAGAGAAAAATGTCATGATTTCGCGATAGGTTGCATCCACACGGCTCGATAGCAAAAAAATGTCGTGATATCGTGACATGTATCATTTTTCATTGTGCATGAAGGCTAATAAGGCTGCATACAGGAAAATGTCACGATATCGCGACATGTCTCATTTTTGCGATACAGGTAGAGGAGCAAAGTTGCATGCATAAAAATGTCACGATATCGTGACATGCTATTTTTTGTCATGATTTACACGGGGCCATTACAGAACATGCAGAAAAGTGCAGAACATGTGGCACAAAGATGTCAGGGCTATGATAACACTTTAGGATCGATAGTTATAGAGAAGATAAAATGTTTTGACATCGAGCAGAATGTCAAAACGATGAAGAGGCGGGAAGATGAAACGAAGCGATCTGGGAGATGAAGCGAAGCATCACAGGGTGAAACAGAGAGCATTGCCAAAAATTTTAAAAGTAGAAGCATATATTGTTATGGGGGTCAGAAAACCACTTTGGGCAGTGTTGCAGAGCCAAAGGAAATAAGCCATTCTGGGCCTACTTTTGGAGTGTTTTTCTTCCACCTTGTCTAGATTTTTCCTTTACATTGGACTAGGTAGGAAATTGTTGTAAGCAGTGTTGTAGTGCTGAAGGCCAAAGGGCCATTCTGGGCCTACTTTGAGGCTATTTTCTTCCATAGACTAGGTTTGGGAAACCAAAAAAATTTGTTGTTGTAAGATGACCAATTTTTAATACAGAAAATTCAAAGAGTTGCACCTCATTGACAAGAAAGGAGTTATTTTCTGCATGCAAGGATTGAATGTTTATCTTTCCCATTTTTAGATTTCTAGGCTTATAGGTGAATTTTAATGCAAGTTCTCTTGGTTGCTTCATGCGAATGTCTAAATCTAAAATCACAATTAAAACCCTAGAGACCAGCACTTAACTTATCTGGATTGTGCATGTTTTGCAGGTTCAATAGGTTAGGTTGTATGCAGAAAACCTCATTGGATTCGGTTTTGTAAAAATAGGATAGCATCATACTGAATACCATTTTTGTTTTCCTTTCGCATTTTATTTTCATTTTTTTGCACTTTATTTTCATTTACAGGCATTAAAATAAAAAAATAAAAAACTAAAAATTCCAAAATCTGAAAATAGAAAGTTTCCATTTCATGGCCAGAATTTCATTTTTAGTTTTATTTTTCATTCATGAGCCAATGATGCCATTCCCTTTATGAAAATTCCAATTTCATTGAAGGAGTTATGTTTTATGGCATTTCATCAATTTCCACTTTGAAGTTACAGCATGGTCATATAAGGACCAAATCACATTTGCTTTATTCGGGTTCAACGAACAATCATTAAAGTTTCACAATAAAATAAACCAACATTGCCCCTTGTTTTTAGTTACTTGCAACCACTAAGGTGTTCCAAGCATTTAAATTGAATATCTTTATTTGAGATTATTAATACACAAGTGTAAAATGCTAATATAGCAGAGACCTTGGAGAAGTTATTTGTTTAATTTCTTTGCAAGAGAGGATTTAGAACCCAAATCCTATCGGAGAGTGTGTTTTCACAACTGGGTGAAAATACCACTCAACAAGGCCAAAAGGTATGACCTTGTAATAGAATATCCCCCAAGGCATTGTGAATGCTATTTTTATTTGGTCTTATGGATTAATACAATTATAATTATATCTAGAAAATCCATCCATTAGAGATAGCATTTCATGTCCTATTGTTGCATATACCAATGCATTGATGTTAGGTAAGGGAAATTCATCCTTAGGACTCGCTTTGTTAAGATCTTGAAAGTCAGTGCAAATGCGAATTATCCCATCAATATTTTTGACAAGAACCATGTTTGAAATCCATGGTGGATAATATACTGAGATGATGATATCAGCATCCAACAACTTTTGCAAGTCATATTTCACCATTAAGGCTACTTTTGGGTGCATTTTTCTTAATTTTTTCTCAACATGTTTGATCTTGGGGTCTAATGTAAGATTATGCGTGACTATATTTATGTCTAGTCCTAGCATATCTTTATACGACCAAGAAAAAGCTTTAATCCTTGATTTTAATGTAGCTGTGAAATCATATTGCTCACTTAGGGAGAGGCCTTCCCCTAATTTAATGGTATGGGAATTATTGGGATATGTACTGATATCCTTGTCAATTGTTGGCTCAATCAACATGTGATACCCATCCTCCAACTAATGTGGGGTAGGAATTAAGTGAATATTATCATCTAGGTTTGCTTTTTCCATAGGAAATTCAGGTTCAACCTCAGCTTGAAAAACATCCTAAGGAGTTCTTGGAGAAAATTTAAATGGTTGTAACATTCCTCACAAGGCCAATACTTTGAGGGCGATGGAGAAGAATCTCCCTGATCAAATTTAGTTACCTCTAAATCAAGATGCAATTGCTTGAATGGGTCATTTGAATTCACAAATGGTGTCATTAAATATATGGAAATCATGTTTATGGATCCATGATCTCCTACTCTAGGGTGAGTGGGTCTAGAGACCTAATATTATCTCATAACTCATGGGTGTGGCTTGGGTGGAAATGGAATAACTGGTGGTGGCCTATGCAGAAGAGGGTGAACCTACTCTTCATGAGGCAAAAGTTGGTATCAGATGGGTTCCTGGATGGGAAATAACATACAAATAAAATATTCATCCTCATCATCCAAAGGGAACACGTACTCATATTCATCATCTGAGCTATGGCAGTTAATGGGTGCAATGCCATAATCATCTTCATCATCACTCATCCATTCGTGAGGAGGACCTTGGTCTTGTTACTCACTGTCAAATT
Organism: Wollemia nobilis; assembly: GCA_028583015.1. NCBI lineage: Eukaryota > Viridiplantae > Streptophyta > Pinopsida > Araucariales > Araucariaceae > Wollemia > Wollemia nobilis. Next base: position 3,466,732 of record JAQPPZ010002362.1, read on the forward strand.
ACAAGGTGTGTGAGCTCTCCCCCAGTTCATGGGGTTGGGCGACATCACTGGAAAGACCCTGATTTGTCATGTCTATGGGAAAATGAACTCCCAAGGAATGAATGTGATTTAGATTAGTATATGGATCATGAGCGAGCTTAGTTTTATGACTTAGGCATAGGTGTTCAAGACTCTCAGTGAGGACATCCAATGGTACTGGTTTATTTTTTACCAACTCGGATCTATCATACGAAAGTTGATATTGAGGTTGACATGAAACACAGTTACCCTACTCATACAGTTCAAGACAAAACCCATGCCAATTATAGTGATTTAGATATTTCAATGCATAGCCTAGATTTGACAAATAATTTGCATCCTGAAAAAGGGGTTCATCATCATCTTCTATCTAAGGAATGGGCAGAGCTCCATACTCTATACCTCCATATATGAAATTTGTTTGATTAGGAGTTATACCAAGAGGTAAAATGCTACCTATGGGAATAAGAGTTCTTCCCATATCTTGCACTGTCTCCTTTGATGGAACTATCATGATATTTCTCACCAAGTATTATTCTAACCCTGTGCTAGACATCTGGACTGTGACCTAGGATGGCAAAGTTGGATGAGATGGAATGAAGGTTTGAGGTGATTCAATGTTCAAATCTAGAGGTAATTCCTCATTAATGACACAAGGAACCTCCTCTATAGATATGGTAGAAACTAATGGTGGGATCTCATCATTAGGCCTCTTTGACATGTTTCTTGATGGAGGGTTTGATGATGTCAAATCCTTCTCTAAAGGTGGAGATGATGAGGATGGAGTAGATGATGATGAAGGTGGTCAAATGGGTAGACTCTGATCAATTTTATTTAATCAAAAGTATACATGAGTCAAAGGTAATATTAACTCTAGCATCTGCTGCAACATGTTGCAGTATTTTAAGGGCTCTAGATCGGCAGATACTTCATGTACTTGCCCTTCGTAAGTGTATTGAAGAAATTGATGCATGATGGAGGGGACACACTTCATATCTCATGTCCAAGGTCTTCCAAGAAAAATATTGTAGGCCATATCACCCTCTAGAACATGGCACAGTGTTAGTATAATATGTTTTCCTACCTAAATGGGTAAAACTATGGTACCAAAAGTAGAGCATATTTTTTCATTGAAAGCATGAAGAGTGTAAGTTGACACCACAATATGAGATGTAAGAAATTTAAGATGCTTTAGTGCTTTAGTTGTTATGATGTTGCTTTAGTATCCAGTTTCTATAAGCACTCTCTTGTATGGTATCTCATTTATACATGAAATGATGTGTAAAGGAGGGTCTACTACATCGCTGGCTATTTATTTTAGCTCATGCTCATGAAATTGTATGGTTGGTTCTTTGCACTATTGCACATGTTCCATAAAATCTATGAAAGATTTGGAATCCTACAGTTGCAACTCTATATATTTTAAAATATTCATAAAAGCATCCCAATGTGGAGGTGATTGTTGGATCAACTCATAGATGGACAATTGTGCTGATGTGATCCTTAAGCTTTGTGAAATATTGCTCTTAATTGTCACTGTTGGCCTAGAAGGAAGGCCCTATACTATAGGTGGTGTAGTTTATGACATATTTGGAACATCATTTGAAGTCGCATGCTGTGCGTCTTGACTTGGATATCTCTTATTCCTAGTCATAATACTCACCATCCCAACATACCCTTGAACAGGGTATTTTTGATTCACCTCATTCATCGATTTAGTAGGTGCTACTTGTACCTCGTGAGTTGGTAAAGGGTATTTGAAAATACCCATTTGTTTATTGGTAGGATCTACTTGAGCATCTACTAAAAGCTCATTCCTCTCAATCATGTCTTGCACTATGTGTTTAACACCATATCATGATTGTAAATCATGGCCACATTATCGATGAAACTTACAATACTGATCCTCTCAGCATCCCATAAGTTTGGGTTTACCTATTTTCAGGTCATTGGGTTTGATATCTAGTAAATTAACCATATTTGCAGCCCACAATCGATCGAAAAGAGAATCCATGAATTCAGTGATGGGAGTAAATTGTCACTGAGGGTGATGATGTTTTTTTCCTTGGTTCACTGTACCATTATTGTTATAATTCACAGGAGGAGGTTGAGCCTGATAGTTCACCTTTTATGTAGGTGTAACTTTAGGAGGCATAGGGATATTTATGTCCACTTGATTGACCATAGCTGGCTTTGCAGGTGTCGATATATTCTTAGGATTCTTTGTCCACTCCTTCTTGCGAGGTTTTGTTATTTATCCCTCTTGGATTTTGATTTCTTCTATGTTTCTAGCTTGTGCTAGAGATTCTTCCAAGGTAGGGTATTTTTATAATTGAAATGTCAAAGAGATAGGTTTCAAGAAACTCTTTTAGAAAAAATGAGTTAATTTAGTCACTGGAAATAGATAGGGTAGCTTAGCCAAAAGTGTTCACCATCTATTTCCATAGTCAGTGATTGTCTCATCCTCGGTTTGTTTTATTCCTTTTAGGTCGGTTAATGTCACCTTTATTTTTGTGTTAAAGGTGAAAAGTTCCAAAAATGCATCAATAATTTGTTCACATGTGTAGATGTTATGTTTTGGAAGTTGGTTGAACCACTCAATTGCAGGACCAATGAGGGTACTCAAGAAAGTTATTAGGAGCAATGCATCATTGTCTTGTATATTGAAGCACATATTTAGAAATATAGTAATGTGCTCTTGAGCATCTTCTTCACCATTGAATCTATCAAATTTGGGAAAAGGAATGGATGGGTGTAACAGTTGGTTATTTAGCTGATGTAAAGTAAGATTTTGAAGCCCATTTCCAACTATCCTACCTTCTATAGTTTCTAAGCGTGCAAGAAAATATTGATATGCATCCGAGGATTTAATCTCCTCTTCCTTGTTTTGAAATTGTAGAGGTGGATGAGGAATATTAAGCCTAGGTTGGGGTGGTTGATTAACATCAACCATGCCTCCATAAGGTTCTTCTACATAATCCTCATCTTGTTCCAAATCATCGTAAGCCCCATAATGTGTTTCAGGTATGGGCCTACAAGGAGGAACTAACTCCTGTTGAATGCAATCTATGTTTGTACTATCATATGTATTATGTTCAAGCCTATGAGTTCTATGAGGCAACATAGGATTAGGTCCAGTAGACATATTTTGTTGGAAATTTGGTTGCCTCAGGTGAGCCTCTTGTCTACGCGTACTTGGAGTGACAGCTCTATGATGTAAAGTTTCTTGAATTTATCATTCAAGATTTTCTTTCTCTATTTGCTGCCATTACTCTAAGATATCTAAGTGATGTTTATCTGATCTAATTCTATTAAACTCAACTTGGTGGTCAACATATCTCTAGACAAAATTATTAATTTGATTAGCTATATTAGGTCTACATAACTTAGCATGATTACCTCATTGTCTATCCTATTCAGGAGGCTCTGTGAGATCAATTATGTGCTTCCCTCGATCAATGATAGTCGCATTGACTTGAGGTTCTCTCCTAGAAAAATATTTTTGAAAGAATATGGGCACATAGGCACAACATGATTTCTTTGACATATTTTTATGAGGATAATCTAGATGTTCCTCAGGTCTTCCCTTGTAAACAAGGTAAGGTAAGGTAGGATAAGGTCACCTAATTTGACGAGTATCATACTCGTTGTGATTTTGATACCTTGGAGTAGGGTGACTTGAAATATTGAGATGATCATTCAACCCTACTCAAGGTGTGAGCTCTTGCTCTTGTATATGATCAGGAGTAGAGGATCGATTAGGCATGCAAACACGTGGCATTGCTCTATGTGGAGGTTACTCATTATACGATGACTCTCCTTGAAAGAAGGTGTTTGTAGCATATGAATTAGGGAGATACTTTTCTAGACTAGGACTATGACCTACATGAGTACCCTATGAAGGGATCCACTTTAAGCTAGATTCTTTAGTTGAATCTCTAGGAGTAACCATCCACTCATCAGTCACTCTACGACTGGGATGAGTAGTTGATTTCCAAGGAGAAATGATCCTATCCCTAGACTCAACACAAGGACATTTTATATCCTCTTCTCTATTGCCCATATCTTCTACCCCTGAATGGGATTGGCTAAAGGTACATACCATAGATCTATACACTAACTCCTATGTGTTTATCTTCTTTACAATTTATATGAATTTGAAAAAAAAAACAATAGAGACACACAAGCATAACAGTGATTATCTCATTTTAAATTTTTTATATGTGAATCCTAAACTATTTATTGTGTTTCAATATGTGTTGCTTTGTAAAGAAAATACTTTTCTCATGTTTGATATTTCGTTGAATGATATTATCAAAGTTTAAAGTATTTCACCTATATACTCACACAAGTCAAATATGGGGATGAAATCCATATCCAAAAAGGTAGCATAGGTACTACCAACCCTCACCCAATACCTCATGCACAATGATACACCCCTCCAAAGAGGAATGCATGCTATTTTGCATGGTTAGGACAGATCTTGGGTCGGAATTGGCCACGGACGAGTCTTGATGATACTTCTCACGAGCCAATCGAGTGGTAATTACATCCACTATTGGTCTTGATCAATGGGTTGGATGTGAAATCCCAACTCTATTGATGTTAAAATAAAAACTTAGTTTGTGGCGTTCCTTTTAAAATATTGAAAGAAAAAGTAGCACTTAATGATTTTTGACTAAATGCATGAATGTGTGCTTTACTCTTAGAATTATCAGTAGCATAAAAGGAAACCAAAAATGCACACCTATATGAACTTAACCCCTTTTTGGGCAAGTGACAAGCAGTCAAACCAAAAAAATGTAGTGACTTCTACTATATTTTCTTCTATTTTTCTAATATAATTAATGCAAAATTTAGGAAAGAGAAATTCTAACCTTTATATGCAAATAATAAGCAAGAAAAACATGAGATTTTGCAATTTTAAGCAGTAAAAGATCAAATTTATGATGCAAAAAGGTGTAAAATGAACTTGTAAAGTTGTTGCTTTTACAAATTTTTGTATAAAACCTCTAGTTTTATGGTCGTCCCATTTGAGGATGATCATATATTAGAGGTTGTACCACCCATCTCCAACCATCTCCATGGAACTGGGTATGACCAAATGTATGACCAAATGGTGGATTTATCATTCCATTTAATCAATGTATAACTTAAAATATAATATTACTTTGGAGGGATTTTACAAATTGATACAAATTCCATTACAATGTTCAAGGGATCTAGTCCCTTGAAAGAGGCCTCAAAATGATGTAAAATATGGTTTATCTCTGTAAATATCGCATCCCACAATTGAGAGATATCCTTCAACCTATTCTTATAGTCTTTATTAGATCCTTCCTCCTATGTATAACTACATTGACCTACACACAAAGGCTTAAAATGGGCTTAGTATCACCTGTTTCATAAAATGAAAATAACATAGAAAACATAGTAAAAGGTGTGAATGCTACAACCAAAAAAAGTGATATACATATGTAAAAACTGATATGAAATTATAATATATATTATAAGATAGTATAAATAATAATAAGCATATTTGGAAGCAATATTTAATACAAAACTATGCTAAACTATTGGTCGCTCTGGGGTGAGCCATGGAGACCTGCAACATTGGGGACTCCAAATCCCAAACCAAAACTCCTCCAAATGACCTCAAATTTGGACCAGAGGTTCATATAGATATCCTAAGGAGGTATATGGAGGAATTTATCTAAAATTATCTACTATTTTTGGATCATCCCTATGAGTGCCATGGGTTGACTGCTAGCCATCCCCAGGTGGTACAATTACAAAACTGGCTTAGTTTTATCAACTATGGTCTTGGGAATTTGTCCAAAATAGGGTGAGGGTGTTTTTGATATATGGGGCCAAGTTTTACTTAAATTTTTCTGGTTTTAGATATGTAAATCAGGTCTTATTTCCCCTAAAAGTGCCTTAAAATGAAGAGGATTTCAAGGCTAGGGAAAGGACGAGTTTTGGTTTGCAAATAGGTTGGTAGCAAGTAGGGATAGATTTGGGCAGCACTTCATTGCTCAAATGCTACTTCTCTCCTACTTTTGAATGAGGTTTTAGGCCTCCTTTTATAGCCCAAAAGGGCATCTAGGGCCAAATGGCATCTTTGTCATGCGAGGCAAGTGATGCCACTTGTCCTAATTGCATCATTGATTGGGGAGGGGAAGGTTGCCCCTTTAGGGCTCCTAATATATTATCCTATAGTCCATTAGTAGATCCCCACTCAATCGGGGGTGATTGGATGTGCTAATTGTAGTCTTGGATTGCCATTTAATGCATCCTTTGAATTTTTTAAAGGTCTAGGTAGGGGTTGTCCCACCCAAGGATGGTTGATGGTTGTCCCTAGGTGGTACGATCACCAACTATGGCCATATCTTGGTGGGACGGTCACTAATAGGGGCCCCAAAACTACCCCAGACAGCTAGGAAACCTCCAAACTGATTTTTGGAGGGTTTTGGAAGCCTTTTGCTAGCCTAGATGGGTGCCTAATAAGGCCATATATTATTGATAAGAGGGAATATGTAATGCACTGATAGTATTATCTAATTTACATGATTTAGGTGTCTACACCACATATCATTGAGCCATGTCATATATTTTTCATGACTACATACATAAGATCTTGGAATATTATATCGATGACTTGTTGGAAAAGTCATTACTATGAGAAGAGCATGTGAAGGTCTTGAGGAAGGTCTTCGATCGCCTGATAGAACATAATGTTAGGTTGAATCCCAAGAAGTGTGTATTTGGCATAACTTCAAGAAAGCTCTTAGGATTCATCATTTCAAAACAAGGCATCGAAGTTGACCCAGTGAAGGTCAAGGCCATATTATATATTCCTCCTTCCACAAATATCAAAGAGTTAAGAATCCTTTAGGTCAAAGTAGCATCCATAAAGTGATTTATCACATAATTATCAAATAAATGTTAACCCATGAATCGAATGCTACACAAGGGGGTCCCATTAAATTTGGATGACGATTGTCAAGCAACCTTCACTAAAATCAAGCAATACCTAGCAACATCACTAGTGCTAGCTCCACAAAGACTGGATGTACATTTTATGCTATATATATCAGTGATAAACTTTGCATTGGGAACCATGTTGGCCCAAAATATTGTGCAAGGAAAAGAGCAAGCTATATATTACATTAGTCGCACCTTGGTGACTTATGAGCTTAGATATGTGTATGTGGATAAGTTGTGTTTAGAAGTGGTGTTTGCAATGAATAAGTTGAAAATTTATATGTTAAGTCATACAACGTATGTGATATCCAAATAAAATCCTTTGTAGTATATGATGATTAAGACGTATCATAATATACATGTTGTGAAGTGGATCATGGTATTGACAGAATTCGATTTGGAATTCATAAGCCAAAATTCCATCAAGGGATAAGTCATAGTTGATCAATTGGTAGAGGCAACTATTGAGAATAGTAGGCCTCTCACCATTGAGATTCCTAATGATGTAGTATTTGCATTATTAGAAGCACCTGAACCCAAATAACTAGATAATAAATCTAATATAAATTTACTCTTCAATGGTTTGAAGTGTGAGCAAGGGGGTGGTGCAAAAATTATATTTTTTCACACCACAAGGTGCTCCAATGCCCTTGTCATTTAAGTTGGGATTTTCTTGCACAAAAATAATGCTAAATATGAAGCCCTAATATTGGGTCTCCAAACAGTTGTCACCATGAAGATTAAATGATTAAATATCTTTGGTGATTCCCTTCACATAGTCAATCAAGTGAAGGTACTCTTTCAATGTAGGTGTCCTATCCTGAAAGCTTACAAGGGTCTTGCTAACACTTATTTAGCCCAACTATAGTGGTACAACATTGAGGAAATTCCTAACTCATCAAATAAATTTGCAAATATTGTGGCATCTTTAGGATCCTTAATCCCTCAAAATTCATCTTTCAATTTTACTACATGTAGCACCCTAAAATTGGTGCAGTAAACCTTAGCAATAATTAAAATTACCTTAGTAATAATTCAAATTCAAATTTTAATCCCGAACCGCCTATTAAACTGCTTTCTTCATTTTCCATGCCATTTTTAGGATTTGTTGTGACCGTTGGAGGATATCGTCGTCGATCAGATGATATCGCCTTAGATCGGATGATTTCATCTGAAGCAGGACGTCCAAACGATTTCGTCCCAAAACTAATTTTTCATAATTAGCTTTTGTTTCAATGGTGTCTCTAACCTGGGTAAAAGCGTGTCTACGCGGTTAGAGACCTCCCATATTCGATATCTCCAAAATTGGGATGATCTCCAACCTCCCAACCTTCTTCCTATGCCTATTTAGTATTAGGCCCTCCCCTTGACATTCCCTTGGCTGAATTTTTTTATACTTCAAGTTTTACATGCATTAGAATGTCTTAGACTACCATTTTCCTTCGTATTTTTTGAAATTTGTTTACAAGAAATTTGTTATTCTTCAATCGGAGCAAGCTCAGATCGTCGTAGACGATCCTGTACAATATCGGATGATCTCACACCAATTTGAGATGATTTCGACTACAGTCAATATTGGGGGCAATCAGTGCCCTGAGTTTGCATTCTTTCTCCATTATCTATTGTTTTGCTTTGCATTAGTTAGACTTATTACTATTTTGCATCCTGGAGTTCACCCATATAGCTTAAATGCATGATAAATCATAATTTGACATTAAATCATTGTAATGCATTCATGTTTCTATTTATAATTATTAGTTTGATATTATTATTGTCATTTTACACCATTTTCCTCTGTTAGCATTGTTGCATTTTCTATGTTTTGTATCTATTTCTTTGATTGTAGGTCTTTGATGAATTCGTCAGATCTCAGATGATCCTGTCTGATCGCAGACGATCCGGTCATATTAGAGGTGATCTTGACTGCTTCAAAAATGAGAACCTCCATCAGACATTCGAATCAGATATGGCTTTTTAATATAGCTTATTCCCTATGTTTTCAGTTCAAATCTACATTTTTTGTATTCATTTAAATTTGCATTTCATATAGAGCAATTTAGATTCATTTGGCCAAACCTAGAATTTGAATGATTAAAGATAAAATTGAACACATCAAACACTTTCCCAACCTAGGTGTGGAAATTGCCATTCAAAAGTTTTCTGGTGAACCCACCATCTGTCGAAAAATCACCTTAATACCCCTCCCCCGAGAGGCGGGACCTTCCAAGGGCCTCTCAATCTGAGGTACCGTACCATCCTTCTTGCATCCCCATTTCAGGTGCGGATCCTTTATCCTGAAGGTAAGGGTGCAAAAAATTTGGAACGATACATTTTGGTGAACCTGACGCGAAACTAAAACCTTTTGAAAACCAAAAAAAAAAAAAAATAGATGCATTTAAAATCATTAGAAAACTACTAAGTTGCATATCATGTTTATATGGTAGCTCCTAAGAAAAGAAAAGCATTTGCTATAAATGTTAAAAATAAATTAATAGCCATAGAGGTTGATTCTTTGTTTAGAACATCTCAAACATACAGAGTCCCACATTTGTGGGATGAACTCAATAGGAGACTAGGTATCATTTCATCTAGGTCAACAGAGCTTAAACAAATCAAGAGGCTTGTCCTAGATAGAATCCTAGATCCTCATCAACTTATTTTTTATCATGAACTTTAGAGAGCTTGCCATAGGTGGTTAGCTTATAGGAGAGCTGTTGTGTCTTCAGAATTGTTCACCTTTGAGGAATACCTCGAGAACGCAGCCACTATACACCAATTCCTAGGTCGTGTAGAAGATCAAGAGGTCATTCTTAAAGATAGGGAAAGATGGAGGAGAGTTCCTATAGCTGTGTTATATCGAGAGTATTGCCATGAACTTTACTTTTACAAAACATTATCTGAAACAGATAATATCACTATAGCACTTTTTGTAAAATTCTTGAAAGAAAATTTTCAATTTGAAGAAGAACATTTCATGACTCCTGAAGAACTTGAGCCCATTAATGATATTTATAAATTGTTTATAGAAAACTAGATCATTGTTTTCATTATTATTATTTCTTGCATTTTGTGTGTTGTTTGTTATCTTTATAATATTGTTGTAAAAAAACAAGAAAAACCAAAAAACATAATTAAATCAAAAACTTTTATTTTAAATATTATAGTAGGTATATAATTAAAATATATACCTCTTAAGCCTGTTGCATATATATATATATTTTTTCTGAAATCTAAGTTTAAGCACAATGACTAAACTTAGGAATGGTAAACAAACTAAAGAAGAAGAAGAAGAAGATTGGTTAGGTAAGAAAAACAAAAAATTAAATGCCCTTTCTGAGGATCCAATTCCAGAAGAAGAAACTCTAGAATAGCCAGAAGATGACTTGGCTGAAGAAAATGAACAACAAGAAAATGTTAGAGAGGAAGGATCCTCATCCCCTAGAATGGCTCCAGAAAAAATTGTTACTTTTGATAACATAGATCATTTCTGGAAATTTTTCAATAATAATATTGGTGCTCTTAATATGGCAGTTCGTATTGATAGAGGAAAAATTAGTGACACTCAAGAAGCCATGGAACATATGTTTGACATACACACTAATCCCTTTTCTTTTGTTGATCAAGAAAGTGATAAAGCTGGACCATCCAATATGGATATGGCCACTATAATTCAGAATATGCAAAAAAAATAGGTTACCCAACCTCCTAAGGAACCTGTTATTGAGCTTAAAATCATGCCCACACAAAAGAGACCTTCATTCACTGCTTTATTTCACCAAACTATTGATCGATATGCCTCAAATCGACAAAAACCTAAAATGAAGCCAAACACCAATTTTCAACAATCTAGGATACAACATAATACAACTTCAAAACTTCTTCATAACACCCTTCCTACCAATAATTTACACAATAGCAATATAGCATCTAATATTCATGTCCCTCCATCATATGCTCACAAATCCCATATTCATGCTCCACCAAATCAATATGGTGGGAAAACTAGTAATTTGGAATCCATCGTGAAATAGTTAGCTTCCCGCATGGACCAGATGGATCCCTACCGTCCCTACCGTCCCTTGTACAATTATTGAGAGATGTGTAGTCAACCTCTAGATCCTATAGTTGTAGCACAACCATACCCTAAACACTTTCCCATGCCCGTCCTGCCTATATATAAAGGAACTAAAGATCCCATAGAGCATCTTTGCATGTTTAGGATAGCATGTCATGATATATAACATGATGACTTGTTATTACTAAAAATGTTCCCAAAAAGTTTAGGGGGAATGGCATTAGAGTGGTACTATCAATTGCCCACTCATTCTTTGAGAAATTTTGAAGAGATCGCTAAATATTTTGTGCATCAATTTAGTGCCTATATCGAAAGGCATGTAACCATTAAAGATTTGTACAACTTAAAACAAGACAAAGATGAATGTTTTGCTGATTTATTAGCTAGATGGAGGTAGTTGATAGAAAAACTACACTTTGTGCTACCTTATAGGGAAATGTTGGACATTTTTATTAATAATTTGCAAGAACAAATATCTTATGAGTTATCAACTGCTACCTTAACTACCTTTGATCAGGCTATATACTTAGCTCAAAGAGTAGAAGATGCTCTCATTAGGAGAGGCCAGCTTAGGAAGAAAGATGATGAGAAAACATCCAGAAATCAATATAAAAACAAACAAGTTGTAGGTGACGGAGTCACTGACAACAAAAATGTTGCTAATATCAATACAACGAAGACAATAAAAAAATTTATATTAAAACCTCCTGATAAACCTCCTCAAGAGTTTACTAGATTGAATCAACCATTATCAACTATTCTACCCCAATTACTCGAAAGAGGTTTGATTCAATTACCGGCTATCTGGGAACCTGATCCAACCATACCTGGATATAGAGCTGATTTACATTGTGATTTCCATAGAGGGCCTAGACATTCTACCAACTCTTGTAAAAGGTTAAAACATAAAATACAAGATCTGATTGATAATAATGAGATGGAGGTGCAAGCCTTCCAACCTAAACAAAATGCTCTTAATAATGCTCAAAAGAACATTCCCGAAAATCAAAATCAAAATGCTAATCAATCATTAAATATATTTCAACATCCTTTACCAAAACATGGTAAAGACGTGGCTAATAAAATTGAGCATCATAATGTCCCTCCTCCTACCCGATATGTAGGAACTATTAGTGGACATTTACCTAATCATGATTTACAAAAATTTGACACAACTTTATCCATGGTCATGACCAGGCCCCTCCATAATATTCAAACATCGGATCTTAGTGATGTAGAATTGGATACTGAAAGTGACATGGAAATCACTTCAAATCAATTGAATAGTTCTAAAGATGAATCAGATCCTATTCAACCTATCACAGATTCTATGGTTCCAGAAGAACCATTTCCTAGAAGAGTTACTACTCGACCTTCTTCTAATTAATTCCTTCCTAATTAACAAGCTATAAATGCTAGACCAAGACCTATTCAACATCCTCAATATAACATTTTAGGTACCATCAGAGCCATTACCAGACAATAAGCTCAAAATTCTCAACAAGATCAAATTCAAAATGATGGATCAACCCCATTTGTTTTGAAAAATCCCAATAAAGGGAATCATGCTCCTAATATTCAACCTAAACCTCCTTACAATATTAATGAGCAATTATCCAGTACTACAACCAGAATTTCCCTTTTGGACCTATTAAGATCTTCTCCTACCCATAGAGATGAATTGATGCTCACATTAAGCCAAATGATGGTACCACAAAACATTCAACCTGAAGCCATGGCCAATACTATCATCACTAGAGAAGTTGATTGTATTGATTTTCGGGATAAATATATCCCACAACATAGTTTACATAAGGATAACCCCTTATATATTATTGCCCTAATTGGAGATGTAGTAGTCAAAAGGGTTTTGATTGATAATGGTTCATCTCTAAATATTTGCACTTTTGACTTCTACCAAAGATTTGGGTTTAGAAGTGATGAAATGAAGAAAACTGACATGATCATAAAATATTTCAATGATGAAACACAAGAAATGTGTGGAGTTATCACCATCCCATTACAAGTTGGTCCGAGAACCTTAGATACGACCGTGTTTATTGTACATTGCCCAACATCATACAATATACTCTTAGGTCATCCTTGGATCAATGCAATGCGGGCTGTCCCATCAACTTTACACCAATGTGTTAAATTCAAATTTAAAAATCAGTTGGTCACTATCCATGGTGATCCTAGACCCTTTGATATATGTGCTTTGGAAAAACCTGTTGGAGTCCAATTTTGCCCTGCTCTGTCATCCACACATCCTAATTCTTATTTTTCATCTAAATAATCTTCTAAACAAACCACACTAGAACTTCAAAAATATTTTAAATCCACAACCAATCCTTCATGTTCCATCCCTCTAATTTCAAAACCTATAGACCCATCTATTAACACCTCTACATTATCTACATCTATCATACCTTCTACATCTAAAGATATAGGGAATGATCCTTCTACATCTTATGCTCTTTCTGATGAACTCTTACTTGATTTATCTAAAATTCTTATATCAGAAAAAATAAATGCTTCTATGCAAAATTCCATTATCTTAAGTAATTTACTGCCATCTCCTCATACTTTGGGCCTCCCACAACCTATGGGAAGTATTTACCAAGTCGAGAGTTGTGCCTTCATTTATAAGGGATATGACTGGGGAAGAAAACCTAGGAATATCAAAACTCATCATGAGGGATATGCTCGATGTTATTTTACTAATGAGTATATTAAAGCTAAACCTATAATGCTTAAAATGGGATATAAAGGGAAATGCTTGGGACCTTTCCAAGATGGTATGAAAGAACCCTTTGAGGTAGAACCATGGCCCACCCGATGTGGTGTGGGCCTATTTCCTAGTAAGGGTCAACCCTTCCCTTTTGAATATGATGATCAACTCATATGTTATCAAGATTATTTGGATGGGCGTGATGATTTGCCTCTAAAAAATCAGCCATTTACATGCAATATGCTATCCATAGCTTATCCTAAAATGATTGTTGAATCTAATGATGAGTTGGAAGGATATATTTCCAATGATGTCTCCATTGAAGAGATGTTACACAATGGTTTTTATTTTGATGGTTCTATACCTACTATAGCCCAGCTTGATGCCACGACTCCTCAAGATGAATTATCCAATTTGACCTTAAAATAATTACAAGAATTGGGCGTTTCACCCGCCCCACCTAATTTTGAAAGAGATCTACACATGGAAGTAGAAAATGTCATTAAATTTAACATTGGAACTGAGGATAATCCCCACATAATCAATATTGGATTAGAATTAAGTCAAGAAAAACAAGAGCAATACATTGCATTCCTTAAAGAATATGAAGATGTCTTTGCTTGGACATATGAAGATATGACAGGTTTAGACCCTTTTGTAGTCATGCATCACCTAGTAGTCCATCCGGATGCTAAACATGTTAAACAAAAACTTAGAAAAATGCATCCCAAAGTGGCCTTGCTAGTCAAAGGGGAGTTAGAAAAACTCCTGAATGTTGTTTTTATACAAGCTATTGATTATGCTAAATGGATCTCGAATGTAGTTCTAGTCACCAAGAAAGAAGCTACCAAAGTTAGGGTTTGCATAGACTTTAGAGATATTAACGCTACATGCCCTAAAGATGATTTTCCTCTTCCAAACATGGATCAAATCATTGATTTTATTGTTGGGAGTGGAATTATGTCCCTAATGGATGGATTTTTTGGTTATAATCAAATCAGGATAGCTCCTGAAGATCAGGCTAAAATAGCCTTTATTACCCCCTGGGGTACCTTTTGTTGGAAAGTGATGCCATTTGGCTTAAAGAACGCAGGTGCAACCTATCAATGAGCTATGACTTATATTTTTCATGAAATGATGCATGATATCCTACATGATTACATAGATGATATCATAGCTCGTTCCATCAAAGAAGATGATCATTTAAATTACTTAAGGATAGTGTTTGATCAGTTAAGGGAATATCTTATCCGACTAAATCCTGCTAAATGCATATTCAGAGTTAAGTCCAGTAAATTATTAGGGGTTATAGTTTCTTTACGTGGCATCAAAATTGACCCTCTCAAGATTGTGGCTATCACTGATATGCCTACACCTACCAATATATCTGAGTTACGAAGTTTACAAGGTAAGATTCAAGCTATCCGTCGCTTCATCGATAAGCTGGTGGACAAAACCGATCCCTTTCTTAAGCTTCTTAAGAAGGATGTCCCTTTTAATTGGGATGATGAATGTAAGGAAGCTTTTGAACTTCTAAAACAATACCTCCTTAACCCACCTATGCTTTCACCGCCTAGACTTGATCGCCCATTTATCCTTATATTTCAGCTTTAAATTTTTCTTTAGGAGCTATGTTAGCTCAACTTGATGATGAGAAAAGAGAACGTGCTAATTATTATATTAGATAAACTTTAATTAGTTATGAAACCCGCTACACAACATTAGAAAAACTATGTCTAGCAGTCATATTTTCTATGCAAAAATTATGCCATTATATGCTCAGTCAGAAAACTTATGTCATTGCTAAATATGATCCCTTGCGGTATCTCATGAGTCGACCTTATTTATCGGGTCACACAGCTAAGTGGGTTCTTGCTTTGAGCAAGTTTGAACTCACATTTATAGGATAGAAGTCTATTAAGGCTCAAATCATAGCAGATCAATTAGTTGTTGCACCATTAGAGTCTACCCATCCCCTCATCATTGAGTTTCCTAATGAATGCCTTCAAGTAGAGGCAGACCATGTTGAACAATGGTCATTATACTTTGATGGAGCACGATGCATGAGTGGGGCTAGTGCAGGTATTATTTTAATATCTCTACAAAAACACATTATACCTTTGTCCTTTAAATTAACATTTGCTTGCACCAATAATACTACCGAATATGAAGATCTAATCCTTGGATTATGAGCTGCCTTGGCGCTAAAAATTAAACATCTACTAGTTTTTGGTGATTCTCAACTTGTTATAAACCAAATTAATGAATTTTATCAGACCAGAGATGATAAATTGCATCCATATAAAGCATATGTTTTACAATTAATATCTCTATTTGATCAAGTTACCTTCGAAGCTATTCCTCGAACTACCAACCGTGCGACTGATGCTATGGCCGCAGCTGCATCTCTTCTGCCCTTGGAGTTAGATGACGAATATGCCACCATAATTATTCGTCGACTCTAGGAACCCACTTCAAATAAGTCATGCTTAGAACCTTTGGATGTGTTTCTAATCAATGAAACTACTCCTGAACCTTGGTATACAAATATATTTGATTTTCTTCACAATGGGACTTTCCCTACCAGTTTTAATAGAAACCAGCATCGGTTATTACATAGACGAGCAAGTTGATTTGTAATAATTGGCAATACTTTATATAGGAGATCTTTTGAAGGTATCCTATTGAGATATTTGAATTTAGAAGAATCCAAATAAGCTTTGAGTGAAGCCCATGATGGATCTTGTGGAGGACACTTCAGTGGTAGTGTCATTGCTAAAAAGCTCCTTAGGATAGGATACTTTTGGCCTACCATGGAGAATGATGCACATGATTATGTGTTCCATTGCAACATGCTGACCTTGTCCATGCCCCTGCACAAGAACTGTAGGCTATTTCATCTCCTTGGCCCTTTCCCAAATGGGGCTTAGACATTATTGGAAAAATTAATCCTGTGTCATCTGATGGACACAAATTCATCATAACCGCCACTGAGTATTTCACAAAGTGGGTTGAAGCTATACCTTTAGCTTCTTGCACTGGAACACAAGTCTCTAAATTTATTTTTAATCAAATCATTTGTAGGTTCGAAATTCCTACAAATCTCATCTCAGACAATGGAACTTGTTTCAAAAATAAATATGTTAAGAAATTATGTCAAAAATATAAGATTCAACATTGCTGGTCCACTCCCTATTATCCTTAGGGTAATGGCCAAGCAGAAGCTTCTAACAAAACCTTAATCAAAATTCTCAAAAAATTGGTCAATAAATCTGGCCATGACTAGCACATTCAATTATATCCAGCTTTGTGGGCATATCGCACTAGCGTTCATACTCCCATAGGTACTTCACCTTTTGTTTTGGTTTATGGCGCTGAAGCCATTTTTCCCTTTGAATTAGAAGTTTCTTCTTTGGCTCTACTACTTCAAGATACTGAAGTAGGAGATGAATATTGAGCTGGCATACTCAGTCAGCTGGAACTCCTAGATGGGAACTCCTAGATGAAAAGCGCATCAATGCTTTGGAGCATCTTTGTGCCTACCAAAACAAGCTTAAAAGATCATATGCTAAGAAAGTTCGTCATCGATCCTTTGAGGTCGGCGACCTTGTTTTAAAAGAAAATAAAAAAAATACTAATGCAAATAAAGACCTTAAAGGTAAATTTGAGCCCAACTGGCTTGGACCATATATTATCACTGCTAAATTTGAATCGGGAGCATACAAATTATCTACCTTAGATGGTAAAGAACTTAAATAACCCATGAAAATTTTGCATCTTAAACGTTACTATGCATAATTGGTCATTTCATCATTGTATATATTTGTTTAAAATATTTCAAAAAACCACTATCTTGTATTTCTTTCAATTTATAAACTTAAAAATCTAAAAAAACATCAAAAAAATTCAAATCATAAAAATCTTTAAAAACATCTTTTATTTTTGTACTTCTCAAATTGTGACATATTGCAGTTATATTTCCAGTTATTTTGGATAAATTAGCATTTATTTGGAATACCGCACCTTTCACATTCACATGAATAAATATCTTGATTTATTTGGCATGATTACTAATCTCTCTTATATCAAAGTCCACAAAATTCAATTAAATAAAGTTTGAGCATAAAGAATTGATCTTGTTATTTACTTAAACCAAGCATATCTTTTCACAAAAAAAATGATTATATTTGTAATTTCCATGCTATGCTACATAGTAGAAGTTGTTTCTTGAGAGAAAAGTTTCCCCTACTATCCTATCATGCACATGGTCTAGAATCTTTGAGAATTGACAAAAGGACAAGCTCACCACTACCAGAATAAAAATCCCTTGCTCTATAGCTAATCCGAGCAAGTATCCCTAGAATAGGAAGAAAAAGAAAATTTCAAGAAAAAGAAAACAAGAAAAAGCGTTCTTTTAGTATTATCTCAAATATCAAAGCAAAAGATACAAAAAAAAAAAAAAAGAGAAAAGAAAGCAAAATGATAAAAAGCAAAAGCAATAAAATCCCTTTCCCTGCCCATTGAAAAGAAAATAAGGGTTGATGAGCTTGAATCCCTGGAATTCTCAATTATTCGAAAACTGTGAGGTAAGCCCCATAATAGGTGGTTTGTGCCCAACCCGCTTGGCCTTGGGTCATCCCTAGCATGGTGATATGTCTGTCACATTAGTGACCTTATTTTGTACATACCTATGTCTGCTTATAGATCAGCTAGCTCTTGATAACCCGACTTACATAGTAGTCTGGAATGGTTATATGCATCTAAATCATGGTTAATGAACACTTATTTGGTTAATTCAAATCACTTGTATCAAATTATCTTGCTCAAAACTGGTAAATGAACAATACAATCGCACACACATTTGTATTTGAGAGATTTGTGTATCATTATGATAAATCAAGATTGGAAATGAACTCACATATGCACATGGGATTCCTTATAAATATAACTTTTTTCTTTAAGATACCTTGAAATATTTTTGCACATTGTCTAGAATAATTTTATTTTCTTCTCTGAGAACAATTGTTTAGTATAAAGACAACTACATGCATTACCAAAAAAATAAAAATCATTTTTTTGAAAAACATGCAATAAAGTTACATTTATATATAACTTTTGACTTTCGCGACGATGGTATAGTTCCAAAACCACAATTGGAATTTTATGCCTAGTGCAAGTCCTCATCTTCATATTTTTTGTTTATTTTCAAAAATTAAAAATCAACCATGCAATAAAACTATTATTTCTTTGTATTTCGCGATGATGGTATAAGTTTATACCTATATTCTATGCCTAGCGCAAACCATTTTTTTAATTTTATTTTCCCATTGATTTCACATCATAAAAACATATGACTTAAATCATTATGTTACACAATTATACTTTCAAAGAATGAATACTTATTCTATTTTATGACATTATGTTTAAATTCAATATTGCAACCATGGTATAATTCCTAGGGAATTATTCAAAAAATTTATCACACTTAGGAATTTATGCCTAATCATTTTTATTTCATGCATACTATTTTTATGAAAATCTGAAAACAAATCATCATCAAACCATCATCATTTCTATCATCACAAAGTCTTAAGACAGTCTCTTAAGCACTCTTTTACTTTTAACAATATTTCTATACTGGGATTAGCTTGACGACCGAGTGAGCGGCGACTCCATGAAATGGTCTATAATAGCGATAATGTCCTTTGAAATTATTGTTAGAAGTCCCTTTTTATTTCTTTTATCAAATTATCACATCACAAACAACCAATTTGTTTACATTAGATTATTTCATTTAAATTTTACAAGCATGACATTCAAACCATAATATTTCTAAATGACATAATTATATGAATCATCAAATCAATCACACCAAAACATTAAAGCATCATACAAACACATAAGACAAGTCATGATCAAAAATATCTCATCTCTATATATATCAACAATATATACATCATCACAAAATTGGATCGGTATGCCACAATTTGTACCTTGGCATACTCAATCCTCCATCAATAATATAATAAACACTATGTATCAATCTATGTAGTGTAGTCTATAGCATCTAGCCTCGAGAACCCCTCAAGCTCTCAGCCTCATCTCCTCTCCCACCCTGAGGTGGAGGAGGTGGCCCCATCGCAGTTCGTGTGGTGCCATGTGTCCTAGACATCGATCGTGATGATGTCCTAGATGACCCCATCATGATAGGCTCTACAATATGAGCTGGTAATGGCACCCTCTGCTTTGCTGGCACCACTTGGTAGTATAGAGCCTGATAGAATGTAACCTGGGCAATAGCCCATGCTAAATCCTGAGTGCTCACCCCTCCACCCCGAGCCCTGAGTCACACAACCTCATCCTGCAAGGACTACACTTGATCTTGGAGACAAACAGTCTCTGCCCAAAGAGTAGCCATCTCGCTACTCTCTCATGCCTTGACACCCTTGCCCTTATTGGGCAATGGTGGCCTCTCTCTCCATGGAGAAGGGGGCCTCTCCTCCTTCCTCTCTTACTATTGCAACCTCTACTAAGCCTATGGCCTCCTCTGCTCTCTCCCGCTATGACCCTGTGCCACCTCAATGGCCACCTAGCATTGCCTCCCCATCTGACACATAATTGCATGAATCGGAACCTGAGCCCTCCTCATTCGAGGAGGGCGGATGCCTGCGTACCAGGCATCATAGCCGTCAGTAATCCTAGTGTCATCACCATCCACTGTATGGATGGGGGCATCATCTGCATCCTGACTCCAAAATTGCTGCATATCTGGAGCCCCGCTAACTGTAGTGTTATCCTGGATGGTCTGGGAAAACTCGTAATCCATGAGAGATGGGATCCCCTGCTATAGACCAAACTACATCAAAACTCGATCGTAGTGGTGGAGTTCCACCTCTCCCCTCTCCATCCTTAGCTAGAAAACTCACCTAATGTGAGCCAGCTCCTATCTATCCTTGGCCCACCCTGGATGATCTCTCCAAGGCCTCTAGGTGATCTAGTCAAAGACAAGGTCATCAAGTAGTCTCCGGGACATTGGCAAATCTATTCGCCATTGTGACCCTCTCCGGAGCCACTAGTAGAAAAATCAGGGCCTCTCCTCATCAATCCCTATCAGTGGAAGCCCTACTGGCCTTCGCATCATGATGTGCTCCCAGCACCAAACTTGTAGTAGTGATGTCATGACTAGACATCGATCGCCCTTGTATACGACCCCATGCAGTATCCTATACAATTAGCATTTAATAAAGCTCCCCCAAGCAAACCTATATCCGTGGTCTCTCATGTTGTAGACCACATCTGTTAGTAGCCATGGTAGTCTGCATCCACTCTAATGGCATAGCAGCAGACCACCTACCACCCCAACCAAAACTTGTGTCAGTCTAGATGCCCTAGGCATCTGGCGTAGCGACTCGATGTTCACTCTGCCCTTCTCCAGGGCGAAGCTCGGATCTCCACACAGTCGCATCATTGCGTGGCCCTGATTGGCCACAGGAGTGATTAGTCATCCTTGTATGGGGATCCTCAAAATCCTCCATACATCCTCGAATGTGGGATTCATCTCCCCTATCGATAATCGAAAATAAGAACCTAGATACCACCTCTCTGCTAGGGCGGTCAATAGCCCCATATCTTTAGAAACTTGTGGCATATCTACCATGTGTTGCAAGCTGACTTGAGCCAGCTGATCTCACTCTTCCTGAGATAGAGTGGCCAAGTCACCCCTTAGTCTGTCGTATTTCCATTCCTGGCTCTTTAGTAATCCTCTCTGCAATATAAACAACAAAACAATAAAAATCATTAATACAACAGTGATTAAAAATGCAAGTAAAATAAGTTCACTTTCATACAAATGATGATATCGTCCACTATTGGATGATATCGTCCCAAATTTGAGAAAATTCATCTCCAATTTCACAAGAGGGAATCGTCCCTTATTGGATGAAATTGTCCCCATATCGTCGATTTCGCCCTTAGACGAAATCGACAATATTGAGACGATTTCGGTGAAATCGAGACGATTTCGTCTCGACGACGTCGATGGCCCAAAAATGGCCGCGATGCTCAAAAATTAGTCAAAATTGATCTAAAAAGCATGAAATTCTAAATTAAAGCATTCTAAATTAAGTTTAGACCCTTACCCATAGCCCGCACTGAACCTCTGTCGATCTGTGTGTTGTCTCAACCATCTTGTCTGCAGAGCTCTAGAAAATAGTAAAAATGAACAGTAACAATGAATTAGGGTTTTACCCTATTTTTCTTAATTTTATTCAAAAATAATTAACAACATTTTCACATTTTGCTTTTCCATGTTTTTACCTCAAACGTTCGATTTGGGTAAAAACACGGAGGGGGCACCATAGTAAGCTATCGTATGATTCGACCTAGAATCGTCGCCTAAAAATGGGAATAATTTTTTGCTTTCTCGTAGATCGAGAAGAACTCATATTTAACACATTTTCTTTGGAAAATTTGCTAAAGAGGGGGAAAAATGTAGCACCCTAAAATTGGTGCAGTAAACCTTAGCAATAATTAAAATTACCTTAGTAATAATTCAAATTCATATTTTAACCCCAAATCGCCTGTTAAACCGCTTTCCTCATTTTCCATGCCATTTTTAGGATTTCCTGGAGAACCCACCATCCGTCAAAAAATCACCTTAATACCCCTCCACCGAGAGGCGGGACATTCAAAGGGCCTCTCAGTCTGAGGTACCATCCCATCCTTCCCGCATCCCCCTTCTAGGCACAGATATTTTATCCTGAAGGTAAGGGTGTGGAAAATTTGGAACGATACACTACCATTCATGTAAATATGCTATCGCATGCGGCAATGCAACATGTGACGTTTGACAACAAGGAATAAATCAACATGATTCATATAGAACTAAACCATAAGTGGTTCTATAAAGCTAGATACTTTCTCAAGGAGGCATCCTGGGGTCTATGATCTCACAGGGTCTTATGATGGATGGCACCACCATTCACCACAAGGATTTATACCAGTATGCATTCGTACATAGAAAAAAGCTAAGGGAACAAGTCATATTGTCATTTGAGGTAGAAGATTATTAGGATTGGATGTCATAATTACATGACTTCCTCAAAATTGGTTTAATCCCACAAGTATTTTTGTGTATCGTAAAATGCATATTCAAATAGAAAGCAAAAAAGTATGTCTTGCTTGGAGACATCTTATACTGTAGAAGCTACGATGGAATTCTCCTTTATTATGTTGAGACCCAAGAATCATCTTATATTTTATAAGCTCACAATGGAACATGCAGTGGCAATTTTAGTGACATAGCTATTGTCAAGTGCATCCTATGAATGGGTTATTATTGGACCACTATGGAGAAGGATTGCACCGTGTATGTCAATAAATGCGTTAAATATCAGCATCATGCTAATATTACACACTTGCCATCATAGGCCTTACAACCCATTCAAGAAGCTTGGCCATTTAATTAGTGTGGTCTAGATCTAATTGGTAAGATATCTCCTCCATTATTGGGCTGGTATACATTTATTATAATGGGTATTGAGTATTTTACAAAGTGGGTTGAAGACATCCCGTTAACACTGACAACTAGAGCACGTATTATGGAGTTCATACTTCACAATATCATTAGTCATTTTGGGATACCATCCAAGATAATCTTAGATAATGGAACGCCATTCAAGAACAAAAGTATGAAGACTTTAACATATAAGTACAATATACAACATAATTTTGTGACTCCATATTATTCATAGGCAAGTAGGTAAGCTGCAGATTCAAACAACGTAGTGGTCACCATGTTGAAAAATATGGTTCAAGAAAACCATAAAGATTGGCACATCCAGTTGTCCCTTGCATTATGGGATTATATGACTAGCATACAGATGCCCACTAAGGCAAACCAATTTTTTTTGGTATATGGCATTGAGGCCATTATGCCCCTAGAGTTGGAGATCTAATGTTACACATCACATTGAAAGAGTTCATCGATGATGACACTACGTGGCAAGCACACCTAGATCAATTAATGCTTCTTTATAAATATTGTGTGAATGCATTTGAGCATCTCCATTTTTACCAATAGCACTTAAAATGAGTTTACAATACTAAATTTCATATGAGGGACTTTAAGGTTGGTGATCTTGTGCTAAAAGATAACCAACAGAACTCAAACCTACCGCTGCACTTGTGAGACAAATTTATGGCTAACTGGTTAGGTCATAACATCATCTCAGAGCATATTGGACCTAGAATGTATCACTTGACATCGCTTGAAGGTGTTGAAGAGCCTAAACCTCTCAACATCCTTCATCTTAAGGCATTCCATACTTAATAATTCAAAAACTTAAAAATATGGAAAATTTCAAAATCCATAAAAATTGAAAAGAAATAAAATCTAAAAACATTGCATTTCATTTGCATCATGCATTTTCATTTTACACATGCATTCATTTAATTGTATTACATTAGGTATTTCCATCCATCACACTTGCATTAGGATAGGTTGTTTTTGCAATCTTACAAATGACACCATGTTTGTATTTCAATTATGTATCTATGCATTATCATCTTCCATCACCCTTGTGAGTAATTGTGTTTCTCAATACAACCCCTCTTGTTGCTATGAATAATATACTAGGGTTTTTTGGTCATTCATACATACCTAGTGGTCTTCTCAAATTTAGTAGAAAGCTTGCTTTAATTTTATATATGAGGTCTAGTTTTGATAGCACTTAGCATATCAGAATCCCATCACTAATCAAACACATTAACAATCCTAATTAGGGTAAGGAAGGACAAGCATTACAAAAGTGGTTTGGGTCACCTTAGGCAAAATGTTTTGATACTTGATCATTTTGTAAGGTGCAACGGTCTAGAGTAGTGGTTATTGGAAAAAGGAAGTTTATCCCCTACCCGAATAAATCCCTTGCTTACATAAAGGATCAAAATACCATAAATAAAATCAAATCCCTTGATCAAAACAAAAGAAAAACAAAATACAAAATAAACAATGATTTGTATCATTATATATGAGCAAGTATCCCAATAAATGGAAGAAAATAAGGGGGTGAGCTTGAATCCCTGAAATGATCAATGCTCAAAAATCATAGGGTGATCTCCAATACAGTAATGGGCGGAATGAATCATGTCTGACATTGGGGTAGGTCTAAGCAATTTACATAGGAGCTAGCTTTAGGTGGCCTGTATTTCCTAGTGATATAGTCTAACTAAATCTATACCTAGGATCGGATGGACATTTAAGGATCCCCAATATAGCAATGGGTTGAATTAATATCGTCTACTACTAGGATATGCTTATGTATCATATAATATATTCATTTGCACACACAGTGGTAATGAATAGTTTGGTCTTTCGTAACGAAAGCTTTATTTTTCAGAAGTCTAGTATAGTCACTATACAACTTTTGATAAGTCAACTAGGATGTTTGAGTCTCATGGAAAACCTTCAAAATTCCCAAATAGAAAAAACCATATCTAATCAATCAATTATCAATTTCATTTTATGAGATTTTGTTTGTTAAGGAGTTTTCATAATATAGGATAGATACCGGATGGATATCAACAATGATGTTTAGACGGCCACTGACTATGTTGTGCATGTTATTTTAACTTACCAAAAGCTTATGAATAGAAACAATACAAAATTTCATAGTACATATGGATGTTTAATTGATTAATTCTTATGATAAGAAGTATCAATTACATGTCATGATTATTATACATTCTATGGTGTCATCCATTAGATTGTCAAACCCATATTGCATTCATACATTATGTTTTAAGTGATTAAGACATACATGTTCATTTACATTAGATCAATCATCATGTAAATAATGCATTACATACATTGCATTCATCATATCATAGCATCATAAATTAAATGCATACAAGTAAAGTAAATTAACCATGCATTTAACATCTAACATTGCATCCATATGCATACAATCAAAGTAGTCTATATACACATCTAGATCACAATATCTAGTCATACATCCATCATCTAGCTAGTGCATGTCATCCATACATCACATCATATAGCATCAAATCAACATATAATATAAGAATTGCATCCATATGCATCTCATAAACATAAACTAAATAAATCTACACATATAATGAGTCTCATAAAAGTAAGATTGTATATATATGTGTGTGTCAAAAAGATTATATAGACATATGTCCAAAATGCCCATAGGCTACAACTATTTAGGTCCTTGACCTTACACTCAAAAATGGTACAAACATCTAAAAAGACCTGTACTAAGCAACACCTATACCCCCAATTTGTGATGCTCCTCCATCACCTCCACCCTCTCTATTAGTATGTCTAGAGCTCGTACTAGTAGATCTCTCTATCCTAGGTGTACTATGGCTGGGCCAAGCTAAATACTATCCTACATCTTGGGTATGAGTCCTCTGAGTCCTTGGATCTATTGTCCTCTCAGTAATATCACCCTTGAGCAACTCAATCTCTCCCTCCAGGAAAGAGATTTGAGTAGCATATGATGCTCGCTCATTAAGGTGAAGCTGGACCATAGCCTGCAGCCTTCTAATATTTATATTTATATCTAAACTTGCATGTCCCTATATAGTTGGATCCACTAGAGAAACCTATGGAGTAGAGGACTCCCCTTGCACACTCCTCACCAAATACCTCTCATGAGTCATGAGTTGTAGCTGAGACTATGCTAGATCTTTCTCAAGTGTCATATTCTCTAGAGCTATAGTGGTACTCATAATTTTACTAGGTGGATAGTATGATCCTCCTTGTAGCTCCACAACTACTCATATCCTTGTCTTAGCTAATATTGTGTAGCACTAAACTATGCCTATAGAGTAGCCATGGAAGTGTTCCTCTCTTGGATCTATGTTTGAAGGGTCCCTACGCATGTCTATAAGCTAGTAACCTTGACCTTGAGTTGAGACACATTGTCATCAGGCTCCTCCTCACCCTCCTCTATCTGGGGATCCTCCTCAGCCACAGCCTTATCCCATCCACCCTATGTCCATTGGTGCATTCTATGCCCATGAGGATCTACACCCTTTGGATGTTCCCCATCTACCTTTGCTACTGCCTCACCATATATAGGTCTACCTAGAGGTCCATCACCCTACCACAACATGGTAGTCCACCAGGTGTCATAATCTATTGTAG
Organism: Wollemia nobilis; assembly: GCA_028583015.1. Classification (NCBI taxonomy): domain Eukaryota; kingdom Viridiplantae; phylum Streptophyta; class Pinopsida; order Araucariales; family Araucariaceae; genus Wollemia; species Wollemia nobilis. The sequence continues at coordinate 3,493,714 of JAQPPZ010002362.1, forward strand.
TCCTTGCATCCTCTAGATCAGACTCTTGGAGGTCATAATTCTCATCCCCCAATGGAGTCACCTGAGACCATGTCAAGTCCTTCTCTATATTAAGGCAATGATATATAGTAGGTGTAGGAGGGATATCCTAGTGAATCTTGAAGTGCATGGTCACATGGGAGAAGTAGAATAACTCTCATATCTTGAGCTTCTCAAGAAGCCATATGTCATGTTGAGTCCTCCTCAGATATATTTCAACCTTCAGCCATGTAGGAAAATCCATGTAGGGCCTCCATAGTACCTACCCAATATATAGCCATCCAAACTGATCAATGTAGTACCACACGTATCCTGATCGAATCTTGCTCTTGAACCCCTTAGCCTCTCTAGGCTAACAAGAAGCATAGCACTAGCTCTCCTCAGCAATATCAATAATCCAAAGGGGTATTGGAGTTGGGAACTCAACTATGATGTGCTACCACACCTAGATCTATAGAAAGAGACTATAGTTGACTCTTGCATGACTCCTCTATGTAATCTTGTACAACTCATTATAGAGCTATGCAAGTAGGGCACTCCTCAAGATAGGATCAGTGGCTCTTTGGTGTTGCTCACTAGCATATCCTATGTCCTGACTAAGAGTTTTCAAGGGAACCTTACTCCTTATGTGTCCAATAGAACAATCTAAACTATCAAATACTTGAGTACAGATGCCCATCATGAGAAGACATTATCATGGTATCGGTCCTCAGTGTGGACCCCACCATGGTTTTCAATCTACCTGCATCATCGCACTCCAAGAACCAAATATCTATTGAAATACTACATCCTTCGCCTATTTGGGTGAATATGTGATGGTATTGCCATTTATCAGGATTCGAAAGATGTGGTAGACATCCTCCAAAGTGATAGTGATCTCACATGTGGGTAGGTAAAAGGTGTTGGTCCTCAGATTCCAACGATGGGCCAAAGCAGTCATGTAAGTTTGATTGGCTCTAATCGATGGAATTCGTAGCATGTAGCCAAATCATATGGATCCAAACCAGGTCTGCTTAATGTCATTAATACATTGCTAAGGTTATGAAGGATGTCTGATTTCCTTGCCCTCAAGGTCAAATTCTGAAGAGAGAAATAAATAATATATGCTAAATCAATCAAAAACATAAAAACATGACCTTAAAATTCAAACAAATTCTAAAAAATTCTAAAAAAGATAAAAAATATTACAAATGTATTCAATGCATTTCAAAAAATGAAGACTACAATTCAAAAACAATCAATAAAATCAATCAAATGAATTTAAAAAATCAAAAACAAAAAAAATCAAAAAATTTAGGAAATTTTCCTAAAGTTGGCTAACCATAGTTGGGGCCCGTGGCTGGCAGCAACAGTCAAAATTATGACCATTGGGATTTAAATACCATCATGGATGACAACTACGGCCCTCAATACACTAATTAGGAACCATGGCTACCACCCACGACTAAGAGCAGTGAACTTTTTAGGGTCACATCCCATCCCAAAAAAGACAAAAAAAATGTAAGCCCACATATATAATCTAACTTAGTCTAAATCTAACTATGGTGTGGTTCATTACTAGCAATTTAATGTGGTTCAATTAACTTGTTACTTAATGAGGTTTATTTTGAACCGATAATCCTAAGCTATGATGAGGTTCTTTACCGGTAGTTTAGTGTGGTTCATTTAACTTGTTAATTAATGAGGTTCATTTTAATTGGGTAAATAAAAAAAGAGAGTTGCAATGGTACATTTATAGCACCGACTCTACCACTAGTGGATGTATCCATCAGGTCAGCCATGTTGGGTGGTTGAGTATGCATTTCAGTAGCATTATGTGTTAAATTTTTAACCTCACTTCTTAGAGCTCTTAGTTTTGCAAGTCAAAAATTGGAAAATAATGATGTGAAAATGACATATTTTTATTTTATATTTTCTATTTCACACTTGACTGCGGATGAGACCTATGGGCGTAGAATTAGATTTTATTGACCATGCGTTAGATCCGCAGCTAAGAAAATTATAAAATTTGGTTACGACTGAAAAGTGCAACTAGCATCCAGTAATAAACATGCTCAAAATTCAACCATGAGGGGTTTCAAAGTGCAAAATCAAAAATATCTAATGGTGCAAAACCCTCAAAATTTTTAAAATAACAAAAAAATCAAATAATTCAAATTTCAAATGCACCTCGTATCTATTTATTTACCCTATACACTTGGTGGTTGCAGTGACTTGTGATCCATGCAATCTAGAAATATGATTAAATCACCATAAGGTCATTTTAGATAAATTAGTTATCATGGAATTGATATGCTTCACTTCTAATCCCTAAGAAGGCCTAGATGGTCGGACTGCTCCATGAGAATGAGGTATTCATCTCAATGCTTCTATGAAATTTTCAACAAATCATCAAAAAATATGATTAAATATAAGCCTAATTGGAATTGCTATCATGTTGATTCCCTAAGAAGGCCAAAGTAGCCAGACTGCTCCACTGGATAGAAATGTACAATTACTATTAATAGTTGTAATCATGGCTGAATTAAAGATTGCAAAGTATTTAAAGTTCTAAATCCTTCAATTGTTCAAATCACTTATTGTGGTCAAGTGAATCATCGCTTAATTAAATTATCCTACTCTCTTTGACTCATCGCTTGAGGGGGTAGTCACTATATCAATTATCTTGTACTCTTAGGTATATCAAGGAGCATGCATAGACACACCTTTAGATCTCACCTATCCAACTTATATCCATGTACTCTTAGGTATATCATAGATAATGCATAGACACACCTTTAGATCTCACATATCCACCTTTTGTAGCTTTTATGGGTAATCATAACAACACACATAACACCAAAACAAAAAAATCAACATCAAAATCCAAGTAATACAAAACACAAAACAAACCTAAATCACATCAAACACCTTCAATCAAATTGTTTGTTATCTACTAACTTGCTTGTTTTCCTAGTTAGGTCCTTATTAAAAATAATAAAAACAACCAAACATAAAAATACCAAAAATAAATGAAAACGCTTCCCTTTTGCCTTTTTCACCATGATACATTTGTAACTCATCTCTGATAGAGATCATCTAGGAAGGGACAGTTTCATATAGATATTGTCTAGACAAGGACTGTTTAAAACAAAATAATTATAATAGGGATAGCTCCTATTAGAGCTAAGTTAGACCCTAAACCCCTCATACCCTCTACTTTTCCACATCCTACTCTATCTCTAATAACTTACGGTCATATCTAAAATTTAGGCTAGATCACATGACCATCCTTCCATGGACCCATCTAAGATGATCCCTCATCCTTTGGCAACCTATCCAACATGTTCAAAGGAGGTGCCCTCCACATTTACTAGTAGTCTATCCAATATTCATGATATCCTCTATCTGAGTGACATGGGCCATTTTAGACCCTCATACTATGACCAATGCCTAATTTACTAGGCCACCCACACCACCTTAGCTAAGATCCCTAGTGATGGTAAACCTTCATATTCTTCAAACCCAAATAGTTTACACTATGACCCTATCATTTTTTGGACTTTCTCTACCTATATCACCCAACCTTCACCCCCTATTTTGCCTATTTCACATCAACCCCTCTTGCCCCATCCTCCTATAGATGACTCACCTTGAGTCTCTTTGATTCCACTCTAAGTCCCTGATCATTCCTTTCCATATTTCTACCAAGAGTTGACCCACTCTCACACCTCTCATATCTTGTCCATTCCTCATATTCCCCCATCCCAAACCATGGATATTGTATTCACCACTACCACTAATTCCAACCCTCATGGTCCCTCTTCTTCAAATCTCAGTTCCTACTTAAAAAATATTACCCCTTAGATGCCACCACTATACCAACCCCATTCATCCTCTCATCTTCTTCAAACATCATATATTCCACATCTTCTTCAAAAACCATACCTTACACCTCTTTTTTACACACCCTATTATCCATCCCAAATGTCCCATATGGTTTACATCCTATAGGTACCCACCCCTCTTTTCCACCTCCTCCACCTTACCCATATTCATATTCTTGTGCCAACTAACTTGTGCCTTCCCACGTGACCATCCTTTTTAATCCTACCAAAGTAAATCAAACTCCTCCTTAAAATGAAATACAACAAATAATAAATTGACTTAAAATTCTTGAGCTATATTCGAATGGCTATGGGTATCAAAAACCCATCTATAGTCAAATTTGTAATGAAACCACCTATAATCAGGTCAAAAAGAGTACCACAACAATTCCATCACAATACATTACTCAACCTGGAGAGAAAAAATTCCAATCCCAAACAACCCCTATAAAGACAACCACCCTATGTTATTTTAATCAACCTTCCAATCACTCCCAACACCCTCCTCATCTACCTTGCAATTGGACTCCCCTTTTTAATCCATTGTCCAACCTATTTTAAAAATTGTACGATGAAAAATAATCACCTTGCTTAGTGTTCAACCAAAAGATCTAAATTGGGTGAAACAAAAGAGGTATAATGAGCATCAATTCATAATGTTAATTACTATCAACATTTCAAACACCTAGTACAATATCTGCTTGATTGAGTATATGTACAAGTTGACAATCCCCCCACCCCTCCAACCAACACCTTGGTACATTTAGAATTCCATCACTACAACATGGTATGCACCAATAGTAAGTTGATGCATTGACATACTTGAATGTACCTAGGAAAATAAACCATCTAAATTTTATCCCTTTGCACCAAGGCTTTTTTGTATGATCAACCTTTTGATAAAAATAATGATATCCAGGGTGATTACCCGAAAAACGTGACCCACCTGATGCACCCCCATAATTATCTATTTCCTCACCAACTTTACTATAACTACTCCTTCACCACCTCCATAAAATTTATTTCCTTCCTCATTTCTCTCCCCTAATTCAACCAGTTTCTATGTTTATGGGAGTTTATCCTCTTTCAAACCAATTTTCTATTTGGGGAAATTGACACTCCTTCCAACCAATTTTGTGTCTAGTAGATTTAACACTCCCTTCAAATTAAATTTTGTCACTCCTCACCTATGCACAATGATCCCAATACTTTGGGATTCTCTCTCATCAATTTTTTTCATTACATTTATCCAAATCATTCAAACAACAATAAACCGAGGCTTATAACATGCTAATTTGATCATCTTTTGGATGCATGAATATGCATTCTCCAATCCTGATTGGCATAGTTAGTCAATGATATTTATATGTTGTACAATTTTCTCATCTATTTGTATTACATTTTTTCTATCCCCTACCTCCTATTCCATTGTCTAAACATCATTTTTTTTGCATGTCATGCTATCATGTCAACGATGTTGCACAACCATCTTCTATGTTTAGCATTTTTTCAGTCACATGAACTAGTCATCTCAACTATTATGATGTCTTGTTAAATCATAATCTTAGGTTACTTGCAAAATGAAGTCATCTCTATTATTCAACCATACCTAGTGTTCCACTCAAGCTTTGTAAAATGTCACCATATTCCAAAATTATTTTTGGCCTCCCCTAGCTAACTCGATTTCTTTCTTGGATCAACCACATATCACACTTTAATTAAAGTTTGAGTTTAGGGAAGAAAACACCATGAGCAGTCTTTCCATAAATTGAATATTTTATTGCTCATCCTATAATTCATATAATCCAAACCTAAGGATCCAAATTGTAAGTTTAAAAAAATAAAAAGAAAAAATATATATTCAAATATTGGTCCCCTTAGGTATTTTAGATGCCTCCACTAGGGCTATAAAACATGGCTGGCAATGGATCTATGTTGAAGGATTATGGGGCTAACCTCGATTAGGGCTATTTATGCATATTTGGTAGTAGAGTATACCCTTCAAGTGGTGACATGTATGCCATATTAGTGATCTTTTGTATAGACCTATAAAAAATCATAGATGAGCTACCTTATATTGGCTTAAGTTATAATTGGTTATTCCAACTTTACTCAAGATAAAAAATGAACATAACTACACACACTTCAGTCCATGATTGGCTTGATGTTATTCAGGTTGCTCTAAATTTATATGGGATATTGATTTACCATTATATGAATTTTATTATCACAGATATGGTGTTTGTCTATTATGAAATATTTCTAGGATCCAAAAACCCTAAGATGTTTGGATGACAAGTGTCTTGGCTAGCCACCATTCACTAGCCATTATCCATTATTTATTTTTTAGCCCATTTTCCATTACATGTTATATTTTCATCCATGTTCTAAGTCCTATGTTCATTTTTATTACCTTATCTCATGTGTTAATGTGTTATTATGAACATTAAATTTTCATTAATTATTAAAATATTTTTTATTGTGAAATTCATATCCACGCATAGAGAGAGTGATTAAACAAACACATGTGAGTCTAAACCATACACATAAATATATAAATAATCAACCATAACATAATAATATCAAATTCATTCATATAACATATTGTACCTATCTAATCACATACATCCATCCATCATCAAAAATCATAAAAACAAAAACAAATTAAAAAAACCCTAAAAATTTATAAAACATACTATAAAATCTATGTGTCATAATCGTACATATCATATGTAACTCCTACATCACATAATCTATATTAAACATCATAGCATGTCTCCCATCACATAATCATCATGTCAACCATTATTGTATATAGAAATTTGGTTAAGTGCGTAGTTGTTGTCTTACATTTCTCCACCTATCAACTCACTACTTGAAGGAGAATATATTACCCATCAATATTGTCTTGAACATGTTCAATATCAAAACATTTGATCTTAGAATCACATTTTTCCAAGAAATTTGTCTACGACTATCACTAAACCTCCTACACTAGGGAAAAAAGTAGAATTTATCTTCTCAACTTAAAATCTAATCCAATCCAATTTGGCATGCTCCATGCCAATGTATGTATGGTTACTCACACACTCACTTCATCGAGGTTCCAACTTAAGCCCAGTTACAAATTGATTAGATAATTATGATGATACCTACCTATGGATGGTCAACTTGCTAATTCAAATGATCTCAATAATTTGTTAGAGATAAAGTTGCAAGGACACTTATACCTTCCACAATTGCTGTATCTTACATTATTCATGATTTGAAACAAACTTATGTATCCTCACTCAACTATCATTATGGTATGCCAAAATTCATGGTCAACCATTATCATCCACTGTTATCCATAGCCAATCCACTCATTTTTTTCATATGTTTTTGCATTGTATCATGTCTACACACAATATAGTACAAAAAGAGGTAAATGTAGAAACCTAAAAAATATCATATTTCCTCTTGTCTAAGGTTAACATTTAGTTATTGTACAATTACTCCAAATATATAAATATTTGGTATTGTAACCTTTGAAATATTAGTACACCCCATGTTAGCCAAGACCCATCATACACCTAGCCCATGATCACCATGTGACTGTCCCACTCCCCCTATCCTATGTGCATAGTCCCCTAGTCTGTGTGCACATTAGCCTAGTCTATCCTATCATCCTAGCCTAGCCTACCCCCTAATATCCACATCCCCATTCACCCACACAATACCCCATGCTATTTAATTCATATGGGTGGGATAAGGACTCTCCTCACCTAAAAATATTAATGATGCATGTCACTTGGGTGGGATGAGGACTCTCCACCCAAATACATTAATGAAACATGGTGCACACATGACCCTTTGACCATCAAAGTGGGAGAAACTATATTCCCCCCCCCCCTAACTCAAGCCTTGTATTTCATGTCACGTCCACCTCACCTTCACTTCATCACCCCCTCACCCTTGAGAAAATATATAAATAATACCCCATTTCTTTCATGTTCATGAGAGTGAGATTACCATAGGGAAACTCTACAAAAAATTGTCCAGGGTTTATTTGTATGCATTTGTGAGGAGTCATATTGCTTGGGTGTTGGTCATGGACAAAATTGTATGCCTGCCATTGCATTATCTTGTTTTTTAAACTACTCATAGATCAAAGCTCCAAAAAAAAAATGGATATAGAGCATAGCTTCCTGGTAGCCTACAGAAGGTCCCCTCTAAAGAAAATTCCATTTTGATCATCACAGTAGAAACCATCTATAGAGGGACAATTTATTGTTAAAATTGTCCTGACAAGGATGGTTCCTATTAGAAGATAGATACAATTAGTCATTCCATAGTATACCATATATAGACGTGAGCAATGTAATTTTATGGTGGTTTTATGTTATTTAGAGTTTTTTTTAATGCTATAGTTCAATTTTTTATTATTTACCCCTCTCATAAGCTTGGGTTCAAATTAGGAATGCCTAAGAGGTGCTATTAACATTTTTTTATGTTGTGCAGGTGTAGATGCCTTGATCAAATCAAGGTGATATGCAATCACAAATAAACCCCTCTTGATGTGGTCAAAGAAGACAAAGTGCCACAACATTGCATTGTAAAAGGGGATTCATCATTGGAAACTCCTCATTGTAGCCCAAGGGGCATTCATAAAGATCATTGTTGTAATATCTTCCAAGTTAATGAAATGGCATATTTTCGTTACTATATTTACTTTACTCAAAATTTCCTATTTTAAAATTTATAAAAAATCATATTCCTAGTTGCCCTTTTCCACTTACTTTTCCATTCCAAACTTATTATAAATTATTCCTTCAAATTTAATGTATTTTTCTCAATTGATCCCATGAATAGAACTTATCTAGAACACTTAGAAAAGCCTCTTGACCATGTAATATTAGAACCATAATTACAATAAAATCCTTAGACTTGTAAATTATAATTAAACATAATTTAAACAACCACATCACAACTTACTCTAGTATGAGTCATGAGTAATTACTTTAATATCCCATCATGATAAAGTTATACTTTAAAATAGCTATAAAATGGTATTATTTCCTTCATGAACTATTCTTCCATTCATTCTTGCAATTAAATTTTGAATGTGTTTCACTTTTATCCATGCATAAACTAATTAACATCCAAGTTAGAGGATTCTACTGCACAAAGTGGACCTTCTAACTTATATTTTTTACCTTAATAGGAAAAATTATAGTATTTAGGACATCAAGATTATTGGTCTATATAGGATCAACAATCTATGGTGCATCTTTATGAGTGATACACTTAAGGACCCTGATGATATCATTATGGCTCACAATAATAATAAAACTCTAGGTCTATTTATATTGTTTATGGAAATGGATATACATTTTCATATCAAAGAATAATATGACTCCGTAAAGGTGTGGGAAACATTAAAGAAAGTTTTTTAAAAAGTAAATATCTTAAAAGTAAATAGATTGGAAATGAAACTCTTTTCCATAAAGATTTAAAAATTTGATAAAATTGAGGTCTATGTATCATGATTTAATACTTTAGAAGAAAATATAACATCTTTAGGAGGCCGAACAAATATAAAATATGAATGTATCATATTGATTCTTATTAATATTAATTTTCCTTTTTATATTGTTTCAAGGATTTAAAAGATAAAATTTTGTTGCATCATCAAATATTAGTGTACATATATAAATACATACAATTGTATACCTCATGGATATCTCAAGTGAATCTTGGTGCTTCAAATTTATCTCTATATATTTAGCTTCCCTCAACCTCCCATGAGGTGTAATAATTATCCAAATAAAATGGGTATGGACTCTTTCAAACCCTATTTTTACCTTAAGAAAAAAATAATTATCTAAATAATGTAATAAGTGTCTAACATAATCAATTAATGTAATAAGCATCAAACATATCCCCTTATAACATTATATGGTATAAAAAATATTTTAAGGTGTCATTCATGATTGAAAATGCACCCTTTATAAAAAAATTATTACCCCATTTAATATTGAGGATAATAAAAGTGAAATTGTGGTCTAGATATGGCTTTGGCACTAGAGTTTCCTTTGACTCTATAACTAGATCTATCTCTAGCTCTAGATTTATCTATGGCTTGGGCTCTAGATTTAGCTCGAATTTTAGCTTTGGCTCTAGCTCTGTCTTTGGCTCTAGATCTAGCTTGGGCTCTAGTATATATTTTGGAAATTTTTCATGAACTTCCTCATTTTATTCAATCCTTATAATATAAGATTAACACTCCTCAAGATATTTATAATTTGTCTTATTTCCAAGAACTTTGTTAAATATCACATCTCTTCCTATTTTTGGATGTATATTCCCCTATTGATCTAAGAAAATAACTTGAATATGATGCCTAGTTTCTATTTCAATACACTTATTAAAGCATTGGAAATCTATGAAGGTATCTTATTTGAGTGTCAATACATATACCTACATATTTCATGATTTGTAATGAATGAAGAGCTAAAAGTCCTAGTGTCAACCATAACTAGTTGGCATTGGTCTATATATATTGGTATGTATAACATCCAACAGTCCTTTGGCTAGATGGGTGTTGAGCGCAAAAGGTACTTGGTGTTGCTTTCTTGCTAGACACCCTAAGCAAACTAGAAATTTCCACCACCCATTCAGAATCTTCCACATGATGTTTTACGATTGGATCTATCATTGTAGTCTTTTAAAGCATAGCCCAAGTCACATATATAAATTATGATGTGAAAATTATGCATCTCTTATTTTCAAGCCTCCTAAGGAATTCTAAAATTGCATTGCTCCATGGGAAAACCATCATTGTAGTCTCTCTCAACCACAAAACATCATCTTATCCTTACTCTCTTCTAAGGAGAAAATATTTTCTTGTAAATCCACTCAACATGTATTTCACTTTGTCCCATTATATCACATTTATCCCTCCATAATCAACATGTATTTTGTTGGCTATTTTATATTTATGCCAACAATATTTCTGAGAGTGATTATTAGCTCCATAAATATCATAATAATATAGATTCCAACACCTATATGTCACATGTCTAGACTATTCACAACAACTATAATAATTTATTCTATGAGTTTCATTCTCTGCATAGGTTTCTCTTTTCTAAACTTGGTCTCACTACTTCTTGTTTGACCAACAAAACCAAGGACTTTATTCTTAGGCCTTCCATTTGGATTTATGAGATTTATTATATCTTACCTATTCCTTCTCAATCCTATGGCATTATAACCCATTATTTTCATTAATTTTGAGAAAATACCTTTGGCATGATTTTAAAATCATCGAATCTCTTCATCATCACTATGGATTTTATCACAACCAACATAAACAATGTTCAAAAATCCAATGTCTTCATCATCACTATGGTCTTCAACAACATGGTCTTTGTCATGACCAACATAATAAACAATATTGATCATGATATCATTATGCTCATCTTCAATATGAACTTCAATAATATGTAAATCACTAGTATCACAAGTGAAATATGTCATTTGGATAAGGTTTCTTATATCACAATAAATAATTTCCATCATAGGTTTTTCAATAATGTCAGTATCACAGGCAAACTTTATCTTTTGGATAACATCACTTGTGTCATGAAAAATATTTTCCATCACGGGATTGACCTTCAACTTTTTGTTTCTTATCTTTTACACTTCAATTCAAGGATGTCATGAGTGATTAATGTCAAGTATATTCTCTTTACAACACTTCTTTTAGAATTGTATGTAAACATTACTTAAGTGTTAAGAATTATTCACCTATATAATATTCTTAGAGTTTTGGTGTTACATAGTTTTCATATTCAACTTGCTTCTCTCCATATTTACTAGCTTCATGGAAATAAATATCATTATATGATGTCACACATATTTGAAATTTAGCTTACTTCTTGACTTTTTTCCCCTTGAAATTTCCTATTTAGTCAAGTGATGTGAAAACTTATTCTTGTAGTCTTTGGAATTTTTTTTTCACCATAATAGTGAGGGGTTTCTTATGTCTTCCAAATGGTATCCCTTTCAATAAACCACTAGTACGATATACTAAACCCCTCTATATACCCTCTCTTTCTATATACCCATTGATACATGGAAGAAACTAGTCCTCTCTATATATGTAGTTATATGTGAGAGAGATCTTAAGGTATGTGAAAGCGAACGATACATGGTACCAAGGTAGTATGGAAATGCATTTGTCATATTAATAACACCTATTTAAAGATAAATTATTGTATGCAGGCATAAATTCCCTATATACTTGGATTTTATAAATTTTAAGATTGACATATAATGATAGTGATGAATAGGATTGAAAATGAAGTGAAGAATCACAAAAAATGATGTCCTTATTTTCCTTGACAATTTATTGGGTTGATTCCTAGATGTCATTATGATAACTTTATTAGGCTATAGACACAGTAGCTTAACAAGACAAATTTACCTATAAATGTAATATAAAGGTGTCATTTATATCAAACACTATGAGTGTGCTTAGTTTTATACCATAGATCAACCTTAAAAGAACTCCTTTGATAAGTTACAAACTAATTTGACACCAATGCAATGCCTCCTCACCACACTATCACATGACACTCACATTACTTCTTGACTTTTTTTTTTACTGTAAGACATTTTCAATATATTCCCTTAACTCTTCAAACTTAGACACTATATAATAAGAGATAGCATTTTTAAACACATCATTGGATAGCACTCAAAATATGAGTCTTGAACTGAACTTGACATTTATGAAAATCACACACTCCACAACATAAAACACTTGGACTTGCAACTTAGACAAGATGTTTTACATCACATAGATTAAAAAATATTTTTCCTCTTAATAAAAATCACTCATATGACTCAAATATTTTTTGTATACCTTTTGTTTCAATTATAATTTTTTTCAAATACTTTTATCTCTCTCTCTCTCTCTATTTTATTTATTTATTTATTTATTTTCTAAATTTTATTTTTGGTCTTTGGTATTTTTTTTTTTTTTGGATAATAAGGGGTTGTACATAGATCCCCCACCCTTGAAAAATTACATCTCTCTTATTTAGATCTTGATATTTTATAAATAGATACACTTCTCATCTCAATTGAGATGCTATAGCTAAAGCTACATCATTTTACATAAAATGTTTGAATTCTTGATTTTCATTTTTTGATATTTTCAATTTTTAATATGATTAAAATTAATCTAAAATTTAGCATCTTTCCTGATATTTTCCTATTGTATCCTTCACAATGCCAAAACTTCACCTCTACTATCTATGTCTTGCATCTTACTAGAGTAATATTACCAAGACATCGCACTATCATAGTTTGCTTTACCAAATCTAGATTGCTAGTTTTCTTCTTGAAATACAAGTGCAACCACAAAAATTATAATAAATAGTCTAAATGAAAATACATTATTGTTACAAAATAAAGTAGATATTACAAATGGAAAATATCAAGGTAAATATTAATCATTAATTAATTCGGGCAATCAACATTTTTTTGTCAACTTCAACTAAACTTTCTACTTCCTCTAACCATGGAAAGGAGAATTTAACTTCATGATACTCAATAAAAATCCCTCTATCGGCTATCTTATCTGCACATTAGTTTCCTTACCTTAATATATATGTAAACCTTATTTCTTCAAAATCTTTAGCAAGACCTTAAATTTTCACAATTATCTCTTGTATGTTCCATGGAGCCTTTGCTTTTTGTAAAATTGCATTTATTACTATGAGAGAATTACCTTCCATCCATACTATATTCCATTTAATTTTTTTACATATTTTTAGCCCTTCTAAAGCTTCCCAAGCTTCAACTTCATTATTTGTCTTAAATTCGCTATTGAAAGCATAATGAGGTAAAATATCTCTAATATTTCTAATTATTCTTCCTCCTCCTAATAGTCCTAGATTTCCTTTATATGCTCCATCAAAACCCACTCCACATATGGTGGTTTCCACTTTATATTATTTTCCTTATTTTTGCTTCTCTTATACCCAACATCATGATTCAATTTAATGACTTGATGCCATCTATCAAGGCTCCCTGCTTCCAAATTAGGGACTAGGTGAGTTGATAGGGTTGGTTTAGACTCCTCCATGGCTAAACATATATTATTTTCATTACCTCTAAACTACTTTTATTTCCTTTAAATATTCTTATGTTCCTTTCTAGCCATATAGTCCAAAGTATTTTATCTTTTGATATATCCCATATTGTCTTTAAAACCTCACTTTTATAAATACTCTACCATTGATTTAACAAATATTTAGTTATGCTATTCATCATCATTCATTTACCAAATATAATAAGAATGCATTGCCATATATCCTAGAATATTGAAAAATATCCCAAAATATAGTCTATATTGTCCTTTTTTTTACAAAAAACACATTGAGAGGGGCCATGAAAATTCTTTTTCATAAGGTTATCCCAGAATTATTCTATGATATACTAGCCAAAAAAACATTTTGACTTTAGGAATGCTTGGGATAACCTAAATATCTCTACATATTCTGGCAATATTATTATTTTGTTGGTGTTGGACGTTATATTCACTTCTTATTGTGTATTCTCCTAAGTTATTCAACTCCCAAATCAATTTATCCTTGGATCCCCTTGAAATAATCATAGTTTCTATATTTCTACTTAATTGCCTCCTAGCATCAATGTCTTGTATACTTGTAAAAAAATATTCTTTCCATTTGTATCTTCCTTATCAATATTTGTACAAATTATTTAAAAACCTATCACCATATTTATCTTAAAGTAATCTCATCCAAGGTTTTAAAATTGGATCTAAATTGAGAGGTTTTTTATCACACCAAATTTCCATCCAAATAGAATTTTTTTCTCCAATTGCCACTACCCATCTTAAACATTTAATCATAAGATCAATAGATTTTTTTAAACTATAGACACAAAAATCTAGCCACTTATCGTCCATACATAGTTTCCCACCACTATTATCCATTATTTATATATATTTATATATATTTGTTTAATATATATTTAAATAATAATATTTTATATATTTTATTTATATATATTTAATAAATATATGTATATTTATATGAATTAATCCCAACCATCCATCATGATCTAATCCCAACCATTCATTCACCTTAATCCATACCACATACCCAGATTTAATATCCACCTTTTGTCATGTTTTAATCTTGACTGCACAAATTATGTTATTGAAACCCTAACGTGCCCTAGGGAAGACTATAAAGAGGAGTCATTTTGATGACTCAACCCCTAAGTTTCCCTAAATTTTTGAAGTCCTAAAGAATCCAAGAATTCTCTCCACTTATATCTTCCATCACTTATTGTCATCTCCACATCTATAATCACTCACCTCGCACAAACTAGATCTGCTTATACAAATTCTATTTCACTCCCAAAATGACCTTCAAGTTCCCTAAATACCTCTAGGAACCTCTTGCCATCACCGAGTACCTATGGGTGCTTCTTGCCATCATTGACAACCTGTAGGTATTCACAACCCTAGTTCTATAGCCCTACTATCCCTTGGATATCACCATGGCATCTACGTACCATTTTCTACAACAACAACAAATATCAGAAGACAACAAGTCAGTGTGAGATAAGGTAAATAATTGTGTGTATTTATTTCATTCCTGTATTATTGCTTTCAATATTATTCTACAACATCTAGGGTTAGTAATCATATTTTTAGAGGGTCTCATGTAGTGGAGCCCTCATAGGTATTATTGACTATTTATATATTTTCTATTGTTTGCATGTGTAGGGATCGTATCATTGGTATCTGCTAAAGCGAGAGTGGTCCTGCATAGGATATCAAAAATCCTACTCACCTCTGTTGGGATCAGATCAAATATGAAGACACCACCACTATTTATTTACTCGGGTTTTGGAGAACCCTAGTGTATTTTAATCATTTTATCAAGCATAATAAGCTCTGTAACCCCCTATTTGGGGCACATTTTATTGTAACATTGAAGATCCACCGATGTTATAATAAAAGTCTATTTATTATGTAATTTTGTGTGTCATATTGCTTATTTAATTTTATAGTTTATTTTTTGTGTTGTTCGATTTACATTCACAAATGGTGATCACAGTGAGATGCACAAAGGGTTCTAAATTTTAAATTACCTTGTTACTAATTTGTGGTTTTCTATTCCTATATTGCAAGTTTTTCATAATAACAGATTGCATGAATTTCATAGAATCAGGATTTCTAGAAAATTATAGAAGTTGTAGAAAGTGCACAGATGTCCTGGGACACTCATGGGACATTCAAGAAATGGCCAAGTGTGTTTCATATGTTCCTAGAGGTGTTTCATAGAGAGGAGGAACAATACGTAGGCTTATCTGTAAGTATACCTTAAAACCCTAACTTCTCTGTTTAACATATTTTTATATTTTTACAGATTTACGACTAAAAAGGACATCATTAACAATCTATTAAAAAAAGCATTTTAATTATTGGATATTTTGAGCTTATTTACTTGTAATTTATTTCAAGGTGAAAATTCATCATTAATTTCATGGAGCACACCATCAATAGCACCAAGAACAATGTAAAGAGTTGAATAATAAGTTGGCAAAATATTGTTTTATGAAAGTTTATGGTAAACTCATGGTGGAAGATTAAATGGTTTTATTAAATTCATTATGAGGATATAAAAGTCTCCTCACACATTGATATGGTAGTTAAGATTTTAAAAAGACCCACGGTGGAATAATTATTTACAAATTTAAAGGTTTAAGTTTAAACCCAAGGAAGGCTTTAATCTCCTTAAAGCTAAAGTTTAAAAATATAATTTATAATATTTAAATTCCTTTGAATTTAAATAATTTATAAATTATAAAGGTTGAAAAGTGATGATTTCATCAAACAAGTGGGAGTGTGGACATCTAAACCAAGGGAGCTCATGTATAAATTAATGCCAAATAGGAATTCAAAACTTATCCCTTGACATTATTAATGTGTGGGACAAGTTTGAAATGTTTTTGGTGAAATCATGATTGTTGAGGAAGAAGACAAGGATTCGCTTGTCTTTAGTGCTAGGTAAAAGACAAAAGGGAAAGAGCTTTTTAATGAAATTTCAAATGACACTATGGTCCATTGGCAGCACACATTTTGCAAAGGCATTGGGAGTTGAGGAGTCCATGATCGATTCACATGGATTATTGGAATGGTTGAATTGAGTGCCAAGGACAATTTTTGATCGTGTTCGATTTTAAGCGCCAAGTGTGGTATAAGGAGCACGAGGTGCTTGTGGATTTTTAAGTGTGTGTCTAGTACACATGGTGGCTAAGTCCACAGCTAGAGCACTCGTAGGGGCAGATATTGTGGGTTTGAAGCCCACTAAGTGGCAAAGGTAATTTTTGATTAAATTTTTATATTACCCAAAGTTTTTTCTAAAGTGTTGTTAGGAGTTACAAGGGTTTGTGGAGAATTATTTTTTTGTGTTGTTTGGAGTTATAAGGGTTTGGTGAAGAATTAATTTTGGTAATTATTTGTTTGTGTTGTTAGGAGTTATAAGGTTTTATGAATATTGGAAATTATTGTGTGCCATTTGGAGATAAAATATTTTTGAAAGAGTATTTTATTGAGAAGTGATTTATGTTATTTTAAGGAAAAATGATTTGATTCTTGCCAAAGTTTTTTTTTTCCATTAAAATTGATTAAAGAGGTTTTGAGTTATTTTTAGTGGAATTTGAAATTATTTTAGGTGGGAGTTTACAAGATGATATTGGATAAATATTTTATATATGTTGTTGGTTGTTTTTGAAAGGTGGAGTGATAAGGTGCAATTGATTTTTTGCATTATATTGTGAGAAATATTTATCTTCTAACCTATTTAAGTTTGGCATAGAAGTGATTGTGGTTGTGGCAGATTTACAAGATCCCTTCGTCATTAAGAAAAAATTATGAGCACATTATTCCATAGTTGATTTGATTGATTGGTTTTCTGGAAAATAAGTTTGGAGTGAAAAGGACTTGATTAGGATTTCCTTTTCAAGAGTGTTTGAGTTAATGCTTCAAGGTTTTATGGAATAAATAATTGTTATTAAAACCTTAGTTATAAGCATTTTTTTTTAAGTCATTGGTTGTGTGAAGAACTTGAGTCAGGGTTTTGAAAAGAACATGAGTATCATTGTTATGTGAAAATTATTTATAAGCATTGTTGTTGAAGTGAGTTGTTGTACAAATAACTTGAACTAGGGTTTGAAAAAACATGAGTATCATTGTTATGTGAGATTTGTTGTTGAGCATTGTTGGAAACATTTTGAGTTGGTTGATATATGCTTGGACTAGGATTTAATGAGAAAGGGGTGTTTTATCAAGTGATTGGTTGAGTAGATTTGATTGAGCCTAGTCAAGTGGTTGTGTGAAGTGATTGTTCAAGTTCCTTAAAACAAACTATTCTATATTCTATTTTGAGTTGAGAAAGTGATTGAGCATTGAGTTGAATTGGAAGCATATTGAGTCTCTAACAATTCTCCTTATGTTTCTAAGAGAGTGATTGAAATTAATTGAGCATTGTGATGAGTATAGAACATACCGAGTCTCTAAAAATTCTCTTTATGTTTCTATGAGATTGGACAAGTTCTATGTGGACTTGTTGAGCAGATTTGAGCAAGTTTTATGTGGACTTGTTGAGAAGATTTCAACAAGTTTTGTGTGGACTTGTTGAGCAGATTTGAGCAAGTTCTGTGTGGACTTGTTGAGCAAATTTGAGAAAGTTCTGTTTGGAATTATTGAGCATATTTAATAAAGTTTTGTGTGGACTTGTTGAGCATATTTGAGAAATTTCTGTGTGGACTTGTTGAGTATATTTGAGCAAGTTCTGTGTGGACTTGTTGAGCAAATTTGAGCAAGTTCTATGTGGACTTGTTGAGCATATTTTAGCAAGTTCTTAGTGGACTTGTTGAGAAAATTTAAGCAATTTATGAGTGGGCTTGTTGAGCAGATTTGTGCTAGACCAAAGGACTGTGTTTAGTGCAAATTTGAGACACATATTTGGAGGTGATAGACCAAAAAGGATATTGGTCTCCAATGGATATATATCCATCAACCAGAGTAGTGAGGATAGGTCTTCTGAGTGATGATAAGAGTCTTTAATGGAGAGATATCCGCAAGCCAGTGTAGTGGAGGCAGTAGTATTCTAGCTGATCACCAACCAGAGTAGAGGAGAAGTTATCCTATGGATAGAGATCCATGAACTTTATTTAGGGTATCAACATCTCCTTTGTAATGAGGTCCATAAAAATTTCAATAGGGAAAGGATTCCCAAGAGATTGATTGAGAAAAATTTAGTGAAATATTTTCTTCGTGGAGTAGCCCACATTGGGTGAACCACATAAATTATGGTGTCTTTATTGTATGTGATGTTTTGTACATTGCTTTGGTTACTACTACTGATATTACTATCTATCAATTGCATAATATTGATTGGGAAAGAAAAGTAAAAAGGGGTATTATACTGTTCACCCCCCTCAGTATAAGCTTATGTTCTTCAATTTGTATTCCATTGTGAGCATATTTGTTTAGACATCGATGCTCCCACTTTTTTGATGATGTTAGAGCTTTCCAAACTTTATAATTTATAAAATATTTAAATTCTAAGGATTTTAAATTTTATAAATTATATTTTTAAAATTTAGCTTTAAGGAGATAGCCATTTGTATCAGAGTGGGTTCCTTCAACCCGCTACGAAACATCTTGCATTTTACAAGCTCACAATGGAACATGCAATTGAAATTTTAGT
The DNA here is from genome assembly GCA_028583015.1 of Wollemia nobilis. Taxonomy (NCBI): domain Eukaryota; kingdom Viridiplantae; phylum Streptophyta; class Pinopsida; order Araucariales; family Araucariaceae; genus Wollemia; species Wollemia nobilis. Next base: position 3,513,404 of record JAQPPZ010002362.1, read on the forward strand.
GACATAGAAATTTTCAAGTGAATCCTTTTAATGTGTTATTATTGGACCACTATGGAGAACGATTGCACCGTGTATGTCAAGAAATGTGTTAAATGTCAACATCATGCTAATATTACGCACTTGCCATCATAGGCCTTACAACCCATTCAAGAAGCTTGGCCATTTACTTAGTGGGGTCTAGATCTAATTGGTAAGATCTCTCCTCCATTATTGGGCTGGTATACATTTATTATAATGGGTATTGAGTATTTTACAATGTGGGTTGAAGACATTCCTTTAACAATGACAACGGGATCACGTATTATGGATTTCAAACTTCACAATATAATTAGTCATTTTAGGATACCATCCAAGATAATCTCAGATAATGGAACACCATTCAAGAACAAAACTATGAAGGCTTTAACATCTAAGTACAATATACAACATAATTTTGTGACTCCATATTATTTGTAGGCAAACAGGCAAGCCGAGGCTTCAAACAAGGTAGTGGTCATCATGTTGAAAAATATGATACAAGAAAACCATAAATATTGGCACATCCAATTGTCCATTGCATTATGGGCTTACATGACTAGCATACAGATTCCCACTGAGGCCACCCCATTTTTTTTGGTATATGGCATTGAGGCCATTATGCCCCTAGAGTTGGAGATTCCAATGTTACACGTTGCATTGAAAGATTTCATCGATGATGACACTATGTGGCAAGCTCACCTAGATCAATTAATGCTTCTTTATAAATATTGCATGAATGCACTTGAGAATCTCCATTTTTACCAATAGCACTTAAAATGAGTTTACAATAGTAAATTTCATATGAGGAACTTTAAGGTTGGTGATCTTGTGCTAAAAGAGAACCAATAGAACTCAAACCTACCGCTGCACTTGTGAGACACATTTACGACTAACTGGTTAGGTCCTTACATCATCTCAGAGCATATTGGACCTAGAACATACCGCTTGACATCACTTGAAGGTGTTGAAGAGACTAAAACTCTCAACATCCTTCATCTTAAGGCATTCCACACTTAATAATTCAAAAACTTAAAAATATGGAAAATTTCAAAATCCATAAAATTGAAAAGCAATAAAATCTAATAATATTTCATTTCATTTGCATCATGCATTTTCATTTTACACATGCATTCATTTAATTGTATTACATTAGGTATTTCCATCCATCACACTTGCATTAGGATAGGTTGTTTTTGCAATTTTACAAATGAAATCATATTTGTATTTCAATTATTTATCTATACATTATCATCATCTTCCATCACCCTTGTGAGTAATTGTGTTTCTAAACACAATCCCTCTTATTGCTATGAATAATATACTAGGGTTTTTTGGTCATTTAGACATACCTACTGGTCTTATTAGATTTAGTAGAAAGTTTGATTTAATTTTTATAGATGAGATCTAGTTTTGATAGCACTTACCATATCAGAATCCCATCACTAATCAAACACAATAACAATCCTAATTAGGTTAAGGAAGGACAAGCATTACAAAAGTGGTTTGGGTCACCTTAGGTGAAATTTTTTATTACTTGCTCATTTTGTAAGGTGCAATGGTCTAGAGTAGTGGTAATTGGAAAAATAAAGTTTACTCCCTACCTGAATAAATCCATTGCTTACATAAATGATCAAAATCCCATAAATCAAATCAAATCCCTTGCTCAAAATAAAAGAAAAACAAAATACAAAATAAACAATGGTTTTTATCATTATATATGAGCAAGTATCCCAATAAATTGAAGAAAATAAGGGGGTGAACTTGAATCCCTAGAATGATCAATGCTCAAAAATCATAGGGTGATCCCCAATATAGTAATGGGCTGAATGAATCCTGTCTAAAATTGGGGTAGGTCTAAGCAATTTACACATGAGCTAGCTTTAGGTGGCATGTATTGCCTAGTGATCTAGTCTAAATCTATACCTAGGATCAGATGGAAATTTGAGTATCCCCAATATAGCAATGGGTTGAATTAATCCCCTCTACTACTAGGATATGCTTATGTCTCATATAATATATTCATTTGCACACACAGTGGTAATGAATAGGTTGGTCTTTTGTAATGAAAGTTTTATTTTTTAGAAGTCTAGTATAGTCACTATACAACTTTTGATAAGTCAACTAGGGTGTTTGAGTCTCATGGAAAACCTCAAAAATTACCAAATAGCAACAACCATATCTAATCAATCAATTATCAATTTCCTTTTATGAGAGTTTGTTTTTTAAGGAGTTTTCATAATATAGGATAGATACCGGATGGATATCAAAAATGATGTTTAGACGACCATTGACTATGTTGTGCATGTTATTTTAACTTACCAAAATATTATGAATAGAAACAATATAAAATTTCATAGCACATATGGATGTTTAATTGATTAATTCTTATGATAAGATGTATCAATTACATGTCATGATTATTATACATTCTATGGTGTCATCCACTAGATTTTCAAACCCATATTGCATTCATACATTATGTTTTAAGTGATTAAGACATACATGTTCATTTACATTAGATCAATAATCATGTAAATAATACATTACATACATTGCATTCATCATATCATAGCAACATAAATTAAATGCATACAAGTAAACCAAATTAACCATGCATTGAAGGAACAATTTATGGGATGGCAGAAGCAAGAGCAGGAGCTGGAGTAGGAGCAAGAGCGAACGTAGGGTTAGGGGTATGTTCCATGCATTGTGCAGGTTCCCAAGAGGGATCGAGCTCAGGGCCAGGATCAGGCACGTCAGGGCTCGATCCCGTGCCAGCAAGTTCCTCGGCTGGCCTAGAGAATGGATCTGTGCTTGATCTGTTTGGCAGCCAAGGTGGGGTCGACATCTTGGGACCTGGACCCCAGGCCAACCTTGATGTGAGCACAAGACTAGGGATAAAGCCCTCTGTTCTTGGGCTGGGATTTGACCCGGGTGTGCCCAAACCCTCCTATCAGCAGATCTTGGCAGGCACCAGGGCCCCTTCCCGGGCCTTGGGGCTAGGTCTTTCCATCGAAGGCACCTACATTTCTATTTAGGAGGAGGTCTACTCTTCCTTGGTAGCTAGTTCCTCTGCCTCCCTGGTAGGGAAATTCTTGGGAGGGCATCATGACATGGAAACCATCCACCGCTAGGCGACTACCAAATGGAAGGTTTTCGGGCACGTCCAACTGGTTGCCTTGACCAAGGGCTTGTTCATTATCAAACTAAATAATAGTGAGGACGTCAAAAAGATCTTTTCAGGTGGGCCCTATTTTTTGGGGTGCAAAAACCTCTTCCTCAGGCAGTATGGAGTAGACTTCCACCCTAGCACCCAAAGCATCAAATTTTCCATAGTCTAGGTCCATCTCCTAGACCTTCCCTTTCACCTATGGCACGAAGACATCCTCAAACTCATTGCTCAGTAATTCAAAGACTTGGTGGCCTTTGAACCTACTACCAAGGTAGGTTCTCAAATGGTGCATTTTAGATTTTGCATTAATTCCAATCTTGAATCTGTTATCCCCTCATCAGTGACCATCTCTTCTAGGTCCTTCTTTTGGAGCCAACCCCTGATCTACAAAAACAAACTTGCCTTCTTCCCCACCTGCAACACTCAGGGTCACCTCTCCCACTAATGCTTGGTTTCCAAAAATGTTGAAGGCCCTCCCCACAAACCCCCTTCTCAATCTGATCGGGCCTCATCCTGAGGGCCCCCTCGAGATGACCCTAGATCCTAGGCCTAGACCACTAAGGGAGCCCCCCCTCCTGCCCCAAAGGACTCTCTTATGGACCCTGGTCTAAACGATGGTCTTCCCTAGGTTTCCCCTCCTGCTTCTCCTTCCCCTGGGTCATCTTCTGGGGCTCTACTGCCAGGGTCCCCCTCCCTGACTGTTGTGAATCCCTCCTCGCAGGCCCCTACTTGCATCCCCTAGGAATCTGAGCCTCCTAAGCCCCCTTCCTTGTTAGCTCCATCTTTTAGGGCCCCCTTCTTCCTCCTCCATTCCTGCTCTCCCTCCCTCGACCCCCTCCTGGCCCTCCTGATGATCCCCGTTGGGATTTGTCCCTTGGAGTGCAGATCTGAGGGGTCCAAATAAGAGATTGAAGCTAGTTCTTCGTTTGGGCTCGATGAAGTCAACCCCAAGATGACCCAAAGTAGGACTTTTTCCATAGACTTTGGCAACAAAATCAAAAGAGGGTGGCCCACCCTGGGTGATCAATGAACAAGGTTCACTAAAGATGACATAGCCAATGGTTCCCAGGCAACTCTTTTCGATGTTGGGGCAAGATTTTCCAAGACGAATGCCATCTAACCCAAACCCACCACTCAGGATGGGAAAGGGGGCAAGTGACCTCTCAAGGGTGTCAAATGAATCTCATCACCTGGAATATTAGGGGCCTCAATGGGGCCCCACGAAAAGGATCCTTGATCAACTCCGTAGGGATCATCACCCATCCTTCCTCCTCCTTCAAGATACCAAAATAGATGATTTTGATGCCCGGCATGTAGCCCAAGCTACATGGAACAATTGCAAGTCCCTGTCTACCCCTGTGGCTAGCTTAGTCAGGGGTTTTTTGTGCATGTGGGACACCCGATATTTTGAGGGAAGACTCATTTCTTCATCCCCCAGAATCATCAACATTCTGGTCCATTGTGTGAAGTCAAGGCACTCATGGATTCTGTCCAACGTCTATGCCCCTAATAGTCCTATCGAGAAAGTGGCCTTATGGAAGGAAATTAGCTCGATGAGAGAAGCCTTTGCCCCCTGCCCTGGATCCTAGCTAGGGACTTCAACAACCCTTTGTTCCTCTTTGACAAAAGTGGGGGCTCAATGGTTTAGGGCAAGAGCATGGAGGACTTTGGCACCTTTACCACCTTCGATGAGCTCATGGACGTCAGCCTAAAAGGATCCAAGTTCACCTGGTCCAACAGAAGAGTGAGAGCAAATCATATCTAGGTCAGACTAGACAGAGTTTTCTTATCCAAGGAAGCCCTACCCATGTTTGTTGATGCCACCCAGTTGGCCCTCCCCAAAATTGGGTTTGATCACAGCCCCCTCCACCTCAAAACTGATCATAGGCCCTCCCCCAAAAGGCATTTTTAGTTTGATTCCATGTGGCTGCATCACCATAACTTTTGGGCCTAGGTAGGCTGCTGGTGGACTTTCCCAGTCCTTGGATGCCTCACTGAATAAGTCTTCCACAAGTTGCTTTAAATAACAACTCAAGGTATGGAACAAGGAGGTGTTCGACAATATCTTCAAAAACAAAGTGATTCTCAAAGAAAAACTCAAAGACCTTGAGTCCAGATTTCAAGCAGGATCCCAAGACCTAGGGCTCAGGGAAGAGGAACGCCTTGCCCTCAATGAGTACCACAACATTCTGTCCAGAGAAGAAACCTTTTAGAGATAGAAGTCGAGAGCCCTATGGCTCCAAGATGGTGATGCAAACACTAAGTTCTTCCATGCATCGACTCTTAGGAATAGGGGTTCCAATAGAATTACTGAGTTGGTGGGCAGCGATGGTAGAATCATCAAGGATGAAGAGGACATTCGGGCTGAAGCCACCCAATTATTCCAGGAGCTCCTAGGTGACAGTCCCCCCTTGTCCCCAGAAGTTGCCGATTCTCTTCTAGAGCACATTCCATCTTCTGTCTCAACCAAGGCAAATCATATGCTTGTGTAGCCCCTGTCTAACTCTGAAATCCATGCTGCAAATTTTTCCATGAAGGCTGAGGCAACCTCGAGCCCAGACGGATTCCCCCCTAATTTTTCCAATCATTCTGGGACATCATCGAGCTGAAAGTGTGTGCTACCACCCGATCCCTCTTGGATTTTTGCCCCAGCAGCTTGTGCAATGTCTTGTACAAAATCTTGACCAAATCCATGGAATCTCAACTCAAGGATATCCTTCCCCTGATTATTGCCCCCTATTAGGGTAGTTTGGTCAAAGGTAGATTGATCACTGATGGTGTCATTATCATGCATGAGGCCATTCACTCGATTGTCCTATCCAAAAAGGCCTCATTTCTGCTCAATATGGATATGAACAAGGCCTTTGATAGAGTTGATTGGGATTTCCTATCCAAGGTCCTCCTTAATTTTGGGTTCCACCCTTCCTAGGTCAGGCTCATCAGCAACTGCGTGTCCTCCCCGTGGTTCTCTATCCTCGTTAATGGGTCCCCTACCGGGTTCTTCCCTAGTTCTAGAGGCCTCCACCAAGGTGACCCCCTATCCCCGATCCTCTTCGTCATCCTGGCATTGTGACCCGCGGTCTCATTTCAGGCATCACGCTTGTGTTGGGCCTACCCCCTGTGTCCCACCAGCAGTTCATGGATGATACCATCCTTGCCACCTCTGCCTCAATCCCCAAATTCAAAAATATCAAACATATTTTGACCCTGTAGGAGGAGGCGATCGACCAAAATATCAACCTTTGGAAAAGCTCAATTTTCTTTATCCATACCCCCTTGGCTAGATAGATCAGAATCGAGCATATTTTGGGTTGTACCCCCAGTTCCCTCCCCTCCTCGTATCTTGGGCTTCCCCTATTCATAGGTGCATCCTCCAAGGCCCTATGGGGTGGGGTGATTGAGTGGATTCAAAGAAATTTGGCCCCTTGGAAAGGTCACCTCCTCTCATAGGCGGGTAGAGCCACCCTCTTGGCGGTAGTCTTGCAAAGCATTTTGATATATTTTATGTCAGTATTTAGAATCTTGGCCTCTATTATAGCTCACATCGAACAAATTTAGAAACGCTTTCTCTGGTCGGGTAGAAAAGATAAGAAGAGGATTCCCCTAGTCTCCTGGCCCCTGGTCTACCACCCCAAATGTGAGGGAGGGATTGGGCTCAGACAGGTAGTCCCCATGAACAAAGGCTCTCTTGGCCAAGCATGCTTGGAAGGTGCACACAAACACCCCTGATGAGTGGGTTAGCATCGTGCGTAGAAAATAATACCATAGCCACCCCTTCCTTAGTGAATATCAGCCCCGATATGGATCAACCTTTTGGAAGTCCCTGATCTCCATGAAAGACATAATACAAAAAGGGACCAGATGGATCCTCAGGGATGGAGCCAAGATCAAATTTTGGGATGACAGATGGTGTATCGCTCCAAATTTTTCGCACCCTTACCTTCAGGCTATAGGATCCACACCCGAAAGGGGGATGTGAAAAGGATGGGACAATACCTCGGACTGAGAGGCCTTGCGAAGGTCCCGCCTCTCGGGGGAGGTGTATTATGGTGATTTTTTGACGGATGGTGGGGTTCACCAGGAAACGTTTAGTGGCAGTTTCCATGCCTAGGTTGGGAATGTGTTTTATGTGTTCAATTTTATCTTTAAACATTCAAATCCTAGGTTTGGCCAAATGAATCTAAGTTGTTCTATATGAAATGCAATTTTAAATACAGAAAATAGAATTAACAGAAAACACAAAGAATATGCTAAATGAGGAAAACCATACCTGATCCGGATGTCTGATGGAGGTTCTGATTTTTGAAGCAGTCACGATCGTCTGGAATTTGATAGGATCATCTCCGATCTGCAGGATCGTCTGAGATCTGACGAATTCATCAGACGAATTCGTCAGAGACCTGCAAATAGAGAAATAGATACAAAATACCAAAAATGCAACTATTCTGATAAAGGAAAATGATGTAAAATAATGATAAGGATGTTAATAAGATAATCCTGAATGGAAATGCAAGTGAATTACAACACTTTAATAGCTAATCATGATTTGATTATGCAATTAAACTACATGGGTGAACTCCAAGATGCAAGATAACAAGAAATAATAATAAAACTGACTAAATGCAGAATAAAATAGCAGCAAAGTATAGGAAAAGCACAAACTCTGGGCATTGATTGCCCCCAATGTAGACAGCAGTCAAAATCATCTCGGATTGGTATGAAATCGTCTCGGATTGGACAAGATCGTCTGCGATGATCTGAGCTTGCTCCGGCTGAAGAATGACAAGGTTCCTGCAACAAAATCTGGATAGCACAAGTGCAAATGATAATCCCGGGTGTTCTAATGCATGTAAAAGTCAGGTTATAGGAAAATTCAGCCAGCCAGGGGGGAGTCAAGGGGGGTCCTAAGGTTTAAATAGGCTTAGGAGGGAAGTTGGGAGGTTGGAGATCATCCTAATTTGGAAGATCTCCAATGAGGGAGGTCTCTAACGGTGCAGACACGCTTCTGCCCAACTTAGAGACGTCGTTTGAAACAGAAGCTAATTATGAAAAATCAGTTTTGGGACAAGATCGTCTGGACGTCCTAGCCCAGACGAAATCGTCCGATCTGAGGCGATATCATCTGATCGGCGATGATATCATCAAACGGTCACAACAAACTCTAAAAATGGCACGGAAAATGAGGAAACGGGTTAAACGGCGGTTTTGGAGCGGTTTTGGGGTTGAATTTGAATTTGAATTATTACTAAGGTAATTTTAATTATTGCTAATTTTTACTGCGCCAATTTTAGGGTGCTACATTTTGCCCCCTCTTTAGCGAATTTTTTGAAGAAAATGCGTTAAAGATGAGTTCTTCTCGATCTACGAGAAAGAAAAAATTATTCCCATTTTTAGGCGACGATTCTAGGTCGAATCGTACGACATCTTACTATGGTGCCCCCTCCGTGTTTTTACCCAAATCGAACGTTTGAGGTAAAAACACGAAAAGCAAAATTTGAAAAAAAAGTGTTTAATTGTTTTTGAATAAAATTAAGAAAAATAGGGTAAAACCCTAATTCATTGTTACTGTTCATTTTCTCTGATGATATTTTTGATGATATGACTGTCTTATGATGATATGACTTGTATATATGTTTTTATGATGCTTTAATGTTTTGAAGTGTGATTTGATTTGATGATTCATGTAATTATGTTGTTTGAAAATATTATAGTTTGAATGTCATGCTTTAAAATTTAAATGAAATAATCTGATGTAAACAAATTGGTTGTTGTGATGATAATTTGATAAAAAAATAAAAGGGACTTTTAACAATAATTTCAAAGGACATTGTCGCTATTATAGACCATTTCATGGAGTCGCCACTCACTCGGTCGTCAAGCTAATCCCAGTATAGAAATATTGTTAAAAGTAAAAAGAGTGCTTAAGAGACTGTCTTAAGACTTTGTTGTGATGATGCAAATGATGATGATGATGGTGATTTGTTTTCAGATTTTCATAAAAATAGTATGCATGAAATATTAAAATGATTTTTGCTAGGCATAAATTCCTAAGTGTGATAAAATTTTGAATAATTCCTTAGAAATTATACCATGGTTGCAAAATTGAATTTGAACATAATGTCATGAAATAGAATAAGTTGCATTCTTTGAAAGCATAATTGTGTAACATAATGATTTAAGTCATATGTTTTTGATGAATTGATTTGAAATAAATGGGAAATAAAATTAAAACACTGGTTTGCGCTAGGCATAGAATATTTAGGTATAGACTTATACCATCATCGCGAAATCCAAAAGAAGAAAATAAATAGTTTTATTGCATGATTGATTTTTTAATTTTTGAAAATAAACAAAAAATATGAAGATGAGGACTTGTGCTAGGCATAAAATTCCACTTTTGGTTTTGGAACTATACCATCGTCGCAAAAGTCAAAAGTTATATGTAACTTTATTGCATGTTTTGAAAAATGATTTTGATTTGTTGGTAATGCATGTGGTTGTCTTTATACTAAACAACTGTTCTCGAGAGAAGAAAATGAAATTATTCCGGACAATTTGCAAAAATATTTCAAAGTATCTTAAAGACAAAAGTTAGATTTATAAGGAATCCCATGTGCGTATGTGAGTTCATTTCCAATCTTGATTTATCATAATGATACACAAAATCTCTCAAATACAAATGTGTGTGCGATTGTATTGTTCATTTACCAGGTTTGAGCAAGATACTATGATACAAGTGATTTGAATTAACCAAATAAGTGTTCATTAACCATGATTGAGATGCATATAACCATACCAGACTACTATGTAAGTCGGATTATCAAGAGCTAGCTAATCCATAAGCGAGACATAGGTCTGTACAAAAGAAGGTCGCTAATGTGACGGACATATCACCACGCTAGGAGTTACCCAAGGCCAAGCGGGTTGGGCACAAACCACCTGTTATGGGGCTTACCTCACGGTTTTGAATAATTGAGAATTCCAGGGATTCAAGCTCATCAACCCTTCTTTTCTTTTCAAGGGGTAGGGAAAGGGATTTTATTGCTTTTGCTTTTGCTCATTTTGCTTTCTTTTCTTTCTTTGCTCTTTTTTTTTTTTTGTATCTTTTGCTTTGATATTTGAGATAATGCTGAAATAGTGCTAAATGATTTTGCTTGATTTTTATTTTTCTTTTGCTTCCTATTCTAGGGATACTTGCTCGGATTAGCTGTAGAGCAAGGGATTTTTATTTCGGGTAGGGGTGAGCTTGTCCTTTTGCCAATTCTCAAAGATTCTAGACCATGTGCATGATAGGATAGCAGGGGAAACTTTTCGCTCAAGAAACCACTTCTACTATGTAGGATAGCATGGACATTACAAATATAATCATTTTATTGTGAAAGGATATGCTTGGTTTAAGTAAATAACAAGATCAATTCTCTATGCTCAAACTTTATTTAATTGAATTTTGTGGACTTTGATATAAGAGAGATTAGTAATCATGCCAAATAAAATCAAGATATTTATTCATGTGAATGTGAAAGTGTGGGATTCCAAATAAATGCTAATTTATCCAAAATAATTTGAAAATATAACCGCAAATATGTCACAATTTGAGAAGTACAAAAAATAAAAGATGTTTTTGAAGATTTTGATGATTTTGAATGTTTTTATAAATTGAAAGAAATACAAGATAGTGATTTTTTTTTGAAATATTTTAAACAAATATATACAATGATGAAATGACCAATTTTTTATGCATAGTAACGTTTAAGATGCATAATATTCATGGGTTCTTTAAGTTCTTTACCATCTAAGGTAGATAATTTGTATGCTCCCGATTCAAATTTAGCAGTGATAATATATGGTCCAAGCCAGTTGGGCTCAAATTTACCTTTAAGGTCTTTAGTTGCATTAGTATTCTTTTGATTTTCTTTTAAAACAAGATCGCCGACCTCAAAGGATCGATGACGAACTTTCTTAGCATATGATCTTTTAAGCTTGTTTTGGTAAGCACGAAGATGCTCCAAAGCATTGATGCACTTTTCATCTAGGAGTTCCAGCTGACTGAGTCTGCCAGATCGATATTCATCTCCTACTTCGGTATCTTGAAGTAGTAGAGCCAAAGAAGGAACTTCTAATTCAAAGGGAAAAATGGCTTCAGCACCATAAACCAAAACAAAAGGTGAAGTTCCGATGGGGGTTCGAACACTAGTTCGATAGGCCCACAAGGCTGGATATAATTGAATGTGCCAGTCACGGCCAGATTTATTGACCAATATTTTGAGAATTTTGATTAAGGTTTTGTTTGAAGCTTATGCTTGGCCATTACCCCGAGGATAATAGGGAGTGGACCAGCGATGTTGAATCTTATATTTTTGGCATAATTTCTTAACATATTTATTTTTGAAACAAGTTCCATTGTCTGAGATGAGATTTGCAAGAATTTCGAACCTACAAATGATTTGATTAAAAATAAATTTAGAGACTTGTGTTCTAGTGTAGGAAGCTAAAGGCATAGCTTCAACCCACTTCATGAAATACTCGGTGGTGGTTATGATGAATTTGTGTCCATCAGATGACACAGGATTAATTTTTCCAATAATGTCTAAGCCCCATTTTGAAAAGGGCCAAGGAGATGAAATAGCTTGTAGTTCTTGTGCAGGGGCATGGACAAGGTCAGCATGTTTCTGGCACTTGTCGCAATGGTGCACATAATCATGTGCATCATTCTCCATGGTAGGCCAAAAGTATCCTATCCTAAGGAGCTTTTTAGCAATGACACTACCATTGAAGTGTCCTCCACAAGATCCATCGTGGGCTTCACTCAAAGCTGATCTGGATTCTTCTAAATTCAAACATCTCAATAGGATACCTTCAAAAGATCTCCTATATAAAGTATTGCCAATTATTACAAATTGACTTGCTCGTCTACGTAATAATCGACGTTGGTTTCTATTAGAATTGGCAGGGAAAGTCCCATTGTGAAGAAAATCAAATATATCCGTATACCAAGGTTTAGGAGTAGTTTCATTGATTAGAAACACATCCAAAGGTTCTAAGCATGACTTATTTGAAGCGGGTTCCTAGAGTCGATGAATAATGATGGTGGCATATTCGTCATCTAACTCCAAGGGCAGAAGAGATGCAGCTGCGGCCATAGCGTCAGCCACACGGTTGCTAGTTCGAGGAATAGCTTCCAAGGTAACTTGATCAAATAGAGATATTAATTGTAAAACATAGGCTTTATATGGGCACAATTTATCATCTCCAGTCTGATAAACTTCATTAATTTGGTTTATAACAAGTTGAGAATCACCAAAAACTAGCGGATGTTTAATTTTTAGAGCCAAGGCGGCTCGTAATCCAAGGATTAGAGCTTCATACTCAATAGTATTATTAGTGCAAGCAAATGTTAATTTAAAGGACAAAGGTATAATGTGCTTTTGTGGAGATATTAAAATAATACCTGCACCAGCCCCACTCATGCATCGGGCTCCATCAAAGTATAAGGACCATTGTTCAACATGGTTTGCCTCTAATTGAAGGCATTCATCGAGAAACTCAATGATGAGGGGATGGGTAGACTCTAAGGGTGCAGTAGCTGATCTGCTATGATTTGACCCTTAACAGACTTTTGTCCTATAAACATGAGTTCAAACTCGCTTAGAGCAAGAACCCACTTGGCTGTGCGACCCGATAAATAAGGTCGACTCATAAGATACCGCAAGGGATCATATTTAGCAATGACATAAGTTTTTTGACTGAGCATATAATGGCATAATTTCTGCGTAGAAAATATGACTGCTAGACATAGTTTTTCTAATGTTGTGTAGTGGGTTTCATAACTAATTAGAGTTTGGCTAATATAATAATTAGCACGTTCTCTTTTCTCATCATCAAGTTGAGCTAACATAGCTCCTAAAGCAAAATCTGAAGCTGAAATATATAGGATAAATGGGCGGTCAGGTCTAGGCGGTGAAAGCACAGGTGGGTTAAGGAGGTATTGTTTAAGAAGTTCAAAAGCTTCCTTACATTTGTCATCCCAATTAAAAGGGACATCCTTCTTAAGGAGCTTAAGAAAGGGACCGGTTTTTTCCGCCAACTTATCGATGAAGCGACGGATAGCTTGAAGCTTACCTTGTAAACTTCGTAATTCAGATATATTGGTAGGTGCGGGCATATCAATGATAGCCACAATCTTAAGAGGGTCAATTTTGATGCCACGTAAAGAAACTATAACCCCTAATAGTTTACCGGACTTAACTCCAAATATGCATTTGGCTGGATTTAATCGAATAAGATATTCTCTTAACCGATTAAAAACTTTTCTCAAATCATCTAAATGATCATCTTCATTAATAGAGCGAGCTATAATATCATCTACATAATCATGTAGGATATCATGCATCATATCATGAAAAATATAAGTCATAGCTCGTTGATAGGTTGCACCTACGTTCTTTAAGCCGAATGGCATCACTTTCCAACAAAAGGTACCCCAGGGGGTAATAAAGGTTGTTTTAGCCTGATCTTCAGGAGCTATCCTGATCTGATTATAACCGAAGAATCCATCCATTAGGGACATCATCCCACTCCCAGCAGTAAAATCAATGATTTGATCCATGTTTGGAAGAGGAAAATCATCTTTAGGGCATGCAGCGTTAATATCTCTAAAATCTATGCAAACCCTAACTTTGGTAGCTTCTTTCTTGGTGACTGGAACTACATTCGAGATCCATTCAACATAATCAATAGCTTGTATAAAAACAACATTCAAGAGTTTTTCTAACTCCCCTTTGACTAGTAAAGCCACTTTGGGATGCATTTTTCTAAGTTTCTGTTTAACAGGTTTAGCATCCGGATGGACTACTAGGTGATGCATGACTACGGAAGGGTCTAAACTTGGCATATCTTCATATGTCCAAGCGAAGACATCTTCATATTCTTTAAGGAATGCAATGTATTGCTCTTGTTTTTCTTGACTTAATTTTGATCCAATATTGATTATGTGGGGATTATCCTCAGTTCCAATGTTGATTTTAATGACATTTTCTACTTCCATGTGTAGATCTCTTTCAAAATTAGGTGGGGTGGGTGAGACGCCCAATTCTTGTAATTATTTTAAGGTTAACTTAGATAAGTCATCTTGAGGAGTCGTGGCCTCAAGGTGGGCTATAGTAGGTATAGAACCATCAAAATAAAAACCATTGTGTAACATCTCTTCAACGGAGACATCATGGAAAATATCTCCTTCCAACTCATCATCGGATTCAACAATCATTTCAGGATAAGCTATGGATAGCATATTGCATGTAAATGGCTGATTTTTTAGAGGCAAATCATCACGCCCATCCAAATAATCTTGATAACATATGAGTTGATCATCATCTTCAAAAGGGAAGGGTTGACCCTTACTAGGAAATAGGCCCACACCACATCGGGCGGGCCATGGTTCTACCTCGAAGGGTTCTTTCATACCATCTTGGAAAGGTCCCAAGCCTTTCCCTTTATATCCCATTTTAAGCATTATAGGTTTAGCTTTAATATACTCATTAGTAAAATAACATCGAGCATATCCATCATGATGAGTTTTGATGTTCCCGGGTATTCTTCCCCAGTCATATCCCTTATAAATGAAGGCACAACTCCCGACTTGGTAAGTACTTCCCATAGGTTGTGGGAGGCCCAAAGTACGAGGAGATGGTGGCAAAGTACTTAAGATAATGGAATTTTGCATAGAAGCATTTGTTTTTTCTGATATAAGAATTTTAGATAAATCAGGTAAGAGTTCATCAGAAAGAGCATAAGATGTAGAAGGATCATTCCCTATATCTTTAGATGTGGAAGGTATGATAGATGTAGATAATGTGGAGGTGTTAATAGATGGGTCTATAGGTTTTGAAATTATAGGGATGGAACATGAAGGATTGGTTGTGGATTGAAGATCTTTTTGAGGTTCTAGAGTGGTTTGTTTAGAAGATTGTTGATCTATATATGAGGGTGAAATTAATGGAGGAGAAATAGATGAAGTTATGGGTGTGTGTTTCACAGTTTTAGATGAAAAATAAGAATTAGGATGTGTGGATGATAGAGCAGGGCAAAATTGAACTCCAATAGGTTCTGCCAAAGCACACATATCAAAGGGTCTAGGATCACCATGGATAGTGACCAATTGATTTTTAAATTCGAATTTAACACATTGGTGTAAAGTTGATGGGACAACCCGCATTGCATTGATCCAAGGATGACCCAAGAGTATATTGTATGATGTGGGGCAATGTACAATAAACACGATCGTATCTAAGGTTCTCGGACCAACTTGCAATGGGATGGTGATAACTCCACACGTTTCTTGTGTTTCGTCATTGAAAGCTTTTATGATCATGTCAGTTTTCTTCATTTCATCACTTCTAAACCCAAATCTCTGGTAGAAGTCAAAAGTGCAAATATTTAGAGATGAACCATTATCAATCAAGACCCTTTTGACTGCTACATCTCCTATTAGGGCAATAATATATAAGGGGTTATCCTTATGTAAACTATGTTGCGGGATATCTTTATCCTAGAAGTCAATACAATCGACTTCTCTAGTGATGATAGTATTGGCCATGGCTTCAGGTTGAATGTTTTGTGGTACCATCATTTGGCTTAATGTAAGCATCAATTCATCTCTATGGGTAGGAGAAGATCTTAATAAATCCAAAAGGGAAATTCTGGTTATAGTATTGGATAATTGCTCATTAATATTGTAAGGGGGTTTAGGTTGAACATTAGGAGCATGATTCCCTTTATTGGGATTTTTCAAAACAAATGGAGTTGATCCATCGTTCGGTTTGGTTCTTGTTGAGAATTTTGAGCCTGTTGTCTGGTAACGACTCCGATGGTACCTACAATGTTATATTGAGGATGTTGAATAGGTCTTGGTCTAGCATTTATAGCTTGTTCATTAGAAAGGAACTGATTAGAAGAGGGTCGAGTAGTAACTCTTCTAGGAAATGGTTCTTCTGGAACCATAGAGTCTGTGATAGGTTGAATAGGATCTGATTCATTTTTAGAACTATTCGATTGGTTTGAGGTGATGTCTATTTCACTTTCAGTATCTGATTCTACATCATTGAGATCCGGTGTTTGAATATTATGTAGGGGCCTGGTTGTGACCATGGATAAAGTTGTGTCAAATTTTTGTAAATCATGATTAGGTAAATGTCCGCTAATAGTTCCTACATATCGGGTAGGAGGAGGGACATTATGATGCTCAATTTGATTGGCCACCTCTTTACCATGTCTTGGTAAAGGATGTTGAAATATATCTAATGATTGATTAGCATTTTGATTTTGATTTTGGGGAATGTTATTTTGAGCATTATTAGGAGCATTTTGTTTAGGTTGGAAGGCTTGCACCTCCATCTCATTATTATCAATCAGATCTTGTATTTTATGTTTTAACCTTTTACAAGAGTTGGTAGAGTGTCCAGGCCCTCTATGGAAATCATAGTGTAAATCTGCTCTGTATCCGGGTATGGTTGGATCAGGTTCCCGGATAGCTGGTAATTGAATCAAACCTCTTTCGAGTAATTGGGGTAAAATAGTTGATAATGGTTGATTCAATCTAGTAAAATCTCGAGGAGGTTTATCAGGAGGTTTCAATATAAATTTTTTTGTTGTCTTCGTTGCATTGATATTAGCAACATTTCTGCTATCAGTGACTCCATCACCTACAACTTGTTTGTTTTTATATTGATTTCTGGATGTTTTCTCATCATCTTTCTTCCTAAGTTGGCCTCTCCTAATGAGGGCATCTTCTACTCTTCGAGCTAAGTCTATAGCCTGATCGAAGGTAGTTAAGGTAGCAATTGATAACTCATAAGATATTTGTTCTTGCAAATTATTAATAAAAATGTCCAACATTTCCCTATAAGGTAGCACAAAGTGCAGTTTTCCTGTCAATTGCCTCCATCTAGCTAAGAAATCCGCAAAACATTCATCTTTGTCTTGTTTTAAGTTGTATAAATCTTTAATGGTTACATGCCTCTCGATATAGGCACTAAATTGATGCACAAAAGATTCAGCGGTCTCTTCAAAATTTCTCAAAGAATGAGTGGGCAATTGATAGTACCACTCTAATGCCATTCCTCCTAAACTTTTTGGGAACATTTTTAGTAATAACAAGTCATCATGTGATATATCATGACATGCTATCCTAAACATGCGAAGATGCTCTATGGGATCTTCGGTTCCTTTATATATAGGTAGGACGGGCATGGGAAAGTGTTTAGGGTATGGTTGTGCTACAACCATAGGATCTAGAGGTTGACTACACATCTCTCGATAATTGTACGAGGGACGGTAGGGATCTATCTGGTCCATGCGGGAAGCTAACTGTTTCACCATGGCTTCCAGATTCTTGGTTTGCCCACCATATTGGTTCGGTAGGGCATTAATATGAGATTTGTGAGCATATGATGGAGGGACATGCATATTAGATGCTATATTGCTATTGTGTAAATTGTTGGTAGGAAGGGTGTTATGAAGAAGTTTTGAAGTTGTATTATGTTGTATCCCAGATTGTTGGAAATTGGTGTTTGGCTTCATTTTAGGTTTTTGTTGATTTGAAGCATATTGATTAATAGTTTGGCAAAATAAAGCAATGAATGAAGGTCTCTTTTGTGTGGGCATGATTTTAGGCTCAATAACAGGTTCCTTAGGAGGTTGGGTAACCTGTTGTTTTTGCATATTCTGAATTATAGCGGCCATATCCATATTGGATGGCCCAGATTTATCACTTTCTTGATCAATGAAAGACAAGGGATTAGTGTGTATGTCAAACATATGTTCCATGGCTGCTTGAGTGTCACTAATTTGTCCCCTATCAATACGAACTGCCATATTAAGAGCACCAATATTATTATTGAAGAATTTCCAAAAATGATCTAAGTTATCAAAAGCAATAGTTCCATCTGAAGCCATTCTAGGGGATGAGGATCCTTCCTCTCTAACATTTTCTTGTTGTTCATTTTCTTCAACCAAGTCATCTTCTGGCTGTTCTAGAGTTTCTTCTTCTGGAATTGGATCTTCAGGAAGGGTATTTAATTTTTTATTTTTCTTGCCTAACCAATCTTCTTCTTCTTCTTCAGTTTGTTTACCATTCCTAAGTTTAGTCATTGTGCTTAAACTTAGATTTCAGCAAAAAATATATATATATATATATATATATATATATATATATATATATATATATGCAACAAGCTTAAGAGGTATATATTTTAATTATATACCTACTATAATATTTAAAATAAAATGTTTTTTGGGTTTTTGTTATGTTTTTTAGTTTTTAGTTTTTAGTTTTTTGGTTTTAATAACAATATTATAAAGATAACAAATAGCACACAAAATGCAAGAAATAATAATAATGAAAGCAATGATCTAGTTTTCTATAAACAATTTATAAATATCATTAATGGGCTCAAGTTCTTCAGGAGTCATGAAATGTTCTTCTTCAAATTGAAAATTTTCTTTCAAAAATTTAATGAAATGTGCTATAGCAATACCATGTATTTCAGATTATGGTTGATAATAATAATTCTCACGACAATATTCACGATATAACATAGCTCTAGGAACTCTATTCCATATTTTTCTAATCATAAGATCCGTTTCTTGGACTTCTATAGGAACTAGAAATTGGCATACCATAGCTGCGTCCTTGAGGTATTCCTCGAAGGTGAACAATTCTGAAGACACAAGAGCTCTCCTATAAGCTAACCACCTATGGCAAGCTCTCTGAAGTTCATGATAAAAAATGAGTTGATGAGGATCCAGGATTCTATCTAGGACAAGCCTCTTGATTTGTTTAAGTTCTGTTGACTTAGATGAAATGACACCTAGTCTTCTATCAAGTTCATCCCACAAAAGTTGGTTTCTATCTATTTTAGGCACACTAAGCACATAATTGATTTCTATGGCTGCTAATTGGTTTTCAACATTTATAGTAACTGCTAGTATTTTCTTAGGAGCTACCATCTAAACATGATATGCAACTCAGTAGTTTTCTAATGATTTTAAATGCATCTATATTTTTTTTTGTTTTTGTTTTCAAAAGGTTTTAAATGCATTCACGTCGGGTTCACCAAAATGTATCGCTCCAAATTTTTCACACCCTTACCTTCAGGCTATAGGATCCACGCTCGAAAGGGGGATGTGAAAAGGATGGGACAATACCTCGGACTGAGAGGCCTTGCGAAGGTCCCGCCTCTCGGGGGAGGTGTATTATGGTGATTTTTCGACGGATGGTGGGGTTCACCAGGAAACGTTTAGTGGTAGTTTCCATGCCTAGGTTGGGAATGTGTTTTATGTGTTCAATTTTATCTTTAAACATTCAAATCCTAGGTTTGGCCAAATGAATCTAAGTTGTTCTATATGAAATGCAGATTTAAATACAAAAAATAGAATTAACAAAAAACATAGAGAATATGCTAAATGAGGAAAACCATACCTGATCCGGATGTCTGATGGAGGTTCTAATTTTTGAAGCAGTCCAGATCATCTAGAATTTGACAGGATCATCTCCGATCTACAGGATCGTCTGAGATCTGATGAATTCGTCAGACGAATTCGTCAGAGACCTGCAAACAGAGAAATAGATACAAAATACAAAAATGCAACTATTTTGATAAAGGAAAATGATGTAAAATAATGATAAGGATGTTAATAAGATAATCCTGAATGGAAATGCAAGTGAATTGCAACACTTTAATAGCTAATCATGATTTGATTATGCAATTAAACTACATGGGTGAACTCCAAGATGCAAGATAACAAGAAATAATAATAAAACTGACTAAATGTAGAATAAAATAGCAGCAAAATATAGGAAAAGCACAAACTCTGGGCACTGATTGCCCCAATGCAGACTGCAGTCGAAATCATCTCGGATTGGTACGAAATCATCTCGAATTGGACAGGATCGTCTGCGACGATCTGAGCTTGCTTCGACTGAAGAATGACAAGGTTCCTGCAACAAAATCTGGATAGCACAACTGTAAATGATAATCCTAGGTGTTCTAATGCATGTAAAAGTTAGGTTACAAGAAAATTCAGCCAGCCAGCCAGGGGGGAGTCAAAGGGGGGGTCCTAAGGTTTAAATAGGCTTAGGAGGGAAGTTGGGAGGTTGGAGATCATCCTAATTTGGAAGATCTCCAATGGGGGAGGTCTCTAACAGTGTAGACATGCTTCTGCCCAACTTAGAGATGCCATTTGAAACAAAAGCTAATTATGAAAAATTAGTTTTGGGACAAGATCGTCTGGACGTCCTAGCCCAGAAAAAATCATCCGATCTAAGGTGATATCGTCTGATCGGCGACGATATCATCAAACGGTCACAACAAACTCTAAAAATGGCATGGAAAACGAGGAAATGGGTTAAACGACGGTTTGGGAGCGGTTTTGGGGTTGAATTTGAATTTGAATTATTACTAAGGTAATTTTAATTATTGCTAAGTTTTACTGCACCAATTTTAGGGTGCTACAGATGGATTCATGAAGAGGCCCTGTATGTCGATAAAGATCTCCTCATTATCAAACCAGGGTGGGTGGATAAAGGTCCTAGAGTGGTGGACTATATTTCTCAGAACCAAGGGTGTGCTATCTGGAAACCCATCCTAGATCCCAGGCACCCGCTTCTAGCTATCAGGCTCCAGTGCCTCCTCAAGGTGATTGTCATTCCATCCTTTAGAGGAAATGACAAATGCGTTTGGCATGGTATTCCCAGTGGAGTCTTTTCTATCAATTTTGCCTACAATCTCCAAAGATTCCCTGATGAGGCTCCCTTTTCAACTCGATAGGTGTGGTCCAAGAAGCTGGTCCCCAAAATTAGCCACTTTGTTTGGGTGGTTGTCCAAAACAAGATTTTGACAATCAAGAATATGATCAAGAGGGGCTTTCAGATCTCGAATAGATGCTTCCTTTGCTGTGCTGTCTGGGAATCCACCAATCACCTCTTTATCAACTATCCCTTTTTGTTTGAAGTCTTGGGCCTCATACTTTCCCAATTCTCCATCCAGTGGGTGGCCCCCAATTCCATTTCTAACCTCCTATCGTAGTGGACCAACCCATTTGCCCATCCCTTCATTTGCTTCCTCTGGATGTCTTACCTTCCCCATATGCTTTGGCAATTGTGGCTGGAGTGCAACAACAGAGCCTTCTCCTCCCTAGCCCATTCCCCCCTATGGATAGAGACCAAGGTAGTGACCTTTTCCCTTGAGAAATCCCGCTCATCCCTCTAACCAAGGTGCACCAATAGCTGGGCAAAGCCACCCTTCTCTCCTCCCTCAAAATTTAGCTTCCTCCTTGGTCCCCCCCACCCCCTCCCATTGATATTTGACAAGGTGGATTTCCCCCCTCGGTTGGGTCAAACTCAACTTTGATGATGCTTCAAAAGGAAATCCTGGGCCCTCTGGGGTGGGCGAGGTCCTTCGAGACTGCCATGGGACCCTGATCATGGCATTTGTTTCTCTACTTGGCTTCCAGACTACCAAATTCGCCAAAGTAGCAGCTCTGCTAAGCGAGCTGACCACCCTTAAGGAGTCTCCCTCAAAAGTCATCATTGAGGGCAATTCCCAACTTATCATCAAAACTACTTGTAGCCCGAGAAATTGCTTCTGGCACATCTATAACTTCATTCAAGAAGCCCTCTCTATCCTTCAGGGATTTCCTGACCATGCCTTCTGGAATGTGTACAAGGAAGGCAAAAGGGTGGTTGATTTTATGGCAAACCAAGGCATCTCAACTAACACCTTCACCTCCTAGACTATGAATTTTCTTGAAGCTCTGGTCCATATCACTTCGTAAGATCAGTCCAGCAATGTTGAGGACCCTGGTGTCTAGATTTCCCCAAGCTGGGGTCTCGATGGTCCTCCGGTGTAGTTTCCAGAGGATAGGGGACTTCCCCCCTTATGACACCACAACATCTGATCCAAACTTGTCTCCTACCCATGAGTTGGTCTCCTAGATCCCCCTCACGGTGCCAAGTGTGCTCGGCCATGTTAGTAGATCGGATCTTCTTGGCTTGGACCCGTGTTGCCCTGTTGGCTCTTCTGGCAGTCCCAAGATAGTCTCCATGTTGGCCCTACCTATTTTTTTTGCCTTGATCACTTTTCTGATGGATCCCCATGCCATGTCAGTCCACCCACGACTTTATTCTGTGATGTACCCTTAATGCGCTTCCCCACTTAGTTTGTGCCACCTAGCGCGCTGGCAGTGGCCCCTCCCCCTTGCCCTATGTGGCAACCTATAGCCACACCCCATTAGACCCTCCCCCCTTGTGTCACACCTAGCCTTGAGTGCTCATTTTTGATGCTGGCAGCTTCCCCCCTCTATGGCCCCTCGCATAGTTTTAAATTCATCGTGCACTGAGTCTTCCTACAGTCTTATTTGTTTCCCCCATCCCTGGGCCCTACGTATCTGGTCAATTTTCCCCTATATTCCCTATCTTCGGGTTGTCAGCTCGATCCTCATGGCTGCTAAAAATTTCTACACTGAGCCTTCCATGCTCATTTTGAGCGAGTCGGCTAGACTATTCTCCAACACAAAAAAATTCACTCATTTCTTTAGCAAGTTTGCAGGAGCTCATGACGAGATCACCCAAAGCTTTCTAGACTCGTGGAATGACAGTGAGGTCACGGTAAAGGGCCTTCATTTCAAAGTGAACAAAGAATTCCTGACAGATGTTACAGGACTTCACCATGAGGAAAAGGGGTGAGTAGTCAAGCGGAATAAGCATAATTGGGAGGAGGAGTTGTCCCATTTCCTAGAGCAGTAGTGGGATAAGGTGAACTTGTTCTGCTCCAACCTCCTGGCCCCCTTCGATGAGGCCATCGTCTCGATAATGTAGTACATTACCTATGATGACCCAAACTAGAGGATTTTTAGCTTCCACCTGAGCTACTTCAACCACCTCCAGGGGGCCATAGTGGTTAGCACCCTTTGATTCCTACTATATTCCTTGGGTCTTTCCATTGACCATGCTCGTAAAATCCATTCTCAGCCCTCCCACCAAGGCTTCATGGCCATTATGTATAGGCATGCCCT
This sequence comes from Wollemia nobilis, assembly GCA_028583015.1. NCBI lineage: Eukaryota > Viridiplantae > Streptophyta > Pinopsida > Araucariales > Araucariaceae > Wollemia > Wollemia nobilis. Next base: position 3,536,661 of record JAQPPZ010002362.1, read on the forward strand.
TGCCAATTAGTTGTAGCTCCACTGCATCCCTCCCCTATCTTTTGTACCCCCTTGAAATGGCTAAACCTCCCACTACCTCCCTTGGTGCTTCCATTTCTAAGGAGACCCCCTCTCCCAAAGGCTCACCTACCCCAAAGCATCGTAGACCTACTCGGAAGTGCAAGACTCTAGCCCAGGTCCTAGGTGGGGCCCTGAATCCTGAGGGTGCTTGCAAATGCCCCTTCCCTAGAAAAATTAGGGCTGCTAGTAGTGCCAAAAGGACAAAATAGGAGGCCCTAGAGCCCATCGATGTTAGCTCCGATTTTGGCAGTAGGATGCAAAATCTGGCTATTCAAGCTCTTCTCGACACGACAATTGGATCCCTGACTATGGCTACCCAAGCGACCTCCTCCGCTACCAATGCCCTGGCCAAGCTCTGGCGTAGGCTGGGAGATGGCCCTAATAGGGAGTAAAGTTGGCTGGATTGGTGCCCTATCCTGGCTAGTACTAGTTATAGGGTCCATCGGTACACTGGCGTCTAGCTTCTACATTGTTGACGATGGTGTTTTTTGGTTTTTGGTGGCTTCTAGCCAAGTTTTGATGTTGTGTGTCTTAGTCGATTTTTGTAGGCAGTAGGGCCTCGGGCCCCGGATCACTGCCTTTGGGTGCAGCCCCAATTTTTATTCATTTTTTTAGCCTCGAATTCTGATGTATCTAAGGTTTTTGGATCCTGTTCTAAAAAACCCACTATAAATATTCTGTTATCAAAAAAAAAAAATTAACCATGCATTTAACATCTAACATTGCATCCATATGCATACAATCAAAGTAGTCTATATACACATCTAGATCACAATATCTAGTCATACATCCATCATCTAGCTAGTGCATGTCATCCATACATCACATCATATAGCATAAAATCAACATATAATATAAGCATTGCATCCATATGCATCTCATAAACATAAAATAAATAAATCTGCACATATAATGAGTCTCATAAAATTAATATTATATATATATATATATATATGTGTGTGTGTGTGTGTGTGTGTGTGTCAAAAAGAGTATATAGACATATGTCCAAAATACCCACATGCTACAACTATTTAGGTCCTTGACCTTACACTCAAAAATGATACAAACATCTAAAACAACCCATAATAGGCAACTCATGTACCCCCAATCTCGGATGCTCTTCCATCGCCTCCACCCTCTCTATTATTTTTCCTAGAGCTGGTACCATTAGACCTCTCTATCTGAGGTGTCCTATGGTTGGGCCAAGCTGAAGACTATCTTGTCTCCTAGGTTCGAGTCCTCTGAGTCCCTAGATCTATGGTCCTCTCAAGAATATCACCCTCGAGCAGCTCGATCTCTCCCTCTAGGCAAGAGATATGAGTATCATATGATGCTCTCTCATTAAGGTGAAGCTGAACCATAGCCTATAACCTTCTAATATTTATATTTAGATCTAAACTTGCATGTCCCTATATAGCTAGAGACACTAGAGCAACCTGTGGAGTAGAGGACTCCCCTTGCACACTCCTCACTAAATACCTCTCATGAGTCATGAGTTGTAGTTGATACTATGCTAGATCTTTCTCAAGTGTCATCTTCTCTAGAGCTATAGTGGCACTCATAATTTGTTCTAGGTGGATAGTCTTCTCCTCCTTGTAGCTCCACCACTACTCATATCCTTGTCTCAACTAATTTTGTGTAGCACTAAACTATAACTGTAGAGTAGCCATGGAAGTGTCCCTCTCTTGGATCTACATTTGAAGGGTCCCTACCCATGTCTATAAGCTAGTAACCTTTACCTTGAGCTGAGACACCTTGTCATCAGGCTCCTCCTCACCCTCCTCTATCTGGGGCTCCTCCTCAGCCATAGCCTTACCCCATCCACCCTCTGTCTATTGGTGCACTCTATGCCCATGAGGATCTACACCCTTTGGATGTTCTCCCTCTACCTTTGCTACTGCCTCACCATATATAGGTCTGCCTAGAGGGCCATCACCCTACCACAACATGGTAGTCCACTAGGTGTCATAATATATTGTAGTCCCTGCATCCTCTAGACCAAAATCTTAGAGATCATCATCCTCATCCCCCAATGGAGTCGCTTGAGACCATGTCAAGTACTTCTCTACCTTAAGGTAATGATATTTAGTAAGTGTAGGAGGGATATCCTAGTGAATATCAAACTAGGTGGTCACACGGGAGAAGTATAATAAATCTCATATCTTGAGCTTCTCAAGAAACCATATGTCATATCGAGTCCTCCTCAAGTATATTTCAACTTTCAAGCATGTAGGATAATCCATGTAGAGCCTCCATAGCATTTTCCCTATCTATAGCCATCCAAACTAATCAATGTAGTACCACACATCTCCTGCTCGAGTCTTGCTTTTGAACTCCTTAGCCTCTCTAGGCCAACAAGCAGCATTGCATTGGCTCTCCTCAGTAATATCAATAATCCAAAGGGGTAGTGGAGTTGGGAACTCAATTGTGATGTGCTACCACACCTATATCTATAGCAAGAGACTGTATTTGACTACTGCATGACTCCTCTATGTAATATTGTACAACTCATTATAGAGTTATGCAAGTAGGGCGCTCCTCAGGATAGAATCGGTGGCTCTTTGGTGTTGTTCACTAGCACATCCTATGTCCTGACAAAGAGTTTTCAAGGGAAACTTGCTGCTTATGTGTCTAGTAGAAGAATCTAAACTATCAAATGCTTGAGTACAGATGCCCATCATGATAAGACATTCTCATGGTACCAATCCTTAATGTGGACCCCACCGTGGTTTGAATCTACTTGCACCGTAGCAATCCAAGCACCAAATATCTATTGAAATACTACATCCTTCACCTCTTTGGGTGAATATGTGATGGTCTTGTCATTTATCAGGATTAAAAAAATATGGTAGACATCCTCCAAAGTGATAGTGATTTCACCTATGGATAGGTAAAAGGTGTTGGTCCTCAGATTCCAACGATGGGCCAGAGTAGTCATGTAAGCCTGATTGGCTCTAATCGATGGAAGTTGTAGCACATAGCCAAATCCTATGGCTCCAAACTAGGTCTGCTCAATGTCATTGAGACCGTTGCTAAGGGTAAGAAGGATGTCTGATTTCCTTGCCCTCAAGGTCAAATTTTGAAGAGAGAAATAAATAATATATGCTAAATCAATCAAAAACATAAAAAAATGACCTTAAAATTCAAAAAAATCCTAAAAAAGATTAAAAAAATTACAAATGTCTGCAACGCATTTCAAAAAATGAAGACTACAATTCAAAAACAATCAATAAAATCAATCAAATGAATTAAAATAAATCAAAAACAAAAAAATCAAAAAATTTAGGAAATTTTCCTAAAGTTGGCTAACCATAGTTGGGGCCCGCGACCGGTAGAAATAGTCAAAATTCTAACCATTGGGATTTAAATCCCATCATGGCTAACAACTGCGGCCCCCAATACGCTAATTAGGAACCATGGCTGCCACCCACGACTAAGAGCAGTGAAATTTTTAGGGTCACATCCCATCCCAAAAAAGACAAAAAAATTTAAGCCCACCCATCTAATCTAACCTAGTCTAAATCTAACTATGGTGTGGTTCATTACCGGTAGTTTAATGTGGTTCAATTAACCCGTTACTTAATGAGGTTTATTTTGAGTTGATAACCCTAAGCTATGGTGAGGTTCTTTATCGGTAGTTTAGTGTGGTTCATTTAACCTATTAATTAATGATGTTCATTTTAATTGGGTAAATAAAAAAAGAGAGAGTTGCAACAATACCTTTCTAGCACTGAATCTACCACTAGTGGATGTATCCATCAGGTCAACCATGTTGGGTAGGTTGAGTATGTATTTCAGTAGCATTATGTATCAAATTTTTAACCTCACATATTAGAGCTCTTAGTTTTTCAAGTCAACAATTGGAAAATAATGACGTGAAAATGACATATTTTTCTTTTATATTTTCTATTTTTCCCTTGACCATGATTGACATCTTTGGGCGTAGAATTAGATTTTATAGACCATGGGTTAGAGTCGTAGCTAAGAAAATTGTAAAAATTGGTTACGATTGACAAGCGCGACTAGCATCCAGTAATAAACAAGCTCAAAATTCAACCATGAGGGGCTTCAAAGTGCAAAATCAAAAATATCTAATGGTGCAAAACCCTCAAAATTTTCAAAATAACATAAAAAATTAAATAATTCAAATTTCAAATGCACATCGTATCCAGTTATTTATCCTATACACTTGGTGGTTGCAGTGACTTGCGATCCATGCAATCCAACAAGATGATTAAATCATGATAATGCCATTTGGGATAAATTAGTTATTGTGGAATTGATATGCTTCACTTCTAATCCCTAAGAAGGCCTAGATGGTTGGACTGCTCCATGAGAATGACGTATTCATCTCATTGCTTCTATGAAATTTTCAACAAATCATTGAACATTATGGTTAAATATAAGCCTAATTGGAATTGATATCATATTGATTCCCTAAGAAGGCCAGAGTAGCCAGGCTGCTCCACAAGATAGAAATGTACAATTACTATTAATAGTTGCAATCATGGCTAAATTAAACATTGCCAAGTATTTAAAGTTCTAAATCCTTCAATTGTTCAAATCAATCATTGTGGTCAAGTGACTCATCGCTTCATTAAATTGTCCTACTCTCTTTGACTCATCGCTTGAGGGGATAATCACTATATCAATTATCATGTACTCTTAGGTATATCAAGGAGCATGCATAGACACACCTTTATATCTCACCTATCCAAATTATATCCATGTACTCTTAGGTATATCAGAGATAACACATATACACACCTTTAGATCTCACATATCCACATTTTGTAGCTTTTAGGAGTAGTCACAACAAAACACATAACACAAAAACAAAAAAAATTAACATCAAAATCCAAGTAATACAAAACACAAAACAAACCTAAATCACATCAAACACCTTCAATCAAATTGTTTGTTGTCTACTAAATTGCTTGTTTTCCTAGTTAAGTCCTTATTAAAAATAATAAAAATGACCAAACATAAAAATACCAAAAAGAAATGAAAACACCTCCCTTTTGCCTTTTTCACCATGATACATTTATAACTCATCTCTGATAGAGATCATCTAGAAAGGGATAGTTTCATATAGAGATTGTCTAGACAAGGAATATTTAAAAAAAAATCATTCTAATAGGGATAGCTCCTATTAGAGCTAAGTTAGACCCTATACCCCCTCATACCCTCTACTTTTCCACCTCCTCCTCTATCTCTAATCACTTATGGTCATATCTTAAAGTCAAGCTAGATCACATGAGCGTCCTTCCATGGACCCCTCTAAGATGATCCCTCCTCCTTTGGAAACCTCTCCAACATGTTCAAAGGAGGTGTCCTCCACCTTTACTAGTAGTCTATCCAATATTCATGATATCCTCTATCTGAGTGACATGGGCCATTTTAGGCCCTCATACTATGACCAATGCCTAATGTACTAGGCCACCCACACCACCTTAGCTAAGACCCCTAGTGATGGTACACCTTCATCTTCTTCAAACCCAAATAGTTTACACTATGAACCTATCATTTTTTGGCCTTTCTCTACATATATTAGCCAAAATTCACCCCTATGTTGCCTAGTTCACATCAACCTCTCTTGCCCCATCCTCATTTAGATGAATCACCTTGAGTCTCTTTGATTCCACTCTAAGTCTCTGATCATTCCTTTCCCTCTTTCTACCAAGAGCTAACCTAGTCTCACACCTCCCATATCTTGTCCATTCCTCATATTCCCCCACCCCCAACCAGGGATATTGTATTCACCATTGCCACTACTTCCAACCATCATGGTCCCTCTTCTTCAAATCTCAGTTCCTACTTAAAAAATATTACCCCTTAGATGCCACCACTATACCAACCCCGTTCATCCTCTCATATTATTCAAACATCATATCTTCCACATATTCTTAAAACACCATACCTTCCACATCTTATTTACACACCCTATTCTCCATCCCAAATGTACCATATGGTTTACATCCTATAGGCTCCTCGCCCCTCTTTTCCACCTCCTCCACCTTACCCATATTCATATTCTTATCCCAACTACCTTGTGCCTTCCCATGTGACCATCCTTTTCAATCCTACCCAAGTAAATCAAACTCCTCCTTAAAATGAAAGACAACAAATACTAAATTGAATCAAAATTCTTGAGCTATAGTCGAATGGCTATGAGTATCAAAAACCCATATATAGTCAAATTTGTAATGAAACAACCTATAATCATGTCAAAAAGAGTACCACAACAATTCCATCACAACACATTACTCAACCTCGAGAGCAAAATTTCCAATCCCAACCAACCCCTATATAGACAACCACCCTATCTTCTTTTAATCAACCTTACAATCACTCCCAACAACCTCCTCATACACATTGCAATTGGACTCCCCTTTTTAACCATTGTCCAACCTCTTTTAAAAAATGTACAATGAAAAATAATCACCTTGCCTAGTGTTCAACCAAAAGATCCAAATTGGGTGAAATGAAAGAGGTATAATTAGCATCAATTCATTATTTTAATTACTATTAAAATTTCAAACACCTAGTACAAGATCTGCTTGATTGAGTATATGTACAAGTTGACAATCCCCCCACCCCTCCAACCAACACCTTGGTACATTTAGAATTCCATCACTACAACATGGGATGCACCAATAGTAAGTTGATGCATTGACATCCTTGAAAGTACCTAGGAAAATCAACCATCTAAATTTTATCCCTTTGCACCAAGGATTTTTTGTATGATCAACATTGTGATAAAAATAATGATATCCAGGGTGATCGCCTGAACAACGTGACCCACCTGATGCACCCCCATAATTATATATTCCCTCACCAAATTTACTATAACTACTCCTCCTTCACCACCTCCCTCAAATTTATTTCCCTCCTCATTTCTCTCCTCTAATTCAACCAATTTCTATGTTTATGGGATTTTATCCTCTTTCAAACCAATTTTCTATTTGGGAAAATTGACACTCCTTCCAACCAATTTTGTGTCTAGTAGAGTTAACATTCCCTTAAAATTCAATTTTGTCACTCCTCACCTATGCACAATGATCCCAATCCTTTAGGATTCTCTCTCATCAATTTTTTTCATTACATATATCCAAATCATTCAAAAAACAATAAATCGAGGCTTATAACATGCTAATTTGATCATCTTTTGGATGCATGAATATGCATTCTCCAATCCTGATTGGCATAGTTAATCAATGATATTTATATGTTGTACAATTTTCTCATCTATTTGTATTACATTTTTTCTATCCCCTACCTCCTAGTCCATTGTCTAAACATCATTTTTTTTTGTATGTCATGCTATCGTTTCAACCATGTTGCACAACCATCTTCTATATTTAGCATTTTTTCAGTTACATGAACTAGTCATCCCAACTATCATGATGTCTTGTTAAATCATATTCTTAGGTTACTTGAACAATTAAGTCATCTCTATTATTCAACCATACCTAGTGTTCCACTCAAGCTTTGTAAAATTTCATCATATTCCAAAATTATTTTTGGCCTCCTCTAGCTAACTCGATTTCTATCTTGGATCAACCACATATCACACTTTAATTAAATTTTTAGTTTAGGGAAGAAAAAAACATGAGAAGTATTTCCATAAATTTAACATTTTATTGCTCATCCTATAATTCATATAATCCAAACCTAAGGATCCAAATTGTAGGTTTAAAAAAAAGAAAAAGAAAAAATATATATTCAAATATTGGTCCCCTTAGGTATTTTAGATGCCTCCACTAGGGCTATAAAACATGGCTGGAAATAGATCTATGTTGAAGTATTATGGGGCTAACCTCAATTAGGGCTATTTATGCATATTTGGTAGTAGAGTATACCCTTCGAGTGGTGACATGTATGCCATATTAGTGATATTTTGTATAGACCTATAAAAAATCATAGACGAGCTACCTTATATTGGCTTAAGTTATAATTGGTTATTCCAACTTTATGCAAGATAAAAAATAAACATAACTACACACACTTCAGTCCATGATTGGCTTGATGTTATTCAGGTTGCTCTAAATTTATATGGGATATTGATTTACCATTATATGACTTTGATTATCACAGATATGGTGTTTGTCTATTATGAAACATTTCACGGATCCAAAAACCCTAAGATGTTTGGATGACAAGTGTCTTGGCTAGCCACCATTCACTAGCCATTATCCATTGTTTATTTTTTAGCCCATTTTACATTACATGTTATTTTTCATCCATGTCCTAAGTCCTATGTTCATTTTTATTATTGTATCTCATGTGTTAATATGTTATTATGACCATTAAATTTTCATTAATTATTAAAATATTTTTTATTGTGAAATTCATATCCATGCATAGAGAGAGTGATTAAACAAATATATGTGAGTCTAAACCAGAGATAAAGGATGATTTACACTTGCTCAAGTGTGGATTCCTAATTCTACAATTTTTTTTAGCAAAGGTGACATCAACATGCTTTAAGGTGTAGATTCTAGAAACCTTGAAGCCTAAGAAGAAGAAAAGGAATATTAAATGTCAAGGGTTTTCAAGAATAAGAACCTGATGTAGTTGTAGATCTATGACAGAGTTGAGCTTCCAATAATGATCAATGGATGAGATGCAATATCCAACTATTAGAACTCCAACCACAACCAATAAAACAACAAGTTGCAGAGGTATGCTTCCATGGAAAACTTCTCACAATATATTTCGTAGAGCTCCACATCCAGTAATATTATACCAGTAAACTCTCTAATGAGATGTAAATATACAATTTTTGTAATGTCTCCTAAAAATATTATTTCATTTACAAACTATAAATAGAGGCTGAACTCTCATTTTTTAAGGTCATATCTAGTGTGTTTGACTTCACTACTATAAAAATCATTGTGAGATAATGGAAGGAACATTAATCTAATTGTTCGACTCAAATTTGTTGTCTTCATTATCTTGTGCAAGAGGTTCGAAGTCTTGAGCTGCATTTTTGTTAATACTTGAATGGTTAGTTCATTGCAGCTTTTGGATTACTAGTTGTGAGAGTAGTTGAAATATTTTCTTGATTAGATATGTATTGTTAGGAAGTTTATTTCTATAAAATGTAACTATTTGTCTATTCTACTATTTAAATTATCAATATTGGATTTTGGAATTGCTTTCTATAATATATCTCTTTTTATTATTTAATGTGTGAAGGTTTCATTAATTTGGGTAATGTTAATCTTGAGTGATGGGACACTGGAAATAGCTTGTGGGAGCATTTTTCTATAGTTGCCTATGTTGTTAGCCTATCCAACCAGTTTTTTCATAACATTTATAACCCTAAAACTTTTCTAAACCCTTATCTCAAAATCCTATTGGAGATTTAATTGAGTCAACACCATTTTAATTTGACAAGGAACCATCCTACTATGGAGGTTGGATTGAAGTTTTATTTGGTCCATCCAATGCTTGATTGCTGAGCTACGACTATCGGGTGCATTCTTGGACATAAAATTGGAAGATATATAGTTATAATGTCAAGTAAAGCTTGATGACATTTCAGTGCCTAATAGGCATTACCTCTAGAAAAATACTAGGGTTCATTGTCTCCAAAAGAGGCATTGAGGTGGACTCAAAAAATTTCAAGGCCATAATGGAGATGTCTCCACCAACAAACTTAAAGTAATTGCATAGTTTAGAAATAAATATTCAATCAATCCATCATTTCATTTCATAACTTTCTAACAAATGTAGGCTATTCAATCACCTATTACAAAAGGGTGTGACATTTTCATGGATAGAAGAATATCAAAAAGCCTTTGATGAAATTAAGAAATACCTATATTATCCACTAGTATTAGGTCCTCCTCATCTGGGGGTCCCCTTCCATTTGTATGTTTCAGTAACAAACTTTACATTAGGGACAATTCTTGCACAAAAGAATGAAAATAATTGAGAGCAAGTTTTATATTACATTATTCAAACATTGTTAAGCTATGAAACCAGATACGCTTATGTGGAAAAATTATGCTTAGTAGTGGTTTTTTCCACTAAGAAACTTCAATATTACATGCTTAGTCACACCACATATGTCATAGCTAGAGAAAATACTCTACGTTATATGATGTCTCACACTTATAATAACACTCATACCGCTAAATGGATAATGCTTCTCATTAAATTTTATCTTGAGTTTATAAGTCAAAAATCCATTAAAGATCAGGTTATAGCCAATCAACTTATGAAATATCCACTACCTAGTGATTATCCTTTGATTATTGAGCTCCTAGATGATTCGGTATTCACTATCACTGAACAAGAAGGAGATGTCATTCTAGAGGAAGACGTTGATATCATACTATTCTTAGATGGTTCTAAGTGTGAAAAAGGCCAATGTGTTGGAGTCATGTTTCATACACCCCAGGGAGTACATATCCCCTTATCATTCAAACTAGAATTCCAACGCACAAAAAAAAATACAAAGTATGAAGCCTTAATATTATGTCTTCAAGTAGTTATAGCTATGTGTATTAATCATATTAGGATATTTGGTGATTATCAACTTGTTTTCAAATAGGTAACCAGAGAATACTAATGCAAATAACCTACCATTAATATTTACCATGAAGTAGCAATTAAATTGATCTCTAAGTTTGATTGGTATGAAATTTATAGTTTGCCATGTTTTACTAATATATTTGTATATGCAATGGCCTCTCTTGGATCATTGATTCCAAAGGATACTTTTGAAGAGGTACAACCCCTCATAATTACAATGATATCTAAATTTGCAACTGTTCATGCTAAATCTAAGGATGAAAGGATGTTTGCTTTATCGATTTGGATCCATGTGATTCTTGGTCAAACCAAATAATAACCTTTCACAAGTTTGTAACACTCCCATCATATATGTCACAAACTGCTAAATGCACTTTCAAGAAAAAGGTAGCTCGTTTTAATCTCTTGGGGGATGTATTGTATAAACATGGTTATGATGGGATCCTCCTTCATTATCTCAATCATGTTGAGGCACAAAAAGCCATAGATAAAGCTCATTATGGTACTTATGGTGGTCATTTCAGTGGAATGGCCATTGCAAAGCATATTTTATGCATGGGTTATTATTGGTACACAATGGAATGAGATTGTTGCACATATATCAAACATTGTAACCAATGTCAAGAGCATGCTAATTTAAATCATGTTCCATCACAAGAATTATAGCCTCTTCAAAGCCTTTGGCCCTTTTCATGATGGGATATAGATCTAATTGGCAAAAATTTTCCTCCTTCCTCAAGATAACATACATTCATCATCACAACATTGAATTCTTCACAAAGTGGGTCAAGGAAATTCCTCTAACCAGTATGATAAGACCTATAATTGTGGAGTTTATACTTCATCATACCATTTATCATTTTGGTATCCTCTATAAAATCATCTTAGGCAATGGCAAGTCTTTCAAGAACAAGGATGTTTGAGCAATTTGTGAGAAATATAATATTCAACATAGTTTATTGACTCTTTATTACCCACAAGAAAATGGATAAGTTGAGGTACCAATAAGACCTTAATTGCTATTCTCAAGAAACTTGTTAAAGAAAATCATAGATATTAGCATACATAAATTCCCTTGGCATTATGGGCTTATCAAACAAGCATCCACACACCTATTAGGGCAACACCATTTTCATTGGCCTATGGAGCTAAAGCAATCATACCTCTTGAGCTCAAGATCCCCTCCTTGTAAATTTTATTACAGGAATTCATAGATGACGATATTGCTACACAAGCATGTCTTGACAAACTCACACTTTTTGATGAAAGGTGAATCAATGCTTTAGAGCATTTATGAGTATATCAAGACCACCTAAAATGTGCTTACAATGCCAAAGTTCATCTAAATGAATTCAAAGTAGGATATTTTGTTCTTAAAGAGAATAAATAAAACACCAATGCTTTATCGTATCTTTGTGATAAATTCATGGCTAATTGATTAGGTCCATACATTGTTACTAAGAAAGTGGGTAAATGTACTTATAGGCTTGCTAGTCTAGAGGGAGTTGAAGAGCCCAAACCAATTAATATTATACACTTGAGAGTATTATATGCATAATGTGATTTATATATATGTATATATACATGGCTATTACACAAAAACAACATTGCATTTCATACATTTCATTTCACACATTGCATTACATAAATTGCATTACACACATTTCATTTGCATACATTTAATTTGACAACTCACATTTTATTCATTGCATTCACACCATCACTTTCAAATAATCACATTTCATATTAAGGATAATTTATTTAGTTCAGATATTAATTGGTCCAACAAAGTCATGTTGCCTTAATCAGGGACACCTTCAAACATCATCCAATTCGTTGCATAATTCCATAAAACCAAATTATTAGCAAAGTCACATGTCCATAATTCCTAGGTGTTTTCAGTCACTCAACCACTCCTATTGTATTAAGTAGCCTCAAAATACATGTCGAGTTTTCTTTAGGACCAAGACACAATTTTCACTAAGAAAATATTGAGTTCCGGTAATTGACTCTAAACACTCTTGAACCAAACACAATCACATATCTTAAAAACATCTTGTGTCAAAGAGAGATAACACCATGCTTGGGTTGAACCTCAAAGTGAAAATGGTACTCCTTGCTTGTCACATAATGCAACATAGTCCACAAAAATAGTCGTTTTCACCACTATCATAGTTGCTTACAAATTTAAAAGATAGAGAAGTAAGGATAGGGTATAATTATGATCACACTTAGGTTGAGAATCTGATTCTCCAAAGCTCTAAATATTTCATCACACACCATAGTTCCTCAAGCTATAATAATAGTACTACATTTCTAGTTAGATAGTTAGGTAGTCATCCCTAAATCCTAAAGATCAAAATCTTGGACTATGGAGTTAGTCTCCACCAGAGCTATAGATGCTTAACTGGCAGTGGAGTATGCTCATGCATGGTGACACATATCATATACAGAAAAGCTAGCTTCATGGTCTCATACATATCAAGTTTTATCAAGTTTACTCAAGATGAGTTAATGAACTCACTTGCACACACACTAGTTCTTGATTTCCTTGATTCATTACTGTAGACCCAAAAGGGGCCATATACTTAGTAGAATTATGAATTTCTAGCTAGAAAAGTAGAGTTTTCATGATAGAGTAGAGTTTTGTAAGAAGTATAAATTTTGTATTTGTTGTCTAGTAGCACCTAAAGGATATAATATGCCTAAGTAACACTGATAAAATGTGAGACAACAAAGCTTGGAAAAGAGAAGATACTCTAGTGGCCAGCCAAGATAATCTCTATATTATCTTTTTCTAATCAATGATGCAAGGAAATAATCATGGTCAGCATAATCAAATTTGGCTGAGTAGAATTCTGAGTTGCAAAATACAAAGGGGCAGTGATTGTACATGGGAATTTTCCACAACAAAAGTCCACAAACATACAAAATTTTCAAAGGAGTGAGAGTTTAAAATCTAATAAAATATAAATTCCACAATCAACGTGGTCAAATTATGTAAGGCAAAATTTAGATTTGTAGATTCTGGATCCAAAAGTGGAAAAATAGAAGCCAGTTCTACAATTAGACTGGTCAAACCTAACCTAGCAAAAATCAAAGTAGTGAATTTTGTAGGAAAGCCATTGGTGACCATAGAAGCCAATTTCACGGTTAGCATAAAAAAACCTTACTTGGTAGAATTTGAAGTTGCAAATTCTTTAAAAGGTCATAATATATTTGAAAAAACCATACTTCACAATCAACATGGTCAAATTAGGCCTAGAAGAAAATGAACTAGTGGAACCTGACAAAGGTAGAAAAAAAATATATGGGGAAGAGCAAACATCATCAGAATCAAGATCCAACTGTAGTTTTACTTGTAAATTAAATGTGGATGATCCCGGCAAGAATGACGAGTGGTCTAGATCAATCTGTAACCTCTCTAGCCATGGAAACCATTTGAGGAGCTGAGTGTTTATAGAGTGCAATTGTAGCATTAATAGAGGATAGCTAAGTTCCAATATTCAATATTCATGAGAAGTTATCACCTCAGCACTTTGTGGTTTTGAAAGATAAATTCCTTGTAATTTTCCATCATGATAATCATTATAAAATCTATATAAGGAGATTGAACCCCCATGATTAAGGATTAGCTCTGGAGTGTTTGCCTGATATATTACTGTAATTACTAAAAGATCAATAGGAGCATTAATTGGATGTTTACCTCCAATTCTTCATCTTTACCAACTGTAGATTCATTTTGTGAATGCATTTTTGTTATTGTTTTATGATTAGTCAATTCTATTGATATTGGATTGCTAATTTAGAACACCTTGGAATGGTTCATGCTTGAATAAATGTTGCAAAATACTTCTATTTATATTAACTTGAGTGTTGATCTAATTTTTCTATTTGTATTATTAGCATTTAGGTGTTTGAAATAGTTTTTTGAGTATTTCCTTATTCTAATGTTGAATATGTTGAGTTTTGATTGTTGTTAGTATCAATTGTGGCATACTAGAAATATGATTGATTAGTGAATTCTTACTATTTGTCAATGTTTTTAGCTCTATCTGTCTGCCTAAATTCTCAATTATTTCTAACCCTTACTCTATTTCTATCCCTAAACTTACACTTTTTGATTGAGATTAATTGAATCAACATATTAAATAGTTGAAAAAAAAACCAGCCTACTCTGGAGGTTGTATTGAAGTATATCTCTGGTCCATCAAATGTCAGGGTTTGAGCTATGATTAGTGGGTATGCACCTATCGAAAGTCATAAAATTCATAGTTGCAGTTCAAGGTTCCATTGATGTAAATTTAGACCCCAATAATTATGGCATGCTCGATGGGACCCATTATAGGTATCTTTACCCATTTCTTAATTAAAATATCTTGGAGGAATTAAGATTTAGTGAATTATCTTCACCTTATTCTATGAAGAGAGTAAATTCACTTGGCGACTCTACTAGGGAGTGAAGTCAAATTTCATGATTGGTTTTCTTAAGAAATTGTTATGAATGGATCTTACTCTCTATTTTTGAGTTTACAATTCTGTAGACATAATGGCTAATCACCATTACCCCTCATGGTATGAATCTGGGCCTTTAGACATTCCTTTTTACATGAAATTTCCAAAATCATCCTTAAAAAATTACCACGATATCAAGGGAAGGAAAATACTACAAAGGAGCATTGCTAGGACATTGCTTCCTTTTCATCAATGCACAATATTGAGTTCATGGATGTTATGCTAAGATTTTTATCCCTATCTTTGAAAGAAAATGTGTTGTAGTGGTACCATTCATTAGAGTTCAAAAGTATCAGGATATGGGAAGATCTGGCTAATACCCTTATATATGAGTTTGATGACCCTGGAGATCCCTACATACTCATCATCTAGTTTTCAATCATCAAGAAATCCATTTACGAAAAGCTCTCTGAATTCAAAATTCACTTCAAAGTACTATGGACTAGAATTCCTCAAGAATACCAAACCTCCCACCCTCAGGCATACATATACTATATTCATACATTATATCCTAATCTAAGTCTCTTGATACAAGAATTGAAGGTTAAGATATTCCCACAAGTGTTTCAAGAAGCTATATAGGCGAAAACTATGTTGATCACCGTAGGTAAGTTCCCTCCTAGAGAGGTTGATCCTCCTTTCTATAACCTCGAGTATATTCCATGCAATTGCAAAATTATTAAAGAAGCACCCTTGCAGACTAAAAAGGATCCTAGTGAAAAACTAGAGGTAAATCAAGATATCAGCCCATATATGTTGAAACAAGAGCTAGAAGAAGTTATGCCATATCTCCAAAATTATGGGTGAGGGAATGATCTGCCACCTGAAAAAGTGATATGACCATGTTTGATACCGTATCTCTATTTTATTCAAGGTATGTTGATGGTCCAACTAGGGATAAGACTAAAAAGCAACAAGATCTCAAATTAGAGGAGAGTGTTAGCAATGCTTGTCCATTCTAGAATAAATTCCCCCACACAGTTTGTGATGGATGATAGATTAGGGACATAATCATTTAAGTAGTGGAAAGGTTTGCAATAATAATGTATGCTCACTAATGGACAATACCAATAGTTTTTGCACTACCTTTTAGGACCTCACTCATGATAAAGGAGAACAAGTGCCAAAAATAGAAGAGGCTTTAGTGAATAAATATCTTGAAGAAAGGAAGCATGAGATCTGGAAGGATATATACTTACCTTCAGTAACATTGGTACAATGGATAGAAAAGGTGAACTAGTTGCATGACCTGATCAATGGATCACATCATATAGAGAAAGAGTTAAGGTGAGATCTTCTAGCAAGACCCAGAGTGGATTTGAATAATATTTCCTTGAAATTTTTATTTTGTGAAAGTAAAAAAAGGCTATCTAAATAACACCTTGGGTTTTTGTAAGAAACTGTGTGACCAATGCTACTTGTCAATTGCTTTTGAAAAGGGAATTATACATAATTATCTAATAAGCTCAAGTGTAGAAGTACCAATAGTACCTTTCAAAGTATGTCAAGAGTTGGAGTTGACTATAGAAAGAGTGGAACCTAGATATCAATAGTTCAAAGGTAAAATATTCAAGGATTTTGGAATTGTTAGAGTACTTGTAATGATGTTATGGGTTTACAATATTTATTCATGATACTTGATATCATGGTCATATATATTCTTCCGTTATGTGGCATTTATATCTCTAAAGCATCAGTTCAACCTTTTAGGTTTTGCCTTGAGGAGAAAGTAAGTGGTATTTGCATCCTTGGAGAAAAGAGTATTGTTGAGGTTTTCGACCAGGATATTCACCCTTTTATAGTTGAATATTATATGCAACCATGCACTAGTTCTCCTATGTTTGTACCTAATCATGCAGAAATAAGAAACCTTTTCTGGGAAGATTCATCAAAAGGCTTCCAAACCAATGAGGAATTGGTTAGGGGGGGCCTTTTTATTATTCAAGAAACATAAGATTTTTTTTTTTACAAAGATCAAGGTACATTTTCATAACAAGGATATAAAAGGAGTGATGCAATATTATAGGTTTTTGAGGTATGAGAGTTTTGAGGGAAACCCCATATTTGTGACTTACCAAGGGGAGAAGAATTTTAAAAAACAAGAGTTCGCAAAAATGATGATTAATTCTCATGACATGAGATACAAAGGGTCATGTCATTATTACACTCAAGAAGATGTAATATACCTATCACATGGTGTAATATTTAAGGATAAGTACAAATTTAGGGCCATTTGGTCCAAACATTTTAGGTTCATAGGTTAGAAGCATATGAAATATTTAGATCTAGGTGCAGGCACATGTGCCACATTTTGTGTACATATCAACATTTAAATAAATGGCTAACTATAGCTAATGTAATAAGTTAGAGGTCAAGAGGTGAAAACCATGGAAAATATATTTTGTAATATTTTTGAAGTAGTGAAGGCTTGAATCATTATAAGGACCTCTAACTCTATTGCCTAATTGGATACTAGATAGTCAGAATAGAAGCTCAATTAAAACACACCAAACAAAGCATTCTAGGTTTAGTAATTTTTAAATCTAGCCAATATCTTCACATCATTATCATACGTCATCTTCATAGCTTTATAAAATATTGAAGACTTGTTTGTAGAACAATTGATGATATGAGATGGGTCACGATTGGTCATTTTTGGAAGGAAAATGAGAGGTTGCTCAAATGAGGGAGTTTTATTTCAACCTTGTTAAACACCGTAAGCGGATGAAAAATAGAGATGGATTTCCATGCTTAGTAATCTATCTACCTTAGAAGTGGCCTCGCACCTTGATGAATTATGCATATGGGACTTGCACCCTGATGAAGTATGCATATCTATTTTTTGGTGGTGCATGGTTCCCTATTTTTATGTAACTCCAATTCCCTTTGTTCCCTTCCTCTTTTTTTTGCTCCCCCAACACACTAGTGTTTTTTTCTCTATTATCCTTATATATTTTCATTCCCTTTCCCTTTATTTCCCTTTATTTATATAGAGGTGGTAACTGCATTTTGTTTCATTCTTTGCATTTTCCAAAAAACACCATTTCATGTGTATTAGGAGGTATTGTTTTCCTCATTCTACAGACTATGTATATAATCCTCTATTTTTGCTCAGTTCCTACATTGTTTTATCTTCTTGTTTTTTCCCATCCCTGTTTGAAGCTTTCCCTATTATATTGCATCTTTACTTTTAAATTTCCATGTTTTTTTACCACGAATTCTACTAGAATTTTGATAAAATAAGGCTCTGAGTTATGCTTTGTGAGCAAAGTTCCCTGAGAGGCAGCAAAATGTAGACCCAAAAGGGACAATATACTTAGAAAAATTATGAATTTTTGGCTAGAAAAGTAAATGAGCATTCATGATAGAGCAGAGCTCTACAAGAAGTATAAATTTTATATTTGTTGTCCAGAAAAACCTGAAGGAGCTAATATGCCTAAGTAACGCTGAAAACATGTGAGACAATAGATCTTGGGAAAGAGAAGATACTCTAGTGGCCAACTAAGATAATGTCTGTATTATTTTTCTGTTAATAAATGATGCAAGGAAAATTCCATGATCAACACAGTCGTATTTGGCTAAGCAGAATTATGAGTTGTGGAATACAAAGGGGTAATGATGGTACATGGGAAGTTTCCATAGTGGAAGTCCACCAATATACAAATTTTTTGAAGGAGTGAGAGTTTGAAATCTACTAAAATATAAATTCCATAGTCAACGTGGTCAAATAACACAAGGTAGAATTTAGAGTTGAGGATTTTGGATCCAAAATCTAAAAATCATAAGCCAATTCTGTAGTCATACCAATCAAACCCGACCTATCAGAAATCAAAGTAGCAGAGTTTGTATGAAATCCATTAGCAACCGCAGAAGCCAATTTTGGGGTCAGTGTAGTCAAACATTACTTGGTGTAATTTAGATTTGTGGATTCTTTGAAATATCCTAATATATTTGAAAAAACCATACTCCACAATAAACATGGTCAAATCAGAACTAGAAAAAGACCAAACATCATCGGAATCAAGATCCAATTGCAGTTTTAGTTACAAATTAAGGGTGGATTATCCCTGCAATAATGAAGAGTGATCTAGATTGATCTATAATATCTCTAGTTGTGGAATTAATTTGAGGAGTTGAGTGTTTTCAGAGTGTAGTTGAAAAATTAATAGAGGATAGCTTAGTTCCTTTATTCAATATTCTTGAGAAGCCACCATCTCAGCACTTTGTTGTTTTAACAGAGAAAGTCCTTGTAATTTTCCATCATGTTAATAATTGTAAAATATATATAAGAAGATTGAACCCCCATGATTAAGGGTCATCTCTAGAGTTTTTTCTTGATATATTACTGTAATTTCTAAAATATCAAAAGAAGGAGAATTACTTGGATGTTTACCTCAAATTCTTCATATTTACCAATTGTAGATTCATTCTATGAATGCATTTCTGTTACTATTTTATTATTAGTTAATTTTATTGATATTGGATTGCTAATTTAGAACACCTTGGAATAGTTCATGCCTAAATAAATACTACAAAAGACTTCTATTTCTATTAGCTTGAGTGTTAATCTAATTTTGATATTTGTATTATTAGAATTTAGATGTTTGACATAATTTTTTGAGCATTTCCTTATTCTAATGTTGAATATGTTGAGTTTTAATTGTTGTTAGTATCAAGTGTGGCATACTAAAAATGTGATTGATCAGTGGATTCTTGCTATTTTTCAATGTTGTTAGCTCTATCCTACCACCTAAATTCTCAATTGTTTCTAACCCTTACTCTATTTCTATCCCTAAACTTACACTTTCTAATTGAGCTTAATTGAGTCAACATCTTAAATAGTTAAAAAGGAACCAACCTACTCTAGAGGTTGGATTGAATTATATCTATGATTCATCCAATGTTAGGGTTTGAGCTATGATTAAAGGGTATGCACCTACTAGAAGTCATAATATTCATAGTTATAGTTCAATATTACCTTGATGTCAATTCAGACCCCAAAAATTACCTTGTTCTTGATTCGGTAAATGAATTCATTGCACACACATTTGTTCTTAGAGAAATTATGCAGTGTTTAGTGAGTTTGTTTGATATCACTAGTTAGTTTGCAAAAAAATCAATTTTCCATTTCAAAATCCATATCTTCTTCCATATCAACGTACATATCTTCTTCTATGTCAATATCCATGTTATTTCATGACTATTTTTACCCCACCTACCACCAATTTTGGTTCTCCTGATTAAACAACAATTCTAAACATGGCCAAGAAAAATCTAAACTAAGAATGATCATTAGAACATTTGCATTCCATAAATTGAATTAATCATCCATACATATACATTTTCACTTGCATTTGCATCCACACAAAACATTCACACAAAAAACATAACACAAAAAGTAAAAGCCATGTATATATATATATCACATGTACAATAAAATCCCAAAGACTATATACAATGAAGGACCAAGGCTCATATACAAAAAGTGAATCTAAGCACTAGCTAATGCCTATAAGAGGACCCATGTGACCCTCAAGGAGTCCTATACCTAGAGTTATACCTAGAATCACTAGGCTTAGTAGACCTGGATATGGATGAAGAGTGTGGTTCTAGAAGTTCAATATCATGCTCCATCAATCGATCCTCCAATAATTGGATATATCCATCTCGAGCCCAAAGGTGATGTACATCATGTCTCTACCTATAATGCCCCTATAGCTACTTTGTTTGGAGACTCATGATATTGTTCTTACCTCTACCTATAATTGTCCATACCTCTAGCTCCATCCACAACTGAGATATATCTACCTCTCAAGCCACCTACCTATCCCACAACTGAGCTATCTCTATATCTTGAGCTGTTATCATAGCATCTTAATCTACTACCATCTACTCCAACGTCACTCGTGTTGGCAATTTTGGGTTTGAGATCCTAGCTTCTTGTCTATGAGTTGTCATTGATGTCAAAAGGAAATGGCATTAATGTTAAGAGGATGTGTTGGCTTCAAAGGTGGAAGATTCCAAGAGAATATTTTTAAGAGAATCCGGAGAGATTCCATTGGCAAGGGTTTTTCATTAAAACCAAACCGGTTTTTATTAAAACCAAGTTGGAAAGGGTTTTTATTAAAACCAATGGAGGTTCTCTTTATTATTTATTTAATTATTATTTAAAACCCTTCAAGGTTTTAATTAATTAATTATTTAATTAATTAAGGGAGAAATTATTTTTAATTTATTAAAAATACTTAAAGGTTTTTAAACCTTTTTTATTCTTAATTTATTAAAATTATTTAAGGGTTTTTAAACCCTTTTTGAAAAGACTTTTGATTAATTTCGAAATGGTCTTTATTTTCGTCGACGTCAAGGTGTCTTCGAAGAGACTATTTATTCTCCAACTCCTAAGGTTGGAAGGCTAATTAATTTGAAATTCCTCGAATGCAATTTGCGGTGTTTGTGCTCTGTATTCGCTGCGATCGAAGGAAGACTTAGAAGCACGTGCGGTTGAAAAGTCTTCGGGAGTTTTTTTCGAGGGTGAAGTGGAGGGAAGTTCACTTGTGAACTTCGTAGCCCGCGTGGGCTAGTGGCAGCGAAGGCTACTGTTGGGCGCTGCATTGGCGGAGGTCACCGTTTCGAGTCTCGCAGGGGTGCTTTGCTAGAGTAACACACGTTTTTATTAAAACGTCTTTATGCCATGAAATTCGGAGTTTCTTGGACAACGATTTATAAGTTTGAGAGTTGTGTGTGGTGACAACTTGAAGGTTCAATTATCTTCTACTCCAATAAGGTATGGGCACATTCTTCTTATGAGTATGATTGGTGTATGTTTTCTAAAATAAGGTTGGAGTGAAAAGGTATTCTACTAGGTATCCTTTGGCTAGGTGTAAATCCTATTTTCTGGTTTGTTGAAGACTACTTATGCATTGTTATCCTTAAGGAGAGTTTTTGGTGAATGCATAATTTTTGGTTTGAGATAGTGGAAGCTTTGTGCACTAGGGTTTATATTTGTGAGTCTAGCTACTTGCATTGAGTTGGTGGAACCCTTGGTTGGCTGTTTTGAGTTTGATGGTTGAGTTGCTTCCATAGAGGTTGTTTGATCAAGTTATTGCTTTACTTGATTCATGATATTGGGCTTACTCCATTGAGTTGATTTGAGCAAGTTATTCTTTGCATTTGGTGATATTGTGTTGGTGGCTATTTTGTTCAAATATCTTTGGAGGGAAAAGGATTTCTACTTGTTTCCTTTTCTTGTGATGATTGGTTGAATGCTTCAAGGTTGATGTTGAGTTGAATGGTGTTGGTTGACTAAACCTTGTTTGATGAGCATTGTTGTTGAAACCCTAATTGATGGTGAAAAGAACATGAGTATCATTGTTATGTGATTCTTTGCATAGTTGGCAATTGTTGGGGTTTCATGTTCTTGAAAGAAAACATTCTATCCTATCCATTTCAGATATTGAGTTGAGTTTTCAGATTTGAGATTGAGATTGAGCTGAGTTGATTTGAGTTGAGTTTTGAGATTGGGATTTGAGTATAGAACATATTGAGTCTCTAACAATTCTCTTTATGCTTCTATGAGTTTGACAAATCACATTGGGTCTCTAACAATTCACTTTGTGATTTCCTACTAAGAAAGTTTTTCTTGGTGAGCTTGCTGAGTTTTTGGATAGGTTCCAGTGGGGACTTGTGAGTAGTTTTGGACAGGTTTCGATGGGGACTTGTGAGAAGTTTTGGATAGGTTTCAATGGGGACTTGTGAGCATTTTTGGACAGGTTTCGATGGGGACTTGTGAGCAGATTTGGACAGGTCCTAGCAGAGGACTTGTGAGCTGAGTTTGATAGTTCTATCAGAGAACTTGAGGATAGAGGTGCATTGGTTCTATGAGAAGAACCTGAGGACAGATTTGGCAAGTCTTTGAGAAGGCTTGTATGTAGAGGATTGATTTGTTCAAGAGTTGGATAGATCTGATAGACAGAGGAAGACTTGTACTAGACCGACTGACTGTGTTTGGTACAGGTTGCTTGAGCTACTATGGACGTGATCATAGAAGGCAGAGGTCTCTTAGGCTAAGCATTGAGGATAGGAGGTCTTCGATGGAAAGGAGTTCCACATGTGCGGCAAGAGGTAGAGGCAGTTGATCTTCTGAGGGATCATTTCTAGAGCAGAGGGGAAGGTATCTCCTTTGGGTCGAGGCTCATAAACATTGTAATTGGGAAGGATTCCCAAAGAACTTTGAGATAACTTTTAGAGAAAAGTTTTTGTGGACGTAGCCCAACCATTTTGGGTGAACCACGTTAAAAATGGGTCTTCAATGTGTGATGCTTTCTGTCTTGATTAATGTTGTGTTGATGCCACTGCTATCTAAAGTTAAAATTATTAATTGGTTAAGTCTTATACTGTTCACCCCCCCTCTCAGTATAAGTCCATGTTCTTCAATTGGTATCAGAGCCGGTCTCTCCAGAAAGAGCCTAATAGCTTGGAGAAGGATCTATCAGAGGAACATACAGATTTAGAAAGAGATGAAGAGGTTGAGTTCGATCTCAAAGGTGAATTCTTCTTGGCTTTAAGAAAGCTTGAGAAATTTAGGGAAGAGAATTCTGTTCTCAAGCATCAATGTCGGGAAGAAGAGATAGCAAGATCAGAATTGTCTCAAAGTGTTATAGACTTCAAAATTCTAGCTGAAGAAGGGAAGAAGGTTGAACAGGTTCTGACAGAGGCTCTCAAAGGAAAGGAAGCTGATTGCGAGAAACTAGAAGAAGAGGTTATGTCTCTTAGAGTGAAGTTGGAACAGTTGGCTCTCAGATAGAATACTCCATGTGAAAAGCAAAAGAAGGATTGTATCACCATTCATGAAATAGGGTCTTCGAGCAAGATCAATCTTCATCCCGAAGAGCAGTGGATTCCAGCTTGGTCACAAGAAGAACAATCATCCAAGGCATCAAAATAGGTTACATAATACTTTCCATGGCTATTGTTTTTCCTGCAAGAAATTTGGTCACAAAGCTATGCATTGCAATAAGTCTTTGAATAGCCATAGTAAGGAAAATGTTAACTCTTTTGCACCTCTTATGAATAAAAATGTCATGTGTTACAAGTGCAAGAATTTTGGGCATATAGCAAGGATGTGCAGTTTGGATAGATCTAGCCTTGAGTTCACTAAAAAGAGAAATGAGATCAAATCTAAGTCAATGATAGTTCAAACTGCTTTTCATGCTCAAGACAAAGTAGAAAAATGGTATCTTGATAGTGGTTGTTCAAAACATATGACTGGTGAAAAGGAAAAGTTTTTGGTCTTAAAAGAAACAAACAGAGGAACAATCAGCTTTGGAGATAACAGGTCAGCTAAAATCTGTGGTAAAGGGACTCTTAGTTTGGATGGGAAATCCAAAACAGAAAATGTGCTTTATGTAGAAGGCCTAAGACATAATCTTCTAAGTGTGAGTCAACTTTGTGATCAAGGGCACATAGTATCTTTCTTTTCAGATAGATGTGAGATAAGTAAAGAAAAAAATGGAAAACTCATTGCTAGTGCTACAAGGACTCCAAACAATCTTTACATGCTAAGTGAGATAAAAAAGGAAAAGTGTTTTCTAACTCAAGAAGATGAGAGTTGGTTATGGCATAAAATATTGGGGCATTTGAGCTTTGATAATCTTGTCAATATTAGTAACAAGGAAGTAGTTAGAGACTTGCCCAAAATAAAAAGGCCCCATAACATCATTTGCGGTCCTTGTCAACATGGAAAACAGACCAGAACCAGTTTCAAATCAAAAGGGTATACTTCTTCAAAACCATTGGATCTTATTCATACTGATTTATGTGGCCCTACTAGAACTCAGAGCATTCAAGGAGAAAGCTACTTCATGTTGTTTATAGATGATTATTCTAGAATGACTTGGGTTACTTTTCTCAAAGAAAAATCTGAAGCTTTTGAAAAATTTAAAGCTTTCAAAGAAATGATTGAAAATGAGACTCACAAGAGAATCAAATGCTTAAGATCAGATAGAGGAGGAGAGTTCACTTCAAATGAATTTGTGGAATACTGTGAGCAACAAGGAATCAAAAGAGAATATTCAGCAAAAAGAACTCCTCAACAAAATGGAGTAGTTGAAAGGAAAAATAGAACTATTGAAAATATGGCTAGAGCTATGTTAAATGAGTCAAAAATTTTAGATGGTTTTTGGAAAGAGGCAGTCAGTACGGTAGTCTACATTATCACCAGGGCCCAACTTAGAGTCAATCATCATAAAACTCCTTATGAGTTGTGGAAAGGAAGACCAGCTACAGTAAAATACTTCAAAGTGTTTGGGAGTAAGTGCTTCATCGGAAGGGAAGATCAGAATTTGGGTAAGTTTGATCCTAGGTGTGATGAGGGAATCTTTCTTGGATATTCCAGTAGAAGCAAGGCCTACAGATGCTTCAACAAAAGAACTC
The DNA here is from genome assembly GCA_028583015.1 of Wollemia nobilis. NCBI lineage: Eukaryota > Viridiplantae > Streptophyta > Pinopsida > Araucariales > Araucariaceae > Wollemia > Wollemia nobilis. Next base: position 3,562,212 of record JAQPPZ010002362.1, read on the forward strand.
ATACAGTTGTAGAGAGCATAAATGTAACAGTTGATGAAAAGACAGGGATAAGAGAACCAATCAAGGAACTCAGTGATGAAATTTGTCAAGAAGAATTCAGAGAGGTTTCAGATGAAGAAGAGGAAAGACAACAATCGCTTCCCAAAACTCCTTCACGATATGTTCAGAAACATCATCCCAAAGATTTGATCATTGGTGATCCAAATAGCAGGCAAACAAGAAGAAGAGTCATTCCTTCACATGATTCTACAAATGTTTCATTATTATCTCAGATTGAGCCAAAAGATTTCAAAGAAGCATGTGCAGATAAGTTTTGGGTAAAAGCAATGGATGAAGAGCTAAATCAAATAGAGAAAAGTGAAACTTGGGAATTGGTTCCAAGACCTAAGGACAAGAATGTCATTGGCACAAAATGGATATTCAGAAATAAACTCAATGAGGATGGAAATATTGTCAGAAACAAAGCTAGGTTAGTCTGCAAAGGTTATGCTCAAGTAGAAGGTGTTGATTTCGAAGAGACGTTTGCTCTTGTTGCTCGTCTTGAAGCTATCAGAATATTTTTGGCCCTTTCAAGCTTCAAATCATTCAAGGTATATCAAATGGATGTAAAGTCAGCTTTTCTAAATGGGGTGTTGGTAGAAGAAGTCTACATAGAACATCCAGAAGGAGTGTCTCTCTCGGAACAGATCGGACTATGTGTGTAAACTAAAAAAGGCCTTGTATGGGTTAAAGCAAGCACCTAGGGCTTGGTACTCAAGACTTGACAGGTATCTTCATGAGCAAGGCTTCAGGAAAGGCGTGGCAGATAGCAATTTGTATATTAAGAATGAAAATGATGATATGTTGATTATGGTTGTCTATGTTGATGATATTATTTTTGGGGGAAATAATACTCAGATGTGCAAAGTTTTTGCTAACACCATGCAGAAGGAATTTGAGATGTCTATGATTGGAGAGTCATCATTCTTTTTAGGTCTTCAGATTGCTCAATCAAAGGATGGTATATTTCTCTCTCAAGGAAAGTATATCAAAGAAATGTTGAAGAAATTTGGGATGATGGACAGCAAACCAAAGTGTGTACTCCAATGATTACAGGGTGCAAGATGAGTAAAGATGATGAATCTCCAATGGCAGATCAGAGGTTGTACAGATCTATGATTGGCAGTTTATTATATATTACAGCTACTAGACTAGATATCATGCAGGCAGTTGGGTTAGTAGCAAGATTTTAGGCAGCTCCAAAAGATTCTCATGTTATAGCAGTTAAGAGGATATTCAGATATCTGAAGGGCACTATGGACTTTGGGCTTTGGTATCCCAAAGGTGATGATTTCACCCTCATAGCTTATACAGATGCAGATTGGGCAGGCAGTATTGATGACAGGAAAAGCACTAGTGGTGGAGCATTCTTTCTGGGAAAGAGTTTGGTTTCTTGGCTAAGTAAGAAACAACCTTCAGTTTCCTTATCTACAACAGAGGCTGAATACATAGCAACAATGGCTGGGTGTACATAGGTTTTATGGATGAAAACCACCTTGGAGGATTTCAAAGTCAAGCATGAACAACCCATCTCCATACTTTGTGATAATACAAGTGCCATAAGTATTTCCAAAAATCCGGTAATGCACTCAAGGACAAAGCATATTTCCATCAAGTATCACTTTCTAAGGGAGAAAGTGCAAGACAAGTAGGTCAAGGTAGAGTATGTGTCTACTAAAGAGCAGATTGTAGATATCTTCACCAAACCTCTTCCAAGAGATACGTTTGAGTATCTAAGGGAGAAATTGGGAGTTGTACTCCCACCCTAGAATTAATCACCTCATCAGGAGGTGGGGGAGGGACTAAGCTAAGAGGCTCATTCTTAGTCCCGAGCCCCAAAGGTGACCCTTTGCCATTGATGACAAAGGGGGAGAGATTTGAGTAAGGGGGAGAGCCTCAAGACAAGGGGAGCTGTTTATGTTGAGTTTCTGTGTTGTTGAGAAGCATGGTTTGCCATCAATGACAAAGGGGGAGATTGTTGGCAATTTTGGGTTTGAGATCCTAGCTTCTTGTCTATGAGTTGTCATTGATGTCAAAAGGAAATGGCATTAATGTTAAGAGGATGTGTTGGCTTCAAAGGTGGAAGATTCCAAGAGAATATTTTTAAGAGAATCCGGAGAGATTCCATTGGCAAGGGTTTTTCATTAAAACCAAACCGGTTTTTATTAAAACCAAGTTAAATGGTTTTTATTAAAACCAATGGAGGTTCTCTTTATTATTTATTTAATTATTATTTAAAACCCTTCAAGGTTTTAATTAATTAATTATTTAATTAATTAAGGGAGAAATTATTTTTAATTTATTAAAAATACTTAAAGGTTTTTAAACCTTTTTTTATTCTTAATTTATTAAAATTATTTAAGGGTTTTTAAACCCTTTTTGAAAAGACTTTTGATTAATTTCGAAATGGTCTTTATTTCCACCGACGTCAAGGTGTCTTCGAAGAGACTATTTATTCTCCAACTCCTAAGGTTGGAAGGCTAATTAATTTGAAATTCCCCGAATGCAATTTGCGGTGTTTGTGCTCTGTATTCGCTGCGATCGAAGGAAGACTTAGAAGCACATGCGGTTGAAAAGTCTTCGGGAGTTTTTTTTGAGGGTGAAGTGGAGGGAAGTTCACTTGTGAACTTCGTAGCCCGCATGGGCTAGTGGCAGTGAAGGCTGCTGTTGGGCGCTGCATTGGTGGAGGTCACCGTTTCGAGTCTCATGGGGGTGCTTTGCTAGAGTAACACACATTTTTATTAAAATGTCTTTATGCCACGAAATTCGGAGTTTCTTGGACAGTGATTTATAAGTTTGAGAGTTGTGTGTGGTGACATCTTGAAGGTTCAATTATCTTCTACTCCAATAAGGTATGGGCACATTCTTCTTATGAGTATGATTGGTGTATGTTTTCTGAAATAAGGTTGGAGTGAAAAGGTATTCTACTAGGTATCCTTTGGCTAGGTGTAAATCCTATTTTTTGGTTTGTTGAAGACTACTTATGCATTGTTATCCTTAAGGAGAGTTTTTGGTGAATGCATAATTTTTGGTTTGAGATAGTGGAAGCTTTGTGCACTAGGGTTTATATTTGTGAGTCTAGCTACTTGCATTGAGTTGGTGGAACCCTTGGTTGGCTGTTTTGAGTTTGATGGTTGAGTTGCTTCCATAGAGGTTGTTTGATCAAGTTATTGCTTTACTTGATTCATGATATTGGGCTTACTCCATTGAGTTGATTTGAGCAAGTTATTCTTTGCATTTGGTGATATTGTGTTGGTGGCTATTTTGTTCAAATATCTTTGGAGGGAAAAGGATTTCTACTTGTTTCCTTTTCTTGTGATGATTGGTTGAATGCTTCAAGGTTGATGTTGAGTTGAATGGTGTTGGTTGACTAAACCTTGTTTGATGAGCATTGTTGTTGAAACCCTAATTGATGGTGAAAAGAACATGAGTATCATTGTTATGTGATTCTTTGCATAGTTGGCAATTGTTGGGGTTTCATGTTCTTGAAAGAAAACATTCTATCCTATCCATTTCAGATATTGAGTTGAGTTTTCAGATTTGAGATTGAGATTGAGCTGAGTTGATTTGAGTTGAGTTTTGAGATTGGGATTTGAGTATAGAACATATTGAGTCTCTAACAATTCTCTTTATGCTTCTATGAGTTTGACAAATCACATTGGGTCTCTAACAATTCACTTTGTGATTTCCTACTAAGAAAGTTTTTCTTGGTGAGCTTGCTAAGTTTTTGGACAGGTTCCAGTGGGGACTTGTGAGCAGTTTTTGGACAGGTTCTAGTGGGGACTTGTGAGCAGATTTTGGACAGGTTTCGATGGGGACTTGTGAGCAGATTTGGACAGGTCCTAGCAGAGGACTTGTGAGCTGAGTTTGATAGTTCTATCAGAGAACTTGAGGATAGAGGTGCATTGGTTCTATGAGAAGAACCCGAGGACAGATTTGGCAAGTCTTTGAGAAGGCTTGTATGCAGAGGATTTATTTGTTCAAGAGTTGGACAGATCCGATGAGACAGAGGAAGACTTGTACTAGACCGACCGACTGTGTTTGGTACAGGTTGCTCGAGCTGCTGTGGACGTGATCATAGAAGGCAGAGGTCTCTTAGGCTAAGCATTGAGGATAGGAGGTCTTCGATGGAAAGGAGTTCCACGTGGCCGGCAAGAGGTAGAGGTAGTTGATCTTCCGAGGGATCATTTCCGAGCAGAGGGGAAGGTATCTCCTTTGGGCCGAGGCTCATAAACATTGTAATTGGGAAGGATTCCCAAAGAACTTTGAGATAAATTTTAGAGAAAAGTTTTTGTGGACGTAGCCCAACCATTTTGGGTGAACCACGTTAAAAATGGGTCTTCAATGTGTGATGCTTTCTGTCTTGATTAATGTTGTGTTGATGCCACTGCTATCTAAAGTTAAAATTATTAATTGGTTAAGTCTTATACTGTTCACCCCCCTCTCAGTATAAGTCCATGTTCTTCAACTCGATCATCCTCTCTAAAAAGGATATCCATCCAAAACCTCCTCCCTATCCTCCATGCCATCTCCACCATCTCCATCTACTCTAAAATTTAGAGTCTACTTTGTTATCCTCCTATTTTACCTACTTCAACTGCTAGCTTGAAGGTGCCTCCAGTACTTAGGAGCCTCATCAAAATCCTCAAAATAATCCCCATCCCCATTCCCCCCATATATTGCTAGACTCGATAGCCATGGTGGTTGATTCATGAACCATACATCATACTCAGTTATCCCTGTATTATCCACATCGAGGAGATCCATATCCTTATCATCCTCATAAGTAGATCTCCATGCCTTGGCACAAGGGAGACCCGTCTCATCCTGATGACACCTATAGAATGTGGGTTCCTTAGGAACCCCCTAAATTAAACCAAACTACCACAACACCCGTGGTAACTGGATCAACTCTACTTCCTTCGTGTGCCTCCCAACCACCCATATAGCCTACTATACCCATCATAGATTCTCCCCATCACCTATTCATATGGCACCTCGCCATGACCTCCATACCACCTGAGTCACTTTTAATCTAGCCAAAAAATCCTTGTACCACTACCTCATATAAATATGATGACTTGACTGCACCTCCTCTACCATTGGCCATATCATTCCATAGGTCTACTCCCTATCCCATCCCCTAGCTAGTAAAACCACAACTCGAGCCACATAAAAGTGATCCCAACCCTAGCATTGCAGTAGCAAATTGCAAACTAGTCCCTATAACTTCTACCTCCTCATATCATATAGCTCTCAGTACAACTATGCCAATAAGGTAGGATACCATGCATACACCTGATATGTAGCGATCATATTGCACACCAACCTGATAAGGTTCCATGCGAACTAACAACTAGTACTGCTCAGGGCCACTATTTTGGCCAACATGAATATCACCAATGTGGATAGGGAATCCAAATTCTTGTCCACATACATGGATAAGTATGTTATCCCTCCATCCATCACCTCCACATCCTTCCACACATATCCAAACATGCATCTCAACTCATGCTTCTTATCATGTCTAACCTCAACATGTAACTTGAGGATGCAATATACATCCTCAAGTGTCATAGTCACCTCTTTAGTAGGAAGCTAAAATCTCCCCTTATATGGATCCCATCTCTTCACCAAGGTAGAGAGATACCCTCATCAACCATTAACACATCTATCTTAGCTTCCCAAACCATCCCAATAGCCTCCAAAAAATCCCACTCATCCTCCCATAGCATCTTCCTCACCCTAGGGACGAGAGGCAAGAATTGATGCTGAGCCTCCAAAATATTTAGCTACAACACAACACAAAGAATTCATGTCAAATACATTGCATTATTTAAAAAAAAATAAAAGAAAATTTTTGCACAAAAAAAAAACAAAAGCAATTCAAAGGCACTTACCTTGGTAAAGCACACACCTGCTCCTTCATCTACTCCCTCTACCACCATCACTTCTGCAACTCACCAACCATTCACTTCACTCCACTCCCTCAAACGTATCTTTTAAAATTTGTGAATACACAAATGATCTTGATTTCCTCTCTATAGGCCTTTTATAGCTATTTCAAGTGCACTAAAACATCCATGGGTGCTTCCTGGTGCATTGATGTGCCTCCCTACATTTGGAAAGTGCCAAACTCTAGCTAGAATTTGTGCAAGCAATAAGCACCCATCAACATTTGATGTTAGTATTGACAAAAGAACAAATAGAACCAAAAAGGTAGCTTGCCTCCATCACATCATTCCAAATTGCATCCATACATCAAAATTATCATAATATCATATTTTGTGAAAACCAAAATTTATTTGGAGTCATAATTTTTGCTTGCAACCAAATGTCGTAAAATCACATTACAAGTTACAAAATGCTCCAAAATGCTCCAAATTTAAAAAAAACAACCATTTTTATAATTTTCATCCTCAATTCCATCATTGCACTCATTAACACATCATCTCCAATTATTTCATTCATACATTTACCAAGTTCATAAATTTCAAGTGAACCTCGTATCTAGTGGTCTATTCTATCTCCTTGGTGATTACAACAATTTGCATACATGCAATTTAGTAAGATGGATAAATCACCATAAGGACACTTGGTCATTTTCATCATCCAATATCTCATAAATCAAAAAATAAAATTGATTTTGGGTACTTCACTGTTCAAGTAAAACTATGCCAAGACCAATTTGCTCTCTAGTTGTCATTGATTGCCTAGTTCATGGGGCTTGAAACATGGACAAAATAAAAACTCATCATTCCTTTTTATGATAGTCATCACAAAAATAGGCACTAGCTAGGGTGATTGGTTCCAATTATAAAAATTATCCAGCAGTCACTAGTAGACCCTCCAAGGTTGACTCTTTTTGTTGCATTTCCATCACATTGCATATCAATAATTTTGGAAGGCACCTTCTTCAACAACATGGAATCACCCCAAACTTGGGGTAACCACATTTGACTTTGATTTTTCCACAACTAGATACATCTTACATGATTATGGTATCTACACTTGACAAAACCCTTTTCTCTGTTAGGTCAAAAATAGAATCAATCACTTGCATATTTCAACAACCCCCTTCCACCATTGGGAAAAAATGGCATCACATTTACATCATTCATATCATCCATAATTTCACCATGTATTTCACACAATCATATGCACACATCTTTCAATTGGCTCGTAAGATGTATCCATCAGTCATTCACCAATTTAGAGGGTAAGCTACACAATAAAAATTCTTTTATCTCCAAGTTCATCTTTGCATCTAACAAGAAAGTTGCCTCTACATGAGGCCAAACCATGTGTCTTGTATTTTTGCACCGCATTGTGTTTCACACAATACGGTACAAAAAGAGGTATTTATAGACACCAAAATTTAGCCACTTATCATTCATTCATAGATTTCCACCACTTTTACCTATTATTTATATATATTTATAAATATTTGTTCAATATATATTTAAATAATAATAATTTATATATTTTATTTATATATTTAATAAATATATGTATATTTATATGAATTTATCCTAGCCATCCATCATGATCTAATCCTAGCCATTCATTCACCTTAATCCATACCCAATACCCAGATTTAATCTCCACCCTCCATCATGTTTTAGTATTGACTACACAAATTGTGTTGTTGAAACCCTAACATACCCTAGGGAAGATTATAAAGAGGATTCATTTTGATGAATCAACCCCTAAGTTTTCATAAGTTTTTTAAGTCCTCAAGAATCCAAGAATTCTCACCACTTCCATTTTCCATCACTCACTATCATCTTTGCATCTATTGCTTCTCACCTCACACGAACTAGATCTACTTCTACAGATTATGTTTCACTTCTAGAACACCCCTCTGAGTTTCCTAAACACCTCTAGGCATCTCCTACTATACTTGAATGCCTTTGGGTTCTTCTTTCCATCACTAAGCACCTGTGGGTATTCATAGCCCTATTTTTGCATCCCTACTACCCTTCAAGTGTCACTAGGGTATACGCACACCATTGTTTTCAACAACAATGAATATCAGAAGACAAAAAGTCAACGTGAGACAAGGTAAACAATTGTGTGTATTTATTTCATTCTTGCATTATTGCTTTCAATATTATTCTGCAACATCTAGGGTTAGTAATCATATTTTTAGAGGGTCTCACGTAGTGGAGCCCTCACAAGTATTATTGACTATTTGTATGTTGTTTATTGTTTGCAGGTGCAAGGATCATATCATTGGTAGCTACTAAAGTTGGAGTGGTCCTACATAGGATATCAAAAAGCCCACTCATCTATATTGGGATCATATCGACCGTGAAGACACCACCACTATTTTTTTACTAGAGTTTTAGAGAATCCTAGTGTATTGTAATCATTGTATCAAGCATAATAAGCTTTGTAACCCCCTATTTGGGACACATTTTACTGTAACATTGAATATTTATCGATGTTATAATAAAATCCTATTTCATTGTGCAATTTTATGTGTCACATTGTTTATTTAATTTTATAGTTCATTATTTGGTGTTGTTCGATTTGCATTCACATAAACTATTCCAAAGAGCAGCACCATTTGGTAAATAGAATGTAGTAAATATTAAACTTGGGTAATTGGGATTGACATACTTAGAATAATTATTTCCCATTGTCTTTGACTCTCTTTGTACAATCTCTAGATAAATTTTTCCCTAAGAGCTGATTTTTCATCTATAGGAACTCTTAAACCAAGACCTCCTCTAGTTTTATCATCATACAAATTGCTCCATTTCACTAAAGTAAATTTCATTTTATCATGTAAGCCTAACCATAAAAAGGATTATATAATATAGATTAAACTTTTTTTAACTGATTTTGGCATAGAATACAATAACATATAATATGTTGGAATGGATCGTAAGACTAAATTAATTAACTGTACTCTTCTTGATAATGATAACCATCTACCTTTCCAAGCTAGAAGTTTATTTTGAAATTTACTAATAATCGAATTCCATAAATATATGCTCATTATCCCCTCAAATAAAGGCATACCTAGATAAGTTGTTGGAAAATCTGCCTCCTCCATTTGAATCAGCCTACAAATTCTAGATTTTATATTAGGAGTGTTAAGGAGGTAAATTTTGGATTTAGTCCTATTAATATTTTTCCCTAAAGATCTTTCATACTCTTAACATGTTATTCAAATATTTGGCCTCATTTATCCTTGCCCTTCCAAAAATAGTTGTATCATCTACAAATTGTTGATGGGTGATGTTATCGATGTTATTACTAACCTTAAGTCCACTTATAAGCCCATATTTGTAAGCCTTATTTAAGTTCCTACTCAAAATTTCTACCATAATAATGAACAAGTAATGAGATAGAGGATATCCTTGTCTAAGGCATCTCTTGGCTTTAAAATATTCCATCACTAACCCATTGACCAACACTAAATAATAAACTGTAGAGACACAAGATTTAATTTGTCTAACTCATTTCTTCTTGAAACACAAATTATCTAAAACTACAAAAAAAATCCAATTTAACCCTATCATAGGATTTACTCGTATCAAGTTTTAAGATATTTTCTTTCTCTTTTTTTGATGCTACTGAATGTATAACTTCATGAGCTACTATCATCCCATCCAAAAATTTGCTCCTCTTTCACAACTCCTCCCTGCTCTTCTGAAATGATATTGTCTAATAATGGCCTTAATCTATTCACCATAACTTTGGAAATAATGTTATATTCCATATTACATAGGCTTATGGGTATAAAAGAATTAAACAATTCAGCATCCTTCTTTTTTAGAATTAGGGTAACATATGCTGCATTTGTTTTATAAGGTATGTATTATTTTACCCTAGACTATTCCACTTCCACCAATAAATAATCCTTCACTATATCCCAATTATGTTGGTAAAAAGCTATAGATATCCCATATAGACTTGGGGATTTATCCTTATTAAAAGAGGAAAGAGCTAAATGAACTTCTTCTAGAGTAATAGGCTCCATCAATTTCCTATTGTCTTCATTCATTATAACTGAAGGAACATATTGGAGAAGTTTATCATTAAGAAATTTGGTATCCTCTAAACCTAGAAGATTCTAATAAAAAGTCTTTGCCTCTTTTATAATTTCACTCTAATATTCAATCCAAACCCATATTGATTTAATTCTACTAATTCTGGAAGTTTATCTATGTACTATATCCATTCTATGAAAAAAATTGTATTTTTATGTCTTTTTAACCAAATCTGTCTTGATTTTAATCTCCAGAATTTCTCTTCCTTACTCAAAATATTATGATATTCACTAAGCAAATCCCTTTCATCTAAGCATGGATTATTATCATCACCTATTTATAATTTTTAAAGTTTATATTTTAGCTCTTCTTTCTTCTAAAAAATATTTACAAAGGCATTTTTTGTTCCATTGTTTTAATCTAGATATCATAGATTTAATTTGATTTGGAAGAGCATACAACCCACCATTACCTAAATAATTCCATGTTTGAGCTATAATATCAAAAAATGGAGGATGGCCTTCCCACATATTCTCATATTTAAAATATGATTTTTTTTTAATTCACTTACCACCATTTTAACTCTTATTGGCTAGTGATCTGAACCAATCCTTGTTAAGGTATTAATTTTAGCACTTCTTTCATCTAGCCAATGATATGAGTGAATGGATATATCTAATTTTTATACTATTAGGTTTTGGCCTCTCTTATTTTTGGTCGAAGTATAGTTGTCTTCTTCAAACTCAACTTCCCATAGATTATTGTTTTAAATAAAAGTTGAGAAATCTTTCATAGTTTGGGTTAATTTCCTAATTCCTCCAAATTTTTCATCTAGCTTGATTATGGCTTTAAAATATCCAATGATAATTAAATATGTTTCTTGGTATTTACTTCTCATAAAGGATTCAATCCCACTCTAAATTTCTAATCTACCTGACTGAGTTGTAGGTCCATAGACATTGATAATGATGAAATGAATATATGCAAAGAAGCAAGTGACTAAAGAGGCTATCTAATGCCTAGTTTTATGAATGGTTACATAAGAGGTTCTATAAGTATTCCAATAAGTTATAATTACCCCTACCACTCCTTCAGAATCCATAGCATCCCATTCACATCTTGCCCATAATACTTTCATAGTTCTTAAAACTTCTTCTTTTGTCATTTTATTTTATTGGATACAAAGAATATCAGGTTTATTACTTAAAAATAGGTCCCTAATACACCTCTAATTTAAGGGATAATTATCACCCCTTATATTCCATGAGATGATAATCATGTCCCATGAGGGTCTTTTGGCCCTGCTTGTGTATTACCAATATCATTTTTTTGTTTGGTAAAGAGAATTTCAACCAACTTAGTTTGTGTTCCTTTCTCTATATTTGCTCTTGCTTCCTTGGATCTTGCTTGATAATTTGAGGGTTTTCCTCTTTTTGCCTTACCTATATTAGGATTAGGTTTTATTATAAAATTCCTCAATATTCTTTCATAAATTTATTTTTCATCAGATTTATCCTCTCCTAGCTCTATTATAGAAGCTTTTGACTTGTACTAATTTTTTGGTATTTCCTGATTAATGGAAGAGGTATTAACTTCTAAAACTACATTTTATTTACCATTTTTTTCCCTTGAATGGTGCATGGTAATTCAAAATATTCTTTATAATTTGATGATACACATTCCTTATGTTCATAGAGAATGTTCTTCCTTAAATTAGGATCATACTGAATAGACAGTTCCTTGTTAATATATTGAAATTGATGTACTATATCCTCTAAGTTTTGATCTACTTTTTCTTCATAGGATAAAGCATCAAAAGAGTTGGTATTTTTTCCAATAACCTTCCTTATTGGTATCCACTATTTATTTTCTTTTATTTTTCTAGATCTATTTTTTGGAAGTTGAAAACCATCTTCATCCATAACCATTTGTAAGTTTCTCTTGTGGTTTTCTACAAATGATTCTACTAGGCTCTTCTTAGGGCATGATCTCTCAATATGTCCCACCTCATGACATATTCTACATCTAAAATATATGTTTTCATAATCTATATTTTATATCCACATATTATCCCCATACTTAAGAATGATTGATTCTGGTAAAGTTTTACTTATATCAATCATGACCAATGTTCGAGCATAAATAATTGAAAATCCATATTTTGTCGTATCTAAATTCCCAAGGAATTCTCCTAGAGTGTTGTCTATTGAATTGATGGTATCTATTTCCTAAATTTAAATTAGAAACCCAAACATCCTAACCCATATTGGTATTAGGGATAGATTTATATTTTCAAGTTAAAAGCCTTCATACTAGTGGGTAAGGAAGAGTCCTACTCTTCCCATAAAGCAAGGGACCCCTTTTAGGATTATTTATCTTTCTTACCTAGAAAAAATAATGGGTAGGAAGAAAAATTTGGGAAGAAATGATAGAATCACTCCTAGAGACTTCCAAGTCCTATCAATCCATTTTCTCAAGGCTAAAGCCCCTGGCCAATACCCATTAAATTTACCAAAAACTGCCCTATCTTGAAGCAACAAGGATCTCTCTAAGGTGTGCTCACTAACCTATAGCACCAAATATGATTCTAAGTATTTAACTATAAATCAATCCATGGAAAGGAAACTAAAACTCAAAATATATTGACTTTTATTTGAATGTCCTTATCAAATATAATATTTGATAAAAACTTTATAATTTTTTCATTGACAATTTCTAAGATAAAAAAAGGAAAAAAAACAGCTAAAAAATTATTTATCCAAATAGAATGTATTGCCTCACTAAAGTCCTATCCATTCATTTATCTTCCCATATTTTGAATGTAGGTAGCAAATCCACCTCCTAGAAGAAGAAGAAGTGAACATTGGATTTGCATAATTTTGCTAAATTGTTAATTTTGTTAGATGTACGGCTTGTCAAAATGTACATGGAGGGTTTTATCTAATTGTACAAAGGAGATTTAGAAAACATACTATTGGGTGTAATTGTAAAAAGATATTAAAAAATTCAATTAGAAATTAAAGTGAAATTATTTTAAATGTGCATTTAAGGTGAATTTGATAATAATCAAATTAGACTTAGGAAGACCTTAACGTAAGTTGATTGTTACAGGGATGGTAATTGTAAATGGTGGTTGTCTCAGGAACCACTTTGGAATAGCCTAGGAAATCATTATAAGGACACCCCATTCAATTTTTATGGTTGTTCATGCTAGTTGATAGACAAGGGTTCATGATTGTTCATAAATGGTTGATGATAGTTATTTTTCATTGTTGATGGTTTAATCATATTGTTGTTCATGGTAATTGTTTATGTTAACTGTACATATTCAATCATATTAATGAAAACAACACTATAGGTTGTGAGTTATGTGAATTCCATTATGTATGTGAATAGTTGAACTAGAGTGTGTATTTTGAGCAAGTATGGTAAGGATATTGTGTTAGAATAGTAAAGACACAATGGATTTGCGTTATAGATGGATCTATAACTAAGTTTACTGGTAGATAATTTATCCATGGATGAATTGAAGAACACAAGATTATATTGAGATGGGGGGTTAACAATATAAGACCATTTTTTACTTTTCTTTCCCAAATAGTATTAATCATAATAATAAATGGTAGTATCAATAGCAATAACCAAAGCAATGCACAAATCATCACACAATAGAGACACCACAATTTACGTAGTTCACCCAATGTGGGATACTACACGAATAAAATATTTCACTAAAATTTTTTCAATCAATATCTTGGGAATCCTTTCTCTATTACAATGTTTATGGACTTCTATCCAAAGGAGATACCAATCCCCTAAATCAAGTTCATGGATATCTATCCACAAGAGTACTCCTTCTCCTTTAATTTGGTTGGTGATCCTCTAGAAGACTACTACCTAGACTACATTGGCTTGTGGATATCTCTCCATTTAAGACTCTTGTCCTCACTTAGAATATCTATCCTCACTACCCTGGCTAATGGATCTCTATCCATTGGAGAATACTATCCTCTACCCTGTCACCTTCAAATCTTTGCACTTAGCTCTATCTCAAATTTATACCAAGCATATTCCTTAGGTATAGCACAAATATGCTCTCAATATTTATCTTTGATCTAGCACAAACCTATCCTCAAATATACACCAAAATCTATTCTCAATTATACACTAAACATAGTCCTTCCATATAGCACAAATATGTCCTCAATCTCTGTCCTCAAGCCTTAACTCAAAGATTGAATCAATATCAAATAAAATCTATTGGCTAAAGGTTTGAACAAATCAATCAACTCTTATATCAAGTATTTCTCAAAGACTTGTCTCAATATGCCTTGTAACCTTCCACAAAATCTCACACTAATCTGTCCACAAGTCATATCTAGAACTTGCCTAAATATTCTCCACAAGTCCTCTCTAGAAATTTTCAAAATCTGCTCTACAAGTCCTCTCTAGAACTTGTCAAATTTTTCTCTCAATAAGTATTGTAAGCTTCCACAAAATCTTACTAAAATATGTCTACAAGTCTTCTCAAAGACTTGCCTCAAATATGCTCAACAAGTCCACACAAGAACTTGTCCAATATCATAGAAACATAAAGAGAATTTTTAGACTCAATATTTTCTACACTTATCACAATTCTCAATTACTTTCAATCACTCTCTTAGAAACACACAAAGAATTGTTAGAGACTCAATATACTTATTGTTCACCTCAATTCTCAATCACTTTCTCAAATCAATTCAAAATATAGAATAGTTTGTTTTTATGGAACTTGAATAATCACTTCACACACCCACTTGACTAGGCTCAACCAATCACTCAATGAAAAATCCATACTTACAAACCCTAGTCCAAGCATATGATATTCACTCAAATGTTTCCAACAATGCTCAACAACCAATCTCACATAACAATGATACTCATATTCTTTTCACACCCTAGTTCAAGTTCTTCACACAACTCACTTCAACAACAATGTTTATGAAAAAACTCTCACATAACGATGATGCTCATGTATTTTCAAACCCTGGTTCTTTGCTCAACCAATGTATTCAACAAAATGCTTATGAAATAACTCTCACATAACAATGATACTCATATTCTTTTCAAACCCTAGTTCTTTGCTCAACCAATGGCTTCAACAACAATGATTATGAAACAAGGTTTTAATAATAACTCTTTATTCCAGAAAACCTTGAAGCATTAACTCAAACACACTTAATAAGGAAGCCCTAATAAAATTCTTTTCACTCAAAATTTATTTTTAGAAGTAAACTCACATTCATCATTTTTATACATGGAAGAATTTACCCATACCTTTTTCTTGATTGGAGAAAGTCCTCTTAAAACTGCTTTTAAAAAACACCTTCTTATTAGCCAAGTACCAAGGGTTAGATAACAAGTGTTATACTTCACAAATACAAGTATAGATCAATTTCATGATACACCTTATATCTCCATATAAATAGCAATATTCAAAAATAATATTTTAACAAAATAACTTGTTGAGTGGTATTTTCACCCAATTGTGAAAGTACACTCTCCCTTAGGATTTGGGTTCCAAATCCCCTCTTGCAAAGAAGTTAAACAAACAACTTCTCCAAGGTCTCCGCTATATTTAGCATTTGCATATGTGTATTAGTAATCTCAAATAAATATATTCAATTTAAATTCTTGGAACACCTTAGTGATTGCAAGTAACTGTAAACAAGGGGTAATGTTGGTTTATTTTACCATGAAACTTTAGTGATTGTTCATTGAACCAAAATAAAGCAAATGTGAGTTGGCCCTCATATGACCATGATGTAGTGCCTTAATTCCTTTTATCTTGAGAGTTTTAAGGTAGATTTTATCTTCTTTATTAAGTCCAAATATGGCTTCTTATCATGAAGATGAAGATAGATTTCAAAGTGATCAATAAACCATCCCTCCTTGGTGAAATAGATCTTCACAAAGAGGCAATAATTTATGGCCTTGAATAAAGGGCTTTAAATGTCACTTTAACTTATCCCTCTTAAATGAAATCAAATTTTCATCAAGATGAACAAGTAAGTGCTTTTAATAAAAGACCTTCAATGTAATACTCAAATTACCCCTCTTTCGTAAAATCAGAATTTTTATGAAGAAAGGGCAATTTTAGGCTCCAAAAATGGAAATTTGTAAAATGCCATAAAACATAAATCCTTCAATGAAATTGGAATTTTCATGAAGGGAATGTCATCATAGGCTCATGAGTGCAAAACAAAACTGAAAAAATGAAATTCGGCCCAAAAATGGAAATTTTCTATTTTTGGAATTTTCAAAATCTGTAATAAAACAACAACTTCTATGAATTTTAAAAAATACTAAACAACTCTGAAAATAAAATTTTAAAGTGCGTATTGGAAGTCTGAAGTATAACCTACGCAATGGTGAAATAATTTTTGGATTTTGAAAATTTTTAATGTTTATTTTAATGCTTGAAAATTTTAAAAAAGTTAAAATTTCTAGAAAAATAAAATGCAGAAAAATGAAAATGAAATGCATAAAATTGAAAATAAAATGCATTCAGTATGATGCTATCATATTTTGACAAAACCGAAGATGTGAGGTTTCCATGAATGCAACCTAACCTATTGGACTTGCAAAACAAGCACAATCCGGATAAGCTAAGTGTTGGTTCCTAGGTTTTAAAATAAATTTCAGGTTCAAGCATTCACATGAAGCAACCAAGCAAACATGCATTAACTCCATCTACAAACTCAAAATCTAAAAATATAAAATAAATAGACATTAAATCCATAGCATGCAAAGAGAATATCCTTCTTTCTTGCCCACAAGATGCAAATTTCTGAAAACTCCTGCATTAAAAATGTGTCATTTTACAATAGCAAAATTTATGGTTTTCCCAAACCAGTCCATTATGGAAGGAAAATATCCAGAAAAACCCAATGCCAAGGCCTTGCCTTCATTCCTGCAATCTTCTATGAAAAGTTTCCAACCTTATGTGGCCTCCTCTAAGGTCCACCCCTAAAACTGCGTTCTGCTATGTATTTAACATTTCCAATGTGCCCTTTCGCTTGACTTCCAATCGCCTCGAAAATCCCTCGTTTCCTTCCTCCAAAGGCTTTTGTTTTGTCTCCTCCACTATTTAGTTTCATTTCTGGTTGGATGCGCATCTTGATAACGCTTCTTCACCTTACGCATTTTAAACATGTGTTACATTAACCTGTATCTATCTTTATTAATACACTTGCTTTGGTCTTCATGAGATGACCATTCCCACTATATTCCAACCAAAAATAAATGATGACATCCCCTTTTGGTTCATTTAGAATTATTGCCTTGTAACGCTTTTATTTCATCCATATTTTCTATAGCGCTTAGCCAAATGTCACCAAGACTCCTTCCCTTTTATTTAGAACACATTGCTTACCCTTAGAAACCGATGTAAAATAATGATTAATTCATATGTGCAAAATAACCAATTCTCTTCAAATAGCATACACCCGCAGCACCATGCAAATAAATAAACCATTAAATGGTCTTTTCATGGTCCCCTTATTCAGTTACAAATATATTAGCTACACGCTCGAAGTAAGAAATTAACCAGTAGAGGGGCCAGTCCGGTGGCTACCTTCGGTCTACTCCTCTTCATAATGAATTTCGAATCAAGACTGGCCCCCACCATGATTTATAACATGCTCCTCCATATGCAAACTGAAATAAAATTTGTAAATGGACCTCTCCCACAGTATATTCCCATTACTATTTGTTTATTTCTAGGGGCATACTACTATGTTGGAATTTGTTCCATTTTAAAACCTCTTCTATGCTGCTATCATTCTGATGTTTACTGGATATCTACAGTTATCCCATATCTTCCTCATGCTCAATATCCCTGTACACCTCACATGGGTATCCCACTATGCCTGGTCCTTCACTGGTATTCTCTTGACATCTCATCAGCCATGCCCTATGTTCTTGTAGGGTCTATCGTGATGTCCATCATCGAATACCAAGCAGTCACCTCGCTATTTTGCTAACATTCGAATCTGCCCACATATTGCTAGTCTTTCATCCTCTGATGTCTACAATCAGATGCTAAACATGGATAGCCCCTACCTGCCATTACAATATGCTTCTACTGACTCAAAAATCCACATGGGCCTCCTTTGGGTCCTTAATTGGCCTTCCATTATAACCAATCATGTTCGTGGTCAATAAAATAGGATATATAATCATTGATTGTGAACACTACGAAGCTATTGTCATTTTGTATTTATATATCTACACCCGAATCACTCGTCTAAAATTGTAGTGGGCTATCCATACTCATCCCTATTGGTATTGTTGCCCGATCGCATGAAGTCCCATGTCATGTATTGCTATCCTTTGAACACATCTTTGTATTTGAGGGTTTGATAAACCCCTGCCATGCCCTACATCCTCGCGGGGTTTGCTATGACCTGTCCAACAGGAGTTTGTTTATGTATCCTCTAAGCCATCGGCATCCATTGCCTCGCACGTCCTTCCAAGAGCTCCTCATTGTAATCCACGAGTTACATCACCTACTATTTCAAAACAAATTCCATTTGGCACGTTCATATAAGGCATCCCCCCTTTCACATGGGAGTTTCAACATTGCCTATATCGCAAACAAAAATTCACCATGTTTGATATCCTGGTGTCCATGTCATTTCACCATAGTCTTCACTATTGTCATCCATGTAATCCACCTTCACCAAGGGTTTACCATTTAAAATCATCGCCTCACATTATATCATCCTTGTTGTCCAGACTTATCCATCATCCTGCCTAAGCCTACGCTGTCACCGTATGTCCAATGGGAACCACGACCATGCTTGGTCGAACAACCTGCAAAACACAAAAAAAACATACATTAAAAACATTATGCTTTAACCCCTTTTATTATTTTATTTTTTATTTTTTATTGAGTAAATACTTCTTATACATATACATGTCCGTCGTGGGCTTGAACTTCATTTTTATTTTAAACATTCATATGTATAAAAGCTTACTTGAAACACTCAAATGAAGAAAACATAAAATGCAACCATCACAAAAAAAAGCTAACAGTAAAACATTAGCAATAATATTGCTAACACAACATTGACGATAAAAATCGTTGACAACAAAATGACATTACAAATTGTCAACAACTTGACAATAAAAAATCATCGACAAGAAAAAATCGTCGACAATAAAATATCATCGGCAATAAAATATCGTCGAAAAGAAAAAGTCATTGACAATAAAATATTGTCGACAAGAAAAAGTCATCGACAATAAAATATTGTCGACAAGAAAAAGTCATTGACAATAAAATATCATCGACAAGAAAAAGTCATCAACAACAAAATATCGTTGACAAGAAAAAGTCATCGACAACAAAATATCGTCGACAAGAAAAAGTCATCGATAATAAAATATTATTGACAAAAACTAATGATAAATGTAAATTCAAAACAAACCGAGCATTAGACACTCGAAACCAACATGCAAACACCCAAATACCAAAAACAAAAATGTGGGTCCCCAATTTTGGGGTACGTTGTGGAGCAACCACAAAAAATGGCGACTCTGCTGGGAAATGCTCTTGAGCATTTTGATGAGAACCCAACCTAAAAACACATAAACTCAAATACAAGCATCAACAAATATCCTAGAATGCAAATAGATCAAAAATACATGAAGCATCAGAATCGTTAAGCATCATCTCAATGTGTGCAGTGTGCTTCATTCTCTATCGTTTGAAACTCGTTCAACTTTCCATTGTCAGTTTTACCTGAATGCATATGCGAGGTCATGAATGATTTGTTTCAATATTTAATATATGGCAAATATGCTAGAGATATAACAACCTGCTTTGCAAAGGTTAAAACTTTCTAGTATCCTGAACAAACATATTAAAATTTTCAAACCCTCTTAGGACTGAATTATGTGTATACTGAATTAATTTACTAGATCCCAAAGTTGGTTATGTGTCACTACCATCTTGAACCCATGTGCAAGTGTAAGTGAAATCAGAGCTTTGGGGAATAGGATTCCCAACCTAAGCAATATGGGAATTTATCCCTATCCTTACTACTCTGATCTAGAGTTCATTACCTCATCTTGGACAAAATGATTTAACCTGTTATGGATGAAACTGTCAGGCTAGCCTATCTTTTTGAGCAGTCAGTGGTCTTGCTTTTAGACAAGACATGTTGCCACACATGAGCATACTCCACTGCCAGTCAGGCGTCTATAGCCTCGATGGAGATTAACCCCATAATCTAGGATTTGGCTTTACTTTTGATTTCTTGAACCTTGGGGATGACTACCCATCCTTGCAAGGGACATGTAGTATGATCCTTTCGATCCAATATTAATGATGAAATGAAAGTAGGATGAAAAATATTTGCTTTGGAATTTCAAGTTCTTGAGTATAGATCACACTTTTAATTTCTTGAAGCGTGATGGAGGTAAAATAGAAGATTTGGGGAATCAGATTCTCAACCTAAGTGAGATGAGAATTAGACCCTATCCGTACTACTCCATGAATATCAAATCAGAGCTTTGGGAAATTATATCCTCAACCTAATTTCGATGGGGATTTAACCCTATCCTTACTACTATGATTATAGGATTTAAGCACTATGGGAGTGGTAAAAACCACTTTTTTAAGGATTATTTTGCATGATAGGATAGACATGAAATACTCCTTTTACCTCACCTTTTCTTCCAAGTATGGTTTTGACCATTTTACTCAAGATCCTCTTTAATATGTGTAGAACGTGCTTGGTTCAAGATAGTTCGGGCATTAGTTCCCAACCTTAGGATCCTTTTAATATATGTTATGTAATAACCCTAAGAGGATTCGACACGCTTTCAGAACTGTCTTTGACATATGGATGCAAGTGAAATGCAATGTTTATGTAATGTGGAATGTAACATGAACTATGGATGAATGCATTGTTTTCTTGAAATGCAGATGGAGTATACCACAGTTTGCCATAATTTGCAAAAATTGACAACTTCATGCATCACAAGTTTCAAACGATATTATTTAATGTTCTTGTGTTACTTGTGGAGCTTTTTGCAATACAATTCCGATGTTTCATATTCTCTTAGTCTTAGTCAACATTCATAAGGACATAAGTTGACAAACCAAAAGTGTCCAAAGGACCAAAACACAACTTTAAAACAAAAATGAGATCAAATCCAAATCCAAAACATGAAAACCCAAAGTATATACAAATGTACAATATAATACAAGATGGTGCAAAGTTTGGATTATCATTTTCCCGGATCCCAAACCTGATTAGAATTCTTTAAAAGACATATGACATGATACACATGCCAAATGTGGAAGGAATCAAACAAGAACAAGACTAGACCAAACAATGCAACCGAATTCAACTTTCCTCTCTCACCCCACCAATTAGATTTAGTTCCATTAGTATTCTCATAGGTGAGATTCAAATTACCAAAATGATTAGGCAATGGTTGATTTTCAATTTTTTCTTGTCTATTCTTTAAGGTGTAAATTTCATAATTCCATTCATGATTTAGAACTAGAATTTCTTTATTCAAAATGAAATTTTGTAAGCAAGAGCCTATTTCTAAAAAATTCAAAGTCAATTCATTTTCCATGTTCTTAGGACAATCAAAATTGTGCAACAATTTACAAGTATCTAGGATATTTACTAAATGGGGATCATTAAAAGTTTTTATCCTAGGTTCAAGAATTAATTGTTGATGAATTTGATTTAGCAATTTAAGTGCATCAAGCTCCTTTTCCTTCATTAAAGTAATGTTATCAAAGGTGTGGTTAGAAATTAATCCTTGTTCTTCATTTGCATTCAATGGCATTTCATCATAAATATCATTTGAATTATACAAATCTTCACCTAAATCTTGGATGTTTGGACACAAAGGTTTAGATTTTACCTTTTTCATGTTTTCATTTACGAAAATTTGGTGAGGATTTGCAATTACCTCTTTTACCTCATGGTCTTCATATTTTTCATTGATTACTTTTTCATAAAACATACCAAAATTGGGCACCCAATTGAAAACATGCCCATCCTTTTCAACCCTCAAATATTTTTGGTCAAAGTGTATGTCAAGTAACTCATATTCATGATCAATCACTTGCATTGCTTCTAATAGATCAACCACTTTGTCATTTAATTCCAACTCTTTGTTCACTATCCATGGTATCTCTTCATTTGAATCCTCAAAATAATCATGCAAACTTGTATCTGAATCTTCAATGAATTTATATTCAACATGATCGAATTTTGTAACCTTCTCAAATCTTGTGAATGTGAGATATTCATATGAAGTATAAGTTTCAACGTCCTACATATAAATTAGAATAGAGGCTTCATAAATAAGGGTGTGAGGCAATAACACATCTTCATATCTTCCCCAACCATTGTAAAAATTATCTTCCAAATTTGTGGGATGAAACTCCATGGTATTTGTGACATGATATTTTGATTCATTTGTCAATTCTTTTTCTTCTTTGTCCTTGGTAATAGGATCATTATAATCTTCCAAAATTTGATGAGATTTGAAACCCTCTTCGAAAAAATCCTCAAATTGTACATGAGTTGTAATATCTTCCTTTGAGTAGGCAATTATGTTGTCCTATATATCAATTGGCACACAAGTTTCATTAGCAGTTTTGGAGTGAGTGTAGTCTTCCCACTTCTTACAAGCATCATAATAATCATCTTCCAAAGTCAAGTGGTGACGTTCAACTACTTCTTCAACATCTTCCATTTCATCAATGTGTTTCTCATCAAATTCACCTTCACCTTCCTTAGATGGTTCAATTATTTCCAAAAGTGGGTCATTTTTTGAATTCCAATTTATAAGGCTATCATAGTCCAACTTGGTAACCCACGATTTTGTTTCATCACAATTTGGAGGGTGAAGAATTTTTTGATCATTAGTTCCAAGCTTCCCATCGAGAGTTTATTCCAATAATAATTGGTGAAATTCTATCATATCTTCAAATTCATTTATTGATTTTCTTCCAATTTCACTTTCAACCACTTCATTCAATTCTATGGCAATTTTTGTCCTATCACCTATCTCAAACCTTGTTGAATTTAGTACCCCTTTATCCGAATAATCATGTATCTCTATGAATGAGATAATTTTTGCATAATCCTCATTGGTGGATGTTGGCTTAGCAATTTGCACCTCCTCTTGGACTACATCTAAGGTGGTTGTAAAATTTGGACATTCAATTTCATCCCCTTGATATTTCACCTTAGGTATCATTGGAGTGGAGGGTTCTATATTTAATGGTTGGTGTAGGTTGGCATCACTAAATCTAAAATAACAATCTCTCATGTGAACATGTTGTGCCTTTTCTTCTTCCAAAACTTGTTCTACCTTTTCCAAGATCTCATAGATTGTCTCTAGAGATAGGTCATCCAAGTTTTTCTTTAAATATGTAACAATTTTGGGGTGTATGGCTCCCATGTATACTTGAATAGCTTCCTCTTCTGATGTGTTAAAATTTTCCCACATTTGGGAGTGCAACTCACGAAATCTTCCATTGAATTGACTCAAGGATTCATTAGGCTCATTATGTATGGAGGTAAACTAATTTTTCAACATCTCTAAGTCAACCTAATTACCAAAATGATAAATATAGGTTGCTTCTAGTTGTATCCAAGAAGTCCTAACCTCCATGGGTAGTTGACCATACCAAAAGAATGGTCTATCATCCAAAATGTATGCAAATAACTTACAAGCCACCTCCTCATAGAAAATTTGGAATTGACATAATGTATTCTTGTAGACATACAATTTTTGCAAGTATCCTAGTGGCACCTCTTGATTAAAATGTCGTAGAAACTCCAATAACATTTTAGGAATTTGATAGGGTATCCCATGTATAGACAAACCCTTATAATGATCCTCAATCGTAGATACCATTCTTTCTCTTAGAGATGCTACTTCAACTCTTATATCGTATGTCATCATTAGTAAAACTTAAAATATAACTTCAAAACCAATTTGTTAGTCATGAATAAAAGAAGAAACGATGAAAAAGCAATATTCTAAAAATATATTCATGTCGGGTTCACCAAAATGTATCGCTCCAAATTTTTCACATCCTTACCTTCAGGCTATAGGATCCATGCCCGAAAGGAGGATGAGAAAAGGATGTCGTGGTACCTCGGACTAAGAGGACTTGCGAAGGTCCCGCCTCTCAAGGGAGGTGTATATTGATGATTTTTCAATGGATGGTGGGTTCACCAGGAAACATTTAATGGCAGTTTCCATGCCTAGGTTTGGAATGTGTTTTTATGTGTTTGTTTTTAGTCTTAAGCATTCATATCCTAGGTTTGGCCAAATGAATCTAAATTAATCTATATGAAAGTGTAGATTTAATGAATACAGAAAATAGATTTAAAGACAGAAAACAGAGAAATTACAGAATACAAATGAAGAATACCTGATCCAGATGTCTGATGGAGATTCTGATGTTGAAGAAGTCAGGATCATCTAGAATTTGATAGAATCGTCTGAGATCAGACAAGATCGTCTGAGATTTGATGAATTCGTCAGACGAATTCATCAAAGACCTACAAACAGAAAAACAAATGCAAAATACAGAGAATACCCTCGTGATAACAGAGGGAAACAACACAAAACAACAATATGAATACTGAACAATAGTTATGAATAGAAATTCAAACAAATTATGATATTCTAGTGACAAATCATGATCTTATTATGCAATCTAAGCTAAATGGGTGAACTCTAAATGCAAAATAATATAAAATATTGAATAAAATTACTAATTACAACATAAAACAACAGAAAAGGGGAGAAGAAACACAAACTTTAGGCACTGATTGCCTCAATGTTGACTACAGTTGAAATCGTCCCACATAGGTACGAAATCATCTCTGATTCAACAAGATCACCTCCGATCTGAACAGGTTTGTCGAAGACGATGAAATCTTGCTTCGACTGAAAAACACTAAGGTACCTGCAACAAAATTGATATAGGACTACTGCAAGTGTGAATTTGGGATGATTTAACGTGTATGAAGTTAAGTTACAGAGAATTTCAACCAGGGGTTGGGAAGGGAAGGTCCTAATGATTAAATAGGCTTAGGGGAATAGTTAGGAGGTTGGAGATCATCCTTATTTGGGAGATCTCCAACGGGGGAGGGTCTCTAATGGTGCAAACACGCTTCTGCCCGGATTAGAGGCCCGTTGAAACAAAAGCTAATTGTGCAAAATCAGTTTTGCGATAAGATCGTCTGGACGTCCTAGCCCAGATAAAATTGTCAGATCTGGGGCGATATCGTCCGATCGGTGACGATATCGTCAAACGGTCAAAACAACCTCTAAAAATGGCATGGAAAATGGGGAAACGGATTACCCGATGATTAACGAGCGGTTTGGGAGGTTAAAATTTGAATTTAAATTATTTACTAAGGTGAATGTAATTATTACAATTTCACTGCGCCAATTTTAGGGTGCTACAGATTCATTTGGTCTTGTAACAACTGTACCAGTTTAGCTAGGTTGTCTTCTCTTGATGGCGTTTTATCTTAAAAAGGATCTTTCTCTTTTCGAACAACTCGTCAAGGTGTTTCTGTTCTAGCTACCCTCTCAGAATCATTTATGAGCCTTTTGATCTCGTTTCTTGGGCCTTCAAAAACTGTCTCTTGTTGTGTCATTGCAGTATTTCTAGAACTTTTCATTAGCTATATGCAAAAAAAGTGATATTAGTTTTATATGCCCAAAGTTTCGTAACCTAGGCTCTGATACCAACTGTAACAACCTAGGTCTACCCACTTGGTTGTTCAATATCACAATTAAAAACTTTTAACCAAATTGAGTTATTACCTAATATTTAATTGGTACACAAACATTTGATATTCATTTCAAGGTTTTATGACTACTACAGATAGTCCCTCAAGCATTTGAGACTGGTCAAGTCCCACAAATAGTGCCATCATGTGAACACATTCATCTCCATTGCCATAGGTCTATGTTCATGGAAATGGGTTGACCTTTCATATCCCATTTCATATGAAAGGATGGACGCATACTTCCCCATACATAACATGTCATATTTCGGAATATCCCTTCCATTACTTATGTTTGTTACATGCTATGGTTTAGCATATAAATGCTTGGTGCTTAACTAAATACCCACTTCCCTGAGTTTCAGCTACGGTCCACCACTTCTCTAGTTTCAAGACCAGGTAACCCATACCTCACTATAAGTGACAGATTGTTATCCCATTCCAACACCTGCTGGACCTTTTAGCTTCAGTGTTCAACTACTCTTGAAACTAGCTGAATATCCACTAACGATTCCCTACTTGAGTTTGGGTTGAGAGATACGCTCATGTACCACTCACATATCAGTCTAGAGAAAGTGTCCCATTCCACTCCTCCTCACATTTTCAAGGTAATAGGTCCTTACTTGTTCCAAGCCTAAAAGCGATTGATTACGAATCACGATGCTTGTCTTTCTTGCTAGGATCGGTGTTGGGTAAGGTTTTTATCAATTTCTCCATACTTTTGAAACTTTTTTTTCATTGGAGACTTGTTGTCTTTTTGTTCTTCTTTAGGAAAATAAAATTTAATATATTTATAGTATGTTTTGATATAAAACTTCCACTCTATTTACTACCATAGGTCATAAGTTAAGTTCCCTCATTTATAAGTTAAATTTCATTGTAATAAAATAATTCTTTTAATAAAATTTCACAAAATCACATTGTAAATAATTCCCTAATAAGATATAAAATTCCTCCATAAATCATTTTAATACTTCTACTATTTTTTAAGGATTTCCTATATATTTATAAGCTATAAAACTTTGGTAATTTGTATTAAAAATAAACTCATATATAAAATCATTAAAAATAAACTTTATTATTTAACGGATCATATAAATATTCACAATTAATTACCTAAATTTAATTATAAAGTCATATGAAACAAAGTAAGTTTTGTTTTTAGTATTAAAAGAATCATATTTGTATCTTGGTAAAAGAAGTCTTCTAATTAAGTTATATTTAAATAATAAAAAGTATAACCTTTATAGCATCTCCTTGCTTTTAGGGCAACTACTTTATAAAATAGAAAAGAAAAAGATACTTTCTTATTTTAACATTAAGTGATATTCCTTTATGGGAAAAGTATGGATAATATGATATTATCTAAAAACTTATTTAAAGTAAAATCGTATTTGGTGTAATGATAGTTTCCTGGTTGATGATAACCATCCATGATTGTGAGGTCGATTCCTCGCACTGATATTTATAAACGATAGTCAATAAATAAATAAATAAAACCTTATTTAAAAATTCTATCAATTGTAATCAAAGTCATCACATATAGTACAATTGCTTTATTTGACAAGTCAAAATCTTAACAACTAAGCCATGCGTTAACAACTAAGCCATGGTTCATAAAGTATGCTAAAGAAAGTCAACACCTCTTCCCATTAGATTTTAAATTATTTTCTTATGATAAAATTACTATATTTAATTCCATAATTATCTATTTCAAGTTTCATTTATTAAGGGTATTATATGTTATTGAAGCTTTTCTCGTATATTAACTAAACCAAACTTTGAGTCAAATGATTGAGTTTCACCGATCATTAATGTCTTTTTTTTTTAAAAGGTTAGTACCAATCAACTCTGTAAAAACTAATGTCTACTGTTAGAGTTCATTTACAATTTAACTAATGAACCCATAGAGTATCTTCATAGTCCAAATATGAATTAAATTACTATGGTTAGCACTAATAGTCAACCTTTGGCTATATATAATCCATATTTCTAAATCATCCACTAATATAATAGGTTTACTTTGTGACAAACATTTAATTGTCTAATGTGTTAAGCAAGCTAGATGTTTTTACTTCTAATACTGCTGAAGTAGAATAAAAATAATTTAGCTATTATTAGTTTTAACAAAGGCCTACCAAACCACTATTAAATGATTAGCTGGAAAACAACCTATGCGATTCAAAATATAAACATGCATATTGGAACATAACTCCTAATGTCTCAATTCAACTTCCCAATTATTTTATTATTTTTATCTTATAATGTTGGATGAGAGTTAAAAATAGCCAAGGAACCTCTCCCAAATACCCAAAGCAAGATTATATACCATTTATTCTCTTTTTTTTTTAACAATGTGCCAACTGTAGAGGTAATGCTTCAAGTGATGACATGGTTTGTATACTACAACGGCCAGGAGCGGGAAACAATTCCATATCAAACACTAAGTATATATATATATATACTCCTGGCCGTTATATATATATACAACGGCCAGGAGTGGGAAACAATTCCATATCAAACACCAGGTATATATATATATATATATATATATAATTCCATATCAAACACCAGGTAGTTATATATATATATATATATATATATATATATATATATATATATATATATATATATATATTCAGGTTAAACCCACTTTGGTTATAAATAACCACATGATTACTATGTATTTGTTTTCTATGGAAATACATAATTTTAGATATCTAAAAAAACAATAGATAAATAAATAAATTTTATGCACCCTAAATCATCTATGAAAAGGAAATATTTATCATATATTTCAATTGTGTTTTGCTGGTTATTAATATAATGGAAGGTAATCACAACAGTACAGACATCCCACTGGTATTTTAAACTAATATACATTTCAAAGTTGAACATAAGCCTATCTATTTCCACTATCTTTGTTTTGAGAGCCAAACATAACCACTCCACACACGGACCATAGTTGGTAGTACAATTCTAGACAATATGTTTCTCGTAGGTAGACAGAGACGAGAATTTTAGCCGTCGCTTTTCCATTTAAGCATTTTCCAAACCGTCGCTTGTTCTTATTTACCGATTGACTCAAATAATAACCATCTCATCAGATGATACCAAAGGGGTTCAGAACAAACTTAACTAAAATGGATGCAACTACGCCTATATGAAATGCTCTAATACAAGTTTTATTCAATTCTCTTACTACATATAACAGAAGTTTAATTTTTTTTTTTTGTTAATTTCACAATTTTAATTTTTGCAGAGTTGAAACATATTTGTTCATCTACAGAGCTATTTTCATTCACAAACAAGACAAGCTTTACCAAAGGGTAATTATCTATTAAAAAAACCCTTTTTTTAATAAAATCTTATTCTTCTACACAAACCATCATAACAGAAGCTCAACATTGATTATCCAAGCAGGTCATTATCCAAGCAGCCTGACCTGTAAATTCAAAGCTTCACCAAACTTTCTTTCTCCTTCTAAGCTTTCCAATTCCTTTCCACACCTTCTTCACCCATTCTTTCCATCCTCCATCTCCATTATATGGATGTTTGTAATGAAAATCATGCTTACACTTTAATTAACATGTAGTAAGCCATTTTTGGACCTTGCCAGATGGCTTCCCTCATAGAGCTTGTACCTGGGTTGGGTGCACATGTGTCCATATGTGACTTATTATTATTATTATTACTATTATTATTAAATAAACGATTGCATAGCCAAATATACTCATATATGTTTTTTTTTATATTTTGTATTTATAATTTAATTTAATTTATATTATTATTATTATGTTTTTGTTTAATATTTTTTATTTTTTTTACAAATTCCATTTCATATTTTGTAAGCAATCCATAAAAAATTAGTGTAAAATGGATGCAACTAGATTGTAAACAATCGATAAAAAATTAATGTAGCATGGATACAACTAAATAATATCATTCAACAGATGCATTGCTAGTGGGGATCTTTTCACCCCATAATCTCAAAATACACCATTGTTCATCATATCCCCAATATTACCTTTTTACCTTTGCTCTTCTCTTGTCATCAGGAGGAGGTGTTCAATTTTCTTAATTGCTCCTAAAATAGGATCTACCTAAACCTGCATCTACCAATCCATCAACAATATCATATTATTACAAATAAAGCAAGCAAACTAATTGGTACATTTGAGAGGGATGTTACAAGATCCATAGGAGTAATAAAAGGAATAAATTTTCCCATAGGAGAAGAATAAGAGCCTTTGTACATGCTTTTTGCTTGAAGTGCCTTAGTATGGTGTTCTAGAGAATGATGGAGAAGATACAAATGGATGAGTGGAGCACTTCTTCCAACAAGTTAGTGAGATTTTTTCTAGTGCTAGATTACAATTTGTTATTGATGGTGTGGGACAATTGAAGCAATGGAGGGAGCACACCTTCATTGAATTGGAGAAGGTCATGGAGTGGATGTGCAGTGAATACTGTATTAAATAAATAGCCTAGATTCACACACAACGTCCATGGTGGTTATCAAGGGGAGAGGTAACAAAAATATTGGGAATTACAGATTTACTAGATGGAGTGAAGACCAATTACAAGGCATATCCATGAGTGTATTTGGATTAGGAAATATGCTAGATCTATCCATTGAATACACCAGATATAGAATTTTGAAGGGTACCTTTAGAATTAGTCTTCACCTTACAAAAATTGAATTTCTTGACACATTAGATCGAGTGGCTAAGCTTGGGTCTTGAACACATTTACCAAGCCAAGGAAGCACAAAAGGAAGAAGTGGAGACTTCCCAAAAGGAATTGACTGCGATTGAAGAAGAATTAGAATGCAGTAAGACAGAATATGGCAAGAGACGTTTTTCGTAGGATTGCCCAAACTGTCAAACTCGTTTCGGCCATATCTTACTCATCCGAACTCAAATTGATCTAAAATTTGGAGGCTAGATGCCTAAAAAACCCTAGAACGTCTCCACAAATTTGTATATCATTTGGAGCAACAAAAATCCTAGCGCATCCCTATGTGTTAATGACATATTTGGCAAGCGACTATGCGAGGGTTTCATCTGGGTTGAGTGCAAGCAGCTCTAGAGGTTGGTTTTTAGGGCCTTCGAGCCCTAGTGACCAATATTTTTGTGGTTTATGCTCAATATTTTAGCAGGAAATGTTGTAGGGGATACAAGACGGGTTAGAAATTTGTCTTTCAATAGATCATACTGTGAACTTGAGTGACAACGGCTTCCAATTTTCTACACAAAAGAAAAGTGAAAACCATACTTTTCCACGACATCTAGGGCAAGGATTAAAGAGATCACGAAATAAGTTTCAAGCAATTGATCAAAAAATGGCTCATATCTCAAGTGAATCTAGTGCTAAGGTGCACCCACAAAATAATTCTACTATGAAAACCCTATCAAGGGTAAGAATTTTGAAGACTAAGTCCTAAAAATAAATTTTAGGTATGCCCTTCATGGTGGAAAACCTCAGCCCAATGCTAATATCAATATTAGGGCTTCCCATAAACCTCTAAGAATTCCTAAGATTGATCCCAAGAAAATAGAGTTAGGATGTCTTAAATTAGCTGATGGAACTCCTATTGTTAAGCTTGATATGGGTAACATTCAGACTGGCATTGAAGATTTGGAAAAAAGAGGACTAATTTGTCAATTCGTGGGTTTTCGTTCGAGTCTATCTGCTTTCAAAGTCTAGGCTACAAAAATCTGGAAAACTAAAGGTGAGTTACAAATCCCTATTTATCCAAATGGTTATTTTCTTGTTTTATTTGCTAATAATGAAGATAGAGAGAAAACTTTTCAATGGGGTCCTGGATTTTTTGGAAGGGCAAGGCTTTTCATGAAGCCTTGGCATACTAAATTTAAATCCAAAGAAGAGATACCTTCTATAGCTCCCATGTGGGTTAGACTCTTTGGCCTCCCTATTGAATTTTGGAATCCTACTATTTTTTCTTCAATTGGAAACTCTTTAGGAACTTTTATGATGACTGTTGATTGTACTCAAAATTTTGAACATATTATTTATGCTCGAATTTGTGTTTTAATGGATTTTGACAAACCCCTACCTAAAAATATCACATTACAATTTGGGGAAGACACTTGGGAGCAAGTAGTGGACTATGAGAACATTCCTTTTCGTTGTAGAATTTGCCATGAATATGGTCATTTGGCCAGTGCTTGCCCAAATAAAATTCCCGATCAAAAGAAAGAAGATATAAACTCAAAAGGTTTCCAAATACCTAAGAAGAAGAACACTCAAAAAAAACTAGTTATGAAGGATCAATCAAAGTCATCTGCTAATATGTTTGAAATCCTTTCCACAAATGATGTCCCAAGTGAGGAAGAGGAAATAATGGAAACTGAAATCTTAGAAACACAATTTAAATATGAAGGGAAGAACTCAGAGACAAACCAACAAATCAAAGGTTTTCAACAAAAGAAAAAAGGAGAAAATTTACACAAGAAAAACAATATTTCAAATGTCAAAACTTCAAATAATGCAAGTCCCAATATAGACTTCGTTGAACCATCTAGTAAAATTTTGGCTGTGTACGAGCATTCTTCAAGGTTAGAAGCCATCTCAGATTCAATTGGAATAAGTCAAGAAACAGGGAAAAAAAATTGAAGATGGATTCTAATCAAAAAGTAGGTTGCAAGACCAATCAATATCATATGGTAAAAGAAGGTGAAAATCTTGTAGAGGAAGGTAAGATTAATGTCCTTCCCAAATTTTTTAGCCCTGGTATTAATGAAGATCATCACTTGGAATATTAGAGGACTCAAAGGGAGTCTTTCAAAACAAAATGAAATTAGAAGAATGATTCAGGTAAATCATCCACATCTTGTTTTCCTTCAAGAAACAAAGATGTCAATGGAGGATATGGACTTAATTTCCAGTAAAATTTGGCCAACTGGAAAAGTGGTTTCCCTTAGTTCCCAAGGGACTTCGGGTGGCATTGCTTGTATTTGGGATCCAAAAGAGGTAGTTATTCACCATATGGTTGGCAGTTGGGGTTTGTTGGCTATAGCTATTCAAAGTAGACATTCCAACCAGATTATGCTCCGCATTACTGTTTATGCTCGACTTCTTTGGAGGAAAAAAGAAGACAGTGGAAGGATATTACTCATATTATCTCTCATTTTCCTAAAGCTTGGATCTTGATCGGAGGAGATTTCAATACCATCCTCTCTCTGGATGAGAAAATGGGGGGAAATAGAAATTTGGAAAAAAGCACTGACCTCATGAGCGAATATATTGCAAACCTCCATCTTGTGGATATCCAACCAGATAATGGCCTTATGACTTTTTCTAACAGAAGGCAAGGCTTAGCTTGTATAATGGAGAGATTGGATAGGTTTTTTCTCTCTAAAAATTTCTTAATCCATGGTCACATTCCTAAAGTGAAGACTCTTAATAATGTCTGGTTCGGATCATTGGCCGATCATGGTGGAAATGTGGAAAACCAATGTGAGTTTCTCTCCTTTTTGTTTTCAATTAATGTGGCTTAGAGACATTTCCTTCAGACCTCATGTGCAACAATGGTGGAAGGAAGTACTGCAGTACATTAAATCCAAAATCAAGACTTGGAACTCGGAAAGATTTTGGGGATGTTCATAAAAAAAAACATGAAGTTATTGCTCATCTTGAAAATTTGAATAAGAAAATCCGTTTAGATGGCCTCATAGAGAAGAGAAGTGCAGATGAAATTAAACTCACAACTCAGTTAGAGGAATGGGAAAAAGAGAAGAAATATTATGGAAGAAAAAATCTAGAATTCAATGGCTCAAAGAAGGAGATTGAAACACAAATTTCTTCCACAAATATCTTCTAGCTCGAAGATCTCACAACTTTATTTCTTCCTTAAAATCAGATTCTGGAGATGTTGTTTATACTTGGGATGGCATGAACTCTATTGTTGTTGATTACTTTTCCAATATTTTTGCTGCTACTCCCCTTGACTCAACTTCTCAATAGAATGTTCTTCAAGCAATCCCTTCTCTTATCACTTCTGAGGAGAACTCTATTTTGACTGCTCCTGTTACTATCAATGAGCTTCAACAAGTAGTTTTTAAAATGCAAAAAGAGAAAACCCTAGGTCTTGATGGTTTTCCTATTGAGTTCTACCAAGAGTTCTGGGATATCCTTCATGTTGATTTATTAGAGGTGGTGGAAGAAGCCAAGAAAGCCAAAGAAATTTTGAAGGTTATCAATAAAACTTATATTAATCTTGTTCCAAAAGCTCAAGAGGTTGATCATATCTCAGCTTTTAGACCTATTGCTTTATGTAATGTTCTCAAAATCATTACTAAAATCATGGTAGAAAGGTTGAAGCCTCTTTTGCATAAGATTATTTCCCCGAGCAAGGGGGTTATGTGGAAGGATGTCAAATAGTAGATGAGATAGTTCTTGCTCAGGAAGCCATCCATTCCATGGATATGCAAAATTCTCCTTCCATGTTCATTCGGTTAGACTTATCCAAAGCTTATGACAGAGTGGATTGGCACTTCCTTATCAAATTTTTGAGGCAATTTGGTTTCTCTAAGGATTGGATGGATTGGATTATGGGATGTATCTCTTCAGTATCCTACTTAGTTCTTATCAATGGCAGGCCTTCTCAGTATTTCCTAGCTTCTAGAGGTATTAGGCAAGGTGACCCGCTATCCCCTTATTTATTCATCATTCTTGCTGAATGCTTGGGTAGGACTATAACCAAAAATAGGGAAAACAAAACCCTTGAGGGAGTTACCATTGCTCATGGAGCTAGACATATCTCTCATATTCAATTTGTGGATGACTCTACTCTTTTAGGTAAAGCTACAGTTAAGGAAGCTTCTAATATTAAGCAAATCATTAGCTATTTTTCTAAGGCTATTGGGCAGTTGATCAATGAAGACAAATCTAAAGTTATTTTCTTTCATCGCCCTACTAGACAGGAATCCATGGTCTTGGATAAGCTAAGATATAAGAAGACCTCTCTTCCAATCACTTATTTAGGTATTCCCATAAATATTCAAAGGCAGAAAAATAAATATTGGAATTGGTTGTTGGACAAAGTCAAGAAGAAAATTGGAAAGTGGACCAACAAGTGGATTTCTTCTGGGGGTAGAATCACCTTGGTAAAATCAGTCCTTCAAGCTATTCCTATTTATGTTTCTTCCATTTTGAATATCCCAAAGGCTGTTC
Organism: Wollemia nobilis; assembly: GCA_028583015.1. Lineage (NCBI taxonomy): Eukaryota > Viridiplantae > Streptophyta > Pinopsida > Araucariales > Araucariaceae > Wollemia > Wollemia nobilis. The sequence goes on from JAQPPZ010002362.1 coordinate 3,597,292, forward strand.
TTCGAGAATTGGATCAAATCAGTCATCTTTTCCTTTCGATCTTTTCCTTTCGATTGGTACTAAGGAGAAAATAAAATGGGCCTTGGTGAAATGGGATACTTTATGTCTTCCTAAGAGTGAAGGGGGGTTAGGATTACGGTATTCAATTAAATACAAAAAACCTTTAGCTACTAAATTATATTGGAGGATGTTGCATAACCCCAATGCTCTTTGGGCCAATAATCTCCATGCTAAATATGCTGAGAACAAAAGTCCTGAAGACCTTGTTCGCTTTCAACTTCCTACCAAAGGTTCTCCCATTTTAGAAGTTCTTAAGACTGGTGAGGATTTGATAAAGAAAAAATTATTTTGGATCATTCATAATGGTCAACATGCAAATTTTTTAACAGATTCTTGGGATGGTCATAAGCCTTTGATAACTCAGTTTCTCGATTGGAGGCCTTGGATGGAGGAGCTTCATCAAGCTAATTGGATAAAGGTGGCTAATTACTATCGGTACCATACTGGTAATTCAAAGGTTGGTAGATATTGGATCCCTATTGAGGACTGGCCTATTCAAATCCCATAAAGGCAAAGACAAGATATCCAAGGCATCCTTCATATGAGATCCCTCTCTTGGTCCCATGAAAAAGATTTTTTTGGATGGAACAACACTACTAAGGGTGAGTATTCAGTTGCTCAAGGTTATTTGACCTTATGCCATAATAATCCCAACCATTCTTCTAAAATAATTTCTCGATTGTGGGCTCAAAAGCTCTGGCCTAAGGTGAGGTTCTTTAATTGGCTTTTATTGCATCGTAGGGTGCTTACTAGTGAGCAACTTATGAAGCATGGTTTTCATGGCCCTTTTAGATGTGAAATGTGTGAAGAGAATGTAGAAAATATCAACCATATTTTTATTGAGTGTACTTTAGCCTCTGAGCTGTGGAGGAGAATGGCCACTTTACTTGGCTTACAGTGGTCCAATTTATTTTCTTTTGAATAGCTTTGGAGGGATTGGCCTAATCAAGAGGGTGTTGATCATTTTATTAGGCAATTAGTTTGGATGGGTTCTACCATTCTTCTTTGGAATATTTGGAATGAAAGGAACAACTGAATTTTTAATCAAGATAGGAAGGATATTCACTATATTTTGCAAAATACCATAGCCAACTTAGTTGAATCAATCCATCATCTCCTTAATCACCCCCAAAAATCCCACCAAATATGGGATCAAGTGATGCAAATATTGAAGATTAAACCTTCTAAGGGCAACCAACTTAAAGGGAATGTGAGTATTAGTAAGATGGATAGGAATAGAAATTGGCAACCTCCTCCTAAGGATTTTGGAAAATTCAATACTGATGGAGCCTCTAGAGGGAACCCTGGAAAATCTAGTGTGGGAGGAATTTGTAGACTTTCAGATGGCTCCCTGGTTTTTACTTTTGCTGAGAATTTGGGTATTCTTTCCAATAACCTTGCTGAGGGGTATGGTATCCTCAGAGGTCTTTAGGAGGCTACTAAGGTTGGATGGGAAAAGGTGTTAGTTGAGTCTGACTCTCAACTTATGATTAATCTCTTGAAGAATCCTTCTAAGAATCATAAGGTGGATTGGAGAATAAAAATAATTATTGAGAAGATTCAGTTAATCTAGATGGGATTTTTGAAAGTTGATTACAATCATGTGGTCAGAGATCAAAACAAGAGTGCTGATGCTTTAGCTAATTGGGCTTTGGACAAAGGTGATCTTACTTGTTATGGCCACCCTCCTATATGGTGGGCTTCTCAAATTAAGGAAGCTCTTATTTCTATCATTTCTTTGGATGGCTCCAGTTTTGAAGGTACCTAGTTTCTTGTTTTTTTTTTTTGCTTCTCTTTGGTTCATTCAGTTTTTTTTAGTTCCCTAGCTCATTCTATTCTTTATTTTGTTTCCTCTATTGATTCTTGCCTTAATAGTCTTCTGGTCTAGATAGGTCTTTGTTTTGTTCATTTTTTTTTTTGTTTAGTTTTTTAAGGTGGGTGGGTTTTTTTATTTTGTTTTGTTTTTGTGTTCTTTGTGTTGTTTTTTGTTGTTCTTGTGTTTTTGTTGTTTTGTTTTTTTTTTTATGTTTTTTGTTATTGTTCTTGTGTTTTTTTCGTTCTTGTTCTTGGGTTTCTCTTTGTTTGTGTTATTTTATGTTTTTATGGGTGAGTGTTTTCTATGTTTTTTTTTTTTTTTTTATTGTCTGTTGTTGGTTGTTTTTATTTTTATTTTTATTTTATTTTTTTATTTTTTTAGGTTTTGGTTGTGTTTATTTTTCATTTTTTTTGGGTTATGTCTTTGTAGTGTTCTGTTGTTTTTGTCTTGTTTGTGTTTTTTTATGTGGTTCTTGTGTTTTTCTATGTGGTTTGTGTTGTGGTTTCTTTTATCTTATTGTGCGTGTTTGGTTGTGCTTTTGTTTTTGACACACTCAAGGAGCATGTTTTTTTATTTTATTTTATTATTTTTATTGTTATTTACTTATTTTTAAATTGGTTTTGTGTGTTTGTTTGCTCCTTGAGTATGTCAAAGGTGGTAGGCCAGGTTCGAGTCCTAGGATTTTTTTGTGGAATGGATACCCCTGCCTCCTTGGGTCTTACCCGAAAGTGGCATCCCTTTTGGGATGTTTTCCACAAATAAAAAAAAAAAATAATGTAGTAAGACCGAGGTTGAGGAAAGGTTGAAAAAGGTAGAAACTGAATGGAATGATATTAATATGGCTTATGAAGATAAGCTACACTAAAAAATTAGGAGAAACAACTTGTGATCTAGTAAGCATAAGAGTGTGCAAAGCAATTAGAAGCATACCTAACAACACAAAAGGAATAGTTGGTTAAACAAGAAGCCCAGTTGAAGGTAGTGAAGTAATAACTATAACAAAAGGATTGTAAGATCAAGGAAATAGCCATGGATTCCAATCACTATAGTAAAATGATCTTGGATCATAAACCTCGATTGTGTGCTAAGTATGAGCATATTGTAGCTTGTGAAGCTTACATCCATCAAAATCTTAAGCTCATTACATAGAAGAATTAGGATCTAGCCATAGTTGCTCATACAAAAGTTGCATTAAAAGAGAAAATATGCAAGGGAACATCTTAGTGAGAGGATTTATCTCAATTTTTGATTATTATGGAAGATAAGGTTAATAAGTATGGTCTAAAGGCTAAGGAACTTAACAATTATGCAACTAGATTTCATAATGAATGAGCCTATCTTCGTATTTAGCTTGAGGATTTTCAATAGGACTAGTTAGCCAAAGCAAAGAAAATTGAGTTAGTTAGGACACTAACCGATGTAAAGGGGAGGGCAAATGTAGGCAGAAAATCCACCTCCTAGAATAATAATAAGAAGTGAACATTGGATTTTTACAATTTTTCTAAATTGTTAATTTTGTTCGATGTACCATTTCTCAAAACATTCAACATAGAGGGTTTTATCTAATTGTACAAAGGAGAGTTAGAAAATATACAATTGGATGTAATTGTAAAATTTATAAAAAAGTGCAACTAGAAATTAAAGTGAAACTAGTTGAAATGTGCATTTAAGGTGAATTTGACAATAATCAAATTAGACTTATGAAGACCTTAATGCAAGTTGATTATTGTGGGATTATAGTTATTGAAGAACACAAGCTTATACTGAGAGGGGGGTGAACAATATAAGACCACTTTTTACTTTTCTTTACCAAATAATATTATGCAATATATCAATGGTAATATCAACAACAATAATCAAAGCAATACATAAATCACCACACATAATAGATACACCAATTTAACATGGTTCACCCAATGTGGGCTACATCCACGGAGAAAATCTTTCACTAAGATTTTCTCAACAAATATCTTGGAAATCCTTCCCTATTATAATTTTTATGGACATTTTTCCAAAGGAGACACCAATCCTCTAATAAAGTTCATGTATCTCTATCTATAGGAGACACCAATCCCCTCATTTGGTTTGTCGATCTCTATCCATAGGAGAACTCCTTATCCTTTGCTTTGGCTAGTGATCCTCTAGAAGACTATTGCATCCACTGTACTGGATTATGGATCTCTATCTATAGAATAATCTATACTCACTCATAAAATATCTATACTCACTACCCTGGATAATGGACCTCTATCCACTGGAGACTACTGTCCTCTACTCTATCACCTCCAAAGCTTTCTCTCATATCTATCTCAAATTTGTACTAAATATAGTCCTTTGGTCTAGCACAAATTTACTCTATATCTATATCTGATCTACATTAAACATAGTCCTTTAGTCTAGCACAAATCTACTCTATCTCTGTCTATGATATACACTAAACACAGTCATTCGATCTAGCACAAATCTTCCCAATATCTATCTTTGATCTGCACTAAACACAATCCTTAGGTCTAGCATAAATCTAGTCAATATCTATCTCTGATCTGGCATAAATATATCATCAAATTTGTACCAAACTCTATCCTCAAATATGTCCTCAAGTCTTAACACAGCTTGAATCAATTCCAAATCAACTCTGCTAGATTTTTTCTAAACCTTAACTCCAGTTTTGAACAAATAAATCAACTCTACTCATAAGTCTTCTCAAAGACTTGCCTCAAAAAAGTCCATAAGTCATCTTTAGAATTTTCTTTGGTTGTTCTCAAGTATTCACCAAGACTTACCTCAAATTTTCTTAAGTCCTCACTAGAACTTATCCAATATGCTCAACAAGTCTTCACCAAGACTTGCCTCAAATATACATTGTAAGATTCCATAAAATCTCACACAAATCTATCCTTAAGTCCACTCTAATAATTGATCAAATATTCTCACTAGATTTCACAAAAGCTTGTTCAAGTCAACTCAATCTATCACGGAAAACCTCTTCAATCACACAAACAAGTTTCACATAGAATCTTTTTAATATTATAGAAACATATAGATAATGGTTAGAGACTCAATATGCTTCACACTCACAACAATGCTTAATCACTTTCAATATTTCTTACTTCACCATAGAAACATATGGAGAATGGTTAGAGACTCAATATGTTTCACACTCAATCACTTTAAATATTTCTCAAATTAGTAAGGAACAATTTGTTTCATAGAACTTGAACTATCACTCCAACACTTCCAATCAACTAAGCTCAATCAACTCCACTCAACCAATCACTAAATGAAAGCTTAGTCAACAATGCCTATAAAAAAAACTCACATAACAATGATACTCATGATATTTCACAAACCCTAGTTCAATATAGTTCACAACTTCACATAACAATGATACTCATGTTCTTTCACAAACCCTAGTTCAGCATATGAAAGCTTACTTAATATTTCCAACAATGCTTATCAAACAAGTTTTCTAGTATGAATTTTTATTCTAGAAAACCAAACTCAATAATGCTTATCAAACAATCATTTTCACTCCAACTTAGCATTCACAACATCCAACAATCACTCACAAGAAAAATGTGCCCATATCTTTTGTTTTATGAATAATTAACCTCAAAACCTGTCTCAATCACAATTACTTTCTTTGCCAATATCAAGGGTTAGATGGAAAAATATCACTCTAACACTCCCTCAAAATATTTCATAATTACAAAAAAATAATTAAACTCAAATACACCTTATTACTCCATCTTGAAATTAGCATTCACCAAAAACATACATAAAAATAAATCTCTTATTACACCTTATAACTCCACCTTAAATAAATCAATCCACCAAACAATTAAATAAAAAATAATTATTTAATTTTATCAACCTTATATCTCCCTAAGCTCAAAACTATACCACACAGCCTTAGGAGCCAAAAATAATTTTTAATAAAAATTTAGTACCTCTCAAAGTGCTCCTAGTAGGATTCAATCCTGAGTTGAAGCACCTCCAACACTTTAGCCATGGATACCTAGCTGAATGAGCTAAGTGCTCATGTGGGAGGCAAAAATTCCCATGGCACTTTGTCTCTTTCCCTAGCACCAAAAGCCAAAAGAGCTTTGCCATCCGTAGCATAAAAACCTTACAACTTTCCCCACTACGAACCGAATGTAGCACCTTGCATTCCCGAAAGTACTGTCAACTACCGCTAGCCCACCTAGCTAGGTGGTAACAAGAATTCCAAGCCTTGTTGCTTTTGACCCTTCAAAAACCACCAAATTTAGAATTCAACGGAGGACTTACTCCTTATTTCAATTGCAAAAAATATTACACACACCTTAGCTTAGGAAATTTGTATTCATTCAATCACATATGGATTATTTTAAAGCCACTTAGGCATTTGGTATTTATACCCATGCCTCCAAATGCATTGACGTCGACAAAGGAGAAAAGGATGACGTTGGTGCATTAACTTTGCCCTTATAACCCTAACCTTTAGGGTTATTTAAATTAAATCATAAACTAATTTATAATTAAATTATTATAAAAAAATTATAATTAATTTAATAACTCTTAGAGTTAATCAAATTAAGTTTTAAATTAATTTATAATGAAATTATTATAATTAATTTATAATTAATTTAAATCTCTAGGTCTTGATCTTAGACCTTTAATATTATAAAAAAATAGTATAATATTATTTTTCTTAGGCCTTCTTATTTCTCTTGTAGACCTTATCAGAGCACCTTGAATATTATAATGGGAGATATTATAATATTATTTCCCTTAGGTCTAGAAGCAATCTTTCTCTTGCACTGATTACTGAAACTAACTTTTGACATCCTTCCTCTTGCACTGCTCACTGAAACTGACTCTTAACATCAATGACAACAAATCTTGCTCATATTTCCAACAATATACCCCTTTTTCATTGATGGTAACCCATTTATGTTTTACCATTTCTTTTACCTTTTCCTATTTTGATCCCCTTGAGAAAATTCTCCCCCTAACTGAATGCTCTCCTCATAACTCAAATATCTCCCCCTTTGTCATCAATGGAAAAGGGCCACCTTTGGGTCTTGGGTCTAAGAATGAAACTCTTAGCTTAGCCCCTCCCCCACCTCCTCTTGAGGTGGTTAATTATGGTGTGGGAGTATTCCTACTCCTAGCAAGCACTGATCTTTACCTTTATCCACTTTCTTCCTCAACCGATCCTTTTGATTCCTCTAACTATTCTTGTTTCTGCTTGCCTCTGGAATTTTTGCTCTACACCACTTTGATGTATGTCCATAATTATTGCACTTATAACACTTAATATTATTATTTCTTAAAGGTGCAAATATCTTGAGGTTTCTCTTGGAGAAGCCATATTCATTCCTGTCATGAACCCTACAATTTATTGCCTTGTGCCCAAACTGATTACAAGAGTAAAAATACCCTTTAAAAAGTTGTCTATTTTTGAGATTCCCATATTCCTATATTTCATGTGTCCTACATTGTGTAGCCTTGTACCTAAACCTATGATATGAGAAGCATCATCCATTGAAACTACCTTTCCTTGACCCCATTTGTCTTTTAGTTTCTTTTACCTTGTGTTGGTTCTTGTTCCATTTGTTCCTCATTTGTGCATTGTTACTTTCATTTTTTAACTTTCTGTTGTCCAATTCATCCTTATAAGTATCACTCTCTCTTACACTCTCTTCTTTTGAAGCTTCTTCTTATTTGGATCTTGAGTTTGACTCCTCTCATTGTTTTCTTTGTACTTTTTCAAAACCAAGACTTGTCTTGTTTGATGTAGGTTTTTGTGTCTTGATAATCTTATACAATTTTTTTGAGCTTATCCCAAACCTGTGTAACTTGTACTTATACTAATTTACTTCCTTAGTGAAGCTACCTCATGATCTAACCTTTCACATTATCAAACCTTTTCTTCTAACTTCTCTTTGAATCTTCTTGTCTTAGATATTGAATTGGTTAGATCCTCTATAAGCTTTCCTTTCTTTTCATCACATTCTTGAAATTTAATCTTGAGTTTTGAGTTTTAATTTCTTACCTACCTTAATTAATCAAGGGCATGAATAAGCTCACCCTCAAGATCAACTTAACCTTTCTTTGATTCTCCCTCTATTTTTTTTCCTTTGGGATCATCTTCTCCTTTTTGATTTATTTCCACTAGAAGTATTTCTTTCTTCTTTTATTACCATAATAAGACTTTCTTCTGTTCCTTCAAGTGTATATTTATATTCATCTTCATTGAAACTAAATCCATTAATTGTACAACTATCTTCAAGATGACCAAATTTACCACATCTAAAACACTTGATAATCATTGGTTCCCTTTTTCTAACATAATATTTTTCTTTTGCTAGAAATAGTACTTCATATTTATCATTATCTGAGAAAATTTCATCACTATCACTTGAGATCTTACCTACCTTGTATACATAGAAAATCTTCTTATGCCTTTGGAAAAATTTCTTTCCTTGATTGCCTTGTCCATCTCTACTTTTCTTTTGGTACCTGTTTTTTCTTGTTTCCTTGTTCTTATGATCCTATTTTTCTTCATCATTGCTATTTTTAGCCTTTGGACAATCAAATGCATAGTGACCATATTTTCCATAGTGAAAACATCTAACTGATTTCATACCTTTATATTTGCTTGAGTCCTTGTTCCTTCTGCCATAATTTGCTTCTTCATCACTGGATGACTCATTGCTTGAATCTAAATATTTACACTTTGTCTTCTTAGTAACTTTGAAGGTTTCTTCCTTCTAGGTAATAGGTTCCTCTTTTATTATCATCTCAAAAGGTATGAAAATTCCATGTATTTCATCCCTTGTCAAAAGTTCAATATATTTTACATTTTCTATAGCTGAAATATTTTTGCTAAACCTTTTTAGAACTAACCTTAAAATATTATCACAAACATCTGGTTCCTCAACCTTAATCCCAAGTCCTTGCATGGATTTAACAACCTCATCCACACAAAGTAGATATGCCACAATGTTTTCCTCGTCCTTCATCTTCAAGTCTTCAAATGCTCTCTTAAAATTTTACAACTTTATCCTTTTGATATTTTTGTCTCCCACATATATTTCTTTTAACTTATCCCAAATTTACTTTTCTAATGTGCAATGCATAACCTTTATAAACTCTGTTTTATGCAAACCTCTCAATTCCATTCATTGCCTTTGAATTGTAATGATGTTGAAGCTTACCATATTTATCTTTAGGTGGAGTTCCTAGTGGTATGTATCCATTCTCAACTACTTCCCATATTTCATTTCCAAGACCTACTAGATGAAACTTCATCCTTGTGATCCATAGTACATAATTGTTCCCATCGAACAATGGTGTTGTATTCCCTCATGGTCCATTCTAAGAATACATCTATGTTCTTGTAAAATTTTCCTTCAAGATATTAAGCTCTTCTGAAGGAACCCACTCTGATACCAATTGAAGAACACAAGCTTATAATAAGAGTGGGGTGAACAATATAAGACCACTTTTTATTATTCTTTCCCAAATAATATTATGCAATATATCAATGGAAATATCAATAGAAGTAATCAAAGCAATGCAAAAATCACCACACACAATAGAGATACCAATTTAATGTGGTTCACCCAATGTGGATTGTAGTGACCTCGGTGAAGTGATGCATTGTCCCCACTACTCTACTTATGATTTAGTTGAATATTTTAATGTTAAACATGCATTTAAATGAAAGGCATAAAATAAGATATAACCAGAGTGCGAAGAAATAAATTAATGAATGCTTTTGTATTGATATTTCCAAGATCCGATTACATATGAATCCCTCTAAGGGAAATCCTTCGTTTGATACATGATTTTACACACAAATATGGGAGTAGGTGCATAAAATGTCATCTTGCAAGAGGTGGTGCAATTTATCAGGCTTCTCGATGATGCACATAGAAATGTATGAGGGCTTACAAATGCCTCATTCTCTAGGTCTTATTGCTAGAGGGATCCTCTTGCTTTCATATATTGTGGATTTATCTGATGAACCTATAGCCCTGTAAATAATGAAACAACAACACACACTTAGATGTCCAAGATTGCCTCCCTATATGAGGCTGTTAGCAATAAATATACTTAATGAAAATAAATGCAATGAAACTAGTGCTATCAAAATAAGTAAATGAAGTGAATCTATGCTAATGACATGAAAAACAAGTAATAAGGTAAAATTTAAGAAATTAGTACAAAGAATGCTAGATTGGGATGGTGGGCCACTGTCCGAGACAACGGAGGCTAAGGTGAAACTATTTCTAGTACTCCAAGGCTATGGATCTAATATTGTTATCGATGTTGAAAGAGTTTTCGTTTCTTGTCCGTTGTATCAAATATCCTATAGATGGAAAACTCCTAAATCAGCTAGCACTTTATCTCTCCTAAAAGATGCTCTAATATACTCTCCAATCCGACAAGGCTTTGCTATAAAAATGATCTCCAAGGGAAGCTCTCCAAGTCTTGAAAAGCTCTCCTCAATGACCTGTTCTGTTCAATTCATGATCCCTTGGTGATATTAGGATTACACCTTTTAAAGTATGTGCAGCCCTAGGTGTATGTTCAAAACCCTAGGATTGAATCCCTCATGCATAGAGGATGTTAGAATGATAATATTTTGTTTTTCTATGTTTAACTAAAGTCTAAATTTAGACTTAATTCTCCCATGTGAAATTTTCATGAAGGGGAATGCAAATTTGTCCCCGATCACCTTCCATGCAAACTGCCACTTTCGCCTGTGAATGGGCTGATTTATCGGTAAGTCACTTTTTATGGCTTAGTCGCTTTCATCTGCAATGACTAAGATTTGACTGATGTCATCTATAGTGGCTGATGTTTGGCTGCTCTGAGCTTGAGCGGCTAGGATATAGCCACTCTAGTTTATAGTGGCCAAGCTTGGATGGGCTAATACTACCCCATATGAGTGGTGAGAACCACTTTTGATACTTGGAAAGTCCAAGGTTTAGTCACATGGCCTATGAATGTGCTTATGATAGTAGTTATCCTAAACATGACATGTTTTAGGTGTCTACATATGCTCCTTTTTGTGATGCACTATGTGAAAAAAACACAACGTTGAGCAAAAATGTAAACTGATATGTCTATAAGGTGTATGATGATCATTGATCTGATCAATGTTGGATTCTCCAATCATGTAATATGGCGCACATACTTGAATCATTGCTTCAATATTTGGAAGGCTTAACTTAGCACAGGGCTTCCATATGTTCAATTGCACTCATTCCTTAGATATAATCAGGTAGCTTCTATTGCTACAATCAGATTCGATCGGTAGGAGAGCTACGAACTGAAGATGTCACAATTTTCTTATGATCCCAACAAACAAGGGAAATTTTGTAATAGTTGTCTACAATGATTCGTAGGATGAACATAATTTTGATATGATCAAGTGATATTTTATTGATTTTGATTATGATTATTTGAAGATTTGAACTACCTCCTCACACAATGAATGGGTGAGGGAAAGACAATGAATGAAGTGACAAATCACTTGACCAATATTGACTGGTTATGGCTTCTTTCTAGTTTTTATTCTTTTAATGGGCAAAACCCCCATCCAAGTGTGATATGAATTGTTTATGATAATAATTCATCCCTATACCGGGGAGCGGTTTGGCCATCAATAACCTTCTTAGGGAATCAGGATGATCAATTCTATTTATGCTTGCATTGCATCACTTAGCTTAGTTTTTTTGTGTCATAAGGGAATTAGGATGATTCTATCGCACCCGTGGAGTAGTCTAGTTGTCTTGGTATTCTTTGGGATTGAAAGAGGCACATTGTAATTCCAAAATGAATAATTTGCTCCAAATAGCCCTATGGTAACTTAATCATCTCATTGAATTGCATGGAGTACAAAATCGCTGCAACCACTGAGTTGATAGAGTAAGTAACTTGATACAAGGCTTACTCGAGATGTGTTTTTATGTGATTTGTTTGTTATTTTGAACATTTGGATCTGAGTTTATTTGATATTTTTACTACTAATGGAGGGAAATCCTTTTATTTTTGCTTGTGCTACTGTTCGCTGTCAGATCCAATGACCCCCAAATACCTATTTTTGGCTTCTTTTGGCTACAATGACCAAGAAGTTCGGGTCACTGACGATAGCAACGATCGAGGCATAACTTGAAAAATATAAAACAACCTAGGTTTTTTTACTTTTCACTTTTCCAACTGGCAATTTTTTTTTTAGAGCTCTAGAGAGAAAGTGACTTTTTCAACTTGGAGTGTTGTTACATTGGGTATCATGGCTACATAGGGCGAGGCATCATCGAGCGGAGGATCCAGAGCTTCTTGGGTACTCTTTGAAATCTTTAACCCTGCTTATTTCACTTTTGGATAAAAATAAACTACAATAAGTAATTGTTAAATGAACCTCATTAATCTCATTGGCAACAAACCAAACCCATAGTTTAGGCTTAGTTTAGGATCTAATGTGGTGGGCTTGCCCCCATTTTTCAGTTTTTCAATTTTTTTTGTTGTTTTTGGCCTAGGGAAAACGCTGTTATCGCGTCGCTCATTGGCCGGTGCTACTAGAGCGGCTATTTTGGCCTACAACCTGGCCACTATCAATGGAAGCAACTAATTTGAACTTCAAAGGTCATAAATCTGATCATTGGAGGTTTAGCAACTTCCTAATTCAACGACCATTTTTTGTCCATTGTAGGCGACATCGACTAGAAATACTTAGGCAATTTTTTGATTTTTTTTTAATTTTGAAGTGATTATTTGATTTTTTTGAAATTTTAAATTATTTTTCTAAAATTCACTGCATGATTAGGTGCATTTATTGCTCTTCTCACCTAGACTTTAGAATAGCCCATTGTTATTTGCATTGTTCTTCATGCTTTATTGTGATTTATGCCTTGGATGCATTGTAGTTATACTTTGTTTTATTTGACTCTTAGATTCTCATTGCTCGAGCTTGGGACCGAAGGCTCTTGAATGACCTTCTGGCCCTCCTGGATACTATAGACTAGGCTTGGCTCAAGGCACGTGGGATATAGTATGTTACTAGGCTGCCTAATATCATTCCATATCAGGCTTACCTCATGATCCTGGTATACTGGTGGGATCCTCGGACTAATACCTTCCACATTCCCATTGGTGAGATGACTATCACAACAGATGATGTGTACAAGATTTTTTATATCCCCTTTGATGGAGCAGCCATTGTATCATTGGCCACCAATGACCCTGATGTTGTATTTTCTCAAGTGTTTAGAAGGCATGTTGTAGATGCCTTCAAGGACACCAAATCGAGTGGTGTATCTATTTTATGCTGGTACCAGGAGAAGGTCTTCTCTGAGAGGTACATAGTGTTGTTGATGGTTGTCAAAAACATTATCATTCTAGATTGCTTAGGCTTGAGGTTCTTTTGAAACCTCCTAATGATGGTCCATGATCTTATGGATAGTGCGGAGCCCGTCTTATATGCATGGGGGAGGTCTTTATTGGCCTAGTGTTATGGCGAGTTGTACTACATCTACCAATGGGATCATGTTGGCATTGATTGCAGCTTGCTCTTATATGTTTGGGGATGGGAGCACATTAAGGTAGATCACCCCAGAGGGCTTCCTACTAAGATTGTAGTCATTGAGGAGTGGATGCAGTGCTATGCTACTAGATGGGCTCGAGGGCATGAGGAGAAGAAGATTCATCCTCATGCAGGGGAGTTCTCCCACTACACTACTACTTTTACTAGGTTGAAGACCGAAGATATCATATGACACTGATACCATGATTTCTTAGCTTGGGATGATCCAGCTAGTTTCATAGCTAGGACATGGCATGAACGATGGCTCATCGACCGCAAGGTTGGCATCAGGGAGTATTTCTTCTAGTCCCATGTTCTTCATTAGTACGGGTTGCAGCAGGATGTGCCACTTGCTCTATTTTTGTACAGGCACCTTGCAATAGAGAGAGACCTTCCCCCACCATGGATCATAGAGTGATTTGATGAGGATGATGCCCTAATATTTGACCCACATATCATAGGAGGAGTCACAAATGCATTCATGCAATGGTGGGGGGATCTGATATGGCATGGTGATGGTAGCTTGGGCCATGAGGATGATGGTGGGGATGATGATGTAGTTCCATAATGACATAGAGTCCAAGCCAAGACCAAGGTATGGTGCTAGCTAGTAGACCAGGTGGCAATGGAGGAGCAGGAGGCTCTTGAGGAGGATAAGGAGGAGTTGTATCCCAAGAAGAGAGATTCTCCTCCAAGAGCACAATTGCATAAGGTTGAGGTTGAGCTCCAGTTGACCAAGATCCAGGTACAACAGTGAGATTCTACTATAGCACAACAAAACTTCACTATAGAGTAGTTCATGCTATAGATCTAGGCTTTGCAGGCTACTGTCATGGGTGATGTTTCTAGGATGTAGATTTTTGTTCCTCCTCCTACACCATAGGGTGATACCGAGGTAGATCTTTAGGCATATCTAGGGGCAGAGGTTCTACACCTATAGTCATTGCTAGATGAGTATGAGGGATAGATCCAGGGGTATGTCTCCCACATAACCTCTCTCCAGATGTAGCTTAGGAGGCACAAAGTTATCCCCAGGGAGTTACTAGGTGCAGATGGTTCACAGGTTAGTAGGTTCTCCACCTTCGAGCAGTCTTTCATCTATTCTAGCTAGAGGACCTAGACTCGCATATAGGGACCAACAAGCTCACATCACTCTACTCATGACACAACCATCGGGGGAGGTTATGTTAGGGATGCAAGCCCCATGTTTGATTGATGATGCACTTGAATTTTATTTTTGAGGTCTGCTTGACCTATATGACTATAGTCCATGGGCAATTTTGTATACCCACATACTTGATATACATATTTATATGATATCTTTGCATTATGACTCATTATGTATATCATTTATTGCTCATGTTTTTATTTTTATTTTTTTTGTTTTATTTATGCGATGTGATGATGGCATTATGATGATTTGATGTATGTGTTGTATGATAGATGATATTTATGATGATGTGGATGTTTATATGGATGCTCATGTAGATGTGATAAGATCCAATGATGTGATGTATCATGCGTTGACTTGATGGTGGATTGATGATTGTATGTATATGCAAATTATGATATGATCTTAGATGTGAATGGATGAGTTATGAACTATGTATTTATGGATGTAATGTTTATTGTTAAATGCATGCTTGATTTAGATTTTATTGTATGCATCTAACTCATTCTATGATAAGGTGAATGCAATATGTAATATTTTGTGTATATGGTTTTTAATCTAATGTGAATGAACTTGTATGTTTTAATCACTTAAAACATAAGGAATGCATATGATATAATTCTGATAATCTAATGGGTGATACCATAGAAAGTATAACAACCATGCATTTGTTTAATAATCATTCTAATTATAATAATTAATTATTTAAACCCTCCATATGTACAATGTAATGGTATGGAATGTATGTATTTTTTGGATAAGCTTCTGTAATTTAAAAGATATAAAATCATTAGTGGCCATTTAAATATCATTTCTGACATATATCCAGTATCTAGTTTATTTTATTAATACCCCCTAATTTATACAATCTTTTAGATAAATTTGATGATGTGGTTGATGATATGATTTATTTCTATGCAGGAATTTTTGAGGTTTTTCCTGAAACTTCAAACACTCTAGTTACCATATCAACAACTATGTACTGACCATACAAGACTTTTGAAAAGCAAGGCTTTCACCATGTTCTTGGATATTCATTATCTCTGTGTGTACAAATGAATATATATTTTGAGATAGAACCCAAGAATTTCATCTGATGCCAGGCAAGATTCTTTCATCCCATTGCTAAGATCAGGGATCCTCAAGTGTTCATCTCATTTGTATGTTGGACTTAGTTGGACTATACCACTAGGCAGTATTGGGTTACTTAAGCTAGCTCATCCACATGCAAACATTGGTCTATAAAAATACCTGAAACTTTGTGATAGACATATCATCATGCATAAGGATATCTCCTTCCAGTTTTATAAAATACTGAGAATTCTAGGGATTCAAGCTCCATTCCCTTCTTTTCTTAATTTTATTTGGGATACTTGCTCATGTGTAGTGATGAAAATCACTATTTATTTTGATTGATTTTTTTTTTTTGAGCAAGAGACTTATGTAGTGATGATAATCACTATTTGATTTGTTTTTGCACTCTTTGAAATATGACTTTGAAAATTGGGGTTTTGAATTTGTGCTTTGTTTCAGGAATTTTGTTTGTTTTAAGGAAAGCAAGGGATTTATGCAGTGATGATAATCACTCATTTTTAGATAGGATGAAAATTGTCCTTTTGCCAATTCTCAGCACCTTTGAACCGGTCGCACAAGGGGATAAGCAAGGAATATCCTTTTCGCTTAAGGTAACCTAGACCACTTTTGTAGCTTTCATATTTCCCTTGTACCAGCTAGGATTTTAATGTTTCAAAAAAATGGTGGTGTAGCACCCTAAAATTGGTGTAGTTAAACCTTAGTAAAAGATTAAAATTTGAATTTTAACCCAAATCGCCTGTTAAACCACCTGTTACTCGCTTTCCTTGTTTTCCATGCCATTTTTAGGATTTTTTTTACCGTTGGATGATATTGTCACATATCAGACGAAAGCGTCCCAAATATGACGAATTCGTCTGGAACAGAACGTCCAAACAATTTCATCCAAAAACTAAATTTTCATAATTAGCTTCTATTTCAATAGCTTCTATAACTTGGGTAGAAAGCATGTCTGCATAGTTAGAGTCTCCCTCATTGGAGATATCCCAAATTGGGATGATTTCCAACCTCCTAACCTCTCCCTAATCCTATACAAACTGGGATTTTCTTAGTTTATCCCCCCTGAATCCCCCTGAACCCCCCTAAACCCCCTAGTTGATAGATTTATCTACAGATTTAGCTCCTTGTGCATTAGAAAATCCTTGTACTATTTTTTGTATTTGGTATTTCAAGTATTCTTATAGGAATCTTATTATTTTCTGGTCGGATCAGGCTCGGATTGTCTCTGATGATTCCAGACAATTTTAGACGATCCTGTCACAAATCGACGACGATCTTGCACGATTGGAGGCGATCTCGACTACAGTATATATTGGAGGTAATTAGAGCCCAAAGTTTGCATTTACTTATTGTTTCTCTTCATTTTTTTACGCATTAGCTTGGTTTATTTTATTTTTGCATCTTGGAGTTCACCTCATTTAGCATAGATATATGATAAAGTCAAAGTAAATTGTCAAATTGATGCATTTCCTTTTAATTGCTATCTAGATCTATGATTTAGGCAAATTTTTTGTTACTTCTATCATTTCCTCTTGCTTTTGCAGTTGCATTTTTGGTATTTTGTATCTATTTTTGTGATTGCAGGTTTTTGACGAATTCGTCTGACAAATTCATCAGAGCTCAAACGATCCCGTCTGATCTCAGACGGTCGACTATGATCTGAGATGATTATGTGCAATTTTAGATGATTATGTATGATTCAAGATGATTTGGACTGCTACAAACTATAAAATATTCATTCAAACATCCGAAATCAGGTATATTCTGTCTTATTTAGTGCATTCTCTGTGTTCAACATTTATTCATGTTTTCTGTATCCATAAAAAAAAACAAAAAAATCAGCATCGGCATATAGATTAGCTTAGATTCATTTTGGCCAAACCTAGGAATTGAATGATTGAACATAAAATGAACACATCAAACCTGTCATCAACCTAGGCATGGAAACTACCACTTAAAATTTTCCTGGTGAACCCACCATCCATCAAAAATTCACCCTTATACCCCTCCCCTAAGAGGCGGGACCTTCAAAGGGCCTCTCAGTCCGAGGTATTGTCCCATCCTTCTCGCATCCCCCTTCCGGTGTGGATCCTATAGCCTAAAGGTAAGGATGCAAAAAAATTGGAGCGATACATTTTGGTGAACCCGACGTGAAAACTAAAAACATTTTGAAAACAATCCAAAAAAAACACAAAAACATAAATGCATTTAGAATCAAATATTGCATATCATATTTAGATGGTAGATTATAATAAAATACGAGTTGTCACCATTAATGTTGAGAATCAATTAGCAGCTATAGAGATTACTTCTTTTCTTAGAGTATCTCAAACATATAGAGTCCCACCTTTATGGGACGAGATTAATAGGAGATTGAATCTCATTTCATCTAGATCAACCAAAATTAGGCAAATCAAGAGGTTTGTCCCAGATAGAATCTTGGATCTTGATCAGGTGACCTTGTATCATGAGCTTTAGAGAGCTTGCCATAGGTGGTTAGCAGATAAAAGAGCCCTTGTGTCTTCTGAATTGTACACCTTTGAGTAATACCACGATAATGCAGTTGTAGTACATAAATTTCTATCTCGTATAGAGGATCAAGAGGTTGTTATTATGCATAGAAAGAGATGGAATAGAGTTCCTAGAGCTGTGTTATATCGAGAGTATTGCCATGGACTCTATTTTTACAATTCAGAGTCAGAAGTAGATAACATCACCATAGCACACTTTGTTAAGTTCTTGAAAAACCATTTTCAATTTGAAGAGGAGCATTTAATGACTCCTGATGAACTTGATTCTATCAATGACATCTATAAACTATTTATAGAAAACTAAGCCATTATTTTATTATTATTGTTTCTTGCGTTTAGTGTGATGTTTGTTGTCTTTATAATCATAAAAACAAAACAAAAATTAAAAAAAAAAACAAAACAAAACAAAATCATAGAAAAAACAAGAATCAAAACATTTTATTTTAAGCATCATAGTAGGTATATAATTAAAATATATACCTCCCAAATCTGTTGCAAATATATTAATATATATTTGCTAAAATCTAAATTTAAACATAATGACTAAACTCGGGAATGGAAAATAGACTGAAGTAGAAGAAGATTGGTTAGGAAAAATCGTAAATAAACCAGATGTCCTTCCTGAAGACCCAATTCAGGAAGAAGGAACCCTAGACCAACAAGAAGAAAAGTTTTTTGACACAAATGAACAAAGAGAAATTGTTATAGAGGAAGATCCTCATCTCCTAAAATGTCTCCAGA
Organism: Wollemia nobilis; assembly: GCA_028583015.1. NCBI lineage: Eukaryota > Viridiplantae > Streptophyta > Pinopsida > Araucariales > Araucariaceae > Wollemia > Wollemia nobilis. The sequence goes on from JAQPPZ010002362.1 coordinate 3,616,284, forward strand.
AGGAACGGTTACTTTTGAGAACATGGAACATTTTTGGAATTTCATCAATACCAATATTGGTACTCTTAATAGAGCAATCCATATGGACAAGGATCAAATTAGTGACACTCAAGAAACCCTAGAAGACATATATCACACATGCACTAATCCCTTGTCCTTCGTTGATCAAGAAAGTGATCAAGCTAGACCATCCAATTTGGATATGGCCGCTATAATCCAAAACATGCAACAACAACAAGTTACCCAACCATCTAGAGTACCTGTTACCAAGCCTAGAGTTATTCCCACACAAAAGAAACCATCATTCACTACTCTATTTTGCCAAGTTATTGATCAATATACCTCAAATCAACAAAAGCCTAAAACAAAGCCAAATACCAATTTCCAACAATCTTGGGTACAACATAATGCTACAACAAATCTTCTTCATAATACTCTTCCTACCAACCATTTGCATAATAGCAATATATCATCTAATCCTTACGTCACGCCATCCTACGCTCACAAATCCCATACTCATGTACCACCAAACCAATATGGTGGACAAATTGGTAATCTGGAAGCCATGGTGAAATAGTTAGTCTCCCGCATGGACCAGATAGATCCCTACCATCCCTCGTACAATTATCGAGAGATGTGTAGTCAACCTCTAGATCCTATAGTTGTAGCACAACCATATCCTAAACACTTTCCTATGCCTGTCCTACCAATATACAAAGGAACTGAAGATCCCATAGAGCATCTTCGTATGTTTAGGATAGCATGTCATGATATATCACATGCTGATTTATTATTACTAAAAATGTTCCCAAAAATTTTATGAGGGATGGCATTAGAATGGTATTATCAACTACCCACCCATTATTTGAGAAATTTCAAAGAAACTGTCGAGTCCTTTGTGCATCAATTTAGTGCCTACATTGAAAGGCATGTAACCATTAAATATTTGTACAACCTAAAACAAGACAAAGATGAATGTTTTGTTGATTTCCTAGCTCGATGGAGACAATTGATAGGAAAATTGCACTTTGTGTTACCTTACTAAGAAATGCTGGATATTTTTATCAATAATTTACAAGAACAACTATCCTATGAGTTATCAACTGCTACCTTGACCACCTTTGATCAAGCTATAGATTTAGCTCGAAGGGTGGAATATGCTCTCATTAGGAGATGTCAGCTCAAAAGGAAAGATGATGAGAAAACATCCAAAAATAAATATATAAATAAACAAGTTGTGGGTGACAGAGTCACTGATAGTAGAAATATCGCTACTGTTAATATTGCAAAAACAATAGATAAATTTATACTAAAACCTCTTGATAAACCACCCCGAGAATTTACTAGGTTAAATCAACCTTTGTCAACCATTCTCTTGCAATTACTAGCATGAGGATTGATCCAATTACCAAATATCCGAGAACCTAATCCAACTATACCTGGATACAAAGCTGATTTACATTGTGATTTCCATAGAGGACTTGGACACACTACCAACTCTTGTAAAATATTAAAACATAAAATACAAGACCTGATTGATAACAATTAGATGGAGGTGCAAGCCTTTCAACCTAAACAAAATCCTCCTAATAATTCTCAAAAGAACATTCCCAAAAATCAGAATCAGAACGCAAATCAGTCATTGGACATATTTCAACATCCTTTACCAAAGCATGGTAAATAGGTGGCTAATCAAATTGAGCATCATAATGGTCCCCCTCCTACCCAATTTGTAGGAGCTATTAGTGGAAAATTACCTGTTCATGATACATAAATATTTGACACAACTTTATCCATGGTTATGGCCAGACCTCTACATAATATTTGGACACTTGATCTTAGTGATACCGAATATGATACTAAAAGTGACATGGAAATCACCTAAAATCAATCGAATAGTTCTGAAGATGAATCAGATGTTGTTCAATGCATCACAAATTCTATGGTTCCGAAAGAACCATTTCCTATAAGAGTCACTGCTCGACCATCTTCTCACCAATTACTTTTGTAATTAACAAGTCATAAACACTAGACCAAGACCTATTCATCATCTGCAAAATAATATTGTAGGTACCATCAAAGTTGTTACTCGACAACAGGCTCAAAACTCTCAACAAGATCAAACTCAGAATGATGGATTAGCTCCATTTGTTTTGAAAAATCCTAATAAATGGAATCATGCGCCTAATGTTTAACCTAAACCTCCTTATAATATTAATGAAAAATTATCAAATAATACAGCTATAATTTCCCTTTTGGATCTCTTAAGGTCTTCTCCTACCCATAGGGATGAATTAATGCTCACATTAATCCAAAGGATGGTACCACAAAATATTCAACCTGAAGCCATGTCTAATACTATCATAACTCGAGAAGTTGATTGTATTGACTTTCGAGATAGAGATATACCGCAACATAGTCTACATAAGGATAACCCCTTATATATTACTGCCCTAATCAAAGATGTAGTAGTTAAACGAGTCTTGATTGATAATGGTTCATATTTAAACATATGCACTTTTGACTTCTACCAAATATTTGGGTTTAGAAGTGATGAAATGAAAAGAACTGATATGATTATAAAAGCATTCAATGATGAAACACAAGAAACATGTGGAGTTCTTACTATTCCATTACAAGTTGGTCCTAGAACCGTAGAAATGATCGTGTTTATTGTGCATTGTCCTACATCGTACAATATCCTTTTGGGTCGACCTTAGATCAATGCAATGCGAGTTGTTCCCTCAACTTTACATCAGTGTGTTAAATTTGAATTTTAAAAATCATTTGGTTACCATTCATGGTGATCCTAGACCCTTTGATATGTGTGCTTTGGTAGAACCTGTTGGAGTTCAATTTTACCCTACTCTATCATCCACACATCCTAATTCTCATCATCCACCCAAACATGTGAAACACACCTCATAACATCATCTTCTTTCTCCCCATCAACCACAACTCTACATATAGTTCAACCATCTTCTGAACAAACCACATTAGGACCTCAAAAAGATCCTAAAACCACAACCAATGCTTCTTGTTTTACTCCTATAACTTCCATACCTTTAGAGTCATCCATTGACATCTCTACGTCTACGCCTATCAAAGGCATGTTTTTTGCATCCAAAAACATAGGAAATGATCCTTCTACCTCTTACGCTCTTACTAACGAGCTCTTACCCGATTTATCTAAAATTCTTGTATAAAAAAAAACAAACGTTGCTATGCAAGATTCCCATATTTTAAATAAATTGCCACCCTCTCCTCATACCTTGGGCCTCCCACAACCTATGGGAAGAATCTACCAAGTCGGGAGTTGTGCTTTTCTTTATAAGGGATATGACTATGGAAGAATACCTAGAAACACCAAGACTCATTATGACGGGTATGCTCGTTGTTTTTTTTCTAATGAGTATGTTAAAGCTAAACCTATAATGCTTAGATTGGGATATAAAGGGAAAGGTTTGGGACCTTCCAAAAATGGTATGAAAGAACCTTTTGAGGTAGAACCATGGCCTGCCCGATGTGGTGTGGGCCTATTTCCTAGTAAAGGTTAGCTCTTCCCATTTGAGGATGATGACCATATTATATGTTACCAAGATTATTTGGATAAATGTGATGCTTTGCATTTAAGGGATAATCCATTTACATGCAACATGCTATGCATAGCTTACCCTGAGATGATTGCTGAATTCGATGATGAGTTGGAAGGGGATATCTTCCATGATGTCTCCGTTGAGGAATTGTTACATAACGGATTTTATTTCGATGGCTCTATACCTAGTATAGCCCAGCTTGAGTCCATGACTCCTAAAGATGAATTATCCAAGCTAACCTTAGAATAATTACAAGAATTAGGTGTTTCACCCACCCCATCTAATTTTGAGAGAGATCTACATATGGAAGTTGAAAATGTTATAAAAATTAACATTGGAACCGAAGATAAGCCTCACATCATCAACATTGGATCCTAATTGAGTTAAGAAAAACAAGATGCATACATTGCATTTCTTAAATAATATGAATACATTTTTGCTTTTACATATGAATATATGCCAGGTTTAGACCCTTATGTAGTTACGCATCACCTAGTAGTCCATTCGGATGCTAAACCTGTTAAATAGAAACTTAGAAAAATGCATCCTAAAGTGGCCTTACTAGTCAAAGGAGAATTAGAAAAACTCTTGAAGGTTATTTTTATACAAGCTATTGATTATGGTGAATGGATCTCAAATGTATTTATAGTAACTAAGAAATAATATACCAAAGTTAAGGTTTGCACAGACTTTAGAGATATTAATGATGCATGCCCTAAAGACGATTTTCCTCTTCTCAACATGGATCAGATCATTGATTTTACTATTGGGAGTGGAATGATATCCCTAATAGATGGATTATCTAGTTATAATCAGATTAGGATAGCTCTTGAAGATCAGGCTAAAACAGTCTTTATTACCCCTTGGGGAACCTTTTGTTGGAAAGTGATGCCATTCGATTTAAAGAATGTAGGTGCAACATATCAATGAGCCATGACTTATATCTTTCACGATATGATGCATGATATTCTACATGATTATTTAGATGATATTATAGCTCGTTCCATCAAATAAGATGATCATTTAGATGACTTGATAAAAGTATTTGATCGATTAATGGAATATCTCATCTGATTAAATCCAGCCAAATGTATATTCAGAGTTAAGCTCGGTAAATTATTAGGGGTTATCATTTCTTTTGTGGTATTTAAATTGACCCTCTCAACATTGAGGCTATCACTGATATGCCCGCACACACAAATATATCTGAATTACGAAGTTTACAAGGTAAGCTTCAAGCTATTCACCGCTTCATCGATAAGTTGGCGAACAAAACCGGACCCTTTCTTAAGCTTCTTAAAAAATATGTCTCTTTTCATTGGGATGAAGAATGCTAGGAAGCATTTGAACTCATTAAGCAATATCTCCTTAAACCACTGGTGCTTTCCCCACCTAGATCTGATAATCCATTTATCTTGTACATTTCTACTTCAGATTTTGCCTTAAGAGCTATGTTAGCTCAACTTGACGATGAGAAGAAAGAATGTGCTAATTATTACATTAGCAAAACCTTAATCAGTTATGAAACTCGCTACACAACATTAGAGAAACTATGTCTAGTAGTCGTATTTTCTACACAAAAACTACACCATTATATGCTCAGTCAAAAAATGTATGTTATTGCTAAATTCGATCCTTTACGGTATCTCATGAGTCGACCATACTTATCTGGTTGCACAACCAAGTGGGTTCTTGTGCTAAGTGAGTTTGAACTCACGTTTATAGGACAAAATTTTGTTAAAGGTCAAATCATAGCAGATCAATTAGCTACTGCACCCTTAGAGTCTACCCATCCCCTCATCATTGAGTTTCTTGATGAATGCCTTAAATTAGAGGCAGACCATCCTGAGCAATGGTCCCTATACTTTGACGGAGCTCAATGCAGGAGTGGGGCTGGTACAGGTATTATTTTAATATCTCCACAGAAACATATTATACCTTTTTCCTTCAAACTAACATTTTCTTGCACCAATAACACTATCGAATATGAAGCTCTCATCCTTAGATTACGAGCTGCCTTGGCATTGAAAATTAAAAATTTATTAGTTTTTGGTGATTCTCAAATTGTCATAAATCAAATCAATGATGTTTATCAGACTAGAGATGATAAATTATGCCCATAAAGTATATTTATTACAATTATTATCTTTATTTGATCAAGTTACCTTGGAAGTTATTCCTTGAACTAGCAATCATGTGGCTGACGCTATGGTTGCAGTTGCATCTCTTTTGCCATTGGAGTTAGATGACGAATATGCTACCATCATTATTCGTCAACTTTAGGAAACCACTTCAAGAAAATTATGCTTAGAACTTTGGGATGTGTTTCTAATAAAAGAAACTACTCCAGAACCATGGTACACTAATATATTTAATTTTCTTCAAAATGGGACCTTTCCTGAAGATTGTAATCACAACCAGCGTCGGTTATTACGTAGAAGAGCAAGTCGCTTCATAATCATTGGTAATACCTTGTATAGGAGATCTTTTGAAGGCATCTTACTGAGATGTTTGAACCTAGCAGAATCTAGATTAGCTTTGAGTGAAGCCCACAATGGATCTTGTGGGGGGAATTTTAGTGGTAGCACCATTGCTAAGAAGCTCCTTAGGATAGGATATTTTTGGCCTACCATGGAAAATTATGCACATGATTATGTGTGACATTGCGACAAGTGCCAAAAACAAATTGACCTTGTCCATGCTCCTGCACAAGAACTGCAGGCTATTTCATCTCCTTGGCACTTTTCAAAATGGGGCTTAGACATCATTGGAAAAATTAACCCTGTGTCATCCGATGGAAACAAATTCATCATAACCGCCACTGAGTATTTCATGAAGTGGGTTGAAGCTATGCCCTTAGCTTCTTGCACTGGAACCCAAGTTTTCAAGTTTACTTTTAACAAAATTATTTGTAGGTTCGGCATTCCTGCAAATATCATCTCAGATAATGGCACTTGTTTCAAAAATAAAGATGTCAAAAAATTATGTCAAAAATATAAAATTCAACATCGTTGGTCCACTCCCTATTATCCTCAGTGTAATGGCCAAGTAGAAGTATCTAATAAAACATTAATTAAAATCCTCAAAATACTGGTCAATAAATCTAGCCGAGATTGGAACATCCAATTATATTCGGCTTTGTGGGCTTATTGAACTAGTGTTTGTACCCCCACAGGCACTTCACCTTTTGTTTTGGTTTATGGTGCTGAAGCCATTTTTCCCTTTGAATTAGAAGTTTCTTCTTTAGCTCTACTACTTCAAGATACTGAAATAGGAGATGAATATCGTGCTGGAAGATTTAGTCAACTGGAACTTCTAGATGAAAAGTGCATCAATGCTTTGGAGCATCTTCGTGCCTACCAAAACAATCTTAAGAGAGCATACCTCAAGAAATTTCATCCTCGATCCTTTGAGATCGGCGACCTTGTCCTAAAAGAAAATAAAAAAAATACTAATACAACTAAAGACCTTAAAGGTAAATTTGAGCCCAACTGGCTTGGACCATATGTCATCACTGCTAAATTTGGATCGGGTGCATATCGATTAGCTACCTTATATGGTAAAGATCTTAAATAACCTATGAAAATTATGCATCTTAAACGTTATTATGCATAACATTGGGTCATTTCATCATTTTTATATATTGTATTTTGTATATTGTTTCATTTTAGCCATTTATATCAAAATATTTTTCACCAAAAAATAGTAACAGTCTTTATTCTTTCTTTTCATCAGTCAAAATCAAAATATAAAAACATCAAAATCTTCAAAAACATCTTTTATTTTTGTACCTATTAATTCTTGAAGTATTGCAGTTATATTTTCATTTATTTTGGATAAATTAGCATTTATTTGGAATCCCACAATTTCACACTCACATGCATAAATGTTTTGATTTTATTTGATATGATTATTAATCTCTCATATATCAAAGTCCACAGTTGAATTAAATAAATTTTTGAGCATAGAGAACTGATCTTGTTATTTACTTGAACCAAGTACATCTCTTCACATTAAAATGATTTCATTGCAAATTCAATATGATGCTACATAGTAGAAGTGGTTTCTTGAGTGAAAATTTTCCCCTGCTATCCTATCATGCATATGGTCTAGAATATTTGAGAATTGACAAAAGGACAAGCTCACCCCTACCGAGAATAAAAATCCCTTGCTCTACAGCCAATCCGAGCAAGTATCCCTAGTATAGGAAGAAAAAAGAAAAATTCAAAGCAAAATACAAAAAGAAAAATATTATTTTGTATCATCACAACAATATTTCAGCATTATCTCAATATCAAACAAAAATACAAAAAAAAAAAAAAAGAGAAAAAGCGAAAAAGAGAAAAAAAAAAGGAAAAAGCAAAAGCAAAATCAATAAAATCCCTTCCATACCCCTTGAAAATAAAATAAGGGTGAATGAGCTTGAATCCCTGGAATTCTCAATTATTCAAAAACTGTGAGGTAAGCCCCATAACAGGTGGTTTGTGCCCAACCTGCTTGGCCTTGGGTAATTCTTAGCGTGGTGATATGTCGATCACATTAGAGACCTTTTGTACATACCTATGTCGGCTTATGGATCAGCTAGCTCTTGATAACCCGACTTACATAGTAGTCTGGTACGGTTACATGCATATAAATCATGGTCAAGGAACACTCATTTGGTTAAGTCAAAATTACTTGTATCAAATTTTCTTGCTCAAAATTGGTGAATGAATAATACAATTACACACACATTTGTATTTGAAAGATTATATATCATTATGATAAAGCAATATCGGTAATGAACTCACATTTGCACATGAGGGTTCCTTATAAATCTACATTTGTCTTTGAGATAATGTAAAATATTTCTGCAACTTTTTTTGGAATAATTTTATCTTCTTATTTCAGAACATCTGTTTAGTATAAAAACAATTATTGTTTTCAAAAATCACAAAAAGCTTTCAAACAACATATGACACACATATAATCAATAAAGTCATGTTCATATTATTATTTTATGTTTATCAACAACCAAAACATCAATCATGCAATAAAACTAAAATATCAATTTCTTCTTCGGATTTCGCGATGATGGTATAATTCTATACCTATAATTCTATGCCTAGCGCAAACCATTGTTCTAATTTTATTTTCCATTTATTTTAAACAAATTCATAAAAACATATGACTTACATCATTATGTTACACAATTGAGCTTTAAAAACGAACGAACACTTATTCTATTTCATGTCATTATGTCAACATTCAATTTTGCAATGATGGTATAGTTCCTAGGGACTTATTCAAAAAATTTATCACACTTAGGAATTTATGCCTAGAAAAATCATATTTCTTTAATATGTCATGCATAATATTTTTTATGAAAATCTGAAAACAAATCATCACCATCATCATTTCCCTCATCACAACACAAAAGTCTTAAGATAGTCTCTTAAGCACCCTTTTACTTTTAGCAATATTTCTATACTGGGACTAGCTTGACGACCTAGTGAGCGGTGACTCCATGAAATGGTCTATACCAGCGACAATGTCCTTTGAAATTATTGTTAGAAGTCCCTTTTATTTTTCATCAAATCACACCACAAAAACAACCAATTTATGCACATCAGATTATTTCATTTACAATTTTATGCCAGGACAAAAATTATAATTATTTCCAATGAAATAATTACATGAATCACCAATTAATCACAAAATTAAAAATTAAAGCATCTTACAACATATACACAATTCATATCATCAAAAAATATAATCTATATATCTCAATCAATTATGTACATCATCTGGATTGGTATGCCACAATCAAAACCCTGGAATACTCAATCCCCTCAAAAATATATATATATATATATATATATATATATATATATATATATATATATATATATATATAATAATACAAATCTACCCTCTACAGCAACTAGCCTCGAGAAGTGAAGAACACAAGCTTATACTGAGAGGGGGGGGTGAACAGTATAAGACCACTTTTAACTTTATCTATCAATACAGCTTTCAAACCATTAACATACAGAATAAGATAGCAGTAATAAGAGCAGTAAAACAGTGCACAAAATGCAATCCACAAAGAGACACAAAAATTTACGTGGTTCACCCAAGGTGGGCTACTCCACGGATAAAAATTTCCTCTAAAAGTTATATAAAAAATATTTGGGAATCCTTCCCGTTTACAATGTTTATGAGCCTCGGATCAAAGGAAATACCTTCCCCTAATTCTGCTTTGTTGGTGATCCTCTAGAAGACCTCTATCTCCTATGCCCTTAGCAAGTGGAACTCTATCCATAGAAGACACCTATCTTCAATGCTCTGGCTGGAGATCTCTGTCCTCAACTCTGTCACTACAAAGTTGGTCCTCTTATCTACACCAAACACAGTCCTTTAGTTTGGCACAATTGTCCTCTTCCTCTGTTCTTTTCTGCACTTGGTTGAAAATAACTTTTTACTGTCTGCGCAACTAAAGCAGCATAGTCTTCTCAAATTTACAGTAGCACTATCTTCTCAACTTTTGTGCAAACACAGTAGTGCAATCTTCTCAAAATGTAGCAGCACTATCTTCTCTACTTAGCTTCTGCTCCGTTGCACATCCAACATAGCGTAGTCTTCACACACTCTGCTTTCTTTACACAGTCTGTGTAAATACTGTAGCACTCGATCGCACAACAACTTATGCACCTATGTGTAGCCACTATAGCACCCTCTTTGAGCCGTCTGCTTCTCCTCGATCAAACTTCTTCCTACACTCTACTTCTGTAAAATTCACACTTCGAATGCACACTTCGATCGATTCAATACGACTACTCTTTGTGCACAACAGACTTCACTTGCGCAAATTCGACATGCACATTCAATACAAAAACTCAAAAACAATCCTCCTTTTATAGCAACAATTCATTATCAAATTTATGATCTTAGTCGACTGTATATCCTTAAAACAATCATCGGCTGCACAACCTTACACTTCATCTGCAAAGGTTAAATCTGTCGGCTTCAACCGCCTCTGCTATTTTATAGATTTTCTAGCATGAAACTCAAACATGTCATGATATTGCTATGCCTTAGTCTGCCATACACCTTGTATTACTTGCTATTGTGAAATCATGACACTACTTCCTATCGTGCACCTTCTTTGGTTTGTTGTCACGAAATCATGACACTACAGCCTGTTGTTGTGAAATCGTGACACTCCCTAACTTTGTTGATGTCATCATGATTCTTGTCATGAAATCATGATGCTTTAGTCTGCAAGGCCTTCCTCTCTGCTCTTGTCATGAAATTGCAACACATTTGCTTTTACTGACGTCATCATGATTCTTGTCGCGAAATCGTGACGCTTTAGTCTGCAAGGCCTTCCTCTCTGCTCTTATCACAAAATCGTGACACATTTGCTTTTGCTGACGTCATTAGCAACTTTGTCATGAAATTGCGACACTTATTGCTTCTTCAACCTTTCCTCAGTTTGCACTAGCGAAAATAGAACATGTCATGAAATCGTGACGCTTTTGCTGCCTTAAGCTCTTTTCTGCCAACTGCTCGTGAAACTGGAACATGTCATGAAATTGCAATGCTTTCAATGCCTTAAGAACTTTTCTGCCAACTGCTCACAAAATTAGAACATGTCACGAAATCGCGATGCTTTTGCTGCCTTAAGCTCTTTTCTACCAACTGCTCATGAAACTAGAACATGTCACGAAATCGTGACGCTTTCGCTGCCTTAAGCACTTTTCTACCAACTACTCGTGAAACTAGAACATGTCATGAAATCGTGATTCTTTCGCTGCATTAAGCTCTTTTTTGCCAACTTCTCACGAAACTGGAACATGTCATGAAATTACGACACTTTCGCCACCTGCAAGCTGCCAACTCAACCTATCGCGAAATCGTGACACTTTCTACATCCATACAACTTCATTGAAACTTGTCGCAAAATCGTGACACTTCCTACAACTCAACTCTGCCAACTCAACTTGTCACGAAATCACGACACTTCCTGCAACTCAACTCTGCCAACTCAACTTGTCGTGAAATCATGACAGTTTTTCCTAAACTTTCTCTCTCCTTAAACATGTCATGAAATCATGACAGTTTTTCCAGCTTTGCCTCTGCCTTCCAGCATGTCGTGAAATCATGACAGTTTTGCCAACACTTTCTCTCTCCTCAAACATGTCATGAAATCACGACAGTTTTGCCAGCCACCTACATACTTCTTCTTACTTGTCTTTTTCTTGATCTTTTTGCAACTGGGATACATAGAAACTTACTGATCATACTGAAACCTTCATCAAAACACATGCTTGTACAACTAATCAAATTGCTTCAAGAACTCTTTGACATCAAAGACAATAACTACCAAGAGCTCCTTTGACATCAATGACAACAACTATACTTTGAGAAAAGGCAATGTACTCAAGGTACCCAAAATTGCCAACAATCTCCCCCTTTGTCATTGATGGCAACCCTTAACTAAAAACATATCTCAAGAGCCAAAACTTAACCAACTGATCCAACAACTGAGAATCTGTATTTGAAGTTTTTGCTCCCCCTGACTTGAAGCTCTTCTCTTCACTTGAAGCACTTCCCCTTACACATATCTCTCTCCCTTACTCAAATCTATCCCCCTTTGTCATCAATGGCAAAGGGTCACCTTTGGGGTTTGGGACTAAGAATGAGTTTGTTAGCTTAGTCCCTCCCCCACATTCTATTAAGGTGATTTAAAATAGGGCTGGGAGTGAAACTCCCATTAGACACTCATCATCATTAGTGTCTACTATTTCTTTGCCAGGCCTTCTCTTGAATTCTTTTTTCACATTGTTGTTCTTGTTACTGTTGTGATCCTCGGACCTGTTCATACTGTTGTTCCTGTTCCTTTTATCATTCCTATTTTTCTCCATACCTTGATCCTTGAATCTGTTCATATCACTTTTCCTATTTTTGTTGTCATTCCTGTTCTTATCCATGCTTTGATCCTTGGACTTGTTCATACTACTGTTTCTATTCTTGTACCTCAGAAGATCAGCTCTACACTGTCTAGCCAGGTGACCTTCATTGTTGCACTTATAACAAGTAACAATATTATTTCTTTCAGGCATGGCTGTTCTTTGAATCTGCTCGTTCGACTAACCCAGTTCCTATTATTTGCCTTGCAAAAAATTGCCTTGTGCCCAAATTGTTGACAAGAGTAGCAATAACCTTGAAATAAATTACGTCTCCTGAAACTGTTATTTACTTTCTTCACTTGAGTCATGCAATGTACAACCATGTGACCAAATCTGTGACACGCAAAACATGTGCTGTGAAATTTTATTTTATTTGACTTCATGGGTCCCGAAAACTTCTTCTCAATCTGAATATTGTTTTCTATTTCTGCATATCTATCACTTATGGACTCATGATCTGAAATACTTTCTTCAATAGAACTCTCTTTCTTTTGAAATCTCTTGCTAGATTCCCCAACCTGTTCCTTGTGCGGCTAAACAAAATAGAGACCTGTTTTATCTATTGGTTTTCTTTGTCCTTTGATGAGAAATTCAACCTTCTTGAAGCTATCCTGAAATCTGTAGAGCTTATCCTTGTACTCTTTATTTTCTTCTTTCAAAGAAGCCATTTTTTGTTCTAACTCGCTATACTCCAGAATTTTAGAATCCAACTCATTCCTGAGTTCTTGTGACTTAGCCATAGAGACTTCAAGATTTTCTATAAGTTCATCTCTCTCCATACAACATTCATCTAATTTAATCTTGAGTATCTCATTCTTCTTTCTTTCCTTTTTCAAAACACTAAGAGCATTATTGATTTCACATTCAAGATCCTCTATTTGATGGCACTTTGAATTATCACGACCTTTTTTAGATTTCTTATCACTAGAGGTGCTACCTTTTTCAAAAACCATACATGCATCTTCATTGTAGTTTTTTGAAGCATCCTCATACATACTAGCAGCCAAATCATTATTTCTACAATCATCCTCAAGGTGCCCAAAATTTCCACATCTAAAACATTTCATGATAATGAATTTATGTTTCGATTCTTCCTCTTTTTCTGAAATGAATAACATCTCATTTTCATTATCACTAGAAGAACTGTCACTATCACTGCTAGAACACTTACTTGCTTTGTCTAAGTAGAAGCTCTTCTTATTCTTGTGAGAATGCCTCTTTCCTTGATTACTGTACTCATCTTTGCTTTTCGTGTAATACCTATACTTTTCAGAATCCTTGCTCTTAACATCCTGTATATCTTCATCACTTTCATTTATGGAAACAATACAGTCAGTAGCATAATGAAAAAAAATTTCACAATTGAAACATCTTATATTTTTCTTGCTTTTGTGCTTTCTGGAAAACTTGCCTTTCTTGCTGTAATATGCCTCTTCCTCACTAGAAGACTTGTCACTTTCTTGAATCTATTTGCCTTTTGATTTCTTGGTAGCTTTGAAAGCTGCCTCTTTCTTTACATCAGCTTTCACATGAGTTCTCAACTCAAATGCTACAAGAATACTATGGAGCTCATCCTTTTTCAATTTATCTAAATCTTTAACTTCCTCAATAGCAGAAATATTTTCACTAAATCTATTAGGAAGGGATCTTAAAATCTTATCACACACATCATTTTCAGCAAGTTCAAGACCTAAGTCTTTTATAGAATTAACAACTTCATCCATCCGGAGCACGTAGTCACTAATATTTTCATCATCATTCATCTTGAGTTGTTCAAAAATACCTTTAAAATGTCTCAACTTAGCATTTCGAACATTTGCATCACCTGTATGAACAACCTGCAATTGTTTCCACATTTCACTAGTTGTCTTGCAGTGAATAACTTTGGTGAGATCTGCCTTTTGTAAACCCTTCAAGATTGGATTCATGGCTTTTGAGTTGCTGTGATGTAGAAGCCTGTATTATTTAGTGTAAGGACCATTTGCAGAAATGGTGTAACCATCTTCAATGACTTCCCATACCTCATTACCAAGTGCCATTAGATAGACTTTCATTCTTGCACTCCATAGGCCAAAATCTGATCCGTCAAGAATTGGTGCTGCATTGCCACTCGAGTTGTCCATTGTGTTCTTTGCAAACTTTTCCTTCAAGCTTTTTAAACTTTTTGAAGGCACTGGCTCTGATACCAATTTAAGAACACAAGATTATACTGAGAGGGGGGGTGAATAGTATAAGACCACTTTTAACTTTATCTATCAATATAGCTTTCAAACCATTAACATGCAGAATAAGATAGCAATAATAAGAGAAGTAAAACAATGCAAAAAATGCAATCCACAAAGAGACACAGCAATTTACATGGTTCACCCAAGGTGGGCTACTCCACGGATAAAATTTTTCTCTAAAATTTATATCAAATCCTTCCTGTTTATAATGTTTATGAGCCTCGACTAAAAGGAGATACCTTCCCCTAATTCTACTTTGCTAGTGATCCTCTAGAAGACCTCTATCTCCTATGCCCTTAGCAAGTGGAACTCTATCCATAGAAGACACCTATCTTCCCTGATCTGGCTGGAGATCTCTATCAACTCTGTCACTACAAAGCTGGTCCTCTTATCTGCACCAAACATAGTCCTTCGATTTGGCATAATTGTCCTCTTCCTCTATTCTTTTCTGCACTTGGTTGAAAACAACTTTTCACTGTTTGCGCAACTACAGCAGCACAGTCTTCTCAAATTTATAGTAGCACTATCTTCTCAACTTTTGTGCAAACACAGTAGTGCAATCTTCTCAAAATGTAGCAGCACTATCTTCTCTACTTAGCTTCTGCTCCGTTGCACATCCAACACAACGCAGTCTTCGCACACTCTGCTTTCTTTACACAGTCTATGTAAATACTGCAAAACTCGAACACACAACAACTTATGCGCCTATGTGCAGCCACTACAACACCCTCTTTGAGTCGTCTGCTTCTCCTCGATCAAACTTCTTCCTACACTCTACTTCTGCAAAATTTGCACTTTGAATGCACACTTTGATCAATTCGATATGACTGCTCTTTGCGCACAGCAGACTTCACTTGCACAAATTTGACACGCACATTCAATACAAAAACTTGAAAATAGTCCTCCTTTTATAACAAAAATTCATTATAAAATTTATGATCTTAGTCGGTTGTATATCCTTAAAACAATCGTCGACTACACAACCTTACACTTCATCGGCAAAGGTTAACTCCGTCGGCTTCAACCGCCTCTACTATTCTATAGCTTTTCTAACACAAAACTCAAAAATGTCATAATATCACTACACCTTAGTCTATCGTACACCTTGTATTACTTGCTATCATGAAATCGTGACACTACTGCCTGTCGTGCGCCTTATTTGGTTTGTTGTCACAAAATCGTGACACTACAGCCTGTTGTTGTGAAATCGTGACACTCCTTGACTTTGCTGACGTCATCATGATTCTTGTCATGAAATTGTGATGCTTTAGTCTACAAGGCCTTCCTCTCTGCTCTTATCGCTAAATCGTGACACATTTGCTTTTGCTGATGTCATCATGATTCTTGTTGCAAAATCGTGATGCTTTAGTCTACAAGGCCTTCCTCTCTGCTCTTGTCGCAAAATTGTGACACATTTGCTTTTGCTGATGTCATCAGCAACTCTATCGTGAAATCGTGACACTTCTTGCTTCTTCAACCTTTCCTCGGTTTGCACTAGAAAAAATGGAACATGTCATGAAATCGTGACGCTTTTGCTGCCTTAATCTCTTTTCTGCCAACTGCTCACAAAACTGGAACATGTCACGAAATCGTGACGCTTTCGTTGCCTTAAGCACTTTTTTGCCAACTGCTCGTGAAATTGGAACATGTCACGAAATCATGACACTTTCACTGCATTAAGCTCTTTTCTGCCAACTACTCACGAAACTGGAACATGTCATGAAATTGTGATGCTTTCGTTGCCTTAAGCACTTTTCTACCAACTGCTCGCGAAACTGGAACATGTTGTGAAATCACAAAACTTTCGTTGCCTTAAGCTCTTTTCTACCAACTTCTTATGAAACTAGAACATGTCGCAAAATCATGACACTTTCGTCACCTACAAGTTGCCAACTCAACTTGTCGTGAAATCGTGACATTTTTTGCATCCGTACAACTTCATTGAAATTTGTCGCGAAATCACGACACTTCTTGCAACTCAACTCTGACAACTCAACTTGTCACAAAATCATGACACTTCCTGCAACTCAACTCTGCCAACTCAAATTGTCGTGAAATCGTGACAGTTTTCCCTGAACTTTCTCTCTCCTCAAACATGTCACGAAATCGTGACAGTTTTGCCAGCTTTGCCTCTGCCTTCCAGCATGTCACAAAATTACGACAGTTTTGCCAGCACTTTCTCTCTCCTCAAACATGTCACAAAATCATGATAGTTTTGCCAGCCACCTGCATACTTCTTCTTACTTGTCTTTTTCTTGATATTTTTGCAACTGGGCTACATAGAAACTTACTAATCATATTGAAACCTTCATCAAAACACATGCTTGGACAACTAATCAAATTGCTTCAAGAAATCTTTGACATCAAAGACAATAACTACCAAGAGCTCCTTTGACATCAATGACAACAACTATACTTTGAGAAAAGGCAATGTACTCAAGGTACCCAAAATTTCCAACAAGAAGCCCTCGAGCTCTCAGCCTCATCTCCTCCCCTACCCTAACATGGAGGAGGTGGTCCCATAGAGGTCCGAGCTATTTCCTGGGTCCTCGTTATTGATCATGAGGATTTTATCGATGATCCCATCATGACCGGCTCTACAATAGAGGTTGGTAGTGGTACCCTCTGTCCCTCTAGAACCATGTGATAGTATAGCCCCTGGTAGAATTTTGTTTGAGTAATAGACCATGTCATATCCTAAGTGCTTGCCTCTCTATTCTGAGACCTAAGCCATGTAGGCTCATCTTGTAGTGTCTGCACTTGAGCCCAAAGGCGGGCAACCTCAACCTCGAGAGCTATCGTCTCACTGCTCTCCCCTACCTCAACACCCTTGCCCTTATTGGGTGATGGTGGTCTCTCCCCCTACTAATAATGGACTCCCCTCTCCCTCCTCCCTATCTCCTAAGGTATTTATGGAGCCTGACCCATCCTCTAGCATCTCTCCTATGGAGACCGTCACTTCTCTCTCTCACTGTGATCCCGCACTGCATCAATAGCAACCTAGCATCGCCTCCCCATTCATCATACCACAGTGTGCACTAGACCCTACACCCTCATCATCTGAGGAGGATGGATGTTTGTGTACCAGGAATCATACCTATCTGTGACCCCAGTGTCATCACCATCCACTGGTTGGATGGGCGCATCGTCTGTGTCCCAAATCCAAAATTGTTGTGTGTCTAGAGCCTCATTCAATGTGGTACTATCTTGAACAGTCTGAGAGTACTCGTAATCCCTGAGAGAAGGGATCCCCTACTATAGACCAAACTATCATAGAACTCAATTGTAGTGATGGAGCTCTACCTCTCCCCACTCCATCCTCAGCCAATAGACTCACCTGATGCAAGCCATCTCCTTCCTATCCCATATCCACCCAGGGTGATCTCACCATGGCCTCCACATGATCTGGTCTAGGATGAGGTCATCCAGCAACCTCTGTGACATCAGTAGATCTATCCATTGTTGTGACCCCCTCTGTAACCACCAATAAAAAACTTGGGGCCTCTCCCAGTCAACCCTTGTCAGTGGGAGCCCTATCGGCCTCCACATCATGATGTGCTCCTAGAACCAAACTTGCAGTAGCAATGTCAAGACCAGACATCAGCCTCCTTTGCATACGACCCCATGTAGTATCCTATACAAGTGGCATTACACAAAACTACCCCAAGAAAACTTGTAACCATGGTCTCTCATGTCACAGACCACATATGAGAGGAGCCATGGTAGTCTGCACCCGCTCTAGTGGCACAACAGTAAACCACCTACTACCTCTACCAAAACTTGAGTCAGCCTAGATGCCCTAGGCATCTGCCTTAGAGACTCGATGTTCACTCTACCCTTCTCCAAGGTGAATCTCGGCTCCTCGATCGATCTCATCATTGCCTGGCCTTGATTGGCCACAGGCACCATCAACCGTCCTTGTATGGGGATCCTCATGATCCTCCATATGTCCTCTAGTGTGGGAGCCATCTCCCTTATCGGTAACCAAAAGTAGGATGACCCCGAATACCATCTCTCTACTAGGGCTGTCAGTAGCCCCATGTCTATCGGTACTTGTGGCATCTCTACCACATGCTGTAAACCGACCTGAGCCAGTCGGTCGTGCTTTGCCTAATCAAGCATGGCTATGTCATCTCGTAGCCTGCCATATTTCCATTCTTGAATCTTTAGTAATCCCTTCTAAAAACAAATAATAAAATAATAAAATTCATTAATAAACCAATCATTAAAATAAAACTAAACACATTTTAATCAAGCTTATTTTCTTAAAAATGATGATATCGTCCACCATTGGATGATATCATCCCAAATTGGGTAAAATCATCGCTTGTAGGATGAAATCATCTACTATTTCATAACTTCGGGATCGCACCTTGTTGGACGGGATCACTCCTAGATCACCGATTTTGCCCTCCAAAGAAATCGACGATATAGGGTCGATTTCGATGAAATAGGGACGATTTCGTCCCGACGTCGTTGACGACCTAAAAATGACCGCAATTCCCCAAAACAATTAAAATTTCAAACAAAAAATTGCACAAATTAAATTCAAACCTAATTTACTAGGATTAGATCCTTACCCGTAGCCCGCGCTGGACCTTTGTCGCTCTGTGCGCTGTCTCAACCATTTTTCTCTCTGCAGAGCTCTAGAACAGTAAAAATGAATAGTAAAAATGAATTAGGGTTTTACCCTATTTTTCTTAATTTTATTCAAAAACAACATTTTTAATTTTTCTTTTCCACATTTTTACCTCAAACGTTTGATTTGGGTAAAAACACGGAGGGGGCACCATAGTAAGCAGTCGTACGATTCGACCTAGAATCATCGTCTAAAAAATTGAGTAAATTTTTGCTTTCTTGTAAAACAGGAAAAACTCATCTTTAACGCATTTTCTTCGAAAAATTTTCTAAAGATGGGGTAAAATGTAGCACCATAAATTGGCACAGTTAAACCTTAGTAAAAGATTAAAATTTGAATTTTAACCCAAATCGCCCGTTAAAATGCCTGTTACCCGCTTTCCTCATTTTTTGTGCCATTTTTAGGATTTGTTTTGACCATTGGATGATATTGTCGCAGATCAAACGAAAGCATCCCAAATCTGATGAATTCGTTTGGAACAAAACGTTCAGACGATTTCGTCCCAAAACCAAATTTTCATAATTAGCTTCTATTTCAACTTCTCTAACTTGGGCAGAAAGTGTGTCTACGCAGTTAGAGTCTCCCTCGTTGGAGATCTCCCAAATTGGGATGAATTCCAACCTCCTAACCTCTCCCTAATCCTATATAAACTAGGATTTTCTCAATTTATCCCCCCTAAATCCCCCTGAACCCCCTATTTGACAAATTTATCTACAGAGTTACCTCCTTGTGCATTAGAACATCCTCGTACTATTGTTTGTATTTGGTATTTCAAGTCTTCTTGTAGGAATCTTATTATTTTTTAGTCGGAACAGGCTCGGATTGTCTCTGATGATTCTGGACAATTTTGGATGATCCTGTCACAGATCAGCGATGATCTCATACGATTGGAGGTGATCTCGAAAATAGTCCATAATGGGGGCAATCAGAGCCCAAAGTTTGCATTTACTTATCGTTTCTCTTCATTTTCTTATGCATTTGCTTGGTTTATTTTATTTTTGCATCTTAGAGTTCACCTCATTTAGCATAGATATATGATATAGTCAAAATAAATTGTAAAATTGATGCATTTCCTTTTAATTGCTATATAGACTATGATTTAGGTAAATTCATTGTTACTTCTATCATTTCCCCTTGCTTTTGTAGTTGCATTTTTGATATTTTGTATCTATTTTTGTGATTGCAGGTTTCTGATGAATTCGTTAGATCTCAGACAATCCCGTTTGATCTCAGATGGCCGACTGTGATCTAAGATGATTCTATGCAATTTTAGATGGTTATGTATGATTCGAGATGATTTGGACTGCTACAAACTATAGAATCTTCATTCAGACATCTAGAATCAGGTATATTATGTCTTATTTAGTGCATTCTCTGTGTTCAACATTTATTCATGTTTTTTGTATCCA
Organism: Wollemia nobilis; assembly: GCA_028583015.1. Lineage (NCBI taxonomy): Eukaryota > Viridiplantae > Streptophyta > Pinopsida > Araucariales > Araucariaceae > Wollemia > Wollemia nobilis. The sequence continues at coordinate 3,637,107 of JAQPPZ010002362.1, forward strand.
TAAAAAAAAACATAAAAATTAGCATCAACATATAGATTAGCTTAGATTCATTTTGGCCAAACCTAGGAATTGAATGATTGAACATAAAATGAACACATCAAACCTGTCATCAACCTAGGCATGGAAACTACCACTTAAAAGTTTCTTGGTGAACCCACCATCCGTCAAAAATTCACCCTTATACCCCTCCCTCAAGAGGCGGGACCTTCAAAGGGCCTCTCAGTCCGAGGTATTGTCCCATCCTTCTCACATCCCCCTTTCGGGTGTGGATCCTATATCCCGAAGGTAAGGATGCGAAAATTTTGGAGCGATACAGGTGGGATCCTGAATATCCAAGGTATTATCACAACTAGACCTTGCCCTCTACTAATCAAGGTGGCTTTCTACAAAAGCTGATAAGACCACTAGATATGGTTGAATGCCTAGGAAAGCTTAGTATATTTCTTATAGCAACATGAAATGGTTGTGTTGGAAAACACAGTTGAAAATGGAATTGAATATTGTGATTGTGATTGTGGCATCATTTGCAAGAATATGATCATAATATATGCAAATGCAATGGATGTAATGTAACTATAAAAATGTTTTTGTATTTTTTATTTTTACATTGTTTTTGTACTTTTTGATTATTGTATTGTTTTTGACGAAAGGCCTTTAAGATGCCTTTGGAGATTTTTGTGATTTGATTTGACCAAAGGGATTTAAGATGACTTTGGAGCATTTTGATGAAGTTGATCAAGTGGTGTGAATATACCCTTGGAGCATTTTTTGATTGATTCAACCAAGCAGATTGGGTATCCTTGGAGCATTTTGTCGCTTGACCAAAGAGCTTTAAGATGCCTTTGGAGAATTTTAATGAAGTTGACCAAGTGGTGAGAAGATACCCTTGGAGCATTTTTTATTGAATTTTGAATTTTAAGTTTTTTGATTTTTTTTTGTGTTTTTGACATATTTGAATGTTTTTGTTATTTTTGCATTTTTTGAATGTTTTTGTTATTTTTAATCTTATGTATGAAATGCCTTCAAATGAATTATTTTGAGAGGTTCAAGCTCTTCAACACCATCCAATGATGTGAGGCGATATGCTCCAGGCCCAACCCCTTCTGAAATCATGTAAGGGCCTATCCAATTTATCGTAAACTTGTCTCGCAGGTGCGGTGGAAGATTTGAGTTATGTTGGTTTTATTTGAGCATAAGATCCACAACTTTGAATTTCCTCAAGTGGAATTTACTATTGTAATTTCGTGCAAGGCAATACTGATAAATGCAGATATGCTCCAAGGCATTGGCTCGGTGTTCATCAAGAAGCATCAACTGATCAAGGTGGACTTACCGTGTGGTGTCATCATCTATGAAGTCCTTCAATGGTACTCACAAGGTTGTAATCTCCAAATCTAGGGGCATGATGGCCTCAATGCCATATACAAGTGAAAATGATGTTTCCCTAGTGGATATCTGCATATTAGTCCTATATGTCCATAATGCAAGAGGTAATTACAAATTTCAATCTTTATGATTATCTTTCACCGTCTTCCTCAAAATGGAGATGATTGTTTTGTTTGAGGCTTATGCTTGCCCATTTGCTTGTGGATAATAGGGTGTTGAAAAATTATGCTTAATATGGTATTTTTTCATTAAAGAATGCATATTTTTGTTCTTTAAAGATGGCCTATTATCCGATATTATCTTTTAAGGGACCCCAAAATGACTTATGATATTATGGAGTATAAAATCTGTAATTCTTGGTCTAGTAGTTGATGTCAAGGGGATCGACTCGACCCATTTGGTGAAGTACTCAGTGGTCATTATGATGAACATGTGTTGGCCTGAATATGGTGGAGAAATATTCCCCACTAAGTCAAGTCCCCACTACAAGAAGGACCATGCTTCTTGGATGGGTTGCAAGGCTTGTGATGGCAAGTGGGTGAAGTTTGCATGATGCTGGCACTTGATGCATTTCTTAACATACTCACAATAGTATTTTTCCATAGTGGGCCAATATTAACCCATTCTCAAGATGTGCTTAACAATGGCCATGCCACTGAAGTGACCACCACACGTACCATTGTGAGCTTGCAAAATTTTGCAGGATGCTTCCTGGGGCTCAAGACAATAAACGAGCATTCCATCGTAACCTTGTCTATAGAGGATATCTCCTAGAAAAATGTATCCTGTCACATTTTTTTTAAAGGTTCATATTTCAGCATGCGATAGGCCTTGTGGTACCATTCCAAGATTTAGGAATACCACAATTGGGAAATCCAATTATAATAAGCCATAGCTTCTATGGATAAAACAACATGTTCCCCCTGTGATACAAAATCTGTGAACATAGATTGGGAAACAACCCTATGGTTTATGGTTGTACCACACTCTGTAGGAACTTGAGAGATCAAAGATTCCCAAGGTTTCATTTTCAAGAAATCTCTAACTCAAAAGGACCAATCGTAATTTGGTTTGGTTTGGATCATGTTTACTGAATCTTGATTTTCAATGGTGTCACATTGTATTTCTGAGTGTGCAAGCACTTTTACATTAATGGTTGTGAAATCAGTAGATGGATTCTGAGGGATTAAGGATCCCAAATATGCCATGGTGTCTACAAATATTTTTGACATATGAGGGATTGCCTTGATGTCATACCATTCCACTCAAGCTAGGTAAGTGTCAATAATCTCCTTATAAGGTTTTAGGAGTAGGCACCTTCATTGGAACAAACCTTTGACTTGGTTAACTATGATTAAGGAGTCACCAATGATATTCAATAGTTTAATACCCATTTCCAAGGATATTTGAAGCCCCAAGATCAAGGCCTCATACTCTGTATTATTTTTCATGCAAGGGAAGTCTAGCTTGAATGATAAGGGCAATGGGTTGCTCTGTGGTGTGATAAAGACTATCCCTGCTCCACCCCCTTGCTTGCATTTTGAGCCATTGAAGAACAATGTCATGTATCTTTCTTTCTCAAGTTCTTCGAGTTCTAGCAGATCTATTAATGCAAATATTGCATCATTAGATAATTCTATAGTGAGAGGCTTGCTATCCTAAAGAGGGTCCTTTGCTAACTAATCTACTGTGACTTATCCCTTGATGGATTTTTGCCTTTTAAAATCTAGATCAAATTCTATCAATAACATGATCTAATTTGTAGTACGTGTATTGTGATATGTCTTGTTCACCATGTACTACAAAGGATTTTGTTTGGATATAACTGTATCGCTCCAAATTTTTTGTACCCTTACCTTCAGGCTATAGGATCCATGCCCAAAATGGGGATGTGAAAAGGATGGGACAATACCTCAGACTGAGAGGCCCTTTGAAGGTCCAGCCTATCGTGGGAGGGGTATTAAGGTGATTTTTTGATAGATGGTGGGGTTCACCAGGAAACGTTTAGTGGCAGTCTCCACACCTAGGTTGGGAATGTGTTTGATGTGTTCAATTTTATATTTAATCATTCAAATCCTAGGTTTGGCCAAATGAATCTAAACTGTTCTATATGAAATGCAGATTTAAATGAATACAAAAAGCAGCAATGAATATCAAGTATAGAGAATATACTAAATAAAGACAAGTTAAACCTGATTTTGGATGTTTGATGGAGGTTCTAATTTTTGAAGCAGTCAAGATCACCTCTGATCTGACAAGATCGTATGAAATCAGACAAGATCATCTAAGATCTGATGAATTCATCAGATGAATTTGTCAGAGACCTGCAATTAGAGAAATAGACACAGAACACAGAAAATGCAGTAATACTAACAAAGGAAAATGGTGTAAAATGACAATATAGATACTAAAACGATAATTTCGAATAGAAATTCAAGTAAATTATAGTATTCTAAGGACAAATTATGATCTTATCATGCATTTAAGCTATATGGGTGAACTCAAAAATGCAAAATAGCAAAAAATAACAATAAACTGATCTAAATGCAGAATGAAACAACAGACAAGAAGAGAAAAGTGCAAACTCTGGGCACTAATTGCCCCCAATGTTGACTGCAGTCGAAATCATCTGTAGAGTGCAAAATCATCTTGAATTGGGGTGTGATCGTTCGATATCATACAGGATCATCTGTGACAATCTAATCTTGCTCCGGTTAAAGAATGATAAAGTTCTTGCAATAAAATTCAAAAAGGGACAAAGGCAAACAATAGTCTAAGACATTCTAAGGCAAATAAAACTTGAAGTACAAAAAAATTCAGCCAGGGGAATGTCAAGGGGAGGGCCTAAGATTAAATAGGCATAGGAAGGAGGTTGGGAGGTTGGAGATCATCCCAATTTGGGAGATCTCCAATGGGGGAAGTCTCTAACCACACAGACATGCTTTTGCCATGGTTAGAGACGGCATTGAAATAGAAGCTACTTATGAAAAAATCAGTTTTGGGACGAAATCATCTGGACGTTCTACTCCAGATGAATTCATTCTATCTGAGGCGATATCATCTGATCGATGACGATATCATCCAATGGTCACAACAAATCGTAAAAATGGCACAGAAAATGAGGAGAGCGGTTTAACAGGCGGTTCAGGGTTAAAATTTGAATTTTGAATTATTACTAAGGTAATTTTAATTATTTACTAAGGTTTACTATGCCAAATTTAGGGTGCTACATTTTGCCCCCTCTTTAGTGAATTTTTTGAAAAAAATGCGTTAAATATGAGTTCTTCTCGATCTACAAGAAAGCAAAAATTATTCCTATTTTTAGGCGATTATTCTAGGTCGAATCGTATGACAGTTTACTATGGTGCCCCCTCCGTGTTTTTACCCAAATCGAACGTTTGAGGTAAAAACGTGGAAAAAAAAAATGTTAAAATGTTGTTAAGTGTTTTTGAATAAAATTAAGAAAAATAGGAAAAAACCCTAATTCATTGTTACTGTTCATTTTCTTGGTTTCTAGAGCTTTGCAGAAAAGATGATCGAGACAATGCACAAATCGATAGAGGTCTGACGCGAGCTACGAGTAAGGGTCCAAAATTAATTTAGAATGCTTTAATTTTGAATTTCATGCTTTTTAGATTAATTTTGAATGATTTTTGAGCATCATGGCCATTTTTGGGCCATCGACGTCGTCGGGATGAAATCGTCTCAATTTTGCCGAAATCGTCTCGATATCATCGATTTTGTCAAAGGGCGAAATCAACGATATGGGGACGATTTCGTACAATAAGGAATGATTCCCTCTTACAAAATCAGAAACGAATTTTCTCAAATTTTGGATGATATCGTCCAGTAGATGATATCATTATTTGTATGAAATTGCACTTGTTTTACTTGCATTTTTAATCACTGTTTTATTAATGATTTTTATTGTTTTGTTGTTCATGTTCCAAAGAGGATTACTAAAGAGCCAGGAATGGAAATACGATGGTCTGAAGGATGACTTGGCCACTCTATCTCAGGCAGAGCGAGATAAGTTGGTTCAAGTCAGCTTGTAGCATGTGGCAGATATGCCACAGGTTTCTACAGATATGGGGCTATTGACAGCCCTAGCAGAAAGGTGGTATCCGGGTTATTCTTGTTTTTGGTTATCGACAGGGGAGATGACTCCCACATTGGAGGATATATGAAGTATTTTGAGGATCCCCATATAAGGACGGCTAATAACTCCCATAGCCAATCAGGACCACGTGATGATGCGACTGTACGAAGATCTAAGCTTTGCCTTGGAGAAGGGCAAAGTGAACATCGAGTCACCAGATGCCTGGGGCATCTAGACTGACATAGGTTTTGGCTGGGGTGGTAGGTGGTCTGTTGCTATGCCATTGAAGTGGATGTAGACTACCATGGCTACTAACAGATGTGGTCTATGACATGAGAGACCATGGGTATAGGTTTTCTTGGGGGAGCTTTTTATTATGTTGATTGTATAGGATCCTGTATGGGGTCGTATACAAGGGCGGTCGATGTATGATTTTGACATCACTGCTACAAGTTTGGTGCTGGAAGCACATCATAGTGTAGAGGCTGGTAGGGCTCCCACTGATAGGGATTTATGGGGAGAGGCCTCGAGTTTTCTACTAGTGGCTCCAAAGAGGGTCACAATGGCGGATAGATCTACCAATGTCCCAAAGACTACTTGATGACCTTGTCTCTGACCAAATCACCTAGAGGCCTTGGAGAGATCATCTAGGGTGGGCCGAGGATGGATAGGAGCTGGCACACATCAGGTGATTCTATTGGTTGAGGATGGAGAGGAGAGAGGTGGAGCTCCACCGCTATGACCGAGTTTTGAGGTAGTTTGGTCTACAGTAGGGGATCCCATCTCTCAAGGACTACGAGTTTTCTTGGACCGTCTAGGATAACACTATAGTTAGTGGGGCTCCAGATATGTAGCACTTCTAGAGTGAGGATGCGGATGATGCCCCCATCTAGCTAGTGGATGGTGACAACACTAGGGTTGCTGACGGCTACGATACTTGGTACGCAGGCATCTGCCCTCCTTGAATGACGAGGGCTTAGGGTTTGATTTATGCAGTTATGTGTTAGATGGGGAGGCAGTGCTAGGCAACCATTGAGGTGGCACAGGGTCATGATGGGAGAGAGTAGAGGAGGCCACAGACTCAGTAGAGGCTGCGGTAGTGGGAGAGGAGGGAGGAGAGACCCCCTTCTCCATGGAGATAGAGACCACCTTCGCTCGATAAGGGCAAGGGTGTCGAGGTAGGAGAGAGTAGCGAGATGGCTACTCTTCGGGTAGAGACTATTTGTCTCTAGGCTTAGGTGCAGGCCTTACAGGATGAGGCTGCACGACACCGAGAGGAGGCCACATAGCTTAGAGATGAGGTCGCACGCATTAGAGGACAGAGCAGAGGGGCAAGCACTCGGGACCTAGCATGAGCTATTGCCCAGATCACATTCTATCAGATGCTATACCACCATATGGTACCAGAGGGGCAAATGTTATCGCTATTGACCCCCATTACGAAGCCTATCATGATGAGGTCATCGAGGACATCATCACAATTAGAGTCCAAGACTCATAGCACCACACGTACTGCGATGGGGCCACCTCGTCCACCTCAAGGTAGGGGAGGAGATGAGGCTAAGAGCTCGAGGGGTTCTCGAGGCTAGCTGCTACAGACTGCACTACACAGATTGATACATAGTGTTTATTATTTTTGATAGAGGATTGAGTATTTCAAGGTATATATTATGGCATACCAATCTAGTTTTGAGATGATGTATATATTGTTGATATATATATAGATGAGATATATTTGATCGTATGACTTTTCTTATGTGGTTGTATGATACTTTAATGTTTTGGTGTGATTGATTTGATGATTCATGTAATTATGTCATTTGCAAATATTATGGTTTGAATGTCATGCTTTTAAAATTTAAATGAAATAATCTGATGTAAAAAAATTGGTTGTTTGTGGGATAATTTGATAAAAATAAAATGGACTTCTAACAATAATTTCAAAGGACATTGTCACTATTATAGACCATTTCATGGAGTCGTCGCTCGCTAGGTCGTCAAGGTAATCCTAGTATAGAAACATTGTTAAAAGTAAAAGAGTGCTTAAGAGACTGTCTTAAGACTTTGTTGTGATGATGCAAATGACGATGATAATGGTGATTTGTTTTCAGATTTCCATGAAAATATTATGCATGAAATATATATATATTTTTTAAATGATTTTTGCTAGGCATAAATTCCTAAGTGTGATACAATTTTTGAATAATTCCCTAGGAATTATACCATCATTGCAAAATTGGATGTTGACATAATGAAAATAGTAACAATGTGCATTCTTTTAAATCATAATTGTGTAACATAATGATTTAAGTCATATGTTTTTTATGATATGAAATAAATGGGAAATAAAATTAGTTCGATGGTTTGCGCTAGGCATAGAATTATAGATATTAACTTATACCATCATCACAAAATCCAAAGAAGAAAATAATAGTTTTATTGCATGGTTGATTTTTAATTTTTGAAAATAAACAGAAAATATGAAGATAAGGACTTGTGCTAGGCATAAAATTCCAATTTTGGTTTTGGAACTATACCATCGTCGCGAAAGTCAAAAGTTATATATAAATGTAACTTTGTTGCATGTTTTTTTTTTTTAAAATGATTTTAATTTTTTTGGTAATGCATGTAGTTGTATTTATACTAAACAACTGTTCTCAGAGAAGAAAATGAAATTATTCTAGATAATTTGCAAAAATATTTCAAAGTATCTTAAAGACAAAATTTAGATTTATAAGGAATCCCATGTGCATATGTGAGTTCATTTTCGATCTTGATTTATCATAATGATACACAAAATCTCTCAAATACAAATGTGTGTGTAATTGCTTTGTGCATTTACCAGTTTTGAGCAAGATAATTTGATACAAGTAATTTGAATTAACCAAATAAGTGTTCATTAACCATGATTTAGATGCATATAACCGTACTCGGACTACTATGTAAGTCGGGTTATCAAGAGCTAGCTAATCCATAAGCGGACATAGGTCTGTACAAAAGAAGGTCACTAATGTGATAGACATATCACCACGCTAGGAGTTATCCAAGGCCAAGCGGGTTGGGCACAAACCACCTGTTATGGGGCTTACCTCATAGTTTTCGAATAATTGAGAATTCCAAGGTTTCAAGCTCATCAACCCTTCTTTTCTTTTCAATGGGTAGGGAAAGGTATTTTATTAATTTTGCTTTTGCTTGTTTTGCTTTCTTTGCTTTTTTCTTTCTTTTCTCTTTTTTTTTTTGTATTTTTCTTTTTCGTATCTTTTGCTTTGATATTTGAGATAATGCTGAAATAGTGATAAGAGAGTACAAAATAATTATGAGATAATGCTTCTTTTTCTCATGATTTTGCTTCATTTTTCTTTTTCTTTTGCTTCCTATTCTAGGGATACTTGCTCGGATTAGCTATAGAGCAAGGGATTTTTATTCTAGGTAGGGGTGAGCTTGTCCTTTTGTCAATTCTCAAAGATTCTAGACCATGTGCATGATAGGATAGCAGGGGAAAATTTTCGCTCAAGAAACCACTTCTACTATGTAGCATAGCATGGACATTACAAATATAATCATTTTATTGTGAAAGGATATGCTTGGTTTAAGTAAATAACAAGATCAATTCTTTGTACTCAAACTTTATTTAATTGAATTTTGTGGACTTTGATATAAGAGAGATTAGTAATCATGCCAGATAAAATCAAGATATTTATGTTTGTGAATGTGAAAGTGTGGGATTCCAAATAAATGCTAATTTATCTAAAATAACTAAAAATATAACTGCAATACTTCATGATTTGATAAGTATGAAAAATAAAATATGTTTTTGAAGGGTTTTGATGATTTTGATGTTTTTGGTGTTTTTATATTTTTTAAGTTTATAAATTGAAAGAAATACAAGATAGTGGTTTTTTGAAATATTTTAAACAAATATATACAATGATGAAATGACCAAATTTTATGCATAGTAACGTTTAAGGTGCATAATGTTCATAGGCTCTTTAAGTTCTTTACCATCTAAGGTAGATAATTTGTATGCTCCCAATTCAAATTTAGCAGTGATAATATATGGTCCTAGCCAGTTGGGTTCAAATTTACCTTTAAGGTCTTTAGTTGCATTAGTATTTTTTTTATTTTCTTTTAAAACAAGGTCGTCGACCTTAAAGGATCGATGATGAACTTTCTTAGCATATAATCTTTTAAGCTTGTTTTGGTAGGCACGAAGATGCTCCAAAGCATTGCTGCACTTTTCATCTAGGAGTTCCAACTGACTGAGTCTGCCAGCTTGATATTCATCTCCTACTTCGGTATCTTGAAGTAGTAGAGCCAAAGAAGGAACTTCTAATTCAAAGGGAAAAACAACTTCAGTGCCATAAACCAAAACAAAAGGTGAAGTACCTGTGGGAGTATGAACGCTAGTGCGATATGCCCACAAAGCTGGATATAATTGAATGTGCTAGTTGCGGCCAAATTTATTGACCAATTTTTTAAGAATTTTGATTAAGGTTTTGTTAGAAGCTTTTTCTTGGCCATTACGCTGAGGATAATAAGGAGTGGACCAGCAATGTTGAATTTTATATTTTTGATACTTTTTTGACATCTTTATTTTTGAAACAAGTTCCATTGTCTGAGATGATATTTGTAGGAATTCCAAACCTACAAATGATTTGATTAAAAATAAATTTAGAGACTTGTGTTACAGTTTAGGAAGCTAAAGGTATAGCTTCAACCCACTTCGTAAAATACTCAGTGGCAATTATGATGAATTTGTGTCCATCAGATGACACAAGATTAATTTTTCCAATAATGTCTAAGCCCCATTTTGAAAAGGGCCAAGGAGATGAAATAGCCTGCATTTCTTATGCAGGGGCATGGACAAGGTCAGCATGTTTCTGGCACTTGTCGTAATGGTGCACATAATCATGTGCATCATTCTCCATGGTAGGCCAAAAGTATCCTATCTTAAGGAGATTTTTAGCAATGACACTACCACTGAAGTGTCCTCCACAAGATCCATTGTTGGCTTCACTCAAAGCTGATCTAGATTTTTCTAAATTCAAACATCTCAATAGGATACCTTCAAAAGATCTCCTATATAAAGTATTGCCAATTATTACAAATCGACTTGCTTATCTACGTAATAACCGACGTTGGCTTCTATTAGAACTGGCAGGGAAAGTCTCATTGTGAAGAAAATCAAATATACCCATATACCAAGGTTCAGGAGTAGTTTCATTGATTAGAAACACATCCAAATATTCTAAGCATGACTTATTTGAAGCAGGTTCCTAGAGTCGACGAATAATGATGGTGGCATATTCGTCATCTAACTCCAAGGGCAGAAGAGATGTAGCTACGGCCATAGCATCAGCCACACAGTTGCTAGTTCAAGGAATAGATTCCAAGGTAACTTGATCAAATAGGGATATTAATTGTAAAAAATATGCTTTATATGGGCACAATTTATCATCTCTAGTCTGATAAACTTCATTAATTTGGTTTATAACAAGTTGAGAATCACCAAAAACTAGTAGATGTTTAATTTTTAGCACCAAGGCAGCTCGTAATCCAAGGATTAGAGCTTCATATTCAGTAGTATTATTGGTGCAAGCAAATGTTAATTTAAAGGACAAAGGTATAATGTGTTTTTGTGGAGATATTAAAATAATACCTGCACCAGCCCCACTCATGCATCGAGATCCATCAAAGTATAAGGACCATTTTTCAACATGGTCTACCTCTAATTGAAGGCATTCATCAAGAAACTCAATGATGAGGGGATGGGTAGACTCTAAGGGTGTAGAAACTAATTGATCTGCTATGATTTGACCCTTAACAGACGTCTATCCTATAAACATGAGTTCAAACTCGCTTAGAGCAAGAACCCACTTTGCTGTGCGACCCGATAAATAAGGTCGACTCATGAGATACCGCAAGGGATCATATTTAGCAATGACATATGTTTTCTAACTGACCATATAATGGCATAATTTTTGCGTAGAAAATACGACTGCTAGACATAGTTTTTCTAATGTTGTGTAGCGAGTTTCATAACTAAGTAAAGTTTGGCTAATATAATAATTAGAACATTCTCTTTCATCATCAAGTTGAGCTAACATAGCTCCTAAAGCAAAATCTGAAGCTAAAATATACAGGATAAATGGGCGATCAGGTATAGGTGGTGAAAGCATAGGTGGGTTAAGGATGTATAGTTTGAGAAGTTCAAAAGCTTCCTTACATTCGTCATCCCAATTAAAAGGTTCATCCTTCTTAAGAAGCTTAAGAAAGGGACCGGTTTTGTCCGCCAGCTTATCAGTGAAGCGACGGATAGCTTGAATCTTACCTTGTAAACTTCATAACTCAGATATATTGGTAGGCACAGGCATATCAGTGATAGTCACAATCTTGAGAGGTTTGATTTTGATGCCACGTAAAGAAACTATAACCCCTAATAGTTTATCAGACTTAACTCTAAATATACATTTAGCAGTATTTAGTCGGATAAGATATTCCCTTAACCGATCAAACACTGTATTTAAATGATCATCTTCTTTGATGGAATGAGCTATGATATCATCTATGTAATCATGTAGGATATCATGCATCATGTCATGAAAGATATAAGTCATAGCTCGTTGATAGGTTGCACCTGCATTCTTTAAGCCAAATGGCATCACTTTCCAACAAAAGGTACCCTAGGGGGTGATAAATGCTATTTTAGCCTAATATTCAAGAGCTATCCTGGTCTGATTATAATAAAAAAATCCATCCATTAGGGACATAATTCCACTCCCAATAGTAAAATCAATGATTTGATCCATGTTTGGAAGAGAAAAATCATCTTTAGGGCATGCAGTATTAATATCTCTAAAGTCTGTGCAAAACCCTAACTTTGGCATCTTCTTTCTTGGTGACTGGAACTACATTCAAGATCCATTCAGCATAATCAATAGCTTGTATAAAAACAACATTCAAAGAGTTTTTCTAACTCCCCTTTGACTAGCAAGGCCACTTTGGGATGCATTTTTCTAAGTTTCGTTTAACAGTGTTTAGCATCCGGATGGACTACTAGATGATGCATGACTACAGAAGGGTCTAAACCTAGCATATCTTCATATGTCCAAGCAAAGACATCTTCATATTCTTTAAGGAATGTAATGTATTGCTCTTGTTTTTCTTGACTTAATTTTGATCCAATATTGATTATGTGGGGATTATCCTCAGTTCCAATGTTAACTTTAATGATGTTTTCTACTTCCATGTGTAGATATCTTTCAAAATTAGGTGGGGCAGGTGAAACGCCCAATTCTTGTAATTCTTTTAAGGTTAACTTGGATAATTCATCTTGAGGAGTTGTGGCCTCAAGTTGGGCTATAGTAGGTATAGAGCCATCAAAATAAAATTCGTTATGTAACAACTCTTCAATGGAGACATCATGGAAAATATATCCTTCCAACTCATCATCGGATTCAGCAATCATTTTAGGATAAGCTATGGATAGAATATTGCATGTAAATGGCTGATTTTTTAGAGGCAAATCATCACGCCCATCCAAATAATCTTGATAACATATGAGTTGATCATCATCTTCAAAAGGGAAGGGTTGACCCTTACTAGGAAATAGGCCCACACCACATCGGGTGGGCCATGGTTCTACCTCAAAGGGTTCTTTCATACCATCTTGGAGAGGTCCCAAGCCTTTCCCTTTATATCCCATTTTAAGCATTATAGGTTTAGCTTTAATATACTCATTAGTAAAATAACATCGAGCATATCCCTCATGATGAGTTTTGATGTTCCTAGGTATTCTTCCCCAGTCATATCCCTTATAAATGAAGGCACAACTCCGACTTGGTAAGTACTTCCCATAGGTTTTGGGAGGCCCAAAGTACGAGGAGATGGTGGTAAATTACTTAAGATAATGGAATTTTGCATAGAAGCATTTGTTTTTCTGATATAAGAATTTTAAATAAATTAGGTAAGAGTTCATCAGAAAGAGCATAAGATGTAGAAGGATCATTCCCTATATATATGTAGATGTGGAAGGTATGATAGATGTAGATAATGTGGAGGTGTTAATAAATGGGTCTATAGGTTTTGAAATTATAGGGATGGAACATGAAGGATTGGTTGTGTATTTAAGATCTTTTTGAGGTTCTAGTGTGGTTTGTTTAGAAGATTGTTGAACTATATATGAGGGTGAAATTAATGGAGGAGAAATAGATGAAGTTATGGGTGTGTGTTTCACAGGTTTAGATGAAAAATAAGAATTAGGATGTGTGGATGACAGAGTAGTGCAAAATTAAACTCCAACAGGTTCTGCCAAAGCACACATATCAAAGGGTCTAGGATCACCATGGATAGTGACCAACTGATTTTTAAATTCAAATTTAACACATTGGTGTAAAGTTGATGGGACAACCCGCATTGCATTGATCCAAGGATGACCCAAGAGTATATTGTATGATGCGGGGCAATGTACAATAAACACGATCATATCTAAGGTTCTCGGACCAAATTGTAATGGGATGGTGATAACTCCACACGTTTCTTGTGTTTCATCATTGAAAGCTTTTATGATCATGTCAGTTTTCTTCATTTCATCACTTCTAAACCCAAATCTTTGGTAGAAGTCAAAAGTGCAAATATTTAGAGATGAACCATTATCAATCAAGACCCTTTTGACTACTACATCTCCTATTAGGGCAGTAATATATAAGGGGTTATCCTTATGTAAACTATGTTGCAAAATATCTTTATCTCGAAAGTCAATACAATCGACTTCTCTAGTGATGATAGTATTGGCCATGGCTTCAGGTTGAATGTTTTATGGTACCATCATTTGGCTCAATGTAAGCATTAATTCATCCCTATGTGTAGGATAAGATCTTAATAGGTCCAAAAGGGAAATTTTGGCTGTAGTATTGGATAATTGCTCATTAATATTATAAGGAGGTTTAGATTGAACATTAGGAGCATGATTCCCTTTATTGGGATTTTTCAAAACAAATGGGGTTGATCCATCATTTTGAGTTTGATCTTGTTGAGAGGTTTGAGCCTGTTGTCTGGTAATGACTCCGATGGTACCTACAATATTATTTTGTAGATGATGAATAGGTCTTGGTCTAGCATTTATAGCTTGTTAATTAGAAAGGAATTGATGAGAGGAGGGTCGTGTTGTACTTAGTACGACACTGAGATGCGGGGTGAATCAGTGTAGCTTTTTAATCATGAATTAACAGCTCTAAAAATAGTAGTAGTTAAAAATTATAAATAGATATTTCAAGAACATCAAGAGAACATCACACAACATGATGCGTAGTCATTATACCATCATTAATTCTCAATGAATCTGTCAATCCAGGGCAGTGTACAAGGCTATCTACGGGAGAAGAAGTGAAACAGCTATAACTTAGGTCAATCTAGGGCAACAAGTCTTATTGGTGGAATCAGTTTGTGGGGGGTTTTGGAACATTCCTATCTCTATATTGCATGAATTAAATCTTAATATAAGTTGCAGAATTGGAAACTAATCACTAACTGCAGAAATGAAGTCCTAATTACAATTGCAGAATAAGACCTAATTATATTACAGAATTAATAGTTGCAGAATTGAAAGTCTGATCCTAATTGCAGAAATGAAATCTAATTAATTTTGTAGTAATGAAAGTCTAGATCTAATGTGGAAATAAAAACTATCAAAATTTTGTAACAGAAGGTTGTCAATCTTCTGTTCAGATTTTGACAGCAAAACATAAAAATGAAGGAAATTGCTAGAAAACAGTAAATTCTGAAAATAACAGTCTAAAAATAAAGTGAAAGCTTGGCTAAAAGTAAGATTGCAACTAAAAAATTAAGCACAAGATTTATCTTAGCATAAATAAACTAATACTGCAAATATTGTCAACTATTCACAAGCAATTTACATAACAAGTCCTATAACTCATTCTGCTGCAGCAAAATCAGAATAAAAACCTGCTCTGTTAGTCCTCCTCCTAGGTCTGGAATTGGCCAGCCTCTTTGTCCAGAAGAAGGTGTAAGTCTCTCTCTCTTTCTAAATATTAATCACACTCATTTACAAGTAATTTGAAATAGAACTGGTGCACTTTATTGATCAAAAGACATGATTACAAGAATTCTGTTGAAAAACTGTTACAAGACTGTAATAGTCAATTTCTAGTTATACTCTGTATTTTCTGCTAGCTTCCTTTCTCTATTTTCTATATTCTACTACTACTACCTAGGCTCAACCTGAATGGGAGCAATATTTATAGCTATCCTATGATCTGATTACAAATAAAGAATATCTCAAAAGATCTAATCCTACAATGCTGCAACAAATTCTGGTTTTATCTTAGAAGAGGACTAAAACCTGATCTTTCCCTTAATGATGGATTTGGTCAGCAATGATGGCAAAGACAGATGGAGGATATTTCTCTTTAATTTTTCCAACCTTTATTTCCCTTTTCTCGGCTTTAAAAATCAGTCAAAAAGGTCAAAAACACATTATGTTCTTCATTCCGAAGATAAGTGGCTTCATTTCGAAGACAGTGCAGTTTTCATTCCGAAGATCGCTCATTCCGAAGATATCGCATTCTCATTCCGAAGATACTGCATGCTTCATTCCGAATATCCACTCATTCCAAAGATGCTACATTCTTCATTCCGAAGATCCACTCATTCCGAAGATGCTGTGTTTTCTTCATTTCGAAGATATCTGTTCATTCAGAAGATACTTCGGAATGAACAAATGTATGTTTTTCCATTGATTTCTTTTGCATCTCTCAGGTGGGTTATCTCCTAAGATCAAATTCTAATGGTCTTCATCCCTTTCCTCATGTGAATTCCATGCCTTGCTATTTATGGACAGCTAGCTAGAATCTACATGGGAAAGACCAGTTTTTGCTGCACAGCAACAGTTTGCTTGTACTGTTGCCAAATTTAGGTGAAGTAAATGCTTGAAAAAAATAAAAATATGATTAGTGAAATGCTTCTATTATTATAAACATATCCCATTGTAGCAAATCATAGCAAAAATAACACAAAACTATGCAAAAATCTATAAAATTAGCATATAATATTTTAAATACATTGATCATGCAAAATGGTTAATATACAACATATTAAATCAACTTAACTAACATATCAGATAAGACATAAGATTTTATAGGCATTTTTAGTGTACAAAACATGTTATGATTGAGGCATTTCCAGGCCTCATAATTTTCCCCCCAACTTATATTAATGCATGCCCTCATGCATTTTGTTGGGGTATGGAATCACATATGTCCATGTTTAGATTCCATGACCTATAGAATAAATTCTTGCCTATGTAATACCCCCTATTTTCTTGAATGTTTCTAAGCCAATCTTCAAATTGTTCATTAGGCTGTTTATCTTCTTCAAAGTAAAATGGAACTGGAGTAATGATGGTTGGAGGCCTGAACCTGAGACCTATCCAGTTATGCTGCATGATCTGGATCAGTTGGACTACACCTTCTGCTCTTCTTCTGGACCACTCTAGATTGATGGGGGAGATAGGTTCTTTTTTCCTCAAAGACATGGAAAGTTCATTCCATCTGTCTCTGCATACTGACAATGCTGGGAAGAAATTGTGATCATAGAAATTGTTAAATCTGGTCACACAGTCCCTCAAATTGTTCAAGTACATTCTCTTGATATCATCCCTGTTCATCATTGAAAAGTGCTACTAAGTGATATTTATGTGATTTGGTTGGATTGCTCTGACTAACAACTCAGCCCTTGTTTCAACCACTTTATTTTGCCTTTTCTCATGATCCCAATAAAGCTAATTTTGTAAGGTAGACATAAATGCTCTCAACTGAACATCTCTAATGTAGATTTGAGGATGAGAGTCAACTTCCTCTGGTATGAAGAAACTATGCAAAAATAGTTCACACAAGAGATTTTTCTGCTCAAAAGGACTCGTCAAAATATGCCTCCAGAAAATCTTCAATAGTGTCCAATTTGTATGGAAGGTTTGAAGTAATCCTCATGACCTGCCATCTAAGGCATTTTTCCTTCAAAATAAGGCTGTAAAATCTGGCTGGCCGTCTAAATTGGACTAAAAACTTAGCAATTTGGCACAAGTCAGATACCTTTTCTTTCAATGCCTAAATTTTTGTGTCCTTGGCTTCTAGCTGTTTTGCTTCTAGTTTGAATTTTTTAGTTTTATTGGCAAGCTGTTCATATCTAATCATCCAGCTAGCTATGTCTGCATTGTACTGTTCTAGGGACAAAGTATTAGGTGGTCTTACTACAGGGGAGATCCTAGGCAACAAATTTGTTTGAACTCCTTTTTCTGCCACTTCCACTGGCTGTTCATCTGTCAATATCTCTATTTGCACCCCCTTATTTGCTATTTCTATGGGGTTGTCATCAGATAGTATTTCTACTTGTACCCCCTTATCTGCTGTTTCTACTGGAAATATAACAAGTTGAAATGCAGGGACCTCAGTAGGAGTACTTACTTGAGCATTTTCTTGTTGTTGGAACTGTTCCTGTGTTGGTGGCTCATTTTCAACATCCTTTGCAATATTTCTCACCATTTTTGAAGCATCTTCAGAACAAGAAGGCACTGCTTCAGAATGAACAGGCACTTCTTCAGAATGAAGGAGTTTTGTTTCAGGATGAACTTCTATTTTTGTCTCAACAGAGTCATATGCTCTTGATAAACATAGAAGCAATTGAGCCAAACTATCTTCATCATGGGATACAACTGGCTGCTTTTCAGATTGTGATAATAACTTTTTTAGTTCTGCCACTTCCTGCTGAAGTTTTGCAATTTTTCTTGCTTGCATCTCAATGATGCTTTCTTTCTCTGTGATCCATTTGGTCTGTGTTTTGAAAACACTTCTTGCTACCCTCAGCTACTCAGTGATGTCTTCCACTTTTGTTTCTGCTTCAGAAGCTGATGCAGACAAATCAGTTGCAGTTGGCTGTTCAACCAAATTTTCTTCTTCTATTGCAATAGTTTGTTCTTGTTCAGGAGGCTCTATGAAACTGTCTATAAGTGTATCTATCATATCTGTAGCCTGTTGAACTATAGCCTCCTCCAAACCAATTTGCTCAGTTTCTGCCTCAGCTATCTATTTAGGGAATTTTGAAAAGTTATTAGATGCTGGTTGTATTTCTGTGACATCTGGGCTACTTGGTCTATCTTCTTCCTCCATGATCTGTTCTATAGTTTCTTTCAAATGAATTCTTGTAGACCTCCTAGTTCCAGATGCAAATTTCTTCTTTTTTCTCTATTTTTTGGTGACAGCAGGGGTCATGGGGTCAGTTTTTGATGCCTCTGTTTCCCTTGTTTCACTTCTCTGCTCTGATAAGTCAGTTGTAGCTTCAGCAAACCGAACTTTCTTTTGTTTTTCTGCTCTGCTGCTAGTTCCAGATCCTCTTCTCTTTTGTCTCTTAGCTTGTGAAGTTGATGGTTCAGGAGAAAGTTCTGTAACAACTTTAGGGGCACCTTTTGCAGCTTCTTCTGCAGCATCCTCTGCAACATTTTTTGCAGCAACTTCTACAATACTTTCTGCAAGAATCGTTTCCTCTTCTGCAACAACATCAGCAGTATTTGGCTCTTCTTCTTCCTCACTTTCATCCCCAAAAATGACATCATTTAGGTTAGAGTAAAACCTGTCAAAACTCCTAGGGTTTCCTCTAAAATGATGTTGGCAAATTAATTTGATAAGGCCATGATGGTGAAGGCTTCCTTTACCCTCCTGATATCTTTTTGCCATGTTCTTTAGTTCTTGATACAAATATAGGGGAAAATTTACCCTAACTTCTGGTTGTTGTCTACCATGTCTAAGATGGTTTAAAATTCATAGATGATGCCCTAACAACAGCACATACTGCCCTTCACAGGTCAAAAACTTAATCACCCAGGTGGTTACTTCATCCCAGGGTTCCTGTAGGCTAGCCCTTTTTAACCCCTTGCATGTGTTGTTATGGGTTAAATATTCGAGTTCTCTATCATTTTCTTCTACAAACTGATTAACTACATTTGCCAATGTGTTCTTGCCAGATCTAGTAATTGAAATTCCCTCTAATGGCAGCTTTGTAATCTGACTTAAAATTTTAGGGCTTACCTCAATAGACATGTCGTTGACATGTGCTCTGTTGTTTCTGAACGTATGGGAAAACATGCCAGCTAAATCTTCAGAAGACCCATTGAATTTATCTAGAAATGTCATAAATCCTTCGTCTTCAAAAATCTGCACAACTGCAAAATTTTCTCGGAGGTAATTGGTGTCTGCAGGCTCTGTTCTGATCTTTCGCCCCATTTTTCTCTGTTTAAAAATCGTACACTACGGCTGCTATTCTACTGCAGAATTTTTGGCTGTTTTCTATTGCAAATTTATAGAGTTTTAAGTTAGAACCCTCGTTGCCCTGTTTCTCGTCTTCTTCTTCTTCTTCGGAATGAGCCGTATTCTATGCACTGTACCTCACAACACTTATTCGAAAAGAAGGATGGCACACATATCTACTTCTGCACTATACACCTATTCATTGATAATTGCATGGATGTCCTTGCCGTCAGATCCACCTCATTAGTTTTGCATATTCTCATGTGCATGTTAATTGACATTAAAAACTGGTGGCATATGGTTGCAGATTCTCCGTATTTCCAATGAGTGCAAAAATAGACCATGTGCTGATTGACACGTGTCCCTTCTTCACATGCAATTAAGAAAAAATCTTGATTTTTTTGGACCTTATTTTTTTTTTTTAATGCCACGTGGAAATGCTCTTTCCGAAAATGCAATTAAAATTTCATTTCGAAGATTATGACTTCATTTCGAAGACAGGTCTTCATTCCGAAGACAAATCCTCATTCCGAAGATTATGACCTCATTCCGAAGACAGGTCTTTATTTTGAAGACAAATCCTCTTTGCAAAATTTTCATTCTGAAGATCAATCCTCATTCTGAAGATTAATCCTCATTCCAAATATCAAGCTGTATTGTGAAATTAAATCGTCATTCCGAAGACAGACCCTCATTCCGAAGATAGATCTTCATTCCGAAGATGATGTAGCAAATCGTCATTCTGAAGACCAAGTTTCATTCTGAAGACAAATTGTCATTCCGAAGACAAAGTTTCTTTCTGAAGATAAAGTGCAACATTCATTTTGCTGTCATTCTTAAGACAATTTCATTTCGAAGATAATACAGCAGGTATTGTTTTTGGCATTCTTGTTTCGAAGATTAGGCAAAAATCAATATTGTCATTCTTAAAACATGTTTTTAAGTATGCCAACTCTTATGAATACCTTTTATGCTAATGGTTAATTGTCACATACTATATACCAATAGTTTTACAATGAAGAAATGTAAGAAATATATACCTGATAAAAATAGTTAATGCCAGTTTTGAAGAATGACTGCTTTTGTTGATATTCTACTGAGATTTTCTGCAACATTTCAAAACAAGTGCACTAGGTGAATTTGTACAATGATGGTTCAAAAATTTCTCAAGGTTCTGTATGCCAGAAAATTGGTTTTCATGCACACCAACTCAGTAGTGCCTTAAGAAAAGGTTTTCACTGTTGAGTTATTCATTTTTCTCTTTTTTTTTCTTAATTTTCCTCTTTTTTTTTTTTACCTCTCCTTTTCTCTCTTTTTTCTCTTTTTTTTTTTTTCTTGATCCTGACTATGCCAATGAAGGAATTTCATGATTTCCCCTGAAACCATGCCCATGAAGGAATTCATACTCATAATTTATTCATCTTTTTGTTTTCTATTTTTTTGATTTTTTTATATTTTCTATTTTTTTCTTGAAATCCACTGATCATGTTGATTGTTTTGAAGTGGAAGAAGGATTCTCTTCCACCTGATGTGTATCCAAACTGTCAAGTTGCTGCAAGAATTCTTCTTTAGTCAAAGGTGTATGGTATACCCTGAGGCGATGTCCATTCACTACCAACTTTCTTCGTGACCCATCAATGGGGGATAAACGAGCTGCTCCATTGTTGAATACCTCTTCAATCCAGTAAGGTCCCAACCATCTAGTTTTTAGTTTTCCAGGGAAGTCTTCATATTGAGAATCGAACAGTAAAGCCCAATCTCCTTGTTGAAGTTTCCTCTACTGAATGTGACTATCATGCCACAGCTTCCTCTACTCCTGAATTACCTCGCTTTGGTGCGAGCATCCAATCTAAGTTCATCCAATGCATTCAACTACAAAATCTTGTCTGTCTATGCCTGCGACAAGTCAATTCCAATTTCCGGTGCTGTGAGCAATGTTAGTAGCTCAAATTCAATAGGTAAGAGAGGATTTTTACCAAAGACTAGTTCATAAGGTGTGAATCCAGTAGTGGACTTCCAAGTAGTATGGTAGGCCCAAAATGCTTCAGGTAATTTGTCTAGCCAATTTTTCCTATGAAAAGCTACTGTTTTTGTCAAGATGCGTTCTAGTTCCCTGTTTGTTACTTCAACCTGGCCATTTTCTTATGGGTGATAGGGTGATGATTTCCTATGTTTGATTTCATACAATTCTATAAATACTTTTATGAATTTGGATGCAAATTGGGGTCCTTGGTCTGTGGTGATAAACCGTGGAGCTCCAAATATCTGAAAAATTTGAGTATACAAGAAATCAATGACCTTCTCTTCATGAGCATGTTTGAAAGCACGCACCTCTACCCACTTTGTCAGGTAATCAGTGCATACTAGAATATGCACTTTTCCTTGAGAAGGTGGATCAATAGGTCCTACAAAATCAAGCTCCCACTTCTCAAATGGTTCTAAAACCATTTGAGGCTGCAATGGCATCTCATTTGTATGAGTGGGTTTCCCCATTCTTTGGCATGCATCACAATGCCTGATGTACTTTTTCACATCCTTGTGAAGAGATGGCCAATAATATCCTATCCCCAAGATTTTTCTAACTGTGATTTTTACAGAATAGTGTCCACCTGAGGGTTCATCATGACAGGCTCTAAGGATATCATACACTTCATCCTTTCGAATGCACCTACGTAACACATGGTCAGGACTGCACTTAAAAAGCATACCCTTAATCCATTCAAAAGAAGAACTTTGTTTGATCAATTTTTTTTTCTGTTTTGAGGTGAAATGTGGAGGAACTTTCCCTGTGACCAAATAATTGGCTATATCTACAAACCAAGGTGATTGAACTGATATAGCAAATAGTTTTTCATCAAGAAAAGTGTCATCAACTAATTCCTCTTCATTTGTGTTCTGCAACCTGGACAAGAAATCTACAACAACATTAGCTTTTCCTGGTTTGTTGATTATGGTGATATCAAATTCTTGCAGCAATAACAACCAATGAATAATTCTTGCACTTACCATAGGTTTATTCATCAAATACTTAATGGCTATATGATCTGTGTGAATAAATATTTGATAACCTATGATATAATGCCTGAATTTTTTGATGGCATAAATCACTGCTAGGAATTCTTTCTTAGTTGTATAATTTTTCTTTGCTCCTGTCAAGTTTTTGCTAATTTTGTAGATGGTATAATTTTCACCATTATCAATTTGTCCTAATGCTGCTCCAATTGTTGTATTGGAGGCATTAGTCTAAATGTGAAATGGTAATGTCCAATTAGGTCCTCTAAGCACAGGTGGAGTTATCAATTTCTCTTTTAGAGCTTCAAATGCTTACTGACACTTTGCAGTACAGGAGAATTCAAAAGCTTTAGTCAATAAGGCAAACAGAGGACTGGATATTGTACTAAAGTTGGGAATAAACCTACAGTAAAAACCAATGTGTCCTAGGAAACTTCTGACATTAGTCTGAGTTTTAGGAGGAAGGAGGTTCTTGATAATTTCAAATTTCTTTGGATCAACTTGGATCCCTTCAGGAGAGATGTGATGACCAAGAACTATCCCTTCCTTCATCATCATGAAGCATTTATCTAGATTTAAGGATAAGTGGTATGTTTCACAGTGAGTTAAGACTTTGTCAAGATTTTCCAATGTAAAATCAAAAGTTTGTCCACATACTGTGAAATCATCCATGTAAATTTCAACGCTTTTGGTGGTCAGATCAGCAAAAATTGCTAGGACTGCTCGCTGAAAAGTTACTGGGGCATTACACAAACCAAAAGCTAAAACCCTATAGGCAAATTTTCCCCATGGACATGTAAAAGTTGTATTTTCTTGATCTTCAGGGGCAATCTGAATTTGATTATATCCACTGAATCCATCAAGAAAACAAAAGTATCTTTTTCCAGCAAGAGTATCTAACACTTTATCTATGAAAGGTAATGGAAAATGGTCTTTGTATGTCACCTTATTCAATTCTCTGTAGTCTACACATACTCTCATTTTTCCATTTTTCTTAGGAACTATTACCAATGGAGAAACCCATTGACTATCAGAAATTGGGTAAATGAATCCTACTTCCAGGAGTTTTTCAATTTCTTCTTTCACAATATCTCTTAATGCAGGATTCAATCTTCTTTGAAATTGTCTGACTGGCTTGAATTCTTCAATATAGATCTTATGGGTACATATATCAGGATGAACTCCTGACATATCTTTGTAGTTCCAAGCAAAAGCATGAACATGCTTCTGCAAAACAACTATCAATTTTTCTTCCTCTTCCCTAGTAAGCTGGCTGTAGATATTCAGAAATTTTCCTGGCTGGACTTCTATTTGTTTTGTATTTAGAAGGACTGAATTCACTCCTTCATACTTGGTGATTAAGGGATTAAGAGGACATTGTTGTGATGGGAGAAATGAAGCAGTTTCTGTTTCATTGCTATTTGAGGGAAGCATTTCTTGTATGGAATAGTGAGAAGGAAAAATCAGATGATGGTGCCATCCATGTGATAGTGAAACAAAGTTTCCTTGTGATAGCACAGATGATTCATCTTCAGATTTTTGATTCTCCTCATTACTTATCAACTATTGGATATTTGTTGCTTCCCCTTCTAAACCTTGTTCATGCAGAACATTCATCAAGATTGTTTCATTTTCTAAGTTTTCTGTGTCACTGAGGTCTTCTGTGTGTTCTCTTACTACTAAGGTAGCTAGTGTAGAAATGACCTCTTCCGGTTCCTCATCTGAGTCAGAAAACCATAACTAACCTAAAAATTTGCTAGATGGTTTTGTAGGAGGATATAAAGAAATTTGTTTCAGCTCAATACCATTTGAAATGGTCATATTTCCATATCTGTAGTCTATGAAGGCAGCTGCAGTTGCAAGCCAAGGTCTTCCCAAAATAATGGGATATCCATGTGCTGAATTTCTTGGCTGTAAAACTAGAAAATATATAGGGAATTCCCAAGAAGAAACTTCTATAGGGACATCTTCAATGATTCCTTCAGGTTTTGCAACCGACCTATCACCCATTTCTAAAACTATAAATGTGGGGCTGAGATGTTTGAGCTGTAATTGTTCGATTGTATCTTTAGTCATGACATTTATTGCAGATCCTAGATCCACTAAAACATTTGATATTGGCACTGAACCTATGGTGACTGTGATAACTGGGCTTCCTGGATCAATATACTTTGGAGGTAGTAGTTTTCCACATAAGAGATCAGTTATCTTCCCTTCAACCTGCACAGTCTTGGGGAATGCTTTCTTCTTTCTTCCTGCTCTTTTAATGCACAAATTTTGGATAGTACTGTTAATTTCTGGTATTTCCTTAATGGCTTGCAATAAGGGTAATGAGATAGTTAGCTTTTTGAGTTCTTTGACCAATTCTGACTCAAAAATTTTGGTATTACATTAAGTCTTTCAGGATATGGAACTATCCTTGGTAATTGTTCTGCTTGTGTCTCTTTTTCTATTTTTGGATCCAATTTTTTGTTTCTTTTGTTGGTTGGATTCTCTCTGGTTCTGATGATTCTTGCTTTTCATTATCTTTGGTTTCCATTAAAACTGGTTCAGGTACAACTTTTCTTGAACGGAGTTGAATGTCACTACAATCAAGAACATTAATTTCAATATTTTCTTTAGCTTCAGCCACATAGACAGGAGGTGTCTATCTTACACTGTTTGGATTAGTGACTGGCTGAGCTGGCAATTGAGGTTGCTTCACTTGCTGTGTTTGTTGTTGTTTTTCTTGAAAATTCTGATTAGGTGCAGGCAAAAAATGTTGAGTTTGACCTTGATTCCTTTGCTGCCTTGGATAGGACTGGTATTGCTGATTCCACTATGGTTGGTTTTGCACCCAATGTGGATTAGTCTGATTTTGATTCCAAGCTAGATTGTTTTGATTCCATGAGGGGTTGTTTTGATTCTGATTCCAGGCTGGGTTACTCCAATTTGACTATGGCCATTCTTGGGAATTTTTCCATTGAGGATAATTCCAAGGATGTTGGGGTGGTTCTGATTGTCCCCAAGGCATAGTACCAGGATTATGCCCCCAATTTGTAGAAAAACAAGGGGGATTTTGATATTGAGAGAAATTTCCCCCTTGTTTTGGTCCAATATAGTTGAGTTCCTCTGTCTGGTTTTCTAACATAGTTTTGAGTTGTGGTAGCAGGTGGCATTGATCAGTTGAATACCTTTTTGAACAGATACTACAAATGGCTGAGATAGATGTTTTATTCAAAGGACATTCCTGCAAAGTATGTTTAATTCTACATATTGGGCAATAAATTGCCAAAGGTTTTGTGTTTTTAGCTTTTGCAAAGATTTCCCCTAAAGTAGTGTTTAGATGCACTAGGATATCAGTTTTGAAATTTGCAAGTTCCTCTATCAGGTCCTTTACATCAGTACCATTTGTGCAACTTTTTCTTCTTCTCTGCTTAGTGCGAGAGTAATTCCTATAGAGATCCATAATTTCCTCATTACCGAGAGTGGTTACATCCCCTTTTCCCATTAAATATAGGACTTCTCTAGATTCATCTTGCAATCCTCTCAAAAAGATGGTTTTACACAATTCTGGTTCTACTAGTCCACATCTCCTTTGAACAAAGGAGAACCTATCAAGGTAATCTTCCAAGGTCTCATCATCTTCCTGCTTGATTCTAAATAACTCATATTTTCTATTCCTTACACGGTAGTATTCCTGATATTTGTCTAAAAAGACAGTCTCCATTTGATCCCAAGTTCTTATGGAATTTGGCTCTAAGCTCATGAACCAAACGTAATGCTGAATCTTTGAGAGTTGAGGGAAAAACCTTAAGTTTTTTATTGTCATTTATATAATCATAGGTCTGACACACTACCTTGAATTCAAACAAAAATTGGTCAGGATCTTCAGATACAACACCTCGGAAGGTTGGAAGTACTGAAGGTGAAATGGTCTTCATGGGAGAGTTTTGTGTTGGATTCAGATGAATAGGATATTCAAATGTTCTGGATGGTTGGAGTATATCCTGATCATCCCCTACATTATGAACATAGCCATGATGGCCATCTACATTGCCTCCTTCTGCCATAGTTTATTGTTTCCTAGGAGAAGTTAAAGCTTCCCAAATTGTTCTCTCAAGAGGTCCAAGATTCTCTATTGATGAGTTTGATGAATTATCTTCCTTAAGATATTTTATTGATACAACTGGTAATTTTCCTTTCTCAAAATGTTCTACTGATGGTGAGATTGGTGATTTTTCTATCAGTCTTTTAGGTAGTTCAAACACAGGTGATTCACCCCTTAGGCATGAAGATCTCCTTAATGGGACAAGCCAGGGATCCTTTGGGGTCTCCCTAGACTTACTCATTCATGTTTACTCCTAAATGACATAAATTAAGTCAATAGTTGTTATCTTAATCTACTATTATATTCAGATTTTAACCTGAATGTTCATAGTTTAGTCTGATTACAGCTATTGGACTATTTGTTTTCTTCTGACAACACTATATCCCCGACAACGATGCCAAAATGATGCGTAGTCGTTATACCATCATTAATTCTCAATGAATCTGTCAATCCAGGGCAATGTACAAGGCTATCTACGGGAGAAGAAGTGAAACAACTATAACTTAGGTCAATCTAGGGCAACAAGTCTTATTGGTGGAACCGGTTTGTGGGGGGTTTTGGAACATTCCTATCTCTAGATTACATAAATTAAATCTTAATCTAAGTTGAAAAATTGGAAACTAATCACTAACTGCAGAAATGAAGTCCTAATTACAATTGCAGAATAAGACCTAATTATATTGCAGAATTAACAATTGCAGAATTGAAAGTCTGATCCTAATTGTAGAAAGGAAATCTAATTACTTTTGCAGTAATGAAAGTCTAGATCTAATGTGGAAATAAAAACTATCAAAATTTTGTAACAGAAGGTTGTCAATCTTCTGTTCAGATTTTGACAGCAAAACATAAAAATGCAGGAAATTGCTGGAAAACAGTAAATTCTGAAAATAACAGTCTGAAAATAAAGTGAAAGCTTGGCTAAAAGTAATATTGCAACTAAAAAATTAAGCACAAGATTTATCTTAGCATAAATAAACTAATACTGCAAATATTGTCAACTATTCATAAGCAATTTACATAACAAGTCCTATAACTCATTCTGCTGCAGCAAAATCAGAATAAAAACCTGCTCTGTTAGTCCTCCTCCTAGGTCTGGAAGTAGCTAGACTCTTTTTCCAGAAGGTGTAAGTCTCTCTCTCTTTCTAAATCTTAATCACACTCATTTACAAGTAATTTGAAATAGAACTGGTGCACTTTATTGATCAAAAGACATGATTACAAGAATTACTGTAAAAATCACTACTGGATCGTAATGACCAATTTCTAGTTATACTCTGTATTTTTTGCTAGCTTACTTTCTCTATTTTCTATCTTCTGCTACTACTACCTAGGCTCAACCTGAACAAGAGCAATATTTATAGCTATCCTATGATCTGATTACAAATAAAGAATATCTCAAAAGATCTAATCCTACAATGCTGCAACAAATTCTGGTTTTATCCTAGAAGAGGACTAAAACCTGATCTTTCCCTTAATGATGGATTTGGTCAGCAATGATGGCAAAGACAGATGGAGGATATTTCTTTTTACTTTTTCCAACCTTTATTTCCCTTTTCCTGGCTTCAGAAATCAGTCAAAAAGTTCAAAAACACATTATGTTCTTCATTTCGAAGATAAGTGGCTTCATTCCAAAGACAGTGCAGTTTTCATTTTGAAGATCACTCATTCCGAAGATACTACATTCTCATTCTGAAGATCGCTCATTTCAAATATACTGCATGCTTCATTCCGAATATCCACTCATTCTGAAGACGCTGCATTCTTCATTCCGAAGATCTACTCATTTCGAAGATGCTGTGTTTTCTTCATTTCGAAGATATTTGTTCATTCCGAAGATACTTTAGAATAAACAAATGTATGCATTTCCATTGATTTCTTCTACATCTCTCAGGTGGGTTATCTCATAAGATCAAATTCTAATGGTCTTCATCCCTTTCCTCATGTGAATTCCATGCCTTGCTATTTATGGACAACTGGCTGGAATCTACATGGGAAAGACCAGTTTTTGCTGCACATCAACAATTTGCTTGTATTGTTGCCAGATTTAGGTGAAGTAAATGCTTGAAACAAATAAAAATATGATTATTGAAATGCTTCTATTATTCTAAGCATATCCCATTGTAGCAAATCATAGCAAAAATAACACAAAACTATGCAAAAAGCTGTAAAATCAGCATATAATATTTCAAATACATTGATCATGCAAAATGGTTAATATACAGCATATTAAATCAACTTAACTAACATATCAGATAAAACATAAGATTTTATAGGCATTTTTAGTGTACAAAACATGTTATGATTGAGGCATTTCTAGGCTTCATCATAACACATGATTTTAATGAGGTTCACCAAAATGGCTACTCCTAAAAAAGAACGGCTGCTTAGACTAGCATCCAAATCTAGCCCCTTGCAAAACACCAGCTTTACAATCATTTACCAGCACCCACTAGAAGGAGCAACAACCCCTTATTTATCTGCATCAATAGAAAGGAGCACCAACCCCTAATGCCAAGCTGCAACCTGGACTTCAATTTTGAATGTAAATGTTTGACAGGAAAATACCTTCCTTTTCACAAGACCCTGATTGGTCTAAAGCATACCAGATCTCTCTCACTATTCATAGAATAGACACTTCACACACTTCTATGATCTACAGTTGCATTGCATCTTTTGCTTTCTCTACACAATCACTTCTCACACTTCTGTGATCTACAGTCAACTTTCACGATCATCTTCTTCCTTTCATGCACTCTACTCTATTAGCAAATTTTGCACTTAGCTTGATTCAACACGACTTGCTCACTTTGTGCACTTCGCCATCATATCGTTGCTTCTATGCTATCTGTGCTCTTACAGCTGCATATCGCACACTTTGATACTCGCACTGATCGATCCATCAATTCTCCAAATAGCCCCTCCTTTTATACAAAAATTTTTGTGATGAAAACCCTCATCTTAGTTAGCTATAAATCCTAATCTTTGTTGGTTGTAAAACCTAATTATTGTTGGCTGTAAACCCTAAACTTCATTGGCTGTCATCGGTCTTCTTCGACTTCACCATCTGAATCTGTAGCTTCTTCTATTACTGTTGCCATGAAAACACAACATGTCACAATATCGTGACACTTTCACCTTCGTACGCTTTATCTTGGCTTTTGTCATGATATCATGACACTTATCTCTTCGTAGACTTCACCTTTTTCTTTTATCGCAAAATCGTGACACTTTCAGCCTTCATAGACTTCATCTGTTCTTTTGTCATGATATCATGACACTTCTGCCTTCATAGACTTCGTCTTCGCTTTTGTCATGAAATCATGACACTTTTTGTTTTTGTACCTAGCCTTTTACTTTTTTTGTCATGAAATCATGACACTTCTGCCTTTGTCGACTTCCTTTCTGCTCTTGTCATGAAATCGAGATGCTTCTACCGTTGAAGACTTGCTTTTTGATCCTATCGTGAAATCGTGACACTTTCTGCATCCATACACTTTCTTTACAACCTGTCGTGAAATCGTGACGCTTTTAACTTTCATACGCTCTACTTGGCTTGCACCAGTGAAAACATGACGTCACAAAATCGTGAAACTTTTTGCTTCCTTGCACTCTTCTCGGAATGCACCAGCAAAAACATGACTTGTTGTGAAATTGTGAAACTTTTGCTACCTTGTGTCTTTCTCTGCCTTTCACCCGTGAAAATAGAACATGTCGTGAAATCATGACACTTTTGTTGCCTTGCTTCATTGTTTGGCTTGCACTAGCAAAAACATGACATGTCACGATATCGTGACACTTTTTTGTTCGTACACTCCTCGTAGACTATCATGAAATTGTGACACTTTTCCTTGCAAGCTCTTTCTCTCGAACCTATCGCAAAATCATGATAGTTCTCACTTCAAATTCTTTCCTCTACAGCATGTCATGAAATCATGATAGTTCTCACTTTGAACACTTTCATCTATAGCATGTCACAAAATCATGACAGTTCTCACTTCAAACTCTTTTCTCTGCAGCATTTCATGAAATCATGATAGTTCTCACTTCGAACTCTTTCCTTTGTTGCATGTCACGAAATCATGATAGTTCTCACTTCAAACTCTTTCCTTTGCTGCATGTCATGAAATCATGACAGTTCTTACTTTGAACTCTTTCCTTTGCTGCATGTCACAAAATCATGATAGTTCTCACTTAGAACATTTTCATCTGTAGCATGTCACGAAATCGCGATGGTTCTCACTTTGAATTCTTTCTTCTGCAGCACGTCGCAAAATTGTGACACTTTATCTTGCTTTCACTTTCTCTTCTGACTTGTCATGAAATTATGACACTTTAACCTGCTTTCTCTTCCTCTTCTAACATGTTACGAAATCATGATAGTTATTCCTACTTGTGCTTTCTCTTCGAACATGTCACGAAATCATGACAGTTTTCCTTCCTTGCACTTTTTCTTTCAACATGTCGCAAAATTGTGACAATTTTTCAACTTGCATTTTTCTCTTGCAACCTATTGCGAAATCACGATAGTTTTCCTTGCTTGTGCCTCTACTTCGAAAATGTCATGAATCATGATAGTTTTTCCACTTGCTTTCTTTTCTTCCAACATGTCACAAAATCACGATAGTTTTCCCTATTGTTTCTCTCTCCTCCTATATGTCGTGAAATCATGACAGTTTTTCCCTGTACTTTCTCTCTCCTCTAATATGTCACAAAATCATGACAT
Source organism: Wollemia nobilis (assembly GCA_028583015.1). Classification (NCBI taxonomy): domain Eukaryota; kingdom Viridiplantae; phylum Streptophyta; class Pinopsida; order Araucariales; family Araucariaceae; genus Wollemia; species Wollemia nobilis. The sequence continues at coordinate 3,668,732 of JAQPPZ010002362.1, forward strand.
TTTTCTTTGCACTTTCTCTCTCCTCCAATATGTCATGAAATCGCAACAGTTTTCCTGTTTGCTAAATATGTTGCGATATCGCAACACTTTCCTTACTTGTATTTTTCTTTGAATTTTTGCATGTGGGTCACTTCAATCTTCTTGGAAAAGCACTATACATACTTTGAATTGCTTTTGAATTTCCTATCCACTACATCTGAATAAATTCTGAGCATCTGAACTTCTTGTCCATTGTATCAACTGATCTATCTGACTGTGTTGACAATAATGACAATACTATTGCATATTCTGAATAGCTTCTGAACTTCCTGTTCACTGCATCATGACTGGATTTTGAACTTCCTATTCACTGCATCATGACTGTGTTCACTGCATCAACTTATCTAACTGTATGTGTTGACAACAATGATAATACTGTTACTGCACCTTGCTCAACAATCTCCCCCTTTGGAATTGTTGTCAACACACATACAATTACCTGTAACTCTTCTCCCCCTTTGACAATAATACCAAAGGGCTACTGCAGACTCCCCTTGAGTCCATGCACAACATTCTCAGGCAAAAAATTTTACACTTAGTAAAAATTAAAAACATGAGCAAAAGATAGACAAAATCACAAATGCTCCCCTTGAGAATATGATCCCTGTAGCTAGAAAATTCTTGGGAATATCTCTCATTGGCCTTTTTGAGCTGATATTACTAGATTGTCAAAACTGATATGACCAGACTTATTGTGCCTCAATCAAATTTCTTCTTCTTGTCCAATCAAGCATACTTCTTCAAAAAGTGATACCAGATAGCAAACTCACCAAGAAATTACCCAAATTTGCTCTAGAAACCTGTCCCAACACTATCCTAAAATTTGTCCCAGCATTGTCCTCAAATATTTCCCAAAGGCCTTCTTTAAAGGCTCAATCAATCATGCTCAAGTAGTACTCATAATGAACTCAACAATGAATGACAATCTTAAACCAATTCCACTTTATAGAAGCATAAAGAGAATTGTTAGGGACTTAATATCTTCTATTCTCAAATCTCAAACTCAACTCAAATCAAGGAAAGTTCATTTTATGGAACTTGAACAACCACATGCATCCAATCACTTGACTAGGCTCAATCAGCTCTACTTAACCAATCACCTTAATGAACAACTCTTTAACACAAACCCTAGTCAAAGCATGTATCAACCAACTCAAAATGTTTTTCTCTAACTCAAGTTCAAGTTCTTTGCACAACCAATGGGATTCATCAACAATGCTTATAAATATAAGGTTTAATAATGATTCTAAAACCTGAAAACATTGAAGCATTAAACCAATCACTTTCAAAAAAGAAACCACAATCAATCATTTTTACTCCTATCACATGAGTCTCCTTGCGATTGACCTAAAATCGTGCTACCATGTATACTATGCTCCGAGTGCCTATTTCAAGCCATATATCTTCAACTTACAAACCAAGTGGGGATCATCATCAAGCTGGGAACCATCTGGCTGCTCAATATAAACCTTTTCTTCAAACTTCCCATTCAAAAATGCTAATTTTACATCTGTCAGCAAAATTGACAAGTGACTCACACTTGTACCAACTTTTGTCCAATACTATATCAACACTGCAATTTTACTGTCAATTCTGTGCAAGCATCAAACACAGTATCACAACACCAAACAAATCCCTTTTTACATTTTTAGCTTCGTCTATGTTTTTTGCAGTCACCGCTGGTCACACCTTACTGTCAACTGTTCGAATCAAAAAACAATAATTTGTTAACTACTTCACGGTCAACTATAATGCACCTTACTCAAACTCATACTTCTGGACCTCGGATAGGTATGATTCACAAAGCAAAGTTGCTCATCTTGATGGGCTAACCATGATTTAATAATAAAATGTCAATATTTTTCACCACAGCATCAAAAATAGATCTAACAATCTTCCCATCAATGTGTAGTTCAAATACCCATTGCTTTTATTAGAACACATATATGCGGCTAGAGCAACATTCTTTCACAAACCAACTTATCTAAACTGTTATAATCCTTAAATTTGGACAGTGGCAATAAGAACCATCACGAGTACAACAATTACGTATAGCAATACTACAAATAATGACAACTCTCAATTTAATCACCACCCTTCACGGCACTTCCACAAATTATATGAACAAAAAAACACACTTTGACAACTATACAACAACTTCCCTGACTACTTGCCTTTCATCCTCTATGGCACTTCCACAAACAACTGCATGAACTGAAACATACTTTTGACACCTATATTGCAACTCCCCCTTACTACTTTCCTTTCATCCTAAGATAACCCAACAGACATTTGGAGCATTAAAAATAAAAACTTTTTTCAGATTGCTCCCCCTGAGGATGTGTTACCTGGAGTTGCTTAATGCAATAGAGGATGTTAGGATCTCATCCTAACCCTTAATGTAATAACTTCCCTGATGTAATAATTCCTAGTGAACGTGGGTAGTACCCATGATTAATATTTTGTAATGTTCTAAGTTTTAGCTTAGGTAGTGCCTATGACAAATGGCACCCTTTTTATGTAACACATGCGAGATAGGTGGCATTGTGCATGTAATTTGTGTGGCATTGTGCATGTAATTCGAGTGGCACTGTGCATGTAATTCAAAGTGGCACTATGCATGTAATTCGGGTGGCATTATGCATGTAATCTAGGTGGCATTTTGCATGTAAGCCAACCTTGGAAGGAAACTCCTTAAATACCCGAAAAGGCACCAATGTAACCATCTTTTGCAAATTAATGAAGTATTGAAGGAGGTTGCCCCCTCGAAGAGGCCTACGATTCTGTCTTATTGTGAGATTGTTCTTTATGCAAATTTCTATTATATTAATGTGATGTTTATGTGAGTTTATTTCCAAGCAATTGTGTGAGAGTGTGTTATTTGAGTTTATTTTATAGCAGGATCTTAACAAGTGGTATCAGAGCGCTTTCCAGGGCCAAGTTCTACTGCAACTGCAACGATTCTTGCCATCCAATCCGCCTGTTAGGTTTAAATTCTGTGTGTTTTTTCCCATTCTATTTTTCCTTATTAAAAAAAATCCAAAAAATATAGTGTTTTTTTTCTAGACCAAAAAAAAATATATATATATATATATATATATATATATATATATATATATTGTTAGTTGAGTAGGTAGAAACCCTGTACCGGGGGTTTTAAAATATCATGAAGGATCTGTCGTTATTGGCTAAGCTAGATAGCCCATAAAGCGTCTAGTGAAGTGAGGGGCGATCGGGCTCCAATACCCAGGCCTCATACAGAACTCACGCACGGACTTGAGCTCCCACGTATCTTCGGGTATATCGGGAGACCATCTAGGATTAAACAAACTTTTAGCCATTAGGAAGCTCTTCGGCCTTGTATTACTCATAGTCTACGGGACACAGCATCCTGGACGATTACCCTCCCGTATTGTCAGAGAGGCAGGTAGTGTGCTCAAGGGTATGTGTGGAATCCTCCTTGAGTAGTGGCCTGAAATATTGGTCCGAGCACTATTGTTCGTCATTGTCGGTATATTAGAGGGCCTATGGGTGGTACATACTCCTATACTTAGCATTCCCTGGTTTTGTTAAAACTTCAACCTGTAAAAAATGCAAAAAAATAAAAAAATAACAATAAAAATCCAAACCTCCCTGTTCGTAAACCTGCATTTCAAAAGTGAGCATATGAGAAAGGAGTCCTCTACTAAAAAATAACAGAAGGGACATGCATTCGGGATAAGCCATGAGGGTGACACTTAAGCTGACAGTCTAGAGAATAACAATAAAATTTACAATGGTCGAGCCACAACGAGTCACCAAGTCGAGAGGTCAAGACAACTGTAGAGGTAATTCACAGTCTTGTAGGTCGAACGGAATCGTCATATTAGTCACCTGCAAAATACAGATAATCTTGAGTGTGAAACATAGCCAGTTATAAATAGTGCTCCAGTACCCAAATTTTGCTCAGTAGCTAAGAATTAAAAACTGTAAACACCGTTAGACTCAGCAAAACAGGAGATAAAAAAAAAAATTCTGGGGTGCCAAAAAGTAGTGTTGAGAGATATAGCTCATTGTGACCACCTCCTTCAGCTGATAATTTTGATATATAGCACCCAAGCACTTTTTTGGGAACTTACTAAAAATAGTAAGTCCAAAAAAATTCAATTCTATTTTTAGTAACTGGTCACAAAGGTCTAAAAAATGGCCCAGGGTACCCGTGGACACCAAAAAGAACTAGAACACTTGGAATCCCTAACAAAAGCCATTGAGAACTTGCACTCGAATTTTCACTCCATAAGGGAAGAAGTCCAAGGTCTTCACCTAGAGCATGAGGCCACTAGCAACCGCCTAGAAGAAGCACTAACAGAAGTGGACAGCAAACTGAGAAGAGAACCACCCAAATCAGAATACCAAGCTGAGAGTTCTACAAGGAATTGTGACCATGATCCACCCTTTAGAATGCCCAAATTGGACTTTCCCAAATTTAGTGGGAAGGATGTTTATGGGTGGCTATGTTGGGTTGACCAATTCTTTCAACTTCATAATGTACCCATATTTCATCGAGTCCAGATGGCTTCCTTTAACTTGGAATCTAAGGCTCTACACTGGTTTCAATGGTTGCATCTTGCCTACCCAAATCTCTCTTGGGAGGATTTTGAATCCCAACTACTCGCTCGATTTGGTCCTAGTGAGTTTGAGGACTTTACAGGAGCCTTAACCAAAATACAACAAACAGGGTCAGTCCGAGAGTACCAAGCGCAATTTGAAAAATTGGCCAATAGGACAAGAGGATTGAGTGAAGGGTTCTTCCAGAGTTGTTATATCAGTGGGTTGAAGATGGAACTCCAAGCAAAAGTAAAAATGTTGAAACCACGAACTATGATGGAAGCTATCAGTTTGTCCCGTTTGGCCGAATCTAAACTCTCTGCCCAAAGACGCCCATCAAAGTTTCTACAAAATAGACCTTCATTTCCTCCTAGAGCCCAACACCCAATTGATACTAAACCTGCTGCACCCAAGCGCCTCACCACCGAAGAGATGGATGCACGTCGTGCCCAAGGATTATGCTACAATTGTGATGAAATTTTTTTCAAAGGGCATAAGTGTGCACACAAAAAATTGTTCCTGATAGATGTTGAAGAACCTGATACCTCTGACGAGAGTGATAAGGATGAGGACCCTCTAGAAACACCTCCTCCACAAGAAGAAGTGAAACAGGAACTTGAGACAAGAATTACAGTCCATGCCCTTGCAGCATTACTACTCCTCAAACCATGAAGGTTACAAGATTTTTCAAGGGCCAACGTCTTTCCATCCTTCTGGATTCAGGAAGCACGCACAACTTCATTGACCCTAGAGTTGCTCAATGGGAAAATTTCTATATCCACACTTGTAATTCCTTTGAGGTCATGGTAGCCAATGGGGGAACTTTACCTTGTAAGGGAAAGTGTCACAATGTTAAAATCTAGATAGGGGACTATGCACTCAAGCAGGACATTTTTGCCCTCCAGTTGGGTGGATGTGATATTGTTTTGGGATCTCAATGGTTGAGTACATTGGGAACTATCAGTTGGAACTTTTCTGAACTTTGGATGTAGTTCTCCCAGAACAGCCAAACTCACATCATCAAGGGCTCCCCAGCAGGAACACCTCAAATTATTAGTTCAAACGGCATGGAGAAATTGCTAAATAAATCATCACGTGGGGTCATTGCACAACTATTCTCCATCCAACCATCCACATCTCCAATGGGTGAAATTCCACCAGACATGCAACAGGTTCTCCACAAACATGAGGCCATATTTTCAGAACCAACCCACATCGCTCTCATGACCATGCCATTCCATTATTTCCGGATAGTACACCTCCCAATATTTGACCGTACAGATACCCCCATGCCATGAAGTCAGAGATTGAGAAGATGATACAAGAATTACTCAAGGCGGGTGTCATTCGGCCTAGTACTAGTCCCTACTCTGCACCAGTCTTACTGGTCCTCAAGAAGGATGGCTCTTGGTGATTGTGTATTGACCACCGAGAACTCAACAAGATAATGGTCAAGGATAAATTTCCTATCCCTGTGGTTGATGAATTACTAGATGAATTACATGGTACCATGTACTTCACCAAGCTAGACCTCCGCTCTGGGTACCATCAGATCCGGCTCAAGGATGAAGATATTCCTAAAACTACTTTTCGCACTCATGAAGGTCATTATGAATTATTGGTAATGCCATTTGGTCTGACAAATGCTCCTTCCACATTCCAAAGCTTTCACCCTTTCTTGTAGAAGTTCATCCTGGTGTTCTTCGATGACATCTTGATTTACAGTCACACATGGGAAGAGCATCTCAATCATGTAGATCAAACTCTCCAACTACTGGCCGACCATAAATTGTTTGCAAAAAGGTCCAAGTGCTCCTTTGGTTTGATTGAAGTAGAATATCTGGGACACATTGTCTCAAAGGATGGTGTCAAGGTTGACCCTAAGAAGATCCAAGCAATCCAAGAATGGCCGAAACCTCGCACGCTCAAGGGGCTTCGAGGATTTTTAGGGCTTACAGGATATTACCGTAAATTTGTCTGCAATTATGGAAAGATAGCCGCCCCCCTCACCTCCATGTTGAAGAAGGATTCTTTTACTTGGATAGGTCCGGCTAAGCAAGCATTCCTGGAACTCAAGCATGCCATGACCACCACTCCAATTTTAGCCATGCCAGACTTCTCTAAAAAAAATTTCATTGAAAGTGATGCTTCTGGTCATGGTATTGGGGCGGTATTGATGCAAGAAGGACACCCTTTGGATTTTACCAGCAAAGCCCTATCTGATCGCACTTTGGGAAAATCCACATATGCCAAGGAAATGTTGGCAATATTGCATGCAGTCCTACATTGGCGACCTTACCTCATTAGGTGCCATTTCTCCATAAAAACTGACCACCAGAGCCTGAAATACTTTCTCGAACAATGAGTTGCCACCCCCAAGCAACAAAAGTGGGTATCAAAACTCATGGGATATGATTATGACATCACGTACAAAAAAGGGAAGGAAAATCTTGTGGCAGATGCTCTCTCTCACCAATTTGAGACCCTTAGTATGTTGTGTGCCATCTCTGCACCATTGCCCCAATGGATTGAGCCTTTACGTTAGGAAATACTTTAGGATGTAGATTTGAAAGACCTGGTTGTTTCACTTCGGGATGATCCAGAGTCTACACCAGGATATAGTTGGGATGGCCAGGATCTACGTTACCATCAATGCCTGGTTCTTCCTCCTAAGTCTCCACTTTGAGAACTCCTCATGAAGGAATCACATGCTACTCCATCTGCTGGCCATTCAGGGTTCCTAAAAACTTATGAGCGATTCAAGCGCAACTTCTTTTGGAAAGGTATGAAACAGGACATTCACTCTTTTGTAGTGGATTGCGACACTTGTCAAAGGATGAAAGGAGAAACAGTGCACTCCCCAGGCACTCTTCAACCATTGCCAATACCAGATCAGGTGTGGACTAACATCTCCATGGACTTCATAGAAGGGCTACCTAAATCTAGAGGCAAGTCTGTTATTTTCGTGGTAGTGGACCGCCTTTCAAAGTATGCTCACTTTTGTGCCCTAACCCATCCTTACACAGCATCCACTATTGCCCAAATTTTTCTTGACTCCATATTTCACCTTCATGGCATGCCCACCTCCATTGTATCTGATCGTGATCCCACATTTACTAGCAATTTTTGGCAAGAGTTGTTTAAGTTGCAGGGGACTCAACTCAAAATGAGTTCAGCCTACCATCCGCAAACGGATGGTCAAACAGAGGTTTTTAATAAATGCTTGGAAACCTACCTTCGCTGCTTTGCCTCCGATCATCCTACTCATTGGGCAAAATGGCTTTCTTTGGCCGAATGGTGGTATAACACTTCCTATCATACCGCCACCAAACTCACACCGTTTGAGGCAATTTATGGGTTCCCTCCACTCACGCCTTCCTCATACATTTTGGGCAGCTCCAAGGTCCAGGCCGTCGACAATGCTCTGAGTCAACACACCGAGGTCCTCCGCCAACTCAAGTAAAATTTGAACATGGCCCAGAATCGGATGCACCAACAAGCTGATCAGCATCATTCTGAGCGTAGTTTTGATGTGGGTGATATGGTCTTCCTTTGCTTACAGCCATACAAACAATCATCCCTACAACTCCATAGGTGTCAGAAGCTCGCTCCAAAATTCTATGGTCCTTATCAGGTTCTACAATGGATTGGTCCAACAGCTTACAAATTGGCTCTTCCCCCCACTTCCAAGATCCACCCTGTTTTCCATGTTTCCCTTCTCAAGAAAGTTATGGGCACAAAGGTACAGGTTCAATCAACACTCCCTAAATTGGATGAAGAAGGCTCCATCTTACTTGCATCGAAACAGCTGCTAGATCGTCGAACTCGCATTCTACGCAATCGTACCATCACAGAGGTCCTGGTTCAGTGGTGTGGACTTCAACCTGAGGATGCTACATGGGAGTCTCTCCATCAACTCCAGCAACAGTTTCCTCATTTTCATCTTTGAGGACAAAGCTTCTTCAAGGAGAAGGGCATGTTAGGATCTCATCCTAACCCTTAATGTAATAACTTCCCTGATGTAATAATTCCTAGTGAACGTGGGTAGTTCCCATGATTAATATTTTGTAATGTTCTAAGTTTTAGCTTAGGTAGTGCCTATGACAAATGGCACCCTTTTTATGTAACACATGCTATATAGGTGGCATTGTGCATGTAATTCGTGTGGCATTGTGCATGTAATTCGAGTGGCATTGTGCATGTAATTCGAGTGGCATTGTGCATGTAATTCAAAGTGGCACTATGCATGTAATTCGGGTGGCATTATGCATGTAATACAGGTGGCATTTTGCATGTAAGCCAACCTTGGAAGGAAACTCCTTAAATACCCGAAAAGGCACCAATGTAACCATCTTTTGCAAATTAATGAAGTATTGAAGGAGGTTGCCCCCTCGAAGAGGCCTGCGATTCTGTCTTATTGTGAGATTGTTCTTTATGCAAATTTTTGTTGTATTAATGTGATTTTTATGTGAGTTTATTTCCAAGCAATTGTGTGAGAGTGTGTTATTTGAGTTTATTTTATAGCAGGATCTTAACAGAGGAGTAGTCTCCTTCAGACCAAGGAGACACGATTTCCTCTCTTCTTTATTTCTCCAGAATTTCTTGACCACGGGCTTGGGTTTTTTAGCTACATCCCTATTTTGCATCTTTTTATGAACTCGAACATTTCTCATGTGGTTGTCTCTTATGCATCCATGATGAATGATTATTTTCCTTTTTTTTATGTACATGATTTATTCCCTGTCTGAGTTGCGTTCTTTGCGTATGATGAAATCTACTGTTTTACCTTAGATTAGATACAAAAGTGCTTGGACAAAACCTTGCTATGTGCCCATGACCATTGCATTGAAAACATTGTACATAATTTTCACTCAGATACGTAGATGTATTTCTACCAGCATAACTCTTTGATTTATTATTCAATCCATAATAAGTTGCCTTGTGACCATACTAGTTGCATCTAAAACAATAGCCATTAAAAGTATTAGTATGAATAGAGTGAGAGTGATATAACCTCTTTTGTTGTGGCTGCTTTGCTGTAGATCTCCTTTGATATTTTCTTCCTTTTGAAGATTCAGCTTCAGGCTTTTCTTGCTTTGATCCTTCAATAGTGAACTTCTTCTTTTCTGTAGAGTTGGAAGATGAAGGTTGTTCAGCTTCATATCTAAGACCATGCCTATCCATGGAGCTTCTTTGTTGGCTTATCATTTTGTCTAGCAGCTCTGTGCTTTTCTTGAATTTGATATTTGTATTGGCCTCTTCTAGTTGTTTCTTCAATAAAACAATCTCTTCCTCTTGTTTACAGCAACCAATCTCTTTCTCATTGATATATGACCTGAGAGTTTCTTCAATCCCTTTGAATTATTCTACCTGTACTTTCAACCTAGTTATTATTTCATTTGCATCATCAAGCTTTCTTGAGATTTCCTTATTCCTTTTTCTTTCTATCTTCAATTCATCCAAAGTTGTAATTAGTTCCTCTTTCAAATTTATTCTTCTTCATCACATTTCTGTTCTTTTTCTATTTCTCTTTTAGAATCATCCTCTAGGACTTCATTAACTTTTAGCATATATATCTCTAATTTCTCATCGTTATTCAACTTTACAGCTTCAACCTGAGCTTGATGTGTTTGTAACTTGACATCCTTGATCTCATCGTCTCCTTCATGAGCATTCCTTAGTTTGTCCCATATTTCTTTTACCGTTTTACAACTCTTGACCTTTATCAGCTCACTATCTACTAATCCACACCTAATAGCATTCCTTGCTTTTAAGTCATTTTCAACCAAATTCTTACCGACAACATCGGTTGGAGGAGTGATGGATATTGTGCATTCATTGATTACTGAATCCCAGACATAGTATCCCAAAGCACAAATATATGCCTACATCCTGATTCTCTAGGTCGTGTAATTTGTTCCATCAAACATAGGTGCTTTGTTTGATAAAAAACCTTCAACCTCTTTTGGTTCAATTTTCTCTTCTATAGGAACTAAAACTGACTGAGATGCCCTTTTGGAGGAAGATCTATTCTTCTTACCCATTACATACTAATCCAAGATCAACCCTAGCTGATTTAGCCTTTAAAGGGAACTTGGCTCTGATACCAATTATTGTACTTAGTATGACACTAAGAGGGGGCGGGTGAATTAGTGTAGCTTTTTAATTATGAATTAACAACTCTACAAATAGCAATAGTTAAAACATATAAACAGATATCACAAGAACATCAAGAGAACATCACACAACATAGGATTTTAACGAGATTCACCAAAATGGCTACTCCTAAAAAAGAATGGTTGCTTGGACTACCATCCAAATCTAGCCCCTTGCAAAGCACAAACTTTACAATCATTTACCAACACCCACTAGAAGGAGTAACAACCCCTTATTTATCTGTATCAATAGAAAGGAGCACCAACCCCTAATGCCAAGCTACAACCTGGACTTCAATTTTGAATGTAAATGTTTGACAGGAAAATACCTTCCTTTTCACAAGACCTTGATTGGTCTAAAGCATACCAGATCTCTCTCACTATTCATAGAATAGACACTTTGCACACTTTTATGATCTATAGCCACATCACACCTTCTACTTTCTCTACGTAATCACTTCACATACTTTTGCAATCTAAAATCAACTTTCATGATCATCTTCTTCCTTTCATGCACTCTACTTTATTAGTGAATTCTGCACTTAGCTTGATTCAACATGACTTGCTCACTTTGCACACTTTGCCATCATCTCACCACTTCTACGCTATCTGTGCTCTTACGATCGCATATCGCACACTTCGATACTCGCACAGATCGATCCATCAATTCTCCAAACAGCCCTCCTTTTATACAAGAATTTTCATGATGAAAACCCTCATCTTAGTCGGCTGTAAACCCTAATATTCGTTGGCTATAAACCCTAATTATCATCGACTGTAAACCCTAAACTTTGTCGACTGTCATCGGTCTTCGTTGACTTCACCATCTGAATCTATAGCTTCTTCTGTTATTGTTTCCATGAAAACACAATATGTCATGATATTACGACACTTTCGCCTCCATACACTTTGTCTTAGCTTTTATCGTGATATCGTGACACTTCTCTCTTCGTAGACTTCATATTTTTCTTTTGTTATGAAATCGTGACACTTTTAGCCTTCGTAGACTTCATCTGTTCTTTTGTCATGATATTGTGACACTTCTGCCTTTATAGACATCGTCTTCACTTTTGTCGTGAAATCATGACACTTTTTGTTTCCATACCTAGCCTTTTACTTTTTTTGTCCCAAAATGGTGACACTTTTGCCTTCGTCGACTTCCTTTCTGCTCTTGTCATGAAATCATGATGCTTCTACCTTTGAAGACTTGCTTTCTGATCTTGTCACAAAATCATGACACTTTCTGCATCCGTACACTTTCTTTACAACCTATCACTAAATCATGATGCTTTCAGCTTCTGTACGCTCTACTTGGATTGCACCAGTGAAAACATGACATGTCGCAAAATCATGACACTTTTTGCTTCCTTGCACTCTTCTCAGCATGCACCAACGAAAACATGACTTGTCACAAAATTGTGACACTTTTGCTGCCTTGTGTCTTTCTCTGCATTTTACCCATGAAAATAGAACATGTCGCAAAATCATGACACTTTTGTTGCCTTGCTTCATTGTTCGGCTTACACTAGCGAAAACATGACATGTCACGATATCGCGACACTTTTTCATTCATACACTCCTTGCAGACTGTCGTGAAATCATGACACTTTTCTTTGCAAGCTCTTTCTCTCAAACCTGTCATGAAATCATGACAGTTCTCACTTTGAATTCTTTCCTCTACAGCATGTCATGAAATCATGATAGTTCTCACTTTGAACACTTTCATCTACAGCATATCATGAAATCACGATAGTTCTCACTTTGACCTCTTTCCTCTATAGCATGTCACAAAATTGTGATAGTTCTCACTTCAAACTCTTTCCTTTGCTGCATGTCATGAAATCACGACAGTTCTCACTTTGAACTCTTTCCTTTGTTGCATGTCGCAAAATCATGACAGTTATTACTTTGAACTCTTTCCTTTGTTGCATGTCAGGAAATCGCAACAGTTCTCACTTAGAAAATTTTCATCTGCAGCATGTCACGAAATCATGATGGTTCTCACTTTGAATTCTTTCTTCTACAGCACATCGTGAAATTGCGACACTTTATCTTTCTTTCACTTTCTCTTCTGACTTGTCACAAAATCATGACACTTTAACCTGCTTTCTCTTCCTCTTCTAACATGTCGCAAAATCATAACAGTTATTCCTGCTTGTGCTTTCTCTTCGAACATGTCACGAAATCGTGACAGTTTTCCTTCCTTGCACTTTTTCTTTCACATGTCGCAAAATCATGACAGTTTTTCAACTTGCATTTTTATTTTGCAACTTGTCGTGAAATCGTGACAGTTTTCCCTGCTTGTGCCTCTGCTTCAAACATGTCACAAAATCATGATAGTTTTTCCACTTGCTTTCTTTTCTTCCATGTCACAAAATCATGACAGTTTTCCCTGTTGTTTCTCTCTCCTCCTATATGTCGTGAAATCATGATAGTTTTTCCCTGTACTTTCTCTCTCCTCTAATATGTCACAAAATCATAACATTTTTCTTTGCACTTTCTCTCTCCTCCAATATGTCACGAAATCGCAACAGTTTTCCTGTTTTCTGAATATGTTGTGATATCGCGACACTTTCCTTGTCTTTTTCTTTGAATTTTTGCATGTGGGTCACTTCAATCTTCTTGGAAAAGCACTATACATACTTTGAATTGCTTTTGAATTTCCTGTCCACTACATCTGAATAACTTTTGAGCATCGGAACTTCCTGTCCATTGTATCAACTGATCTATCTGACTGTGTTGACAATAATGACAATACTATTGCATATTCTGAATAGCTTCTGAAATTCCTATTCACTGCATCATGATTGGCTTCTGAAATTCCTGTTCACTACATCATGACTATGTTCACTGCATCAACTGATCTAACTATTTGTGTTGACAACAATGACAATACTGTTACTGCACCTTGCTCAACAGGTCGAGTAGTAACTCTTCTAAGAAATGGTTCTTTCGAAACCATAGAATCTGTGATAGGTTGAATAGGATCTGATTCGTTTTCAAAACTATTTGATTGATTTGAGGTGATTTCTATTTCACTTTCAGTATCCGATTCTATATCACTGAGATTCGATGTTTGAATATTATGTAGGGGCCTGGTCGTGACCATGGATAAAGTTGTGTCAAGTATTTGAGGATTGTGAATAGGTAATTGTCTGCTAATAGTCCCTACATATCAGGTAGGAGGAGGAACATTATGATGCTCAATTTGATTAGCCACCTATTTACCATGTTTTGATAAAGGATGTTGAAATATGTCTAATGATTGATTAGCATTTTGATTTTGATTTTGGGGAATGTTCTTTTCAGCATTATTAGGAGCATTTTGTTTAGGTTGGTTATTATCAATCAAATCTTGTATTTTATGTTTTAACCTTTTACAAGAGTTGGTAGAGTGTCCAGGCCCTCTATGGAAATCACAGAGTAAATCGACTTTGTATCCAGGTATGGTTGGATCAGGTTCTCGGATATAGGTAATTGAATCAAACCTCTTTTGAGTAATTGGGGTAGAATAGTTGATAATGGTTAATTCAATCTAGTAAACTCTCGAGAAGGTTTATCAGGAGGTTTCAATATAAATTTTTTTGTTGTCTTCGTTATATTGATATTAGCAACATTTTTGCTATCATTGACTCCATCACCTACAACTTGTTTGTTTTTATATTGATTTCTAGATGTTTTCTCATCATCTTTCTTCCTAAGCTGGCCTCTCCTAATGAGAGCATCTTCTACTCTTTGAGCTAAGTCTATAGCCTGATCGAAGGTGGTTAAGGTAGCAGTTGATAACTCATAAGATATTTGTTCTTGCAAATTATTAATAAAAATGTCCAACATTTCCCTATAAGGTAGCACAAAGTGTAGTTTTCTTGTCAACTGCATCCATCTAGCTAAGCAATCTGTAAAACATTCATCTTTGTCTTGTTTTAAGTTGTATAAATATTTAATGGTTACATGCCTCTCGATATAGGCACTAAATTGATGCACAAATATTCAATGGTCTCTTCAAAATTTCTCAAAGAATGAGTGGGCAATTGATAGTACCACTCTAATGCCATTCCTCCTAAACTTTTTGGGAACATTTTTAGTAATAACAAGTCATCATGTGATTTATCATGACATGCTATCCTAAACATGCGAAGATGCTCTATGGGATCTTCAATTCCTTTATATATAGGTAGGACGGGCATGGGAAAGTGTTTAGGGTATGGTTGTGCTACAACTATGGGATCCAAAGGCTGATTACACATCTCTCGATAATTGTATGAGGGATGGTAGGGATCCATCTGGTCCATGCGAGAAGCTAATTGTTTCACCATGGCTTCTAGATTACTGGTTTGCCCACCATATTGGTTTGGTAGGGTATTAATATGGGATTGGTGAGCATATGATGGAGGGACATGAAGATTAGATGCTATATTGCTATTTTGTAGATTGTTGGTAGGAAGGGTGTCATGAAGAAGTTTTGAAGTTGTATTATGTTGTATCCCAGATTGTTGAAAATTGGTTTTTGGCTTAATTTTAGGTTTTTGTTGATTTGAAGCATATTGATCAATAGTTTGCCAAAATAAAGCAGTGAATGAAGGTCTCTTTTGTGTGGGAATGTTTTTAGGCTCAATAATAGGTTCCTTAGGAGGTTGGGTAACCTGTTGTTTTTGCATGTTCTAAATCATAGTGACCATATCCATATTGGATGGTCTAGCTTTATCACTTTCTTGATCAATGAAGGACAAGGGATTAGTGTGCATGTTAAATCCTTCTTCTAGGATTGCTTGAGTTTCACTAATTTGTCCCCTATCAAGACGAACTACCATATTAAGAGCACCAATATTATTATTGAAGAATTTCTAGAAATGATCTATGTTATCAAAAGTAATAGTTCCATCTGGAGCCATTCTAGGGGATGAGGATCCTTCCTCTCTAACATTTTCTTGTTGTTCATTTTCTTCAACCAGCTCATCTTCTGGATGTTCTAGAGTTTTTCCTTCTAGAATTGGATCCTCAGGAAGGGCATTTGATTTTTTTGTTTTTCCTAACCATTCTTCTTCTTCTTCTTCTTCAGTTTGTTTACCATTCCTAAGTCTAGTCATTGTGCTTAAACTTAGATTTCAGAAAATATATATATTTTATATATATATATATATATATATATATATATATATATATATATATATATATATATATATATGCAACAAGCTTAAGAGGTATATATTTTAATTATATACCTACTATAGTATTTAAAATAAAATGTTTTGATTTTGTTATGTTTTTTGGTTTTTTTCTTGTTTTTTATAACAATATTATAAAGATAACAAACAACACACAAAACACAAGAAATAATAATAATGAAAGCAATGATCTAGTTTTCTATAAACAATTTATAAATATCATTAATGGGCTCAAGTTCTTCAGGAGTCATGAAATGTTCTTCTTCAAATTGAAAATTTTCTTTCAAGAATTTGACAAAAAGTGCTATAGTGATATGATATGTCTCAGACTCTGGTTGGTAGAAATAAAGTTCGTGGCAATACTCTCGATATAACACAGCTCTAGGAACTCTATTCCATATTTTTCTATCTACAAGATCAGCTTCTTGGTCCTCTATACGAGCTAGAAATTGATGCACTATGGCTGCATTCTCAAGGAATTCCTCAAAGGTATACAACTCAGAAGACACAAGGGCTCTTCTATCTGCTAACCACCTATGGTAAGCTCTCTGAAGTTCATGATAAAAAATGAGTTGATGAGGATCCAAGATTCTATCTAGGGCAAACCTCTTGATTTGTTTAAGCTCTGTTGACCTAGATGAAATGATACCTAGTCTCTTATTAAGTTCGTCCCACAAAAGTTGGTTTCTATCTGTTTCAGGCACACTAAGCACAAAATTAATTTCTATGGATGCTAATTGGTTTTCAACATTTATAGTGATAGATAGTCTTTTCTTAGGAACTACCATCTAAACATGATATGCAACTTAGTAGTTTTTTAAAGATTTTAAATGCATCTATTTTTTTTTTTTTTCATTTTTTTTTTCAAAAGGTTTTAGTTTCATGTCGGGTTCACCAAAATGTATCGCTCCAAATTTTTTGCACCCTTACCTTCAGGCTATAGGATCCATGCCCGGAATGGGGATGTGAAAAGGATGGGACAATACCTCAGACTAAGAGGCCCTTTGAAGGTCCCGCCTCTCGGGGGAGGGGTATTAAGGATTTTTCAATGTATGGTGGGGTTCACCAGGAAATGTTTAGTGGCAGTCTCCACACCTAGGTTGGGAATGTGTTTGATGTGTTTAATTTTATCTTTAATCATTCAAATCCTAGGTTTTGCCAAATGAATCTAAACTGTTCTATATGAAATGCAGATTTAAATGAATATAGAAAGTAGCAATGAATATCAAGTACAGAGAATATACTAAATAAAGATAAGTTAAACTTGATTTCAGATGTTTGATGGAGGTTCTAATTTTTGAAGCAGTCAAGATCGCCTCTGATATGATAGGATCATCTAAAATTAGACAGGATTATCTGAGATCTGACGAATTTGTCAAAGACCTGTAATCAGAGAAATAGACACAGAACACAAAAAATGCAGCAATATTAATAGAGAAAAATGGTGTAAAATTATAATATAGATACTAAAACGATAATTACGAATAGAAATTCAAGTAAATTATAGTATTCTAAGGACAAATTATGATCTTATCATGCATTTAATCTATATGGGTGAACTCAAAAATGTAGAATAGCAAAAAATAACAATAAACTGATCTAAATGCAGAATGAAATAGCAGACGAGAAGAGAAAAGTGTAAACTCTGGGCACTAATTGCCCCCAATGTTGACTGCAGTCGAAATCATCTATAGAGTGTGAAATCGTCTTGAATTGGGGCATGATCATCCGATATCATACAGGATCGTTTGCGATGATCTGAGCTTGCTCCGGCTGAAGAATGACAAAGTTCCTACAAGAAAATTCAAAAAGGGACAAAGGCAAACAGTAGTCTAAGACATTCTAAGGCAAATAAAACTCGAAGTATAGAAAAATTCAGCCAGGGGAATGTCAATGGGAGGGCCTATGATTAAATAGGCATAGGAAGGAGGTTTGGAGGTTGGAGATCATCCCAATTTGGGAGATCTCCAATGGGGGAAGTCTCTAATCGTACAAACACACTTTTTCCCCGATTAGAGATGTCGTTGAAACAAAAGCTAATTATGAAAAAATTAGTTTTGGGATGAAATCATCTAGACGTTCTGCTCCAGACAAATTCGTTCGATCTGAGGCGATATCGTCTGATCGGCGACGATATCATCCAACGGTCACAAAAAATCCTAAAAATGGCATGGAAAACAAGGAGAGCAGTTTAATAGGCGGTTCGGGGTTAAAATTTGAATTTTGAATTATTACTAAGGTAATTTTAATTATTTTCTAAGGTTTACTGCGCCAAAATTAGGGTGCTACAATAACGTAGGTCATATGGCTCAATATGTAGTGTCACAACTTTTTGGTTGCAAAGACCACTACCAACCACAACTTTTCTACATACGCATATCCCAGCTCATAAATCACCAAGGTACAACTAATGTAGTATACAACTTGCTCTTTGTCTTGTGTGTTCTTTTGGGCTAACATGGTGCCCAAAGAAAAATTAGTAGCTGATATGTATAGTAAAAATGGTATGTCTAGCCTTGGTGGATCCAACACTGGTGACGTTTCTAGGTATGTTTTGATCTCTATAAAGGCTTGTTGGCACTTGTCATCCCAATGAAATGGGACATCCTTGCATATTAATTGGTTCATGGGTCGACATTTATTTGACAATTAAGCAATGAACCATTTTATGGATGCTACCTTGCCTTGGAGGCTTCTTAACTCCCTAATGTTGGTAGGGGTGGCCATTTCCAATATAGCCTTTACTTTTGCAAGATCAACTTTGATGCCCCTCTTAGAAATGATGAACCATAAGATCTTACCATAAGTTACACCAAACACTCATTTCTTAGGATTCAATTTAATGTTGTTCTCGATGAGGTGATCAAAGACCTTTGTAAGGACTTGATCATGCTCTTACCGCAATAGGGACTTGGCCAATAGATCATCAATGTAGTCCTCCAAGATCCTATGCATATAGTCATGAAATATGTATGTCATGTCCCGCTAATATGTGGAACCAACATTATTTAGTCCAAATGGCATCACTTTGTAACAAAATGTCCCCCATGGATTAATGAAAGTAGTCTTGTGTTGGTCCTCAGGTTTGATCTAGATTTGATTGTATTTGGAAAAACCATCCATTAAGGAGAGCATCTCATAACCTACGGTGGCATCAACAAGAGCATCTATGTTTGGCAATGGGAATGAATCCTTTAGAGTTGCCCTATTCAAGTCTCTGAAATCCATGCAAATACAAACTCTTCCATCTAGTTTTCCCATGGGCACCATATTCGAGACCCATTCAAGATAGTCTATGGGAACTATGAAAATCACATCCAATAGTTTTTGCAAATTGTTCTTTACCATCAAAGTGATGGTTGGATGCATTTTCCTCAAATTTTTCTTGACTGGCTTCTTTAAGGGATACAATGAAAGGTTGTGAACAACTAACTTTGGGTCAATCCTTGACATATCTTTGTAAGTCCAAGCAAAAATATTTAGCCTCTCCTTAAGGAGAGGGATAATGATGGCTTGTTTCTTTGTAGATAGAATTTCTCTGAACTTGACTTTCTTTGGTTTAGTAGGATCATCACTTATGTCTCCTTGAAAGTTGCTTATATAACCATATGTGACCCATCCTCCAACTGGTGAGGCATGGGTATCAAGTGAATGTCATTAGTGGGATTTATAAGTCCTACTGACTTAGGATCTAAACCAACATGGAACATGTCATAAGCACAACCTCATGCAAAATGGAATAGTTGCAATGTCTCTTCATTAGATAAAAGATCCTCAGGCTCTATGGGTGAATCAGTGTGATCCCAATCAATAGCCTCTGTATCAATACACAAAGGTTTCATGGGATCTTCTGGGTTATGAAGTGGATTTTTCAAATCAATGGAGATTGTGTTGATGGATGGAATGAATTCTCTAGGACCACATGGGTGAAATATTGTCTCAAAGGTTTCCCTTCCATACTCTCAATGAGTCTCTGGAGGGAAAGGGATTTCTAGATCTGGCCCTTGAGTAGGCCATAAAATAGGATCATTGGGCTCTAATAGCTCTCTAAATATAGGCATAGAGGTAATTATTGCATGGTGAATGGCATCTAAGTCGATAGGTCTTACCAAAAACTACAAATTAGGGTCTATGGCACAAAGTGTTGCTTCTCTTTCTACCAGTGCATTGGCTTGTTGCAAGTGGTGAGGCCCAAGACAAGCCATCATGGTTTCATATTCAAAGTTGTCATCACTTATCCAAAAACTGTTAGCATTGGTATTTGGCCCCAAGACAAGAGGCTCCTATCTTGGACCTAAGTAGGTCATTTTTGTCACATATTCATATTCTTCATCACTTATGAAGAATCCATTTGCATTAGTTTATTGAGCCAAACTATGGGGCCACTGCCTTGGTCCTAGGTAGGCTCTCTCTATTGAGTCCTCTGACTCATAGCCAATTTCATCTGATATGAATCCACTCTCGTTGTGGATGGACCAGGTAAATATGTATAAATAGCGAGGCCCATGATAGGCCAAGTCTGCTTGTATTTTATCATCACTTACCACATATCCATTTTATTATTGCTCTTCATCCCATGAGTTGTAACCCGTTGGGGTGGCACCAATTGTGGATATTGGATGATAAGTTTTGGGTGGTGGTATGTTCACCACAACCACTTGTTTGTTGCTCAAATATCTTGTAATTGGTGGGTGATAAGGAATAAAATTGATGTCTTCTCCTAACCCCAATATTAATATATCCAAGGTTGCTTCTAGAGAGTTATCCCGACCTCTTATGTGATAGCCTAACCTAAAACTATTAGTGGAAAGCTGGTATTGCAGGTCGAATGGCTACCAACACCTGTGATCGTATATACCAAGACTGTAACCATGCGAATGGAAACATTCAAAGTAGCTTAGAGAAAACTCAATATTAGAGAGGTAACTAACATTAATAGTGAATAATTCATCATTTTCCTCTTCTTTATCAGTAGACTTATAGGCGCAGT
This sequence comes from Wollemia nobilis, assembly GCA_028583015.1. NCBI lineage: Eukaryota > Viridiplantae > Streptophyta > Pinopsida > Araucariales > Araucariaceae > Wollemia > Wollemia nobilis. The sequence goes on from JAQPPZ010002362.1 coordinate 3,689,668, forward strand.
CTAGTCTAGCATAGACAAAGTTTGTCTGGGTGGGAGGGATTTCAAGCGAAACCATTGTTACCACTAGTGGTTGTAGGTCCTTTGTTCATCCCATGTCTTGTGTGGACTCTATAATGGGTATGAATATTATGTTTAGTATAAGATACTCTCCTATCCATGTACTTGCTAAGTGTATAGTCACATGTGATGTGGATGATCCTACAGATGACACTAGTGAAGTGGGCTCTAGCATCTCCTCAGCTTGATCTTGGAGATCTTCTTCTTCCATGGGAATTGGAATTTTCTCAATGGCTATGGTTAGAACTTGGAATTTCTTTACTCAACTAAGGGTGGATTTATATTTTTATTGTATTTTGGTTTAGATGTTGATGGTCTCTTAGAAGCATCAGTCATGTTGGGTGTTAGATGAGGTGTTGATGTAGATGGGTCTTTTCGTACTCCTTTGTCTCTATCATTCAGTTGCATAGTTAGATATGAAGGTCCTACATACAAGTGGGTAGAAGGAATCACAAATTATCATAAAAAATCCACCTAATGGACATATTTTAATGGCTATTTATCAGCAAACACCATGTGGACTTTGTTATCATGCACATACTTGACACATTCATGTAATATTGAAGGAACATACTTCATGTACCTTATCCAAGGATACCCTAGGAGGATGTTGTATTGCATGGCCCCTTCCAAGACATGACACATAATGGGGATGGTATTATGCCCCACCTTGATGGGTAGAACTATCGTTCCCATAGTATTGCATAAAGCATAATTGAAAGCCCTTAATGTGTAGGCTCCTAGAATGATATTGGACTTGGGGATCTTAAGATGTTCTATTGTTGTTGTTGTGATGATGTTGATTGATGAACCTATATAGATAAAGACCCTATTTAAAGGTAAATAATTTACTAACACCACAATTTGCAGAGGTGGGTTTGGTAAGGCATTAGGTAATGTCTTAATCTCATAATCATAAAATTGGATTATAGGTTCTTGGTATTATTTTACTTGTCCCACGAAATGGGTGAATGCATTTGAATATTATGGTTGGAGCTCAATAAACCTTAAAATATCCATCAATCTCTCCCTGTGCTTTGGGTACTATTGCATGAGCTCATATATGGATAGCTTGGTCAAAGTCGTTGGTAATTTTTGCTCAAGTCTACTCTGAATAGTCACCACATGTTGGGTTGGTGGACCTGGAAGGTTTTTTTGCCCATGCCTCTACCTAGGCATAGTGGGGATATTAATGTGAGCTACAAGAGGTTGTGGTTGACCATACTGTCTACTCGTGGTTGCTATAATGATAATTTCAACCATCCCAATACACCCATGGGTAGGCATATTAATTTGAACCTGATTGACTTGTGCACCTTGCCCTCTAGGGACCTCATGGTTTGGTAGAGGGTTTTTGTATATACCCATATCTCTATTATTAGGAGACAATGGATTGTCAACTTTAAGTTCTCCTGCCTTAATCATGTTTTGCATTTGGTGCTTGAAACCAACACAAACCTCAATGTTATGCCCTGGTATCCTATGATAAGGGAAAAATTAATCTTCTTTATATCCATTTGGCTTAGGATGGTTGGTATCTATAAGAGGTATATCAGGGAACCTAATATTTACCACCTCACTCAATTGGTTGAATATTTATTGCATTGATTCTATCAATGGTGTAAAATAGTGAGGGGGTTTGCATTCTCTGTTTCACCCTTGATTGTTATTTTGATCATAATTGGTTTGTGGGGGCTATGCTTGATAATTATAGGGTTACTACGTAGCCCCATACTTAGGTGCATCCAATACCACTTGATTAACTAGAGCAGGGTTTGCCTACTTTTGCTTGTATTTACCATTTTTGTCATTTTTGTTCCACTCCTTAGTTTGGAGTTTGATGGTTCCATCATATACTTTTATATCCTCAATGAGCTTGGCCTGTGCCAAGGCCTCCTCAAATGAGGGGTATTTTTGAATTTGTATCAAGACGAAAATGTGTTTAGAACAACTCTTGGTGAACATACAAACAATCTCTTCTATGGGGACGAAGAATGATAATTTTGCCATGATTTTTCTCCATCTATTCCCATAATCCATTACTAGATTATCATCATAATGTTTCAAATTGGCCAGGTTTGAAAGGTTCAACTTCCTCTTAGCACCAAAAGAGAAATTATTTAGGAAAGTTTTCACTAGTTTTTCAAAATTGGATATGCTATGCTTGGGCAGATGGTTGAACCATTGAGTGGAAGCACCCTAAAATTTCATAATGAATATCCTTAGTATAAGAGCATTGTTGTCTTCAAGATGAAAATATGAATTGATGAAATTGATAACATGCTCTTGTGCATCCTCTTCACCCTTAAAATTTTCCAACCTAGGCATCTCAAATTTCTTAGGGTATGCGAGGCTAGGGACTAATGGACATAATGGATGATTGTGTATTTTGTTCAATGTTGGTTGGTTCCCAACCATATCTTGTTTCTCAAAGGATTTCATATTTTTAGCGAGTGCTTGGAATACCTTTGAGGTGAGAAGTTCCTCCTCTTGTAGAACCCTTCATGGTGGTGGTGGAGGTAGCCCTTTATCCACTTGATCTGTTCTATTTTCTTCCCTTCTACAAGGAGATTCAGGATGTGTCTGATCCTGCTCTATCAAGTTTACCCTTTCTTTATCAGGTGTCTGATTTAGAGTATGCTTTTATTGCAGGTTTCCTTCTTGTCTAGTGTGCCCCTCTCTTGGTGATTCAACATGTTGATCTCTTTGATGATCGTTTCTATTTGCTTGTTGGTTGATACAAGCTAGCTACTCAACTTGCTCTCTTAAATGTTGCTCATGTTGGTGCAAAAGCCTTTCTCTTTGCTTGTCATGTTTAAGAGCTTTCACAAGCTCTCACTCTTTACACAAGGTATTCTCTAGCTATCACATGTGGTTAACTTGCATTGTCATAGAAGACTCATGCTTATCTGATCCTATTCTAGTGGTTTTGACTTGCAGATTCCTTGAAGAGGTTTCTACCATTATTTTCTCTTGCTAGCTAATGTAACTTGTTTAGTGTATTTTGAGTGTCTTTATGATAAAAACTCTATATGTTTACTATAGGGTCACCCTGAGGCACCCCCAGTTTTAGAAGTGGGCTTAGAAATCATATTTTGTAAACTTCCATATGAAAAATTCTCTATGGCTATGATTTTGGGAGGTGGTCTCAAATAAATCTGATCCAACTCATCTAACTATATTGTTTTCCATGGCTAATCCCATGGGGTGCCATTTATTCTAATGAGGTCATAGTCTATTGGAATTATTCCTCTTGTGTGAAGGATATATTCTGTTTGATATCTATGAATTGATGTATCTCTAGTTTTATGCCCCTTAGTAGGCTAATTTGTTGTAAGTTTCTCATGTGAATGTTGGGATATTATGACTCATGTGTGTCCTTTTGATGATGAAGGCTTTGTGGTCACCCCATTTCTCCATGAGTATGGAGGTATGGAAGCCTCATCATCCCTATGTGAAGAATGGTTTTTAGAACCCCTATTTTGTCCATGTGGGGAGGAAGCTCTTGAAGCCTCCTCATGTCTTTGAGAAGTTTTTATGTTTTTAGAGGAAGCCCTTGAGGTCTCCTCATGTCTCCTTGATGATGATGGTCATGAGGCATCTTTGTGTTTATGTGATGCAGTTCCATGATGTTTCTCCCTATTTGGAGTTTCTCGAGGAGAATCCCCAAGGGTTTAGTTATCACCCCTAAGACTCGTAGAACTATGTCTCATGGTCTTACTAGTGGGTCTTCCAATATGACTACAACTTTGCCTATGGGTATGTGTTTCTTCAGATTATCCCTCGGTATCAGATCGAGGATGTTTACTTCTTATTTTGACCATTATGTTTATGGATTTAGCTTTTTGTGTTGCAATTAAATATATCCAAACAATATTAAGAAAATGTTTATCTTGCTTATCAATTTAAGTGTGCCCTAAACTTTTTGTTGCATTTAGATGTTTTGTTGTTCTTTTTTTCTTGCTCTTATTTTGGATTTAGAATGAGGAGACTCGTCCATAGGGGTAATAAATAACACCCATGCCAAACATTATTTTCTCAAAAGATACTAGGGTACACCGCTTAAATCCCAGTGGGGGGTTCGCCTAGCTCTTCCACTTTGAACCAATTATTCTAATAGTGGGAGATAGTTTGAACATAATAAAATTAGTACCACTATAATTAAGTTCCTAATTATATTTCTATGAATTTCTAAGGGGCAAACCGATGGAAGGAGATGAATGCCAACATCATCGGACTAAGTTGAGGGTTGCTAATGAAATCCAACTCCCTAATTTTTAAAACATGTGTGCATGTGTGGGATTCATTGTAAGTTTTTACATAAATTAAAATGCATCATACAATAGTAATGACTCTTTCCTATATGCCTAATGCAAAATACGTTTCAATTTTTAGAAAGATGTATAGCTACTATGAGATTAATGGATGCACTCTATTTAGTGCAAATGTGGCCTCTAAAATGGCCCTAGAGCAAGAAAACCAACACACAATTTCTAGCATGTTGGATTATAGGGCGGACTTTACAAGCATAAGTCGTTGTTCCTAGAAATGCCTAGTGGAAACCTAAAAAGAAACCCTAAGATTCGGAAGATGCAATTTCTTTATTTTTCATTCTTTCAATTTTCCAAATTAAAATGTCTTAATTTTCATTGTTTTTAAGAAAACAAAAGCAGAAAAAAACCATAGAGTATCAGAAAAGGTATACCAACCTTTAATCCAGATCATATAACAAAGGTTATGTCCTCTGCTGCACTCCATATCTGGCCGCTATTGACCATCAATTAATTTTTGGCTGTTGTAGACCAGAGCGACTAATTCCTAGCCATTGTAGACCAGAGCGACTGATTTTTGGCCACTATAGATCAGAGTGGATGAACATGCACATAAAAACATGGATTAGTAAAGTGGTAGAAAATGAAAATTAGCTACAAAACTAGGCAGGAGTCCCATCGTGATCACCATATACAGCAACCTCGAGGAAGCGGCGCTCCATACCCACTACTCTACTTACAATTTAGTTGAATCTTTTAATGTTAAACATACATTTAAATGAAAGGCATAAAATAATATATAACTAGAGTGCAAAGAAATAAATGAATGAATACTTTTGTATTGATATTTCCAAGATCCAGTTACATATGAATCCCTCTAAGGGATACCTTTCATTTGATACATGATTTTACACACAAAGAGAGTAGAAGGTGCATAAAATTCCCCATTGTAAGGGGTGGTGCACTTTATCAGGATTCCCAGTGATGCACATAGAAATATATGAGGGCTTACAAATGCCTCCTTCTCTAGGTCTAATTGGTAGAGGTATCCTCTTGCTTTTGTATGTTGTGGATTTTTCTGATGAACCTATAGCCCTATAAATAATGAAACAATAATACACGCTTAGATTTCTGAGATTGCCTCCTCAAATGAGGCTGTTAGTAATAAATATACTTAATGAAAATAAATGCAATGAAACTAGTGCTATAAAAACAAGTAAATGAAGCAAATCTATGATAATGATATGAAAATCAAGTAACAAGCTAAAATGTAAGAAACTATTACAAATAATGCTAGATTGGTCCAGTGGGCCATTGTCTAAGACAATGGTTGCTAAGGTGAACTTGTTTCTAGTAATACAAGGCTATGGATCTAAGCTTGTTGTTGGTGTTGAAATATTTGTCATTTATTTCCTGTTGCATCAAATATCTTGTAGATGGAAAAACCCTAAATCGGCTAGCACTTTGTCACTCCTCAAAGATGATCCAATATGCTCTCCAATCTGGTAGGACTTTACTATAAAAATTATCTCCAAGGGAAGCTCTCCTTAATAATGACCTATTATGTTCAATTCATGATCCCTTGGTGCTCTTAGGCTTGCTACTTTTAAATTATGTGAAGCCCTAGGTCTATGTTCAAAACCCTAGGACTGAATCCCTCATGAATAGAGGATTTTAGCATGAGAAGATTTTATTTTTCTATGTTTAACTAAAGTCTAAATTTGGACTTAAGTCTCCCATGTGAACTAGTCATGAAGGGGAATGCAAAGTTATCCTCGCTCACCTTTATTGCATGCAAAATGCCACTTCTGCCCATGAATGGGCTGATTTTTTGGCAAGTTACTTTTTATGGCTTAACCACTGTCATCTGCAATGACTAAGATTTGGCCACTATCATTTGTAGCAGCTGATGTTTATCCACTTTGAGCTTGAGTGGCTAGGATATAGTCACTTTGGTTTACAACAACCAAGCTTAGATGGGTTAATACTTCTCGAGATGAGTGGTGAGAACCACTTTTGATACTTGGAAAGTCAAAGGTTTACTCACATGGCCTATGAATGTTCCTATGTTAGTAGTTACTTTCAAAGGAACCCACTTTGATACCATTGAAGAACACAAGCTTATACTAAGGGGGGGTGAATAGTATAAGACCATTTTTTATTATTCTTTACCAAATAATATTATACAATATATCAATTACAATATCAACACAGTAATCAAAGCTATGCAAAAATAACCACACACAATAGAGACACCAATTTAACATGGTTCACCCAATGTGGGCTACGTCCACAGAGAAAATATTTCACTAAAATTTTCTCAACAAATATCTTGGTAATCCTTCCTTATTACAATGTTTATAGACCTTTATCAAAATTATATACCAATACCCTAATCAAGTTCATGGATCTCTATCCATAGGAGACACCAATCCCCTCAACTGGTTCATGGATATCTATCCATAGGAGAACTCCTTCTTTGCTTTGGATGGTGATCCTCTAGAAGACTTATGCCTCCACTGCACTGGCTTGTAGATCTCTATCCATAGAATATTCTATCACCACTCAAAATATATTTGTCCTCACTGCCATAGTTAATGGATCTCTATCCACTAGAGACTACTATCCTCTACTCTATCACCTCCAATGCTTACTCTTAGCTCTGTCTCAAATCTATACTAAACATAATCCTTCAATATAGCATAAATCTACTCTATATCTATATTTGATCTACACTAAATATAGTCCTTTTTTCTAGCACAAATCTCCTGTATCTCTATCTCTGATCTACACTAAACATAGCCCTTTAGTCTAGCACAAATATTCTCATTCTCTATCTCAAATCTACACTAAACATAGTCTTTAGGTCTAGCACAAATTTTCTCAATATCTATCTCTAATATGACATAAACCTATCCCCAAATATGGACCAAAATCTATCCTCAAATCTATCCTCAAGCCTTAACAAAAAGCTTGACTCAATCATAAATCAACTGTGCTAGATCTATTCCAAATATTAACTCAAGGTTTGAACAAATCAATCAACTCTACTCACAAGTCTTCTCAAATACTTGCCTTTAATCTATCCATAAGTCCTCTCTAGAACTTGCTCTGACTACTCTCAAGTCTTCACCATGACTTACCTCAAATCTGCTCAACATTTCCTCACTATAACTTGTCAAATCTGTTCAACAAGTCTTCACCAAGACTTGCCTCAAATTTGCATTGTAAGCTTTCCCAAAATCTCACATAAATTTGTCCTTAAGTCCACTTTAGGACTTGCTCAAATCTGCTCACTAGATTTCGCAAAATCTTGTACAAATAAACTCAATCTATCATAGAAAACCTCTTCAATCACACAAATAAGTTTCATATAGATTCTTTTTTAATCTTACAGAAACATATAGATAATGGTTAGAGACTCAATATGCTTCACACTCATAATAATTCTTAATCACTTTCAATATTTCTTAATTTACCACATAAACATATGGAGAATGGTTAGAGACTCAATATGCTTCACACTCAATCACTTTCAATCATTATTAAATTAGTAAGGAACATTTTGTTTCACATAAGTTGAACTATCACTCCAACACTTACAACCAACTAAGCTCAATAAACTCCACTCGACCAATCACTAAATGAAATCTTAGTAAAAAATTCTTATCAAATAAACCTCACATAACAATGATACTCATGATATTTCACAAACCCTAGTTCAAGATAGTTCACAACTTCACATAACAATGATACTCATGTTCTTTCACAAACCCTACTTTAGCATTTGAAAGCTTACTCAATATTTCCAACAATGCTTATCAAACAAGGTTTCTAGTATCAATTTTCATTCCATAAAACCAAACTCAACAATGCTTATCAAACAATACTTTTCACTTCAACTTTGCATTCACAACATCCAACAATCACTCACAAGGAAGATGTGCCCATACCTTTTGTTTGATGAATAATTAACATCAAAATCTATCTCAATCACAATTACTCTCTTTGCCAATATCATGGGTTAGATGACAAAATATCACTCTAACACTCCCTCAAACTATTTCACAATTACAAAAATAAATAAACTCAAATACACCTTATTAATCCATATTGAAATTAGCATTCACCAAAAACATACGTAAGAATAAATCTCTTATTAAACCTTATAACTCCACCTAAATAAAAAATAATTATTTAATTTTATCAGCCTTATATCTCCCTAAGTTCAAAACTATACCACACAACCTTAGGAGCCAAAAAATAAATTTTAATAAAAAATTAGTACCTCTCAAAGTGCTCTTGGTGGGATTTGATCTAGATTTGAAGCACCTCCAGCACTTTAGCCATGGCTTCCTAGTTGCATGAGATAAGTGCTCATATGGGAGGTAAAAATACACATGGTGCTTTTTCTCTTTCCCTGGTGCCAAAATCCAAAAGGGCTTTGGTGTCCCTAGTGCAAAAACCTCATGAATTTCCCCATTGTAAATAAAAAATAACACCTTGCATTATAAAAGCATAGCCTATTGTGGGGATTTCCTGCTTACCTCCTTAAACTTTGTCACGTCACAAGAATCCCAAAAATCACAATGAGTATTGTAGACTCTGGTGGATCTACCACTTTAACCCAGGAATAGATTATCTAAGTGACTCTAGACAGACTAGGTTGGGTAAGGAAACCCTAGACAGTGGGTTCATATATTTGCTATTTTGATGTGATCATCCATTGATTACTTTGTGACCAAACCATGCATAGTTAAAACACATCAAGACCAGACCAGTGCCATACCCATTGGGTAGTCATAGTAGATTTATATTTAATGACTCAGAACAGAAAAGGAAAGAAGAACTAGTTCATTTTCATTCATTCAAATGATGTAATCAACAAAAATGATTCAAATAGAAATATAAGGCATCATTCATACATTCATATTATTGTAATATATAAATGAGTAAGACACATAAATCACATATACAAAGGATGCAAGGAATAGAGTTGGAGTTTCTATTAATATAAAATTATTTACATATGGAGAAACCGATAGAGTGCTCAACTCTAATATGTAAATGGTTACAATGAACCCCAATTTGAATATTGTAACATTAGGGTTGCTTCTCTCCATACTGATTGCAGTTATGTAAGAGTCTCCAACTCTGGTGCATTCCACAAGAAATGATCTCAGCGAACAATGCTTCCTTAATAGTCTCTAGAAAATGGTAGAAGAAAGAGCAAGATAAGGAATATATAAAATACACACAAGGAAAATATGACTAAATCCTAGACATAGTTATACCTGGACTTGATATTTCTCTCTCAAAGGTTTGATAAAAACTCCACTGTTGTAGTGGTCTCCCTTATATAGTGTTGGTTGATCGAGTGGGGCTATAACTATTTTCTCCAGCTAGATCAATCTTACTTCCTCCAAAAATAGGATGTAATAAAAAATGGGCATGTAGCCCACACCTCTCCGTCTATACATGTGGTGGTTGTTGCTATGTATTATATCCCCAACTAGCCTGGGCTGGCAATTGTACTGCACTTGACTCATGCACTCCTGGTGAACTGGGCCCCACCCCTCCTCTTCCAATGTCTTCTATACTTTTGTCAATGTAGTTCCATGACTCATCATGGAATGTTAAAGTAAATAATAACAAGTTAATATCCTATGTGACTTTGTTCACCATTTCTCTATCCCATTCCATGGTGTTCTTGATGAAGACACATAGGCAATCCACCATTTATACTAAGACTGTAAATTATTTTGATAATTTTACATTAGGAGCAAAGTCAAAATTTTATATTTTATGGAGCACAAACTCCTTGATGTCAAGAGCCTGAATAAAATCATCGAGTTTAAAACCACAATCTTCAAGTTCATCCTCGACCTCTCATTTGGTGTCGACCACCTCTTGGTTCCATAAGAGCCAAATTTTATCTATTCTACAAGAAGACAAAAACTTTGGCATACTCTTTTGAAAAGAAGTAGATATAACCATTTGCCAATGTAGCTATCATCTTGTTGATTGCTACATAATTCTCCCTAAACCTCTTGTATATAGGAAATATGACATTTACTCTTTGATCTACTTATTACAGTCAATCATGCAAGAGGCTAAAAGTGTGTCTGGTGGTATAGATGTAATAAAAAATGGACTCAAAGTCCTCCATTTTTTCCATCATTTTCTCCTTAATTTCTTGTTTGAATTCTTCTACAAACCCAAGTTGATCACTGGCATCTATAACACTAGCCTAGGAAGGGCTTCAAATGATCGACCTTGACCTGAAGCTACTATAGCTAGGTAGTAATTAAATTTTGGCCAAACCCTAGGTGTGTGCACATAAAATAATTCAACAAACACCCACCTTACCTAGGCGTGGAAACCACCACAGAAAGTGTTTCCTGGTGAACCCTCACCCAATTCGTTGAAAAACACCAAGGAGAGCACAACTCAAGTGCTTCTCGTTCGAGGTGTAGATACATTATTTTCCCTCCCCATTTCAAGCGCGGATCCATTAGCCTGGAAGAAAGGGGTGCAAAAATTTTGGGTCTACATTCTTTGGTGAACCCAACGTGAACACACCATTATTTTTTATTTCATTACTTTTTCTTTGTTTGAAAAAAAACTAAAAAATATCATTTAAATTTGTGTGCTTTAGATTAAACCACATAAAATAGATAAATTTTTCAATGAACCACATCACATCATTTTATTTTCTTTTACAAACATTGTCCTAAAAATGAACCACATCCGACAAACTCTTTCGTAGCTTCGGTTGGTCCAAAAATAATGGGAATATATAGTGAAGGTTTATGGCCTTCGAAAAGGGATTATCCTTTCACCTATACCCAGAAAACTTAAAACCTTTAATCAATATTTAAAATGAGGTTGGTCCAACAACCGTCATAGCCATGGAAAATAGCATGCACTTCTTCGAGGTGTATCACTACCCACGGTGAACTAGGTGAGGACTGGTAGAGCTTGGGCTTCATCATGACTTGGATTTCATCACCAAGTGTCTGTATGTGGGAAACCAGGTGAAAAGCCTAATTGAAAACAAGAAAACTTGGCCTTCAACTTGTAAAATGGTTTGAAGAAAAACTTGTAGTTAGAAAACAACTCTTGCTTTGAATTTTCTTTTTCACTTTTACATTACTTTTTTCTATAAAAAAAAAAAGAGAGAGAAACAAAATAGAGAAATCTCTAGAAAATTTTTTAAATGGTGGATACTAGCATTAAATATTTTTCCCTTATCGACCTTAGAAAAGAACTCATAGAAAAAGAGGTTGATATCCTCTTTAGGAGTAACAAGGAAAATTGGGGAGATTTGTGGTAGAATTTTGATCTCATTAAGAGAAGAGCGGAGGAGTTGAAACAAATTAAAAGGATAGACATAACAAAGGCCTTAGGAGAATACTATTCCACCTATTTTTAAATTAAGAGGAGTTGCGAACACTGGCTAGTGAACAAAAGAGCCTATGTTCACTCCACAACTTACCCATGGGAAAGTTACTTTGAAGAGTCTGTAGTCATCCACAAATTCCTAGCGAACTTAGAAGAGAAAGAGATAGCCTTTGAACAAAAAAGGTGTTATCAAAAAGCACCTAGGGTAGTCCTTTTTAGAGAGTTTTATCACGAGATCCAATTTCAACCTCCTACTTTTGAAACTAAGAATATCACTCTCATTCACTTTGTCCTTCTTTTGAAAGAGAGATTCGTCTTCGAAGAGGAACATTTCATGAACCCTAAAGATCTAGAGCCCATCAACGATATTTATAAGCTCTTTCAAGAAGAGTAAAATCATCTTAGTTTTGTTACCCTAAAAATCTTGTAAATACTTAGGTAGACAAGCCCATTTAGTTTGATTTAAAAACAAAAAACAAAAAACCAAAAAAATAGGAGTAGTATAAAAAAAAAAAACAACCAAAAAACCAAAAAAATTAGGAGTTGTATAAAAAAAAACAAAACAAAAAAAACACAAGATGCCTAAAACCTTAAGGAATGGCAAAGAAGTGGCAACCAGATCTAAAGGGGAGTCGAATAATGAAAACCCAAATACCAAAACTGAAATAGAAGAATTTCAGGAAGAACAAGTTGCACAAATAGAACAAAATGAGGAAGACGAAATAGTCGACCCTTTTGACCCTAAAATGGGACCTGAAGGGGATGTTCATTTTGAATCTATGCAACACTTCTGTGAATTTTTAAATTGTAATCGAGCCTCTATCGCCAATGCCTTTGAAATAGAGGATCAACTCGCAAGAGGTGATTTTTCAATGAAAGCAGCCTTGGAAGCAACTTTTCGACTTCGCCCAAAACCAGAGACATATATGGAAAATACTCCATTACAACCTACCACTCATAACGATCATTCCTTAGGTACTACCCAAGTTCAAACAACTTTGGCATTGCAACATAAACCAGTTTTTGCAACCACTACTACTACCCAAAAACAACCTTCTTCTTCCACCAACAACAACTTTCTTTCCCAATATTTTAACACTCGATTTAATCAAGTCTCAACATCTCAAAAAATAATAAAAATGTTAAAATCCTGACTTCTTCTCAAACAACCTTGCAACAGAATATGCCTCCTTATAAGCTTTCTAACCCTCCAAATTCAAATCCTATGCATAATAGTATTACCATTTCAACACCCTACGTGACAACACAACATACATATTATCCTCCCTATGCAAACACAACAACACATAATAAACATAATGGGAAACCACATCATCTTGAAGCTATAGTTCAATAATTAGCTTCATGATTGGATCAAATAGACCCTTATCACCCTACATACAACTATAAGGAAATGTGTAACCAACCACTAGATCCTTTTGTTACCACTAGACCATACCCTAAATGTTTTCCCATGTCAATTTTACCAATTTATAAGGGGATCAAAGATCTGATTGAGCATCTTCGCATGTTTAGGACCACTTGCCATGACATTGCATATGATGACATGTTGCTATTAAAAATATTCCCAAAAATTTTAGGAGGTATGGCATTAGAATGGTACTATCAATTGCCAACACATTCCTTAAGAAATTTTGAAGAAACTGTGGAGTTGTTTGTACATCAATTTGGTGCCTATATAGAGAGGCATGTCACAATAAAATATTTGTACAACCTCAAACAAGGAAAAGAAGAGATATTCGCAAAATTTTTAGCTCGATGGAGAAAATTTTTAGGTAAACTACATTTCGCTTTACCTCCAAGAGAAATGTTAGAAATTTTCATTGGGAATTTACAAGAACAATTATCCTATGAGCTAGCTACTACTATCATAACCTCCTTTGATCAAGCTATAGACTTGGAAAGAAGGGTAGAAGAAGCCCTAATCAAAAGGGGACAACTTAAAAATAAGGATGAAGACAAGTCATCTAAAAATCAATACAAGAACAAACATGTGGTAGGAGATGGGGTTACAAATAGTAGACCCTCTCCAAATGTTAATACCATAGAAACTACAAATAATTTTGTGTTAAAAGCACCCCAAAAACCTCTGCAATGGAACTTCACAAGATTAAATCAACCTTTGACAATGGTATTACCATAATTGGTAGAAAGAGGTTTGATAAAATTGCTAGAGATACGACAACCTGACACCTCTCAACCTTGGTACAGACCGGACCAACATTGTGATTTCCATCAAGTTGATGGACATCCAACCAAAACTTGTAGAATATTAAAACACTTAGTACAATACTTGATTGATAATGGAAAATTGGGAGTGGAAAATCCTCCACCAAAAGCTAATTCGCCAACAAACCCACAAAAGCAATAGGCACAAAATGCCAATCAAGATCTAGACATCTTCCAAAATCCATTACCAAACCGTGGTAAGGAAGCTGTAAATCAGCTAGATTATAATACTGTGCCTCATCCAACACGTTATGTGGGAATTATTAGTAGTCACTTACCATTGCAACTCTCACAAACTTCATTTGTGCCTACTCAATCCATTGTCACAATTGAGCAATTTCAAGGAAGGAAACTACAATTCTCATCTTTTGACCATATAGAAAGTGAAACAGAATATGAGGTATATATTAGTTCCTTCCATTCTAACAGTTTAGAAGATGAATCAGGACCAATTCTACCCATCACATATTCATTAATTTTGGAGGAACCATTTCCAAGAATGATAACAACTCATCCTTCTTCACAACAACTTCTTCCCATAGAACAAACATCAAATGCTAGATCACAACTTGTTCAAGATGATCCTCCCATTCCCCATCAATCAAGTAACATTGTGGCTATAGTTGGAGCCATTACTAGACAACAAGCTCAAACTCAAAATTCTCAACCTCAATTACCTACAACTCAACCAAATGATGTGGATCAACCATATTTTGTTCTGAAACCACCTTATAAGGGAAATAATGTAATTTGACCTCAATAGAAAGCTCCCTTTGATATTAATGAGAAACTAGCTAATACAACAGCTAGGATTTCTCTCTTAGATCTTCTTAGAACTTCATCAGTTCATAGAGAAGAATTAATGAACACCTTGAGTCAAATGATGGTGCCTCAGGACATAGAACCAACTGTTGTAGTGAATGTTGTAGCTTCTCATGGAGTTGACTACATCGATTTTCATGACAAAGATATACCTCCACAAAGTATGCATAGGGATAATCCTTATACATAACAACATTAATTGGAGATGTAGGCGTTAAGAGGGTATTTATTGACAATGGTTCATCTCTAAATATCTGCACCTATGACTTTTTTAAAAGGTTTGGGTTCAGAAATGAAGACTTAAGAAGAACTAAAATGATTATAAAAGCTTTTAATGATGAAACCCAAGAGGCTTGTGGTGTGATATCTATCCCATTACAAGTTGGCCCTAGAATTTTGGATACATCTATTTTTGTTGTATCTTGTCCTACATCATACAACATCCTTCTAGGATACCCTTGGATTAATGCAATGAGGGTAGTTCCCTCTACCTTACATCAATGTGTCAAATTCAAGTTTAAAAATCAATTGGTCACCATCCATGGAGACCCTAGACCTTTTGATATGTGTGCAATGGTGGAACCTATTAATGTCCCATTTTGTACAATGCTATCATCATCGATTCCTATTTCCCCTAAGTCTTCTTCCCCAAATATTGAACCTTTACCTTCTTCTGACACAACTACACCTTCTAAAACTAATAATCCTTCTACCTCATATCCCCTCATAGATGAGGCTTTACCAGATTTATCTACCATATTAGCACCTACAGAGCATGCTAATTTTGTTGTACAAGACTCCATTGTCTTATCCCAATTACCGCCATCCCCATGAACGACAAGTTTACCTCGCAAATAGAGAAACATATATCATGTTGGAAGTTGTACTTTTATTTTTGTAGGATGTTCTCCTGATAAAATCAACATCAAGCAAATGAGATTTACATTCGATGAGAACAATTTTGCTCAATGTTACTTCTCCAACAAATATATAAAATCAAAGCAAATTATGTGTGATATGGGTTACAAAGGTAAAGGTTTGGGTCATTTTGAAAATGGCATACGCAAACCATTTGAGGTTGAGGAATGGCCTACTCGATGTGGTATAGGCTATATCCCTACAAAATCTCAGCCTTTTCCCTTTAATGATGATGATCACCTAATCACATATGATGAATATTTAGAAAATAAAAAATATTTAATGAATAATAAGAAGAGAAGGTAAACTCATTTTTCTTGCAATATGATTTCAATAGTCCATCCAAAAATGATTGCCACTCCAGATGAGTGTATAGAAGGAGATGTATTTTTTGACATCTCCCTCGAAGAAGTTATGAGGAATAATTTCTTCTTTGATGGGTCTATCCCATGTATAGCCCATGTCCACACAATAACCACACAAGAAGAGTTAGCCAAATTATCCCTAGAAGAACTTTAGGAAATGGGTGTTTCACCCACCCCTCCTAACTTCGAAAGGGACTTAAATATTTTGGTAGAAGATATCTTAAAAATTAATATTGGAACAGAAATTAATCCTCACATGGTTAAAATCAGAGCTACCTTGAGTAAATAAGAACAAATGAAATACACATAAATTCTTGTGGAATACCCTGATATCTTTGCATGGATGTATGCAGATATGCTTGGCTTAGATCCTTCTATCATCATGCACCACTTAGTGGTGCATCCTGACGCTAAACCTGTGAAACAAAAACTTAGGAAAATGCATCCTAAAGTAGCCTTGCTAGTTAAATATGAGTTGCAAAATCTGTTAGATATTGATTTCATTCAGGCCATAGATTACTTTGATTGGATATCTAACGTCATCCCAGTAACCAAAAAATAGGCTACTAAAATTAGAGTATGTACTGATTTTAGGGACATCAATGTTGCATGTCCCAAAGATGATTTTCTCCTTCCTAATATGGATCAAATCATTGATTTCATAGTAGGAAGTGGGATGTTATCCCTTATGGATGGATTATCTAGGTATAACCAAATCCATATAGCATAATAGATCAACCCAAAACTACTTTCATTACACCTTGGGGGACTTTCTATTGGAAAGTAATGCCCTTTGGTTTAAATAATGTAGGAGCAACTTATCAATGAGCTATGACCTACATGTTTCATGATATGATGTATGATATCTTACATGATTATGTATATGACATCATATCTTGATCCATTAAGGAGGAGGATCATATTCCTGACTTACGATGAGTCTTTAATAGACTCTATGAATACAAAGTCCGATTAAACCTAGACAAATGTGTGTTTGGAGTAAAATCAGGTAAATTATTGGGATTTATTGTGTCTATGTGAGGAATAGAGATAGATCCTATCAAAATCAATGAAATCATGGATATTCCACCACCAAAAACCTTGATAAAACTCAGAATTTTACAAGGTAAGCTCCAATCTATCCATCATTTCATTGACAAATTGGTGGATAAATGTCAACCCTTTCTTAAGTTACTTAAGAAAGATACTTTTTCAAATGGGATGAGGAATTTCAAGAAGCCTTTAAAGCTCTTAAGACATATTTTCTTACATCACCAGTGCTCGTTCCTCCTAGGCCCGAGCATCCTTTTATTTTATATATTTCTACCTCAAAACTTGCATTAGGAGCAATGCTGGCACAACATGATGAGGATAAGAAAGAAAGAGTTATTTATTACATAAGTAGAACCTTAATAAGTTATGAAACTTATTATACTCCTTTATAAAAGCTATACTTGGCTATTGTGTTTTCTACACAAAAATTATGCCATTATATGCTTAGTCAAAAAAATTTCATCATAGCAAAGTTTGATCCATTAAGATACTTGATGAGTAGACCCTATTTATCAGGATACGTAGCAAAATGGGTTCTTGATTTGAGTGAGTTTTATCTAACCTTTATTGGTCAAAAATCCATTAAAGGGTAAGTCATAGCCGATCAACTCACCACTGCCCCTCTTGAATCTACTCATCCTTTAACAATAGAGTTTCTAGATGAATACCTTAACCTAGAAGGTGAACATTTAGATTCATGGACTCTATTTTTTTATGGAGCCCATTGCATGAGTGGCGTAGGTGCATGCATTATATTAGTGTCTCCACAAAAACAACTTATCCCATTATATTTTAAACTCCAATTTGCCTGTACAAATAATACAATAGAGTATGAAGCCTTGATCCTTGGGTTACGAGCAACTTTATCCTTGAATATTAAAATTTTATCAGTTTTTGGAGACTCACAACTCATGGTAAATCAAATAAATAACATTTATCAAACTCGAGATGAGAAACACTTCCCTTATAAATAGTATGTTTTAAAACTTATGTCTTTATTCAAGAAAGTTACTATCGAAGCTATCCCTCATACTAGTAATAATTCTATGGATGCTATGGTAGCAACTACTTCTCTTATTCCTTTGGATTTGGATGATGATCATGCTACTATCATCATTCACCAAATTAGAGAACCCGCTTCATTAGAATATTGCCTAAAACCCTTAGATGTCTTTGAAATTGAAGAAACATCCTCAGGATCATGGTATGGAGATATCTTCAACTTTCTCCAAAATGGGTCTTACCCAAATGGCTTAGATATAAATCAGCGTAGAATATTACATAAACAAGCTATTCATTTTGTAATCATTGGAAGTACTTTGTATAAAAGGTTTTTTTTTTGATTGGTTGAAAGGGTGTTGAAAGGTCCCTGAACCTTGTACAAGAGGTATTACATGATTTCCAAATCGACCAAGGTGGTCCAAGAGCTAAAGATCAAAGAACGAGCAAAGCGCCACACGAGGAAAGGTGTCACGAAATCATGACCAATTTGGAAATGATGTCATGAAATCATGACATGTTGCACCGTTGCACCCAAGAGAGGAAGAGATGTCGTGAAATCGTGACAAGAAGCGGCAACGGAGCCAAAGGAGAGAAAGTGTCATGAAATCATGACATGTTGCAAGGTTGCTGCCAGAAGAGAAGAAGTGTCATGATATCACGACATGTTGCAAGGTTGGTTCCAGAAGAGAAGAAGAGTCACAAAATTGCGACAAGCATCGTTATCATGACCAAAGAAGAAAAAGTGTCACGAAATCATGACAGGTTGCAAAAACGTGGTCGAAGGGGAAAGGTGTCACGATATCGCGACATGTTGCAAATTCATGCCCAAAGAGAAGAAGTGTCGCGATATCGCGACAAGTTGCAAATTCATGCCCAAAGAGAAGAAGTGTCACGATATCGCGACATGTTGCAAAATTGCGGCCGAAGGGAAAAGATGTCATGAAATCGTGACATGTTGCAAAAAGGCGCCCGAAGAGAAAAAGTGTCGCGATATCACGACATGATGCAAAATCATGGTCGAAGAGAAAAAGTGTCATGATATCGCAACATGGTGCAACATCGAGGCCAAAGAGAAAAAGTGTCACGATATCGTGACATGTTGCAAAATTACGATCGAAGAGAAAAGGTTTCATGATATTGCGACATGATGCAAAACCACGACCGGAGAGAAAAGGTGTCACGATATCACGACAAGAAGAGACATCACGGTCGAAGAGAAAAGGTGTCATGAAATCGTGACAAGATGCATCCTCGCCGTCGAAGAGAAAAGGTGTCACGATATCGCGACATGATGGAAGACCGTAGTCGAAGAGAAAAAGTGTTGTGATATCGCGACATGATGGAAGACCATAGCCAAAGAGAAAAAGTGTCACGATATCGTGACATGATGGAAGACCGTAGCTGAAGAGAAAAAGTGTCACGATATCATGACATGTTGCAAGACCACGGCCAAAGAGAAAAAGTGTCGCGATATCGTGACAGGCTACATCATCACGATCGAAGAGAAAAAGTGTCACGAAATCATGACATGTTGCAAAATCACGGCCGAAGAAGAAAAGTGTCATGATATCATGACATGTTGCGAGAACGCAGCCAAAGAGGAAAAGTGTCGTGATATCGTGACATGTTGCAAAAACGCGATCGAAGAGGAAAAGTGTCGCGATATCGTGACATGTTGCAAAACACAGCCAAAGAGGAAAAGTGTCGCAATATCATGACATGTTGCAAAAACATGGCTGAAGAGAAAAAGTGTCACGATATCACGACATGTTGCAAGACCACGTCCGAAGGAGAGAGAAATGTCATGATATCACGACAAGTTGCAACCTCGCGGCTAGAGGGGAAAGGGATGTCGCGATATCGTGACATGCTACAATTTCACGACCAAAGGTGAAATGTGTCATGATATCATGACAAGCTACCAAAACATGGCCGAAGGAGGAGAAGAAGGAAGAAATGATGCGAAAACTTGACCAGTTCCAAGAGCAAACCAAACCGGTCCCCAGCCAACCACTCACATTGTGCAGACATTGACACTTATAGAATCGTTCCTTAGGCCAATGGGGAAGGAGTCTCTCCAAACATGAATGTCAGATTTGCCTACTCCCTTGTTAGAAAGCCAGTCCGTAGCTTTTTTTCCTTCTTGGTACTGATGCTTAATGACTAATTTTGGGTAATTGCCAATTAGTGCCTTGCATTCTTGGAAAATTGAAACAAGGGCCCAGGGAGGCACAGAAGTCCCATTGAGCCAGTTGATACAGTGCAACGAGTCTCCTTCTATGATAAGTTTATTGATGGTCAAACCTTCCAAGAGGATCAAGCTTTGGAGCAGAGCTCGAGCCTCTGCCATATTGTTAGATTGAATTCCCAGGTTCTAGGCAAAGGCCAAAATTATTTCTCCTCTATGATTTCTGAGAATTCCTCCTTCGCCAGCTGCTCCTGGGTTTCCTTTGGTTGCACCATCGAAATTGAGCTTGTGCCACCCAGTAGGTGGTAAGACCCACTTGATGATAGACCTATCAACAGAAGTACGGGCCATGACAGAGAAGTTAGAAAGATTGAAAAGTTTTTTTAGGTACGATTCAAGGCTAGGAGGGGGGGTTTGGAAGATGAAACAAGAGAGGCATTCTCCGTAGCAAGGGCCAAGATTTTGGCAACAATAATCTTCTTATCAGTGGCTTGGTTTTTGAAAATTTTGGCATTTCTCTTGAGCCATATCTACCACAAGAAAAGGTGGAGGCAAGCTTGCCACATGAATTTAAGTTGATTGCTCTTGAAATGCCAGGGCCATTGCTAAAATAGGAGGGGAATGGAATGAGGGAGGGATATGAAGATGTCAAAGGTGTTAAGAACCTAGTTGAGAACTACTAGAGAGAAGGGACATTCCAAAAAAACATGCGAAGTTGACTCATAAGCATTTTTGCATAAGATGCACCAATTAGGAATGAGTAACCCTCTGATTATCAAGTTTTTAGTGGTGAGGATTATGTTTTGGATGGCCAACCAGCAAAATAATTTGACCTTGGGAATGATCTTGGGAACCTAGACCTGATTAGATAAGTCCTGACCATCATTGGGAGTTTCTTGACTGTAGTAAGAAAATTTAACAGTGAAATTCCCTGAATCTTCAAGGTTCTAGACCATGGAATCATCTTTGTGTGAGTTGGGGATGATGCAAGTCCTCAGCAAGTTTTGTAACCACCTGAGCACCTTGATGATATACCTAGGCCCGTTAAGAGCCAGGTATTTCCATTCAGGTCTTGTGATACCTGGGTTAATGAAATGACATACCTTATCTCCAAAGGTGGCTTCGATAGCCATCTTGAGCATTGCAAGATGCAGATCTTGGTTGAGAAGTTTATCACGGATCCACGGGTCATCCTAGAAATGAATAGTCATTCTAGTTCCTAAAAACCACCTTAAGCCTTCCATGATGATCTTACTTTTTTTGGTAATGCCATTCCAAAAATGGGATCCACTAGGAAGGTTGTGCTCTCCAAGAAAGGAAACCTGATGGAGGTACTTAGCTTTGATGATGTCAATCCAAGTGACTTTTTCATTAATGGTAAGTCTCCAAGACTGCTTGGCAATGAGGGCCATTTTCATCCACTTGATGTCTCTGAATCCGAGTCCTCCATCCTTTTTCTTGGAATACACCCTATCCCAGGCAACAAGAAAAAAATTATTCTTGTTTTCGTTTCCCGCCCAGAGGAATCTGTGTTGAATTTGCTCAATTCTTTGGCAGATGGAAGTAGGATATTTGAATATAGATAAGAAAAATATGGGAATACTTTGCAGGCAAGCCTAAACCAAGTGGCTTTGGCTTCCTGACTGAGCATTGAGCTTTTCCAACCTGCAAGTTTCTTGTTGAGGCGATCTAAAATAGGGTTCCACATAGCCGAGATAGATCTGCCATGGAAAAGCGATAATCCAAGATAAGTAGTTGGAAGGCTCCCAATGATGCACCCAAGGATCTCAGCAATCCTATTTTTCCTATGAATGGGAGTATTGAGAAAGTATAGCTTGCTTTTGCGATAATTGACTTTCTGGCCAGCCACCTCTTCATAAGAATCAAGAATGTTCTTAATGATTTTTGCTTCGAGAATAGAAGCATGAGAGGATAGAATAGTATCATCCACAAACTATTGGTGGGATATGGCATTGGTTGTTGAATGTATCCTCCTAAGATGTATTAACCTAGAGGAATCCAAGAAAGCACTAAGCAAAGTGCACTATGGATCTTTTAGAGGTCATTTTAGTGGTGGAGCCAAAACCAAAAAGCTCCTATGAATGGGCTATTTTTGATCCTCTATGGAAAATAACTATGTACATCGATGTGACAAATGTCAGTGACACACAAATTTAGTCCATGCTCCTTCCCAAGAGATTCAAGCTATCTCTTCCCCTTGGAATTTTTCAAAATGAGACCTATACATTATAGGGAAGAGTAACCCAGTTTCATTAGATAGTCATAAATTTATCATAACAACAACTGAATATTTTACTAAATGGGTAGAAACCATACCTTTGGCTTCTTGCATAGGAACCCAAGTCTCTAAATTTATTTTCAATCAAATAATCTATAGATTTGGGATTCCATCCACTCTCATTTCTGATAATGGAACATGCTTAAAAAATAAATATACACAAAAGCTTTGTGCTAAATACAAAATCCAACATAGATGGTCTACTCCTTACTATCCACAAGGAAATGGCTAAGTTGAAGCATCCAAAAAAACTTTAATTAAAATCATAAAAATATTGGTTAATAAATCAGGACGAGATTGGTATACTCAACTATATCTTACTTTATTGGCTTATCAAACTAGTGTTCAAACCCCTACTGGTACTCCTCATTTTATCTTGGTATATGGTAGTAGAGTCGTATTTCTTTTTGATCTTGAAGTCCCTTAGGTATTTCACTTCAAGATGCTGAAGTAGGAGATGAATATCATGTTGGATGACTAAGAAAATTGGAATTACTAGATGAAAAGCACATAAATTCTTTACAACACCTTCACTTCTATCAAGACAAACTCAAAATTTCATACTCTAGGAAAGTTCATACCCGAAATTTTGAGATTGGTGATCTAGTTCTCAAAGAAAATAAAAAAATACAAATGCTTGAACTGATATTAAAGGAAAATTTCAACCAAATTGGCTAGGTCCATTTATCATCACTACAAAATTTGGATCAGGTGCATATCATTTGGCTACCTGTTGGTCACGAATCTTCCACAAGAAAGGATTTTATACTAAATGCACCCTAGACCCGGCCAACATTGAAAGGCTGGGAGAAAGAAATGTCTCCTAGACCAATCTCCAGAGAGGGTTGGTTCCCTTACTAAATCTAAGCTTGATGAAGACTAGAGTTACTGGAAAGGAATTATAAATGTGTAGAAAGAAATGGGAAATTGTGAAAGAGATGGGAAATATAGCCGTAGGCCAAATTTATCAGATCGGGAAAGATTAAAAACATATAACTTCAAGCACACTAACAACATATAATAGAAGATATCAACATAATTCACTTACAACCTTGCATAGAAAACCTCCAAGATCACATTCCAGAACTCACTTCCTCACTAGCAATATTTAAACTCAGAAACAGAATTCAAATTAAGCAGCAGATAAGGAATACGAGCGTAAATTAGGAATGTATGAGACAGAAGGAAAAACCACAGACAATTGCTTGCAAAACCAGAGGCCAAATATCTTTCATTCATGCAAAGAACTTCAAAGCTTTTAGCAAAAGTCTCTCTCTCGATCCCTCTTTCTGAGATCTACATTGATTTATATAGAGGTCTTGCTTCTTTACAACATTAAAAACTTGCAACGGACTTCCTCGAGATCTACAAAATGTGCAACAAAAACAAGAAAATGATCCCCTTAAACCAGCCTCGGAGAAACCAGAAATTGAATGAAATAAGGAGTCGGTCGTCTTCATTAAATGGTCGTTCTCGAAACATGCTTGAACCGTTAGAAAAATCATGAACAACAGCTTTGAATAATGGAGGCATCTTCAATTCTGGTGGCTTGGACACGTTCTTCTACCTTGCTCGCATTGGAAAGCAGCAAAACATTTAATTCTGGAGCACTTTTAATCCTTGGAAATCACAATACTTCATCGGGCCATTTGAACTACTTCCTGGCATGAAAATGTAACAAGTCGCGAAAACGCGACATGTCACGAAATCGTGACATTTCTCTGCTCCGTACACTTTTGTCACTTTGGGACCATGAAAATCAACCATGTCACAAAATCGTGACGTATTCGGCTCCTTTGTCTCCTTCGCCACCTTAGCTCATGAAAAAATGACGCGTCACAATATCGTGACATTCCGTACTATTCTGCTCTTTCTCGACTCTGTTTTCGCAAAAATGTGACTGGGTGATTTCACGACATTCTTCATCCATGTTGTTCTCTTCGCTGCTTCGAACCGTGAAAATGCGACAAGGCACGATTTCGCTACACCTTTCTCTCTTTTGGCTATGTCTCACTTATACGTCGTGAAAACAAGACAAGTCATGCTTTCGCTATGTTATCTTCTCGCTGCTCAATCTTCTCTTCTAAGTCACAAAAATCCGACATGTCACGATTTCACAACAATTTTCATCCATCTTGTACGGTCCTGCTTCAACCTACGAAAACATGACACCTTGCCTCAAGGGGTTCTTCAATCTCCACAAATGTTGCAAAATCGTGACAGGTTCTATCTCCTTGGACTTTACTACTCTTCGACAGCAAAAATTCGTCATGTCACGAAATCGTGACATTCCATACAATCTGGTCGCCTCTTTGCTTCCTCTTCGTGAAAACGCGACATGTCACGAAATCGCGACAATTCCTTCCACTTGGTCCTTCTACCCCAATATGTCACGAAATCGTGACGTTCTCTTGCCTTCTTCTCTTCCCCATCCTACTTATTCTTGCTTGGCCTCATCTTCAAAAATGTCATGAAATCGTGATGTCTTTCATGCCTTATGACCTTTCGTTTCAACTTTGCCGCGACCACGCAACACATTGTGATATCATGATGACTTTGCTGCTTATTCATTATTCTATTGCGATATCGCGACAAGATTCATTGTCATTGCCCAATTATGTCAGACTTCCTTTACATCACGATTTCGTGACCTTTTCTCTTACTCTGCTCCATGGCCATCGCAAGTCGCGAAAACGCGACATGTCACGATTTCACGACAATTTTGTTGCGTTGCCCCCGTTGACCACTTTGACCATGATTTTGGAACACGTCGTGAAATCGTGACATTTTTTGAATTTTGCTTCTCTCTCCTTAAAAGACCCACGATAACGTGACATGTCGTGATATCACGACGGTTTTGAAACTGTGCTCTCCATGCTGCTTTTTGTCACGATATCGTGACAGTCTTCGGACTTAGCCTTTTTTTGCATCAAAACCTGTAAAGGAGTGAGAACTTCAACATCTTATGCATGAATAATCAACAATCAAAACAATGTGGCAAAAATGCCAACATTCTTGGCGGCTCACGGGGTATACAGTTCTATTGTATGCACGAATCCCAGGCCTGAATCCATTGGGCAACAGAGTCAAGAAAAACTAAGAACAGAAAGCTGGCTGATGGGGTACATCTCGGTGGACTGCTGCAACAACTCTTGCTGAATGACTAAAAACTCAAGGAATCTGTATTTGGCTTAGCTGACCAGGTGCTATAAAAGAATCTCCATGAAAGCACCAGGGGTACAAAAACAAAAATGAATGAAATAAGTGGAGTGAGGACTGTGGAATGGGAATGAAATGGTGATATGATGGAATGGTGGAGTGGAAGGAGTGATGCGGTAGATACAACACCGGAGTGATTCTGTGCTACCAGATGCTATGAAATGGAAATGGAAGTGAACAGAATAATGGAATGGAAGTGGAAGAGATAACAAATGCAGGATGAACTGTGGATAAATGCTAAAATGACAAAGAAATTAGAAGAAAAGGGAAAGAAGAAATGGGAATAGCAGAAAGGGAAAAAGAAACAACAGCAGTGGCTTGATTACTTGCAGAAGAAAAAAGGAGTAGGAGAAGAAGGGAATAAAGAAGGGTAGGAAGAAATAGAGAGGAAGCCACTAACTGCTAGGAAGGAAGAAGAAAAAGAAAGAAATACAGACGGGGGGCTCGCATAAAAAAAGAGCCGAAGTGGAGGAAAAAAAACAATACTTTTTTTTTTTTTTTTTTTTTTATAAAATAATATATTTAAAATAAAAAAAAAAACACAAAAAGATGGGAATGAGACTCATTCAAAGAAAGAGGACAGGAAATAGGAAGCCATCCAAACAAACAAAACGAAAAAAACTAAAACCAACCCAAACAAAAAGCGAACCGGCCCCCCACAACCAACAAACAGCATCAAACCTCTATTTTTATTCTTGCTTTTTTTTTTTCTCGGTGGACCAAATCACCCACCTTAAGTGGACGATCAGCGGAATTTTTATGGAACCACTTTGAAATAACCTGTGTATGCTTAGCAAACTCCTCATAGGCCAAAGAACGTTGCTCTTCCAACTGTAACAACTGAGCCAACCGCATATCCATGGAATCTACATCTGCTTCATCATCCTGAAATCCCTGCAACTATTGCAATATTGGCAATTCTAGATGAACAGGCAACCTTGCCTCTTTTCCATATACCACAGGGCATATGGTGAAGTCTTGATAGACTTCTTGATTGAAATCCTATCTGCCCATAAAGCTTGATTCAATAGAAGGTGCCATGATCTCTTGTTATCCCCCAAAGATCTCTTTAAAATCCGTAGCAAATTCTTGTTTGTGGACTCTGCCAAGCCATTTCCCTGAGGGTAATAGTTAGAGGATGTCTTCAGGAAAACACCATACTTGTTTGCAAATTCAGCTAGCTCAGCTCCAATAAATGGAGTCCCATTATCTGTAATAATAGCATCAGGAATGCCAAAATGTGTAATCAGCCCTTCAATGAAAGAAATCACCACTTCTTGATTTGCGACCCTGGTTGGAATAGCTTCAGACCATCTCGTAAAATAATCTATAGCAGTCAAGATATACTTGTGTCCAGCTGAAGAATTGGGATCAATAATCCCAATAAAGTCCAATCCCCACTGCTGAAAAGGTGCTTCAACCTGAATTGGATGCAGGGGCAATGATGCATTTCTAACCCTTCCTGTATACCTCTGACATTTGTCACATGCTTGGGCAATCCTGAAAGCATCCGTGAACAAGGTTGGCCAATAGTAACCAGCCCGAATAATTTTTAAAGCCATTGGTCTACCTGCATAGTGTCCTCTTGATATGCCATAATGAAACTCCTCCAGGAGTCTAGCCTTCTCTGATTCCTTGACACACCTTAAAAGAACGCCATCAATGTTCTTGAAAAACAATCCTTCGAGCAGTAACACATACCTGAGAGCTTGCAGACGAAACCTTCTCCGTTGTGAGGCATTTAACTGTGAAGGGCATTTACCAGTTGTGAAATAGTTAATGAGGTCATCTGCCCAATCTTGTTCTTGAACTAAGAGGTTCATCAGATTGTTATCTCTAGCAGAATCATCTACTTGATAATCAACTATCCCAGATGCTGCAGTCTTTGCTAAATGTTGGCATAAGGCCTTACCCCGCACTAGCTTGGTCGGATGAATCTCAACATCAAATTCTTGAATTTTGGTGACCCAACCAGCGCGTTTATCACCCATCTCACCCTGAATGATGAAATTCCTTACATCGGGATGTATAACATAGACGACTGTCCTACTCTGAGATATGAAGTGCTTGAATTTTTTAAGAGACTTCATGACAACATACACCTATTTTTCAATGAAATTATATTTTGCCTCATGAGGTAAGATAACCTGACTAAGGAAAGCAATGGGCCTTTCATTCCCATCATCTCCTTTCTGTGTGAGTACTGTGGCATAGCTTTCATCTTCCCCCACTGCATACAAAATGAAATCTTTTGAATAATCTGGATTAATTAATACAGGAGCCTGCACTATTCTGTCCTTAATTTCCTGCAATGCCTCCTTCCTCTGAGTTGTCCATTTAAATTCTGCATCCTTCTTCAACAACTCAGTCATGGGCTTGACAACCTGGGCAAAATCAGAAATGAACTTCCTGATAAAATTAATCTGTCCAAAGAAAGACTGCAACTCTTTCTTATTGGCAGGGAGCGATAGTTTCTTCAATGCTTCGACTCGAGATGGATCAATTGCCAAACCATCTTCTGAAATGACATGCCCCAAGAGTTTACCTTCCTTCACTGCAAAAACCGACTTCTTTGGATTAATGGAAATACCAAACTCTCTACATTTTCCAAAGATTTGCCTCAGATGAGAACAATGATCTTCCCGTTTATGTGAAAAGACAGTCATATCATCAAGATAAATAACAATAATCTTGTTCAAAAGCTCCTCAAATGCAATGTCCATGGCTCTCTGGAATGTGGCCCCAACATTTGATAATCCGAAAGGCATTCGCTGATAAGCAAAAGTGCCCCACTTAGTTGTAAATGTTGTCTTGTACTGGTCCTCATCCCTAACCCAAATCTGGTTATATCCAGAGAAACCATCTAGCAGTGAAAAATGTTGAGCCCCAGCAACAACATGTAGTATCTGATCAATGCGAGGCAAGGGATAGTGATCTTTCAGAGATGCACGGTTCAGATTTCAAAAATCTACACACAGTCGTATGTCTCCATTTTTCTTTCGAACCGAAACCAGATTAGCAACCCAAGTCGAGTGCTTAACCAGATATATAATCTTGGCTTGTAGCATTTTCACAAGTTCGGCCCTCATGAGAGTCTCAATATTTGGATTCACTGGTCGCTGCTTTTTCTTGAAGGGTCCGACTCCTTCTTCCAACTCAATAGTATGCTGAACAATATGTTTATCATATCCCTTCAGATCCTCATAACTCCAGGCCACAATATCAAAAAATTCTTGACACAGTTGCTTGATTTCTTGCAGTTCATCAGGAGTAGAATCAGTCCCAATCTTAATGACCTTATTGGGTTCTAATTGCAACTCCATATACTCTTTCTTGTCGATCTCAATCCGATGTTTCTTAGACCGATCATGCTGATCAAACAAACTTTCTAGAGTGATAAGACCCTTCGGAATATGATTATTCTGCAATTGAATCAGACCATCAGTTTCTTCATGCTCCAAGGTTCTTCCTTTGATGGTGGCAGCTTCTTGAATCAAAAAGTTAACAATTTGCTCATCACTCTCGAAGACTTGCCAGAAAGTATCTTTGTCTGGGACACTAGGCCTGTACACCATCCTTACTATCTTTGGTTTCTTCACTACCTGCTCAATGGGAGAAAAATTTGCTCCAAGAGATGCTAGAAGATCTGCATGCTTATTCAGCTCTCGTGAAATGGCTTGAATATTCAGAGTTGTGAAAGACTCAAACAGGTCCCAAACTTGGTTGCGGTATGCTTTGAGATAATGCGCTTGGCTTGGAATACACTTGTTTTTTACTTGGTTTACAATCATGCTCGTGAAATCACCAAACATCGTCGATTCCCAACTTTCTTGCCTTTCAACCCTGGCATAACGCCCCACACCCCGCGGCTTTACAGCACCCAGGGAGGGGGAGTAAAATGCCACCAACCGGGGGGGGAAAACACACCAGCCCCCCCCCCCCCCCCCTGCATCTCGCCCCATCAAAATATAACTTCCATAGTGTGATCCTTGAAATCAGATCCCACTTGGTTACCATAGCATTGAAATCAAGCATTGAAAACCCATCTTCCAACTGAAGCTCATCTAAAACCTCATTCATCAAATCAGAACCCTCTAACTCTTCGGTTAGCATGTTGACAGACTGCATGGTCTTTCCTGCTTCATCCAACCTTTCAATATGAAAAGAGGAAGGTTTTTCATTATGAATCCGGAGTCTCTTTCCTTTGAAAGGGATCTCCAAGTGGGAATAATCCAAGTGCAAGGTAACCTCCCAACTTTGCAGTAAACTCTCTGGATAAGCACATACTGAAATACGGTTCTAGATCGACCACAACTATCTCTTGAATGACTGTAATCTGGGGCATAGTGTGTAAAACAATCGGGACATCCTTGATTACACCCACCATTTTCATAGGAGTACCATCTAACTACAAGACTCTAGGGCTACTTCATGTGTATTCCATACCCATAACTTCGCAAACTACCTTTGGCATGACAGTTGTAGCGGCTCCGGAGTCGATCATGCAGTTATGCACGATCCAACCCTCTATTTGCAGTGATAGATAAAATGGGGGTGGTCTATTTTTACCAGTGATAGAAGTGGTTAAAGCTTGAGCATAAATTGTCTGGGTAGGACCTTTCTCACTATCCTTCATAGATTTTAAATATTCTTGCAATAAATCTACCTACCCAGGCAATTGCAATGCATCATAAAGACTAACCTTAGCTGGGGTCTTCTTCAGTTCTTCGACAATGTTGTATGCAACCATAGTAGATTCCTTCTTTTCAATGGGGTGATCATATTTGCTCCGATACTGCTGAGTGGCTTCTACTCTCAGCCTCTTCATCAATGAAGGGTACTTCAGCTTTTCTCTAGCTTGCTCCTCTACTTCTGATCTTGCCTGTGCAGTTGCGGCCTTTTCTTGTACTCTATGTGGAACATGATCTTTCGGTAAAACAGGCGCATCTAGCTTTGAAACTGACATAGGAGTTTTCACTTGTTTCTTCAAATCAGCTGGCACTTTTAATGGCTCTAGCTCAGTAGGATCTACTATAACAGGCTTCTTTCTAGTCCTTGTGAGAACTGAAACTTGCTCTTCAGATGGAACCATTAAGCTATGGCCTACCTCAGAGATCATATTGACTTGCCCCCCTGAAGAACTAGCAGCCAATGTCTGCACATAATTCAAATGAACCATGCAAGTGTCTTCTCCATGTGGATCATTGCATGTCGAACACCAATATGTTCTTTCAGCAAGGACTGCATCTTCATTTGCCAAAATAGTCAGGTTCTTCTCGGGTGCTTTGCTTGTTGAAGCAACTTGTTCTCTAGTAATCGGTGGGGGTTGAAATCTCCTAGGCTGGAAATCTCGCTCAGCTTGCTTCCTTTCAATAAGCGTGATCTTATTACCCATTGCTCTTATTGCAGAATTGGCAGATTTTACCTCTTGCAAGAGTGTTGTATAAGGATCAGGGTTTACAAGTGCAGGAGGTGCTGGTAAGGGCAAAGGTGTTGGTGGTGCCGGTAATGCTGGGAATGAGGTGGAAGCAGGGAATGGCAGAATGTTGGGTGCAGGCAACTGGGGATTTGCTGAAGTAGAGAGCTGAGGAACTGGGATAGGTGCAATTTGAGGTGCACTAGAGCTCCATGATGGAACAGGGTACATAGAAGACATAGATTGCGAAAAAGAACTAGGATATAAATGTTGTGGAATATCAGGTAAAATGGGCATTGCTACCTTTGGGGGAAGCCTATCGATTGCAATCAAGTCCGCCTCCGCCTTTTGTGCTTGCTCGAACAGTTTCAGGAAGGTCATCACATTGGACTGCTTGATCGCCAAGCCAATGTTTGTATTGAATGCTCGAAGGTAGTAGAACGTAGCTTGCTTAGGGGTAGGGCGAAGTCCTTCGAGCACTCGCTACCAACTTCTGGTGAAACGAACATTGAAATCTGCTATTGCCTCCTACGGGTGCCTCTGGATTACGTTAAACTGATGCAACAATGAAAATGGGTCAGCCTGTTCATGAAAATTCTTAACTAACAATTCTCCTAGCTGATCCCATGACGCAATAGTGCCTGGTTGTAGAGATCGATACCAATACAGCAATTTTCCTCTCAAGGATAACACTAATAACTTCACCATCACATCTTCATCTGTTATATCATGAATGGCTGCCAAAGAAGCTACATCATGAATATGTTCGTATGCAGTCTTTCCCATGCCATCATAGGTTGGCAAGGCTTTCAAAGCAGCCTGGGGAACTAGATTTTGAGCCTGCAAATTCAAGGCCCCTGAGCTATTCCATGCTAAAAACTGCCGGGGTGGAGGATACTGGGCCATTGGGACTAGTGTATGTAACTGAGAAGATGGAAAACTAGTAACAATACTAGGGATTTGTGTGGATATGGCAGATGATGCAAGCGATGGGGAAACCAACCTAGAGTGTTCACCTCTTTTTGTGCTGTCAAGTTCAAAAAACTCAACAAGATCTTCAACTTTTTTAGACTTTGATCTCGTGATCATGAAGTACAACTTTCACTGCATCCATGTTCAGAGATTTCTGGGTACTATAGAGTCACCAAATGTTCTAACTATACGGCATGAAGGTGAACATTAAACCCTCAATACTATGGGATCTTTCTGAGATAGAAACAGTCTATCCCACCGGGCGTGCCAAAAACTGTTGGTCACGAATCTGCCATAGGAAAGGATTTTATACTAAATGCACCCTAGACCCGGCCAACATTGAAAGGTTGGGAGAAAGAAATGTCTCCTAGACCAATCTCTAGAGAGGGCTGGTTCCCTTACTAAATCTAAGCTTGATGAAGACTAGAGTTACTGGAAAGGAATTATAAATGTGCAAGAAGAAATGAGAAATTATGAAAAGAAATGGGAAATATAGCCATAGGCCAAATTTATCAGATCAAGAAATATTAGCAACAGATAACTTCAAGCACAATAACAACATATAATAGAAGATATCAACGTAATTAACTTACAACCTTGCACAGAAAACCTCCAAGATCACATTCCAGAACTCACTTCCTCACTAGCAATATTTAAACTCAGATACAGAATTCAAATTAAGCAGCAGATAAGAAATACGAGCGTAAATTAGGAATGTATAAGATAGAAGGAAAAACCACGAGATAATTGCTTGCAAAACCAGAGGCCAAATATCTTTCATTCATGCAAATAACTTCAAAGCTTTCAACAAAAGTCTCTCTCTCGATCCCCTCTTTATGAGATCTACATTGATTTTTATAGAAGTCTTGCTTCTTTACAACATTTAAAACTTGCAACGGACTTCCTCGAGATCTACAAAATGTGCAAAAGAAACAAGGAAATGATCCCCTTAAACCAGCCTTGGAGAAACCAAAAATTGAATGAAATAAGGAGTCGATCGTCTTCATTAAATGGTCATTCTTGAAACATGCTTGAACCATTAGAAAAATCACGAACAACAGCTTTGAATAATGGAAGTCTTCAATTCTGGTGGCTTGGACATGTTCTTCTACCTTGCTCGCATTGGAAAGCAGCAAAACATTTAATTCTGGAGTGCTTTTAATCCTTGGAAATCACAATACTTCATCGGGCCGTTTGAACTGCTTTCTGGCGTGAAACTGTAATAGGTCACGAAAACGTGACATGTCACGAAATCATGACATTTCTCTACTCCGTACACTTTTGTCACTTTGGGATCGCAAAAATCAACCATGTCACGAAATCGTGACGTATTCGGCTCCTTTGTCTCCTTCGCTACCTTAGCTCATGAAAATGCGATGCATCACGAAATCATGACGTTCCATACTATTATGCTCTTTCTCGGCTCTATTTCTATGAAAATGTGACAAGGCATTCACACTTCTTCATCCATTTCTCTTTTTGCTTGAACCACAAAATCGACAAGACATGATTTCGCTACACCTTTCTCTCTTTTGGCTATGTCTCACTTATACGTCGTGAAAACAAGACAAGTCACACTTTCGCTACACTATCTTCTCGCTGCTCAATCTTCTCTTCTATGTCGCAAAAATCTGACATGTTGCGATTTCACGACAATTTTCATCCACCCTGTACGGTCCTGCTTCTAACCTACGAAAACATGACACTCTTGCCTCAAGTGGTTCTTCAATCTCCAGCATGTCGCAAAATCATGACAGGTTCTATCTCCTTGGACTTTACTGCTCTTGACCGCAAAAATTCATCATGTCACGAAATCGCGACATTCCGTACAATCTGGCTGCCTCCTTGCTTCCTCTTCACGAAAACGTGACATGTCACGAAATCGCGACAATTCCCTGCACTTGGTCCTTCCGCTCCAATATGTCACGAAATCATGACGTTTTCTTGCCTTCTTCATCATTGTCGCTTCTATCACAATATCATGACTTCTTCTTCTTGCTTGGCCTCATCTTCAAAAATGTCACGAAATCGTGACATCTTTCATACCTTAGGCCTTTCGTTTCAACTTTGCCATGACCATGCAACACGTTGCGATATCATGACAAATTTGCTGCTTATTCATTATTCTGTCACGAAATCGCTACAAGATTCATTGTCATTGCCCAATTATGTCACGCTACATTTTGTCACCCTTAGTTGTCATGATTTCATGACCTTTTCTATCATTCTGCTCCATGGCCATTGTAAGTCGTGAAAACGCGACATGTCATGATATCACGACAATTTTGCTGTGCTGCCTCCGTTGACCATTTTGACCGCAATTTTGGAACACGTCACGAAATCATGACATTTTTTGACTTTTGCTTCTCTCTCCTCGAAAGACCCGCGATAACGCGACATGTCGCGATATCACGACGGTTTTGAAACTATGCTCTCCATGCTGCTTTTTGTCGCGATATCGCGACAGTCTTCGGACTTAGCTTTTTTTGCATCAAAACTCGTAGAGGAGTGAGAACTTCAACATCTTATGCATGAATAATCAACAATCAAAACAATGTGGCAAAAATGCCAACATTCTTGGTGGCTCACGGGGTATACAGTTCTGCTGTATGCACGAATCCCAGGCATGAATCCATTGGGCAACAGAGTCAAGAAAAACTAAGAATAGAAAGCTGGCTGATGGGGTACATCTCGGTAGACTGCTGCAACAACTCTTGCTAATTTACTGAAAACTCAAGGAATCTGTATTTGGCTTAGCTGACCAGGTGCTGTAAAAGAATCTCCATGAAAGCACCAAGGGTTGCAAAATGGAAATGAATGAAATGAGGAGTGAGGACTATGGAATGGAAATAGTAAATGATGGAATGGTGGAGTGGAGGGAGTGATGCGGTAGATACAGCAAACAGAGTGCTTCTGTGCTACCAGCTGCTATGAAATGGAAATGGAAGTGAATGGAATAATGGAATGGAAGTGGAAGGGATGACAAATGTGGTATGAACTATGGATAAATGCTAAAACGACAATGAAATTAGAAGAAAAGGAAAAGAAGAAATGGGAATACCAGAAAGGGAAAAAGAAACAACAGTAGTGGCTTGATTACTTGCAGAAGAAAAAGGAGTAGGAGAAGAAGGGAATAAAGAAGGGGGGAAGGGAAGAAATAGAGAGGAAGCCACTAACTGCTAGGAAGGAAGAAGAAAAAGAAAGAAATAAACGTACCTACGGGCTCGCATGCAAAAAGAGCCGAAGTTGATAGAGGAAAACAATACTTTTTTTTTTTTCTGTTTTCTTTTTTTTTTTTTTTACTATATACAAGGTAATACTAGACTCATCTTCATGGAGTGTAGGCTTTCAGATGAAAGTCGTTCACCGAAATAGGAAGTGGGCTGCCATCCAAATCTTCTAGATGAAACGAATTTGTTGCACCAACACTGACAATGCGGAATGGACCCTCCCATAGAGCATCAAACTTCTTGTGCATCCCTGGCTTGGCTTTCTTTTCATTCCATTTCAGGACCAAATCACCCACCTTAAGCGGACGATCAGTGGAATTTTTATGGAACCACTTTGAAATAACCTGTGTATGCTTAGCAAACTCCTCATAGGCCAAAGAACGTTGCTCTTCCAACTGTAACAACTGAGCCAACCACATATCCATGGAATCTACATCTGCTTCATCATCCTGAAATCCCTGCAACTAGCTGCAATATCTGGCAATTCTAGATGAACAGGCAACCTTGCCTCTTTTCCATATACCAGGGCATATGGTGAAGTCTTGATAGACTTCTTGATTGAAATCCTATCTGCCCATAAAGCTTGATTCAATAGAAGGTGCCATGATCTCTTGTTATCCCCCAAAGATCTCTTTAAAATCCGTAGCAAATTCTTGTTTGTGGACTTAGCCAAGCCATTTCCCTGAGGGTAATAGTTAGAGGATGTCTTCGAGGAAAACACCATACTTATTTGCAAATTCAGCTAGCTCAGCTCCAATAAATGGAGTCCCGTTATCTGTAATAATAGCATCAAGAATGCCAAAACGTGTAATCAGCCCTTCAATGAAAGAAATCACCACCTCTTGATTTGCAACCCTGGTTGGAATAGCTTCAGACCATCTCGTAAAATAATCTATAGCGGTCAAGATATACTTGTGTCCAGCTGAAGAATTTGGATCAATAATCCCAATAAAGTCCAATCCCCACTGCTGAAAAGGTGCTTCAACCTGAATTGGATGCAGGGGCAATGATGCATTTCTAACCCTTCTTGTATACCTCTGACATTTGTCACATGCTTGGGCAATCCTGAAAGCATCTGTGAACAAGGTTGGCCAATAGTAACCAGCCCGAATAATTTTTAAAGCCATTGGTCTACCTGCATAGTGTCCTCTTGATATGCCAGAATGAAACTCCTCCAGGAGTCTAGCCTTCTCTGATTCCTTGACACACCTTAAAAGAATGCCATCAATGTTCTTGAAAAACAATCCTTCGGGCAGTAACACATACCTGAGAGCTTGCAGATGAAACCTTCTCCGTTGTGAGGCATTTAACTGTGAAGGGCATCTACCAGTTGTGAAATAGTTAATGAGGTCATCTGCCCAATCTTGTTCTTGAACTAAGAGGTTCATCATATTGTTATCTCTAGCAAGATCATCTACTTGATAATCAACTATTCCAGATGTTGCAGTCTTTGCTAAATGTTGGCATAAGGCCTTACCCCGCACTAGCTTGGTCGGATGAATCTCAACATCAAATTCTTGAATTTTGGTGACCCAACCAGCGCGTTTATCACCCATCTCACCTTGAATGATGAAATTCCTTACATCGGGATGTATAACATAGACGACTGTCCTACTCTGAGATATGAAGTGCTTGAATTTTTTAAGAGACTTCATGACAGCATACACCTATTTTTCAATGAAATTATATTTTGCCTCATGAGGTAAGATAACTTGACTAAGGAAAGCAATGGGCCTTTCATTCCCATCATCTCCTTTCTATGTGAGTACTATGGCATAGCTTTCATCTTCCCCCACTGCATACAAAATGAAATCTTTTGAATAATCTGGATTAATTAATACAGGAGCCTGCACTATTCTGTCCTTAATTTCCTAGAATGCCTCCTTCCTCTGAGTTGTCCATTTAAATTCTGCATCCTTCTTCAACAACTCAGTCATGGGCTTGACAACCTGGGCAAAATCAGAAATGAACTTCCTGATAAAATTAATCTGCCCAAAGAAATACTGCAGCTCTTTCTTATTGGCAGGGAGCGATAGTTTCTTCAATGCTTCGACTCGAGATGGATCAATTGCCAAACCATCTTCTGAAATGACATGCCCCAAGAGTTTACCTTCCTTCACTGCAAAAACTGACTTCTTTGGATTAATGGAAATACCAAACTCTCTACATTTTCCAAAGATTTGCCTCAGATGAGAACCGTGATCTTCCCGTTTATGTGAAAAGACAGTCATATCATCAAGATAAATAACAATAATCTTGTTCAAAAGCTCCTCAAATGCAATGTCCATGGCTCTCTGGAATGTGGCCCCAACATTTGATAATCCGAAAGGCATTCGCTGATAAGCAAAAGTGCCCCACTTAGTTGTAAATGTTGTCTTGTACTGGTCCTCATCCCTAACCCAAATCTGGTTATATCCAGAGAAACCGTCTAGCAGTGAAAAATGCTGAGCCCCAGCAACAACATGTAGTATCTGATCAATGCGAGGCAAGGGATAGTGATCTTTCAGAGATGCATGGTTCAGATTTCAAAAATCTACACACAGTCGTATGTCTCCATTTTTCTTTCGAACCGAAACCAGATTAGCAACCCAAGTCGAGTGCTTAACCGGGTATATAATCTTGGCCTGCAACATTTTCACAAGTTCGGCCCTCATGAGAGTCTCAATATTTGGATTCATTGGTCGCTGCTTTTGCCTGAAGGGTCTGACTCCTTCTTCCAACTCAATAGTATGCTGAACAATCTGTTTATCATATCCCTTCAGATCCTCATAACTCCAGGCCACAATATCAAAAAATTCTTGACACAGTTGCCTGATTTCTTGCAGTTCATCAGGAGTAGAATCAGTCCCAATCTTAATGACCTTATTGGGTTCTAATTGCAGCTCCATATACTCTTTCTTGTCGATCTCAATCCGATGTTTCTTAGACCGATCATGCTGATCAAACAAACTTTCTAGAGTGATAAGACCCTTCGGAATATGATTATTCCGCAACTGAATCAGACCATCGATTTCTTCGTGCTCCAAGGTTCTTCCTTTGATGGTGGCAGCTTCTTGAATCAAAAAGTTAACAATTTGCTCATCACTCTCGAAGACTTGCCAGAAAGTATCTTTGTCTGGGACACTAGGCCCGTACACCATCCTTACTGTCTTTGGTTTCTTCACTACCTGCTCAATGGGAGAAAAATTTGCTCCAAGAGATGCTAGAAGATCTGCATGCTTATTCAGACTCTCGTGAAATGGCTTGAATATTTAGAGCTATGAAAGACTCAAACAGGTCCCAAACTTGGTTGCGATATGCTTTGAGATAATGCTGCTTGGAAATACACCTGTTTGTTACTTGGTTTACAATCAGCTCAGAATCACCAAAAATCTGCAACTGTTCGATTCCCAACTTTCTTGCCTTTTTCAAGCCTAGGCATAATGCTTCGTACTCGACAGCATTGTTAGTACAATTCCAAGTAAGACGGTATGAATATGTTCTTTGTAAACCAGAGGGAGAAATCAAAACAATACCTGCTCCTGCACCATTTTTGCATCTTGCCCCATCAAAATATAACTTCCATAGTTGATCCGTGATAGAGCTCTGATCATCTTGGTTAGGGAATACCTGCATTGCGCCATCCTCGGGCTTTGTGATAGAATAACAACCGATTTCGGTCTCTAGCATAGCATTGAAATCAAGCATGGAAAACCCGTCTTCCAACTGAAGCTCATCTAAAACCTCATTCA
This sequence comes from Wollemia nobilis, assembly GCA_028583015.1. Classification (NCBI taxonomy): domain Eukaryota; kingdom Viridiplantae; phylum Streptophyta; class Pinopsida; order Araucariales; family Araucariaceae; genus Wollemia; species Wollemia nobilis. Next base: position 3,728,865 of record JAQPPZ010002362.1, read on the forward strand.
TCAAATCAGAACCCTCTAACTCTTCGGTTAGCATGTTGACAGACTGCATGGCCTTTCCTACTTCATCCAACCTTTCAATATGAAAAGAGGAAGGTTTTTCATTATGAATCCGGAGTCTCTTTCCTTTGAAAGGGATCTCCAAGTGGGAATAATCCAGTGCAAGGTAACCTCCCAACTTTGCAGTAAACTCTCTGGATAAGCACATACTGAAATACGGTTCTAGATCGACCACAACTATCTCTTGAATGACTGTAATCTGAGGCATAGTGTGTAAAACAATTGGGACATCCTTGATTACACCCACCATTTTCATAGGAGTACCATCTAACTGCAAGACTCCAGGGCTACTTCATGTGTATTCCATACCCATAACTTCACAAACTGCCTTTGGCATGACAGTTGTAGCGGCTCCAGAGTCGATCATGCAGTTATGCACGATCCAACCCTCTATTTGCAGTGATAGATAAAATGGGGGTGGTCTATTCTTACCAGTGATAGAAGTGGTTAAAGCTTGAGCATAAATTGTCTGGGTAGGACCTTTCTCACTATCCTTCATAGATTTTAAAGATTCTTGCAATAAATCTACCTGCCCAGGCAATTGCAATGCATCATAAAGACTAACCTTAGCTGGGGTCTTCTTCAGTTCTTCGACAATGTTGTATGCAACCGCAATAGATTCCTTCTTTTCAATGGGGTGATCATATCTGCTCTGATACTGCTGAGTGGCTTCTACTCTCAGCCTCTTCATCAATGAAGGGTACTTCAGCTTTTCTCTAGCTTGCTCCTCTGCTTCTGATCTTGCCTGTGCAGTTGTGGCCTTTTCTTGTACTCTGTGTGGAATAGGATCTTTCGATAAAATAGGCGCATCTAGCTTTGAAACTGACATAGGAGTTTTCCCTTGTTTCTTCAAATCAGCTGGCACTTTTAATGGCTCTAGCTTAGCAGGATCTACTATAACAGGCTTCTTTCCAGTCCTTGTGAGAACCGAAACTTGCTCTTCAGATGGAACCATTAAGCTATGGCCTGCCTCAGAGATCATATTGACTTGCCCTCCTGAAGAACTAGCAGCCAATGTCTGCACATAATTCAAATGAACCATGCAAGTGTCTTCTCCATGTGGATCATTGCATGTCGAACACCAATATGTTCTTTCAGCAAGGACTGCATCTTCATTTGCCAAAACAGTCAGGTTCTTCTCGGGTGCTTTGCTTGTTGAAGCAGCTTGTTCTCTAGTAATTGGTGGGGGTTGAAATCTCCTAGGCTGGAAATCTCGCTCAGCTTGCTTCCTTTCAATAAGCGTGATCTTATTACCCATTGCTCTTATTGCAGAATTGGCAGATTTTACCTCTTGCAAAAGTGTTGTATAAGGATCAGGGTTTACAGGTGCAGGAGGTGTTGGTAAGGGCAAAGGTGCTGGTGGTGCCGGTAATGCTGGGAATGAAGTGGAAGCGGGGAATGGCAGAATGTTGGGTGCAGGCAACTAGGGATTTGCTGAAGTAGAGAGTTGAGGAACTGGGATAGGTGCAATTTGAGGTGCATTGGAATTCCATGATGGAACAGGGTACATAGAAGACATAGATTGTAAAAAAGAACTAGGATATAAATGTTGTGGAATATCAGGTAAAATGGGCATTGCTACCTTTGGGGGAAGCCTATCGATTGCAATCAAGTCTGCCTCTACCTTTTGTGCTTGCTCGAACAGTTCTGGGAAGGTCATCACATTGGACTGCCTGATCGCCAAGCCAATGTCTGTATTGAATGCTCGAAGGTAGTAGAACGTAGCTTGCTCAGGGGTAGGGCGAAGTCCTTCAGGCACTCGTTGCTAGCTTTTGGTGAAACAAACATTGAAATCTGCTATTGCCTCCTACGGGTGCCTCTGGATTGCGTTAAATTGATGCAACAATGAAAATGGGTCAGTCTTTTCATGAAAATTCTTCACTAACAATTCTCCTAGCTGATCCCATGATGCAATAGTGCCTGGTTGCAGAGATCGATACCAATACAACAATTTTCCTCTCAAGGATAACACTAATAACTTCACCATCACATCTTCGTCCGTTATATCATGAATGGCTGCCAAAGAAGCTACATCATGAATATGTTCGTATGCAGTCTTTCCCATGCCATCATAGGTTGGCAAGGCTTTCAAAGCAGCCTGGGGAACTAGATTTTGAGCCTACAAATTCAAGGCCCCTGAGCTGTTCCATGCTGAAAACTGCCTGGGTGGAGGATACTGGGCCATTGGGACTAGTGTATGTAACTGAGAAGATGGAAAACTAGTAACAATACTAGGGATTTGTGTGGATATGGCAGATGATGCAAGCGATGGGGAAACCAACCTAGAGTGTTCACCTCTTTTTGTGCTGTCAAGTTCAAAAAACTCAACAAGATCTTCAACTTTTTTGGACTTTGATCTCGTGATCATGAAGTACAACTTTCACTGCATCCATGTTCAGAGATTTTTGGGTACTGCAGAGTCACCAAATGTTCTAACTATACGGCATGAAGGCGAACATTAAACCCTCAATACTATGGGATCTTTCTGAGACAGAAACAGTCTGTCCCACCGGGCATGCCAAAAACTGTTGGTCACGAATCTGCCATAGGAAAGGATTTTATACTAAATGCACCCTAGACCCGACCAACATTGAAAGGCTGGGAGAAAGAAATGTCTCCCAGACCAATCTCTAGAGAGGGCTGGTTCCCTTACTAAATCTAAGCTTGATGAAGACTAGAGTTACTGGAAAGGAATTATAAATGTGCAGAAAGAAACGGGAAATTATGAAAAGAGATGGGAAATATAGCCGTAGGCCGAATTTATCAGATCGAGAAAGATTAGCAACAGATAACTTCAAGCACAGTAACAACATATAACAGAAGATATCAACGTAATTAACTTACAACCTTGCATAGAAAACCTCCAAGATCACATTCCAGAACTCACTTCCTCACTAGCAATATTTAAACTCAGATGCATAATTCAAATTAAGCAGCAGATAAGAAATACGAGCGTAAATTAGGAATGTATAAGACAGAAGGAAAAACCACACAGACAATTGCTTGCAAAACCAGAGGCCAAATATCTTTCATTCATGCAAAGAACTTGAAAAGCTTTCAGCAAAAGTCTCTCTCTCGATCCTCTCTTTTTGAGATCTACATTGATTTTTATAGAAGTCTTGCTTCTTTACAACATTTAAAACATGCAATGAACCTCCTCGAGATCTACAAAATGTGCAACAGAAACAAGGAAATGATCCCCTTAAACCAGCCTCGGAGAAACCAAAAATTGAATGAAACAAGGAGTCGGTCGTCTTCATTAAATGGTCATTCTTGAAACATGCTTGAACCGTTAGAAAAATCATGAACAGCAGCTTTGAATAATGGCGCATCTTCAATTCTGGTGGCTTGGACACGTTCTTCTACCTTGCTCGCATTGGAAAGCAGCAAAACATTTAATTCTGGAGTGCTTTTAATCCTTGGAAATCGCAATACTTCATCGGGCCGTTTGAACTACTTTCTGGCACGAAACTGTAACGGGTCGCGAAAACGTGACATGTCATGAAATCGCGACGTTTCTTTGCTCCGTACACTTTTGTCACTTTGGGACCGCGAAAATCAACCATGTCACGAAATCGTGACGTATTCGGCTCCTTTGTCTCCTTCGCCACCTTAGCTCGCGAAAATGTGATGCATCGCGAAATCGTGACGTTTCGTACTATTCTGCTCTTTCTCGGCTCTGTTTTTGCGAAAATGTGACAAGGCACGATTTCGTGACGTTCTTCATCCATGTTGTTCTCTTCACTGCTTCAAACCGCGAAAATGTGACAAGGCACGATTTTGCTACACCTTTCTCTCTTTTGGCTATGTCTCACTTATATGTCGCGAAAACAAGACAAGTCGCGCTTTCGCTACGTTATCTTCTCGCTGCTCAATCTTCTCTTCTATGTCGCAAAAATCTGACATGTTGCAATTTCACGACAATTTTCATCCATGTTGTACGGTCCTGCTTCTAACCTACGAAAACATGACATGCTTGCCTCAAGGGGTTCTTCAATCTCCACAAATGTCGCGAAATCATGACAGGTTCTATCTCCTTGGACTTTACTGCTCTTCGACGGCAAAAATTCGTCATGTCGCGAAATCGTGACATTTCGTACAATATGGCCGCCTCCTTGCTTCCTCTTCGCAAAAACGCGACATGTCACGAAATCGCGACAATTCCCTGCACTTGGTCCTTTCGCTCCAATATGTCATGAAATCGTGATGTTCTCTTGCCTTCTTCATCATTGTCACTTCCTGTCGCGATATCGCGACGTCTTCTTCTTGCTTGGCCTCATCCTCAAAAATGTCACGAAATCGCGACGTCTTTCATGCCTTATGCTTTTTGTTTCAACTTTGCCGCGACCACGCAACACGTTGCGATATCGTGACTTTGCATTTTGTGCCTTGTTCATTATTCTGTTGCGAAATCATGACGAGATTCATTGTCATTGCCCAATTATGTCATGAAATCGTGACATTGTTTGTCATTCTGCTTAGTTATGTCATGATTTCGCGACCTTTTCTATCATTCTGCTCCATTGCCATCGTAAGTCGCGAAAACGCGACATGTTGCGATTTCATGACAATTTTGCTGTGCTACCCCCATTGACCATTTTGACCATGATTTTGGAACACGTCACAAAATCGTGACAACTTTGCTCCCTTTCCTTTTTGACTTTTGACTTCTCTCTCCTCCATAGACCCACGATAACGCGACATGTCGCGATATCGTGACGATTTGAAACTGTGCTCTCCATGCTGCTTTTTGTCGCGATATCACGACAGTCTTCGGACTTAGCCTTTTTTTGCATCAAAACCTATAAAGGAGTGAGAACTTCAACATTTTATGCATGAATAATCAACAATCAAAAAAATGTGGCAAAAATGCCAACACTACTTTATATGGAAAATATCTTAAGGAACCCATGAACATCATGCATATTAAATAGTACTATGCATAAAATCAAAAGTCCCACCATTGTACATAGTTGTAAATATCTTGTACATATATTTCTTGCATTCACAATAATTTCACATAAATCATATTTCATTTAGTTTCCATTTATATTCATCAAATAATATTTTTGTCCAATTGCATATGCCATATGGTCACATCCAGTTATTTATATATTAGACCAAAGCTGTCAAAATTCATAAGCAATTTTGGTTTACTTGAAATAATTCAAAAATTATCTTGAACCACTCACCAAATATGCACTTTGATAAAATCTTGATTCTAGATATTGATTATAATTCTCTCTTGAACCAAAAAATCTACTACTTCAATAAATATATTTTGAAGTTTTGGGAATTGATCTTACCACTTTTTAAAGCAAATCACACTTACACATCTTAAAAATAAATTTGCACAAGGAAAGATGATGCTACATAGTAGTATTAAGTCCTTAAGCGAATGGTTTCCCTCCCTATATTATTATGTTCATGGTCTAGAATGCTAAGAATTGGTAAAAGGATAAGCTCCTCCCTACCTAAATAAAATCCCTTGTTCTTTGTCTAATCTGAGCAAGTATTCCTTGAAAAAAAAAAGAGTAAAAGAAAAAATATCTTTTACTACAAAGCAATAAAATTCCCTTGTTCAAAACAAAAATTAACAAGAATCCCTACTCAAAGAAATCAAAATAAAATAAGGGGGTAATAATATTGAATCCCTGGAATTACTTAGTTATTTGAATGTCATTGGGTGATCCCAATAATGGGCTGAATGAATCCCACCTGGCAATAGGGTAGTCTTACGCGTGGTTACATATTTGTCATATTGGTGACCTTATTTTATACAGATCAATATCAGCTTGTGGATCAACTAGATTTTGGTAGCTTGTATTACATAGTACTTAAGCTAACTGTATGTATAAAATCATGGTAAATGAAATCCATCATTTTCATACACATTGGTTCTTAAAAATCAGTTTGCATCATTACCTTACTCAAAATTGGTAAGTGAGCTTCATAAGCACACACATTTGATTCTTGAGAGATTTTGTATAATCATTAAGATCAATATGGAAAATAAATACAAAATTTACACACTGGTTCTTGATAAATTTGACTTCATCCTAGAAATGATAAAAATTATCCTTGAAGTTTGACTAAGCAAACATCATTATTTCATCATGGATTTGTATGAATGTTAGCATACACAATTAGCCTTAAATACAATTAATCTTCCATCTTTTTTTTTAAATAAAGGGGTAAAAATTTATTGATAAAAAATTTGGATTACAAAGTACAGCTGAGTCCCCAACCAGGACTCAAATAAGCAACAAGACAGGATAAATCACCAGACAAGGTCAACTCCCAAAGAAAACCAAAAAAACAAACCACATTAAGTTTGAACATCCTTATGGATCAACTCCCGTAGGTGTTGAGAATCCCTAGACGAGAGACTCTCCTAGTTATCAATACTCTGAGTATCCAATAGCTTAGAAGCCCTTTTGGCCAGGTAATCAACAACCCCATTCCATTCCCTTGGAATGTGCACAAAGGATATAAATTTGAACTCTTCACTCATTCTGAGAATCTGAATGGTCACAGAGGCCAACTGCCAATTAACATCCTCCACTCTTTTGCTATTTAAAATATTAACCAAAATTTGAGAGTCAGACTCACAAAGAATCCTATGCCAGCCAAGAGAAAACCCCCTTTGCAAGGCCTCAAGTATCGCCAGAGCTTCCATAATATTGTTGGAGTGAACACCTTTATAAATGGAAAAGAAAAAACTGACCATGCCAGCAGAATCTCTCCCAACACCACCAATTCCAGCATGTCCACATGCACCAATACACTGACATTGCCCCTTTCTCCACAACTTGGGAGCAATATTGAACAAACTATCAATAGCTAATTTAGTCTCTTGAATAAAAACCACATCCGAAGAATGAACACGAATCAAATCACGAACAAATTTTTGTCTGGGGATGTTGTTCAACCCCCTTACATTCCATGAAAGTATAATCATTTTTGGGGGTTATAAAAATGGGAGTCCAATGTTTTCACCAAACCTGACTCTACCAAAGTCTCCCCCATTAACTTAATTTTATCCTAGTATTTCTTCCGACCCACCTTCATATTCTTATCTGAAGCATTTTTTTTAATTATTTTATGCTGCAATCCCAACACCATAGGAGTTTTACAGTCCATGGATGACTGCATCAGTGCCTGGGTAGGAGAGGGCATATCTAAATCTATGCCATTTTCTAAGATAACTTCACTTTCAGGGCTAGGGCCAACCATATCACCTATACTCGAAACCAAAGCCCTCTGTTCTTCATTTAAACCCCCTATATCTGATTCCCTTGGTTCCACCTCATGAAGAGACAACTGATTTGGTCCTGTTATATCTATAACAGGTAGCGATGTTTTAGGTATCTCCACGCACTGATCAAGGTTCTCTAGAATTTCAAAATGGTTGAGCTGAGCATCTGGCTGGTTATCCTTAATGTATCTTTTTGCCTTTCTTCCTTTGTTTCGAGGTTTTACCATAACAAAGCCTTCCTTATCCTGATCCCCCTCCTTTATTGGGGCTTTTCCTTTATCCATATTTTGTACAGCTCGAGAGGGCCCAGGATTTGAAGCCACAGGCAAGACAAACTTAGGGCATTTTATTTGTAAGTGGCCATATTCATGGCAAATCCGACAATGAAATGGAAGAGCTTCATAGTCAATTTTTTGAACCCATGTGGTTGATTCAAACTGTATTTCAATAGAATCTGGAATAAGATTGTTTAAATCAATTTCAACACAAATACGAGCAACAGAGATTACATTTTTATCCAACGTCTGTTGTGACGGTCCAACCGACTTCCCAAGTAGAAGGGCAATCATATGCAAGATGTCATTTCTCCAAAATTCCAATGGGAGCCATGGAAGCCGAACCCACACCGGAACCCGTGACGACCACTCCTCTGATGGGTTGAAACCCACATGCCAGAGTTTAAGAAAGAGTCCCTCTTGGTTACAGAAATAGGGACCTCCTTCAAATGCTTTGTTACGATCCGCAAGACAAGAAAAAACCACCATAAAATAGTTGTTTGCACTCAACATCACCTCCACATCACCTTCAGGGTTCCAAGTCTTCCTAACCCAAGCCTCCACAAAGGGAAGAGAAATTTGGATGCCCATAAATTTACCAATAAGCACATGTTTGGTTAAATACTCCACATCTTCTGCCATCGAGTCTGGTTGAACCACTAGAACCGGCCTGGCTTCACATCATTCCAAACATCCATTGTTCTTTAACAAGTGATTCCTGGCATGCAATGGGAAATCCTGTTCCTTCCAATCATTTTTAAATGAAATACCAGCACTAGCATGCACGCTCTGTGACGGACCTGATGCCATCACTACATTCCTCCAGTTTTTCATACCTCCTCCAAAAACTGTTGCCATCCCCGCAGAGCCCCGAGGGTTTGCTATAGAAAGAAGAAAGTCTCTATCAAAACCTAATAATTAAGTATTAAAAAAGTACAATTAATCTTCCATCTTATATCCATTACTTATTATAAATTTTTCAAATCATTATATTGCATGATTACATGTCTTATACAAAAACTTGCATTGATCATACATAATCATTTTCTCATGTAACTACATATCGACTTCATGATGATGGCATTAGACAACCCTAATAAAATATTTCTATTTACTTCACACTAGGAATATTATACCTAGTGCAAGTCCTCTATAAAAAAAATTCATGCTTAAATCACTATCTCTCTTAAATTTAAACCAAATTAAATTTTTTATCATACATTACTTATCAATTGCATCACTTTCAAAAAATTCAAGATACTTCTTGATCACAACCCTTTATATAACAAGATATAGTATAGGATTCAATTTAAGACCAACGGGAGGGCAACCTCCATAGACGATCATATACAAGCATACATCCTCGAGATCTATTACTGACTGATCAAAATCATAAGGGTTCATTTTTCAAAATACTCTTTCTTCTACAAAACTTTCAAATCACACTACATCACCAATTACATCACTCATACTTCACTTCACTATAATCATATCTTGATTAAGCATGATAGCAAAAATATTAGAAATCAAACATGACCATAAGCAATATTATGTAGATCATAAAAAATAAATCATATTTTGCATTACACATACACATAAAAATTAAAATATCAAAAAGAGAACAACAATAGTCATATGTATATATATATCATAATAAATACATAGGATACAAAATAATTGATTGATATACCACAATAAAAATTGGCATACTCAATCACTAGGGGGTACACCATAAAACCAAACCTTGGTATATCATCCCCTAGAACCCCTAGAACTATGGGTATAATCATATAGAGGTAGTCTGGGAACCTAAAATTGAGAAGCCCTAGACATTGAACCTGATCTAGAGTAGCTCGAATCCATCAATTCTAGGGGTAATGAATCCCTATGATCCTTAAGCGCCACCTAAAAATATATTTTTTGATAAAAGGCATCCATTGTGCCACTAAGGTAGCCTCTTTCTATGCTTCCATAAAGACACCATGTAGTGCACTACTCCATGAGTATTGGCATGAAGCTCCACTCTGAAGTGATAGAAACTCTATTCTAGTGTGATTTTCCATGTCCCTGAGCCTAGGTTAGCTAATCCTGAGCCTGAAAAAGTAGTGTTTGTGACTACATGAGTTGTATCTCCAATGACTGGATCCAACTCATATGAATTATGATCTAACTCCTCTTTTTTGAGTACCCCCTCTCCTCAGTCTCATCTATCTCTCTCCCTGAGGCTATCTAGTAGAGCATCATCTAGTCACCTCTTGATAAAATTAGTGTACTCACTCAATTACACCTCTCTTGTGTGATCTAGGATGGTGGCATACCACTCATGGCACCCATTTGTGGCCCTAGCATCATATCCTGCAAGTAAAACCACTAGATCATCCTTATATACCTCTACAAACCTATTGATATTTGGTACCCCACTATTAATCATCGAATTTTGAACCACCTATTGGAATGTGAAATCTTGAAACTCTGAGATAATCTATACTAACCCAAACTACCACAATAATTTGTTCACTTGGTGTAACTTAATTTCTCCCCTCTCCATTTTAAGCCATTGTACTCACCTCATGAGTGACAACTCTATCCTATCATCCTCCAAACCTTGGTGTCCATGCCATGGTCTCCAGCAAATACATGGTGCAATCAAATCATCAACCACCCACTTGGCCTCCTCTAGGACACTCATCCTCCTACCTCAACCTACTACAAGACCTTAGTGAAAAATAGTCAGTCGTCCATCCTATATCTCTCAATGAGGAAACCCCTCTGGTATCCTCACCATAATGTGCTCCCAACACCATACCTATAGAAATGTGGTAAGGATCAAACTATGATCATTCTTATACATGACCTTATACAAGGTCCTATATAAGTGATAAAGTATATAATATCTCCACACAAATCTTTGGTTGGTATCTCTCATGTCCATAACCATATCTACCAAAAACTAAGGAAGATGTCATCCACTCTTATGGCATGACAATAAACCTACAACTATCCATGCTGGTATCTCTATCAGGTAGGAAACTTCCTTTGTGACAATCAGTCCTTCAATGCTGACCCCATTTTTTTCAATAGGAAATGATGGATCCTCTATCAATTACCATATCACCTAAGCTTGGGATAGGGACTGATAGAAAAATTATCCCCTAATAGGAACTTTAAGGATTCTCTATATATCCTCTAATGTAGGGGTCATCTCACCTGTATATAACTAAAAATTTGACGATCTCAAATACCACCTCTTTGCTAAATATGTTAGTATATTGTAGTCTACCTCTATGCATGGCATCTCAATCACATGTCAAAAACCCACCACATTTAGAATTGTATTTTCATTCACACTCAAGCCATGGATATTATCATCGAATCCTTTGTACCACCACTCGTAGTTCTTAAGGACACCTCACTACAAAATAAAAAATAAAAAACAATAATTATAAAAATTACAAAAAAATCACAAAACAATGAAACATAAATTATAAACTTTTATTCAACTAAAAAATACAAAATAAATTGATAAAATTGGACCATAATTGCAAATTCAAACTTGTACAACAATAGATTTGGGTGACCAGTATTACCTTTTGTACATTCAAATATGTTAATTTGAACATTTTTTAGTCAAATTTGGATGTACGAATTCATTGGAGAGCATTTGAATTTATGAATTTGGATGCATTTCCAGATGAATTCGGACGTTCCAATTTGTTGAAATGGTCCAAATTTTTCATTGTAGACACACGACGGTAGGCTACATATAAATTCCTAAAAAATTAAAAATTCAACTAAAAAATTCAAAGTTTGAAGTGATAAAATTACTTACCCACATCCTCGCACTAGTTTTGTTGCTTCCATCTTAAATTGTGTTCACCTGATGCTCAGATGTTGCCATTTTTCTCCAGAGCTCAGTTTCCAAGAATGGTGAGGGTAAAAATGAATTAGAGTTTTTACCCTAATTTCCTATTTTATACCCCTTTTTACCCATTTTTATTCAAATTTTTATTTTTGCAATAAATTTCATTTTTTTTTTACAAAATTCGAAGGGGGTACCTAATAAATTTTTGGTTTCCTTGTAGTGTAACTCCATTTTTTGCTACATCTTTCTTTAATGCATTTATTGTTCATAAATGCACCAAAGAGGGGGAAAAATGTAGCCAGGGAATTTTGATACACTTCAAAATTATCCTCCTAGAAAAAAAATTATTACTTTCTAACAATGTAAAATTCACCCTTCAAACCACTTCCTCGATTTTTATGCTAAGAAAAATTGAAATCTATCCATTTTCCTTTTTTTTCAAGAAATTCAGATGAACTCGACAAATTTAAATGGTTTCAAAAATTTTGGACATCCAAATTTATCCGAATTCCATGTGCACCTAATTTAGGAGCTCTGTTGGGATTTTGAAACTAATCTAGGCAAACCCAAATTTCTAAAAAAATTGGATGATCCAAATTTGTTCAGAATAGGGAAATTCCTAATTTATCCTAATTTATCGGCCTATTTACACCTCCCTCCCTAATTTATTGACCTAAATTGGATTATAAATCCCCAAAATCCCCCTAGAAAAACCTAATGGTGATTTTGCATGAAAACTAAAGTGGAGAGAAGGATTTCTTATGTTTGTTGCAGGTTTTCTATGGAGAATTCAACATCAGATCACCATTCCAGGAGTAGGTAGACATGGAGATGACTATTGTGAACTTAGATCTATTTTATCCTTAGTAGAATTTTGCTCTTTTGCATTGTTTTTACAAATTTGAATCCATCCAAATTTATCATAATTCCAAAATCATCCTAACCGTTGTATTTTGCAAATCTAGCCACTGAATATTTTTGGATTCTTGAATTTGTAGCAAACGTCCAAAAAAATATAGTTCTATGATGGGGATAGGATTTCTATTGTAGGTTTAACATATCAATTTGTATTTTGAATTCTATCATTCATCAGCTTCATTACCTTACTATATTCCATTGCTATTACTGTATTCCTTCCATTTAGATTGCATGCTTTGCATTAGTTTCATAGATCCATTATTTTTATATAGTTTTCTAAAGGAACTGAGGGGATTTGACTATTGTAGATCACAATTGGCTATGACCTAAGTAGATCCCCCATCCATAAATATGATTTTTAGTGTCAAATTGTGAAATTGGATATTTTGAACATATTCAGACGTTCGAACTCATCTAACAGATTCATACCGATACAAAAACATACAAACATATCCAAAAATGTACAAATCAATTATGGGGGAAAAATTATTATTGCAGGATTGTCATATTGATATATATTTGCATTGTGCTATGTACTTGCTTTAATTATTTTATTACATCTTATTGTTGTTCCAATATTTATTTTATATTACATGCATTTCTTTACATTAGATTTATAGATCCATTATTTTTCTATAGTTTGCTAAGTAACCGAGGTAATTTGACTATTGCAGATCACAATTGGCAGTGACCTAAGTATATCCCCCCACCATAATTATTAATTTTAGTGTCTTGCTATGAAATTGTAGGTTTCAAACATATTCGAACATTCGAATTTGTCTAATAGATTCGAATAGATCCAAAAACATACAAAGAGATCCAAAAATTGATAGCGAGCAAACATCCAGACCAGGTAAGGAGTTAAACTTGTTTTTTTTGTTGAAATTTTCTATTCTGTAAATCCATAAGATTCTATTTAAGAAAACTCTACATAGAACAAAATAATAGGGAAGACCCAAAACATAAACTTAGTTGCATTATTCATTCTAGTTTGAAAGAAAATATAAAAGAACAAAAAGATACAAACTTAGACTTATTACTCTTAGCATCAATTGCATTTGTTAAAAATAAAAAGGTTCAAAAGAAAACACAAAAGGGGAACACAAACTTAGTTACATTATTTTACACCAATTGCATTAGTTGAAAACTTAAAAGAAAAAATATCAAAGCACAAACTTAGTTGCATTGTTTCATGCCAATTACAATAATTGAAAAACTCAAAACAAAAAGAATCAAACATAGACTTAATTACTTTTTTCTTTACATCAATCATACTAGCTAAATATAAAAGATAAAAATATATAAACTTAGATATATCACTTTTACATCAATTGCATTTGTTAAGAAACTTAAAATAATTAAAAAGATCAAAAACATAGATCTAGTTATATCAAATTGCATCTAGCATATTGGATTAAGAAAACACAAAGAAAAATAAAATATAAAAATAATTTAAGCTTAGTTATAATATACTTTGCATTTATCATACTAGTTGAAAAACTAAAAAGAAAATATCAAAAATACAAAACCTAGTTGCATTGTTTTTATATCAATTGCATTAGTTGAAAACCTTAAACAAAAAGATCAAAAACATAGATTTAGTTACATTTATTGCATACTAATTGGAAAAACACAAAAGAGCAAAAATATAAACTTAGTTACTCCATTTTACATCAATCAAAAGGTAAAACATAGATCTAGTTGCATCATTCTCTACATCAAGTACATTAAGTTGAAAACATAAAATACAAAATACAAAACAAAATAAAAATAATACGCTAGCATAAACATCATATTTTGCTTTTCAAAATTTATAAAAGCATTTACATCATAGTTAGATTTACAAAGCTTTCTAGTTAGAATCTGTTTACTTTGTTCTCATTGAAATTTCAAAAGCATATAGCTAGGTAGTAATTACATTTTGGTCAAACCCTAGGTGTGTGTCACATAAAAGAATTCAACAAAAACCCACCTTACCTACGCGGGGAAACCACCTTAGAAAGTGTTTTTTGGTGAATCCTTACCCAATTTGTCAATAAACACCAAGGAGAGCACAAATCAAGTGCTTCTTATTTGAGGTGTAGATACATTATTTTCCTGCCCCCTTTCAGGTGTTGATACATTAGCTTAAAAGAAAGGGGTGCAAAAATTTGGTGTCTACACAACCTTCTCGTTCTTGACCCGATCGAGTCATTTTTGACCAATTTCGCCAGTATTTAACTATCCGAAAGCTTGTTGTGTGCATCCCCACACGTCAACATTATTGGATATTCATATGTTGTGTGCTGATTTTTAGGTCATTTTTGGATTTATTTCACTATCAATATTTTTCCAAAATAAGTTAACAAATCTACCTTAAACATATTATATTTTAAAGGAAAAATCAATTAAAAGAACAATAATAATTAGTCATAAAAATAACTTGCTATTTAAGACCAATTCACACTATTATCATGATTTTAAACCATCCTAGAGTATAGTTTTTCTCTCTAGATATTTGCTAGTTTACTATTTCACAAAGGAGAGTTTTGAAGAACCAATTGTTCATAAATGCATAACTTTTTAATAACTTTATTTCCCTTAAAAGTAAATTTCGGTATCACACCTCATGAGTTTCATTAATATTACACTATTTGCATTCATAAGTAAAATCATAGGTTTTCTTCTTTAGAGAATAAGTCCTGGTTGCCTCTCACTCACGACAACACTAATCAATTTATCAAAATAGATTTTAAACGACATTCACTAGAAGTATTTAGCTTATATGCAGCAAACACTAAGTTTAAACAAGACTTATTTACTCTCATGGTTTACCCAGGATCCTTCGAGGTAAAACTAGGTTTGATATATTTAATATCTTACCTAAGAATTTCCAATTTACAACATACCAAAAGAGAATTCAAAACCAAAAACCTTTTTACTAAATAAGGTTATAAAGTTTAATATAATACATATGCTTCATCTGGCTTCATCATAAGCTCATGATGTCGCTTCCAAATACATTTGTATTTATTTTTAGAACAATAATACAAGTGGGCTTCACCCCTTTTAACATGATAAGGGGGTTCTTGCTCTTACTTTAAAATTCTTATACTACTTTCTACCTAAGGTTTGGTATGTCTAGTTTCACAGTATTTCTACAAATTTGCACTACTTCCCAGGCCCAAACTATCCAACTTCATTATACAACCATTGCCTTGGTTATTGTTATTCAATATGTAGCAACAATGGCATAGCGTTCCTTGACTGTGAGCTCTTGGAAGTATTCTTCCCATACTCATTCAACATAATATCAGTTGCTTCCAAGAAATCAATAGTCTGCATAGAGGAAACTTGGAATATCGTCAGGGATCAGATACAACTTGTTGTGGCTGCTCCACAACGTACCCCAAAATTGGGGACCCACCTTTTTTGCATGTTTTCCAAGAAGACCGAAGTGGCCCATATGCTAAAGATCAAAGAAAAAGCAAAACACCGCAAGGAGGAAAAAGTGTCGCGATATCGCGACATGTTGCATTGTCGCGGCCAAAAGAGAAAAAGTGTCGCGATATCGCGACATGTTGCATTGTCGCGGCCAAAAGAGAAAAAGTGTCGCGATATCGCGACATGTTGCATTGTCATGGCCAAAAGAGAAAAAGTGTCGCGATATCGCGACATGTTGCATTGTCGCGGCCAAAAGAGAAAAAGTGTCGCGATATCGCGACATGTTGCATTGTCGCAGCCAAAAGAGAAAAAGTGTCGCGATATCGCGACATGTTGCATTATCACGACCAAAAGAGAAAAAGTGTCACGATATCGCGACATGTTGCATTATCGCGGCCAAAAGAGAAAAAGTGTCACGATATCGCGACATGTTGCATTGTCGCGGCCAAAAGAGAAAAAGTGTCACGATATCGCGACATGTTGCATTTTCACGGCCAAAAGAGAAAAAGTGTCGCGATATCGCGACATGTTGCATTTTCGCGGCCAAAAGAGAAAAGTGTCGCGATATCGCGACATGTTGCATTTTCACGGCCAAAAGAGAAAAGTGTCGCGATATCGCGACATGTTGCATTTTCACGGCCAAAAGAGAAGAAAGAAGAACAAGAAAGAAAAAGTGTCGCGATATCGCGACATGTTACATTTTCGTAGCTAAAAGCAACAAAAGAGAGCAAGGAGGCAAAAGTGTCACGATATCGCGACATGTTGCATTTTTCGCCAAGGGAACAGAGTAGTTGACAGTGCGTCTGATATTAGTGATGAACACCAGGATAGTGAAACTGAAGACTGCATAGTGACGTGGACATAAGGACAAAATCCAATGAATAAGACAAAACGTTACATAAGGAATCTTTAATGATTTGAAATCATTTAAGATGGTCGTTACACACGGAAGGAAACGGACGCAAGCCCATGTGGAGAAAATGAAATGAAGGGCCACAAAATAGAAATGAAAAGTTTTTTTGGAAACCAAAACACATGCATGCACAAGGGAAGGTGAAACGAACAGCCATTGGAAAATGAAACGAAAAGCTTCCTGAAAAGTTTTAAATACGCCAGGCAAGGATGTTTTGAGGGGTTGGAAACTGCTACGAGCAGAGTTGCAGATTTGAAGGCAAGAGGGCCATTCTGGACCTGTTTGAGTCATTTTTCTTCCATGGACTGGTTTGGGAAAACCAAAAATTTTGCTATTGTAAAATGACACATTTTTAATGCAGGAGTTTTCAGAAATTTGCATCTTGTGGGCAAGAAAGAAGGAGATTCTCTTTGCATGCTATGGATTTAATGTCTATTTCTTTTCTCTTTTTCAGATTTCGAGTTTGTAGATGGAGTTAATGCAAGTTTGCTTGGTTGCTTCATGTGAATGCTTGAACCTGAAATTTATTTTAAACCCTAGGAACCAACACTTAGTCTATGGGGATTGTGCTTGTTTTGCAAGTCCAATAGGTTAGGTTGCATGCATGGAAACCTCACATCTTCGGTTTTGTCGAAATAGGATAGCATCATACTGAATGCATTTTATTTTCAGTTTTCTCGCATTTCATTTTCATTTTTCTGCATTTTATTTTTCCAAAAATTTTAACTTATTTTAAATTTTCAGGCATTAAAATAAACATTTAAAAATTTTCAAAATCCAAAAACAATTTCACCATTGCGTAGGCTATACTTCATACTTCCAATACGCACTTTGAAATTTCATTTTCAGAGTTGTTTAGTATTCTTTAAAAATTCATCGAAGTGGCTATTTTATTACAGATTTTGAAAAAAACCGAAAATAGAAAATTTCCATTTTTGGGCCAAATTTCATTTTTTTCAGTTTCATGTTTCATTCAATGAGCTTATGATGACATTCCCTTCATGAAAATTCTAATTTCATTGAAGGAGTTATGTTTTATGGCATTTTACAAATTACCATTTTTGGAGCATCTAAAATTGCCCTCTCTTCATGAAAATCTGATTTCATTAAAGAGGGATAATTATGAACATCACATTTTAAGGTCATATGAGGGCCAACTCACATTTGCTTTATTTTGGTTCAATGAACAATCACTAAAGTTTCATGGTAAAATAAACCAACATTGCCCCTTGTTTAGAGTTACTTGCAATCACTAAGGTGTTCCAAGCATTTAAATTGAATATCTTTATTTGAGATTACTAATACACATATGCAAATGCTAATATAGCGGAGACCTTGGAGAAGTTGGTTGTTTAACTTCTTTGCAAGAGGGGATTTGGAACCCAAATCCTAAGGGAGAGTGTACTTTCACAATTGGGTGAAAATACCACTCAACAGATTGGCGCTAGAAGGAGGGCTCGAATTGGTTTATTTCAGTGTGATTTAAATGCTATAGGGATTTAAATTTTGAATATTTCATGCCCTATTGATTATTATCTTTAGCCCTCTTTTAACAATACAACCTTGTAGTGTTAAAAGGAGGACATGAATTGCTATGCATTGTTCTAACGCTTTTGATTGTTCATACAGGAATAATGTGTTTTGATTTGATTTTGAAAAATTTTGGTCTTGACTAACGAGGTTGTCTCCATGCAATTACTTTCATTTGATTTTAATGGATACATCTCTTGGTTGATGCTAACATGATTATTCATACGTTACATGTTTGATATTTGCTAGTCATTTCATGCTTATTTGTAAGGAATTATTTTGTCTAAAAATGTATTTGTTGTCGGTATTATGCTCTTCACTTGCGTGTAATGCGATCTTGTGAATCAGAAAGCCTACAACACTAGGAGTATGCTCTTCACTTGCGCATATGCGATCTGGTGAATCAGAAACTAATTTACATTTTTAGAATATTGCTTTGTCATGGTTCCTTCTTTTATTCATGACTAACAAATTGGTTTTGAAGTTATATTTTGAGTTTTACTAATGACGACATACGATATAAGAGCTGAAGTAGCATCTCTAAGAGAAAGAATGGTATCTACGATGGAGGATCATTATAAGGGTTTGTCTATACATGGGATACCCTATCAAATTCCTAAAATGTTATTGGAGTTTCTACGATGTTTTAATCAAGAGGTGCCACTAGGATACTTGCAAAAATTGTATGTCTACAAGAATACATTATGTCAATTCCAAATTTTCTATGAGGAGGTGGCTTGTAAGTTATTTGCATACATTTTGGATGATAGACCATTCTTTTGGTATGGCCAACTACCCATGGAGGTTAGGACTTCTTGGATACAACTAGAAGCAACCTATATTTATCATTTTGGTAATCAGGTTGACTTAGAGATGTTGAAAAATCAGTTTACCTCCATACGTAATGAGCCTAATGAATCCTTGAGTCAATTCAATGGAAGATTTCGTGAGTTGCACTCCCAAATGTGGGAAAATTTTAACACATCAGAAGAGGAAGCTATTCAAGTATACATGGGAGCCATACACCCCAAACTTGCTACATATTTAAAGAAAAACTTGGATGACTTGTCTCTAGAGACAATCTATGAGATCTTGGAAAAGGTAGAACAAGTTTTTGAAGAAGAAAAGGCACAACATGTTCACATGAGAGATTGTTCTTTTGGAGTTAGTGATGCCAACCTACACCAACCATCAAATGTAGCACCCTCCACTCCAATGATACCTAAGGTAAATGATCAAGGGGATGAATTTGAAGGTCCAAATGTTACAACCACCTTAGATGTAGTCCAAGAGGAGGTGCAAATTGCTAAGTCCACATCCACCAGTGAGGATTATGCAAGAGATGATCTCATTCATAGAGATACATGATTATTTAGATGAAGGGGTTCTAAATTCAACAATGTTTGAAATATGTGATAGGACAGAACCTACCATAAAATTGGATGAAGTGGTTGAAAGTGAAATTGGAAGAAAACCAATAAATGAATTTGAAGATATGATAGAGTTTCACCACTTGTTCTTGGAAGATACTATTGATGAGATGTTTGAAATTAACGACCAAGAAATTCTTCACCCTCCAAATTGTGATGAAACGAAATCATGGGTTACCAAGTTGGACTATGATAGCCTTACAAATTTGAATTCAAAAAATGACCCACTTTTGGAAATAATTGAACCATCTAAGGAAGGTGAAGGTGAATTTGATGAGAAACACATTGATGAATTGGAAGATGTTGAAGAAGTAGTTGAACGTCACCACTTGACTTTGGAAGATGATTATTATGATGCTTGGAAGAAGTGGGAAGACTACACTCACTCCAAAACTGCTAATGAAACTTGTGTGCCAATTGATATACAGGACAACATAATCGCCTACTCAAAGGAAGATATTACAACTCCTGTACAATTTGAGGATGTTTTGGAAGAGGGTTTCAAATCTCATCAAATTTTGGAAGATTATAATGATCCTACTACCAAGGACAAAGAAGAAAATGAATTGATAAATGAATCAAAAGATCATGTCACAAATACCATGGAGTTTCATCCCACAAATTTGGAAGATAATTTTTACAATGGTTGGGGAAGATATGAAGATGTGTTATTTCCTCACACCCCTATTGATGAAGCCTCTATTCCAATTTATATGCAGGATGTTGAAACTTCTACTTCATACGAAGATCTCACATTCACAAGATTTGAGAAGGTTACAAAATTCGATCATGTTGAATATAAATTCATTGAAGATTCGGATACAAGTTTGCATGATTATTTTGAGGATTCAAATGAAGAGATACCATGGATAGTGAACAAAGAATTGGAATTAAATGACAAAGTGGTTGATCTATTAGAAGCAACGCAAGTGATTGATCATGAAGATGAGTTACTTGACATACACTTTGACCAAGAATATTTGAGGGTTGAAAAGGATGGGCATGTTTTCAATTGGGTGCCCAATTTTGGTATGTTTGATGAACAAGTAATCAATGAAGAATATGAAGACCATGAGGTGAAAGAGGGAATTGCAAATCCTCATCAAATTTTGGTAAATGAAAATGTGAAAAAGGTAAAATCTAAACCTTTGTGTCCAAACATCCAAGATTTAGGTGAAGATTTGTATAATTCAAATGATATTTATGATGAAATGCCATTGAAGGTGAATGAAGAACAAGGATTAATTTCTAACCACACCTTTGATAACATTACTTTAATGAATGAAAAGGAGCTTGATGCACTTAAATTGCTAAATCAAATTCATCAACAATTAATTCTTGAACCTAGGATAAAAACTTCTAATGATCCCCATTTAGTAAATATCCTAGATGCTTGTAAATTGTTGCACAATTTTGATTGGCCTAAGAACATGGAAAATGAATTAGCTTTGAAATTTTTAGAAATAGGCTCTTGCTTACAAAATTTCATTTTGAATAAAGAAAGCCTAGTTCTAAATCATGAATGGAATTATGAAATTTACACCTTAAAGAATAGACAAGAAAGAATTGAAAATCAACCATTGTCTAATCAATTTGGTAATTTGAATCTCACCTATGAGAATACTAATGGAACTAAATCTAATTGGTGGGGTGAGAGAGGAAAGTTGAAGTTGGTTGCATTGTTTGGTCTAATCTTGTTTTTGTTTGATTCCTTCCACATTTGGCATGTGTATCACATTATATGTCTTTTGGAATGCTCAAATCATGTTTGGGATCCGGGAAAGTGATAATCCAAACTTTGCACCATCTTGTACCATATTGTACATTTGTATATAGTCTTTGGTTTTGGGTTGGTGTTTTCAAGTTTTGGTTTTGGATCCTTCTTTGGTTTTAAGTTTTGTGTGTTGGTCCTTTGGACACTTTTGGTTTGTTTTGAAAAAAAAAAATGAGATGTCAACTTATGTCCTTATGAATGTTGACTAAGACTAGGAGAATATGAAACATCGGAATTGTATTGCAGAAAGCTCCACGAATATCGCAAACACATTAAAGAATATCGTTTGGAACTTGTGATGCATGAAGTTGTCAATTTTATAAATTATGGCAAAGTAGGTGGTATACTCCATCCGCATTTCAAAAGGAGCAATGCATTCATCCATATCTCATGTTACATTCCACATTGCATATACATTTCATCTCAGTTGCATCTTCATTTCAAATACAATCATTGAAAAGGTGTCGAATCCTCTTAGGGTTATTACATAACATATATTAAAAGGATCCTAAGGTTGGGAACTGATGCCCGAACTATCTTGAACCAAGCACGTTCTACACATATTAAAGAGGATCTTGAGAAAAATGGTCAAAACCATACTTGGAAGAAAAGGTGAGGCGAAAGGAGTATTTCGTGTCTGTCCTATCATGCAACATAATCCTTAAAACAATGGTTTTTACCACTCCCATAGTGCTTAAAGCCTAAAATCAGAGTAGTAAGGATAGGGTTAAATCCCCATCGAACTTAGGTTGAGGATCCAACTCCCCAAAGCTCTGATTTGACCTTCATGGAGTAGTAAGGATAGGGTCTAATTCTCATCTCGCTTAGGTTGAGAATCCGATTCCCCAAAGCTTCTATTTTGCCCACTCAAGAACTTGAAATTCCAAAGCAAATATTTTTCATTCTACTTTCATTGCATCATTGATATTGGATTGGAAGGATCGTACTACATGTCCCTTGCAAGGATGGGTAGTCATCCCCAAGGTTCAAGAAATCAAAAGTAAAGTCAAATCCTGGATTATGGGGTTGATCTCCATCGGGGCTATAGATGCCTGACTGGAAGTGGAGTATGCTCATGCGTGGCAACATGTCTTGTCTAAAAGCAAGACCACTGACTGCTCAAATGGACAGGCTAGCCTGATAGTTTCATCCATAGCAGGTTAAATCATTTTGTTCAAGATGAGGTAATGAACTCCAGATCAGAGTAGTAAGGATAGGGTTAAATTCCCATCTCGCTTAGGTTGGGAATCCTATTCCCCAAAGCTCCGATTTCACTTACACTTGCACATGGGTTCAAGATGGTAGTGGCACATAACCAACTTTGGGATCTAGTAAATTAATTCAATATACATATATTTGGTCCTAAGAGGGTTTGACAGTTTTAATATGTTTGTTCATGATACTAGAAAGTTTGAGCCTTTGCAAAGCAGGTTGTTATATCTCTAGCATAGTTGTCATACATCAAATCCTCTACAAATCATTCATAGCCTTGCATACGAATCATAAGTGAAACCGACAATGGAAAGTTGAACGAGTTTCAAACGATAGGGAATGAAGCACATTGCACACACCGAGCTGATGCTTAATAATTCTAATGCTTCATGTATTTCTCGTCTAGTTTCATTCTTGGGATATTTGTTGACGCTTGTATTTGAGTCTGTGTGTTTTCAGGTTGAGTTCTCACCGAAATGCTCAGGAGCATTTCCCAGTAGAGTCGCCATTTGTTGTGGCTGCTCCACAACGTACCCCAAAATTGGGGACCCACCTTTTTGCATATTTTCCAAGAAGACCGAAGTGGCCCATATGCTAAAGATCAAAGAAAAAGCAAAACACCGCAAGGAGGAAAAAGTGTCGCGATATCGCGACATGTTGCATTATCGTGGCCAAAAGAGAAAAAGTGTCACGATATCCACGTGCATTGAAAGAAAAGAACAAAAGAAAAGGCCAAAAGAGAAAAGGAACAGCAAAAAAGCAACATGTTGCATTGTCATGCCAAAGAGAAAAAGTGTCACGATATCGCGACATGTTGGTCCATCTCAGCAGAAAAAAGAAAAGTGTCGCGATATCGCGACATGTTGCATTTTCGCAAAGAAAAGGGGGAAAGAGAAAATGTGTCACGATATCCCGACATGTTGCATTTTCACAAAGAGAGAAAAGTGTCACGATATCGCGACATGTTACATTTTCATGGCTAAAAGCAACAAAAGAGAGCAAGGAGGCAAAAGTGTCACGATATCGTGACATGTTGCATTTTTCGCCAAGGGAACAGAGTAGTTGACAGTGCGTCTGATATTAGTGATGAACACCAGGACAGTGAAACTGAAGACTGCATAGTGACGTGGACATAAGGACAAAATCCAATGAATAAGACAAAATGTTACATAAGGAATATTTAATGATTTGAAATCATTTAAGATGGTCATTACACACGGAAGGAAACGGACGCAAGCCCATGTGGAGAAAATGAAACGAAGGGCCACAAAATAGAAACGAAAAGCTTTTTTGGAAACCAAAACACATGCATGCACAAGGGAAGGTGAAACGAACAACCATTGGAAAATGAAACGAAAAGCTTCCTAAAAGTTTTAAATACGCCAGGCAAGGATGTTTTGAGGGGTTGGAAACTGCTACGAGCAGAGTTGCAGATTTGAAGGCAAGAGGGCCATTCTGGACCTGTTTGAGTCATTTTTCTTCCATGGACTGGTTTGGGAAAACCAAAAATTCTGCTATTGTAAAATGACACATTTTTAATGCAGGAGTTTTCAGAAATTTGCATCTTGTGGGCAAGAAAGAAGGAGATTCTCTTTGCATGCTATGGATTTAATGTCTATTTCTTTTCTCTTTTTCAGATTTCGAGTTTGTAGATGGAGTTAATGCAAGTTTGCTTGGTTGCTTCATGTGAATGCTTGAACCTGAAATTTATTTTAAACCCTAGGAACCAACACTTAGTCTATGGGGATTGTGCTTGTTTTGCAAGTCCAATAGGTTAGGTTGCATGCATGGAAACCTCACATCTTCGGTTTTGTCGAAATAGGATAGCATCATACTGAATGCATTTTATTTTCAGTTTTCTGCATTTCATTTTCATTTTTCTGCATTTTATTTTTCCAAAAATTTTAACTTATTTTAAATTTTCAGGCATTAAAATAAACATTTAAAAAATTTCAAAATCCAAAAACAATTTCACCATTGCGTAGGCTATACTTCATACTTCCAATACGCACTTTGAAATTTCATTTTCGGAGTTGTTTAGTATTCTTTAAAAATTCATCGAAGTGGCTGTTTTATTACAGATTTTGAAAAAACCCGAAAATAGAAAATTTCCATTTTTGGGCCGAATTTCATTTTTTTCAGTTTCATGTTTCATTCAATGAGCTTATGATGACATTCCCTTCATGAAAATTCCAATTTTATTGAAGGAGTTATGTTTTATGGCATTTCACAAATTTCCATTTTTGGAGCCTAAAATTGCCCTCTCTTCATGAAAATTCTGATTTTACGAAAGAGGGGTAATTTGAGCATCACATTTGAAAGAAAAAAACAAAAGGTCATATGAGGGCCAACTCACATTTGCTTTATTTTGGTTCAATGAACAATCACTAAAGTTTCATGGTAAAATAAACCAACATTGCCCCTTGTTTACAGTTACTTGCAATCACTAAGGTGTTCCAAGCATTTAAATTGAATATCTTTATTTGAGATTACTAATACACATATGCAAATGCTAATATAGCGGAGACCTTGGAGAAGTTGGTTGTTTAACTTCTTTGCAAGAGGGGATTTGGAACCCAAATCCTAAGGAAGAGTGTACTTTCACAATTGGGTGAAAATACCACTCAACACAACTCATAGATAATGATCATGCAATTTTACCATGCACACATGCAAACTATTATTTCACAAAAATATTCAAAATTTTACTAATCTATTGTCATATTACATTATTTGGTCTAGTATACGTGTCACTTTGTGAAAGTGCAATGTGTCAAAAGAGAGAGGAGTATGAAGAGTCATATTGACATGTGTGAAGAACACAAGCTTATACTAAGAGGGGGGTGAATAGTATAAGAACAACTTTTACTTTTCTTTCCCAAATAATATTATCCAGTATACTCAATGGTAATATCAACAATAGTAATCAAAGAAATGCACAAATCATCACACACAATAGAGACACCAATTTAACGTGGTTCACCCAATGTGGGCTACTCCATGGAGAAAATATTTCTACTAAAATTTCTCAACAAATCTCTTGGGAATCACTTCCCTATTACAATGTTTATGGACCTCTATCCAAAGGAGACACCAATCCCCTAATGCTCTAATTGGTGGATCTCTCTCCATAGGATAACCCTTTCCCCTTTTCTCTAGTTCATGGAACTTGACCCCGGAGAACTCTTTCTCCTCAACTGGTTCGTGGATCTCTCTCCACAGAAGAAATCTATCTTCCCATATGCTTCATGGATCACACTCCATAGGAGAACTCTTTCCCCTTGCTCTAGTTCATGGATATCTATCCATAGGAGAACTCTTTCCCCTCTGCTCTAGCTGGTGATATTCTAGAAGACTACTGCCCCCACTGCACTAGCTTGTGGATCTCTCTCCACAGAAGACCTATGTCCTCACTTAGAACACCTATATCCTCAATACCCTAGTTAATGTATCTCTATCCACTGGAGACTACTGTCCTTTTCTCTATCACCTCTAAATATTACTGCTAATTGATCTCAATCTCTATCTCAAATCTGCACTAAACACTATCCTCAATCTAGTACAAATCTGCTCTAACTCTGTCTCAGGTCTAGCACAAATCTGCTCTCAAATATGCATCAAACTCTATTCTCAAATCTGTCCTCAAGCCTTAACACAAATCTTGATAAAATTATAAATCAACTCTACTCAGATTTACCCCAAGCCTTAACACAAAGCTTGAACAAATCATAAATCAACTATGCTCAGATTTGCCCCAAGCCTTAACAAAAAGCTTGAACAAATCAATCAATCAACTATGCTCTCAAGTCTCCATAAAAGAGTTGCCTCAAATCTGCCTACAAGTCCTCTCAAGAACTTGCTCAATCTGCTCTCAAGTCTTCACCAAGACTTACCTTAAATTTGCCTACAAGTCTTCACCAGGACTTTCTCAAATCTGCTCTACAAGTCCTCACCAAGAACTTGCTTCAAATCTGCCCTCAATTCCTCACAAGAACTTGCTCAATATCTACCTACAAGTCTTCACAAAGACTTACCTCAAATCTACCTACAATTCCTCTCAAGAACTTGATCAATATGCTCTCAATTATTCACCAAGACTTATCTCAAATCTGCCTACAAGTCTTCACCAAGACTTGCCTCAAATATTCCTACAAGCTTTCACAAAAGCTTGCTCAACCCTATCCTTAAGATTTAACAAAAGCTTACTCAAATTTGTCCTTAAGCTCTAACAAAATCTTACTCAAATTTTCTCAAACACATGCACAAAAAAACTCACAAGATATGCTCAATAAAACTCAAATATTGCACATAATGATATCAATTGTTTTGTCTAATCTTCAAAGTAATTCCTTTAACTTAAAGCAGTTTAGACATATTCTATTCAGAATTAATTTAACCTCTAGAACATATAGAGAATGATGTACTCTATCAAAAACTCAATATGTTCTACTCAATCATTAAGTTTTTCACTTTCACAAATCTAATTTCTAATATTTGCACATTCACTTTCAATATCACTCAAAACCAATGCTCAAGAACTTTCACTCAATCATTCAATCAATGAAACACAACTTGCTCACAAACCCTAAACAAGTGTTTTCATACTTCTTCAAACAAAGAGCACAATGTGGGTCTCAAACCCTAACTCAAATAATCCTCAATCTCTAACTCAAATGTTCTCTTAAACATTCACCAATCATGCATATGAAAACTCACTCAAACATTTCCAACAATGCTTATCAAACAATCCTTTTCACTCCACCTTTGCATTTCACAACATTCAATCCAAAAACATTTTAATCAAAAGATGATGTGCCCATACCTTTTTTTTTTATGGAGATATGTCTTCAAAACCTGTTTTACTTACAACCAAATCCTTTTGCCAACTCTTTGTTAGATAGCAATAGCCTATCTCAAAATCTCCACAAGAATATTTTACCTCAACAAATATTTCACCATACAAAAGATACAAATAAAATGTTAAGACTCAAATACACCTTATTACTCCTTTAAAAATTAAATCCCAATCAATAAATCATTCACTCACTCAAGCAAAATAACAATATCCCTATGGCTCCTTTTAACTCCAACTCAACAAAGAATATTTCAACCAAATTTCAACCTTCCAAATACTTTAATATTCTAACTCAAAATAAATTTCAAATTACAATAATAAAGTCCTTGAATACACCTTATCCTCTCCAATTCTCAACCCAACATATATTCCAAATTATACCAACAAAATTCCTTGCACACCCTTATAGTCTCCAATCCTTAAATCAACATATGACAAAAATTAAAATATTAAATCATACCTTAGCCACTTTTATCAAAAATTAATTTGCATGCCTTAAACAACAACTTGCACTCCATGGGATTCGAACTCGCGTTCACCGCCCACCTATCACCTTAGCCATGACTACGCTGCCACTCGGGCTACGTGCCCACACAACCACAACAAGGCACTTCCCTCATTTTCTAACCTTCATTGGTGCCAAAAATGAATGAAGCAAAAACTCTTCCCTCTGCTGCCATCGGGAATCGAACGCGGGACCTCTGTTCCACCAAAGACTTACGCGCCAGGCCTTGCCACTAGACCACCCGAGCGGATGGTGATAGAAGTGCGCACTCACTCCACTTTATCCGTTCGCAGTCCACCTTAAGCCTTTAAAAATTAAAAACCTTTGTCTTATGCCTTGCTCATGAAATCCCTCGAATATTTTTATTAGCCCTTCGCATGGTAAATTGATTTTCGGAGACTTACTTTATGCCATCCAAACATTATGGTATTAATACCATATCCTCCCTTGCTTTGACATCGACGGGGAAAATATTAAGTTTAATATTTTGCACCCAACCCTAACTTAGGGTTTAATTAATTTATATTATAAATTAATTATAATATAAATATTATAATTAATTAACCTTAGGCTTATCTTTAATACTTAATATTATAATAATAAATATTATAATATTATTTCCTTTGGGCCTAGGTATCTCCTTCCTTCAGGGTATTTAGCCAACATTTTGACCAATCATATGAAGCTTTAAACCAAATATCTTGGGCTTTAAAATATAAATAATTTTAACCCTCCTTTTGTCAATTCCTTGCACTAATTTTTGACATCACTGACACTGACTCTTGACATCAATGACAACACAACTACTCAAAATTTCCAACAATCTCCCCCTTTGTCATTGATGACAATCCTTTTTCCTTAACCATTCCTTTTTCCTTTTTCCAATTATGCTCCCCCTGAGAAACTGCTTCCCCTGATTGAATGCTCTCCCCCTAACTCAAATCTCTCCCCCTTTGATATCAATGGCAAAGGGACCACCTTTGGGGCTAAATATAAGACTCTTAGCTCAACCCCCTCCCCACCTCCTCTCCTTGAGGTGATTAATTTTGGGATGGGAGTATCTCTACTCCTAGCATACAATGCTCTTTTTATTTGTCCACCTTCTTCCTCAATTGATCCTTCTGATTCTTTTGAGTATTCTTGTTCTTGCTTGTCTCTAGAAATTCTGTTCTACACCACTTAGCCATATGCCCAATATTATTGCACTTATAACACTTAATGTTGTGATTCCTAGAAGGTGCAAGTGTCTTGAAGTTCCTCCTAGTGAAGCCATATCCATTCCTATCATGAACCCTGCAATGAATTGCTTTATGACCAAACTAATTACAAGAGTGACAATACCCTTGAAAGAGATATCCATTTCTGAAATTTCTCTTAGTGAAACCATATTCCTTCTTTTCATGTATCCTGCACTACATAGCCTTGTGTCCAAACTTGTGACGTGAGAAGCAACATCCTTTGAAGAAATCTTGCCTTGACCCCATTGGTCTCTTAGTCCTTTCTTCCTTATGATATTTCATGTTCCTCATTTGTGCATTGTTACTTTCTTTGTTGAACCTTCTATTTTCTAACTTATCCTCGGAAGTCTCACTTTATCTTTCACTCTCTTCTTCTAAAGCTTCTTCTTCTTTGGAGCTTGATATTGACTCATCTCCTTGTTCTCTATGTTCCTTTTCAAAACCAAGTCCTGTTTTATTTGATGAATATCTTTGTACCTTGATAATATTATCCAAGGTCTTTGAGCTTCTCCCAAACATGTGTAGCTTGTCTTTAGACTCTTTCACTTCCTTCCTTAGTGAAGCTATCTCATGCTCTAATTTTTTACATTCTAAGACTTTTGCTTCTAACTTCTCTTTAAATATCCTTGTATTTGCTATTGAGTTTGTCAGATCTTGTATAAGCCTCCCTTTCTCTTCATCACATTCTTGAAATTGAAGCTTGATATTTGAGTTCTACTTTCTCACCTTTTTCAATTCCTTAAGAATAGAAATAATCTCACCATCAAGATCAACTTCTCCTTCCTCTTCATTTTTTATTCTTCTTCTAGTCCTTTGTTTTCAAGAGCATATTCATACATTTCAAATTTATCTCCAATAGAAGCACTTCCTTATTCCTCTATTAACATAAAGAGAATTTCTTCTTCTTCATTACCTTAAGATCTTTCATCACTATCACTTGAACTCTTGCCTGTATTATCTACATAATTATACCTCTATAAAAAAAAATTTCATGCTTATTTTATCCATATGTTGGCAATTTTGGGTACTTTGGGTGCATTGCCTTTGCTCAAGTGTATAGGTTGTCATTGATGTTAAGAAGCTCTTGAAGGAATTTGATTTAATGTCAAATAATTTTTTTTGATGAAGGTTACAGCATGACAAGTTCAAAGGTTATTCAGAGCATGGACAGTGAGTTTCCAAGAAGACCATAGTGGCCCATTTGCAAAAGATCAAAGAAAAATACAAGTAAGAAAAGTGTCATGATATCGCGACATATACAGCAGGCAAGAAAAATAGTCACAATTTCACATGTTAGAGGAGAGAGAAAGAGCTAGAAAAACTATCATGATTTCGTGACATGTTAGAAGAGAGAGAAGAAGCAGGGAAAACTATCGCGATTTCGTGACATGTTGGAAGAGAGAGAAGAAGCAGGAAAAACTGTCATGATTTTGTGACATGTTGGCAGAGAAAAAGGCAAGTGGAAAAACTATTGCGATTTCGTGACATGTTGGCAAAGAAAGAGAGCAAGGTGGAAAGTGTCACGATTTCATGACATGTCGCATTTTTGCGACTTGAAAAGAGCAGGAAGGTAGAGAAGGAAAAGTGTCGCAATTTCACGACATGTTGCAAGGAAGGTTGTACGGACAAAAAAGTGTCACGATTTCATGACATATTGTAGGAGAGAGAGTCCAAAAGAAAAAGTGTCATGATTTCATGACATAATGCAGAAGAGAGAGTCCGTAGTGTGAACTGTCACGATTTCATGACAAGTTCGAAGAGAGAGAAAGTAACACAAAAAGTGTCATGATTTCGTGACATGCTACAGAGTTCAAAGTGAGAATTGTCATGATTTCGTGACATGCTACAGAGTTCAAAGTGAGAACCATCATGATTTCGTGACATGCTACAGATAAAAATGTTCCAAGTGAGAACTATCGTGATTTCATGACATGCAACAAAGGAAAGGTTTTGAAGTGAGAACTATCATGATTTTGCGACAGGTTGTGGAAAAAATGTACAAATGAAGAAAGTGTCATGATTTTGTGATAGGCAGAAAAGATAGTAGACGAAAGCAGAAGTGTCGCGATTTCACGATAAAAACTGAAAGTAGGTCTTCTATAGGTGAAGTGTCACGATTTCATGACAAAAGTAGAGAGGAAGGTTATGAAGATAGAAGTGTCATGATTTTGTGACAGAAGTGAAGACGAAGTCTGCAAAGGCAAAAGTGTCATGATTTCATGACAAAAGTAGAAAGGAGGTCGACGAAGGGAGAAGTGTCGTGATATCGTGACAAAAGCAAAGTTGATGCTGACAAAGATAGAAGTGTCACGATATCGCAACAAGAACTTAGTTGAAGTCGACAAAGGCTGAAGTGTTGCGATATCACGATAAAATCCAAAAGAAAGTGTATGGTTGCAAATGTGTCACGATATCGCAACATGTATTTTTACAGCAAAAGCTACAGAAGAGTTATAGAGGCATTTGAAGCTGACAAAGTTAAATGTGAGCCGAAAAAGTTTAGGGTTGTATAGCCGACTAAGATTAAATTTTTCATCATGAAAATTCTCTTATAAAAGGAGGGTTGTTTGGAGAGTTGAGGGTTGTTGAATGAGTCATTGAATGTGCGTCAAAGTGTGCGAGATGCAGCCGAAAGAGCACAAATAGCGCAAAAGTGACGAGATGATGTCGAAGTGCACAAAGTGTGCGAAGACAGTGTAGAGTGTGTGCAAAGATATGACTAAGAGAAAACAAAGTGTGGCTATAAGAGCATAGAAGTTGTGTATGTTATATGAACATTTTTGATAGGTTTCGATGGGGACTTGTGAGCATATTTGGACAAGTCCTAGCAGAGGACTTGTGAGATGAGTTTTGATAGTTTTATCAGAGAAGTTGAGAACAGAGGAGCACTGGTTCTTTGAGAAGAACTTGAGGACAAATTTGGTTACTGAGCTACTATGGACATGATCATAGAAGGTAAAGGTCTCTTAGGCTAAGAATTAAGGACAAGAGGTCTTTGGTGGAAAGGAGTTCCATGTGCTAGCAAGAGGTAGAGGCAGTTGATCTTCTAAGGGATCATTTCTAGAGCAGAGGGGAAGGTATCTCCTTTGAGCAGAGGTTCATAAATTCTGATTGGGGGAAGGTATCTCCTTTGGGCCGAGGCTCATAAACATTGTAATTGGGAAGGATTCCTAAAGAACTTTGAGATAACTTTTAGAGAAAAGTTTTGTGGATGTAGCCCAACCATTCTGGGTGAACCACGTTAAAAATGGGTCTTCAATGTGTGATGCTTTCTATCTTGATTAATGTTGTGTTGATGACACTGCTATCTAAAGTTAAAATTATTAATTGGTTAAGTATTATACTATTCACCCCCCTCTCAGTATAAGTCCACATTCTTCAATTGGTATCAGAGCAGGTCACTCTAGAAAGAGCCTAATAGCTTGGATAAGGATCTATCAGAGGAACATATAGATTAAAAAAGAGATGAAGAGGTTGAGTTAGATCTCAAAGGTGAATTCTTCTTGGTTGTAAGGAAGCTTGAAAAATTCAAGGAAGAGAATTTTGTTCTCAAGTATCAATGTCAGGAAGAAGAGATAGCAAGATCAAAATTGTCTCAAAGTTTTATAGACTTCAAAATTCTAGCTGAAGAAGGAAAGAAGGTTGAACAGGTTCTGACAAAGGCTCTCAAAGGAAAGGAAGCTGATTACGAGAAACTAGAAATAGAGGTTATGTCTCTTAGAGTGAAGTTGGAACAGTTGGATCTTAGATAGAATAATCTTTGTGAAAAGCAAAAGAAGGATGGTATCACCATTCATGAAACATGATCTTCGAGCAAGATCAATCTTCATCCTGAAGAGCGATGGATTCCAGTTGGTCATAAGAAGAACAATCATCCAAGGCATCAAAACAGGCTACATAATACTTTCCATGGCTATTGTTTTTCTTGTAAGAAATTTGGTCACAAAACTATGCATTGCAATAAGTCTTTGAATAGCCATAGTAATGAAAATGTTAACTCTTTTGCACCTCTTATGAATAAAAATGTCATGTGTTACAAGTGCAAGAATTTTGGGCATATAGCAAGGATGTGCGGTTTGGATAGATCTAGCCTTAAGTTCACTAAAAAGAGAAATGAGATCAAATCTAAGTCAATGATAGTTCAAACTGCTTTTCATGCTCAAGAAAAAGTAGAAAAATGGTATCTTGATAGTGGTTGTTCAAAACATATTACTGGTGAAAAGGAAAAATTTTTGGTCTTAAAAGAAACAAACAGAGGAACAGTCAGTTTTGGAGATAACAGGTCAACTAAAATCTGTGGTAAAGGGACTCTTAGTTTGGATGGGAAATCCAAAATAGAAAATGTGCTTTATGTAGAAGGCCTAAGACATAATCTTCTAAGTGTGAGTCAACTTTGTGATCAAGGGCACATAGTATCTTTCTTTTTAGATAGATGTGAGATAAGTAAAGAAAAAAATGGAAAACTCATTGCTAGTACTACAAGGACTCCAAACAATCTTTACATGCTAAGTGAGATAAAAAAGGAAAAGTGTTTTCTAACTCAAGAAGATGAGAGTTGGTTATGGCATAAAATATTGGGGCATTTGAGCTTTGATAATATTGTCAATATTAGTAACAAGGAAGTAGTTAGAGACTTGCCCAAAATAAAAAGGCCCCATAACATCATTTGCGGTCCTTGTCAACATGGAAAACAGACCAAAACCAGTTTCAAATCAAAAGGGTATACTTCTTCAAAACCATTGGATCTTATTCATACTGATTTATGTGGCCCTACTAGAACTTAGAGCATTCAGGGAGAAAGCTACTTCATGCTGTTTATAGATGATTATTCTAGAATGACTTGGGTTACTTTTCTCAAAGAAAAATCTGAAGCTTTTGAAAAATTTAAAGCATTTAAAGAGATGATTGAAAATGAGACTAAAAAGAGAATAAAATTCTTAAGATTATATAGAGGAGGAGAGTTCACTTCAAATGAATTTATGGAATACTGTGAGCAACAAGGAATCAAAAGAGAATATTCAGCAACAAGAACTCCTCAACAAAATGGAGTAGTTGAAAGGAAAAACAAAACTATTGAAAATATGGCTAGAGCAATGTTAAATGAGTCAAAACTCTCAGATGGATTTTGGAAAGAGGTAGTCAGTACAGTAGTCTACATCATCACTAGGGCCCAACTTAGAGTCAATCATCATAAAACTCCTTATGAGTTGTGGAAAGGAAGACCAGCTACAGTAAAATACTTCAAAGTGTTTGGGAGTAAGTGCTTCATCAGAAGGGAAGATCAAAATTTGGGTAAGTTTGATCCTAGGTGTGATGAGGGAATATTTCTTGGATATTCTAGCAGAAGCAAGGCCTACAAATGCTTCAACAAAATAACTCATACAGTTGTAGAGAGCATAAATGTAACAGTTGATGAAAAGACAGGGATAAGAGAACCAGTCAAGGAAATCAGTGATGAAATTTGTCAAGAAGAATTCAGAGAGGTTTCAGATGAAGAAGAGGAAAGACAACAACTGCTTTAGAAACATCATCCCAAAGATTTTATCATTGGTGATCCAAATACAAGGCAAAAAAGAAGAAGAGTCATTCCTTCACATGATTCTGCAAATGTTTCATTATTATCTCAAATTGAGCCAAAAGATTTCAGTGAAGCATGTGCAGATAAGTTTTGGGTAAAAGTAATGGATGAAGAGCTAAATCAAATAGAGAAAAGTGAAACTTGGGAATTGGTTCTAAGACCTAAGGACAAGAATGTCATTGGCACAAAATGGATATTCAAAAATAAGCTCAATGAGGATGGAAAGATTGTCAGAAACAAAGCTAGGTTAGTCTGCAAAGGTTATTCTCAAGTAGAAGGTGTTGATTTTGAAGAGACATTTTCTCTTGTTGCTCATCTTGAAGCTATCAGAATGTTTTTGGCCCTTTTAAGCTTCAAATCATTCAAGGTATATCAAATGGATGTAAATTCAGCTTTTCTAAATGGGGTGTTGGTAGAAGAAGTCTACATAGAACATCTAGAAGGAGTGTCTTTCTTAGATCAGTTAGACTATGTGTGTAAACTAAAAAAGGCCTTGTATGGGTTAAAGCAAGCACCTAGGGCTTGGTACTCAAGACTTGACGGGTATCTTCATGAGCAAGGCTTCAGGAAAGGTGTGGTAGATAGCAATTTGTATATTAAGGATGAAGATGATGATATGTTGATTATGGTTGTCTATGTTGATGATATTATTTTTGGGGGAAATAATACTTAGATGTGCAAAGTTTTTGCTAATACCATGCAAAAGGAATTTGAGATGTTTATGATTGGAGAGCTGTCATTATTTTTAGGTCTTCAGATTGCTCAATCAAAAGATGGTATATTTCTCTCTCAAGGAAAGTATATCAAAGAAATGTTGAAGAAATTTGGGATGATGGACAACAAACTAGTGTGTACTCCAATGATTACAGGGTGTAAGATGAGTAAAGATGATGAATATCCAGTAGCAAATTAGAGGTTGTACAGATCTATGATTGGTAGTTTACTATATAGTATAGCTACCAGACCAGATATCATGCAGGTAATTGGGTTAGTAGCAAGATTTTAGGTAGCTCCAAAAGATTCTCATGCTATAGCAGTTAAGAGGATATTCATATATTTGAAGGGAACTATGGACTTTGGGCTTTGGTATCCCAAAGGTGATGATTTCACCCTCATAGCTTATACAGATGTAGATTGTGCAGGCAATATTGATGATAAGAAAAGAACTAGTGGTGGAGCATTCTTTCTAGGAAAGAGTTTGGTTTCTTGGCTAAGTAAGAAACAACCTTCAGTTTCCTTATCTATAGCAAAGGTTGAATACATAGCAACAGTGGCTGGGTGTACACAGGTTTTATGGATGAAAACCACCTTGGAGGATTTCAAAGTCAAGCATGAACAACCCATCTCCATACTTTGTGAGAATACAAGTGTCGTAAGTATTTCCAAAAATCTGGTAATGCACTCAAGGACAAAGCATATTTCCATCAAGTATCACTTTCTAAGGGAGAAAGTGCAAGACAAGCAGGTTAAGCTAGAGTATGTGTCTACTAAAGAGCAGATTGCAGATATCTTCACCAAACCTCTTCCAATAGATACATTTGAGTATCTAAGGGAGAAATTAGGAGTTGTACTCCCACCCCAGAATTAATCACCTCATCAGGAGGTGGGGGATGGACCAAGCTAAGAGGCTCATTCTTAGTCCCGAGCCCCAAAGGTGACCCTTTGCCATTGATGACAAAGGAGGAGAGATATGAGTAAGGGGGAGAGATTCAAGTGAAGAGGAAAGCTTCAAGTCAAGGGGAGCAAAAATTCAAAGGAATATTCTTAGTTGTTAACACAGTTGGTTTCAATTTTGGCTCTTGAGAAGTATTTTCAGTAAAGGTTTGCCATCAATGACAAACGGGGAGATTGCTGGCAATTTTGGGTACTTTGGGTACATTGCCTTTGCTCAAGTGTATAGGTTGTCATTGATGTCAATAAGCTCTTGAAGGAATTTGATTTAATGTCAAATAATTTGTTTTGATGAAGGTTACGACATGACAATTTCAAAGGTTATTCAGAGCATGGACAGTGAGTTTCCAAGAATACCATAGTGGCCCATTTGCAAAAGATCAAAGGAAAAGACAAGTAAGAAAAGTGTTGCGATATCGCAACATATACAGTAGGAAAGAAAAATAGTCATGATTTCGCAACATGTTAGAGGAGAGAGAAAGAGCTGGAAAAACTATCACGATTTTGTGACATGTTAGAAGAGAGAGAAGAAGCAGGGAAAACTGTCGTGATTTCGTGACATGTTGGAAGAGAGAGAAGAAATAGGAAAAACTGTCATGATTTTGTGACATGTTGGCAGAGAAAAAAGCAAGTGGAAAAACTATCGCGATTTCACGATATTTTGGCAGAGAAAGAGAACAAGGTGGAAGGTGTCATGATTTCGCGACATGTCGCATTTTTGCAACTTGAAAAGAGCAGGAAGGTAGAGAAGGAAAAGTGTCGTGATTTCGTGACATGTTGCAAGGAAGGTTGTACGGATGAAAAAGTGTCGTGATTTCGTGACATATTGTAGGAGAGAGAGTCCAAAAGAAAAAGTGTCACGATTTTGTGACATAATGCAGAAGAGAGAGTCCGCAATGTGAACTGTCGTGATTTCGTGACAAGTTCAAAGAGAGAGAAAGTAACACGAAAAGTGTCATGATTTCGTGACATGCTGCAAAGTTTGAAGTGAGAAATGTCACGATTTTGTGACATGCTGTAGAGTTCAAAGTGAGAACCGTCGTGATTTCGTGACATGCTGCAGATGAAAATTTTCCAAGTGCGAACTATCGCAATTTCATGACATGTAGCAAAGGAAAGGTTTTGAAGTGAGAACTATCACGATTTCATGATAGGTTGTGGAAAAAATGTATGGATGAAGAAAGTGTCATGATTTCATGAAAGTTAGAAAAGATAGCAGATGAAAGCAGAAGGTTGCGATTCATGACAAAAACTAAAACCAGGTCTTCTATAGGTGAAGTGTCACGATTTCACAACAAAAGCAGAGAGGAATGTTATGAAGACAAAAGTGTCGCTATTTCATGACAGAAGTGAAGATGAAGTCTACAGAGGTAGAAGTTTCATGATTTCATGACAAAAGCAGAAAGGAGGTCGACGAAGGGAGAAGTGTCGTGATATCATGACAAAAGCAAAGTTGATGCTGACAAAGATAGAAGTGTCATGATATCACGACAAGAACATAGTTGAAGTCGAAAAAGGCTGAAGTGTCATGATATCATGACAAAAGCCAAAAGAAAGTGTACGATTGTAAAGGTGTCACAATATCGTGACATGTAGTTTCGTAGCAAAAGCTATAGAAGAGTTACAGAGGCATTTGAAGCCAACAAAGTTAAATGTGAGCCGACAAAGTTTAGGGTTGTACAGCCGACTAAGATTAAAGTTTTCATCATGAAAATTCTATCATAAAAGGAGGGCTGTTTGGAGATTTGAGGGTTTTTGAATGAGTCATTAAATGTGCTTCAAAGTGTGTGAGATGCAACCAAAAGAGCGTAGATAGCATAGAAGGGGCGAGATTATGTTGAAGTGTGCAGAGTGTGCAAAGACAATGTAGAGTGTGTGTAAAGAGACAACTGGGAGAAAATGAAATGTGGCTGTAAGAGCACAGAAGTTGTGTATGTTCTGTGAACATTTTTGATAGGTTTCAGTGGGGACTTGTGAGTAGATTTGGATAGGTCCTAGCAGAGGACTTGTGAGCTAATTTTTGATAGTTCTATTAGAGAACTTGAGAATAGAGGAGCACTGGTTCTTTGAGAAGAAATTGAGGACAGATTTGGTTGCTAAGCTACTGTGGATGTGATCATAGAAGGCAGAGGTCTCTTAGGCTAAGCATTGAGGACAGGAGGTCTTTGGTGGAAAGGAGTTCCATGTGCTGGCAAGAGGTAGAGGCCGTTTATCTTCTGAGGGATCATTTCTAGAGTAGAGGGGAAGGTAACTCCTTTGAGAAGAGTCTCATAAATTTTGATTGGGGGAAGGTATCTCCTTTGGGCTGAGGCTCATAAACAATGTAATTGGGAAGGATTCCCAAAGAAATTTGAGATAACTTTTAGAGAAAATTTTTGTGGATGTAGCCCAGCCATTCTGGGTGAACCACGTTAAAAATGGGTCTTCAATGTGTGATGATTTCTGTCTTGATTAATGTTGTGTTGATGCCACTACTATCTAAAGTTAAAATTATTAATTGGTTAAGTCTTATACTGTTCACCCCCCCTCTCAGTATAAGTCCACGTTCTTCACCATACTTATTTTCTTTTGATACCTAAATTTTCCTGCTTCCTTGTTCTTATGATATTGTTTCTTTTCACCATTGCTATTTCTAGCTTCTGGATAGTTAGATGCATAGTGACCATATTTACCACAATTGAAACACTCAATTGTTTCCATACCTTTGTGCTTTCTTGATTTCTTTTTTCTTTTGCCATAGTTTAATTTTTCATCACTATATGAATTATCACTTGAATATGAATTCTTATCCTTTGTCTTCTTTGCAACTTTAAAGGCTACCTCTATCTTTGGAATAGGAACCTTTCCTATTCTCATCTCAAAATTTGTGAGAGTTCCATGTAACTCATACCTAGTCAAAGTTTAAATATATCTTGTTTCTTCTATGGTTGAAACCGTTTCACTATACCTATTAGGAAGTGACCTTACAATCTTTTGAAAAACATCTAATTCTTCAAATTTAAACACAAGTCCTTACATGGAGTTAACAACCTCATCCACATGAAGAAAGTATGTAGCAATATCTTCCTCATCCTTCATATTCAAGTCTTCAAATTTTTTCTTGTAATTTTATAATTTTGCCATATTGACCTTTATATCTCCCTCATATGTTTTCTTCAAATTTTCCCAACTATATTTTGTTGATGTGAAATGCATAAAGTTTACAAACTTTACTTCACATAAACCACTTAATATTACATTAAAATTTGTTAAATTATTCAGATGTAGAATCTTACCATATTTATCTGTAGGAGGAGTAGTTGGCAGTGTGTACCCATATTTGAGTGCTTGTCATGTCTCATTTCCTTATGACATTAGGTAAACCTTCATTCTTACACTCCAAAATGCATAATTATTTCCATTGAGCAATGGTGCCTTATTTGTTCAATATCCACTTTGAGATGCCATCTGTGTTCTTGTATACTTTTCCTTCAATCTGTTAAACTCTTTTTAATGAACCCACTTTGATACCAATTTAAGAACACAAGCTTATACTGAGATGGGGGTGAAAAGTATAAGAACAAATTTTACTTTTTGTTATCAAAAAATTTATCCAATATATCAATGGCAATATCAACAATAGTAATTAAATTAATGCATAAATAATCACACACAATAGAGATATCAATTTAACGTGGTTCACCCAATGTGGGCTGCTCCATGAATAAAATATCTCTACTAAATTTTCTCAAAAAATATCTTGGGAATAGCTTCCCTATTACAATATTTATGGACCTCTATCCAAATGAGACACCAATCCCCTAATGCTCTTATTTGTGGATCTCTCTCCATAGGAGAACTCTTTCCACTTTTTCTCTGATTCATGGAACTTGACCCAAGAGAACTCTTTCTCCTCAACAAGTTCATGGATATCTCTCCATAGAATAACTCTATCTTCCTAGCTGCTTCACGGTCACACTCCATAAGAGAACTTTTTCCCCTTGCTCTGGTTCATGGATCTCTATCCATAGGAGAACTCTTTTCCCTCTGCTCTGGCTGATGATATTCTAGAGGACTACTACCCCCACTACAATGGCTTGTGGATCTCTCTTCATAGAAGACCTCTATCATCACTATCTTAGATAATGGATATCTATCCACTGAAGACTATTATCCTATGCTTTGTCACCTCCAAATATTACTATCAACTCCACTCAATATTTGTGTCAAATATGCAATAAACACTATCCTTGATCTAGTACAAATATGCTCTAACTTTGTATCACATCTATCATAAATTTGCTCTCAAATCGACACAAAAATCTATCCTCAAATCCATAATGAAGACTTAACACAAAGATTGATAAAATCATAAATCAAATCTGCTCAAATCTACCCCAATCCTTAACACAAAGCTTGAACAAATCACAAATCAACTCTGCTTAGATTTACCCCAAGCCTTAACACAAAGCTTGAACAAATCACAAATCAACTCTGCTTAGATTTACCCCAAGCCTTAACACAAAGCTTGAACAAATAAATCAATCAACTCTTCTCTCAAGTCTCCAAAAATATTTACCTCAAATATACCTACAAGTCCTCTCAATAACTTTCTCAATCGGCTCTCAAGTCTTCACCAATACTTATCTCAAATCTACCTACAAGTCTTTACCAAGACTTTCCTCAAATCTGCCTACAAGTCATTTTAAGAACTTGCTCAATCTGCTCTCAAGTATTCACCAAGACTTATCTCAAATTTAACTACAAGTCTTTACCAATACTTGCCTCAAATCTACCTACAAGTCCTCTCAAAAACTTTCTCAATATGTTCTCAAGTCTTCACCAAGACTTGTCTCAAATATGCCTACAAGTCTTTACCAAGACTTACCCAAATATTCCTCCAATATTTCTCAAATTTATCCTTAAGATTTCACAAAATCTTACTCAAATATGTCCTTAAGCTCTAACAAAAGCTTACTCAAATATGCCTAAACACATGCTCAATACAACTCACAATATATGCTCAATAAATCTCAAATTTTGCACATAATGTTATCAATTGCTTTGTCTAATATTCAAAGTAATTCCTTTAACTTGAAGCAATTTAGACATATTCTATTCAGAATTCATTTAACCTTTGGAACATATATAGAATGATGTACTCTATCAAAAACTCAATATGTTCTACTTAATCATTAAGTCTATCGCTTTCACAAATTTGATTTCTAATGTTTGCACATTCACTTTCAATATCACTCAAAACCAATGCTCAAGAAAATTGACTCAATCATTCAATAGATGAAACACAACTTGCTCAAAACCCTAAACAAGTGTTTCCATACTTCTTCAAACAAAAAGCACAATGTGGGTCTCAAATCCCAACTCAAATAATCCTCAACATCTAATTCAAATGTTCTCTTAAACATTCACAAATTATGCATATGAAAACTCACTCAAACATTTCCA
This sequence comes from Wollemia nobilis, assembly GCA_028583015.1. Taxonomy (NCBI): domain Eukaryota; kingdom Viridiplantae; phylum Streptophyta; class Pinopsida; order Araucariales; family Araucariaceae; genus Wollemia; species Wollemia nobilis. The sequence continues at coordinate 3,770,809 of JAQPPZ010002362.1, forward strand.
ATAATGCTTATCAAACAACCCTTTTCACTCCACCTTTACATTTCAAAACATTCAATCCAACAACATTTTAATCAAAATATGATGTGCCCATACCTTTTTGTTTTGATGGAGATATATTTTCAAAACCTGTTTTACACACAACCAAATCCTTTTGTCAACTCTAGGTTAGATGGCAACAACCTATCTCAAAATATCCACAGGAATATTTACCCCAACAAATATTTCACCATACAAGAAATACAAATAAAATATCAAGTCACAAATACACCTTATTACTCCTTCCTTAAAAATTAATCTTCAATCAATAAATCATTCACTCACAAAAATAATTATAATGACAATATCCTTATAACTCCTTTTAACTCCAACTCAACATAATATATTTCAATTAAATTTCAACCTTACAAATACTTTAATATTATAACTCAAAATAAATTTTAAATTACAATAATAAAGTCCTTGAATACACCTTATCCTCTCCAATTCTCAACCCAACATATATTCCAAATTACACCAACAAAATTCCTTGCACACCCTTATAATATCCAATCCTTAAATCAACATATGGCAAAAATTAAAATATTAAATCATACCTTAGCCACTTTAATCAAAAATATTTTTCGCACGCCACAAACACCACCATGCACTCCACATAATTTGAACTCGTGTTCACCACTTGCCTAGAACCTTAGCCATGGCTAGGCAACCACTCGAGCTACATGCCCACTCAACACAATAATGCACTTCCCTTCTTTTCTAACCTCCACTGGTGCCAAAAATGAATGAAGTAAAAACTCTTCCCTCTACTTCTATCAGGAATCAAATGCGGGACCTCTATTTCGCTAAAGTCTTACGCGCCAAGATTTTCCTCTAGACCACCTAAGTAGATGGTGATAGAAGTGTGCACTCTCTCCGCTTTATCCGTTTGCAGTCCACATTAAGCATTTAAAAATTAAAAACCTTTGTCTTATGCCTTGCTCACAAAATCACATGAATATTTTATTAGCCCCTCACATGCGCAAATCAAAGACTTACTTTATGCCATCCAAACATTATGGTATAAATACCATATCCTCCCTTGCTTCGATGTCGACAAGGAAAATATTAAGTTTAATATTTTGTGCCCAACCCTAACTTAGGGTTTAATTAATTTATATTATAAATTAATTATAATATAAATATTATAATTAATTAACCTTAGGCTTATCTTTAATACTTAATATTATAATAATAAATATTATAATATTATTTCCTTTGGGCCTAGGTGTTTTCTTCCTCCAGGGTATTTTTCCAACCTTTTGACCAATCATGTGAAGCTTTAAAACCAAATCTCTTGGGCTTAAAATGAAAGAATTCGGAACATTTGATTATTGTATTGCATAGATTAAATAGTGTTTACATATCCGGGAATAGAACACCGGAACTGTTACAGGAACTGAATATGTTACGCAGTTGTAACAGCCTGTCTAAGAATGAAATAAAGACAAAGGTAAGTAGTACGCTAACATCCCCCTTTATTACATTATTTGGGTAATGTAATAACTAATAGCTATACTAACATCCCCTTACATCATTTTGCAATACAAAGTGAGCTACGAAACAATTCAAATTTGACACGTCCAAGTGCCTTAGTGAAAATTTCTGCAACTTGAGCATCGGTGGGAATGTGCTGAAGCTAAATTTGGTGCTTTGGAACTTCATCTCAAATGAAATGACATTGTGTGTCAATGTGCTTTGTTCTTTCATGATGGACTGGATTCTTGACGAGGTTCAAAACACCCTGATTGTCACAGAACAAGTGTATTGGAGATTTTGATGGATGGCCCATACTTGTCAGAATGCGACGTAACCATATCACTTCGCACATAGCTTCACGTGCGGCACGATATTCTGCCTCTGTAAATGAAATAGCAACCACCTGTTGCTTCTTGCTGTGCCAAGAGACAGGACTGGATCCCAGATGAAAAATGTATCCAAAATTTGACTTGCGATCATCAAATGATCCGGCATAGTCAGAGTTCGTGTATCCTTTCAAGAAGAATTTGTTGTTCCTCTTGTATTCTAGGCCATATTCCATAGTACCACGGACATAGTGAAGAACACGTTTTGCTGCTTTCCAATGAGTTGCCTTAGGCTCCTGCATGAACCTCGAAAGATAGTTGACAGAAAATACGAGATCTGGCCTAGTATTGGTCAGATATATGAGACTCCCAATCAACTGTCGATAGAGAGTGCCATCTACCTGAGGTGAGTCATCATATCGCGATAACTGAAGTCCATTCTCCATTGGAGTTGCCATTGGCTTACAGTCAGTCATGCGATATTTATCAAGCAATGTCTTGGCATACTTTTTATGAGACACTTTGATGGAGTGCTCCTTCTGGCTGAATTCCAGACCAAGACAGTAATGGAGAAGTCCGAGATCTGTCATCTCAAAAGATTTGCACAAGTTTCTTTTGACAGTAGAGATCATAGTTTCGAACTCCCCTGTAATGAGCGGATCATCCACATAGAGTACAAGCAACACTATCTCAGAACCCTGTTTCTTGAAATAGAGGTTTGCATCTGAAGGACATATCTTAAATCCATGCTGCATAAGGTGATTGTCCATTTTTATATACCAAGCTCGAGGATCTTGTTTCAGACCATACAAGGATTTGACCAATTTGCAAACTTTCTACTGTTGGCCTTCCACTTCAAATCCTTCAGGCTGAGTCATATAGACTTCTTCTTGGAGATCACCATTTAGAAAGGCACTTTTGACATCCATCTGGTGAAATTTCCACCCATATTGTGCTACCATAGCACACATAACCCGAATTATGGTCATCCGAGCAGTAGGTGCAAAAGTTTCTTCATAGTCGATGCCTTCCTTTTGAGCATAGCCCTTCGCAACAAGATGGGCCTTATGCTTATCAATTGTTCCATCTACCTTGTACTTGACTTTATATACCCATTTGCAGCCAATGGGTTTCTTTCCATGCGGCAGATCAACAAGCTTCCAAGTTTTATTCTTCATCAGAGACTCATACTCTGTATCCATAGCGGCCTTCCACTGAGGCTCACTGAGAGCATCTTGCACTGATGCAGGTTCAATACTATCTATGGTAGACATGAATGCCCTATCATCATCAATATCCATATCCTCTACTTTTGCACTTGGAGTCACAGAAAGTTCCTCAAAAGATTGACAAAGATCATCAACCTCACTAGTTTCTCTGGCTTCTCTTTCCTTTTGAGCCATACTGCGTGTACGAGGTCTATCCAAATTCAAATTGGGAGGAGTGGATAAATTTGCATCTCTGATTGTATTTGTACACCATTTAGGATTCTTCTTCGGTGGTGGTGAAGAAGATGTAGAAGGACCTCCTGTCTGTGTTGACGAAGGAATCTCCTCTTCCTTAGGTTCCACAATATCTTGGTGTACATTAGATGTGCTCTGTGATGTGAAAGCTTCATCAAAGACAACATCTCTGCTGATATGAATTTTCTTGGTCAAAGGATCTATCAATCGATATCCTTTTGAGTGCTCAGAATAACCAAGAAAAATACATCTCAGTGTTTTCTCATCTAGCTTCTTCCTTTTCTCTTTCGGTATGTGCATGAAAGCTTGACACTCGAAAATACGTAGATGAGATATGGAGGGTTTTCGACCACTCCATGCTTCTTGTGGAGTCATTCATTTTAGGGCCTTTGTGGGTGCCCTATTCAATAGATACACTACAATGGTGACAACTTCTTCCCAATATTGTTGCCCAAGAGTGGCTCCTATGAGCATACAACGAACCATTTCCATGATAGAACGGTTCCTTCTCTCAGCAACTCCATTTTTCTGAGGAGTATAGGCAGTTGTTAACTATCTCTTGATCCCATGCTTATCTAGGAATGCAGAAAATTCATTAGAGGTAAACTCTCCCCCTCGATCTGAGCGGAGGGTTTTAATAGAAGCTCCTGACTCCTTCTCAATGAATTTCTTGAACTGCTGGAAGAATGCGAAAGCTTCAAATTTCAGTTGGAGAAAGAAAACCCACATCTTTCGTGAGCAGTCATCTATGAATAACTAAAATTACCTCTTCCCTCCAACACTGTTGGGTGTGAAAGGACCGCATAGATCGGTGTGAATTAGCTCCAAAGGTTTTCGTGCTCTTGTAGAGCTCTTCTCAAATGGTACTCTATGTTGCTTTCCGCTAGCGATCGAGCACACTGGCAATGTGGCAGAAAGGGAAGGAAGACCCTTTACCATCTCATACTTGCTGAGCTCAAGTAGGTAGCCAGAACTAAGATGCCCATATCTCTTGTGCCATAGGGAAGTTGCATCCTTGGTAGAGACAGTCATGGAAACATGTGGAGTAGAGATAGCATCTAGTGCAAATAAGCCGTGCTTATATGAAGCTGTTGCAATCTGCTTACCCTTCCTGGTAATTGTACAACACTTCTTTCCATTCTCAACATGAAAGTTGACAACCATATTTTTGTCCAGGATTTGTGTCACTGACAACAAATTGTTGGCCAATCCCGAAACATAGAGGACTTTGTCAATCTGACACTTGCCATCAGGAAGAGTGACTGAAACTGTACCCTCTCCCTGAACCCTATAGGTTTTATCATCAACAATGGTGACAGGTTTGCCCTCTTTGGCCTCAAATGATTCAAACCATGATCTGTCGCCAGTCATATGTTTGCTAGCTCCAGAATCGACATACCAAATAGGATCCCTCTAAGTGGAATCTATGGTAGTCATGAGCACCTTGTGTGCCCATTCAGAATCTGAGTCAGATTCTTCAACAACAACATTCACCTGGGGTTGCTTGTTCTTATTTTGTGGTTTGTTTTGGCCTTTTTGCTTGTTCTTATGCCAACACCTGTTGGTGTCATGGTTGTCTTTCTCACAGATCTTACACCACCTCTTCTTCTATTGAGGTTGTTTTCCTTTTCCTTTCGTATCCTGTTGAGAATTTCCTCCTTTCTGAAAGTTGCCTCATTTTTGCCCATTACATTTCTTCCTAGAACCCTGCCTGTTGGTGTATAGGGTTGTATTGGAAGAATCATCCTTGTGAAGTTGGCATGCCTCCTGTTGTTGAAGTAGATTGACCAACTCGATGTAGGTAATTTGTCGTTGAGACACCTGGATGGAAGTTATCAACATATCAAATGAAGAAGGTAAAGCTCTCATCACAAGTGAAATGAGAAGCTTTTCATCCACAGTATCATCTAGAGAACTCAATTTCTCTTTCAACTCAGACACTCTGCACAGAAAGAGTTCAACTGTTTCACCCTGTCTCAAACTCGGGTTATGAAGTTGTTGTTGAAGATGAAGAATGGTGGATTCATTCTTCCCCTCATAGATGGTTCTAAGGGCATCCCATGCCTCTTTACCACTTGCTTTGTCAGCTATATGAGGTTGCACTTCATCTGAAACAGCAAACAAAATGAGCACCTTTGCTCTCCTGTCTTTCTTGTCAAAAGCTATCTGATCTGCTAAAGGACCTGTGGATCCTATCTGTTGGTGAAGGCCTAGTTGCTACTCCAGTAACAATATCCCACAAATCTTCCATTTGGAGAATAGCCTTCATCTTATGTTTCCATGGTGTATAATTTGGACCTTTCAATAACTGATGCGGATCAGTCATCAACTTTGCAACAACGACCATAGTGAAGGTTCCTTATATCACCAATTGGTCCCCATTTCGATATACCTTTTTCTAGGCCAATATATCATAAAAAATACCCGCCCTTACATGAGGGAAACTATAGGTATTTAGAAATATCAACAAAAATCACCCGCCCTTACGTGAGGGAGACTATAGGTGAGTTTTAGAGATCATACGATACGTGGAACATAAGCGGTACTGAAAGGGAATCGCCTTGTTGATGGTACCTACCATAGAAGATTATTCTCATGCGTGGGGCGTAACTTCCCCTAAACACTATGAAGAATACTTCGTCAGGATTTACGCCTAAACACAAGTGCGATAAAGGGTAGTGGATGGAGTAAAAAAATGCAAAAATGGCATACTTATTCCTCCTCGACGATTTATAGAGAACAAGCTCAGACGTCATTATAACAACTATATTAGGCGACGAATACAGTAGCCAAATCACGACAGCTTTACCTGTAAGTGCTGGCCAGAGGTATCGCAAATACCGAACGCTGCAGTGCAAATAAATTGCACAGATGGGTTTTTATTTATTCCGGGGACTTAGGGAGTGTTTTGATTTTAATTTTAATGAAGTAGTGCATAGAAATGAAAATGCATCATACATAAAAAAAAATGCCCTCAGAATAAAACCCTAAGGTGTCGGACACAGCCGAAAATGCACCTTTTACAATTTGCCAAATTGCTATTTTTCGAAAAATTACTCACTATCCCCCTTTGATTTTTGAAAAAATATCCCCCCTTAAAAGGCGTTCTTTAACAAAGCATTTTAATAATTATTATAAATTTAAAATTAAAATAAATAATTTTAATTTATATAGTTTTTAAACTTATAAAAAATAAATTAAAATTAAAAATTTTAATTTATAAAGTTAAAAAACTATTAAAAAAAAATTAAAATTAAAAATTTTAATTTAAAAAATAATAATAAAAAAATAACTTTGAAAAAGAAAAAATTATACCTTGGGGGGTGTCGGCGGGATTTGAAACCCCGACCTGCAGGCTCCCTGAGCCTTACCGCACAGCTCACTGCCAAGTGAGCTAGCGGGCTGATCCGAAAGGGTCAATGCAGCCCTTCCTACTTGAACAGGTTCCTCCTCTGCAACGCTCTGCAGCTTCGTCGGCCCCGTCGCATCGAAGATTTTTTTTTCTTCCCGACACGTCGCCCTGCTCCTTTCCGTCCTCCCACACTGCGTCTGCCTTCGACGCAGAAAGAAAAATATATTTTTTTTTTCGTTCTCCGCCTTCTGCCTTCGACGACGTAGAAAGAAAAGAAAAAAAATTTCTTTTATTTTTTCTTCGTCCTCCACCTTCTGTCGCTTCGGCCAGATTGGTTTTGAGCGGGGGGGGGTTTATACCCCTGTGGCGCGGTGGGCGGGAATGGGGAATTTAAAATTCCCCGCCCTGCGACCTGCGCCCGAGGAGGGTGGTCCCCCTCCCCGTCGCGACGGTCTGTGCACGAACAGACGCGTCCTGCGTTCGTCATGACACGGATGCGTCTACCACACGCAGGCCTGCATCGTGTGTTGCACGATGGTCTCCTGTCGCACAGGTCGCGCAGGGACCCACCTCGCATGGCGCACGATGGTCTCCTGTCGCACAGGCCACGCAGGGACCTACGTCGCGTGGCGCATGACACTCTCTGCGCAGTCTCCTGTGCGGGGAGTGACGCATCGGTGATGCAGCGCGGTGACGTCCTCCTCCTTGGTGGTGTCTTCGCACGGGGTCTTTGCAGTCTGTGTGCGAAAGGGAGCATCCATGAGCTCGCGCTCGGACAGGGAAAAAAAAAATTCACGCCCGCAAAAACAAACTCCTCTTCAGTCACCTTGCCCGGAAAAAATTTGGTAGCTCTGATACCATGAAAGAATTCGAAACATTTGATTATTGTATTGCATAGATTAAATAGTGTTTACATATCCGGGAATAGAACACCGAAACTGTTACAGGAACTGAATATGTTACGCAGTTGTAACAGCCTGTCTAAGAATGAAATAAAGACAAAGGTAAGTAGTACGCTAACATAAAATATAAATATTTTAACCCTCCTTTTATCAATTCCTTGCACTAATTTTTGACATCACTAACACTGACTCTTGAAATTAATGAAAACACAAATACTCAAAATTTCCAACAATGTGGCATGTTGAGAGCTTGTCTTAATGAAAAGAATGTGAAAGGTTGCATTTTTCGTATTTTTAGGGGAAAGCAATAGTTTGAGGACTGAAAATTCATATATTGTATTATATTAGAGATAAATATCCATTTTTGTATCATACCTTAAATATGGAAGCATAATACGGATGGATATCTCTCTTTTGTAATATATTTGTATCAATATCTTATGTCTATCTTGATGTGTGTTCTTATTGTGATGTTATATTTAAATGCATAATATTGTGATCCTAGTTAATATTTTGTTAACATGAAATAGTGTCATGTTCCAACATGGTATCAAATTTATTATGAGGAAGTTATGGATAAAGCAAGGTTGAGAAAGATATTGAGAAAACTATAAAACTAGAGAGCCAAGGAGAACTAGTGAACCAAGTTGTTTGTATAGTTTTTGGGACAATCGTCGCCATTCAACGACGTGCCCATTTGAGGTGTTGAAGGTAAGTAGATTTGTGAGATCATAGTGACGCAACATAAGAATAAAATAGTGAGAGATTTAAAATGGATAAATGGAACTTAAAAAAAATGAAGGGTTGGTTTTTTTATGTTTGTACAAGTAACCAAACAAAGACTTCCATTGCTCAAAAAACCCTTTGTTTCAAAAACTTTGGGGAAGTTTTTTTTTTTAATTTGTTGCAGGCCTGTGCACATTGGAAGCAACTTGGGCAAGGAGAAAAAAGAAGGTTGCATGCCCATTTGAAATCACATTGTTTGCAAACCCTTTTTTGTTGCAAATTCTTGTGCTTATCCCTGGAACTTGTCTTCAAATCTCCATTGTCAGTTTTTTCTTCATACTGCTCTATGTGATATACATCCCCAAAATATTTCTTTTGAAGCCTACAAAATTTGGACCCTATGGCACCGAAAGATAGATATGGTGAATAGATACCTTCAATGAGATTTAAACCTGACAGAAGCCTAATTCATGTCTATGAAACCCCTTGCACATGCTAAAATTTTGTGTACGGTGACAACCTAGAATAAACCACTATCACTACTATAATTATGCTTGGGTGTGAGCTATTTTAGAAACTTGTCAAGGAAATGGTTGGGAAAAGTGGGTGGTTTTTTCCACTATGTTAGGGTTTCTACGCAGTCTCTACTTTTGTCACATCTGTCTCATGTATGCTGTGAACTCACAAAGTCAAAGTTTTTTCCTCCTCATAACCTGTGAATCTATGTAGCAAAAACATGGTAGCCATCCAAAGGAGCACAACAATAGTTAAACATTTGGGAGGAATGTTTCAATTTAACTTACTATTTTTGGAACGTGCATAGACCTTCAGATACGTTCACCTGCATCAGTTAAAAAATCCACCTTGCAAGACTCGCACCATAGTAGCATAATAACACGTGGGAGGTTTCTTGCCATGTGGTTAGGCAAGTTTGCAACGCTCCAGAGATAACACATGAAAAATAGGTAAATAATATTAGGATGTATTTTAATTAATCTTATGGTGGATATATAAGGGTTTGATGAAAAACATTAAAAAAATAAAGGAAATTGAAAAAATAGAGAATTTAAAAAATACAAAAGTTTTTTGAGAGGAGATATAAGGTTTTAAAAAAACCTTTTACAAATATGTTTCTTTAAGGAGGTATATGAAAAAATAAAAAAAAATATAAATATAACTTTGAAATTGAAATTAGGAGGAAAGAGGGAGGAAAGAACAAGAAAAAAATGCCAAAAAACAAGAAACAAAATTTGTTGATTTTTTTTTTTGTGAAGAAGCTAAGGAAGATGAAAAATTTATTTCAAACAAAGTGATAAAAGGACTAAATTCTATTCCTGAATAATTTCAAAAAGGATATTTTTGTTACTCCAACAATGCATACAAGGAGTCATTAATGATGCTAATGAATGCCATTAAAAAAATATCACTATACTTGTTTATTGAAGATAATATATGAAGAAATTATTACTCTTAATGTTTTCAAAACCAAAGCACAAGGAAACAAGTCATTGATGAAGGATTTTTTTTGTGATACTAATTATTTGAAGCCCATAATGGTGGATGAATGTTGTGATACTAATGATATTTATGAGCAGGAAATAGATGCATGTTGTGATCCCTTTCCAAATGAAAGTGATTTGACCATGGTTTGTGATTGTTCAGAGAGAGCCTATGCCATTGTAATTGATGAGGACATAGACTCAAATGATGATAGAAATAGTGATGCTCAAATTTATATTGAGAAATGTGATGATGGTTTTGGCCATTTTGAGAAGCACACTAAAATAATTGGTTCCAAATTACTACAAAAAATAGGCTACAAACAGAAAGGTTTGGGAAAGCATGAAAAAGGCATGAAAGAACCATTTGTACCAATAGTAAGACCAAAATGTGAAGGTCTTGGGTACACAGGATAGGTGAATCAAAATGATTCAAGCACAAAATTTGTAACAAGAAAAAGTGACAACAAATTGGTGATAGAAAATAGATGTGAGCATTGTGGTAAATATGGTCATAGGATAGATAAATGTTGGAATATCTATTCTTGTAATTTTTTTGGAGGACATAACCATTCACACATGTTTTATCTACAAAAAAAAAAAAAAAATGTAGATTAAAAATGAATTATGGATGGATTGATATGAATGCTTGGGATAAGCTAAAAGGAATGTTGTATGGTTTCTTAAAAAGAAAACCAAGTGTGATTCAAAGTTTTTAAGATATAAATATAGTGGTACATAGAGTATGAAGACTTTTTTTATGAAGAGGGAATGTGTAGTCATAAAATTTTGTAAAAACATTTTTACCAAATAATGTACTAAAGGGATGTTTTGTGAGTTTTATATTATTTTAAAATGTATGTTTCACTTTATGAAAGTGCAATGTGAGAAAAGATATAGGAGTATGAAGAGTCACATTGACATGTGGTATGTTGACAAGAATGTGAAAGGTTGCATTTCCTATATTTGTAGGGGAGAGAAACAATTTGAGGACTGAAAAGTCATGTATTGTATTATATTGGAGATAACTCTCCATTGTTGTATCATACCTTGAATATGGAAGTACAATACAGATGAATATCTCTCTTTTGTGATATATTTATGTCAATACCTTGATGTGTGTTCTTAATGTGATGTTGTTATGTTTCAATGCATAATATTGTGATCTTGGTTAATATTTTTTTAACATGAAATAGTTTCATGTTCCAACATAATATCCTTTCCTAAGACTTATCCATAGAATTATCAATATGTTTCTTTTGTTTCAATCTACCTACTTTTCACAGGGTAAAATTCCACAAAACCTATCTTCCTCATGAAGAGTTGTTTCCATGTTCCCAAAGAGGTATAAGTTCGTAGATTGTTTCTTTTTCTTTTTAAAAAAGAATAAAGTTTACACACATTAATCATCACATAATTGATTTCAAATGAAAAAATGCATAGCAACATAACAACATAGTAGTTATACATTGTTTCATACTGTACGACCAAAAAGGCGTGCACTCGAAATGTTGTAATTGCATAAACAAAATAAATTGATATTCAAACACATAAATGGATGAAACACATAGAAATTAAAAGAAATGCCTCTATTATTCCATTAAAATTAATGAATTTCTGATTACAAGTAAGTACCTCTTAGGGATACTCTATTTGATACACAAATATAATTATTTTAATCCCCTTGGGGATGAAATGCACTATCAAGCCCTTAAGGTGACATGAAATGCTCTAGGGTGGAGTAAACCCTCTTCTTCATGTTGAGGAAGGAAATGAATGGTTGTAGATATATGATTAAGAAACAACACAAGAATGTCAAAAGCATAGGCAACCTCTCATGATGAGGCCCTTTAAAGACAAATAGCATGAAAATAGCATGATGACATCAAATCAATAAAATGTGTAAACTATGCTAAACATATGCAAATAATATCAATATTGATGGAAATACATAAATGAAGAGCACAACTATCAATATATGGAATCAATTACTCCAAATGAAGCATTATAATAGGAAAATAAATTATAATCATCTAAACTACTATGATGAAAATGAATTAGCAAAAAAACTAATCTATCGATCAGAAGTCTATAAAACTACAATTTAATCATATGAATGACTAATCTAATCTAGTTAAATGGGAAAAAATGATAATAGTAAGGTGGTGATACCTCTATTGCAAACCACAACACTGATGCATGATCTACACTATAAACCATGACTAAAATCCGTAGTTAGCACTCAAGTGACTTTATCCTCAAAATCAGGGACAATGGGCTTGACCTCCTTGTCCAATTGATGTTCAAGGGCCACCTTCAGTGTCCTAACAATTTTGGTGATTGATTCATTGTAATGGGCCTTCGTTTGCTCAAATATGGGTTTCTTGGCTCTCCTAGATCTGTAGGGCATCCATGGCCAAATTCATTGTGATGTTTGACAAATTAACAATGGGGATGGCAACAAGGCTCTCTCTATGCACTCAAGTGAGTCCAAAATTCAATAGGGCTTCACTACTTTGATCTCCAAAATGCACTCGCTCTATCTTACCCTAATTATCATGGGTACTTATAAGATGTCCCAGTGCTAGGGGTGGCTTCATGGAGAAGCCAAGATCGAGAAGGTGTGGTTAAGACAATTGGATTGGAAGTTTTCATCCTATAACTATCGTCTTATAGAACAAATGGTCATTTAAATTGATTTGGCTTGGATGAAGGCCAACTAAACTTCAGTTAATACCGTAGGCTACAACTGTGGTCTAGACTATAAACCATAGGTCTTAGCCATGGTTCAGACTGTAGATCATAGGTCTGGGTTGCGGTTTAGATTGATTAGGCCAAGGAGCCCAAATTGAGTGGTTATAACCACTGCTCTATCTTGGAGTTTGTCCAAGATCCTCCATATGGTCTTGTAGCATGTCCATATGAGTAGTCGCCCTCGACATGACATATTTTAGGTGTCTACAGATGCCCCTTTTGAGATGCGTTGTGAGATCGAACAATGTTGAGCAAAACCAGACCTCCTAAAATGATGTCGAAGGTTTTATGATGATCATTAGTTGGATCAACATAAGATGCCTCTTGTCCATAAAAAGAACACACATCCTAGAATTATTGCTTTTAATTGTGTGAAAGGCTTATATTTGAAAATATTATGCCCTTCTCATCTCATTCGGTGCAGCTGTGCATTCCATAGGTATATTATGACCCATAGATGCAAAAGGTGGAGAAAAACAAGTAAAGTCATATTTGTTATTTTCTCCAAGAAAAGGGGTAAGCTTATGATAGTTGTTGACAATGATTCGTAAGGACGAACATAATTTTGACAAGATCAAAGGATCTACGATCTTCGATATATTCTATTGATTTTTATTATGATTTGATATTATGACTACCCCCTCAAACGACGAGTCGATGAGGGTAATGACAATGATTAAAGCAATGATGTCGCTTGACCACCATGGATGATCTGAATAAATTTATATTTGAGCATATTAATGCCTTGGCTAGGCCTAGTTCAGATTTTGATTCCAACTACTAATAACAATTGCACATTCCTATCCCATGGAGCAGTTGGGCTACAATAGTCATCTTAGAGAATCAAAATGAGGCAATTCCAATTAGATTTGTGTTGAAACAAGTTATCAAAGATTTTTTAAAAGATGTCATAATAGACATGACATGAAACACCTCATTCTCGTGGAGAAGTCAAACCATGAAGGCCTTCTTAGGGATTGAAAAAGAAGCACATCATATCAACGATAACAATTTTTGTCCCAAATGTTCTTATGGTAATTTACTCATCTTGTCGGATTGTATGGATTGCAAGTCGCTGCAACTACCAAGTGTATAGGGTAAATAACTGGATATGAGGTGCATTTGGTGTTTTTAATTATTTGATTTGTTTGTTAATTTTGATTTATTGATCAATCTTGGTGCTTTGAACATCACCAAATTTGCAACCTTAATTGCTATTTTTAAAATTTGATCTGTTAGGAGTCATCAATTTGTATTTTTAGACCTTCCAACGATGGGGTTTGAGTGCATTTAATGTTGGATGTGAACCATGGGTACGGTCTAGGATTAAATTTTTTAAATTTTGGGAACTGCGACTAGGGCCTGCGATCAGAAAACCCTAATTTTGGGATCGCAGGTGTGAGCTACGGTCTGCTAAATTAGGCAAATCTTTAAATACTTGTTCCCATTTGAATTGATCATTATTTTTCTTGAAATAAACAACATTGAGAGAGTTTTGAGAGATAGAAGACATTCCCTAATCTAGAACGTTACCCAAAAATCTACCATATATCATACTTGATACCCCAATGGTGGATCCTAATCAACCATCAACTAGTAGAGGCCACAGAGTGGGTAAGGTAATTTAAAACTGAGTCCTCACAGTTTAATACCAATTAAAATCAACCACACCAGGTAATGCAGTAAATGAACCTCACTAAAAATTTGGTAATGAACCCCACTAGATTGGGTCAAGTTAGTTTTAATTTTTTTAGGTGAAATAGGCTAGGAAGGTACCCAAAATGGGTATTCTTCCTAGACCATATCTGGCATCTATAGTTCCCAATTTTCATATTGGGGATCATAGATATTAGATACAGTTTGCATACAAACTCCAATGATCCTATTTTGATCGCAGGCGAACCATAGGGTTGACCCGCGATTCGCCAACTTTAGAAAAAAATTATCAATTTTTTGTATTTTCTAAAGTTAATTAGGTAATTAATGTTATTTAATGCATTTTTAACTTTCCTAGCTGATATTTTTTATTTTATAAATACCTTGCGACATATTTCTATCTTTTCATCAGTTTTTTAGATGTTTTTGACTTTTTTTAAGTTGTTTTTAGCTGTTTTTGCTTGTTTTTAGCTAGAATTTAGGTTATATATTGCTTTTTATTTTAGATATTGACCTCTAGGGCTCGTGATCCTAATATACTTAATAATATCCATAGATAACTCACTGATGGTGAGCGTACATGCTTTAGAGCTATCAAATTTAGCTATGTACTGGATCCACCCACTATTAGGGTAGATCATATTTATTTGACTATGTTGGCCCGATGTTGTAATGCATGGACCAACACCTTTCACTTGCATACAAGTGAGATGAATGTGACTTTAGAGGATGTCTATCGGATCTTTATGATCCCTATCGATGGTGAGGCCATCATCTCTTCCTCTTCTCAGAGGAAGGATCATGTCTTCGATGCTATCTTCGATGATTAGAGCAAGTATATGTAGGAGAATATCGACCATGGAGGCGTACACATTGGATACTAGTAGGGTGTGTGCATATTCTTAGTCTATGCAATGATCTTCATGATCATTGTGGTACATGTTGTGCTTCTAGACTCCTTGAGCACAAGGATTCTCTGGAACCTCTTGTCCAACATTTTGAGAGTGATTCAAAGTTTCACTACTCAGCCACTATGCCTAGGTTGGAGGAGCACACTATTATGTCAGCTCTATAAGGAGTTGTATTAGATTATGAGCCGAAATAACCAAGGTATCAACTACAGCCTATTGCTACAAATCTAGTGTTGGTAGCACATCTAGATCGAGTGTCTCATGGACTTACCTCTCTAGATCATGACCATTGATGACACCCATCAGTATTATGTCGCATGCTGGCCACACGAGGAGGAGTTTTAGAGTAGGACCCATGCTGGAGACATAGATTACTACATTGCACTATTTGTAGTGCTCAAGCCAGATGATATTGAGTGTCACTCCTACATGGATTACCCTGACTAGACTGAGGTAGGTGAGTGGCAATGATAGGCTCACTGAGATAGGTGGCTACTCATCCATAAGTTCAAGATTAGAGAGTAGCAATTCTTCTATCATGTCCTACAGTAGTTTATCTTGGTTCAGGACATTCCAAAGATTCCATTTGTGTATCGATGTCTCATGCTCGAGACACATCTACCATGGATTCATCCTATAGCTCTAGGAGATGAGGCTGATGACTTTCAGGAGTCTGGGTATGACACACCTAGGACCACCCTAGTGTATAACACATGGTGGTCCCTCTTATAGTGGTAGGGGAGAGGGCCTTTAGGCTGAGTAGATGACCAAGTGGAAGCAGAGGTTGATCTTGATGAGCATAGGGTATGCTAGAGGATCAAGGGTGGTTGGGGTGTAGAGGCCACCGTAGAGGAGGCTCCATAGGCAGAGGTGAAGCAGGAGGAGGGATCTGAGGAGGGTGAGGTGACTCTGGACATCAATGTAGGGGAGCTCCTCACTTAGGTTATCAAACTACAGAGTTAGGTTAGGAGGCTACAGACTCAACAGTTACAGTAGGACACATTTATTGCCCTTTTGGAGGTGAAGCTAGGTCACAGGGATAGACAGCTGGTAGAGGCTCAGGCATAAATTATGGCTCTCATATCTTGGGCTATGGTAGTTGTATTGCTCCAATTTTTTCGTATCCTTACCTTCAGGATATAGGATCCACTCCTAGAATGGGGATGCAAGAAGTATGGGACAATACCTCAGATTGAGAGGCCCTTTGAAGGTCCCACCTCTTGGGGGAGGGGTATAAGGGTGAATTTTCGATGGATGGTGGGTTCACTAGGAAAATTTTAAGTGGTAGTTTCCATGCCTAGGTTGATGACAAGTTTGATGTGTTCATTTTATGTTCAATCATTCAATATCTAGGTTTGGCCAAAATGAATCTAAGCTAATCTATATGTCGATGCTAATTTTTTATGGATAAATAAACATGAATAAATGTTGAACACAAATAATGTGCTAAATAAGACAGAATATACATGATTCTGGATGTCTGAATGAAGGTTCTATGGTTTGTAGTAGTCCAAATCATCTCGAATTGTACATAATAATCTGAAATTGTACAGAATCATCTCAGATCATAATTGACCATCTGAGATCAGACGGGATCATCTAAGATCTGACGAATTCATCTGATGAATTTGTCAAAAACATGCAATCACAAAAATAGATACAAAATACCAAAAATGCAACTTCAAAAGCAAGGGGAAATGATAGAAGTAACAATGAATTTGCCTAAATGGTAGATCTAGATAGCAATTAAAAGAAAATGCATCAATTTGACAATTTATTTTGACTTTATCATATATCTATGCTAAATGAGGTGAACTCCAGGATGCAAAAATAAAATAAACCAAGCTAATGCATAAGAAAATGAAGAGAAACGATAAGTAAATGCAAACTTTGGGCTCTGATTGCCCCCAATATGGACTGCAGTCAAGATCGCCTCCAATCATACGAGATCATCACTGATCTACAACAGGATCATCCAAAATTGTCTGGAATCATCAGAGACGATCCGAGCCTACTCCGATTGAAAAATAATAAGATTCCTGCAATAAGACTTGAAATACCGAATACAAACAATAGTACGAGGATGTTCTAATACAAAAGGAGCTAACTCTATAGATAAATCTATAAAATAGGGGTTCAGGGGGGTTTAGGGGGATAAACTGAGAAAATACCAATTTATATAGGATTATGGAGAGGTTAGGAGGTTGGAAATCATCCCAATTTGGGAGATCTCCAATGAGGGAGACTCTTACTACGCAGACACACTTTTTGCCCAAGTTAGAGAAGCTGTTGAAACAAAAGCTAATTATGAAAATTTGGTTTTGAGATGAAATCATTTGGACGTTCTATTCCAGACGAATTCATCAGATCTGGGACAATTTCATCTGATCTACGATGATATCATCCAACGGTAAAAAAAAATCCTAAAAATGGCATGGAAAACGAGGAAAGCGGGTAACAGGCGGTTTAATGGGCGATTTGGGTTAAAATTCAAATTTTAATCTTTTACTAAGGTTTAACTGTGCCAATTTTAGGGTGCTACATTTTGCCACCTCTTTAACGAATTTTCCAAATAAAATGCATTAAATATGAGTTTTTCCCATTTTACAAGAAAGCAAAAATTTACTCAATTTTTTAGACGACGATTCTAGGTCGAATCGTACGACTACTTACTATGGTGCCCCCTCCGTGTTTTTACCCAAATCGAATGTTTGAGGTAAAAATGTGAAAAAGCAAAATTAAAAATGTTGTTGTTTTTGAATAAAATTAAGAAAAATAGGGTAAAACCCTAATTCATTTTTACTGTTCTAGAGCTCTATAGAGAGAAAAATGGTTGAGACAGTGCACAGAGCGATAGAGGTCCGACGCGGGCTATGGGTAAGGATCTAATCCTAGTAAATTAGGTTTGAATTTAATTTGTACAATTTTTTGTTTGAAATTTTAATTTTTTTGGGGCATCATGGCCGTTTTTAGGCCTTCGATGACATCGAGACGAAATCGTCCCTATTTCATCGGAATCATCGGAGGGCAAAATCGACGATATAGGGGCGATCCCGTCCAACAAGGGGCAATCCCCAAGTTAAAAAATAGTAGATGATTTCGTCCTACAAAGGATGATTTTACCCAATTTGGGACGATATCATCCAATGGTGGATGATATCATCATTTTTAAGAAATTAAGCTTGATTAAAATGTGTTTAATTTTATTTTAATGATTGGTTTATTAATGAATTTTATTGTTTTATTATTTTTTTTGTAGAAGGGATTACTAAAGAGTCAAGAATGGAAATACGGTGGGTTGCGAGATGACATAGCCATGCTCGATCAGGTGGAGCGTGACTGACTAGCTCAGGTCAGTTTATAGCATGTGGCAGAGATGCCATAAGTACCAACATACATGGGGCTGCTGACAGCCCTAGCAGAGATATGGTATTCGGTGTTGTCCTACTTTCGGTTACCGATAGGGGAGATGGCTCCCACACTAGAGGATGTATGGAGGATCATGAGGATCCCCATATAGGGATGGTTGATGATGCCTATGGCCAATCAGGGCTAGGCGATGATGAGATTGACTAGGGACTCGATATTTGCCCTGGAGAAGGGCAGAGTGAACATCAAGTCTCTAAGGAAGATGCCTGGGGCATCTAGGCTGACTCAAGTTTTGGAAGGGGTAGTAGGTGGCTTACTATTGTGCCACTAGAGTGGGTGCAAACTACCATGGCTCCTCTCAGATGTGGTTTGCAACATGAGAGACCATGGTTATAGGTTTTCTTGGGGCAGTTTTGTGCTATTCCACTTGTATAGGATCCTACATGGGGTCATATACAAGGGAGGCTAATGTCTAGTCTTGACATCACTACTACAGGTTTGATGCTAGGAGCACATCACGATGCAAAGGCTGGTAGGGCTCTCACTGACAAGGGTTGACCAGGAGAGGCCCCAAGTTTTTTATTGGTGGTTACAGAGGGGGTCACACCGATGGATCAATTTGTTGATGTCATAGAGGTTGCTGGACGACCTCATCCCAGACCAGATCACCTGGAGGCCATGGCGAGAGCACCTCGGGTGGGCAGAGGATGGGTAGGATATGGCTTGCATCAGGCGAGTCTGCTGGTTGAGGATGGAGTGGGGAGAGGTAGAGCTCCATCGCTACAACCAGGTTCTACAATAGTTCGGTCTATAGTAGGGGATCCCTTCTCTCAGGGATTATAAGTACTCCTAGATTTTTCAGGATAGTACCACATTGAACGGGGCTCCCATGCAGCGATTCTAGAGTTAGGACACGAACGATGCCCCCCTCTAGCCAGTGGATGGTGACAATGCTGGGGTCATAGAAGGGTACAATGCCTGGTACATAGGCATCTACCCTCCTCGAATGATGAGGGCATAGGGTCCAGTGCATGCCATGGTGTGACGGATAGGGAGGCAATGCCAGGCTACTATTGATGCAGTGCGGGGTCAGGGTGGGAGAAAGTAGCGATGGTCTCCATAGGAGAGACGCTAGAGGATGGGTCAGGCTTCACAGAGACCTCAGGAGATAGGGAGGAGGGAGAGGGGAGTCCCTTATCAGTAGGGGGAGAAACCACCATCACCTGATAAGGGCAAGGGTGTTGAGGTAAGGGAGAGCAACGAGACGATAGCTCTCTAGGATGAGATTTCCCGCCTTTGGGCTCAGGTGTAGACACTACAGGATAAGGTTACACGACTTAGGTCTCAGAGTGGAGGGGCAAGGAATCAGGATCTAGCATGGTCTATTTCTCAGGCCGCATTCTACCAGGGACTATACTATAACATGGTTCTAGAGGGACAGAGGGTACCACTGCCAGCCCCTATTATAGAGCCAGTCATGATGGGATCGTCGAGGACATACTCACGATCGAAGATGAGGACTCAGGACATAGCCCAGACCTCTATGGGACCACCTCCTCCATGTCAGGATGAGGGATGAGATGAGGCCAAGAGATCAAGGGCTTCTCGAGGCTAGCTATTGCAGAGGGCAGATTTGTATTATTATATATATTTTTTGAGGGGATTGAGTATGCCAAGGTTTTTATTGTGGCATACCAATCCAAATGATATACATAATTGATTGAGATATATATGTTATATTTTTTTTATGATATGACTTGTGTATACGTTGTATGATGCTTTAATTTTGAATTTTGTGATTAATTGATGATTCATGTAATTATGTCATTGGAAATAATTATAATTTTTGTCCTGGCATAAAATTGTAAATGAAATAATCTGATGTGCATAAATTGGTTGTTTTTGTGGTGTGATTTGATGAAAAATAAAAGGGACTTCTAACAATAATTTCAAAGGACATTGTCACTAGTATAGACTGTTTCATGGAGTCACCACTCACTAGGTTGTCAAGCTAGTCCTAGTATAGAAATATTGCTAAAAGTAAAAGGGTGCTTAAGAGACTGTCTTAAGACTTTTGTGTTGTGATGAGGGAAATGATGATGGTGATGATTTGTTTTCATATTTTCATAAAAAATATTATGCATGACATATTAAAGAAATATGATTTTTCTAGGCATAAATTCCTACGTGTGATAAATTTTTTGAATAAGTCCCTAGGAACTACACCATCATTGCAAAATTGAATGTTGACATAATGACATGAAAATAGAATAAGTGTTCGTTCATATTTAAAACTCAAATGTGTAACATAATGATGTAAGTCATATGTTTTTATGAATTTGTTTAAAAATAAATGGAAAATAAAATTAGATTAATGGTTTGCGCTAGGCATAGAATTATAGGTATAGACTTATGCCATCATCGTGAAATCTGAAGAAGAAATTGATATTTTAGTTTTATTGCATGATTGATGTTTTGGTTGTTGATAAACATAAAATAATAATATGAACATTACTTTATTGATTATATGTGTGTCATATTTTGTTTGAAAGCTTTTTGTGATTTTTGAAAACAATAATTGTTTTTATACTAAACAGATGTTCTGAAATAAGAAGATAAAATTATTCCAAAAAAATAGTTGTAGAAATATTTTATATTATCTCAAAGACAAATGTAGATTTATAAGGAACCCTCATGTGCAAATGTGAGTTCATTACCAATCTTGCTTTATCATAATGATACAGAATATCTCAAATACAAATGTGTGTGCAATTGTATTGTTCATTCACTACTACATACCAAACCTAGCAGTCGGCTAGGTTCTCCAAGTGAATAAAAATTCATATATATTAGCATAGTTTTCATTAATTGATTTTATCTCATCTTTGCTATTTTATCTCTGTGTATTCGCACTTTGCCTTTATGGCGGGATCTGCCCTCCTAGTGGCAATATATTTTTTATTACAATTCATTTCCTCACATTTCTGTATTCGATTGATTTAATTGATCTGGTTGTATGGTTAAATAAAAATATTAATTCCATCTTCGCATAAGTAGAAGGTGTTGCCTTCCAAGTGGTATCAGGAAGACGGGTTTCGGTTCAGCCAGGGCTTGCAGGTGGGTTCGTTCCAGTTCATAAACCACATCCAAGTTAACTCCGAGGCATGAAGAAAATAAATCGCTGCATTCGCATTTTTACGCAGTTCGATTGAGAGAAAATGCTACCAGTAGCAACAGACTTATTCGGCATCTTAACAAGCAATTTATTCGACACCCTCCTAGACATTTCGAGCAATAAACGATCGAAATCCACACAAAAATGCTGACACAAATTACATAGTGTGCTCTGTCCAAATACGAAAGTCATGGACCAATTAGGTGGCGAGAAAAATTAAATTATTAACTTCCGTCTAAAGTTGCGAATCATAATTCTCATTTCGTGGGAAAATATATCCCACATTGAGCGGGTGGAGAAAATGCAGGCATTTAAAAATAAATCCTCACCTCAATTAAAATGTGACTTCGGTCACATGCATATTAAGCCTCTTCACGCGTAGGTGTTATCATTTCGTCTTGTTTGAGTCCTTTGTCCTGGTTGGTTAGTGTCCATCGCTTCGTGGTCCTCGTCTTTGGTTACGGTTTGGGAAATTCATGTTTCATTGCTTCGTAGTCCTCGTCGTTCACGTTTGTGTCTATGTCATGGGTTAGTCCTTGTGGTCGCTATCGCTAGCTGTCCATGTGCTGTCAGTTCTCACTGTCTGTGTCTGTGTCACTGTCTGTGCGCTATCAGTCCTCGTTCTTCGTGTTCAT
Organism: Wollemia nobilis; assembly: GCA_028583015.1. Taxonomy (NCBI): domain Eukaryota; kingdom Viridiplantae; phylum Streptophyta; class Pinopsida; order Araucariales; family Araucariaceae; genus Wollemia; species Wollemia nobilis. Next base: position 3,793,092 of record JAQPPZ010002362.1, read on the forward strand.
GTTGTGGTCAGTCCTAGTTGTCACTACTGTCCGTGCACTGTCAGTCAGTCCTAGTTGTCGCTGCTATCCGTGCGCTGTCAGTCCTCATTGTCCATGTTCGTGACATGGTTAGTCCTAGATATCAAAAAATTCTCCGTGTTCGTGTCATGTTCCGTACTCCGCAACTTGTTGTCAAAAAAAAAATTGTCACTAAAAGTCGTTAAAAAGTTGTCAAAAGTTACTGTCAAGGAGGAGCCCAAATCCAAATTAAAATCTACGTTGCAATTGAAGCGACAGTTGAAGTGGAACACAATTTTTTTTTTGTCGAATTCAACCAAATTGTGGCATAAAATCGAATTTCAAGGATTACTAAGCAGGAAAATTTGAACAGTGCATGAGTAGAAGTTGGATCAAAGGACCTAACGATCGACTATCAAGCTCGGAGACGACCAATAACAACACAAGAAGACCTAATCGAAGCCCAGGTACAAAAAATTCTCCTTATCCTTTAAAAATTGGTAGTTATAATCCACATCATCCACTGGTAGACCCTATGGCTACTAACCCTCCCCCAACTCATGAAAACATCACACAAGGAAACTCAAGTAACTTAGCCATTTCCAACGATGAATCTCTTCGACTCTTAATAGATGGTATGAACAAAATTAGTCTCAACCTAAAAACCCTAGTGCGAGCACAAAACTAGCTTAATCCCAATACTAATCCCCAAAATCACTCCCATGCCCAAAGGAATGAAGAAAATGTCGATCAAGATGATGATTGGGAACAACAAAGAGGCAATTCGGGTAGTTACAAGGATCCCTATCATAGACAACGGTATAACCAAGATCAAGAAAGGGATACGGGTTATCACCAACCGAGAGGCCCTAATAATTTTCCACGCATTGATATGCCCACTTTTGAGGGTCATGATCCTCGTGGTTGGATAGCCAAAATGGAATGCATTCTCGAATTATACCAAATTAAGGAATTTGATAAAGTCCCTTTCGCTGCATCAAAATTAGGCACTGAGGCCTACCAATGGTTCGTATGGCTTAAGCGAGAGAAAGGAGCTACTATTAACTGGAGAAAATTCACTACCTCTTTTTTAGAAAGATTTGATGAAGGAGCTACATCGTCATACATAGTAATACTGTTATCTCTTAAACAAGAAGGATCGGTTAGCGAATTCATTTCGAAGTTCACCAGTTTACTACCATATACTTTAGACCTCAGTCTCGACATAGTGGTAGGAGATTTTTGCAATGGATTGAAAGAAAATATTAGAGTGGAGGTAGACATTCACAATCCAACCTTGCTGAACGATTGTATAAGAATAGCTAAGCTGGATGAGAAGAGAAATCAGTTGTATGCACGACATGAAACTTATAGTCGTCCTTCGTATCGCAAAAATTCCTTTCGTAGAAATGATCAACCATCAAGATACTTTTGCTATAAATTTCGCACTCATCACCCCAGGGAACAAGCATGTGCCCAAAAACAAAACTTTCATAGTGAAGGCGATCAATATGAAGGAGAAGAGGAAGAAACTTACCACCCAGAAGAACCTATGCAAGAAGAACTACCAAGTACTTTAGAATAAAAGGAAGAGGATACAATGGCGATCTCTGTGCATGCCCTCATGGGGTTAACAACCCACCATACCATCAAGGTTCCAGGATTTCTCTGCCAGAAAAAGGTGAATGTGCTAATTGATTCTGGAAGTACCCATAATTTTATCGACATCAAAACAGCAAAAGATTTGAATTTATTCATTAACTCTTACACCAAAGACAAATTTCAGGTTCTAGAGGCCAACGAGGTGAACGCACAATGTGTTGGTCGAACATCTCAAGTTTCCATAAAAATGGGAACTTATACTTGGTTTGGATCCCTTTTTGTCATGAATTTAGGGAACTCTGATGTTATTTTGGGAGTTGAATGGTTGGAAACATTAGACACGGTTAGCTTCAATTTCAAAAAATTATATGTGGAATGGAAGGAAAACGGACGAGTCATTTGCTTACAAGGCATTACTACTCCTCCATCACAAATGGTGAGATCTCATAGTATGGAGAAGATGTTAAAAAAGGGTGGATATGGATTTATAGCTCAAGTTAATTGTATGGAAAAACAATCTCGAGTAACTTTGGATATTACTGATCCAGATTTACAAGACATTGTAACAAAGTATGATGAGGTTTTCCAAGAACCTCAAGTATTACCACCTAAATGATCTCATGACCATGCCATCCATTTTGTTCCAGGGAGTGTCCCACCTAACAGTCGTCCTTACCGCTATCCTCAACCACAAAAAATAGAAATCGAACAGATCATTCAGGATCTGCTAGATCATGGAGTCATTTGTCACAGCACTAGCCCTTATTCCTCACTTGTAGTTCTAGCTAGACGAAAAGATAACTCTTGGCGTATGTGTCCTGATTTTTGTTCTCTCAATAAACTAACTATCAAGGAAAAATTTCCTATCCCTGTCATAGATGACCTACTAGATGAGCTGCATGGTGCAAAATGTTTTACAAAATTAGACCTTCGCTCAAGATTTCACCAAATCTGTGTCCGAGAAGAAGATATTCCCAAAACTGCTTTCCGTACTCATGAAGGTCATTACAAATTTTTGGTCATGCCTCTTGGTCTCACCAATGCACCATCCACTTTCCAAAGTCTCATGAACCAAGTGTTTCGTCCATTCCTCTGTAAGTTTGTCTTAGTTTTTTTAGATGACATTCTCATATATAGCCAAACATGGAAGGATCATTTACATCATGTGGATAAAGCCCTTCACATTTTACACAAAGAAAAGCTATTTGTCAAATGTTCCAAATGTTCATTTGGTGTCCAAGAAGTTGAGTATCTTGGTCATATAGTTTCACACGAGGGCATCAAAGTTGATCCCAATAAGATTAAGGCAATTCAAGAGTGGCCTTTACCTAAAACCATCAAGAAACTTCATGGTTTTTTGGGTCTCACGGGCTACTATCGCAAGTTTGTACAAAATTATGGTAAGATTGCAGCACCTCTCATAGCACTCACAAAAAAGGATGTTTTTCGTTGGTCGAAAGAGGCTACTCAAGCTTTCGAAGCTCTTAAGGAGGCCATGTGTACAACTCCAGTATTAGCAACCCCCAATTTTCACAAACCATTTATTATCGAATGTGATGCGTCAGGAATAGGAATTGGGGCTATATTAATGCAAGAAGGTCATCCGTTGGCATTTGAAAGTAAACAGCTCTCCGAGAAAAATTTGGGAAGATCGACATACGAAAAAGAAATGTTGGCTATTCTTCATGCAGTAGAAAAATGGAGACACTACCTAATCAGTAGCCGCTTCATTATCAAAACAGATCATAGTAGTCTCAAACATTTTCTTGAGAAAAGGTTTTCTTCAGTAGCCGCTTCGTATTCAATTCATTTAATTGATCTGGTTGTATGGTTAAATAAAAATATTAATTCCATCTTCGCATAAGTAGAAAGCGTTGCCTTCCATTCACCAATATTGAGCAAGAAAAATTGATACAAGTAATTTTGACTTAACCAAATGAGTGTTCCTTGACCATGATTTATATGCATGTAACCGTACCAGACTACTATGTAAGTCAGGTTATCAAGACCTAGCTAATCCATAAGATGACATAGGTCTGTACAAAAGAATGTCGCTAATGTGATAGACGTCACCACGCTAGGAATTACCCAAGGCCAAGCGGGTTGGGTACAAACCACCTGTTATGGGGCTTACCTCACAGTTTTCGAATAATTGAGAATTCCAGGGATTCAAGCTCATTCACCCTTATTTTCTTTTCAAGGGGTAGGGAAGGGATTTTGTTGCTTTTGCTTTT